>CM053788.1:656259418-657666918 GCA_028749045.1 Cupressus sempervirens
ACCCATAGTTTAGGGGAAACCAAAGGCTAAAAGGAAAACCAAATGATGACAACAACCAGGCTTAAACTACCTAGAGACTGGAAGGCCAAAATATAGGCAAAAGGAAAAGCCAAACAACAATTATAATCATAATTGTCCCATATTATTCTTCACTTGGCCCACTGCTAGAATAATCTAGCCAATGAATAATTAAGGTGAAAATCAATAATTATCTAGCTACAACCATATTGAGAAATTAATAATAATCTTCAAACAAGATTTATAAGAAGCTAATAATAATCTTCAAACAAGAAAATACTACCTAGGAGGCATATACAAATAGAGAAAGAATAAAAAAAATTAATGAACAAAAACGTCTTCATATAATCCATTAGCTATCCTTGAGTCATCTTACATATAGATGGGCTATTTGACTACAAAAAAGTACCCATAAATAGAAGAAAAAACAATAAAATATGAGAAAAAGAACAAGACCTAGTATACTAAATAAATACATTGTTCTGTTAGCTCCTTGTTAAAGGGAACCCAACAACAAAAACTAGTCGTAAAAACATATTAATAGTGTTTTGAAGTGAGACAAAAGAAACATAAGTAACCAACACTAGAAAAGATAACAGAAGCTAAGGACTTGCCCAACATGATTAGAATCATTCTTGAGTCTTCTAGAATACCATAATTAGGTCTTCCACTTTTTCTATGTCTAATTCCTTTGGGTCTAGAGACAAAATGGATGTCATTTTCTCCTAGCTGGACTTATTGAAATTTGGCAGAGAGAATTCCATTTTACTAAGATCCACAAAGTCTACTCCTTGTTCAATGTAAGAATTCAATTCTTTGAGGTAATTGAGAAGCCAATACTTGTTTCGATCCTCCATAATTCCCCTCCATCTAAGAAGTAAAGAAATTATTGCTTCCATCTTTGGTCATTCTTTGTTGAAGAGGTTGAAATCCTTAATATGAAGAATAGGGCATCTCAGAACAACTGCATAAACATAACTTCTTGGAGGATGAGACATTTATTCCTCTACATATGGAATTTTCAAATTCTTATCAATACTAAGGACCACATGCTCCATCCCCTCCAATAAAGTTGGGTCAAGTAAATTATAGAAAAGGTGCAGGATATCCCATTGATCAACCTAAGCTTTGGCTAAACAAGCTATAAATGATCCCAAAATTGAACTAGTAGTATGCTAGGTATAATCATAGTTAAAAACCTTTTCACCTAAAGCTCTGCTAATGATTATTCTAGGCATATCATCAATAGGGTTAAGGAGTCTATTCCAACATTTTGGCTTAATGGAGCACCTAAACACCATTGTTCTCACTTTGTAATCATGGAACAAGCTTATAGTAGACTCCATTCTAGGACATGACACTAAGAACACAAGGAGACACCAAAGAAAGCTACCAGATATGATATCCCACAATAGAGATGTCATAAAAGACAACACTACACCCCTATAAATAGCATCTAACTAGAAATCACTAGAATACTCTAGAAAGGGAAGAAATAATATCTAAAGGTGGAAGCCAAGAGCAAATAAAAGAGTACTAGCAAGAGAACACACTTAAAACTTGAAAAAGAAAAGAATGACTACCCTTGCAGGAGAAATACTAAGTTTAATGATACTATTGTAGATAAAACCATGAAGCCTAAAAGAGAGCTCACCAAGATATATAGACATGCCAACCTATGGTATAGAAGTATAGATAACACAAAGAAGACCCATATATAACTATAAACTAAGGGCCCTCTCCATATAATTAAGAATTCAATAATAATGTTTTATAGATCTCCATTATGGATCAATTTAATAGAGTTGGTTTTTTTTTTTCCTTTTTGGTTTATATTTGACAATAATATAAAGTTTAATAATATCTATTAAAGACTCAATTTCCATAGGCTAGTTTCTGATGTGGTCTAGATATGGAGAATGAGATCACAACCTTATATTATATTACTATTTTATAAGTTGATTAGGTGATAAAGAAAGAAGTAAGTTAGAAGTCTAAAGTCCTCCATAGTACTCAATACTAAGGGTTATAAAGTGTTAAATCATCACCATCTGCTCCAATATATTATAATAGACCGGCTACTTTATTGCCTTCTCTATATATATGTTGGATTCTAATTGCATCAAACTTATCTACTAGATTTTAAAGAACTATTTCAACTTTGGAACTAATGCACCAGTTTGGGATATTTTATTTTCTTAATGCATTTAGAATAATTTGTGAATCTCCTTCAATAACTAGTTTCTTAATCTTCCTTTCCAAGCTAAGTTTTAAGCCTTCTTTGAGAGCTTCTAGTTCCACCATGTTATTTGTCATAACACCTACTGGTTTATCTCATTTTACAATCCAACCTCCATTATTAAAGCTTATGATACACCTTATTCCTTCCTTCCCTATATTACCTCTTGATGCTCCATAACAATTAAGTTTAGTCCAGCCTATTGGGGGTGGTTCCCATTTACATTCCTTACATGCTTGAAGGTTTTTCTTTGTGTGTATTAATGGTGGATAGATGAGGTTGATCTATTTTTTTCTCATATTAGCATCCTAGTTTATGAAAGATGTCCCTTCTTCTTTGACTGATCTTCTTAAATTGTTATTCATAACTTCAATTATGCATGCTTCTACTTTGTTTAGGGAGGAAAGAAGATCCAAAATTATAGTTTCAAAAATCCTCCTTTGCTTTTCCTTCCATACTTCCCATAATATAATATAGGGAGAGACATTCCACAATTTTCTATAAACTTTGTTGTTTTTCCCATTATGGAAAACTTTTAAGTGCTTACCAAGTTTTTTGGGAAATGGTGATTTCCAGTTTAATTTTTGGATTGGCCACACCCAATATTTATGTGTATAAGAACATTGAAAAATTAGATGATCTACTATCTCTAAGCTATCTTTGCATAAGATACATCTAGATGGACCCTCAAATCCCTCAAATCCCAATTTTGTAAATCTATCTATTGTCATTCTTTTCTAAATTTATAAGAAAATGTTGGCTTTCAGTAAGCACACCGGATCCCAACACAAATCAAGGGGAATATTTATGTCTTCCCAATTTCAAGAATTAATTAGAAGATCATAAAATTTTCTTACACTATATTTCCCATTGTTTGAGGGTTCCCATATCAACTTATCTTGTCTATTTTTATAGCCTGTTTGTCTTTGGCTAAGGAAGCTTGAGAATGTCTCTTTTTCTTCTAGAGTTAGACTAGTATCATCTAAGGAATTCTATTCACATATTTCCTTACCATTCTCCTATTTAATATGTCTATAATTTTTAACCCAATTCCCCCATATTTGTGTTAATGTGTTTGTAATGTTTCTTGATAAATTATAACTAAGGCCAAGAGGCCATCCCAAGAGTCTTCTAAAAATAATTCTTCTTCCCCTCCACCAATATCCCAAGTTATATTAGTACTTATGATTGCATGATATCTCAGCATGAAATTCCATATACTTGACCCTTTCAAAGGATTTCTAGTTCTAAATAGAGACAATTGGTTTGATGCATTAAAATATTTATGATAAATATTATTTTCCCATTTACTATGTTTGTCCTTAAAAATTCTCCAAATTAAACTTTTCTCATAAAGCTTCATTTTGCCAGCTTAAGTTTTTTATTCCTAATCCTCCTAACATTTTTGGTTTACACACGTTTTCTTATTTAATTAAGGCTAATTTCTCCTTTCCTTTTTTACCTTGCCAAAAGAAGTTCTTAAGTTTACTTTCTAATTATTTATTAATACCTTTAAGAAAAGGAATGTAAGGAAACTCAAGTGCGGAAATAGCTTCCTACAATAATCTCATAAGGAAAATATGATGCAAATCCTATTAAAATCTTCTACACTTACAGATTCAATATCATGTAAACAACAATATTGCAGCCAACCATGCATATAGAAAATAGATAGAGAAAGGAACACATAACAAAAGGATTTTCCGGTGGGGAAAATCCTTTCGGTAAAACAACCCCACCCCTTCAGAACCTGTACAATGTATTATCTTCAACACAAGGTTACAATACACTTGCAATGCAAGTTCAACATCAACAACAGAAGACTCCAGTAGCTACTCACAGTACCAACAATACACCTTTTTCGCATTGCATCTCTTCGCAACCCTAAAAATGCTTATAACATGCACTTCACTTTAGGGATACTCCCAAAAGGTAAACCGTATTAGGGTTTTACCATTCTCCGAGAAAATAGGAACCCCAAAAAAAAATTGGGCCGATGCCCCGAACCCCACTATTGGGGTAGAGTGTACAGTACTCAAATATCTTAGTTGCCACATGTCTTCACCTGTCATTGAATCTTCCTAACATAGCTCTTACGTGTCATAGGAATCCATCATAACCATTTTAGTCATTAACTCCTTACACACAATTCAAGATGTCGACACATCAACACTATTTGCAAGAAATACATTTTATAAAACAAATAATAAGAATAGGAATTATACAAGGTTGAGACACCTTATTCCTAACATTCTCCCACTTGTCGAACAACTTGTAAGAGCAACAGGAACATAACATGAACTAACCACTATAGGCCGAAAGGCCCATAGACTCCGAACACCATCTAAAATTCTCAGTGCCCACTGGTTTCATTAATGCATCTAACACATTCTTCACAGTATCTACCTTTTCCAAATTTACCTTTCCATCTTCCACCATATCTCTCACAAAGTGATACTGTACATCAATGTGCTTCGTTCTGGCATGAAAAGTTGGATTCTTTGCAAGGCAAATAGCACTCTAACTATCACACCAAATAGTAATCTATTCTACATCAACACCAACATCATAACACAATCTCTTAAGCCAAATGGCTTCCTTACAAGCATGAGTAGCAGCCATGTACTCAGCTTCTATAGTGGAAAAAGCAACCATAGGTTGTCGATTGCTCATCCAACTGATGGCACCACCAAACATAGTGAACACATAAGCACTGGTGGATTTCCTACAGTCAATATCACCTACCTAATCTGAATCCACAAACCCATGAATACAAACTGAATTTGGAGATCCAGAAGAGTTACCATGATAAAATATGGAGTAATCTGATGTACCCCTCAAATATCTAAATACTCACTTAACTGCATCCCAATGTATCCATCTAGGATTAGCCATAAATCGACTCAAGACTCCCACTGCCTGGGCAATGTCTGGTCTAGTACAGACCATAGCATACATAAGACATCCAACTGTAGTAGCATAAGGTACTCTACTCATGTCCTCCACCTCACTAGGAGATTTTGGACAATCATCTACGGATAACTTTGTTCCCACAAGAATAGAAACACATAGTGGTCTACAATCTGTCATGCTAAACCTGTCCAACATAGACTTCACATACTTACCCTGACTCAACCAAAGTTTTCTGTTAGACCTGTCTCTACTGATTTTCATACCCAAGATGTACCTAGCTGCCCCAAGATCTTTCATCTCAAACTGTGCTGACAACTGAGATTTAAAATCAGAAATCATGCCCTTACCCTTCCCAAATAGCAACATATCATCAACACACAATGCAACAATAAGAAGGCGATCATTTTCAATTCTGAAATAAACACAATGATCTGATTTCGATCTTACAAATCCAATTGAAAACACAAAGGCATCAAAATTAAGGTACCACATCCTAGGAGATTGCTTCAAACCATATAGATATTTCTTTAATCTGCAAACTAAGGATTCTTTACCTTTAACAATGTAGTGCTTAAGCTGTGACATATAAATCTCTTCCTCCAAATCACCATGAAGGAAAGCTGTCTTCGCATCCATCTGTTCTATCTCTAAATCATATGATGTAGCAAGAGATAACAGAAATCTAATGGATGTCAACTTTGCAACAGGAGAGAATATTTCATCATAATCTATTCCCTCTACCTGTGAATACCATTTTGCAACCAATCTAGCTTTGTACCTTTCAACACTGCCATCTGCACAGAATTTCTTCTTGAACACCCATTTACAACCAACAAATTTTCTCCCTTTAGGCAAAGGTACAAGGTCTCATGTTTTGTTTTTCTCTAATGAAGCCATCTCATCATCCATAGCCTCAATCCAGGAACCTGCATCTTCCATACCTAAAGCCTCTTTCACATATCTAGGCTCATCAATGTTAGTAATCAAAGCAAAAGCACAACTGGAATCTAACATAGAATAACCAAACCTTTCTAGTTGCTTTCTTTCTCTCGTGGATCTCCTCAAGGGGTGAGGTTGAGGTTGTTCTTCCTCTTCTTCTAAACTATCAGAGCTGCAAGAGCTCTCCTCATCATTAGACCCAACATGGTCTCTCTGTTCAGTCTTCTCAGGGGTAGGAGGCAACTGAACAACATCTTTTTCCTTTTCTTTTTCATTGGATTGTAGCACAATAGGAGAAGATGTTAGCTCCCTAAAAATAAAATTTCTACTATACAACACCTTACTAGTCACATGATCCCAAAGCTTGTATCCTTTCACACCAGCACTATACCTGATGAAAATACATTTAATAGCTTTGTTTTCCAACTTAGATCTTTTCTCCATTGGAACATGTGCATAAGCTTCACAACCAAAAACACAAAGATGTCTAATTGAAGGCTTCTTACCAGACCACACCTCCATGGGTGTCTTACCAACAAGGGCTAATGTAGGAGATCTGTTAACCAGATAACAAGCAGTGGCCATAGCTTCGGCCCAAAACCTTTGTTCTACGCCAGCTCCACTAAGCATACTCCTAGCCTTCTCCATCAGTGTCCTATTCATTCTCTCTGCAACTCCATTTTGTTGGGGGGTATACGGATTTTTCTTATGCCTCTCGATACCTTTTTCTTTACAGAACTGTTCAAACTCTGTTGAGCAAAACTCACCACCATTGTCAGTTCTCACACACTTAGTCTTCTTACTAGTCTGATTCTCTACAAGGGCTTCAAATTCCTTGAATCAACTAAAGACTTGTGTCTTACTTTTAAGGAAATAAATCCATGTCCTTCTACTATAATAATCTATGAAAGATACAAAAAATATAGACTTGGAGATTGAAGGTGTTGGAATATTCAAATATGGAAAGAGTACTTATGAGAGGGGGGGGTGAATCATAAGTATCAAACTTTAGCCAATAAAATTTTAATTGAAAGTAAATTGCATGCATATCAAATAAACATGTAACAAGACACATGCATCAATAACTCACAACACAGGAATTTTGGTAACCCAGAAACCCTCCAGGAATAAGAAGATAAAACTGGGGTGGGGATGATACCCACAAAAATTACTGCAGCAATATTGTTCAACCACTTTTGATGGTTTTCCCTGTTAAAGACCTGCCCTGTTAAAGGCTTTACACTGTGTTAATAGTGACCTAGTTAGAGGATTTGCAAACACTTAACATGAAGTGTCACCTGGTTAAATGATTTTAATCACCTAATCAAAAGGTTCTTACAAAATAGCTGTAAAGCTAACCTATCACCATAGGATTTTTATTCTAATACAATTGCTAGAGAGTATTAGATGCAATAAACCTGATAGATTACAATCCTTGATTGCTGAATGCAGGCTCCTTTTCTGCCTTCTCCTAATCTTGATCCTTTGTGATCTGATAACTCTTGCTTCTAAAAATAGATTTTCACCCTTGTATGTCCTTCAATATGTCTCATCTCTCTCTATTATAGTGAAATTTTTTCTTCCTTATAAAGACTCCAAAGACTTAGGGTTTGTTTTGGATCTACGATTCATATTGAATCTCAATTTCCCGCTCAATACTTATCTTTTTCTGATTGGTTGCATGCCTTTTGCATTTTCTTAATTAGCCACATGCAAATTGCATAGGAAAATTAAAAGATTCAATCTTATCATTTAATCCTTCGAGATTTACCTTCTGTCGGCTGCAAAAACCATTAGTATCATAATTTGTGCAATTCCAAACTTTTATGTTGTTCTACTGAGTTACTCGGCTCCTGAAGTATTTCTGACACTCGGCACATACTATTTTCTGGATAGCTCGACACTTGAACAAAAACTGTATCACTTGGCACATGTTGCGCTCGGCACTTATTATCACTCGGCACCTATTGTCGGCACTTGTTATATCACTCGGCACATGTTGCACTCGACACTTATTATCACTCGGCACCTATTGTCACTCGGCACTTGTTATATCACTCGGCACTTGTTCTTGATCTTGGTTAAGTGTATTGACACTCAGTTGTCAAATTTATTCTTTAAGCTAACAATCTCCCCGTTTGACATGAGTGGCAAAAACACTTAATTAAGATCCATGTGACTCAGTAATTTATCCTTTATTCAAACTTTGCTCCCAAAATTTGCTATCTCTGCTATCTCCCCCTATTATTATACTTATTATTTCATTCCTATACTCAATGCTATCTCCCCCTTTTTGACACTTATGTCAATGGTCTTTACAGTGAAATGCCATACTTGGCCAAAAATGAGTTGTTTACTTCAAGGAGTACCTTTAGAGCTGCATCCCAATTTGCTAATGTAACATCCAATGTCTTATGCTAGATGGAAATCTCTGCTGCTAGGTGTACAAGTCAATCAAATGAAGAAAGGTTGGGATCTTTCTTGAGGACTGTCTCTGCATTTATCTGCTCCTTGTGAAGTAACTCCAAATGAGGAGTAATTGATGATTGAATTTGTATCAATTTGGCTTTTGTGGTTGCCTCCTCTACTGCTAAAGCAGCTAGCTCTCTTTGTGTGTGAAGTGATTGGACAAAATGCTTCTCACTCTAAGCTGGATCTATGGGGAGTTGCATGCTAGAAGTTTTCAGATTTTTTTCCAATCTTAGTATTGGTCTTGAATCATCTGGAGATTGTAAGCAAAAAGCTTCTGTGAATATGTCTTTAATTTCATTTAATGTAAGCTTATGCTTGTATTCCTTTCTTAGTGCTTCTTGTCTCCTTCTTTTGTCTAATGCACTCTGAATTTCATTAATCTTTTCTTCAGTAAGAGTGCTAGATTCATGATATGGGATCTTTATTTCTTCATCAAGCTCAGGAACTCCATAGTGAAGTCTCCTGACTGCCTTTGATGAGCTCGAGCCTGGTGTCTTGATTTGCAACTGTAGTCCATCTGTGCTCGGCTGCTGAAGAGTTTGTGTAGGAGTACCAGATTTTGGTAATGCAACCAATGTTTGTATTGCAGTCTCCTCCTTTTTCTGTGTCTCTTTTTCTTCAGCTTAAATATCCCTTTTATGAATGCTAGGTGTGGTTGAACTTGTTGATTGTTTAGATGTTTCTTTTATTTCCCCTGCTATTGTACTCGGCACTTGGAGTGTATCAGTGATTATACTTGGTGGAGGTGGTGGTGGAAGGAATAGAATACCAGTAGTTTGTGTGGTCAAAGGTGGCACTTGTGCTTTTACCTTGACTTCTAGTTTCTGTAATTCATCAACACTAACCAATACAGGATTTGAAATTAATTTTTCTACAAGTGATGATTGGTTAAGGATTTCCAAATCCTCTACAGTTAGTGGATTGATGTTTAGATTTGAAGTATCTGATCCTTTATTTTTATGATATCTGCAGGTGTGATAGTGGCATGAGGAGGACTAGGAGGAGATGCCTGTATGTCTTGCATACTTTGATCTTGTGGCTCAACTGTATCTTTATCTTCCTCTTTCTCCTCATTGTGTGCCTCTTCTTCCTTTTTTTCTTTACTCTCCTTCTCCACTAGTTTCTTCTCTTTTGTTTCTGATGCTTTCTTTTGCTTTGTCTTGGCAATTGCTTCTGCCTTATATTCTTCATTATATACATCTTCAATTTTCTTGTAAATTATTTTCCACAATCTTGTGGATTTGGTAACTACCTCTTCAATTTTATTCTGCAATATACTAAATGCTCTATACTTGGGAGTGAATCTATTATTATGCCTTTTTACGGCATTTATTATTTGATCTTTAGTCAGATCAGGCAACAATCTTGCTAATGTAGACTCCCTTATTTATTTTTCCATTTGTAAACAAAAATGCCATTTATCCTCTACAATTTTATACAATTCTCTCGGCATTCATCTAATTCTAGAGGTGTGTGCTTATACTCAGCCATCATAGCATACATAGATTCTTCTAGTTTATTTTGCTCTTCTTTCATGAGCTTAGAAAAATTCAGGTTCTTTAGACCTTTTAAATCATTATTTCTAATTTTTGAACATAATTTATCAACAGCATTCTAAGGTTTGTGTCTTACCACTTGAAATTGACTGTTGTCCTCTGACTCTGTTTTCTCCTCATCTGTTTCAAGTTGGGGAATAAACTTCCTTTTCTTTGTCTTAGTAGCAGTCTTCTTTGAGTCTTTCTTCCTTCCTTTTGCCTCTTCTTGGGCTTTTTGTGTTGTAGCCCTTGTGGTAGGTCTCTTTGATGCAGGGGCAGCCACTTCCTTCCTTTGGATTTAGGAGCAGAGGGAGTTGTGGTCTTTCTCTTAACTGGTGCTTCCTTGGCTTCTTCTACCTCAGTACTTTCCTCTTTGTCTTCTCCTAACCCTTGAGTCTGACTTTGAAGTTTATCTCCTTCTTCTTCAATGTCTTCTCCTTCTTCTTCTATTGTTCCTTCTTCTTCTTCCATGCCAAACTTTCTTTTGATTTGTCTCACCATTTTCTCTTTCTTCTTTACTGTTGAACCAGTCTTCAAATATGTTATTACCTTTGATTTGACAACATCATAGGTTCCAAAAATTTGTGCATTTTTATCAACTTCTCCTGCAACTAGAGTTGTTATTGCTGTAGAGGCTTGATCAACATCAAGTTCATAACCTAGTGGCCTAAGCCATCTTATTCTAGGTATAACTGCTTGTATGTAAGTATAATCTATATCTACAAGAAAACAAATGTCTTTTTCATATTTTTCAGTCAGTGAGACTGGAATTCTCATTCTTTGTTTCATGGACTTTTTGAAGTCCTCAAAATAACCTATCATTTGGGCATCAAAATTTTTGCCCATTTGTTCAATGTATCCATTAATTTGTTCAACAATTTTTTTATTTGGATTCCATTTTACTTTCCCTATAGAAGGAAATTCTTTCATCAGATAGAAGAACATATACATCAAAACTGATCCAAATTTGCATTGAGCTCCCTTGCTTTTCCTTATAGCTCCCATATTTTCATTAATCTGTTGAAACATGAGCTCTGTCAGATCATAAGTGTGATCTCTTTTGATTATCTTGTATGCAACATCAACTGCTATACAAGGTACACTGTTCAACTTGCTTGATTGATAGAATTTGTGTGAAATAATTCTCACAGCAAAATCTAGTAGGGGATCTGTGACTGTGTCGATAGTCATTCCTCTATTGTTCCATTTGGCACCTGTATTTTTCTCTATTATTTTCCTTTTGTCACTTCGTAGGGTCTTTGGCCGATCTAGGGTTGGAATACCAATAACCCTATGAATAGTTTTCTTGGTAAATTTTACTGGCCCTGACTCTAACCAAAATGCTCCGTCATGTATTCGGCTCAAAATTATCTGTACCCATTCTGTTTTGAAAATAGTCAGAAATGCTAGGGTTTTGGTCAATCCTTTTCTTTCTACTATAGAAAACTCATTTTTCAGTACTTTGTTTTCACACAGTTTATCATATGCATTATGAATTTCTAAGTCTCCTATGGCACCAATTTTGCAATTGTAACATCTGCGAACATCTTGTACCATAACAACCTTATCCGGAATAACTGATAATGCTCCTGCAAGATCATTCTTGTATGCTACTTCTGGAATGGGCTTAAATTTAGGTTGTTTTACTTCGTTACTGACCAACTGAACTTCATGACTCTCT
Organism: Cupressus sempervirens; assembly: GCA_028749045.1. Taxonomy (NCBI): domain Eukaryota; kingdom Viridiplantae; phylum Streptophyta; class Pinopsida; order Cupressales; family Cupressaceae; genus Cupressus; species Cupressus sempervirens. The sequence goes on from CM053788.1 coordinate 656,271,216, forward strand.
AAACCCTTGGTGGTTCCTGACCCAGATGCCATTGTTTGTCAAACTAGGGTTTATAATTCAAACAAGTTTATAAGTCCTACATAGCTCGACACTTAAGTAAAATACCTTAAATCGACGAAATTTGTCTTGAATCACTGTTGAAATCTTTTACGAATGGCTTCTGAGCTGTTCTTGATCTTCTTCGCTCCTTTTTTGGCTTTGCTTGTTCGAATGGTGAGAAAATGATCAAAAATTGGATTTATGTACCCTTAAAAATAGAGTAATAAATGCTTAGTACGTCACCAACTGTCTACTAGGCTCTTGAAAGGTTTCATCATAACTCGGCTCCCATTATGTTTTACTTTACTTGGCTCCTATTGATATTTCATAGCTCGGCATCAACTATTAACTCGATCATTGTTAGCAACTTGGATCCTGAAGACAATTTTGACATATTTTCACAAAGTTCTCAATTTTGACTTAGCATCTTTATTTATGCTGATTTCATTTTTGCAGCTCTTATATGTCTTGGGACTGATTTATGATGTAACTTGGTTTATCAATCCCTCACACTTATTCTTTACTTAATTTGATGAAGTGTGATCACTTGACCTATTAGGTGAAGTGATCTATGTATTTGATGTGCTAGACTCATCTTTCTTTCTCCGTGTCTTATTCATTTCACTTCTGATATGTCCAACATCTATCTTTGCCTTTCCATTGCTAAACTCAGAACTTGATGCCTTTGACCTTGTTGGACAATTCTTGCTGACATGACCAGTTTTTAAGCAACTGAAACATGTGGTTTGACTCAACCATCTTTTGTAGTTCCCTCTAAAATGTGTTCTTATGCAATACTGTGGGATATGTCCATATTCTTGACAATAGTGACAGTTGTTCCTGGTGTTGTAATCCCAAAATTCATGGTTTGATGCCTTTACTAGTTGATTTACTGCCCACATAGGTTTTGATCTGCATTCAAATGCCCTATGTCCATATTTTTTGCAATTATAACAATGTCCATCAAATCTTTGAGTCCTTGTAACATTGGATTTTCAATTTTGAGTCATATGTCCTTGCATGTTGCACTTGTGACAAAAACTTTTGGGTATTTTTGATTGATTGAATCTTCTACTCCTGCACACATTAGTTGTATGTCCCTTCTTATTACAGAAATGAAAAGTGGGTTTTGAATTCTTACCTTTATCACTTCTTTGTTCAGCACTCTTTGATGATTCTCCAACTTCAGTGCTATTGTATCCTAGTCCTGATGTATCATGGGTAGATTTTGGTGATTTCAGCAACTGTTCAAAATATTTGATTGCTTCACTTGATTTGTTGAGATTCTCTGCTACCTCTTTTTCCCTGTTCAATTCATTCTGCATTTGTTCATTTTGCATCTTCAAGGTAGAGATCTCAATATCCTTTACATTAAGTTCATGATGAAGGTTCATCATTTGCGCAAGTGTATCCATCTGCATGTTTGAGATCCTTGTCAGTTCAGTACATTTTTCTTCAAGTCTATTTGCAAGATTCCTTTTGTCATTTTCCATCATGACCTTATCATCAACTGCTCTTTTCTTTTGTTCAGTAATTTCACATATCATTATAGCCTGTGATTCATGTTCCATCTTGAGAGTTCTTATTTCTTCTGCTTGAATTTTATTTTTCTCCATCAGTTCTGCTATTGCTGAATTAAACTCTTTAGTGTCTCCACTAGAAAATATGTTGGTGGTGTCAATATCCTTGTAGTGTATATCATTTTCAACTATGGCTAGATCCTTCCTCTTTTTAAATGAGTTTCTCAATTTTTTTTTGAATTCCTCCAAGCTATGCAGAGCAAGTTGCACATCTATCACCTGATTTTCAATGATCTTTCCAAGTTTGAAAGCTTCCATCTTTAGATCTTTTCCCTCCAAGCTATTAGGCTATTTCTTGTGAGAACCCAAGTAGGCTCTGATACCAATTATTGGAATATTCAAATATGGAAAGAGTACTTATGAGAGGGGGGGGTGAATCATAAGTATCAAACTTTAGCCAATAAAATTTTAACTGAAAGTAAATTGCATGCATATCAAATAAACATGTAACAAGACACATGCATCAATAACTCACAACACAGGAATTTTGGTAACCCAGAAACCCTCCAGGAATAAGAAGGTAAAACTGGGGTGGGGATGATACCCACAAAAATTACTGCAGCAATATTGTTCAACCACTTCTGATGGTTTGCCCTGTTAAAGGCTTTACACTGTGTTAATAGTGACCTGGTTAGAGGATTTGCAAACACTTAACATGAAGTGTCACCCAGTTAAAGGATTTTAATCACCTAATCAAAAGGTTCTTACAAAATAGCTGTAAAGCTAACCTATCACCATAGGATTTTTATTCTAATATAATTTCTAGAGAGTATTAGATGCAATAAACCTGATAGATTACAATCCTTGATTGCTGAATGCAGGCTCCTTTTCTAACTTGTCCTGATCTTGATCCTTTGTGATCTGATAACTCTTGCTTCTGAAAATAGATTTGCGCCCTTGTATGTCCTTCAATATGTTGCATCTCTCTCTATCACAGTGAAATTTTGTCTTCCTTATAAAGACTCCAAAGACTTAGGGTTTGTTTTGGATCTACGATTCATATTGAATCTCAATTTCTTGCTCAATACTTATCTTCTGCTGATTGGTTGCATGCCTTTTTCATTTTCTTAATTAGCCGCATGCAAATTGCATAGGAAAATTAAAAGATTCGATCTTATCATTTAATCCTTCGAGATTTACCTTCTGTCGGCTGCAAAAACTATTAGTATCATAATTTGTGCAATTCCAAACTTTTATGTTGTTCTACTGAGTTACTTGGCTCATGAAGTATTTCTGACACTCGGCACATACTATTTTCTGGATAGCTTGGCACTTGAACAAAAATTGTATCACTCAGCACATGTTGCGCTCGACACTTATTATCACTCGGCACCTGTTGTCACTCGGCACTTGTTATATCACTCGGCACATGTTGCGCTCGGCACTTATTATCACTCGGCACCTATTGTCACTTGGCACTTGTTATATCACTCGGCACATGTTGCGCTCGGCACTTATTATCACTCGGCACCTATTGTCACTCGGCACTTGTTCTTGATCTTGGTTAAGTGTATTGACACTCAGTTGTCAAATTTATTCTTTAAGCTAACAGAAGGAACTTTTATAGGACCAAATACATAAGAATGAATAAGATTTAAAACATCAGAAGATTTGTGAGAACTAGAGTAAAACTAAACACGATTTTGTTTACCATATACACAGCGTTCACAGAAGTTGAACTCAAGATTGCAATCATTTAAACCCTCAACGAGATTTTTATTTTTTAGGGTTCTGAGACCCTTCTCACCAATGTGACCAAATCTCAAATGCCACAACATTGTCTTTTCTGTAGGAAGCTTTCCTTCCAAAGTGTTTGCACCCTTAGGTACACTTGTTGCACTACCATCAGAACCACTAACCACAGTCTTCTTTACTGCTCGTTTAGATGGTGGGGATGAAGTGATAGCTACTCTCTTCTTTGAAATAGAAGAACTATTACACTGAGAAATGCATCAAGTTGAAACAAAGTACCTCTCCTAGTACCCTTAGCAAGCACCATAGCTCCTCTCATCATCTTACATCCATCTTTAGAAAAAACAACTTGCACACCTACATCATTCAGCATACTTATAGATAATAGGTTTCATGCCAAACCTGGAATGTGCATAACTCCATCGATTCCCTTTACTCGTCCATTAGGAAATTTGATAGTGACCATTCCACATCCAACTATATTTAGGTGAGAATCATCACCGAAGTACACCTTTCCACCATCGAACTCTTCATATCTTGAGAACCAATTTCGATGAGAGGTCATGTGAAAAGATGCACCCGAGTCAACCAACCGCATATCATCAGATGCATGGGCTACCAAAGCTACAATGAATGCATCACCATCTTCTTGAGATTTTTTAGAACCAAAATCTGAGGCTTTCTTCTTCTTCTTAGGCTCTTTACAGTCTTTACGGAAGTGCCCAGTCTTATCACAGTTCCAACATTTTGCCTTGGACTTATTGGAAGTCTTTGACTTCCCACGAGATTTGGATCTACCCTTATTGTTAGACTTATTGTCATTTTTCTTCCCTCTTTCCGTGGATCTCCCATGAATAGCAAGGGCTTCTTTTTCTGAAACAGAAGCCTTTCTCCACATCTCCTCTGATAGCAACGAAGACACCACATCATCCATTCTGAAGGTGACTAATGTGCTTCCAAGAGCCATCACAAGATGGTCCCATGAATCCTATAAAGAACACAAAAGTGTGTAGCAATGATCCTCCTCCTCTAACTTGACACCAACTGATGTCAACTGTGTAGCTAGCAGATTAAATGCATTTAAATGATCTGTTAAGGATCCACCTTCCTCCATTCACAGAGAATACAACTTCTTCCTTAGGAACAACTTGTTCACCAAAGATTTGGCCTGATACATGGCCCCAAGTCTCTCCCACAAACTATATGTAGTTTTCTCATCTAGAACATTCAAAAGGACTGCATCAGTTAAACAGAGTCTTATGAGACCCTTAGCTTTACGGTCTTTGATATCCCAATCTGCTTGAGCTATAGTTTCTAGTCTTGTAGCGCTTGTAGTCGCTTCCCATAGGTCACGATCTTCCAACATGTCTTCCATCTTGAGTTTCCACAACTCGAAATTAGTGCCATTAAATTTCTCCACCTCCATTCTTCCATATGATGAACTCGCCATCTCAATTTGCAAATAAGATTTAGGATGCTTTGCACAAGACTCCCACTCAACTTGAGATTAGCTCAAAAAACCCTACCCAACAACTAGGATCAAAAGTTGATCAAGCTCTGATACCACTTGTAAGGAAACTCAGGTGTGGAAATAGCTTCCTACACTAATCTCATAAGGAAAGTATGATGCAAATCTTATTAAAATCTTCTACACTTATAGATTCAATATCATGTAAACAACAATATTGCAGCCAACCATGCATATAGAAAATAGACAAAGAAAGGAACACATAACACAAGGATTTGCCGGTGGGGAAAAACCTTTCGGTAAAACAACCCCACCCCTTTAGAACCTGCACAATGTATTATCTTCAACATGAAGTTACAATACACTTGCAATGCAAGTTCAACATCAACAACAGAAGACTCCAGTAGCTACTTGTAGTACCAACAATACACCTTTTTCGCATCGCATCTCTTCGCAACCCTAAAAATGCTTATAACATGCACTTCACTTTAGTGCTACTCCCAAAAGGTAAACCGTATTAGGGTTTTACCATTCTCTGAGAAAATAGGAACCCCAAAAGAAATTTTGGGTCAATGCCCCGAACCCCACTATTGGGGTAGAGTGTACAGTACTCAAATATCTTAGTTGCCACATGTCTTCACCTGTCATTGAATCTTCCTAACATAGCTCTTACGTGTCATAGGAATTCGTCATAACCCTGTTAGCCATGATCTCCTTACACACAATTCAAGATGTCGACACATCAACATTATTTGCAAGAAATACATTTTACAAAAAAAATAATAAGAATAGGAATTATACAAGGTTGAGACACCTTATTCCTAACAAGGAAGACAAGATAATTGGTATATATGGGATTGGCTGAGAGAACAACTTTAATTTTTATGGTTCTACCTACTTTTGTTAGCAATTTCCTTTTCTAGTTTTTGATTTGATTGTTGATTTTTCTTGAAAAGGATCCCATGTTTTGGTGCTTCTTGCGTGTTTTTCTAAATGAATGCCTAAATATTTACAAGAAAATATCCCTATTCTATATCCCATAATCCTACAAATGTCATTTTCCACTTTTGGATTGGTATTAGTAAAGAAGATTTTAGATTTGTTAGTGTTTACCTTTTTCCCAAATGCTTCCATATATTCAAGAATTAATTGGTTGAAGTTTTATGCTTCTTCGATTAAGCTTTTCCTAGGTAAAATATTGTCATCGGCAAATTGTTGGTGAGTAATATTCAAGATGTTATCAGAAACTATTATTCCTTTATTTTTTCCTTCTTCCTAAGATTTTCTAATCACTCTCCCAAATGTTTCCACCATTATAATAGAAAAGAAAGCTGAAATAGGGCCCCGTTGTCTAATTCCTCTTGAGATATTGAAGAATCCTTCCAAAGTTCCTTTAATAAGTGTTAGAATTTATAATCTTTCCTTGGTTGTATCTATTAAATGGGATAAAGCAAGGTATCCCTTAAGTTGTTTGTCCTCTAGTCCACATGTGAGGACAAGTCATTTTTGTAATTCCTTTATTAAGGAAAATAGTTATTCCTCCTTAAGAGGATTATGAAACTTGTTATGCACACACTTATGAATGTGGTAATCATTCACATGGGAGTTACAAATAACTCCTCCTCTCATCTCTTTATAAGAGATGCTTCTCTCTCATTCTTTACACACAATCATGATGTAGTTCATGTAATGAGCATTATGGCTCCCCATTGTCTCCTTCTCTCTCATTCTTCATTCTTAGGCATTTGCCTCATTCATATAATTCACAAGGGGTTTTCTTTGCTTTCCCCTTTCAAAATCCTTGTCTCCTCTTTTGTGTTGATCTTGGGAAGTTCTTATAAATGATGGTAATTACGTTCATCACAAACTCTCTTGGATTAATTTATAATTCTTTAATTTTAGTTCATTTTGATTTTATTATTTCTAACAATACTTGAAGTGAAATTTTAGGTGTAGCTATACAATTAAATATTAGATTAACACATTGTCTTGAGAAACCAAATGTTTCAAGGGTACTACATAGGAATCTCTAGCCCACCACATCACATACCTTCTGTATATCTAGCTTTAATAGCATACATGTTTCTTTATTAGCCTGAGCTAAATGGATGGTCTCTTGAATTGTGATAATTCCATCTAATATCGATCATCTTGGGACAAAACCAACCTGTTTCCCTTATATAAGTTTTGGAAGGATATGCTTCAATCTTAGAGCTAGTGTTTTTGATAAAAATTTATAGCTGGTATTGCATAGTGCATTTGGTCTAAAATGTCCAAGTTCATCACAATCTGATTTCTTGGGAATAAGAGTTAAGAAGGTATGATTGATTTATATTAACAATAATCCTGAATTTCTTGTTGCCTTTATTGCCTTCCATAAATCCACTCCAATTATGTCCCAACATTTTTGAAAAAATAATGCTTGAAAGCCATCTAGCTCAGGTGACTTGTTCAGATTCATTTTAAATAAGGTTGTTTTCACTTCTTCTAATGAAAAAGGTTTATTTAAAATTTTATTAACCTCATTTGTGACCAATTTTGGGATTGAAAGTAAAGATGAAAATATTATTTAATACTAACAGATGATAAATTAAATTAAATTTAAAATTATATTTTGTAGATATGTTAAAATTTGAATCATGAAATTTGAATTAAGTTATTGATATAAAACTAGTAGATTATGTTCTAAGCATTAAAACAAAACAAAATTGTATACTAAATCTATATTTATAAAATTATATTCATAGTTCATAGATTTCTGAGTTCCACTTTTGTTGATGATATCTAAGACGATGTAAGTACATGAAATGTTTACAAACACTTTTAACAATTTGGCTATATCAGAAGGTTTTTGCTCTCTTGGTATGACTTTTAGATTGACTAATTTTATGGATCTAGTCTTCCATTGATCAAGGATGGTAACCAATCAAGCTATAGATCTAGAATAATGAAATCTCTTAGTGATGGATTTGAATGGTTGGAGTGTTGTTCAATAGTCTTAAATATTATTTCTAATTAGTGATAAAGAAAAGTTAAATAAAATAGTAAAATAGATAACATATTTGAAAGTATACACATTATATTTATCTAGCAATATAAAGATACCATACATGTATGCATGCATACATACATAGATTTAAGTACCTAATCTTTTCTCAGTTTTCAAGATAGAATAGAGAAAATAAAATATATATAATTATTATTTTCATACAATTTAAAAAATAAATAGAAGAAATTAATACATGATATCTTCAAACTTGAAATAACTATACAAATAAATTAATACAAATTATAAATATTATTTACAGTTATATAAACTAAAATAAAATTAAAAAATTTAGTGGTTGATGACTTTTTTTAAAAGATAATGTTAAAATTCATGTGGGATAGACTTAAAAATTCATAATAATTAAATGTGTGAACATATACTTACATATATAATATTAAGATAAACATTTACAAAAAAATCTTCTTCAATATATATATTTGTGTCCCATGACTTTATGATTTCCTTTCTTGTTCACAAAGATGAAATTATTTTTACACTATTCTACAAAACTCTATCCTTGTTCCATTCCATTTGTATTCTAAGAAATTATAAAAATATAGAAATTAAAATTACAAATATTATTTAAAATTATATAAACTATAAAAAAAAAAAAATTGTTAATAATGAGTTCTTTTAAAAATAATACTAAAATAAATTTGTGATATATATATATATATATATATATATATTCCTTTCGCACTTTTTCGCTTACACTATTCTAAGAAATCTTATTCGTGTTCCATTCCATTTGAATTCTAGGAAAATATAGCTACCCCATCTTAGAGATTCTAAAGGATACATATCTTTTCACAAATAGTTATTTTGGGATTCTCTCCTTTAACACTTGTCTCTATATTTTATTTTAAATAAAGGAACACCGTGAAATGTGAAGAAAGGTATTGCTTTAATAAATAAAAATCCAAAAGACAAAATAGAAAGTTATATGTTAGAGATTGGAATTAAATTATAAATTATAAATGAGGAAATAATTATGATGTTGTTAATAATGTAGGTTGAAGTATTGATAAAGAATTGAATGTCATTTATAAGTGACAGAAGCAATATACTTATTATGATTGGCAATATATTTATTTGATTTATTTTCATTTCATAAAATATAATGTTATTTTGTTTAATAATTAAATGATAAATAATAAATTGAAAATTGTCAATAAAAATATATACATAAATAAAAATTATATGTTGTTTTTTTAGATTATAATAATGTTGATAATTTTTAAAATAATTATATTAAAATATTTTATTTATCTATTATACAGAATTTAACTATAATATTTAAAAGTAGAAGATGACATTTGAATTTAATGTTTAAACTTTCTTTTGTACTCAAATTATTTTGTGCCCATTTGGATGTTGTGGTGCACAACTTAGTAAGTCTAGTCTAGTGGCTTTTATACCACCCCTTCGCTTTGCCAACTGAAGTACCTACTCTTTGATGTGTACTTTGTGTTGGAATTATCTACTAAAATGTTAAATCCCGACATCTATGATGAGGAAGTTTTAAGATTTCTCCTTTTTTTGGAATAAAGGAGGGGTGAAAATTTATTCAAGTTGAAAGAGAAACAACAAAAAATAGAGAAAGGGCATCAGACAACCCTATCAAGATCAACCAAGTGATTCAGTTGATGGGACAAGCCCATCAAAAGTTTAGTCAATTATCAACAATGTTCCAATTACAAAACTAGTCAGAAGCCTACTTCACCAAACAATCAACAACACTATTCCATTCCCTGGGAATATGAGTGAAAGTAACATGTACTCCAGAGAAGTACACAAATTATGAATCTATTCTACAATCAAACCTAAATTCCAACTAACAACTTTAGAATGTTGTTGATTCAAAAGACATATCACCACTTGTGAGTCAGATTCACAAATAAGATTAAGATTTCTCCTTTAATCCCATATATAAGATCATGTTTTCTACCATATAAATGTATTATGAACTTTCATTCTTTTATGGTTAATCATTATTTTTGAGATCTGCTTGTTGTGGATAATAATGTTGTGCATGTTGGAAACCTTAACAACATAATTGTTAAGTTTGGAAAATTCATCAATTCAATTGATTCGTCATTGTCATTTGATCTTGATTATTTTGTTACATTGTGACCAATGTTTGGGTGATGATATCCTACCTATTCCATTGTGAAGAGTTGCAATTCTACTTAGGATACTACCACTAGTGTCATCAAGGATTAAAAAAAATTAATGAAAATTTCTCTATTTCGAATGTTGCTTCATATTCTTCATATCGAAATAATTCAACAAACTAATTTTATGTGCTAGGATTTATTCTTGGATTATAATCTTTGGTGTATTTGGATTTGAGAGGGGTGGTATTTATGTAACTACTTTGGTATTATTCATGATTTTGAAAATTAGTAATGCAATGTAATATTGAAATACAAATCCAAGTATAGATTTCACCTAGTTTTTCATGTCTACATGCTACTCTAAACTAGGTTTAATATATACTTCTTTTTTAATTAATAAAATAAGTATAATATTTCATTAAAAAAATTAAATTTAGAATACATGAATTTAATTATATTTAATATTATTCTATTCAAATATTATTTTATTCATGGAGGGAACTTCATAGTTAAGCACACTAGAGATGGAGTTGTATTTGAATAGGTGACCTCCTTAGTAGTCTCACCACTCTGAACATTACCTTGATGCAACAAGTATGAACGTTCCATTCATTCTAATTAGAAATGAATTTGTATAATAAACTACTTATGAAATATGATCAACAAATTTAACTCAAAAACTACATAATTAAATCATGAAAACAATAACACAATTAGTAATAATATTAAATTAATTAATTAAATATTTAAAACATAAATAAATGAATAATTTAAATAATATTTTTAAATATAATATTTTATTAAAATATCAAAAATATAAAATCAATTCTAAAAAATTCAATTTCATTTCAAAGTGAAAGATATTCATTTGAATTGGAAATAAATTATTTAATATCTAATAAATAACACTTTACTATTACAAATCGTCATGGATTTTATTGCAAATTTATATAATTGATACCATTAAAATTGACACATATTTCAAATATACTTGTACACTTTTAGTTATATTAATATAAAGTCAAACTTTTCTCTTTTTATTAATAAAAATCAAATAAAAGATTGAGAAGACACATCTTAAAATATAACTTAATCATTCATATAAGAAAATAATGTCAAAAAATATAAAGCTCTCTAAAAAAAATTCTTAGTGTAAGCGTGGGGAATAGAGAATATTGCTTTAGGAGGACAACACCTTGAAGATCATCTAAATTAAGGCACGTAGATTCCTATCTTATGGTCCTCCATATTTTCCTTGTATATTCATTTCCAAAGTTGCTTAAGAGGATATAAAATTCTCATTTACTTTTATTAATTTGCTAGTCAATATATTCTTTCTAATAAAGAGTGGAAGATATATCGAGACTTGTTAGATAGCTACCAATCAAAAGAATTTCTAAATATTTCCATGCTTCATGTTCCCCAACTAATTTTAGTAAATTGTAATAAACAAAGGAGATTTCTCAAAACAATTTGGAGTTATTCCTAAATGTAATCCAATTTAATAATTAAAAAGTTGATTTTATTTAATTTGAAGAAGATAAGTGTTTTTTTTTATTACATCTAGATGAGGATCAAACTTGTGATTAATTATTTGACTTACACTTTAGGAATCAAATATATTTAATTAAGGTTCTTATTAGGAAAGGTGACTTCAATAGCTTTAAGAAAGTTATATAACTAATATCTTTTTTATATGAAGGGAATAAGTGGTCTTTCCAAATTAGATTGATAAAAATAATTTAATTAATTTTGTTTAAGGTTGTAATAGCTTATTCAACAAAATTTTTAAATTAAAAAAAAAAATAGAAATGAAATATTATGTGGTTTTTCTAATTGATAAGTTAAATTTAAAATACTTTTAGAAGTGTTAAAATTTAAATAATAAAATTGAATTAAGTTATTAATAGAAAGAAAATGAAACAAAATTGTATATTTCTATCTCACTTTCATTGATGTTGATATTTAGGATGATATAATTAGGTAAAATGTTTAACAATAATTTTATGATAAGTAGGAGATAATTTCCACAGCAAGTCAAATTGTGATATTACTATTAGGATTTTAACTATGTGATTTCGAGTCAAACTCATTGACCCATGTTTCATGAGTAGTGATTCAACATGAATCCGTCTCTCATGAGAATAAATGGAGCACTTAGCACTTAGCACTCATTGGATCTAGGTGATCTAGGCTGGAGTAGTACTGGGATGGGTGACCTCCCAGGAAGTCCGGGTGCTTCACCCCTATGAGCATCACCTAGATCCAATGAGTGCTAAGTGTTCCATTTATTCTCATGCGAGACGGATTCATGTTGAATCACTACTCATGAAGCATGGGTCAATGATTTTGACTCGAAATCACACAGTTAAAATCCTGATAGCAATATGACAATAATTTTATGATTTAGTTAGATCATAAGGTTTGTGTTCTTTTGATTAAGGTTACTAGATTGACTAGTTTTGTGGATCTAGGCTTCAAATGGCCAAAGCTGATAATAAATCATATCATAGATTCTAAATGATAATAAATTATACTATAGATTTAAATGAGAATAAATCATGCTATAGATCTAAACGATAATAAATCATTTTATAGATACAAATGATAATAAATTATGTTATAGTTCTAAATGATAATAAATCATGTCATAGATCTAGAATGATATAATCTGTTATGAGATGATAAACTATTTTACCTAGCTTTTCAAAAGTAAAAATCTAAATATGTCCAACAAGTATATCAATTTCAAATTAACATTTTCCAACATAGAAACTGAGAACAATATTAATATGAGTTCTTATTAATCATAGATACAAAATATTCACAAAAGTTGAAATATAATGAAAAATCAACTAAATCTCAATAATATTTTATTTCAAAACATCTAAATTCTTTCTCACCCATGTGACCCATGTGTTAGATTAGGTGAAAAATGCAGCTCCCAAGAACACTTGCATGCATAAACCTGTCACATGGATGAAGCAAAGAACAGAGGCAAGGAAAAATCATGGAGGCCAAAAAGCTAGATCCATCTTATGGACATGCAAAGAGTAATATCTCATATAATCCAATAAGTGAATGATAAAATACAAAGAGGTGAATCCTTATAAAGGAATCACGAAACATGAAAAGGGAAACTAAATCCTAAAAAAGCTAGGGTTGCACAATATAATTAATAAAATATTAATTATATGCACCTACAAGATAGCTTAAGAAAACTAGAGTAATAGGCAACTTCATTAATTAAATCAAAGTGATTTAATTAATAAGTTAGAACAAATAATTACTCTAACACCCCCCCTTAAGCGAAGCTCAGGAGGTAAGCTAACCTAGCACAGTTATGAAAGTAGAATTGGGTCCCGGCAACAAGGCCTGATCAGGTACCCAATCACAACAAAATCTCTATAAAGAGGAGAAATAGAGAAAACCACATGGGAAAAACCCTACTCCAAAAAGAGAAAGCAAAGAATGTTCTAGAAGAAGGAACAAAGAGATCAGAAGAGAATCATTGAAGCATGAAGAACTGCAAAACTCTGTCAAAATGTTGATCTGTAGAACCTCCATTGAAATAGAAGGCACAAACCATCAACCAAAGGAACCTCCATGGAAATAGAAGGCACGAACCATCAATCAAAGAAGCATAGAATAGCAATATAATCTCTCCTTAAGGCAGGTGAGGTGATAGGCAGCTGAAAAGATGGGCCAAAAATCTCCTACAACACAGGAGCCAAACACATCGAGAGTGAGGTATACACACCAATAAAGGAACATGTCATCGACACTGCATGAGAAAATAGAGAAAGAGGGCCTATAAGTGGCAAACAACTATCCCCCCCATGGCACTTTATAAAATAGTGTGAGTACAACGAATCGCAATGATGAAAAGGATCCTGAAACGCAAGAGTGGCACTTTATCTCAGTGCGTTGCATAAAGATGCTTACAATGAATATCAACAATGATAAAAAAAAACATAAGGCTGAAACAACACAAGGTAGAGCCCAAAATGAAGCAACTAAAGCAACAAAATCGATCTCCGGACCTAAAACAAATAGGATATCCACCAGAATGCTAAAACACAAAAGACTGAATAGGATGTGCCTGGAACAACAACCAGCATCACTGGAAAGAGCACAGAAAGAGCTTTCTATTGATATAAAGAAGTCCAAAATTAAAGATTGGAAGCTCAAGGTACGCCTCCCGGAGTGCAAAACAAAACATCCGGCTTTGACTACCAAAACAGGCAACCAAACTACATCAAAACCCAAAAACACCTATACCAACATCTCCGTCTCAGAACTAGCTTTTCGGTGCATTTTTCGGATCAAAAAAATATGATGGTATGCTCGAGTTACGAAAGAAAAACCTCCAGGGCCTCTGAAAATGCAAGAAAAAATTATTTTTTTTAATAAAAAAAAAATTAAAAAAACAAAACTTCCACCACCACCGCACCGTCGGCGGAGTGGTGGCCGGGTGGTGGGAGGGCGGAGGCCGCCACGGGCGGGGCGCGGCAGGGCCGCGGCGGGAACCACCGGTAGAGCCACTGCAGGCCGCTGGCAGAGCCGCTAGCAATGGCCGCTAAGCGGGCCGCCAGCGGTGACCGCCAATGGTGACCACTGCGGTAACCGCAACAGAGCCGCTAGTGGTTAGATAACCGCGACGGCAAAAAAAAGTCGCAATATGATTTTTTTTGCCATTTAAAAAAAAAATTTCTGCCTCGTACTGCGTGCAGGGGGCCGTACGACCCTGTCGAACAAATTTTTTTTGCCTCCCAGACCAACAGTGTCCAAAATGAACAAATTTTATATGGATTCTGATTGCAAACAGCCTTTCGGATCCAATGGAAGCATCCGTTTGAGCCCAAAGTGCCCCAATTTTTTTTGTCCGTACGGCCTCCCACTGCTCCGAAAAAATGTAGCTTCTGAAATGCTTCAACAAACCACGAACAATGAGCAGCAAGCTAGCTCTGATACTATGTTAGATTAGGTGAAAAATGCAGCTCCCAAGAACACCTGCATGCATAAACCTGTCACATGGATGAAGCAAAGAACAAAGGCAAGGAAAAATCATGGAGGCCAAAAAGCCAGATCCATCTTATGGACATGCAAAGAGCAATATCTCATATAATCCAATAAGTGAATGATAAAATACAAAGAGGTGAATCCTTATAAAGGAATCATGAAACTCGAAAAGAGAAACTAAATCCTAAAAAGGCTAGGGTAGGGTTACACAATATAATTAATAAAATATTAAGTATATGCACCTACAAGATAGCTTAAGCAAACTAGAGTAATAGGCAACTTAATTAATTAAATCAAAGTGATTTAATTAATAAGTTAGAACAAATAATTACTCTAACACCATGTTCTTACAACAAAACATAGACTTCTTCTTTGATATTTTCCCCTCTAATTGCATATCTGATTGTTCATAAAATGAGAGTATGTTGTAAAACTACTAAAATGTATCTTTTATTTAAGTGACAAGATATCATACTAAATTCTACCAATACTTTCAAAATCAAGTATTTTAAATGAACTACTAAAGTGCCAAATTACTTTTGAAATGAAACTACTACCTAGTTCAATATTATTTTTAATGTCTAATAGTAGTAAAGACTTACTATTTCCAAAAACTCACAAACTTCAATTTGTATGTTATTAAGCCTACGAATTAGGCTTAGGTTGAAATGAATTTTTAATACAAAACTCAAGGACATGTGACATGATTGTGTCTATAAGAATATAAGAAATGATATATTTGGAACTAATATATGAAAGTGGAAAACACATGAGGAAATAGTATTTCCAAGATAAGACATCATCTAGAGAACATTTAGTCATGAAGATGTAAATAATAAATATATTGAAGACCACTAAAATTATAAAATATATGCATGTAAACTATAAAGATAAATAATGCCGATAAATAAAATAGGTTTTCTTACACACAAAAAAGAGAGGCTTAATTAGTATAAATCTATTAGCATAACTTATATTATTTTAGATATGATAGACTATAACTTTTCAATCTTGAATTGATCTTTATATCTAGTTTAATGAAGGAGGGGTAATGTTTATAAACCTCTTTTACCAACTTTGCTAGATCACAATGTTCATTTTCTTCTAGAATTTTTTCCTTCCATGCCCACTTCTAGGGGCATGAAACACCTACATACACCCATCTCCAGACACACTAGATTGGTCAAACCTCGGCAATAATTCCTCAAATAGTGAGACTCTACCTCCACTACTACATAGAGACAATGACATGGTCTAGCCCTGACCCTTGCTCCTCCTAGGCTTTATCCTTCTATGTGGGATTTCTTTGTACCTAGAAAGGGTTGATGATCTCTCTCTCTCTCTCTCTCTCTCTCTCTCTCTCTCTCTCTCTCTCTCCTTGTTGTTTTCCTTGGATGCCTTTTGGCACTCCCATTGTTGTATTCTTCTCTGCACTATTGTATCTATCAGTCCCATAAACCCTATTTGGTCTCTTGTTGGACATTAATATCATTATCTTATCTAGATTAGAACCCTTAATGTGCCAATAATAATCTTGAAGGAAAGGCTTGAGCATAACAAGAAATGATACAATTGGCTTAGAATGAAGTGATCTATGATCATACACTATATTATTTTGTCCATGTTCACAAATTGAAATTTAGATATGGGCACAAGTCCTCCATGAAGTATAGGTACATGACTGAATGACCTTATATAGAGGAAACAAAAGCATAAATCAAATAATTGACCTATGTGCTGATTTATAGCAATGAATGATGCAAAGAAACATGGACATATCTTATAATATTTGAATTTAGATATTTGAAATATACGTTCATGAGTTTAAAAATTTGTAATTGCAAATGTGATTCAAGGACACAAAGTCTAACTTTGATAATCATGTATTGTAAACTTATGAAATAGTAATACAAATATCATATTATGTAATATCACAAGCCAATTTCATGTATAATTATATTAGGAATAATAATCAAATAAAAGTCCATTCAATGCAATTGTAGAATTTGACAAAATTGATTTTGAAGAAGAGGGCTTGTTGTTTAGGTTGATGGGCCCATTCCATACCTTCCCAAACCGCAATGATATTATCTAGAATATATTTGGATTTAATGAAACTAGACTACTCATAATACACAATTTGTGGTAGACGATGTTGAATAAAACAAGCATTTTTTACAAAAGTTACATTTAATTGGTATAACTTTATTAGATTAACTTATATTATTTTTTAAATGATTGACAATTGGCTTTCAATCAAATTGATTTTTAGATTTAATTTAATGCAAGAATGAGAAAAGATTATAAATATCTTTTAGTAACTTGTTAGATCACAATGTTCATTTTCTTCTAGATTGGGTAAAAGCACAAACTTGTGTCACCTTTTATGATATCTTGTACCGTTTCGGCCAAAACCCTTTCGGCTGTAATGGTTTCGGCCGTAACGGATCCGATCGTACACACGTGGCAGTTTCGCGCACCTACATGGCGCGTACCATTTCGGCCGAAACACGTTCGGCCGAAAGAGTTCCGGCCAAAACCCCAAGCCGGGATAAAACTCGCCGCAAACTTCTAGTGGCTATCATTGTTACTGTTGCGGTTCTTGAATGTTTGGAGAGCGGGTTAAGGGTTTCGGCCGTAACTGGTTGGTGGTTTTTTCCTCCCTATTTTTTAATAGTTTTTAAACGTATTTTTTGATTAATAGATGTTAATCGTACTTAAAATAGTTGTTTTTTACGTATTTTGTGAGTGAAATGCTTTAAATTATTTATTTTTTAATATGTTTAAATTATTTTAATTATTTTAGATTATTTTAGAATGGTATTTAAATTAATTTGTTAGCAAAAATGTAGTTAAACATGAGATAAAAACGTAGAAAAATATTAGGAAAAACATTAGGGTAAAATATAGAAAAACATTAGTTAAAAGTGTAGAAAAACATTAGGTTAAAATATAGAAAAACATTAGGTTAAAATATAGAAAAACATTAGGAAAAACATTAGGTTAAAATATAGAAAAACATTAGGTTAAAATTTAGAAAAACATTAGGTTAAAATATAGAAAAATATTAGGTTATGAGGTAAACATGTAAAAAAATATTAGTAAAAAATGTAGCAAACTTTTAGGGAACATTATTCAGTTTCTAACATAACCTGATGGATCTAGAGGTGAAACAATAATATCTTATGGTGAAATTAATTTTGACATTAAATACACCTTCTAACATAACCTTATATTAACTACAATCATAACCCATACCACATTCTAACCATAACATAGGCCCTCTACTAACTGAATGAACCACACTTAGATATTGATGATGTTCATTTTAACAACTAGTTATTGTTAGGTAATCATGATTCTTACATTACCAAATGACACATAACGACCTCATGATACATTTCTAGGTATTTTTATCCATATATATGTTAAGGAGACCTAGGGACTCCTACTAGGTCATTACGTTTGTTATAGGTTGTAATAGGTATTCATATGTTTACTAGCACATAATAGGTATTGTCAGGTAATAATAAGCCTTACATTACCAAACAACACATTACTTGATCACTTATGTCAACTGTGTTTTTCAATACATTATCCATACATGTGTGTCTTAAGGGGACATAGGAGTCGTAATAGGTCATACTATTTTTTATAGGTTCCAATAAATCTTAATATGTATTATTAGGATATAATAGGTCTTATTAGGTAATGATGATTCTTACATTACCATATGACACATAACGACCTCATGATACATTTTTAGGTATTTTTATCCATATATATGTTAAGGGGACCTAGGGACTCCTACTAGGTCATTACGTCTGTTATAGGTTGTAATAGGCATTCATATGTTTACTAGCACATAATAGGTATTGTCAGGTAATAATGAGTCTTACATTACCAAACAACACATTACTTGATCACTTATGTCAACTGCGTTTTTCAATACGTTATCCATACATGTGTGTCTTAAGGGGACATAGGAGTCATAATAGGTCATACTATTTTTTATAGGTTCTAATAAATCTTAATATGTATTATTAGGATATAATAGGTCTTATTAGGTAATGATGATTCTTACATTACCAAATGACACATAATGACCTCATGATACATTTTTAGGTATTTTTATCCATATATATGTTAAGGGGACCTAAGGACTCCTATTAGGTCATTACATCTGTTATAGGTTGTAATAGGTATTCATATGTTTACTAGCACATAATAGGTTTTGTTCGGTAATAATGAGCCTTACATTACCAAACAACACATTACTTGATCACTTATGTCAATTGCATTTTTCAATACGTTATCCATACATGTGTGTCTTAAGGGGACATAGGAGTCGTAATAGGTCATACTATTTTTTATAGGTTCTAATAAATCTTAATATGTATTATTAGGATATAATAGGTCTTATTAGGTAATGATGATTCTTACATTACCAAATGACACATAATGACCTCATGATACATTTTAAGGTATTTTTATCCATATATATGTTAAGGGGACCTAGGGACTCCTACTAGGTCATTACGTCTATTATAGGTTGTAATAGGTATTCATATGTTTACTAGCACATAATAGGTATTGTCAGTTAATAATGAGTCTTACATTACCAAACAACACATTAAGATCACTTATGCCAACTACATTTTTCAATACGTTATCCATACATGTGTGTCTTAAGGGGACATAGGAGTCGTAATAGGTCATACTATTTTTTTTAGGTTCTAATAACTCTTAATATGTATTATGAGGATATAATAGGTCTTATTAGGTAATGATGATTCTTACATTATCAAATGACACATAACGACCTCATGATACATTTCTAGGTATTTTTATCCATATATATGTTAAGGGGACCTAGGGACTCCTACTAGGTCATTACGTCTGTTATAGGTTGTAATAGGTATTCATATGTTTAAACTAGCACATAATAGACTGACCTTACTATCAACCTTAATAAAACTATATCCCATTTACTTTATTAACATTCTTAACTCTAATCAAACTAGTAAATTAAGTCATGAGTTCTAAATTGTAAATTAACATTTGCTAACTAAACTCATTTACTTATCTAGTAACAAATTTTTCTATCCCTATGTCCTAACTCTCATCTACACTCCCCATAATCATCAAAGAATTTACATCAAAATTTAGATTTTAGTCAAGAATTATATTTTTTTATTGCATGTATGTACATGTGTGCACTTAGTTATCATTTAATCAAGAAATTTTATTTTATTTTTATTGCATATACATGTACATGTACGAATATTTATTTTTCACATTTGCATGAGCACGTTACAATGTACATTAGATATGGTCTCTAAGATAATTTGTTTTAAAATACATATGTATGTTACATGATTGTTCATTTAGCACCATAAATTTAATGTTGTGTATTTATATGTACATGTGTTTCAAATTAAATTTAACTTTTAATTATTTTAATTTAAATAGGCTTGTATGTTTATATTTGTATATATATGCATGTACAGATCTCTAGATATTTATCACTCAGATTGTAGCTTCACATTCATATTCTCATATTTATTTTCATATATACATTATGGCATCCGTTTTTGGGGATCATGCTCCTGCATCCTCAGGGGATGCCAGTGTTCATGGTGGGGGTTAGAGTGCTGAGTCTGGTACAGCATGTAGATTGACCTCCACCCATGATAGACAATAGTTATTTAGAGATACAGTGGCGAGATTATCTCTTGCTATGCAGGTTTTGGATAGCTCGCTTTCCTCTTCTACCACCCTCCCTAATAGGGAGAAGGTCATAGCGATGTGAGAGGAGTTATTGCATATGATTCAAACAGTTGAATCATACAACCCTTTTGATGATATGAGCATTGAGACATTTTATTCTTCTTTATCTCATAGTGTCACTAGCATTGTGATGTACACACAGATTGATACTGAGGTTTCCACCGGCATGGTGAAAACTATGTTTCCATCTTATGCAGATCATCGTAGAGTCAGAGGCTACTCTGCGATGAAGTGTACTGATCCACTCGTCGCACCATTGATGTATCCTCGTTGGTTAGCTACTCGTCATAGATGGCCACAGAAGGATGAGCTCCCCCTATATTTCTGCAAACAATTGTTTGCAAAATTTCATTTACACTATGATGTTGACTATACAGATTATCCAGGGCATGTTGGGTAGGGTCAGGGGAGACTTTATGATAGATTTAGACCTACGGACACTCCTACGCCCGTTAACAAATGGGCAATGGTGGGTCCAAACCTTTTGGTTATGCTGAGAGGTCAACAGATGGCTACTGCAAGTGAGAGTGTTCCTGATGACACAATTAGGACATAGATTTTTTCAAGCATCACCACTGTCGCCACACAGTTACATGAGATTTATTCTGATCAATGTAGTCGATATATGCTATGGTCTCGAGGTACCGCTCCCACAGCTGCATCATCTAGCACACCTGTTGATGATGATTATGGAGTTGCAGACATACCTTCTCCTATAGACATTTTTGCAGTCTTAGAGGTGGATGCATTGCATCGTTTGGCATCATATTTAGCATCTGATCTTTTAGATGCATATCGAGCATTATCTACACTCTCAGGGATTCCACTTTGTGACATGAGCTCTCAGATTAGACATATTTTGTCACGTACAGTAGTCCCAGAGGATTCACAGAGGCAGGAGGACATTCCTGCACCTTCTACTACTCCTACTGCTATACAGGCCCAGGCTACAGCACCAGCCCCAGCTACTCAGGACCCTACAGCACGCCCCCCTACTCAGGATCTCAGTGGCACCATACAGCCTGGTCTATTTACTTCCATGCTTTCAGATCAGGGCCCCACTATTGACTTGGATGCTGATACTATTTTTTCATTACATGATTCAGATATCAGTCAGATCGGCAGAGCATTACATAATGCTACGGTAAATATCTCTATATGTTTAGATTTATTTTTATTATAGTAAATAATATGTCTATATGTTTAAATTAATGTATATGTGTGTGTTTGTGTATGTGTTATAGGGTTTGAGTGATAGTATGTTACGTTTTGCTGATCTGCAGACACTGATAGATCCTACACATCGTGAGTCCCAGGTATGTTACAATATATATATATATATATATATATATATATATATATATATATATATATATTTGATTTATATACATGTAGATCTTGATATAATTTATCTGTACACATAATTAAATGGCTCACTTGTTATCATTTGACACAGGGCTCAGATGCAACTGATAGACCCTTTTGGGGACAAGGCCCAGGATCAGGAGGGGGGATGTAGCTGATTAGATCATATGTGGCCTTTTATTTTATTACACACATGTTATGTCTAGATACATATTTATATGGATAGTTTGATGTTTTATATGTTATTTTCATATGCATACATTTTATATCCAGACACTTTGATGTCTTATATGTTATTTTCAGATACATGGTTTATATGGACACTTTGATGTTTTATATGTTATTTCTAGATACATGTTTATATCATGGACACTAAATGATGTTTTATATGTTATTTCGAGATACATGCTTATATGGAGATTTTGATGTTTTATATATGTTATTTCCAGACATTTGATCTACATGATCTATTTTTATACATTTAATATGGGTACATTATATTCTCCAGATATATGCACATGTATGTTATTGATCTTTTAATGTAGACGTCTATTTTATTGATCTTTTGATGTCTTCATCTTTTATGTAACTTATGTATGTGGTATGCACATGTTTCTATATGTTATTCATATTTTCAATATTCAAGTTTACATGTATATGTATAGTTATTCATCTTAATGCCTTAATCTAAGTGTAATTAACTATATAATTTTAATGGTCGATGTACATAACAATATAACATATATTTAATGACATGTCTTAATTAACTGTATAATTAACTATATTTAGTCTAATTATATTTAATGTAGATCATGTATTAACTATATTTAATGACATGCCTTAATTAACTATAATTAACTATATTAAATCTAATTATATTTAATGTCTTAATAATTAAGTCTATTTAATGACTTAATTAAGTCTATTTAATGACATGCCTTAATTAACTATAATTAACTATATTTAACCTAATTAACTATAACTAACTATATTTAATCTAATTATATTTAATGTCTTACTAATTAACTCTATTTAATGACTTAATTAACTCTATTTAATGACATGCCTTAATTAACTATATTTAACCTTTAAATTAATTATATTTAATCTAATTATATTTAATGTCTTAATAATTAACTCTATTTAATGACTTAATTAACTGTATTTAATGACATACATTCTTAATTAACTATAATTAACAGCATTTAATTAATAAAATATAATGTACATGTAATTATATGTAACATAGTTCATATAACATATACATGTAATCTTAACATAATGATTATATACAAACATAAAGAATGTATCATATAAGAACATATAAATATTATATATACATACAAATACTAAAAAGGTTGTCTTAAGGGGAGGTCCTAAGAGACCTGGTCTTAAATGAGATATCCATGTCGAATTTAAATAAAAATAACAATACATGTCTAATTTTTCATATGCAAGATAAATGATCCAATGTACAAAAATTTATATAAAACAAATATCCTATCAATATTAAATATGAAAGTATAAGAGCTATACAGGCATAACTCAACTAGACCTCCACAATAAGTACATAGGTAAACTAGAGCTCCACAAACAATGTATTGTTAGGATCCTCTCTACTTTTTATTATCTCTAGAAGTTTTTCATGTTCTTCAATAGGCAATTTCCGCTTTTGATTTCCACGACGTCCTTTTCTTTGTACTGCTTCAAATTGTAATTTGGTTGCTATAACATGGTTACTATAGTGTAAAACCTTTTCTCCAGGCTTGTATTCAATAAATTCAATACCACTACCAATTACCCTTTTTTGTTGATAATATGTTCCTTCAATAACAACTGATCCAATTGGATATGACTGTTCACCAGCATCTATAGTTCCTTCTAGCAACTTGTGTTTTGCTTTTGTGCATCTTAAAAGATAATAGTCCACATTTTTTGCATTATCTGGTAAGGCTTGAACTGCAAAAATATCTCCTGCATGTATATAAAAAGAGAAATATAAATTAATTTTAAAACAAATATACATGTATATTAATTTATATATATGTATATATGCACACAAACCTGTCACAACTAAATCAGAAATGCGCTCATAATCAGCTGAATATACAGGATCATGAATGTCAATGTCAATGTCAACATCTTCAAAAGGAGGCTTTCTAACTATCTCCTTCAAATCCCAATGTGAAACATATCCATTCTCAATATTTTCACATGCACTCACTACATTGTCCTTAATGCAGTCATCACAAAAACATGTTTTCTCTCTTACTTTAAGTACTGGAGGTTTATGGTTTCCTGTAGTCATCACTTGATGTAAACTTCTAATTCCAGGAATCGTTTGACAATTGTAAGGATTAGATCAATCTATATCTGTTACAAATACAAAAACTAATTGTCATATTTCAAAATAAATATTTAATTAAAAACTCAACATGATTTGAAAAAGACATTAAAAATAAATTTATAACTTAGTTCACCTTTCACCTCCCAAAAGTAACGCTTATTGTATTCAGTATCTCGAGTAGCAAAATGAACTTTGCACCATTCAACAATTTGATTTGCGCTCTCTATCCTATTCCCTGTATGTACATAAAATATGCATGTATATAAAATTTAAAATATATGCTATTAGAGTATTAAACATGTACATTTAAAAAATGCATATATTTACCTGCAAGTTCATGTTGTCAAAGCACACGTTTTATACATGCTCCTGCTCCATCATGCTCCCCTTTTCCGTGTCCACTTTCAAAGAAATTCCATAAAAACTTAACATTGGTTCTAGCATGTTGCATTGCTAACCAATTAAATGCTTTTGCAGATTTGAATTGTCCTGTGAACGTGAAAGATGATAAGTATCTACAATTATCCAAGTACATATATTAAATAGAAATAGAGATGTCCAAATAAATACAAGTTAAAATAAAGTTAAATAAATGTATAACTATTTCGTGTATACTAACCTGCACATCCATCAAACCAAATCTAGTGCTCTGAAACATTTATTCCACGATTTTTGAGATCTTCAGAGAACATTGCAAAACAATGAGCCACATAACTCCTATCATGAACTTTATCATCACTAATATAGAAATGAACCTCTTTGATGATGATGCGTTCATTTTCATCCAATCTTTCTATCTGATCCACCTCAAATTGTGCATGTCTATAGGTCACTTGCACAAATATTGCAACTTGTTCAGAATGATAATATTGGCTTTGGAGCTCTGTATGAGGTGCAAATGTATAATTCTCAGAAAAATCTACAATTGAAAGTATACAACCAGGTGGAAAATAATTTTTGGAATCACGAAACTGTTTAGCTTGCCATCGTGCACCATGACAATGTTGGATATGTGGATATATCAATGGACGGAACTTGGCCATGAACTCATCATAATGCAATTCACTCTCCTTCAATACAATTTTTCTGGATTCATCCCCTCTATTATTTTTGTATGTCTCATATTCATATCTCATCCATGAAACTGGTGTGGATTCATTAATATTCTCAACTTGCATAATTTGAGAAAATTTGTGTAAATCTGCACAAACTTCACACTGATTTTTGATGCATTGCACTTTGAATTCATCTGAATCTTCTAATTTATCACATAATATGGACCTCACAAATTGTGTTGTACTGCTAGGGATGACAAAATTAGGATAAAGTATTGCCATAACTTTTTTAAATGATTGCAAGTGCAGACCAAATTCAACATGATTTCTACAACAACAAGTTTCTCGCATCTTATTTATGCATACAAAGGAAGGACGTAAACTCTCAAACATTCTCTGACATATTTTGACATTTGAAAATTCTTGTTTGAATGCTTCAAAAAGTTCACTTTGAGTTATATCTATGAAATGTTATATCTATATAGGTACCAAGGCATCCATGAATAATTACATGAGTGAATGGCTTTATATAGAACACACAAGCACATAGAACAAATAATTGAACAACTTATTGGTTTATAATAGTGAGTGATGCAAGGAAAATCAACATATTTTATAAGATTTGATTTTATAAATTAATTATAAAGTAGAGAACCAATATATTACACCACAATACTACTGCTCATAGTTTTATTGGGTACTCAAAAAAATAAAGCTTTGTTTGTGGCTCAATCAGATCAACAATATCAATCCATACAAAGAGTCATACAAAAATTAGTATAGAGAGTAGGACAAATTTAACTATTAGGACAAAATTAACTATCAATCTTAAATTAACTATCATGTTGTCCATAGAGTATTTCTTCAATGAAATATAAATTTGGATTTACTAGAATAGGCATTAATTTATTGACTTACATGATATATTTTAAAATAAATTTTAGATATTTCGTAACCCAATTCAGACATTTGATTTTAAATATTTAGTATATTAATTTACTAATTTAAAAAGTGTAATTAGAAATGTGATCCAAATAGATAAAGCATTGTGAATTGTAAATTTATAAAATAATAGGTGTCAAGTGACTAAGTACTTGCCTCTAGTTATATAAGTGAGCATAGTTAATTATTTATATTAAAGATTGTTGTACAAAGGTGAAATACAATTTGAAGGGTGCAAATTTTTTAAGTAATTTAATGTGAACAAGAGTTATATTCAAATTGATTATACATTCACACAGAATATGGACTACAAGAGTGGAATATGAATTAAAAAATTGTTTTATAAAAATATCACATTTGACAAATACACAAATATGATCTTCAAATAGAGAAAATTAACATCTACCAATTATTAAGTAAAATTTTTGACATGTATATTTTAAGAAATATAATATTTATAATAAAATATGTAATATAACTCATTTTAATTGGTCAATTACAATTCATTTAATCGCTAGTTTAAACGAACAAATTATAAGGTGATACAATAGTACTTAGCCTACATACTAATAATACAAATATCATAAATCAATTTAGTATTTCTTCCACAACCAACCAAATTGACTCATTATTTGATTCAGAATAATCTAATCAAGAAACCTGAAATTTTCACCATTAGGAATGAGATTCAATAGCATTAAGAGCATTAAGAGTTTAAAAATGGTAAGAGAGTTAATATGGAGGAACATGTACATGCAAAAAAGTCTAGATTGCCATGGGATTATCAACGGCTAGTGCCTAGAAATCATAATTTGTTTTCGAAAGTAGTACAAGGGACGAGAATAAATGAACTTTTTCTACGAACTTGTCAGTTGAGCTCATTTTTTCCTTTTCTTTTCTTTTCCACCTTATGTTATCATGTCAGGCGCCATCCTTCTCAATTGAATCCTGACCAGTGAACTTTACATGGCTCGACACCTTTTGTGGAGTTTTATTTTGATGAGAAATTAAATCAAAAGCAAAAAAAAATAGCTTTGGAACTTTCTGTTTGTCAAAACCTTTGGATTTGATTCCAAATTTGGCGTTGGCAGCCGATACAAAGTGTGTGTGCCCATCATACACATTTTCTCTTTGTCAGAAAGGCTGTCTAAGCTCAATAGCTTTATTGATTTTTGCTACATTATCATAAATTAACATGAGCTAAACTAGTCTATCTAAAGTTTAATCCCCATGGGTAAACGAGCTCTTATATATATACAGTTAATTTCTCTTTTTCCTTTGCTGCCAACTAAAGTAGAATCTGTCAGTTCTCTGTCCATTTTGTTTGTTGAGAATGGCACTTTGCAGTTATGTGTTTTGTGTTAGGGATGAAATACAATACCCAAAGGAGAAGGAGTTGATTTGAAATGAAATAATGATTTAGACTTCTCATCTGTAGTTACATCCAAGGGCTGGACTCCAATAGTCTGCTCCATTGTCATTTGTAACACTGAGAGTGGCAGAAACTGGAACCAAGCATAATCCTCTACTTCTCAAGTCTTGTTTTCCTCCATCTGAATCATTGCCCTCACATGATGATCCTCCTGCCCACCCTACCTCACCCTGAGAAAGAAAAAGGAGTGCCATCATGAACAAACCCACAGCAAAATCCTATATAAAATGTAGATTTATCAGTAAATTGATAAGTAGGAGATTTTTTCCACACCAAATCAAATTTTGATATTGCTATCAGGATTTCACTATGTAGTTTTTAAGTCAAACTTATTGACCCATGTTTCATGAGTAGTGATTCACACAAATCCATATCTGTTGATGATAAATAGAACAATTAGCACTCACTGGATCTAGGTGATGCTCACAGAGGTGAAGCACGGGAACTTCCTGGGAGGTCACCCATTCCAGATTGCTTATCAGGCAATTGTTTGGTTTTAAAATGGATTAAAGGAATGATAAAGAGTCATCATGAACTTGCAACAAAATTTTATGCATAATGTTGATTTAAAGTGATTGGCTTTTGGATTAGATCGTATTAAGATTTTTATTATGAATATTTCTAATGTCCATCATCAGAATGAAATAGAGCAAGAGACTTTTATCATTCTTTCATTCTGCCTATGGATCACATAGTATGATTCAGACGTTGATGATAAAAATCTTAACACAATCTAACCTAGAAACCAATTGCAATCGCTGTAGTTGTAATGAATTTGTAAAAACTTGATCTCTCTGATTATATAGATTTATAAGACAATTGTTTGGTTCTAAAATGGATTGAATTCTTACCCCCTGACCAGAGTTGGCTGCTCCATTGTTCATGTAAGGTGTGCTAAGGACCTGCAATTTATATAAAAAAGTGTAGAAATGGTGAGGACTTTTCTCAGCTCAATGGCCACATCAGTGAGATGCGAAAGAAATACTGCATTTAACAAAATAAGTTGACACAGACAAAATACTTAATTAGTTTATTTTCAGCTTTTGAGATGCTAATAAGCTATTGTTTTCTAATTGTTGGTTATCTAAGTTCATTTAGTCTTGTAAGATTTGTTACATTGGTTTTTCCATATATTCACTAAGAAGAATTTTTTTAATTTTCTTATACCATTGGAACATTACCTTTTAATTGTTTGTTATCTATGTTGTATAATTGCTTTTATATTGGAGTCTTGTCAGATTTGTAGATATTGATTTTTGTACGTTATATCTTTCTTCCTAAATTTCTTGGTACAGAAATACTTTCAATATTCAACTGATAGACAGAGAAAGAAGTGTAAACATTGGTGGACTGCTATAAATTACATGTGATATGTTACTTGGTCATATGGTCTGTAAACATTGATAGTTAAAACCCTAAAATAGATTTCACTAGGTTTAACAAGATATAACTTGAACACAAAATTTACACATGAAACCATAGTTTGTCTTTAAGCTTGACTTATTTTTCTGATTGATTTTATTTTCTAGTTGGTGTAACTGTAATCACAGATCATGCGAAATAGATATAATTGTTTCTGAAACCTATATTAAACTGCACTTGTTTTTCCACGCGTTTAAGATTTACATTACTGTTCTCTTTTTCAGTGGACATTTTGAATTGCATTAGTGGACGTGTTTTCAATTAATGTTCTAGATTACAATGCTGTGCTTGTTTAAATCAATCGACATTTTTATTATAATGCTGTGTTTATTTTTGAACCAACACATCGAATTACAATACTGTACTTGATTTTGAATTACATTATTACGTTTTACAATGGATGCTTTACATTATATTACTGTGCTTGTTTCTCAATTAACTTTTTGAATCCCTAAATGTACCAAACGAAAAACAATAAGCCATTGAAAAGAAAGCATACTTTGATTACAAAAAATGTATCTAACTTATGTCGTTATTGACACAACTTTTTAGTACACATAACAACTAAGCTTAGAAACTGTAAAGTTAAATAAGCCAAACTTCCTGACAAGATTTTCTCAAATCTCACCAACTCCTACCAAATTAATCACTACTATTTGTGCATTCCAAATGCAAACTATCAATGTTCATATTTCAGTACAACTTAAAGATATCAATGTAGACAGCCTTGTAAGAACAAGATGTCAAATCTACAAAGCAAACAACTTCTCACATGGGAAGACAGATACAAACAAAGGAGAAAAATGCAAAATATTAAAACAAAGGAGAAAGATGTAAAATATTACCTGAACTTGATCGTGTAAAAATTTAATATATCCAATGGCCTCTAGCAGCACGGAAGCAGTATCTGTCTGCAAGTAATGAGTTGACACATTTTTACATTAACGAACATAAGCTTGTGCAATCAGAAGGAGAAAAAAGAAGCAGTTTTCACATTGTGTACCTTGCCGAAAGGTGAAACCAGCTGTTGTAAAGCAGTAATTCTGTCCCCCAGCTTTTCTTTTCTCACCTGGAAGTGGTAATGCTGTTAACACTCATATTACATATGAGCATCTTGTGCTGTTTCAAAGGAAAAAGGAGCAAATCTTTTGAAGCTTTTGTTTCTCAGTTTAGTGTTAAGAGCAAAGACATACCTTAAAAGTAGGCATTGGACAGTTAGTTGTGTCAAGGCGAGGCCTTTTGAAGATGGTATCTGATGTACTGCTCTCATTGTTGCATGATCTCTTTGCATTCTCACTGGAACACTCTCTTCCATCATCACCATGAGACTGCATGCCATTGGACAAGTAAACAAAGAATGTTATTTTAATAACATCGGATAAAAATCACAAATGTATCATGAAAGAAGGTGAGAAATGGAAAATTTATCATGACAGAAGGTGAGAAATGGCAAATTTATCATGAAAGAAAGCAACCCAAATCTTCTAATGGAAGACCCACCCTGGTCAGATAATTGCATTTTGATAACATAGAATAAATATGACAAATTAATCATGAAAGAAGGTAAAGGATTGCAAATTTATCATCAAAAGAAAGCAAACCAAATCTTTTAATGGAAGACTCACCCTGGTCAGCTAATGACATTTACACAAACTTATCATGAAAGAAGGTAAGAAATGGCAAATTTATTGTGAAAGAAGGTAAGAAATGGAAACTTATCATGAAAGGTAAGAAATCACAAATTCTATCATGAAAGAAGACAACCCAGATCTTTTCATGAAAGAAAGTAAGAAATCACAATTTTATCAAATATCTTACAAACTCATAGATTTATCATGAAACAAGGTAAGAAATGGTAAATCTATCATCAAAGAAAGAAACTCAAATCTTTCAATGGAAGACTTACCCTGGTCAGATTTTGGGCTATCCTGTTCATTTGCACCTTATTATCCACCCCAAAATGTCGGAAGTTTTGAATGGCATGGTGTGGCTTGATGTCTGATTTAGAGAATATCAAGTCCCACAAAGGACTATTCTTATTAGTATTCAAGGGGCCTAGTGATTGTGAAGAAGTGGGTATAATTCCTGAGAGAGAGATGGGAAAACTATTAGTAGATGGCCAAAGACCATGAGGGTACATATCTTCTCCTTGAATAAAAGGAGATTGTCCATTGTCATATGCCATGGCTTTTAAAAAGGGTCTGTTTGCTGAGGTCTCTATAATGCCCGACATATCTTGTTTCCTGTAAGAATCTGATTCCATTCCTTGGGATATCAGGGTTGTACCAGACTGATCCAGTACACTGCATTCCTGCTTTATCCTTGCCATGTCAAATTGTGGCACTGGCAACTGCAGTATGGGACTTCCTAAATCTGATAATGGAGCACTAGTACTGAAATGGCTGAAACCATTTTGTGTGGCTGTAGTAGAGAAGGTTGTATCTTCTCCATTGAAGTTTTTCATTGTGCCATCTCCTCCAAAGTTTCTCATTTCCCACTCTGAAGGAACTTCTCCTACCACAAGATCCTTCTGCCTGCTGAACAATCCTTCGTTTGGGTTTCCCAGTGAGCCTTGCATGTCTCCACCTCGACTCCTCCTGAGGTTACAAGAAACCAAAAAAAAGTTTAACCTATGTTAGCAAAAGTAGAGAAGACTTTAATGTTTACTTAGGTTCATAATCAACAAAAGAAATGTGGGCATGCCCAACATTATCTACCACATTTCATTCAAAAAATTAAAACAAGATAGAAATATGGCTTGATTGTGAAAAAAATACATCTGGTATTTTTCCTTGTTCAGACAATTGAACAAACAACATTTTACAATATATTCAAATGTTAATTGCTTCTGGTTCTATCAATTGTTGCTTACTACAAGTTCTCTTAGAGGGAGAGAAGATTAGTTCGTACGTTCTTATGAGATTCTTGTAATGTATTAAGGCTTTTTGAATTCAATTGTATAGATACATTTCGAAAGCTTTTAGATTCAACTACATGTATCTTTTTTAATCAACATTTCCATCAGACTCTATGGTCTGTCCTTGTGAGCTTAAACTTCCATTACTAAGAAATCCTTGTGAGCTTAAAGTTCTATTCATAAGAAATTTTTAATTTTGAAGTTTATATGAACAACTATAGGCAGATCTCATGAACAGGTTAGCATTCAATTCAGTTCCCTAATAAATCAAATCAAGAAGAAACTGTGCATTCATTCATCTGTGGAGCAATAAACTCTATAACAGGTTATGCAGCATATTCTTTCACTGTAAAAAAAAAAAAAAACCGATTTCTTTCTCTTCTTCTCCTACGAGGAGCAATAAAAATCTCAACTTGACCGGTTGAATTCAACACAGCAGCAATCTGAATTAGTGAACAGAAGTAGCCCACATAAAAAAAAATTATCTACTGTTTCTGCTGCTTCATATAACAGAAGTAGCCCACATCAAAAAAGAAAACATTATCTACTGTTTTTGCTGCTTCACAGTTTGTAGGTGATTAAAAAACATAGCCTTAGATCGTTACTGTCCGTATTAAAAATAAAAAATAAAAATAAAAACACAACTTTACTAAAAATTTTATAATCCTATCAACAGTGCGATTTGAAGAAAAATGTCCAACTGTCATCTTCAGAAATCTGCGAGCGCAACACCAAGATTACAACTTTACCACCACAAAACATCAATCTTGGTGAGAGAAGAAAAACAAAAACCACCAATTAATCAACTTTCCGACCATAAAAAATCAGTCTTGCTGATTAAAGGAACACCAATCAACCAAAACTTCAACCTTGATGAGCCAAAAAGAAGAAAGACAGCAATCAACCAAAACCTCAATCTTGATGAGCCAAAAAGCACAAAAAAACACCAATCAACCAAAACTTCAATCTTGATGAGCCCAAAAGAAAAAAAACAGCAATCAACCAAAACTTCAATCTTGATGAGCCCAAAAACGGAAAAAAAACAGTAGTAGTCGACCAAAACTTCAATCTTGATGGGCCAAAAAACCACAAAACAACAATCTTGATGGGCCGAAACAAAAACCAGAAATGAGTCAGTTAAGCAACTCCAGTGACTCACATTAGGGTTTGATTCCAGGCCTGAGATTCAACAAAAGCAGGCGAATCCAACAAGGTGGGCGAATCTCCATGAAGCTGCTCAGCACCACCCAAACTGGCAAAAAGATCATTTGAACTGCCGCCGTTTTCTACAGCTGCAGAATTAGTATTAACATCCAAACCCCAGCTGAAATTCCCCATTTCTGCTGAAACACACTGCGAATCTGCAACACCACCACTCTGCAGAAACAAAGAACTCCAACTCCTCGATTCGCCGCCAGTCCACAGATTTCCTCCTGAAACACCCGCCATTAATGTCTTCTCCAAATCTCTCTCTATCTCTCCCCACAACGTCAATTCATGCAAGAACAACAAGTGGGCATGCAAGAAAACTGCGCAGCCAAAATAATATAGCAAAGAATTAAAGGGAACAAGAGGCAATAAGCAATAAACTCCTCTTATTAGATCTGGGAGAGAATCTAGGAAGAAGCTCTCTACGTGTATAATATGCTCGGATAACGAGAAAAATGTACGGTGAAAATTGAAATTGAAATTGAAATGGAATAATGAGAGAACAAATCTAATTCCTTCCTTCCCTCCTAAGTCTCATCTCACTTCTCACCATCATCATATTCATCATCATCATCATAACAATAATAATCATCATCTTTTCTTCTTCTGCTAATAACCCAACCAGGCGGCTTTAATAATCATCTTCCTCTTCTCTTCTATTATATTCTATTACGTTCTACCAATGAAACACCCACAATAAAAACGCTTATATAAGAATTGCAAGCAAAGAAAAAAACAACTGGTCAAGTCGCTCTTGTTATTCATTCACACGTAGAAAAAAAAAAACAATGAACCCGGGGCGGCGACCGGCGATACCAGGTGGAACCGGTGGCGTCAGCGTGACGTCCCCAGGGTGGGACAAGGGAATGTTGAGTGGAAACGTGAGCTGGAGAAGGAAATGAGTATAGGGTGGAGGTCAACCCGCCGGTGGACCCGACAGGAAACAAAAGGTTGCGGGCACGGGCAGAGGGCGGGCAGCGGGCAGGCCGCGCGTGCCTTTCCCATCTTATTTAATGGGCAAAGTCAAAGCCTGACATTCCACAGGAGAATAATATTTATTGGAACATATAATGTTTCTATTAATGTTGGTTTTTTTCTTATGGTGGAAATCATTTTGACTTGCTACATACGTTTTCATCGAGAAGGTATTTATTTATTTGACCTGAGTCGTCAATGGAGTGGGATAAGGCAAACCAACTTTTCCTTTGGCTCTATCCAAGTTGACTACCAATGATAATAATAATACTTGCAACAAGTATGAAGTATCATCATCATCATCAGCTTTAATTTGGGCTTTTTCTTAACTCACTTCTTTCTCCTCTTGTTTGTCACCTTTCTTACTTAATTTCGAGTTGGAGAACTCAAACCAAGAGAGTTGTTTGTAAGCCACATTATTCCTGTCGCCTACTGAAATGGCAGGCTATTAATTATCACATTTGGGAATCTATCTAACCCTAACTACGACCCCCATTGTGAACAGGTGAACCTCTCCTCTCTCTTGATTGAGAGAAGTGGGTTTGTGGCTTCTCTATTGATGATTCAACAACTCTCTGCCAAATGTTAGGAGAGCTTATTATGCCTTGCCTTATGTAATCTCAAGCAATGCATTGTCATAACTTTAGTACTATGCTTTTTACAAGTCATTGAGGTGGATGTTTTATTATAGAAAATAGAGTTTGCAAAGTTTAAAGTATATGTAAATTTCTCTTTCTTTTTCCTACTTGATCTTTGTTGTTTGTCTAATGTCAATTCAACAACTCTTGCTATATGTCAAAAGTCATAATACTTTTTTGTTTCTTTTGTTTATCATTATCTGCAATCTCAAGAAATGCATTGTCACTCTTCTACTATGGTTCAATCATTTTTTTTTGCAATAGATCTATGTGTGTGTGTGTGTGTGTGTGTGTGTGTGTGTGTGTGTGCATGTGTACGTGTGCATGCGCGTGCAAATTCTTGTTTGTCCATTTCAAGAGAGCTACTATGTATTTCTTCTATTCACCAATGTCAACAACCCCCAAAAATACATCGACACTCCTCTACCTTGTTTTTATCAAATAATTGGAAAGAACTAAAAGGACTTTGAATCGATACAATTTCTTCACTCTAAGAAAAAAAACTTCTCAAACTGAAGAAATCAAAATCATTTGCAGAAGAAAATGATATTTAAAAAAAAAAATGAAAGGTGTTAGTATAGGTAAAACTTTCTTTTGATAAATGAAAGAAGATTAAGCCAAAGCTAATTTAATTAATGTGTTTTTGAAAAAATAAATTAGTAAAAATAAGTATAAGAAATTCTTAGGGGGTCACAATGATCACCTCCCTCTTCTAAGGGGTTCCTTGGCCAATATGTACAAACTTGATATTTCAATATACAAAATTTTACTTTAAAATATTGCATACATGTCCATACTTGTAAATAGAAGACTTTTTGGAGACATAAAGCATTACTAGAATTTGGCAATGGTAATGAGAATGTAAATAGAAGAATTTTTGGAGACATAAAACATTACTAGAATTTGGAAATGGTAATGAGAATTTCTTTACTAAAGGACAATAAACTTTACAAATAAAAACAAAAATATTATATGTGAAAGATTTTTTTTTAAAAAGTATTTATTGAATTTGATTTAAAATTATCTTAATCAAGATTTAATTTTAATTTTAAAAATGTAGTTTAAAATTTGAAACAAAGAAAAGGAGGCTGGAATGAATATATATTTGAAAGTGAAACTAGTAAAAATACATTGGAATATGAGACTAAATTTTTTAATACATTATGTGAAATTTCAAATTGTTTATAAATTTAGATCGTAGTCACAATGATGACCATGCTCCTTCTAAGGATTGTCTCTACCTTTAGATATAGAACTATGAAATTTGAATCTTCAAAATTTTACTTAAAATATCACATACATGTCTACATAAGGTGATATGAAGCATTCCAAAAAAATGTTAATGGAAATAGAGAATCATTTTTAATGCTAAGATCTAATATTTAAAATTGATTTTAATAAAGGTAAAACAAGAGTAATTTTATATGTTAAACAAATTTTGAGGCCAACGAGTGCAAATGGAAAACATGATGTAGTGGTACTATGTGAATAGGGTTTCCACATAAAGTAATGTAAAATGAGATGCAAAGTATAAGGGTATGAAATTTACAATTTTGTATTTTGCATTCACTTTAGTATGTAAATGAACTTGTATGAGAAAGTATGCTAAAGTAAAAAAGGAATAGAAAAAGCATCATTAAATTTAAAATAAAAAATAAAAAACTAGAGTCAATTGGTGGCCTACACATATATTATCAATGTAAAATTAGAAATAATATTGCACACTTTTTTATTAAAAAATTATGCACTACAAGAGGGTGCAAAGGAATCAAGGAGACATAAACATGAGATAAATGATGGTAGTAATGTATGATAACATGAGATTAATGAACTTCTCGATAAGACCAAGGATGAAAATATGAGTAAAGGAATTAATATTTCAGTGACGAGTTCTAATAAAGATAGAAGGAAAAAATAAAGATACATACATGAGATATATACATGTGTTTCAGAAATATTGGTGTAAGATGAACACTTAAATACAAATAAAGAGATTGAGACAAATGTGTACTTCGAAGATGAAATTAGTAGATATATGGAATATGGGATTAAATTTAAGAATAATGTGTTGTGATGAATACATTATGTAATTTTTTATTATATAGAAATTTAGATTTATATTACAATGATTACCATGCTCAATCTAAGGACTTTGATTTAGAGTAAATTTTCAAAATTTTACTAAAAGATGACACATACATGTATATAGTTACAAATAGAATGCATTTGGGAGATATGGATCATTACTATAACTTGGTAATGCAACGTGGAATTCTTTATATTACAAGAATCTAATAATTGAATTTTATATAAATAGAGGTAAAATAATGTTTCTATTTGAGAAATAAATAGTAGAGTCAATGATAGTGTGAAAATAACCAAGACCTATGCTAGTACTATGGACTTTGGATTTACACATAAAACAATGTAATATGCAAGTGTGTGATCAATATGGATGTAAGATAAAGACGAAAGACATCTACAATTGTAGTATAAAATGCATGTAAAGAAGAAAATGAACAATAGAGTGATTTTTTTTTTCATTCACTTTCATATGAAAATGAACCTACATGATAAAGAATATCAAAACAAAAATAAAAAGTATAAGCATCATTAAAATAAAAATGATTAAACAAATAAATAAAATATAATGACCTAATGGCCAACACATATATTAAGAAGTCTAAAATTACAATAATATTCTAACCTTTATTTTAAATGAAAAAATGGAGTGCAAATAAAATTAGGAGAAAAACATATGAAGTTAAATAGGATGGTAACTTGATAATATTTGTATAGAAAACTAAAAATAAGCTTGACAAAATTATTTTTGATTAACAAGAATGAAAAGTTAAGTAAAAATATTAATATTTTAGTATAAAATTATAATAAGAAATAAAAGATGAAAAATAGATGCATGTATGGGATAGTTACATGTGTGGGATCGATATGGATGTAACATGAAGCTAAAAGGCATCTACAATTGTAGCATCAAATGCATGTAAAGAAGAAAAAATAATAATGTTTTTTCATCACTTAGATGTGTGATCAATATGGATGCAAGATGAAGATGAAAGGCATCTACAATTACAGTATCAAATGCATGTAAAGAAGAAAATAAAGTAATGTTTTTTCATCAAGTTCAACAAAATTAATTGAAATGATAGAGAATTAAATAAACTAGCAGTCGCAAGCTTTTGTGCTTACAATCATGAGTTGAAAGGTGTTTACCTTAAGTAAAATTTAATTTAATTTTGTAATAAATCAAATAAATAATATTTATTTATTTAATTTATGATATACTAATAAGTTATCATCTAAAAACTATTCCCATAAAAATCTATTATGAAATAAAATATATATAATGAGATAAATAGAGAAATATTATGTTAAAATTGAACTAAAATAGCTAGTATTTGTTTTACCACTATTAGGAACTCTCATTTTTATAACATGATGGATCAATTGGATTTTAATTCAACAAGGTCTCTTTTTTAAATAAACATGTCATCTAATAGTTTTAATTTTGAGACATTCTTTGAAGAAATAATATTCAATTACCTTTGAGATTTATGTAAAATTTATAATCTTTGAATCATTTTGATCTCCATCATAAACCTTTATTAGCATTTACCACCATATACTCCTACATATCTATATTTACTTGCATGCCTAGTTTCTATATTATTATTACCATGTGTTTCATATGATGTACTAGGTGTAAATGCAATATTTTCCATGCTATTTCTAGCACTCTTACTAGTAGCCTTGGAGGAATCCTCACTAAAGAAGAGGTGCTAAAAATATATCTACACAACCTAAAATAAATCACCAACTTTGTATTCTTATCACAAGATCATGCTTTTTAGTGTATTTCACCCACCTTTAGTTTTTTCATGTCCTAATAATAGTGACCAAAATAATTAACACTAAATTATTTTTCATGTCTCTAACAATATTAAAATACAATATAGAAGATAAATTGATAAGTTGTTTTGGAGAGGAGACATTTGTTTCAACGTAACTATGACTGAAGAAAATATGTCTACAACTAGAATTGTGAAAAATAAAAATAATGAAGTTTCCCTTGATCAAAACCTTAATGAAAGTAAATCTAAATGAGATCTAATAAGAGAGATGAAGTTTCTACCATAATATTTGGGAATCTAAGTTAGGGTTTCACTAAAAATAAATGGTAAGGGAAAATATCCCATTAAAACAATTGTAGCCTAATTAGATATCATTTAAAAAGAAGCTATAATAAGTGATATCAATATATTAATCCTGAAATCCTTCTAGTCATCTTGATCTTCTTTTCTTTGAGTGATTTTTTAAAACCACTAAGGTAGTTTAAAATTGAATATTTTAATATTGGTAATAAATTGTGTAGATCCTAGATATTTTATTCCAAAAAGATCATGCTAGTTGAAATGATGTTGGATTATCAACCCATCATGTTGTTAAGAACATAAATATCAAATATTAACTTGATTAATAAATAATTAACATTAATGAATTTCTATATCACAAAAGAAAAAATCACAAATATTTCTACATTAAAAAAATTATAAAATAAAAAGAACAAATCAACAAATGAGAACATTAGGCAAGAGTCTACAACACAACAGTAACTTGTGAGCCTCTGATGTGGGAAGTCTTGGGTTCAAATTTTCTTAACATATAAAAATAATAATTAATTATAATAAATAAAAATAACTAGTCTAGGCTTCGATCATTTACTAATCCTAAAAAATAAAAAGAACATTGAATTTACATAGAAAGATAAAAAGGAAATTGGAATCTAAGCATTCTACAAGTAGGATTCACATAAAATAGCCACATAACAAGGAGTAAGAGAAAGACACCATGCAAAATTATTACTAGAATACATCATAAGGGATTGATAAAGATTAGTGATATTAGTTGAAAGGGTAGAAGGATTGTGAAGACAAATAATTTTCCTAATTACATGGAATTTGTAAATAAGGAAGCCATGTAGCATCTAAAAACATAAATGACAAATACAAGAGTTAGGTATATATTGATTGTGGCATAAAGAGTTTTTTTTATGGGAACTTGTAAGACAATGATATATCTCTATAAGGAGATGTTTGTATACACATAAAATTCAAGATTTAGATTAATCTTTTTTGACCTTGCAAGATCCTTCAAAGATATAATTTTAAAAATTCTTATGAGGTGGATGTACTAGAAGAAAAATTGACATCTCATTAATCTTCAACATCATATACCTCTACTAGTTTGATAAACCATACACCAATATGGAAAATATTGAATCACTACCTAAGGAGAAACCAACATAATAACAATTGAAATAGACAGAGACGATTTTGGATAAGTAGACTAAGAGAAATATCTAGAACATGGAATATAGGGAGCACTTGGCCAACTAGAAGAAAAATATAGTAGAAGACACAACATTGATTTTAGAGAATGAATTGGAGTGACTTGGATAATTTTCAAAGCTAGCAATTTGCAAAGTACACTTATCAAATAGCCTTGAGGGTTTCATACAAGATAATCCCAAAGAGCCTAAATATATCATACTTCATTAGATAAATTTATTCTATTGATTAGAATGGACACATTCCAACTAATCAAATACAAAATAAAAATATAACAACGTCTGGTCGAAAATCTTTTTGAATACCCCTTCATTAGTACCTTTCTCTATAAATTAACCTAGAATTAAACCTATAAGAAACAAGGTGCAACAATCATTTGTACATTAGGAATCCTATTCTACACATGAAATTACATTTATTGGACAAGGCAACCTCTAGATAGATCTACGCCCCTCTACATTGAGTTTTGTGACTTCCCCATTCATCTTGAAATCCAACCTTCTACACCTTGTATTGGAACTGGAGCTTGGGATCTAATGAAAGTCAACAAAAACCACACCCTATGGTTGGATAAATTATCTAAAAATATTCTAAGGGTATTAAATAGTATCTTTTTAGTGGTTCGAAAGTTAGACAAATTAGGGGGTTAGAATAGAAAAGATAGTTCTTTGCATTTCATTTGCGACAAGCTTATGGTGACTAGTGCGCACATACATATAGGGCCAATGAGGAATAGTGTAATTTGCATGCACTGAACACTTGTAGGCATGTAGGAACTCTACTTTTGGTTTTATGTTCAATTATATATTGAATTTTGTTACATGGCTAGATAGTCCTTTTTGTACCCTTCAAGCTCTAATATGTTCTACATTGATATTTTTCAGTATTTAAATTTTTTGAGTATTTTCTATTATTGGTTTTTAATCGGTAACAATCAAAATTAAGAGTTATATTATCCCTTTAGTAACACACGCGCGCGCGCGCACACACATACACACACATTTTTAATTTTAATTTTTGATAGGTAATCATATTCGAATCCAAGACCTCTTTGAGGAGAGGCTCACTATTTACCATTGCATTGTAGGCTCTTTTCTATATGTATATATAATTTTTACAAAAAGAAAATTAAACTAATCTTTTAAAAAAAGATGAGAATGAGGCCTACTTCCCTATATTACCTCAAACTCTAATATGTTCTCCATTGATATTTTTTAGCATTTAAAATTTTTGAGTATTTTCTATTATTGGTTTTTAATTGGCAACAATCAAAATTAAGAGCTATATTACCCTTCAGTAACGCGCGCGCGCGCGCACACACACACACACACACACACACTTAATTTTAATTTTTGATAGGTAATCAGATTCGAATCCAAGACCTCTTCGGGGAGAGGCTCACAATTTACCATTGCATTGTAGGCTCTTTTCTATATGTATATATAATTTTTACAAAAGGAAAATTAAACTAATCTATTAAAAAAAGATGAAAATGAGGCCTACTTCCCTATATTACCTCATATTTGTATTACTTTTCTATTTTGCATAAATTAATAAATCAACATGTAGTATACTTGTAGTTTATATTATTAAGCTTCAATATGTACGATTGGTCGGCAATCTAAAAAAAACTAATCTAGGCTAAATATATTGAATGGGAAAATGTAGTGTAATATCTGAAGAAATTTTGTGCGTGAGTATTCAAGTGTTAGAATTCCTCATACTTAGTCAAGTTTCTATCGATACTTGGAAAATTGAAGATGCAATTGATCAAGAATATCTAGATAGGAATAAACACAAAATATATTATTGAATACGCATTCAACCATCAATGTTTTGACACTTTGATATGTTAAAAGAAAATAAATTTTAGCAATTGTTTATAAAATCAGTATTACAATATAAGTTTAGATATGACAACTTACATATTAATTTCGACAATTTAGTATAGACTCTAACAAATTATTTTTATATTATTATCTTTTATTGACTAAACTATTCACTGAAAAAATATTCCATTCATTTTCTTAACTATTGCCAACAATTGTACTTTATTTTTAAATGTCAACAACAAATTAAATTACTCTACTTTACAAAGAATAAAATATCAACCATGATGCATACTTAGCAACATGATGTCTTCAAAGTCCATGAAAATGATGCATGCTATCAATATTGAGAGTGAAAAAACATTGAACATGTTCACATATACTTCAAACTTTTAGCGTGAGAAATACTCCAAAACTAACTTTTTAAATAATATTGTGAGGACTAAGTTGTGACATTTTCCTTTAAGAATTGTATAATAAGAATAATAATAAAAATAAGTCTTGACGACTACTTTTGACATAGAAGGCTTTATTTTCGTTTTTATCCAAAAGCTACGGCAGTCGAATCTTGTGCGGAAATAGTACACTTTAGGATGCTTCCTAGTATATTAAAAAGACTTGGATTCTTATTTTTAAATTTAAATTCTCACTTTTATAAATTTTGTTGAATAAATATCAACCATATATTTCATTTTCACCTCAGCTGGTTGGTGGTAATATGAGGTGGGTAGTAAATATGAGCATAAGTGATATTCGTCATTCTCAATAACTTGGTTTTGGGGTTACCATTCACCCTTAGCTTGGGTTAGGAGATATCATTCAAATGATTTATTTAACTTGGGTATCATTGAGTTTTGTTTTCATCATCATCTTTCTCTTCTTTGCATAGAAGGGATCTATAACTTAGGATTTTAGATGAAATGAGTAAAACTGTATGTGTAGGAGAAATTATAACAATGTTGAAAGTTTTATTATTTATATATTATTTGTAAGATGGTATATGATTTTTTTAAGAGTGAAAGTTTTGAAATAGTAGATTTTTTATTTTGCGCTTTTTAAAATGTTTGAATTTATTTGGTTCTTTTATGCTATTGATATCTTTGATTAGGTAGTTTAGGGAAAGCTTGGAGTCATACTAATGTTATCTTACAAGGAGTGAGACAAATCAATTGGTCATGGAAAGGGAAGAAG
The DNA here is from genome assembly GCA_028749045.1 of Cupressus sempervirens. Classification (NCBI taxonomy): domain Eukaryota; kingdom Viridiplantae; phylum Streptophyta; class Pinopsida; order Cupressales; family Cupressaceae; genus Cupressus; species Cupressus sempervirens. The sequence continues at coordinate 656,314,661 of CM053788.1, forward strand.
GGAACAAGATAACAAACAACTTTGCAATGAATATCTGTGTCATGTCTTCAAAAACTAACTTAGATTGTCAAAGAGACTTAGAATCTTAATGATTGAGATGCCTTGAACTAAACCTTGTTGGTATGCTATTTATTTCTTGATTGTGTTTTTATTTTGTGAAAATGTTCTATTATATATATACTTTGATGAATGACATAATTCTGTGTTACTTTGATTTATTTGCCTAGTTTTATTGATCTTTTTATACATGCATCTTATAAATTTGTCTACAACTTATTCATCTATAGACATCTTTTCACACTTATTATTCATTTATGAAGGTATAAATAACCAAATATTTATCCCACATACAACCACAACCATTTGATTATACAAACTTATTTCTATGGTAACTAGGTTGGCCTTATACATTCCTATTTGGAGCCATCTATCTTGATGCAAAAAATGACATTTTACATGGGAAACAAGACAAAATGACATGCCTTGACACGTATGGCCATTCAACATGCATCCATTGGGTGTGGGGTCCAATGATGATGAATTCTAATTTTGGTCAAACACACTTTAACAGAGACAAACAATATTCATTAATAGAGGCGGGAGGGGTCACTGGAAAGAAGAATATTTAACTATCGAAAAAGAAAAGGTTACATCATGTAATTTGGAAGAAAGGGCATGAATGGTTCAAATTTTAATTGTGTGGTTTGACACAATTAGAGCCCTAAAACCTCATGCTTCCTTATAGCATTACAAATTTTGAAATGACATGAAGGTTCTACATGTTGGCACTAGTTTTGGATTTCAAACTAGCTTTTTGGCCCTCAAATGGCAATGGGGAATAATTTAATAGAAAGAAACAACTATATTTTCCTCGAGTTAAAACCCTAATCTCATGTTTTGTATGTTATAACATGTAAGCTCATATTATATGTCATCACATTAGGTTAATTAGAAAGTCATGTTAACTTCGCATGACTTATTTATTACAAATTTTGAAATCAATGCACGGTCTTGTAAGAACTAGTTAATTAGACACAAAAAATGACATGTGGCATAGGTAGAATGATATATACCATACTCGTATGATGTGGTGCAATAAGACTAGGTCACTTTTTGCATCAAGGTTGACAACTCCCCAGTTTTATATTTCAAACTAGTTTTTGGTGCTTGTATTTCATTGCTATGTATATATTCAATATATCTATTGTATGTTAAGCAAAGTAAGATGATGTAATGTAATAGAGCCATAGCGATTAGGCACAAAAAATGATATGCTTGGCTAAAACATAAATCTTACTGAGGGGTACAGTTAGAAGTTTTTTTTAAAAAGTATGTCCCCCTAGATTTATGTTTTAGATGTTTCTATGGCACAATATGATATATCTCATTCTTGCACGATGTAGCGCTCATGATAAGAAAGAAAAAGTCACAATTATGATACCATCAATGTTAAATTCATGACAAGACATCAACTTTAAACACTAATCTTATGTTGTGTACACTATAATGTTGAAAATCCATACTATGTCATCACATTATGACCTATATTTTCTTCATTGTAAGACAACCTGAGGAGAAATAGGATAGGAGCTAGAGGAGGACAAGAGGCAAGAAACAAGGCCTACAGAAGATAATGTGTAAGGAGAAATTTTTTGCATTAGTCCTAGAAAGGAGTTTCTTTATTTGGAGTTTTAGTGGTATGTATCTTCTTTTATTGGATTTTTGAATGAAATTCACATTGTTATGAAGAAATTCTAGCCATTCTCTTATTTTGAAATATATCTTGTAATTAGTGAAGGGAATTTGATGGAGAATAGATTAGAAATTAGAGAATAAAACATGTACTTGTAGCCTCATAAAATTATCCAGCTTCTTGGGTTCTTGTGCATCTCTAGAGGGATAAATTGCTAATGATTTAGACAACTCATATTTATGTGTTAAAAAATATATCCTAAGATTAGGGGATATTTGAATATGCGAGTTAAAAAGACCTATAGAAAACTATTTATTTTCAATAATCGGTAGAATTGGACACAATGTTATGTTGCACAACAACATGTGTAGTGTTGGACTATCAATTGTGATGCAGGAGCTTTTAGTGGATTTTTAAAGCTCTTAATGGATATCTTAGTTTTTTTTAGGAAGTTTATTTCTTAATGACTTCAAAGTGTTACTTCCAATTTTGAATGTTAGTTGGTAGTTCATCTTATCTTAGTTTTAGGAAGCTTCACAAAAAACATTGTAATGCCTCGCCAGGGAACCCAAAATAAATTAACCTATAATGTCACTAGTTTGCTAAACAATTTTTTTAAAGATTAAAACAAACAAGAGATAACATAGTGGAAGCAATATGTAACAATAGTTACATCTCACAAGGGTTCCATGATGTTGAATCACATGTACATAAGTTTTATCTAAATTAAATCTGACACATAACAAAGTCCACACCATAGAATAAGTAGAAGTTTGAAATCAAATGAATTAATATACAAATACATAAGATGCCATAGGGCATAACCAAAATGCATAACCATCCTCTGTACAAGTCATAGGGTATGAAATGCTAAAAGAATATACATCATGATAAGGTACAATATCTCATAGGATCTTAAATAATCAAAGTATGATAAATTTGAATATGACCATAGAACATAATCACTAGATCAAAAGAATAGAACAACTGCACAAGCACATCTAGCCATCAGGTCTCAATCGTATAAGAAACACTACCACTTGACCTTTTGGAACCTAAATGGCCCACTCCCACTGTGTTGAGGAGATAATGTCAAGTCCCAAATGGATAAAAATTCAAAAGTCAAACAAGAATCTAGGTAAAGGAATCCTGATAGCAATCTATCTCAAAGGTACCAAATACACAAGTAACATCTAATTCTAGAGGCAAAAAAGACACATGTAGGAAACCTAATATGCATCATGTGGGAAAGTCTCATCACATAAGCCAACTTTAAGGTGACCTTGGCAACCTCTCTAAACTCTAGCCCCCTAGTGACTCTATGTAGCATCAATATCCTTTCTTACCAACAAGGCATGTACTAATGAGGCAAGGTTGCAACCAAGCATTCTCTCTTCTCCCATCCTAGCCTGTACTAGCACTCCATGCATGGATGTGGTAAAATATTGAATCTTGTGAAGTCACTTTAACCCATTTAATGAAATCTTATCACTTATTAATACAACTTAGAATGGGTTACCCACACAACCTCTTTAGGGCTTTGACCTCCATTGCAAACCACTTCTCATTATACATGTAGATAACCTACCCTAAGCTCATTGAAGTATATCTCATAAAATCACAATATTCACCTCAGTTATATACAATCAACTGAAAAACATCAATAGATAACTGATCGAAGCCCTCATCTCAGTCCTATACAAGAAATTGGAAAGCACCAATAGATAAATTACAATATTCACCTTCATCCTATACAAGCAATTGAAAAGCACCAATAGATAACTGATCAAAAACCTCATAGGTTACACTAAGAAAATCACAATACATGAGCTTACAAGAAAGAACTCAATCTCATCATACAAACATGTGGATATAACACATTGGTTGGGAATAAAATAATCCTGACAAAACAACATCACATAAAAGCATCACAAAAAAAATCACTTTCCAAGCCTCTGGTAAACATGCCTATTTGGTCAAACTACTAGGTTTCCTCAAAACCCACCACAAAATAAAACATGACATCTCAACATGCATTTAAAACAAGTGTAGTTATTTACAATTAAAAAAAATAAATTATTTAAAATATAATTCCATAAAAATTGATTTGCATCAAATTCAAGTTTTCATTCCATAATCATTTCATAGTTGGATAAAGGTTATCAACCATGCAATATTATCATGTTATTATTTTAAATAATCTTAAATCATTAATTATTTAATTAATAACATAAATGTACATTATTAGATTAAATCTTAATATCAATTTCATTTCTAAAATATTAATTTGACTTATTTTTAAGTCTAATATTAATATTTACTTTTCCTTTAATTCATAATGCAACTCAAGATAACTCAAACTTGAAATTATAATAATAATTAAACTATTTACAATTTCTCTCATAATATTTAAATATTCATAACTAGATGATTATAAAATCAACTCAATTATAGCTCTTCTTAAAATATAGCTATGTCACAAATATATATTTATTAACTTATAACTCCATTTGCATTAATAAACATATCACAAGCTATAACCTAATCAAAAATTTTAAAAAGAAATAATATTAAAAACCTACATATAAGAAACTAAGTGATATTTATTGTAGACACCCAAAAACTTGGCAAAGACCTAAAACAATGCAAATTAAAACAAGCGACGCAAAATTAAGGATAAAATCAAAAGAAATCAATGGACTTTCAAATCAATCATTACATCAAGTCATTAATCAATCAAATCAAATATCAAATCAAAAAGACCTAAATCACTTTAAAAAGAAGAAAAGCAATTCATAAATCATAAAATTAAATTAAAAAGGAAAAAGGAAAAGACAAAAGTTGAAAATAAATGGAACATTTATTAAATCAATAAATTCATTTATCCTCACAAAAGTGAAAATCCTCCTTTTTGCATTTAAAAGAATTGGAAAAATCCTCTTTTATCCTCACAAACTAAGTCTATTGGACTCTTCCTCTTAGTGCCTTATGAGATATTTGCAATTTCACCTTTACCATCTAGTCAAAAGTAAAATCTTGATTGTTACCCCAACCCCTTCTAAAATCCTATAAATAGGAGGGAGATTCAAGATCAAAGGGACCCAAGTTTTAGGCATTATAAGCACATTTAGAGTTATCATCTTTTAGCATTGTTATTATAGAAATTTCATGTCATTTTGATAGCATTTTAGTATTATTTTCATGTTATTCAGCATCACTCAGTACATGTTTAGTCTACTTCTTACTCATATCATAGTATTATAGGATTATCATACTCATATAATCTACATTATCACATAGATCTTATATACATCTGTGTAGATCTACTTTCATGACATACTCCCATTCTAGAACTATCACTAAGATGCTAGTCTATGAGCAATCTTAGTGGTTGTAGTTAGGGAAACATGGGATGTTTGTAGAGTCTTTGTTTGACAATATTTTCTTAGGTTTAGATTAGATCATTGTCATTCTATTTGCACTCTGCATTAAATGTGAAGCATATCAATTCAAAGATTTTCTTGATTCTCTAGTTTAAGGTTGAATTCTAATGTTCAAATGTTTGATCGATGGTGTTTTAATGTTTTGAGGTTGATATGATGTCTAATTATTATTGATTTTCCTAATTCAATATTTTGATATTGTGACGTTTTTCTTAGATGCCCCGATTTTGTTTTGTTTGATGTTTGAAATTTTGGCTAGTGTAGGATGTTTTTGATATTTTGAAAATTTTTGATGCTCCATTTTGATATGGATATACTGCCCCCTAGAAATGAAACTAGAAAATTGGATGGGTAAAATATATTGAGGGTCCAATTTTATTTCTGAAATAATGAATAGGAATTGTCATATAGGTAATGTTTGATTAAAATCATGTTCAAGAAAATATTGGGTCAAAAGATGATAAAAGGGCTCATAAGGTTTAAAACTATTAGAAAATGCCCCAAAGGGTGTTAAATAAATCAAAAGACCCTTTTCACCTTTCATTTTCACATTCTCCTTTTGTTGTTTGTGATTTGGAGCTTTGACCCTATGAAGATGGTTGTTCCATTGCACAAGCACAAGTTCAAGAAGGGTTATCAATATGAGTGGCCAATTGACTATGGAGCTTTGATAAGTCATTGAGACCCTCTATTGTTAAGGTTTTTTAGATTTTTACATGCATTTTTACAATTTTTGTGCTGAATCTTTCAGTGATTGCTACATTTTAATTGTTTTAGCCCATATAATTTTTTATGTAACACTTTGACTTTCTTTTAGTGCATTCGAATGATCATGTAGTGCATTCACACACCAAAATGGCATTTTTAAAACCCTAGGTTAGCAATTAAATAGCTCATTAGTTGAAAAAGAGCGCATCCATAGGTTTCTCTAGCACTTCGAAATGTTTTAGCACATTTAAGGGATCTTGTAGTGCATACAAAGCATGGAACAATTCATATGATTTTGTAGGTGTTTCTTAGGAAATTGTCATGGTGAAGGTATATGTTTTAGTGCATATCACTATTCTCATAGTGCCTTTGCATTAGATAGCACTTTTGTGCATTCATATATCGCATATGAACAATATCATAGCCCTTCTACATTTTGTTGTGCATTTCCTATTTAGATAGTGCCTTTATTGAGTTTTGTAGCACATACACATGTGGTAGCACAAACATTGAAATTGTGCATTTGATGCATTAGAAAACACAAACAACTTTTGTAGCATATTTGAGCTCTATAATAATGTTTATGAGGATTTAAATAGCACAAATAGGGTGTCTAACAATGATAGAATGCAAAAAGCCTGATGGTGATTGTTTGTAATAGGTCAAACAATAGGGATCCTTTGTTCATAGGGTGAAGTGGTAGGATCAATCAATTGATGTCAGATAGGTGAAAAATAGTGCCCCCCTTAGGATACAGAGTAGGGTAACTAAAATGTTTGTCTCTAGATATAGAGTAGGACAAATAATAGGTCCAAGACAGGACCATTAGCTAACTAGCTAGATAATTGATAGTTGATTGATGTAAAATAACCATTGAAGGTACAAGACTAATGTTTTGTTTGATTTTTTTTATGGATAGGTATGTAGGAGCAAGCTCATGGTGTGAGGATTGTATCCATGGCTCTTAGAGTCTGTAGGAAGATTATTATTCAAGGAGTGTCAAGTCATGGAGAGGTATGGGTTCACAAATTTCCTATAGATGCCCTAATTTTGTGTGAACAGAGGGTTATTAACAACTGTGGCTGAGTGGTGGCACTTGGACCATAATACCTTTCACATGCCCATGTGGGAGATGACTATTATCACTGATGATGTATATTGAATATTTTGGATCCCAACAGTGGGAGATTTGGTATACTAGGATTAGACGACAGATGAGACAACATTTAAAGATGTATTTGGGATGACAACATTAGAGATGACAACGTGTCATGGTTTCAAATGTTGCAATATGATCCATTGATAGTTGTGTTGGCTAGACTGATAGGGGGATTTATGTTACTAGATAGACAAGGTCAGGGATGTCCAGTTGGATGGGGCTATATCATACATGATATAATTTAGAAACCACATAGATTTGCATGGGCTAGTTGCATATTGGCTCATTTGTATCATGATTTACATTAGGTTTTGTATTCGGGTGCCTCTTCATTGTTAATAGGGGTAGTATATTTATAGATATGGATATGGGAGCATTTTCCTATCATTTAGTCAATTTGTGTGCCACAACGACCGTAGCAAATGCCATACATATATACTTATTTAGGTGTTATCATGTAGCTCCATCTAGGCCAGACAAAGTATTAGTGCCAGATTTTGGATGATCTTGATGAGATCATATGGCATCCATATAGGTTTATAGAGGCATGGGTTGAGGATGATGATGAGATGGCATATTTCTTTGGTATGTGATATTTGCTTGGTTAGATTCCCTTAGTGATAGAGAGATTTCTCTTTAGGTAGGTTGTGAGATAGTTTGGGAAGCACTAGGGCATGCCCTAGGGATCAACACATTATGCTCAGGTACAGTTAGAGAGGCCGGTATGGGGGCCAACCTTGGAGTATGACACTTGTCAAGAGGCATTTTTGTAGATGATAGAGACACCATAGGTGATGTAAATAGCATCAACGGAGTAAACCAAATGTTGGGATACATGATCATTCCTTCAAAATCCATGAAATAAATTCCATTTTAAAAGATATCTCATGAGGCAAAAAAAAACTATTTCCAACACTAGTTTACAATACTTCACTATTCACATGGTCTGACTGCTATACTTGAGTACATTAATCATAAATTTCAATCCTGACATTTTCTTTCAAAACCCTTTGGATTATATGTTTCAAATTAGGAATACTAAAGCATATCCAAAGCTGAGAAAAAAAAATCAATACATTACATGTTATTGTCTCTACATGTAGACCCATTTTCTCTGTCATAAATCAGAAGTAAAACCAATAACCCTTCCTAGGGAGTCTAATAACTTCCTCAAAATGACTCCAAATAAAACCAAACCAATTTTAAATCAACCATATATGAGTCTAGTTTCTAAATATATAAGCCATTAATTTTTCCACTTCATAAATCATTCTACAAGCACAAATAATTTCTTGCAACTTCAACAAAGATCCTTAAAAACCAATCTTCGTTAAAATGAATATAACTAACACATATCTAAATGAAAACAACTCAAAACAATTGAAAATGAAAGCTGGTTTGTATAAAATTCCAATGAATATAACTAGAGTTTCTGTTTTATCCAAATGTGTCTGTACCAAACATTTAAATCCAACTATAGTTGGGCATCCTCAAATATGAAAATAACCACTTTTACCAAAACTAGCATAACTTCTTCAAAAATGAACAAAATTGCTCCAAACCAAAATGAAAAGAAGACTATTCATGATACTTTTCAAATGTATAGAAAATACAAGGGTTTTAGGCTATACATGGACGTACAAGACCTAGAACCAAAACTAAAATAGTTAAAACAAATCAAAATGACAAATTCTTAAGAAACCAAATGTTTCAAATTGATCTCTTATTCTTATCTTTCATTCCTTTCCATTTGGAATGACCAATACAATGATTTTAAAGTGGTTGTGATGGTTTACAACTTTCCAACCAGCTTTTAAATAAACCCAATACATTCTTTTAACCCTTGTACATTTTTCAATGCTTCTTTAAGAACTCCCATTACAATGCAAATGTATTTTTCTCTAGTTTTTAATACATCACAATGAAAAGTTAAGCATTTTAACCATTTCTTCAACATGGTTATAGGAAATTCTAAATGACTTAAATATTAAAATATTATAAAATTCATCATAATGTATTAAGGGTCAAGATGCTCCCACATCATACTCCCAGGCTTAAAAGATTTCCATGTCCCATGGAAATGTGCAGTGGAGAGTTCTGCAAACAAATATTTCGCTTCCTTGTCTTTATCACTAGGTCAATGCTTCTATTGTGTACTCTATCTTTTTCAAACTACTCCCATCAATGGATTAAATATTGGCTGCTGCCATCATGCTTCATGTTGCTTCTTCATACCACCTTATTGCCATCTTACCCACCCAAGATCCTGGAAGATGCAGACCAACCTTCGCTTAGTGGTTTCTCTCTTGCACCTTTAATCTGATGTAAATATCATCAATGGAGTAAACTAAATGTTTGGATAAATTATTATTCCTTCAAAATCCATGAAATAAATTCCATTTTTAAAGATACCTCATGAGGAAAAACAAAACTCTTCCAACACTAGTTTACAATACTTCATTGTTCACATGGTCTGATTGCTATACCCAAGTACATTAATCATAAATTTCAATCCTGGCATTTTATTTCAAAACCCTTTGGAATATTTGTTCCAAATTAAGAATAATTAAACATATCCAAATCTGATCCAAAAATAATCAATCCATTACATGTTATAGTCTCTGCATGTAGACCCATTTTATCTGTCATAAATAAGAAGTAAAACCAATAACCCTTCCTAGGATATCTAATAACTTCCTCAAAAAGACTCAAAATAAAACCAAACCAATTTTAAATCAACTCTATATGAATATAGCTTCTTAATATATAAGCCATTAATTTTTACAATTCATAAATTGTTCTACAAACACAAATCATTGCTTGTAACTTCAACATAGATCCTTAAAAACTAGTCTTCATTAAAATGAACATAACTGATACATATCTAAATGAAAATGACTTAAACCAATTGTAAATTAAAGATTTTTTGTATAAAATTTCAATTAATATAACTAGAGTTTTTTTTTCATCCAAATGTGTCTGTACTAAACACTTAAATCCAACTATAGTTGGGCATCCTCAAATTTGAAAATAACCACTTTTACCAAAACTAGTATAACTTCTTCAAAAATTAATAAAATTACTCCAAACTAAAAAGAAAAATAATATTATTCATTCTACTCTTAAAATGTATAGAAAATACAAGGGTTATAGGCTATACATGGCCATACAAGACTTGGAACCAACACTAAACTAGTTAAAACCAATCAAAATAACAAATTCTTACGAAACCATATGTTTCAAATTGATCTCTTCTTCTTCTAATTCATTCCTTTCCATTTGGAACAAACAATACAATGATTTTAAAGTGGTTGTGGTGGTTTACAACTTCCCAACAACCTTTTAAACCAACCCAATACATTCTTTTAACCCTTGTATATTTTTCAATGATTCTTTAAGCACTCCCATTACAATGCAAATGTATTTTTTTCTAGTTTTTAATACATCACAATGAAAATTTAAGCATTTCAACCATTTTTTCAACATGGTTATAGGAAATTCTAAATGAATTAAATATTAAAATATTATGAAATTCATCATAATGTATGAAGGGTCAAGATGCTCCTACATCATACTCCCAACCTTAAACGATTTTCATGTCCCATGGAAATGTGTAGTAGAGAGTTCTGCAAACAAACCTTTTGCTTCCTTGTCTTTATCACTGGGTCAATGCTTATGTTGTGTACTCTATCATTTTCAAACTAATCCCATCAATGGAGTAAAAATTGGCTGCTAGCCATCACGCTTCATGCTGCTTCTTCATACCACCTTATCACCATCTTACCCACCCAAGATCCTAGAAGATGTGGACCACCCTTCACTTAGTGGTTTCTCTCTTGTACCTTCTACCTAGCCTTATCTTTTTGGAGACAATACCAAGATCATAGCTTGAGATCTTCACATACACAATCACAACTATGTCCTTCCTGCAACTATGATGGATTCACATACCACCAGCTATATCTCTACCCACAAAAAAACCATATCTTTCGCTGGCTCTGATACCAATCTGATGTAAATAACATCAATGGAGTAAACCAAATGTTGGGATACATGATTATTCCTTCAAAATCCATGAAATAAATTCCATTTTAAAGATATCTCATGAGGCAAAAAAAAACTCTTTCTAACACTAGTTTACAATACTTAACCATTCACATGGTCTGACTGCTATACCTGAGTACATTAATCATAAATTTCAATCCTGACATTTTATTTCAAAACCATTTGGAAAATTTATTGTAAATTAGGAATAATAAAACATATCCAAAGCTGAGACAAAAATAATCAATCCATTACATGTTATAATCTCTGCATATAGACCCATTTTCTCTATCATAAATCGGAAGTAAAACTAGTAACCCTTACTAGGACATCTATTAACTTCCTCAAAACAACTCCAAATAAAACAAAAAAAAAATTAAATCAAACCTCTATAAGTATATTTTCTAAATATATAAGCCATTAATTTTTCCAATTCATAAATCATTCTACAAGCACAAATCATTGCCTGCAACTTCAACATAGATCCTTAAAAACCAGTCTTCATTAAAATGAACATAACTAACACATATCTAAATGAAAATGACTCAAACCAATTGGAAATGAAAGATAGTTCATATAATCTTCCAATGAATATAACTAGAGTTTTTTTTCAGTCAAATGTGTCTATACCAAACATTTAAATCACTATCGTTGGGCATCCTCAAATCTAAAAATAACCACTTTTACCAAAACTAGCATAACTTCTTCAAAACTTAACAAAATTGCTTTAAACCAAAAAGAAAATGAAGATTATTCATTCTACTCTTCAAATTTATAGAAAATACAAGGGTTATAGGCTATACATGGTCATACAAGACCTAGAACCAGCACTAAAATAGTTAAAACCAATCAAAATGACAAATTCTTAAGAAACCAAATGTTTCAAATTGATCTCTTCTTCTTCTCATTCATTCCTTTCCATTTGGAACGACCAATACAATGATTTTCAAGTGGTTGTGGTGGTTTACAACTTCCTAACCAGCTTTTAAACCAACCCAATACATTCTTTTAACCCTTGTACATTTTTCAATGCTTCTTTAAGCACTCCCATTACAATGCAAATGCATTTTTTTCTAGTTTTTAATACATCACAATGAAAAGTTAAGCATTTTAACCATTTCTTCAACATGATTATAGGAAATTATAAATGACTTAAATATTAAAATATTATGAAATTCATCATAATGTATGAAGGGTCAAGATGCTCCTGCATAAATAGGCATGGGAAGTAAGGGATGGAGAGGCAGATGTAAGGATGGAGGGTGACTATGCATGATTGTTCAGAGAGCACCCATTCCCAAGGTACATAGATCTAGTAGAGCCTATTCTTGGTATCAATGAGTATTTGAGTGGAGGATATGATGGGGATTATGAGGGTTGATGTGGGAGAGGTAGGGGTTAGCATCGAGCTAGAGGCAAAGCCAGAGGTAGAGCTAGAGGTGGGGTGAGAGTACAAGGGAGGTATGGAGGGAGAGGCCAAGTAGTAGTGTTACCCCCACCAAGGGTTATTGCACAAGGACCAATGTAGAGGCTGGTGGAGAGAGGGATCCATGGCTGATATGTGGTGATGATGAGGGGTGGTATAGGAAGTGGTGTAGGGTCTAGCTAGTGGGTAAGTGATGTTGGGCATAGCATGACAAAGAAGGTTAGGGCTAGGTTACCCAATAATGTATAGTTTATTTGGAAAAAAAGGCCACGAGTATAGGTTCTCACTTCAAGTGCATAAGGATTATAGCCATAGGGGGAGAAATAGGTATCACAATAGGAGTATCTACCACTAGAGAGGCCAGTTGGGCCATTGGAATATAGAGACTTGGATGGGTGCCATGGAGGCACATATGAACAAGTTGACGAGCACTGTATAGACTTTTATTGTTGCGATGACACTAAGGCCGCCACTACCACCATTGCCACTAAGGATAGATGGGGCTATTACTGGTTAGATGGCCACAACCATACCTATTACATCAATGAAAAGTGTGACTGAGCAAGCTCCGCAAGATGAGAGGAGTGCCCCTAGTGATCAGGGACCTACAGAGTAGCCACAGATTGATAATGTAGACGGCGAGACACATGATTGATCTATGTATCATTTTGTATCACACATTTATTGAAATATCATGTGTATCATTGATGAGGACTTATTGATGTTCATGTGGATATACCTTTTGGCTTGTTTATGTTCATGGTGATGTGATTGTTTTGATATTCCTGTTGATGCAATCCTTTTGACATATGATTCAATCTTTTCGATTTATGAGATATTTGACCTTTTTCATGTTCAAACTTGTGCACTTGTTATATCATGGACTCTTGTATGCATTTGATGTTGTGATTTGATTGATATGATAGTTATAGATATTGATGCATTGTGGATAATTAATGTAGTATATAGAATAACATGATATGTGGGTAGTGAATGAAGTAATTAAATGACATGTATGAGTGAAATGTGCTAATGAGATGTGTGAATTAAATGTTAGGTAACAAAATTCATGAAGGAAATAAAATGTATTGTAATGTCATGAATGTAATAAAATAAGGGAAATGAAATATAACGAAATGGAATGAAATGTGGTATGTAATGAAATGAAATTGGATGTAATGAAATGTGATATAATGAAATGAAATGTGATAAAAGGAAAGGTAATTTCATAAAATGAGATGAAATAAATGCTAAATAAAATGTAAAGAATTGTAATGAATGAAATGAAAGGATGTGTTAAAAAATGTAAAATGAGGGATGAAAGAAAAATGGAAAACGAAATGATAAGTGAAATGTGATGACCTAGGATACATTTAAATGGAATGTAATGTGATAACATAATAGGTAGTATGATTAGATGAAATGGGAAATGAAATGAATCATGAGAAAATGAAACATGATAAAATGTGGTAAAAGACAATGAAACGATATGTGAAAGAATGAGGAATGAAATGTGATAAAATGAAAGGAAATGATGTGATAAATTGGATGGGAAATAAGTGCAAGGATAAATCAAGCATGATGGAATGAAACAATAATAAGAAACAAAATGAAATGAAAGAAGATGAGACAATGATGCAAAAAAATAAAAAATGGAAGGAAATAATGTGATAAGTGAAATATGATTAAGGGTGATGAAATATGAAAAATGATGAAATGAAATAATAATGATAAATAGAATGAAATGAAAGCAAATGATAAATGAAGTGAATGAAAAGGTGAAATGAAATGGTAAATGAGATGATTGATGTAAAGAAATGTATGCAAGCAAATGATTGTGTTGGAGATGAAAAGACATGAAGGAATGGCACTCAACATTTGAGATTGAAAAGTCACAAATGAAACTTGAAATCCAAGTAAGGAGAGTTGAAATAACTAATGCATTTAATATGAGTAATGGTGTAATGGATTGTAACCAATATTGTTTGAGATTCAAAGGTCACACAAAGTAATAAATGGCATGCTATACAGAAGCATGAGGTGAAATAGGAGAAATTAGTGACCATAATTGATTGAGATTCAAAGGTCACATAATGTGATAGGTGGAATAAATGATATGAGAGAATGAAGTGTGATGCAAGGTGGTAGTGTTGTGATGAGACCAAGTCCATAATAGGTGAGTGTTAACCATGCATGAGTATATTGTTTTGTGTCTTGCTATTTGATAGCCTTTCCTAAACTATGTAATCATTTTGTTGAATGGTGTTTGTTAAGCTCATTTGAATCTTTATGCCAGCTATTTGTTTTAAGGAACTGAAGATGAAAATGCAAACTAAATGAATCTAACTAACTGTCACTTTTTGTAAAGAGATGAAAATTAACTATCATCATAGAGAATTTAATAAAAAGTGACCTAGTACAACCACCACTAGCTCAACTATGGTGATATGAACACTATATCACACCAAGAAGTACAACCAAACATAGGAAACATATACAAAAGATAAGACGACTATTAAGAAAAAAAGTTATAGCTGGAGTAAATGAAAACAAGCATGCAAATAGTCACATGTTAAATAAAGAACCTCACCTAAGATATCGTACAAAATTGGTCAAGGTACACATGGCCTTCCAGACAAGAGGAGGCACTTATAACTGGACACCAATGATGCAAAAAATTAGAGGATTACTAGAGAAAAATAGTGAAAAACCAAAGGAAAATAAAATATCATGACTTCATCTTGGTACCTCTAGTCAAGTACATCATCGAGGCACTAGAAGCTCATAACAATAAGAAAACCATAATTTATCGACATAGTAGTGTCAAAAATTGTGTACAATTGTGGCAAGTTTGTTCAATTTATTCTAGAAGCAATTGTTGCACAACTTTGATAACAAAGTGTGGGATGTGTTAGTGGTAATTCAATAGTGGGATCATGTAATTGTGGCAAAAGATATGTGTCAGCATGGATCAAGGTGTCTAAGTGTGAGAGCCGAGTGGCAAGTGTACTTGGTACTAGTGTGGTGGAATGTAGAGAGTGGATGTGTGGCAAGTCCAACAAAGTATGAGTCAAGGGGAGTGATGGTCATAAATAGGTGGATAATATGTAGACAAAGTGAAGCTCGGTGAAGGGTATAAGACAACCATTGATTTTATTGAGAAGTCCAAGGAAGTGTGTGTTGTGATGTGGAGCCTAATTAGACTCAGAGTTTTATTCAACATGATTTTCCTCTAAATAATTTCTATGGGGGGTTTGGGGGTAGTGCCCCTGTAGGGTCTTAGCCCTAATTTTGTAAGTGGAAAAAGATTGTATAAAAAGGCTTAGGGCTAGGGATTTCATTATGAATGGTGATATTGTAGCTTCTTGTGGTAGTATTAAGCTACAAGGGATTATAGATTATAATTAGGTTGTAATAATATTGGACTTGTTGTTGGTGGACGTAGCCTAGGGATTGGGTGAATCACATTAAATCTTGGTGTCTTATGTTCTCTTTTATGTGATCTACTATTTTTTGGTATTGATTATATTTGTATGTAACTATTATTTCTATCAGAGGTTAATCCTAACAAGTGGTATCAGAGCCAAATGGTCATCATTTTTTAAGCCAAATCATCATCATTCTTTTTTAGCAATCCTTTATACGAAGGTCTCACAGTTGAGTGAGAGAAATGATAGACAAGGGTAAGGTAAGGGTTGACAAGTTTAATGGGTAGAACTTTTAGTTATGGAAAATGCAAATGGAGGACTATCTTTATTATAAGGATTTATGGAAGTTATTGGAAGGAAAAACCAAGAATCAGGGATCTATGATAAATGACAACTAGGATCTTTTAGATAGAAAGACACTTGGAAGCATTTGATTATGCTTGGCACCATCAGTGGTATTTAATATTACAAAAGAAAAGACAATAGAAGAGTTGATGCAAACCCTATCAAAATTGTATGAAAAGCCCTTCATTTCAAACAAGGTATTTCTCATGAAGCATTTTTTTTATGTGAAAATGACAGAAGGTGGATCTATTACAGATCATTTGAATGAGTTTAATACTATTACTAGTCAGTTATCTTCTGTGGGTATCAATTTTGCTAAAGAAATTAGGACTCTCTTGATTTTGTGTTCTTTTCCTAAAAGTTGGAATGGCCTGGCAATGGCTGTGAGTAATTCTATTTTTGGATCTAGTACCCTAAAATATGATGATGTGATCAGTGTTATTTTGAGTGAGGAAACTCATACAAAAACCCTAGGTGGATCTACATCAGGAAGTGATTTTAATACACAAAGTAGAGGCAGAATGACCAAGAGAGGAAATAATTCTAGAAATCCTAGGAAATCAAGAGGAAAAGAAAAGGGGAAGAAGTCTCAATCCAAAGGACTGAGAGATTACTGGTACTATGAAAAATCATGACATAAGAAGAAAGATTGCTGGACTCAAAAAAATAATGAAGGAGATAAACTAGAAGGGAACAAGGAGGCAAATATGGTAAGTAACAATTCCAAAGAGGATGCTTTGCTTCTTTCTTTAGAAAGTGTTGATGATTCATGGGTTTTCGATTCTTGTGCTTTATTTCTTGCTAAACCTCATAGAGGTTATTTCATTGATTATGTCCAAGGGAATTTTGGGCTTGTTTATTTGGGTGATAATGAACCCTGTCAGATTGTTAGAAAGAAAAAAGTTAAGATTAAGTTGTAGAATGAGAATCATTGGCTACTACATGAGGTAAGACATGCTCCAAGGCTAAGTAGGAATTTAATTTCAGCAAGGCAACTTAGTGATGAGGGTTGTGTAGTTACTTTTAATGATAAAAATTGGAAGGTTTCAAAAGGTTCCCTTGTAGTAGCAAAAGGTGTGAAAGTAGGCAGCTTATATCTTTGTATAGGTTATATTGTTCCTTGTACTTTGATTGTTTCAGAAAAAAATGAATGTTCAAGAATAGTTGTTATAGTTGAGCAGGGATAACAAATAGCTTCTGTAGATTATGATACAATGTTATGGAACAATAGATTTACGAACATGAATGAGAAAGGTATGAAAGAACTTCATTCAAAGAAAGTTTTACTAGGTCTAAAATGTGTTAATATAGATTACTATGGAAGTTTTGTGTATGGAAAACAAAAGAGAGTGAGTTTTGTGAAGATTGGGAAGGAAAATAAAAGTAAGAAATTAGAGCTTGTACATATAGATGTATGGGGACTAACTCAGGTATCTTCCCTTGGTGGCTCTCATTATTATGTTACATTTATTGATGATGCAACTAAAAAAGTATGAGTTTATTTTCTTAGATAGAAATATGATGTATTTCAAAATTTTAAAAAATGGAAATGTTTGGTTGAAAATGAGACTGGAAAGAAATTAAAGTGTCTTAGATCTAATAATGGTGGTGAGTATTGCTATCATGAATTTGAAGATTATTGTTCTGCTAATGGTATTTGTAGATAGAAAACTATTCCAAGGACTCCACAGGAAAATGGATTGGCTGAACACATGAACATGACTATAATGGAGCGTGCAAGAAGCATAAGGTTGCATGCATGGTTGCCCTTAAACATGTGGGCAAAGGTTGTTAATACTACTGTATATTTGATTAATAGAGGTCCCTCTACTCCTTTGGGTTGTGGTATTCCAGAGAAAGCATAGATTGGTAAGAATGTAAGTTATTATTTTCTTAAAACCTTTGGTTGTGAAGAATTTTCTCATATAGATTCTAAAAATAGAACCAAGCTAGGAGCTAAGTTAAAGAAATGTGTATTTGTTGGATATGGCATTAATGAATTTGGTTATAGGCTTTGAGATTTTGAAAATTGTAAAATTATAATAAGCGGGGATGTTGAGAAAGTGTTGTACAAAGATCTATTGTAGCAACATGAGAAGAAAGAAAATGATTATGTAGTGCTGAATGATACTCCAAAACTAATGTTCCAAGAATTCCTCATGACATGCAACAACCATAACAACAAATACCACACACCCCAGTGAATGGTAGGTGGTCAACAAGGATGAGCAAACCTCCAGAAATCTTTTCTCCTTCCTTATATTCTATTTCACTTATTGATGCCAGTGAAACTGAATGTTATGATGAAGTTGTGTAGGTGGATACAAAGATTTAGTGGGAGTCTACAATGAAAGAAGAAATGGACTCTTTGCTGAAAAATAAGACACAAGATTTATGCAAGTTGCTTGCAAGAAAAAAGGCTTTACAAAATAAATGGGTATGTAGGTTAAAAGAAGAGGATGGAGGTAAGAAAATATTTAAATCCAGGTTAGTTGTAAAAGCATTTTCACACAAAAAACCATCAATTTTGATGAGATATTCTCTCCTATTGTTAAAATGACTTTTATTCACACTGTTTTAATTATTGTAGCTACTAAAGATTTTCGTTTGGAGTAGCTTAGTGTTAAAATAACCTTCCATCATGTCGATTTGGATGAAAAGATATATATAGCTCAGCCATAGGGATTTGAGGTCAAAGGTAAGGATAACTTAGTGTGCAAATTGAAGAAAAGTTTATATGGCTTGAAGTAAGCACCTTGGCAATGTTATTTGAAATTTGAGATTTTTTTTGCATGAGAATGGATATAACAAGTGTCATTCAAATCATTGTGTTTATTTTAAGGGGCTGGATGATGATAGCTACATTATTAAATATGTTTATATGTTGATGATATGCTTGTAGCTAGGTCTAACATGGATTATATTAAGCAGCTGAAACACTAGTTTGCACATCCATTTTCTATGAAGGATTTGGGGGCAGCAAAAAAAATCCTTGGTATGCAGATTTGTAGAGATAGAAAGAATATGAAATTGGCATTATCTCAGGATGATTATATTGAGAAGGTGTTGCAATACTTCTCTATGGAGAATCCTAAAGCTATTAGCACACTTTTACTTGGTCATTTTAAGTTCACTAAGGAGATGTGTCCCAAGACAAAAGATGAGGAGGACAAGATGTCTAAGGTACCTTATGCTTTAGCTGTAGGAAGCTTGATGTATGCTATGGTATGTACTAGGTTAGATATGAGTCATTTAGGGCTTGAGCATTGGAATGTAGTTAAATGGATTCTCCGATATTTGAGAGGAACATCTAGTAAGTGTTTACACTTTGGGGGCTCTACTATTGATTTAAAGGGATATGTTGACTTAGATTTGGTAGGGGATATTGATACTAAGAAGAGTACTATAGGTTATGTATTTATTGTTGATGGGGCAGCCATGAGCTAGGTTTCTAGGTTACAAAATGTTAATGCTTTATTCACTATAGAGGCAGAGTATGTTGCTGCTATAGAGGCAACTAAGGAGATGATATGGACTTAGTTCTTCTTGAAAGAATTGGGGCACCCTCAAAAGGATAATAATTTTTTTACAGATAGCTAAAGTGCCATTCATCTTGCAAAGAATTCAGCTCTGCATTCAAAGAAAAAACACATATAGTTGCGGTACCATTTCATTTAGTTAGTTTTGGAGGATGGATAGTTAAAGCTAGAGAAGATACATACAAATGATAATCTAATAGATATGTTTACAAAGTTTGTGAGATAAATTCCTCTTCAGCTTCAGTTAGTCTTCTAGATTAAACATAATAAAAGAATAGAAGAGTACAAGGTGGTTTGGTATTCCAGTGGGAGATATAGGTTGAGGAGTGCTATGATTAGTCTCCAAGTGGGATGTTATTATTATGGAGTATGATCAATCTCCAAGTGGGAGATTGTTGTGATGTGGAGCCTAATCAAATTCAAATCTTTATTTGATGCAATTTCCCTCTAGATTATTTCTACAAGGATTTGGGGGAAGATGGGGTCAAGGGGAAGCGCTCCTACGGGGTCCTAGCCCTAATTTTGTAAGTAGAAAACACTTGTATAAAAAAACTTAGGGTTAGGGATTTCATTATAAATGGTGATATTGTAGCTTCTTGTGGTGGTATTGAGTTGTAAGGGATTATGGATTATAATTAGGTTGTAATCACTAGATAACAATAATATTGGACTTATTGTTGGTGGACATAGCCCAAGGATTGGGTGTACCACATTAAATCTTGGTGTCTTCTGTTCTCTTTTATGCAATCTACTATTTTTTGGTATTGGTTGTATTTTCATGTAACTATTATTTCTATCTAAGGTTAATCTTAATAGTGTAGAAGTGAAAGCATGTCAGGCTCACTAGATTAGTCATAATAGGAGGGTGATGTAGCCAAGGTGGATGAATAAGGTAAGGATAGAGAGAAAAATGCAGTTGGAAAACTTGTGGGAAAAATGGTGTATCAATCTAAAATTCAAGTATTAGTCCATGAGTGACATGAATCAAGTCATGCAGGACTGGTGCCAACACAACCTAAGGATGCAAAGATCAGGGTAGAAGAAACACCCTTATCAAAATTAATGATTTTTTCAAGGACTGCAGGACAACAAGCATTGCAGGTGCTATTAGATGAGGAACCAATGATGCAAGAGGAGAGTAGTCTACCCAAAGTAGCAAAGAGCATGTCAGAAGCAATGATGGAGGCAGGGGTGATGGACTCTCCTGAAGAGTCCATAAGAAAAGCTCAAAGAGAGGTGGAAGACATTAGTGTGGGTGAGGTGATAAGTGGAGCACATTGATTGATTAGTCTTGGGATTCCAAGACAAGGGTCAATGAAAGGAGAAATTGGTAGTGTGAGTGAAGAGGAGCCATAGCTAGAGGTGGGGAGTGAAGGTCAAACATCAAGTGATGTGGACAAATTACAAAAAATGTTGTCCATGAAGAGAGTCTAGGAAAAAAATGTAGAAGGGGAAGTTGTATTTTTTTTGGGGTTGATGGAGAAGATGTGGTTAGATGGAGCATAAATAGAGTTGAGATGACTCCAAGTAGTGGTAAATATAGAATGGGTATAGGTACAATCATTAGAAGAAGAGTTGTAGGTGGAAAAATTGTGAGTAGAGGGAAATGATGCAAGGATGCAAGTGGAGTGATCATGAGCACAGAGGTTGCAAGAATCCCTAAAGATGGCATTGTAGACACCTAAATTTGATTACACCACTTTAGTAATCCTATTTAGTTATCTCTAAAGGCATCATTAATTAAATTTTTATTTAATTAATCCTTTGCCATCCCTAGTTGATTAATTTAATTAATCATCTATAGTCCTAATTGATAAATCAAATAACCTATTATTTATCAATTAAATCCTATTCTTCTATCTAATTCCAAAAATTCCCATTTATTAAATAAATCTATTTGATAAATAAAATCCTCAAATCTAAAAACCCCTAACTTATCCATAATCCTCCATTTAGCCTAATCCACCCCATCCACCCATACTAACCTAGCTTAGCCACTAACTCACCCACCCTCATTAATGCCATCCACTTGCACATCTCTAACATCCTTAATCTAATCCTAAACCCAAACCTAATCCACCCCCTAATGTTGTCACATTCCCTAAACAAGTTTAAGACTTTCCTAAACCAAATCAAAGTCTCCCCTCAAAAAACCCAACCACCAAGTCATGAGTGCTCTTACAAAACATAAAAGACTCTTACAAGCCCACTCATGACTCTTACATCCATCTTCCACACTCTTCCCTCTTCCACACTCATTAATCTTACATCTCTCTTACATACTCAACCCCACACATCATGCCTTTAACCAACCCTTTACCCTACCCTCTCACACTCATCCTCCTTGTGACAAGTGTCACCTTCCCATTGGTGCTAAACAAGCACAATCCATGTGCTCCCCTTTGAGTGCATCTTAGCCCTCCTTAACCATCTCCCCATCCTTGCATCTAAGCCCTCCATCCCTCTACCCCTTGGCCTATAAATTGAATCCCAGCCCAAGCCATTTCAAACAAAAATCTTTGAGCTAAAGTTACCATGCTATTTTGAGAACCAAAGTCATCAATCTTAACCTTATAATGCCAAATTGAGAGCTCACAAAGCTACCAATTTGCTATTATCCATCTCCACCATTGAAGCAAATTTGAGCAATTGAGCATACATCCACATCAAAGGACACATCTACAAAATCAAGGAAGCATGGAGTGTTTTCTCTTTTGAGGTTTGCATTTCTTGTTTTCTTTCTTTGTCTAAGCTTATATGTGAATTTAGTTTTAGTTTGTGAATGTTTCTCTTATTGATAATGTTCTTTGCATACTAAGATTTAGTTATACATTTTGGCATGCCCGGTGGGACCCCACTATGGGTCATTTAATCATCCATTTTCATCTATATGTTATTTTTTCTAACAATCTAATGTTTCTTGTTGTTTGAGTGAGTTGTAGGGTGTTTCAATTATTTTTGCAAGTTAAAGAACGTACTTGGGAAGAAGAATTACCCTCAAAAATTTGAAAATAAATTTTTTTTTTTTTTTTTAAATTCTAGAAAAAATCTGCATTTTCAGCTTATTTCGTGCAATGTCGTCTCTGCAGTTTGGTGTCTACACCTGCAAATTGTCGTCTCCACTAGCTACTCTGTCGTCTTCACAACCAAATTGTCATTTCTGTAGTTTGGCATCTCCGACTGTTGTCTGTGCATCCTGGACTGTCATCTCCGCAGATCAGCGTCTCCGTCGGCTACTCTGTCGTCTTCGCAACCTGAACTGTCGTCTCCACCACCACCAACCTAAACTGTCATCTCTGCCGCGCCAACCTAATCTGTCATCTCTACCTCTTTCTCTATCGTCTTCACAGATTAGCATCTCCGCATATCAACATTTCTGTAGTTTGGTGTCTGCGCCTGATGAATTGTCGTCTTCGCCTGTCTCTATTGCACTTCTGTTTTAAAATCTTTAAGCATTTTTATGCATAGAAAAAACAACAAAAAAAGTTAAAAAAATTTTTCCTATAGTTAAGCTCTCATTTTTGAAAATTTTGGGTAACTAACTAAATTGCTTTTTTTTGTCTCATTGTAGGTTGGAGCACATATGGAACCACTAACCATGTTTCTTGCAGGTTCTCATGTTGCTAAAAAATGAACTTGAATGTTTAACCATTTGTCTTTGAATGCATGTTGCTAAAAAATGAACTTGAATGGTTAAACACATTTTCCATTGAATGAATGTTGCTCAAAACACACTCTTGAATGCCATGGATTAAAATCAATTTTTCTTGGAATGCATGCTTAAAACAACAAATCCAATCTTGAATGCCAAGGATTAATTAACCATTGCAATATCAAACACTTCATTTGGAGCTTCTAAAATTGAACAAAACAAATCTCTTTTTCACATGCAATTTAGGCAAAGTTTGATTTTTGGACAATTAAAAAACTTTGTTAAGTTAAATGCAAATTTGCAAAAATCAATTTGAGTAGCTCCTTGGACTCACCTCTTTTCTAATCACCCATCAATTCAACCATTGGTTGCAATCTTAGCGCCATTTATGGGGATGGGCCTACTTGAAAAAGGTGTTAAATGTTACACAATCTAACTAACTCACTTGTCCTTTGAACGTTTGCTTTAACTTTATCAAAATTTTTAAATGACCAAAACTCTAGATTAAATCGATCACACTTCAAGTTTGGGCACTAAAATTGAACAACTGACGTGGAGAGCCTCCGGGCGTGCACTTGAAATTGAATCTTACACACTTTTGTTTTGGGCTTAAAACAAACTCACACTCAATCTTGAATGCCTTAAAGAAAATTAATCGATACTTGATGTGGAGGGCCTCCGGGCACGCGAGTTTGCTTTTGTTGACCCTAACTCTTCTTATTGTTTGCATTCTTCGATCGATTTACTTTTGTTGGCACTTCAAGTTGGAATTGAACATTGTCTCTTAAACATGAGTGCTTGCAAAGTCTAGATTAGCACACATAAGAGACAGTTGGTAAAAGAACAAGCATGTTTTTCAGCCCAAGGTCATCCAAGTCTTCTCTCCCCTTATCATCTTTCAAGGCCATCTTGGGTGCATAAGATTAGGATCCAAAACCTTGTTTCTTTTTAGGAGGCCTGCTTGGGGATTTCATCACCCCTTGGATGACCTCAACTCCAGCGTTCTGGCGGAGTATAAGAATCGGGAGGTGAATCGAAAGACACCTCTCTTGGGATCAAGATTTTGTCATTCGGGCTAAGCCTCAAAGAACTTTATACCCTTGAGAAGTGAAAGAGGAGAAGTGGGTTACCGCTCCTCCTGGCTGTGTGACATCTTCTTGGTCTCATCTACAGATTTGGGCCTCACGTACCTTGCATATATCGAGGACTCCCTAGCTAAACCAACTGTTAGCCTTGCAGAAAACCATTTAGGGTGTTAATGTGTTTGGAGTGACTGATCAAAACATTTGTAGAACATACACACTCCTCAGCGCAAGTATCACATTCTGAGAACCACAAACTTCTATCTGGGTGTTCCTATCTATTGCTTGATTTTATTTTACTTGTTGAATGAATATTTTCCAAACTTGGTCAATCCTAGCTTAGGGCACACTTAGCGTAGTCACTGCCTATTTTAGAAGTTGAACAAGTTGAAGCAAAACAACTAAGATCTCTCAAAGCCAAGAAAATTTAGGAATTTATGTCGGAACAACCCAAACCCAAACAGAAGTTTCACAAGGTCAAACTCAAGCCATCTTTAGCATAACAAGAACTTTCAGCCAAGAGAAAGGAAATAACACCAAGCCCACAAATTGCCAAAATCCACAAAGCAGAGGACAAAGCTACTGACGAAGCACTTCAAGAGGCCTAGTTAGAGCGCACCATCAAATTTAGCCAACATCCAGGAGTTAATCCTGCCTATGCCTTACCAACTAGGCATGATTTCTATGATTAAACACCCTTGTTTCTCCACATCTTCTTGGATAAGCTTCACTTTAGAGTCATCTTTGTAGAAAAGCCAGCCATCTTAGGTTATCCCCTTAAGCATTATTAGCTCATCCATCTCATTTAGAATCAAACCATCTAGCTAGCAATCCAAAATCTTCACATCCAAGCCTTCAAAATTTGTTGTCACCTTGCCAAAAGTTTTCCATTCCTAAAATCTTCCAAATCCACCCATCTCACCAAGGTTATCCCTTTGACAGAGCTTTGTCTAGGGTAATCTAGCTTTGTCACTTGTTATCCCTCATTACCTTGAGCTAAAGGTTGGGATCCACAAGTGGTCAATCTCGTGTTCTTCCTAAAGGATCATCAGTATATCCTTAAGTTGACACAATCACCACCAAGCTTGCACATAGGAAAGTAGACCTTTCATGCTTTGGCAACATATCTTTGAAGTTAGAATCACCAACCCAATCCTCCTTAGGTTTTGTCATATAGCTTTGCCTCAACCTAGGAAATCATTTTCATAGAAAAGCCTTCCCCCCTTTTGCATCCACCAGCATTTGTTGCATCTCATCCCTAGGAGCATTTTCATGCCACCTGTCACTCGCTTAGCCAAGAAGAAAGAAACAATAGATCCCTATCATTTGGATAGAAAAACAGCCTCACCCCCCTTGAGCAATCAGCCATCCTTCAACCCAAAGAAAGCTATGCCATCACCTAATGACATTGAAGCTTTCATGAACCAACCAAAAAATGCAGTATTGATAAATGCCATTATAGACAAGAACAAAGAGACAATCATGGCTGATTTTCAAAGGGACAATGTAGGAACCTTTGACTTTGGAAGACCCCCTCCATTATAGATCCATCTCACCCATTGTTTGGGTAGCTGCCACCATCCATAGGTTCTTATGATCCAAATTATCCTCAATATATGCCAAAAGAAGAGCCTCCAGCCAATCCATATGATCCAACAGACCCAAACATACCATCATCCACCCAAGTTAAAATCTCCATGCCGCAAGCCAACCTAGCCACCACCACTCCATCCTTGGTTCATACCTCTCCACTCCAAACCCCCTTTACCCAAAACACCTCATCATTCACTCCCTTCACTATTGCTGCTGGTACTGCTCCCCAACCCAGCCTTCCAAATCTACCCATATCCCAAATTAGTGCTAGCATCTTTGGCCAAACTCAGCAATATACAATAGGGATGCCACCCATGGGGCCAAGTAATCAACCTTTCATCACCCCCAACTTGTTCACCATAGCCCAAAGCACAATCCCATCATTTCCATTAGGTCTTGGGAGCTCAATACCATCAGCCACAAATCCACAAGCTACTACCCTCACTCCACAAAGCTATCAAATCCCACAAGCTACTGCCAATTTTTTGCCAAGCTTGGAAGTGACCCCAACTCCCGCCACCACTCTACCAAGCTTCCAAATCTAGCCATAAAGCTATCAAACCCCATCAGTTCCATTCCAAAGCTTTCAATTCCCATCACCTCCACCACCAACTAATCCATTACCCCCTATTACCAACTACTTTTCAATGCCAATCCTAGGAGGTAATCCACCACCCCAGCCAACCACCAATTATTTGCAGATACCATCCCAAATGGGGGCACAACCCACATATATTGGTCAAACCCAACAAGCCCCCTGATCCTTTCCCCAAGCCTCACAACCATCTTATACCTTACCCCCACAAAGCAATCCATTTATCCCATAGCCAGCTTATGTTTCTCAATCCAAACCTCAAATCCCATATCAATAGCAAGCCTCACAGCATATGCAGCAATATGCGCCACCTCCACCTCAGCAACCCGTCATCCACCATGCAGCTGCCCAAACAATGTACAATCCCTATCAGCAAATCCCTCACAACCATCCATATTCAGTGGCCCCATCTAGCGCATACCTACGTCAAGGCACTCCTACATTGGGGGCACCCCAGCCATCACCTATCAATTCAGAATGGGAGCAAATGAAGACAGCTCTGAAAGCTATCCAAGAAGGGAATGATCCAAAGACATTCAAGTTTGAGAATGTGTGTCCTTACCCTTTTGACAGAGCCATTACCATGACACCATTTCCCAAACACTTTGAGGTACCCAAATTTGACAAATTCAGAGGAAAAGGAAACCCTGTCACACATATCAAAGAATTTTACATGCATTGCCAGGACGTGGCATACAATGATGTCTTCCTCTTGCACCTTTTTTCCAAAAGCTTGGCTGGACCAGCTCTTGAATGGTTTTACAGAATCTCCTATGGAACAATTAAAAAATTTGCTGAATTATTTGAGGCATTTGTAGCCCAATATGCCCATCTTGTTGAAACAGAGCTATCAATAGTTAATCTTGTCCACACCAAGCAAAAAGGTGGAGAAAGCCTTGCCGAATACCTACAAAGATGGTAAACCCTTACTTCCTACATATCCTGCACCTTGCCAGAATGCCATGTGGTGAAAATATTCATTGATAATGCACATCCCAGCTTGGCTCACCACATGACCATGAACTGTTTGCAGACCTATAAGGATATCAAAGAGAAAGGAATGATCCTTGAGCAAGGACTCATCAAAGATGGTGTGGTCAAGATTTACAAAGAGGCCAACCAAAATCAATCACATTCCAATGACAAGTCTACGTATTGGAACAAAAACAAGCATGTTGCAATAGATGGGGTTACTGACACCAGACATGTGAATATTGTTGGTCCTTCTCAAAACCAGTCTAACCCACCATATCAAACAAACAATCAACAAGCTATCAACTACCAACAATAGAATAACCAAAGCTATCAAAACTACAATACAAGACCCAACTTTCAAGGGTCTAACAATCAAGCTAATGCCATCAATGTAGCTGCAGGGAAAAAGCCCAGATTCCAACCTGCACCTAGAAACTATACACCCCTTGGTGAGCCATTGGATGTCATTTTTGAGAAATTGGCTAAGGAAAATCTCATCAAATTTCCTCCTACCCAAAAAATTGATCCAATCCAATCCAAAGCTGCATGGTACAAGGACAATGAGTATTGCAAGTTCCATAGGGTAAACGGTCACACCACCCTCAGATGCATGAAACTGAAAGATTATGTGCAGGACCTCATTGATCAGAAAGAAATCACTGTTGGTGCCCAAACCTCTACCAATGCAGGCTTACAGATTTATCAAAATGCTTTTCCTCCACAAAACAAACAAAATCTTGGAAAAGCACCTATCCAAAACAATAACAACACCAACAACCGCCAGCCAAACCAATAGCATGGGAAGAACAATGACCACACTTCATCCTATATAGACTATGGTAGCCTTATAGGTTGTATATCTGAGAAAGAGCCTTCTGTCAATGTTATCAATATCCGAGGACTAGACAATGAGTATGTAGTCACCACTCAAAGAGCGCGATTTAACATCATAGGCCCACCAGTTTCATCAGCACCATCAGCTCCATCAAAAAGCCGATACAATATCCTGGAACACCTTGGGAACATGCCAGCCCAAATCTCCATTTTAGACCTTCTCCGCACTAGTCCTGTGTACAAAGACATCCTTGACAGTGCTCTCATAGAATCCCATGTCCCTTCTGATATCAATGCTACTGATTTTCGTAATCTTGTTGGACACCTTTCATCCTCATGTGCCCTATCTTTCAAACCCACTGACATACCTGCGGTTGAGCCAGATCACACCCTTCCGCTTTGCATAGCCATCATGGTATCCAATTTTTCCATGAAAAGAGTAATGATAGATAATGGATCAGCCTTGAAAATTTGCAACCTAAAATTCATAAAACAAGCTGGGTATACTGAGGCAGATATTATCAGTGAAGTTATCACCATGAAAGCTTATGACAACTTGGAAAGAACCACAGAAGGAACTATTTTGCTACCAATCAAGGTTGGGCCGGTCATCCAAGAGACAGTTTGCCATGTTGTTGATCTAAACCTACCATTTAACATCCTCCTTGGTCACCCATGGATTCATGCTATGAAGGCCGTTCCATCCACCTACCATCAGTTTATCAAATTTTTGCATTAGGGCACTGAGGTAACCATCCATGCTGATCCAGAACCCTTTACTTACTGCAATGCGGTTGAAGCTTCATTTACAAACCATTTCCCTAGAATAGGCATCGACACAGCCATTGCCAGCTCATCCACCACTTGTAATGATGCAGAAACCATCCTCGCCTCCACCCTGTCTATCGTAAAGATCAACAACAAAGGCTGTGGAGAATATAGTCTGTCAGATGCATTTTTTGTCAGAGAAATCCCACTTGATCTACATACCCATGGACGGCCGACATATCACAAAGCTAAGAAGATTCCACCTCCTTGATACAAACAGTTTGGCCCAACCACCTTTGTGTCCTAAAAAAACCCTCTTCATGAAGAGCTCACTCTAGATATCAACAATTGGTTACATAAGGATGCACCTCTAAGAAATCAACAACGCCTTGACCACTTCAGCCAGAAGTATCCCCAAGAACATAAGCTTATCACTGAAAAATGGAACTATCAAGGAGGTGGACTAGGACCATAAGAAAGGGGCATCCAATGTCCCATCGAAGCACATAAGTGGGAAACAAAGTCAGGTCTTGGCTTTGGCATACCCACAACTGGGGGCACCAACGAGAATGGTCATACTTTTTCGAACATCCACCGTGACCTTGTCAAAATTGAAGACATTGCTGAGGAAGTTGAAAAAAGAGCCTACGATGATATCCCAAACCAAATCTTCTTAGGAGACTCTGTTCTCCAAGAACTATCCATCCATCTCATTGACCTACCACTCGCTCATCCACAACTCATAGATTGGGACCAACCAAGCGTCATACACATTGATGAGTTTGCATCAGAGGAAGTTCTTTTAAGATTCATGGGAGCTGAAACACCTTACAAGAAGACAAAGCCAGATTCTACCTATATCTATAAGCTAGATCCCAAGGGGTATTTTGGAGAAAATCCCCAACCTAGTTCTGATACACCCAAAACTAGAACTAAGGTGAAACCAAGACTACCTAAGGTAAGGAAGAAAACCCCTCAGCAAGAAAATCTAGAGCCACAAGCAGAACATGAGGATTTAGTATTGCCTCCTCAAGATAATCGACTAGAGGTGTCATCTATTCTAATAGAGGATACTAGAGAAGTCAACATCGGTTCTTCAGAGATCCCCAGACTTGTTCACATTGCTGCATCCCTATCACAAGACCAAGCTGACCTCCTCTTTGAGGTCTTACAAGAGAACATTGGCCGATTTGCATGGTCATATCAGGACATGCCAGGACTTGATCCAAAGCTTGTAGTTCATCATCTTGCAGTTGATCCAAAGATCAAGCCCATCAGACAAAAGCTTCGAAAAATGCACCCCAAGGTGGCATTACTAGTCAAAGCTAAACTAGAAAGAATGTTAGCTGCTAAGGTTATCTGACCTATCGACTACTCAGAGTGGATCTCCAACATGGTCCCCATCACTAAGCCTTACGGTGACATCAGAATCTGCACTAATTTCAGAGATCTTAACAAAGCTTTTCCAAAGGATGATTTTCCCTTGCCCAACATAGATATGATTGTAGATCTTACAACTGGACATGAAATTCTGTCCCTTATGGATGGATTTTTTGGGTATAATCAGATCAAGATTACAGAAGAGGATCAGCATAAGACAACATTCACTACCCCCTGGGGAACCTTTTGCTACACCATGATGCCTTTTGGCCTAAAGAATGCTGGGGCTACCTATCAAAGATCAATGACAACCATTTTCCATGATCTTATCCATAGCATTTTGGAAGATTATGTGGATGATATCCTAGTCAAATCTCACACCTTCATGGATCATCTCGCTAACCTAGAGAAAGTCTTTGATAGGTTAGCCCAATATCATCTCATGCTGAATCCGAAGAAGTGTGTCTTTGGGGTCACATCTGGCAAGCTTCTAGGCTTCATAGTCTCTAAATGAGGTATAGAGATTGACCCCAAGAAGGTCAAGGCTATCTTAGACATGCCTCCTCCCCAGACACTACGACAGCTTCGCTCTCTTCAAGGAAAGCTCCAATCCGTTTGGCGCTTCATCTCCCAGCTTGTAGATAAGTGTACACCATTTTCACATTTACTTAAGAAAGATGAGAACTTCAAGTGGGATCCTTTATGTCAGTGTAGCTTCGATCAGCTCAAGCAATATCTCACTAATCCCCCTATCTTGGTTCTGTTGGTGTTTGAAAATGTTGCCTATTTCCAATTACCCTGATGAGAACAAGATGCATCTAGGGGCAGCTAACTCCCATTATCAACACATCCATTCAGACACCAGGCCAACTATAAGGCTATACTCCTTCTGCACTTCAGGCTCTGCAAAACCTAGGCGGGTGGACCTATAGATTCTTTATATGGTACCAGCTGTCAAAGCATACACTGAATCTAATGCAAAGCAGATAGAAACCCTTATTTCTCCTAATAACTTATGAAATAACGTATATCTGCAGTAGCTAGATGCAAAACAATGAAATTCATAAGCTGAGTGAGGGCATTCTGTTTAGAGCTCTTCAACATGAAAGGGAAATTCATTTGATTAAAGATGTTGATTCAACAAAACTTCAAAAATACAACAGTATAACCATTGATCCTATAACTGATCAGTGCCTACTCCATTGGGCAATTCCATGAATTCAAAACATACATCTGTGACATCAGGGCGTATCTCATATACCCAGACATTAGATCTATCCAACCACCTTGTGATTCAGACATCAGTGTTCATTTAGGTCTCATTCTCACAAAATATCCTTCTCAAACAACCAGTAACCTTGTTTAAACATATTGAGCATTTACTTGGCCCTTTGGTCCAACAGCAAAATACATCAAACATACAACCTGAAAGGGATGCAAATGGGTCTCAAATCTTTGTTCCAAAACCACATAAGACTTACAGATTGCTGAGACAGGAGACAAGAACCAAAACAAAACTAGTGAAATTGTTGCTCATATGTATTCCTTTCCTTGAAACTATACATTCAAATGCATAAAATTAAAACATGAAACAACCTAATATCTCAGAACTATCTATATTATCTCTACAATGCTGTTCACATGAGAGTTCTGCTGAAGAAAATGGTGTCACAGTCATGGAAACATGTCAAAATACTGGAACCAATGGTCTCACAGTGCAAAAACTGGAATCCCCAATGGTATCACAGCAATGAACTTTTTCTTCCCAAAAATTGGAACCCCTAAAAAGTGAAGAAAGAAAGAAAGATATAGCAAGAAATGAATTCCCGGATCTGATATGCAATTGCCAGGTGTCCACTTGAAATCCAATCCTCTATAACTGAAAAACCTCTTTCTTCCCTCTCTCTATCAACTGGCAGATCAAATCTTCATCATTATACCTCTCAAAGGCATCAAAACATCTAAAAAAGTAATGATGAAAAGATGCAACTGATTCTTAATGCATTCACGGTAAGAAGTGAAAAACTAGTTACAATGTGATTTCAAGAAGCCAAGGAAACAACCTCAAATTGATTTTCTTCACTTTAAGATTGCAACTAACCCCTAAAACCATCCTCTAACCAATCTTAATTATCACTGAAGAACTCAGCCTGTTCTGTCGCCAATGCCTTTGATTTCACAAATTGTCCTATAACTTGAACCAAGAAGCACCTGTGCAAAAAAAAAAACTCCAGATTTGGAAAGTTCAGGTTCTCCCGGTTCCAACGGTATATTGGAGTGCCTAATTCGGTTAAAAATTTCCCCAGATATGGCCGTTTGAAAATTAGGCCTCTGTTTATGTCTCTATGACAATATTTCACAAATATATGAACTTTCAAAAGTTAAAACTATATCAGAAGTTCAAACTTTATTTTAAAAAAAAAAAGTCCATGTCAGTTTCTTGGCAAAATAATTTTAAAATGAAAATTTTAAAATCATTTTATTTTTTCTAACCTCTTTAATTTCGGGTCAACTCCAGGTTTGACCAATGCCACGTGTCACTTTCTGATTGGCTGTTGACTCTTGCCGAATTCCTAAGTTTTCCAGCGACCTCGCTATGTCGCTAGCCGGATTTTTCAAGATTTTTCGGCAAGCGACATAGCGACCTGCCGGATTTTTGACTTTTTCGGCCGCCTATAAGCTGCTGACGTCATCATTTGGGCATGCATTTTCTTTCAAAATTTACTTCTCTCCTTCTAGCTGACAGGGACCCACGTGCACCTACCTTGCCTTTTCAAAATGCTTTGTCTTGTTGACACTATATGTTTGGGTGCAAAATAATATAAAGACTAAAAATACTTCCCACTTTCTCAATGTGGGATAATGTTCTTCAATGGTTCTTGCTCTTTGTGTTTGCTGTGATTGCTAAATGCATGAGTTTTCTTATTCCAAACATGAAACTCCATCTTGCTGGTCGTTTTTGCTATGAATCTACAGACTTTTCATTGTAATGGTCATTTCTTATGCACATGGTCATTTAAAATGCTGCTACTCCCTTCAAAAACGTGGCTGCACCTTTAGAGAAGCCATGGGCTTGAAAAATGGGGGTTCTTTGCTTCCTTTTGTATGCACATATGGTCTTTTATTGATTGCTTGCTGCAAAAACGTGAATCACATGCTACCTTGAGCTTTGTTTCACCAACAAATTTGTTCATTTCTCTAAAAAACGTGGATGCTTCTTCCTCTGTGGATGTTTGCTGCTGTCCTCTTTGTTTTCTCCAGACATGGAGCACATCTTCTATGTTGAAAACTACCTCTCAGCTGCAACTTTCAAATTGAGACTACAATGTGGGAGAGAGCAACCTTTATGCAATCTTTTCCTTAATTCAATGTGCAAACTCACAACAAAAAGCTTCATTGTGCTCGTGGATTTTAATTGATGTGGAAATTTCTTGATTAATACTATCTTTTGAAATTGCCGGCAAATCAGCATCATATTGTGATCCTCTAAACCTCTTTAATGGAACACTTTCCAAATTCTCTCTTTCTTGAATCTTCACATGCTCCTTGTATTTTGCTTTTAAGAAACCATTTCCACCATTTACTTTGTCATAAGATTGAATCATATGCATAATGATCATCAATTCATTATTTTAAACTCACTTTTAATCAATTATACAAATTGTGAATTAGTGTCTGGAGGCCTGCCGGTTGTAATTAAAACTTGATCCAATCAAGTTACCAAGCCACGAAAATCGGCATGAGTGTTCAATCCTGCATACTCTATCACACTGCAAATTTTCAACCCATGATGAATTCCCAGTCAAGAGATTTTAATTGCCGAACATCCATACTTCAATTACTCTGCAGGCAAACAATGTTAAAAAACATAAACTGGGCTCGGGTTCGGCATTATAAACTGGGTTATTGATCACTTGGGGTTTTGAAAACTAGGATATAAGTTCTTTGCCATGAAGAGAATATAATTCCATGTTTTGGGCTCATGAAGAATCACAGGGCACATTTGGCAAATTTTCGAAAACAGGCACTTGGAAATTTTAACTGGCAAATGTGTCCAAAAGTGATTTTTGGCAAATGTACGGACATAAGAAAGTATGCAAATGGATTCATCATGACTTAAGAACTGGCATACTTCAAGGATTTCTATGACACAACACAATGGTACAATCCATTTAGGCTAGCCAATCACACGATCAAAGTTATAACATGCCGAACAGGGGTACGGATCAATCTGGATACCATAGCTGTAACAAAACAATGCAAACTGGGTTTTTGATCATGTTAGCAAACTGATCAAATGGATTCGACATGATCTCAAAATTGGAACATATGAAGTGTCTTACCCCTAGAACACAATGCAAAAAGGATTTTTTCATTTGGGTCAACTGGGTCAAAGATATGATTGGTCGAACAGGGCTTCCCAGAGTTGTGATCAACTAGTTAAATGCACAAAACAGTAAATGACCAACTTTGCGGGGTGCAAAACCTAGTCAAACGGATTCGAAAAGACTTGAAAATTGAAACATAGGTTCTTTGCTATACACACTAAACATCCCCAAAGTGACTAGTCATGACACAGTCCTGGGTAAAAGATATTCAGATGCAAACTAGGCCTCTGATCGCTATTTGACACTTGGTAGAATTGCAAATTTTGACACTAGCTCAAAATGGGACTTCACAGAATGATTCGGGATGGCAAAATAACATTGTGGATCATATGCATATGTCAAATGAAAGGTGTTAAGCCACTCAAACACCATCTAGGCCTCAAGCTACCAACTGACCACATGCATAAAAGGCACTTTAGGACATGATTTTCCAAAATTTTCAAAATGTGACTAAAAATGAAGCATGCAATTTTTAGTCCCAACAGTGGCTCTGTCTGGGGATGCATGCCCCTTGTGGGCATGGCAAGGATTTAGATCTTTGGGAGAAGTAGACCACACACTTGAACAGCAAAACTCTCTCGAACAACTTTATTGAAAACAAGAAAACTACTCTTAACTATGTACAAGAGATGGCCCCAAGCCACCGAAAAGTTTCAGAACTCTTTACCTCTATCATACACCTTATTTTCATTGACATTCTCCTGAGGAAAATTGAAACTCTCATTCTTCCTTGTCTTACCCAACACATCATTATTCACAATCAGCTCAATAGGCAAAACAAAACTATCATCATCTTCATAGTGCGAATAAAAATCAGATATACTTTCTTCATCTTGCCCACTATGAAAATATGAATCAGCGTGATCATAATAACTTACATCATACTAAAAATGAAACTGATCACTACTGATTGAGTCATGGATTCTTTCAACTGGAAACACAAAAGCTTGGTACTCTATTTCATTCAACGAGTTACATGGAGCAGATTGTAACTCACCTTGTGCTTCCATAAATGAAGAGTATGTGAAATCTAATCGTTGCCTACTTGCAACCATGTTACACTTTGAATCAGATTTATCCTCCTTTGCTGAAACCTCTTCACACTCAAAACATTGATTAGTGACCATATATGAAAATTCATTCTGAAAGTGTTGATCTAGACTATGCTGATCACTATCATTTTCTTCATCAAACTGAATGTCGGAATACACCTTGAACTCATCTTTACAAGACTTATTAGCACATGAAGAAAATCTATAATCTGATTGACAACCTTCACTATTTTCCTCCTCATCATATGAAAACTCAAAACTTATTGTAGCATAACCAACATGGAAAGAATCTGAAACAGCATTAAACTTCCCTTCATTAACATAATCGGCATTCAACAAATCGTCATGTGCAAAGACATTTGAGGAACTATCACCTACACCTCCAAAGTCTAACAAAGATTGTTCAGATTCTACCTCTTTTTCCACATCAAATTTTGGGGAATTGATTTGACTGAATGAAAAAGTATTATGAGAGAAAATATGAAGATCCTTAGAGATACTTACGTGCTTTTCAAACTCACAAGCCAACAATTTTGAGATTTCACTAGAGCTCAAAAAGACTTCCTCACAAATCTTCTCCTGGCTGTGATTGTCATCTGGATAACATGAAGAACTTACAACAGCAAGATTCTTAGTGTAACAATATGGAAAATCAACATTATTACAATATTCTTTCTTATCGTGGCAATCACTAGATCTACTGTTGTTACAACTTTCTTCAACTTCATATGTACTGTAACAAAATTTATCTTCTCTTTTATATCCATCTTTTTCATGCTGATTGCTATTACCTGATTCATTAACATTTGAATCCGCCTCTTCACAATCAGAAGATAGATTATCTTGCTCTACGGACTCATTGTATTCATTACTACCTTGGCCTTCAGCACACTCATTATCATCAAGAGACATAATATGAAATCTGTAATCATCATCTTCCATCTCCTGAATGAATCTTTCAATTTGTAAAAACTTTTGTAATCTTATAGGTGCTGGCCAATTGACTGAATCGGGTACTAGAACATCAAGGAAAATATTAGGTAGTGAAGATTCCTCGGGTCTACAATGAAAAGGCATCTTACTGATTACTGACTTAAGCCTTAAATAACATTGTTCGACACTTAGACCTTGAGTACTGCCTACCTCATTTCTTATAAGATTTACAATCCTTTTGTAAACCATTGTATTCAACATAGTAATGTTATTATTCACGATTTTCAAACTCTCAGAATTCGGGGAACTAATCTCAGATCTAAGATCTGACTCCATCATAAAACAAACTTTCTACCTCTTCTTTCTAGTGCTGAAAATCACTAAATAGAGGCAACTTCTTTAAACACTTGACTTCCATGAAAAGAAAATATGAAAACCAAAATACCTCCAGTGCTGATACTGAACTTGGATCTGCTGATTTGGCACAGGTGCAAGACTGAAAATCCTTTACACCACTGATCAAACTTTGTAGAGTCGCCACCTCTTTGCAAGAGGAATGAAATAACCACTGCTGTGATCTATTTTTATATTTCAATTATTTATAACAGTAGATTGCAACCAGCACTTAAAAACTTATCAAGAATTTGAAACTCCTTTTCAAGAAACTACCAAAAGCTTCAGATCTGCCCATACAACTGAAAGTCCTTCCAAATTTTGCAATGAAATCAACTAGGAACAAACTGGTACAGAGATTTGAGAGTCGCCACTCACACTTGGTGAGAAATAAAACATAATTTGTCACTTGACAAATCTAAACCAGACCTTCAATGTAGGAGAAACTTGCAGATCACTGACATCTTGAAAAGAAAATATACTTTATAAATGAATTCTTGACTCTGAAACTTTTTCTGCAGTATTTGCAAAAACTGAACTGATTGAAGATAGACCTATGACAGTCATAGAACACAATTTTCATCCAGTTTCAACATACTGCTGATAATGAATAAAGCTTAACTGGGGAACATGAAACTTCAGCAAGGAAAAGGAACACATCTTGCTATTGATATGATATATCCAATCCGTTTCACATCAAAGGCTCCTGTTCTTTCAACAAAATGGATTGCCATCTTATTTCCCCAGCAGAGTCGCCATTTTGTTGGTGTTTGAAAATGTTACCTATTTCCAATTACCCTGATGAGAACAAGATGCATCTAGGGGCAACTAACTCCCATTATCAACACATCCATTCAGACACCAGGCCAACTATAAGGCTATACTCCTTCTGCACTTCAGGCTCTGCAAAACCTAGGCGGGTGGACCTATAGATTCTTTATATGGTACCAGTTGTCAAAGCATACACTGAATCTAATGCAAAGCAGATAGAAACCCTTATTTCTCCTAATAACTTATGAAATAACGTATATCTGCAATAGCTAGATGCAAAACAATGAAATTCATAAGCTGAGTGAGGGCATTCTGTTTAGAGCTCTTCAACATGAAAGGGAAATTCATTTGATTAAAGATGTTGATTCAACAAAACTTCAAAAATGCAACAGTATAACCATTGATCCTATAACTGATCAGTGCCTACTCCATTGGGCAATTCCATGAATTCAAAACATACATCTGTGACATCAGGGCGTATCTCATATACCCAGACATTAGATCTATCTAACCACCTTGTGATTCAGACATCAGTGTTCATTTAGGTCTCATTCTCACAAAATATCCTTCTCAAACAACCAGTAACCTTGTTTAAACATATTGAGCATTTACTTGGCCCTTTGGTCCAACAGCAAAATACATCAAACATACAACCTGAAAGGGATGCAAATGGGTCTCAAATCTTTGTTCCAAAACCACATAAGACTTACAGATTGCTGAGACAGGAGACAAGAACCAAAATAAAACTAGTGAAATTGTTGCTCATATGTATTCCTTTCCTTGAATCTATACATTCAGATGCATAAAATTAAAACATGAAACAACCTAATATCTCAGAACTATCTATATTATCTCTACAATGCTATTCACATGAGAGTTCTGCTGAAGAAAATGGTGTCACAGTCATGGAAACATGTCAAAATACTGGAACCAATGGTCTCACAGTGCAAAAACTGGAATCCCCAATGGTATCACAGCAATGAACTTTTTCTTCCCAAAAACTGAAACCCCTAAAAAGTGAAGAAAGAAAGAAAGATATAGCAAGAAATGAATTCCCGGATCTGATATGCAATTGCCAGGTGTCCACTTGAAATCCAATCCTCTATAACTGAAAAACCTCTTTCTTCCCTCTCTCTATCAACTGACAGATCAAATCTTCATCATTATACCTCTCAAAGGCATCAAAATATCTGAAAAAGTAATGATGAAAAGATGCAACTGATTCTTGATGCATTCACGGTAAGAAGTGAAAAACTAGTTACAATGTGATTTCAAGAAGCCAAGGAAACAACCTCAAATTGATTTTCTTCACTTTAAGATTGCAACTAACCCCTAAAACCATCCTCTAACCAATCTTAATTATCACTGAAGAACTTAGCCTATTCTGTCGCCAATGCCTTTGATTTCACAAATTGTCCTATAACTTGAACCAAGAAGCACCTATGCAAAAAAAAAACTCTAGATTTGGAAAGCTCAGGTTCTCCCGGTTCCAACGGTATATTGGAGTGCCTAATTCGGTTAAAAATTTCCCCAGATATGGCCGTTTGAAAATTAGGCCTCTGTTTATGTCTCTATGACAATATTTCACAAATATATGAACTTTCAAAAGTTAAAACTATATCAGAAGTTCAAACTTTATTTAAAAAAAAAAAAAGTCCATGTCAGTTTCTTGGCAAAATAATTTTAAAATGAAAATTTTAAAATCATTTTATTTTTTCTAACCTCTTTAATTTCGAGTCAACTCCAGGTTTGACCAATGCCACGTGTCACTTTCTGATTGGCTGTTGACTCTTGCCGGATTCCTGAGTTTTCCGGCGACCTCGCTATGTCGCTAGCCGGATTTTTCAAGATTTTTCGGCAAGCGACATAGCGACCTGCCGGATTTTTGACTTTTCCGGCCGCCTATAAGCTGCTGACATCATCATTTGGGCATGCATTTTCTTTCAAAATTTACTTCTCTCCTTTTAGCTGACAGGGACCCACGTGCACCTACCTTGCCTTTTCAAAATGCTTTGTCTTGTTGACACTATATGTTTGGGTGCAAAATAATATAAAGACTAAAAATACTTCCCACTTTCTCAATGTGGGATAATGTTCTTCAATGGTTCTTGCTCTTTGTGTTTGCTGTGATTGCTAAATGCATGAGTTTTCTTATTCCAAACATGAAACTCCATCTTGCTGGTCGTTTTTGTTATGAATCTACAGACTTTTCATTGTAATGGTCATTTCTTATGCACATGGTCATTTAAAATGCTGCTACTCCCTTCAAAAACGTGGCTGCACCTTTAGAGAAGCCATGGGCTTGAAAAATGGGGGTTCTTTGCTTCCTTTTGTATGCACATATGGTCTTTTATTGATTGCTTGCTGCAAAAATGTGAATCACATGCTACCTTGAGCTTTGTTTCACCAACAAATTTGTTCATTTCTCTAAAAAACGTGGATGCTTCTTCCTCTGTGGATGTTTGCTGCTGTCCTCTTTGTTTTCTCCAGACATGGAGCACATCTTCTATGTTGAAAACTACCTCTCAGCTGCAACTTTCAAATTGAGACTACAATGTGGGAGAGAGCAACCTTTATGCAATCTTTTCCTTAATTCAATGTGCAAACTCACAACAAAAAGCTTCATTGTGCTCGTGGATTTTAATTGATGTGGAAATTTCTTGATTAATACTATCTTTTGAAATTGCCGGCAAATCAGCATCATATTGTGATCCTCTAAACTTCTTTAATGGAACACTTTCCAAATTCTCTCTTTCTTGAATCTTCACATGCTCCTTGTATTTTGCTTTTAAGAAACCATTTCCACCATTTACTTTGTCATAAGATTGAATCATATGCATAATGATCATCAATTCATTATTTTAAACTCACTTTTAATCAATTATACAAATTGTGAATTAGTGTCTGGAGGCCTGCCGGTTGTAATTAAAACTTGATCCAATCAAGTTACCAAGCCACGAAAATCGGCATGAGTGTTCAATCCTGCATACTCTATCACACTGCAAATTTTCAACCCATGATGGATTCCCAGTCAAGAGATTTTAATTGCCGAACATCCATACTTCAATTACTCTGCAGGCAAACAATGTTAAAAAACATAAACTGGGCTCGGGTTCGGCATTATAAACTGGGTTATTGATCACTTGGGGTTTTGAAAACTAGGATATAAGTTCTTTGCCATGAAGAGAATATAATTCCATGTTTTGGGCTCATGAAGAATCACAGGGCACATTTGGCGAATTTTCGAAAACAGGCACTTGGAAATTTTAACTGGCAAATGTGTCCAAAAGTGATTTTTGGCAAATGTACGGACATAAGAAAGTATGCAAATGGATTCATCATGACTTAAGAACTGGCATACTTCAAGGATTTCTACAACACAACACAATGGTACAATCCATTTAGGCTAGCCAATCACACGATCAAAGTTATAACATGCCGAACAGGGGTACGGATCAATCTGGATACCGTAGCCGTAACAAAACAATGCAAACTGGGTTTTTGATCATGTTAGCAAACTGATCAAATGGATTCGACATGATCTCAAAATTGGAACATATGAAGTGTCTTACCCCTAGAACACAATGCAAAAAGGATTTTTTCATTTGGGTCAACTGGGTCAAAGATATGATTGGTCGAACAGGGCTTCCCAGAATTGTGATCAACTAGTTAAATGCACAAAATAGTAAATGACCAACTTTGCGGGGTGCAAAACCTAGTCAAAAGGATTCGAAAAGACTTGAAAATTGAAACATAGGTTCTTTGTTATACACACTAAACATCCCCAAAGTGACTAGTCATGACACAGTCCTGGGTAAAAGATATTCAGATGCAAACTAGGCCTCTAATCGCTATTTGACACTTGGTAGAATTGCAAATTTTGACACTAGCTCAAAATGGGACTTCACAGAATGATTCGGGATGGCAAAATAACATTGTGGATCATATGCATATGTCAAATGAAAGGTGTTAAGCCACTCAAACACCATCTAGGCCTCAAGCTACCAACTGACCACATGCATAAAAGGCACTTTAGGACATGATTTTCCAAAATTTTCAAAATGTGACTAAAAATGAAGCATGCAATTTTTAGTCCCAATAGTGGCTCTGTCTGGGGATGCATGCCCCTTGCGGGCATGGCAAGGATTTAGATCTTTGGGAGAAGTAGACCACACACTTGAACAGCGTAAGGTCTTGATCATGTCTTTTGCTTGTTTTCTTTTTCTGCTTGTGGGTTACCTAGTGTCGTTTCCATGTTGCTTCCTCTAGGATTCATTTATGATACTGGGGCAATCCTTGCGTGTTTATTTTGAGTCAGTTTGTCAGTCCTCTGGACGGTTGGTGAAAAGGCCTTGATGTTCTTGGTAACCTTGGAAATCAACCAACAGTCCTATAGTAAATCCAGTGCTCAACTACATGGTGGTACTTCTCTTTGAAGAATCCCCCTACTCAAAAAGCTTCAATGGATTCCCTTCATCTCCATTATCCCCCATCCATATCCTACATCTCTCGCTCCTACCCCAGCTTATGCATCAGTATCTCTTTGAATCACTCCTCACGCTTAGCTTTAGGGATCCACAATCCTAGTCTTAAGGATCCACCAATCAAATCAATCCACCAAGCCTCATCTTTCAAGATCCACAATCCTAGTCCTAGGGATCTCCGAAACCCATCTTCCGCCAATCTAACTCTTTGAAATCCTGTTGCATCAGCTTTATCATTCCATCATCCATCTCCCTACCATGGATTCCTTTTATAGCGCTCCGCTCCTCCATCCTCCCCCCCCAATCTTGGAAAGTCTTAAGCTTGCTTTACTTTTGTGCCTCTGATTTCCCTTTATCATTCTCCCATAGTGAGAGTTTGAGCTAATTCAGCCCCTTCTCTTCGCCAACCTACGTCTCAGCTCATCTCAATTTCTTGTACTTTTCAAGAAGTCATCGAGCCTCATTTCTCTCCCCTACGCCTTCTTGAGGGGGCATCATCTAAGTCTAGTCTCTCCTCTTCTTATTTGAGACTGGGGCAACATCGTTGCTAAAACATCTTCCTCGTGTCGTCTTCATTCGAACTTCTTTGAAATAGTGTTATCTCAACACTATGTCAAAGAGGGGCAAAATGTAGACACCTAAATTTGATTACACCACTTTAGTAATCCTATTTAGTTATCTCTAAAGGCATCATTAATTAAATTTTTATTTAATTAATCCTTTTCCATCCCTAGTTGATTAATTTAATTAATCATCTATAGTCCTAATTGATAAATCAAATAACCTATTATTTATCAATTAAATCCTATTCTTCTATCTAATTCCAAAAATCCCCATTTATTAAATAAATCTATTTGATAAATAAAATCCTCAAATCTAAAAACCTCTAACTTATCCCTAATCCTCCATTTAGCTTAATCCACCCCATCCACCCATACTAACCTAGCTTAGCCACTAACTCACCCACCCTCATTAATGCCATCCACTTGCACATCTCTAACATCCTTAATCTAATCCTAAACCCAAGCCTAATCCACCCCCTAATGTTTTCACATTCCCTAAACAAGTTTAAGACTTTCCTAAACCAAATCAAAGTCTCCCCTCAAAAAACCCAACCACCAAGTCATGAGTGCTCTTACAAAACATAAAAGACTCTTACAAGCCCACTCATGACTCTTACATCCATCTTCCACACTCTTCCCTCTTCCACACTCATTCCTCTTACATCTCTCTTACATACTCAACCCCACACATCATGCCTTTAACCAACCCTTTACCCTACCCTCTCACACTCATCCTCCTTGTGACAAGTGTCACCTTCCCATTGGTGCTAAACAAGCACAATCCATGTGCTCCCCTTTGAGTGCATCTTAGCCCTCCTTAACCATCTCCCCATCCTTGCATCTAAGCCCTCCATCCCTCTACCCCTTGGCCTATAAATTGAATCCCAGCCCAAGCCATTTCAAACAAAAATCTTTGAGCTAAAGTTACCATGCTATTTTGAGAACCAAAGTCATCAATCTTAACCTTATAATGCCAAATTGAGAGCTCACAAAGCTACCAATTTGCTATTATCCATCTCCACCATTGAAGCAACTTTGAGCAATTGAGCATACATCCACATCAAAGGAAACATCTACAAAATCAAGGAAGCATGGAGTGTTTTCTCTTTTGAGGTTTGCATTTCTTGTTTTCTTTCTTTGTCTAAGCTTATATGTGAATTTAGTTTTAGTTTGTGAATGTTTCTCTTATTGCTAATGTTCTTTGCATACTAAGATCTAGTTCTACAGGCATAAGTGGGTTTGGAGAGGGTACAAAATGAGTTGGTGTTACTGCAATCAAAGTCTAATCCATTTAGGGAAGCAATTACAAAATCAAACACCCTGTCATTGCAACTATAGGAGTGGTTAGCATTGAGTGAGTCAAAGGTGAGACAACTATAGTAGCAGTTGAGTGAGACAAAAGTGGACATGGAGCATTGGAAAATGGCGACT
Source organism: Cupressus sempervirens (assembly GCA_028749045.1). Lineage (NCBI taxonomy): Eukaryota > Viridiplantae > Streptophyta > Pinopsida > Cupressales > Cupressaceae > Cupressus > Cupressus sempervirens. Next base: position 656,359,340 of record CM053788.1, read on the forward strand.
AATCAAATGCAATAGGAATAAGACATGGCCTAATGAGTGATCATTGTACCAAGAATAAAAAAATTAGTGGACAATGTGTTTGTGGATATGCAACAAACTTCAAAAGTACACTAGGAAGCCACCTATTATATGAGACTTTATCATTAGGCATTCCCTAATGAGAACTGATGGGAGATGTAGTTTGTGGATAGGGAATTTACACAACTATTGAATGTGTAATTATGTGGTGGTATATTTTTGATTCCCATGAAGGTGGTGTGGGTACAAAGAGGATTGACGCTAGGGGCCTCTTCTTCTGGAACTGAGTCTAGGGAAATGCCCTTGATTCGACACCTTGTCCTACCACCTCTGCAAGGGAGGCTAGAATAAATGATCTTTTAGATGCTATTTGAATGTAGTGTTGTTGTTGCCATCATAATAGAATAAAAGTGTGTTTATTTTTGTGTTAAGAAAAAGGGGTGACCTTGGCTCATGTTAAAATTGAAAATGTCAAATAAATGTTGTCACATCATTTTTTGATATTTTGTGAATGTATTTGGATATTTTTGAAATTTTTAGGAGTATATATGGATGTTTTTGGAATTTTTGGTGAATATTTGGCTATTTGTGGATGTGTTTGTAAATATTTGAATGTTTTTAGAATTTTTCCAAATATTTAGAAGGTTGGCCATTTCCATTAAAGTGGGAGCAACAAAATAGGCAAAGCATGATTGACCTTCACTTATGTAGGGTAATTGAATAGTAGTAGGGGCTCTCAATGAAAGATGAGTACAAACTTGTGTAACAATTGGAGAACCATGGTATTTTAGGTGGAAAAGCAAGAAGTGCTAAACCATGAACTGTAAGGCACAATTCTATATATATAGATAGCCTTTACAAATAAGTTGAAGACCAAAGTTGGGATTTTTCTCTAGGTGTGTGCTAAGATGAATGCGTACAAGGCTTGTGAAAAGGCATTTGGGCCTACGAGAAGCTTTGATGGAAAAAAGAGGCCTAAGAGGGGCCTTGAAAAAGGCACTTGATGGTCTGAGAAGGATGTCCAGGCTTTGAAAAAGGCACCTATAGCCTAAGAAGTCACTTTGATGGCCTAAAAAGGAAAAATAGGGCATTGAAAAAGGCGTTTGGGCCTAAAGAGGTGCTTGATGGCCCAAAAAGGGTGCTTGGGCCTTGAAATTGGCACATGGGGCCTAAAAAGGCACTTTGGGGGCCTAAAAAGGCAAAATTGGACTTTGCAAAAGGCATTTGGGGGCCTAAAAAGATGCTTGAGGGCTTGAAAAGGCACTAGAGGGGTCTAAAAAGATGAGGAGGTTGCTGAAATCTCTCAAAAGTATGCTTATTTCTTTTGTGCCCCTTAGTTAGGTGACAATGAAAGAGTCTTGCTGATATTTGGGCCTAATAATCCGTGGGTTAATTGTGGACTTTGCAGCATAAATAAGACTAATAATCCATTAGGAATTTTTGTTCTTGATAGGAGGAAAGAAATGAGACTCTACCAGATCCTTTTCTACTATTCACATTGTGTCAGATTTTCTAAAGCCCATACGGATGTTTCAAGACATAACTACACTATTTCTTAATGCATTTGAGGCAATTTTTATTGTTTTGCTAGAGGCAAGAGAGCCATAAAACATGCCATTAAATATTTAAATATTTTTTAATGTAGTGGACCTCACCATTGATTTCATATAAAACCAGTCAAGGTATGAAAACCTATCCTAAAGGAGTAGCAATTATAGACAGACACCAACTCAACATGAAATCAATAGATCATCAGTTTAAAAAATACAAAAATAATTTGTGCATAGTTAAATAGCTTTTTTGAGTTGAGTTTGTCAATGTTTGGCCTTAGTTTTGTGCTATTTTTGATATTTTTTATAATTTTTGAACGGTTTTGGCATTTTTAATAATTTTTTAATGTTTTTGGCAATTTTTGACAATTTATGAGTATTTTTGACAATTTTAAACCATTAAATTTTTTTTTTGATAATTTTAAACCATTTTTGAATATTTTTGACAATTTTGAAAATTTTTGAATGATTTTGACAATTTTTAGCAATTTTTTAATTTTTTGATAATTTTGGACAATTTTTTAATGTTTTTGACTTTTTTTTTACTGGTGGTTGGAAAAAGGAGGATGTGAGTGAGACTTGTTGGAATAGGAAGATAAGCGAAGCCTTGTCGGAGCACATAAAGAGTGAAGAAGACTAAAAGTGGGCTCAGAGAACTATATGTGAGATAATGGAAGCAAACAAGTATTTCTTTGGGATTTCAAATGGATTGTATGAAGGCTAAAATGGATATTTAGAATTATTGGTTATGGAAAATATCTAAGATGTGCACTAATTTTCCTGCATTTCACGTCTGTGATATCTTAGAACATAATTAGATTCCATGTTTCCTCTGAGTTGCTCATCATCTTTTCATTGTTGTGTTTTTGATTGTCTCTGCTATTGTGAACTATGTCTAATGCCAAGAAACCACTAAATTGTAACCCACAAGTGTTTCTCAATTGGGTATGTGTAAAATTAACTCAACTCTGAGAAGGCTACAAACAAATAAAAAATTTCTTAGAGAGTTTCTTGTGTCATGCTTTATTATCTTTTGGCATTGAAGGACTTGTGTTATTTAGGGAAGTCCAAAGGTGTTATCTCTTGCTCCTTTTTAAACCAAAGGTAGTATTTCTCGTCTATTTTGTACCATTTTTTCTTTTTTTGGAATTTTTTTTGGTATTTTTGGTGATGAGGTATTTCCTAAAGCTTTAGACATAAAACCTTTTGAGATGGATGTTGTTGATGAGCTCTGTTAGGTCTTCTCCATCATAGTTTGAAAGTTTGTAAGTACCGATCCTAAAAGATTCTATGATAATGTAAGGACCAATACAATTAGCCTCCCATTTTCCTCTCTTTTCTCTAGTAGCTTGATTCTTAGATTCTGATACACTTTGAGGTACTCATGTGCTACACACTGATGTTCTTCTACTAGTTCTAGCTACTCTAGATGAGCTACTTTGTAGTCCTCATCAGATAGGATGTTAGGAAGAGAAACTCTCAAGGATGGGATCTCAAACTCTAAAGGAAGAATGGCTTCACAACCATAAACCAAGGAAAATGATGTAGCACCTGTAGGCATCCTACCACTTGTCCCATAGGCCCAAAGGGTAGAGTTTAATTGTAAGTTCCAATCTCTACCAATATCATTGATGATTCTTTTAAGAATGTTGATAATGGTCTTGTTGGTGGTCTCTGCTTGACCATTACCTTGGGGATAATAAATTGATGAGGAATGGTGTATACTATGAAATTTCTCACATAATTCATCAATTATTTAATTTTTAAAGTATAAGGCATTATTTGTGATAATGGCATGAGGTATGCCAAACTGACAAATGATATGGTTTAGAATGAAAGAAGAGATTTTTTTCCTATAGAGTCGATAAGTGGTTCCACTTCAACCCACTTGGTGAAATATTCTGTTGTGGTGATAATCCATTTATCTTTGTTGGAGGATGGTGGGTAGATAGCTCCAATGAAATCAAACTCCCATTGATAAAAAGGTCATGGTTTGACCAAAGGGTTGAGCTCCTGAGATGTTGCATGAATAAGGTTACCATGGATTTGATACTTTTTTCAAGTTTTAACATTGTCGATATAGCCCATCCTAAAAATCTTCTTTGCTAGTGTAAAACTTCTAGAGTATGACCCATAAATGCCTACATGGACTTCTTGTAGAATGACTCTTCATTCCTCCTTTTCAAGACATATAAACAAAGTACCATCAAGACCTTTCCTATAAAACATATCAGCCACCAAAGTATAGCATGAGCTCTGTCGAATGAAATTATATCTTTGGTGCCATGAGAGATTGGAGGGAGTGGTGTTATCACAAAGGTAGGTGATGATGGAGTTATACAAGAGGTAATTGGGGGTGTCTAAATGGAAAATAATGAGGGAATTTGGTTGAGTAAATGTGGGTTGAACCACCTCTTCTACTAAGAACTCATACCGCTCATACTACTTTAGTAACTGAAGCAAGGAGGCCAAGATCAACTCTATTTGAAGAATGTGTATCTAGAAAACGAGCTAAGATAGGATTCAAGCTCTCTGTGGGTGCATCTATCAATTGATCAGCAATAGCTTGTCCTTTTAATGCTTTCAAGATCATTACCAACTTGGTCGATCTGCCTATTAACACTGTCTTGCTAAGAAGCTACTTGAGGGGATCAATCTTAGATATGAGCTTAACCATATCTATCAAAAGATAATGGCATAGCTTTTGTGAAGCAAAAACTATGGCTAAATAAGATTTTTTAATAAAGGCATAATTGAGATCATAGTTGACTAGGGTGCGACTGATGTAATAAATGGCCCTTTCTTTTCCCTTGTTGTTTTCCTATGCCAAGAGGGCTCCAATTGATTTATATGCTAGGGAAATATACATCAACAATGGTTTCTGTGATACTGGAGGTACCAAAACAGGTGTATTCATCATGTAGTTTTTGAGTAAATCAAAGGCCATCTAACACTGATCATCCCATTGAAAACTATGTCCTTGTGGAGAAGGTAGATGAAAGGCACACAATTTTTAGCTAATTGAGAAATGAAGTGATAGACTAATTGAAGTCTTCCTTGAAGAGAACACAGCTAACTCAGATTCTTTGGAGGTTGCATGTTGACTATAGCATGTACCTTCTCAAGATCAACCTCAATCCTTTTGGTTGAAACTATGTACCTTAGGAGTTTTCCATATTTCACACCAAAAGAGTATTTTTTAGGGTTTAGCCTAACTTTGAATTCTTCTAGGTAGGTAAATGTCTTGTCCAAGATGGGAAGATGATCTTCTTAGGTATGAGATTTGGCAAAGATATCATCAACATAATATTCCATAAAAATGTGCATCATATCATGAAAGATAGTGGTCATGGCCCATTGATAGGCGAACCTTACATTTTTTAGACCAAAAGGCATGGCATTCCAACAAAATGTGCCCCATGCACAAGTAAAAGTTGTTTTCTCTTGATCCTCTAGCACTATCTGAATTTGGTTGTACCTTGAAAAATCCATCCATGACTAAAAAAATGGAATGGACCGTGGTCAAATCTACAATTGTGTCGATGTTGGGGAGGGGGAAATCATCTTTAGGACATGCTTTATTTACATCCCTAAAATCAATACAAATGCATATGCTACCATCTTTCTTAGATATGGGCACAATATTTGATATCCATGATGCATAAGCTAAGGGCAAAATGAAGTTGGTGCTTAGCAATTTCTCCAATTCTATTTTGACTAGAAAGACTATGTGAGGATGCATCTTTCTTAAGTTTTTCTTTACCAGCTTAGCCTCTGGAGAAATTTTGAGGTGATGAAGGATTAGAGTTGGGTCTAACCCTAGCATGTCTGCATAAGACCAAGAAAAGTTGATTTTCCTCTCTTTGAAGAACTAAATGAATGCGCTTCTTTTTTCTATGTTTAAAGACTATGCCAAGTGGATGATCCTTGGTTCCTATTCTACTCCAATGTTGACCTTTTATGTAGGTTCAATTAGGATGGATGATCTTTCCTCTAAGTTCTTGGGTAGGGTATCAATCATCTCATCCATGAGTGCTGTTAGCTATTATGCCCTCCCGCCAAAATTCATATTTCATATTTGGCCAAATGTCTAATAGTTACTTCCCACTTTGAATATTTTAATGCCAATGGAAATACAAAAATAAAACCTTTTTGTATTTCCTTTTCCTAAGTTATCTTTTTCGGCCTCTACAAGTTTCTATTCATTGTTGGATCTCTTGGATTGAAGATGTTCTATGGTCATCACTTTATCACTATGTAGATTTGCATGTTCTTTATTTCATGTGACATAACAATGACTCAAGCATGTATCTCAATGGACCCATTTTCATGTTAGAATAGCTAGGCAGTTGTTAGAACATGTTGGCATTTTATTAGTTTTTTATTGGATAAGGTAATGACTGTGCATGGTGGGTCCTCTCCTTTTATACACCAATTCATCATGCAGCTTCCTCATTGTCAGATCAAGGATCATCAATAGTCTTCACTTTCTTTCTATGCAAAATTGTAAGGGAGTTATTTCATGTGACATAGTGACTACTTATCAAGCAATTGTGGGTCTGATTTTCTTTGGTGGGTAGTCCTTCTAACTATGCTAGCATGTCAGTGTCATGTCATGTGGGCCATGGGGTGACAAGGTAATGAGTTAGATTGAGATGGTGTACGATGGGAAGCTCATTGGTTGAGCCTCTGACATGTCGAGCTCATGGGTCATATGTTCTTAGTTTCTACCTCCTACCATCTAATACAAATAGATCAAGGGTGGTCACTTTGTCACTTTGGAAAGTTGCATGTTCTTTATTCATAGTGACAAAGCAATGAGTTGATGCATGGTAGGTGGGTTTTTTCCTTTTGTGGGCCATGGTGTGATGGGTTAGTGTTAGATAGGCTGGCAAAAGACCTTATTTCTATTGGTTGATGCACTTATAGGACTATGACTTTTTGGGATAATTAGATGGAGAAAGATCGACATCTCTTGCTTTTTTGCTATGGGAAAATGATTGACCTTTATCTATAGTGACATAGTGAGAATTTTCCATGTGTCTTAGCAAGCCCAGTAAGGTAGACATAGTTAATTTGGCATCACAGTTAGAACTAATAATATTATAAACCGTCAATGGTTAAGTTAAGGAGGTGGCATAGTTATAATGGGTAAGATGGTCAAACCTGTGAAGACCTTGTGGGGTGGTGGAAAGATAAAAGACTATTGGCCCACGTGGCTCATCTTGGTTGTGGAACTCAGTTGACCTATTGACCCCATTGATTTGTAAAGCTAGAAATGAAGGGGGAGATGGTTTTCTACACAATCTATCTTCATGATCGATTCCAACCACTCTCAAATGAATGAAGGATTAGAAACAACAAAGGGAAACACTCCACTACCTTTGGTTTTATCCATCTACTTGGTTAGAGTGACTTAATGGCATCATTTCTATCTTCTTAGGGCTCTATGTTGTGTGAAATATTAGATTTTCTTGCATTTGAATATGTGTTAGATTGGATCTTCTCTAGATTTGTATAGTTTTTCTTTGCAATCTTAAATAGTAGTGGTTGAGTTTGGTTTAGGATAGAAAATATCTTAGTTATGCCTAAGCTATAAAGGTAGTTTTTTTAAATTTTGTTAAGGCTAGACCCTCTTTGTTTCTTTGGCATTGCTCTGGCATGCTATTGTAAATTCCCTTTGCCTTTGAACTAGATATGGAATTCTACCTTATCTCCTTTAGCCATTGATGTATTCTGTAAGACCTACTTACCTCTCATTAGTGTATTGTGGATATCTATAATCTTGCATGATTGTATCTCCTTTTGGCCTATGAATGACATATAAGTGAATTCTCTTCTTCCTTGTGTCATTTATTTGGGTTTTCTGATTTGCATGTGTTTGTTAGATTAAAACAATGTTTGGATCTATATATCTTTGATGTCATCTTAGTTTAATTGTGCATGTATGGGCAAAGATTGGTTTGAATGCTCTATTTTGGTGCATCACCTCTTAGGTTAGAGTAGGTAGATTTTCTTTTTATGCATTCCTTCTCCCTTTTTCTCTTGAGGTGTAGTTAGGTGCACCTTGATAGTAAAGGAGGCTGACATTCTCTGGAGAGTCAACCTCACGTTTAAAGTCCCATAGCTTGGAGTTTGTTTCCATTCTTTACAAGGTTGTCCTTAGGTAAAAAATTTGGACAAGTGTGCAAACTTTTGTGACAACAAATACCACAATTTGGTTTTCATTGTTGGATGCATCATTTCTATTTATTTCACTTTTTTTCTCAAGATCAACTACAACCTGTTCGTGGTTATTAATGCTTTGATGTTCTCGTCTTGTTCTAGCGTGATTAACATGATTGATATTAGACCCATTTGTCTACTTTCCTATTCTTTTTGAATGAGATGGTTCAATTGAGGTAGATGAAAACATCATATGAGTGTCAAAATTAGGAATATGGTCAGGAACAGTTGTATCCTAGCTGATGAGCTCGAGATGGACTAAGGAGAGTGGTTTGTAATATGGATAGGATTCAGTAGTGTTTAAAGACATGACCTCATTTGATGGTTGATATTCTATATCAGTTAGGTCTATAACATGCACTTCCTCTAAAGTGTTAGGAAAAGTAGAGCTAGCAAGTGGCTCATAGTAGTCATCTTTGACTTCTAGTAGAAAGAAGTAGGGAAATAGAGTTTGAAACTAAAACCCTTCAATAGGTCCATTATCCTCATATGATGTGATGTGATGTGTGTGTTTTGTATCAGCCTCTACATTGTTATGCTATGTGTTGACTCTTGGTTAAGTAAAGTTTAGATGAGAGGTTGATTCTTGTGCAATAAAACTATTGGATGTGAGAATGTGAACAAAATCACATCCTTTATCATGAATAGACTCTTTAGATAATGATTCAAATTCCCACTTGGTGTAATAATCATCATCTTCATTATTAGGGATGTCCATGAGTGATTCTCTTGTGTGATGTAAATTTGGGAAGGATAGATTCATATTTTTGGTGTCAGTCACTTTCTGGTTACTACCGTCCCCTTCTTTAGGCACCCACACCAAGGTGGAAGAGGAGGAATCACTGTATTTGAGGTGGGACTTAGAAGTGATATGTGCATTATCTTGTTCACTATATCCCACTCCTATTTTGGATCTGTTAGACCTAAATTGTACTGCTAGGGGTTTGACAATACCTTTCCCTTTCCATAAAGGGCCATCACCTATATATCCCATAGTTTTCATTAGGTCAAAACCTTTTCCATATAGGTGAGTGGCATGTCAATATTTTGTTTACTAATTTCTTCTATGGAGCTTTAAGGTACTCCACTTGCTTTGACAAAATGTGCATGGCAAGGCCTAATGGTGGATGATGGTTTTTCATGAGATCTTGGAGAAAGTAGGGGATCAAATAAGGAGACTAAGTAGTCACCTACCCCTTTGTATTGTGGTTTTCACTTCCTATCAAAATATTTCATTAGCTTATCAATTTCTTCATAATGTGATTGTTTGGGGTCTTTTGATGATGATGGTGAAGGAAGGGAAGAATTTGAACAACCAACTTTCTATTTACCCCTAGTTGATGTAGATACGTGGTTATTATCTTGGCTGGTAGAGCATGAAGTGTCTATTGATGTGGACTGATTGATGTTATCTATCAGGGTACTAGTTTCCTCCTTGTTATGACGAACAAGGGAGTTACAATATTGGGCAAGGTTTTGATCCCCATGTATGGTCACCTCTTGACCCATGTATGGGAATTTGATACATTGATGGTAAGTGGAAGGAACAACTTGCATCTCATGGATCCATGACCTTCCTAATAAAATATTATAAGTTAATTTTAAGTCCAAGACTTGACAAATTGTTTCTTTTACAACTAGACCTACCCTGATTGGCAGAATAACCATGCCCTTGGAGGATCTCTCCTCGTCATCATAAGACTTAATGGTGATTTTCTTTTTAGGATTAACAAAATCCTCTATAAACCTTAGGGTTTTTACCAAATTTAGTATGCAAGTGTTTAGTCCTACTCTGCCATCAACCAAGGCTCTTTTAACTCTATTTTTGTGAATGAACACTTTAATGTGCAATGGGAAGTTTTGGAGATGAATGACTGACATGCCATCTTAAGCAGAATAGGATACATAGTGAGGGGAAACAAGGTTACTGACCATGTTTTGAAGTCTACTTACATCAAGTTAATTTGGCACTAAGGCTTTGGTGAGGATCTCTTTATGCTTAGGGGAAATATGCAACAACTAAAAAATAGAGATATAGGCGGGAGTCTCGAGTAACTGGTTGACCAAGCTATATTTGGGTAAGGTGGAACTTCTAGTTGCATGATCAAAACCTATCACAAGGCATTGTAGTATGATTTTAGAAGCTTGAACTTGGGTAGCAACATTTGATGATTGTTATTTGTTTTTATGTTTAATTATTATGACATTTACAACATCATCAAATCCAGAGATCATGTTGATGGTATTATTGTACTGATGAGCATAATTAACCTTATCATGGGAAGGTGCATTCTAATTTAATCTAGAGGATTCACCCTTTTGGTGGCTCATGAAAGGGTTCTTGAAGACCATGTGGTCTTCATTGTTGCGAAGGTTATTCACTTCAATAGTTCCATCATTGATTAATTTTTGTATAGCCCCCTTAAGGGTGTAACAATTGTTTGTTAAGTGCCCCCTATTCCGATGGTAGGAAAAAAAGTTCTTGTCACTCCACCATTTTGATTTAACTTACAGTCCATAGGGTTTGGCCTTAGAGTAAAATGAGTTCATCAGCTAAGACTGTTTACAAAGCACTCTCATAAGACACCCTAATAGGTGTATACTTCTTGGGTATGTTAGAAGACTAATATCCTCTTGGAGGAGGAGCTTGATTATAAGCAACTTTTTGATTAGGCATCAAGGGAGAAGAAAATAGAATGATAATGTTCACTAATCTAAACCTAAGAAATCATTGTCAAATAGAGACTCTACGAACATCCCATGTTTCCCCAACTACAACCACTAAGATTGCTCTTAGACCAACATCTCAGTGATAGTTCTAGAATGGGAGTATACCATGAATGTAAATCTACAAATATGTATGCAATATCTATGTGATAATGTAGATTATATGAGTATTATAACCCTAGAATTCTATGATATGAGTGTGGAATAGAATAAACATGTGTTAAATGATGCTAAATAACATGAAAAGAATGCTAAAATACTATCAAAATGACATGAAATTTCTATAATAACAATGCTAAAAGATGGTAACTCTAAATGTGCCTCTAATGTAGATGCCTAAAACTTGGGTCCCTTTGCTCTTGAATCTCCCTCCTATTTATAGGATTTTAGAAGGGGTTGGGGTAAGAATAAGGATTTCACATTTGACTGGAGGGTAATGGTGAAACTGTAAATATCTCATAAGGCACTAAGAAGAAGAGTCCAACAAACTTAGTTTGTGAGGATAAAAGAGGATTTTTCCAATTCTTTTAAATGGAAAAAGGAGGATTTTCACTTTTGTGAGGAGAAATGGATTTATTGATTTAATAAATGTTCCATTTAGTTTCAATTTTTGTCTTTTTCTTTTTCCTTTTTCCTTTTTAATTTCATTTTATGATTTATGAATTGCTTTTCCTCTTTTTAAAGTGATTTAGGTCTTTTTGATTTGATATTTCATTTGATTAATTAATGACCTGATGCAACGATTGATTTGAAAGTCTGCCAATTTTTTTTGATTTTATCCTTAATTTTGCACTGGTTGATCGAAATTGTGTTGTTTTAGGTCTTTGCCAATTTTTGGGTGTCTACATTTAATTATTTAATTTTAAAAATAAATAAATAATAAATATATTTTAATTAATAAATTTATTAATTTCTGAAATCAATAATTAATCATAAAAAAAGTTTTTTCTTTTTCTTTTTTTAATAAATGAATCTAAAAATTAAATAATAAGTTTATAAGATAAAAATAAACATTCAATTAGTACTTTTCCATGTCTTTATCTCTCAAATCATGAAACCACTATATACTTAGTTTTCTATATTTAATATATTTGTTTTCACATGCATGCATATATTAAGCTACAACATGCTTTTCTCACAATTAATCTTTTGTTTTTTCAATAAATTTTGTAATTAAATTATTTTAGATATAAGAAGAATATTTATCTTTATTTAGAAAATTCACCATAATCACATGACAAATTTAAAGTGCAAACTGTAGCTATTCAATTTGTTGTTTTCTTCTAGTTTTATATAATTGAATTAGAAAGAGTTTTAAAAGAATATAGTCATAATAATTTTCTAAATTTTTGTACAATTTTTTTAAGTCACATTTTCTTGATTAACAAGTTTTCCATTTCAAAATTTACAACATAATTCTTTTTCCAAAGATTATTACAATAAATAAATGAGCATTATGCAAGCACTCAGAAAGACACGAAGTAGATAGATCTTTCAATAAAATTCTACAATGGGATTTCAAACCCTACCTCAAAACAATAGCCAAAACTTGTGGCAACCTCTGAATGCATGCAAATCCAAACCCTCCAAAACTTTCAACAATTCTTTTGATCCAATTCTGAATTTTGCTCCCCAAACCCCTGTGTGTGGAGAAATGAGTTCTAGTCTCCTAATAAAGAATTTCTCAAACTTAGGGTTTTGGTTTTATGAACATGCAAAAGCCTTCTATTTTATATTTTAATTTATTTAATTCTTTGTACATACTTTTTTATTTTTAATTAGAATAAAGTTTATTTAAATTATTCTCACTTTGTTCTTATTAAATAATAAGACATATTTAGAAAATATATTTATTAATTTAACTAATAATAATATTTAAAGTTCATTATTAAAATAAAACTTCTAAATAAATTAATATTAAATTAAATAAATATAATTACACCAAATTTTGACTTAAAATTAAATCTTTAAATTTATTTCTTGTATTTAATTAATTTATCAATTAATTAAATATTATTAAAATTTGATTTTTCCTTATACATTTTTTGTTAAATTAAATTATCTAATAATACCTTTATTTGATTTAATTATAACTAAAAATCACAACAAACCCACAAACTAAATAAGAAAACCCATCTAAAAGACAAAATACTAATTCAAACTTGAGGGTTAAAAATCTTGAATTCACATCACTTGACATTTTAAAAGGGTAAATAACTCAGCTACTTGTCCCATATTCTAGGATAATTGGCTCAAGTTTAGGATTTGGACTTGAGAACTATCTCCTCTCTTTACCACTGAGATATTGCAATAGGGAATGCTTATCCTCACAATTTAGGAAAGTTGATGCCCAGTACTTAAGGTCTACATAAAATTTGAACATATATACATATATACATACATACATTCATACATATATATAGATGTATGTATGTATAAACTAAATAGGAAATGGCAGGGAGTGGTACATCATGTAGATTCTGACTCCCTCCCCCAATCATATCAAAAATGTCAAACATAAATTAAAACATAGTGTACACCATACACATGCAAGTATGGGGTCAGTGACCATAAAACTAGATATAAATCACTCATATATCTGTAATTATGAAAGAAAATCAAATCACTATATGAAACATACAAATCATCATCATTGAAAGAATAAACATGAAAACACAAAATGACCGAGTATCAAGTAGCTCATCAAATATATAATCTAAGTATGAAATAATATCAATCAATTTAGATAACCAAGTACCACTAAATCATAACACATTACCATAAAAGTTAGCCTAAAAGAATTCAACAATATAAATGAAAAGTAAAGTTGGGGTAGGCACTACAAAGTAAGTTAGGGAGTTAACTTGGGCTCTAGAGTTGAACGAAATGTTAAAAGAGGAAAATAAAGTAAAAGAGGAAGAAATGAGGCAATTAGAGTTGAAAGAAATGTTAAGAGAATTACAACAAATTTTGGAAATATTAGGAAAGCTACTAGAGATAGAAATGTAAAAATGGTACCAACCAGTCAAGAAGAAGATCACATGGCCTATTAAAAAGATTATCCCAAAAGAGGAAAATGTAGCAAAGGAAATTTTTTTTTAGGAAGAAGAGGTAGAAAATAAAATGATTAGTAAACCTATGAGTATTTTGACATCAAGTATTGAAGAAGACAAAGTAAACATAGTTCCAGATGAGTCTTGTTGTCATTTTCACTTACTTAAATTTGATGTTTTAATTGAGGAAACAAGAATACATGTTGATAAAAAAGTTTCTCATGAAGATGTTGCAAATTTCTTTATTAATGAGACAAATACATGTTTACAAGGGAACTGTGTAGATTGTGGTAATGGAGAATACACTAATATATTATCTTTTGAAGACGTAAATTATGAAGCTATAGATGTATGCCCAAAAGAAATATTTTTTTTGAATAAAAAGGCCAAGACAATGTTGAATAGCATAAGGGTTGAGAAAAAAAGGGGGAAGAGGTATTTGAGCATAGTTACAAATATAAGGAATTGTTACCATAGAATTGGAAGACTAGAAAGGAGCAAACTTGCATTCAAAAAGACTTGATTTTTTTCTTAGCTAATAAAATTGGTATCTAGTACAATTGGTAGGATTGGCTCAGGAATTTTTTTTCTAAAATAACTTGCACAAGCTGCATTCTTTCAACCAGAGGAGAATGATGCAGGAGCTTTTAGTGGGTTTTTTATGCATGAGATTTTAGTGGATTTCTTAGTTTTTTTTAGAAATTTTATTTCTTAATAACTTTGAAATATTATTTCCAATTCTGAATGTTAGTTGGAAATTCATCTTATCTTAGGTTTAGGAAGCTTCATGAAAAATCCATCTTTTTTGAGTTATTTTTAAAAGTTACCATTAATAGCAAAATTAGTTTTATGAAAAACCTACCAAAAATGCTAATTTCATATTTGTATTTAAATTTTTAATTTCTCCCATTGCAAGAGAAGAGAAAGATTTGGAAGAATAAAAAAGAAGAATTTGGAATTTTAAAAATCCTTTCTTATTTTTCTCTCTCTTATATTTATGTTAATGGTTTGTGAAATTTGGGCTACATCAAATTGACCTAACAATCATCTGTCCAATACCACCATAACCAACAACTCAAAATATTACTAACATAGTAATACATGTGACCAAGAATATTTGTCAATTTTCCATGATGCAATAACTGTGCATAAGAGGACATTACATCAAATTTTCCTTTCATTCCATGGAAGTGGTGAGAAAAGCCAAATGATTGTGTCCAAAAGCTAGGAGGGACAAAATAAAACCCTAAAATATAATAAATAGGAATTGGGATGCACTTGTGTCATGATTATAAATAAAAATAATTCATTCAATAATAAATATCTTGATTTGGCAATATGTCATGGTTACAAACATCAAAATTACATCATTGATAAAAAACCATCAAGATAGTTAATATGGCATGTTAAGAAATGTGTAGCATTAACTCAATTAACCATAGCCACTTGGCAAGGACAATTCTGCATGGTTGGACAAAATGAAATGATGTGGAATTTTTTTTTGGTTTCTTTCATTTTTCATGGGCACAAAATAGAAGTTGCATATTAGAAATAAGGGATAACATAAAGGTGGACCAATCAAAGATATCAAGAAAGCATGACACTTCTAGTTGTTGATATCATGTATCTAAATTTCATCAAAGCATGCAAAATATGTCAATGGAATTTTTCCATATCTGTGACATATCCCATTGAAATGCTAGGTTTTTGCTTCTTTTGATACTTGATGAACCTAGTGACTAAGAGAAACATATCACAAATTAATAAATGATTGTGTGTAGATTTAAGAAAAATATGGACCTTATCTTCCTACTAATAATCATAATGAAATACATGGAAGTTCATGATCACACTTAACAATAAGTTTATTCGCTGTTTCTATCCAGAATTTTTGTAAAATGGTTTCGGGTCCTTTAAAACCTACTTTTACTTAATCAAAACAATAAGTTTATCATCATAAATATGGAAGTTTTGGTAAATGTTGGATATTTTTTCCACCTTTCATCCCACCATGAATAACTCATATGAGAAAACCTCAATGGCATTAAATCTATCATAGTGGGTTAGCCCATAAAGTGTATGGTTAACCTCATGCAAAGCTTGATTTGCTATTATATAGGGTTCATTCTTTGCCCCTTTCAAAATGACGAAACCTTTATTCTCTTCCATATGGTTTCCTTATGTTCGACCAACATGTGTTGTAGAATCTTAATCTTCCCATATTTTCCAAAGTTGTAGGTTGTGTATCTCTTTGATGATCAACAACCCAAGTTTCTTTTGTATTTTTGCAATAGATTTCTAGGGGTCCTTGCAAAATGATGATAGTCAATGGGTCACCTTTTAAGGTTTCCATAGGTGGGTTAATACTTCTAGTTATCCCATCTCAATAGTTATTTGGTACATGATTTTATTGTTTGTGCCCACAAAATGTTTCCAAAGAAGAGTATGTTACTTCCTCCCATTTCATGAACATGTTATACCTTAGTCAAACTCCCAACATGATTTCCCAAGGAAGCAAGAGGCTTATTTTTCTCCAAGTTACCATGTCATATTAGGTTTTGAGTATGTTTAATATGCCCCCCTCCAATATATCCAAGTCTAATATTAACAAGCTTGTCTCCAAGAGAAGCAAGAGGAATACCATCAAGATCTCTTTCAGTCCCCATAGTGGGAGGAATTACATAAGAAATTCTTAGAGGACCTTACAACAAGGATTTTTGTAGAAAATCAAGAGATGATGCTTAATCTTTCTCAAGTATAAGCATTTGAAATGCATAGGCCTCTTGGATGTAAATTTTATAGTTTAGATGTTTAATTCCTTCCTCCTTGTAGGTTTAGGTACATGAGATGTTGCAAATGGAGAAGGAATATATGGTGCAATAGGTCACACATACTACCATCCATACCTTCAAAAATATTTGTGAGCCAATAGGATACACATATTGCAAAGAACAACAACATGACCAAGGCTGATTACTTTAACCCAACACCATCAAGAGGATTCCCCATAAACCATCTAGAATTGCAAAAATTCATCATATTTCTACCAATCATTCTTATTTCAAAGTGTAAGGGATCATTTCACAAAGAGGAGTAAGTATGTCTTTCTCAAAAAGATAATGTTCTAGTGCTAGAGAGTAATTTTTTTCTTGGTACTAGGAAGGCATTCCAAAGTGTAGTAGTATATTTGTCATTATTTCTTATATATCTATTGGTATAGTTTGGTTTCTATGTTACCAATCTTGTTAACCTTCACATTAAAATATTTTTAATAAAAATAGGGTCTCCATTATTATTATTTTTTAAATTAAGAAAATTGATTAAACAATCTCATACTCAACTTTTGATTAATGTTAAATGCATGGTTAGCTTCTACCAAGTATCTTTCACTTCATGTATAGTTGTAGATGACCTTTATAAGAATTAGCCATTTCTAGAAAATTTGAAGAGAGGTAATAGGTACACCTATATTTATTTTTGTAGAGAAAAAAGTGAATAAGGGTTTAGAGAGAACTTTTCAAGTGGTCCAAGTTCATTTAAAGTATAGTCATAAGAGTTGTCTACTTCTTAGGCTCTTGTTGGTATCTCTAACCATTTTTGTCTATTAGCATCAACCACTTAGTCATTTATAAGGAAAAGTTAGATATTTATCACTACAACTGAGCTACTCTACATAGGATACCAAGCTCTATAGGAGTCAAGAAAGTGTATGGTCACTAAGTATTTTCTATATGAGCCAAGCTCAACAATGACTAAGGAAGTTCCATGCATACAAGTGTCAAGTGACATAGTATGTGTTGAGCATAATATAGACAAAAAAATAGCAATATTGAGTGTCCAAAAATAGTAAAGGCCGAGCAATGCAGGATTTACATAAAAGTTACGAATGGAATAGATTTTGAGGTAATACATTTTTGAGCTAAGATGGAAGGAACATTTAATGTTTGTAAAGGTTATTATAGATATTTTTACACATGAATGATGTGGATTACACATCACTATGTTTTGTGATTAATAATGTAGATGGAGAGGCTACTATGGAAGAATCTCAAGAACTCTTTATGAAACTCTTTAAATAGATTATATCTTAACCTAGATTAGTGTGTGCAAGAGTGATTGAGTACAAAAAAGAGAAGAGAAGTGTATGCATGTGAAAAAGGAGTAATATACAAGTGAAGAATTGAGATCAGATCAAAAGTTAGTGAAAGGGTTTTTCTATCACTTAATAGACAAAGTGACCTATTCAAAGCAGTGAAGTGAAAGGGGAGAACAAATTATTTTTTCAAAGGAGAGGATCAATTAGCAAGGAGGAGACTCAAAATCATCTTACAAAGCATACCAAGAGTCAAGTACTGAATCATTTCTAACCAACTTGAATAAGGGTAAATCTCTTAATAGAGTGGTCTTAACATATCTTTGTATATCTCATAATAGAGTCCTTACATTTTTATAAGTGTTAAATCCTCTAACAAGGTGAGACCTAGTAGTCTCTTAAGATTTTAATTGGACATACCCCTCATAGGGTAGATCATATTTTTTGATCAAACATTATGACCATAATAGGTTAACTTTATTACTATAGTAGTGAAGATTTGTGGGTGTCATCCCCACCTTAGTTTTACCTTCACCTTGGAGAGTTTCTAGGTAACAAATATTGTGTTATGTGTTTATTTTCATGCATGTGATTGATCATATTTACATGATACAATAAGTTTAGTATTACAAGTTTTACATGCATAGGATAACTAGTGAATGCGTGAATGAATTGGTGAAAAGTAAAAGTGCTTAAGATTCTAATTCACCTCCCCCCCACCCCCCTCAGTATCTTGGTTAGCTTTTTTAGACCTCCATTAGTCAAAAATTGGTATCAAAACATTGATTCTCTAAGAGAAGATTATATCTTGAAGATGGAAGCTTTCAAATTAGAAGGTTATTGATAATAAACTGATTAAAATCTAACTCATACTACAAAAACTTGAGAAAGCAAGACAAGATCTAAAGGATTCCCTAGAAAGGAGAAAGGAAATTTCTATCTAGATTAAAAAAAATCTTACGAAAAAATTGAGACTGAAGGACTATTTCAATCAATCAATCCAAATGACAAAGCATCTATAGGTTGGAAAGAAAAAATGAAGAAATAAGAGGTCTAAAAAGAGAACATGAAATCCAATTAGTTAGATTATGTGAAGTAACTGAAAAAAATAAGAAAGCTAAAGAAGAAAAGACTATGGCCAAAGAAGACAAAAGAGTAATGGCTACCAAAATTGAAGAAAGGATATCAAATGTGCCTAAGCTCAAAAACAAACAATTGGACATGGTGAATCAACTAATGATTACATATTAGTAATTAAATAAGAAGGATGTGGAAATTGAAAATCTCAAATTATAGGACATATTGAAGAATGAACTAAAAACTAAGAAAGAATCTATGGAGAAATTAAACAAACCTAACGAGATAGTGAAGTGCTTTGAAGAACTTATGAAGTAATGTAGTTGTTTTGATGGGTTAGGAAATTCATGCACTGAGAAAGGATAATCATCTAGAAATGGAGAGCTAAGGAATTCAAAACCAAAGAAAAAACCAACATGCTATCATTGTGGAAAACTTGGTCATACTACAAACATTTCTTAAAGAAAACATGGAATGCAAATTCCTAAACCTAAGTTTATTGGTTACTATTTTTACTACCATGAACAAGGACATCAAATACATGAATGTAGGTCAAGATTGAGGAATGCATATACTACACCTAGATTTTAAGGATATTTTCATAACTATTAGAAGTATGGGCATAGAGCATATGAATGCAGATCTTAGACAAAACCCTACAAGACATAAAAAGGAAGAATAATGCAAATAATAATGCATGTTCCAAATGTCACAAGTTTGGACATCTAAGAAAGGATTGTAGGACTCAACTACATTTACCAAATCAAACAAAAGAAAAAGGCAAAGGAAAATTAGACATCAAGAAAATTAAGAAGGAAATGAATAAAATTTGGAAAAAGAGAACATAAGATAGAAATAATGGATTAAATGGAGTTGAGGTCACCCAATGTAATGGAGAGAGTGATCATGTCATCTCAAACTAAGAAAGAGAGGTATGTATGAAACTATATATTTAAATTGATATATCATACATCAGTTCCTTACATGTAAATGTGCTAAAAGTTCATATTTGTATATATAAAGATGCATAAGAACAAATTTGTGAAAGGTTACTGAGTGTTAGTAAAATTGTTTATGTTGACCAAGCATTGCAACATAGACCAAGAACTTCAAAAGAGACCGAATGAAATGGTAGAGACTAAGTGGCATGGAAGAGACTGAGATGTAGAGCAAAGACCTAGTTCAAAAGGAAGATATCAACTGAGACAATTGGCTTCCACCTACCTAAGTACACAACATTAATGGAGACCCTAAATTGATCAAAATAAGGTATATATTAAATTTTTAACATATTATCTTATATCTTGCATATGGATTTCAAGAGAATCAAGAGATTTAGTGATTTGAGTGATCAACAGAATATTTCTAGAGTGATTTGGACAAGAAGACTAAACAAGTGAAGATCTAAACCTTTCCAAGTAATTCAAAAAAGAAAGAGGTGAAAGAATAGGCTTTGAACCCTAACAATGAATATAGAAGCTTCATCTACCACTAGAATGAGCCAAGAGGTTAGCAGAATTCAACTGGTGAAGAGGGATGCTTGTCCTCCACCAAAGTTTTGTGTTATACCAAAAATTGCGATGAAAGGAGATTCAATGGGTGCACTATGCTCAATACCACCTAAAGTCATTATGGTCCATGATGTTAGAAGTTATTACATGTGTAAAATAAGAGAATTAGGAGACTATGTGATTAGAGAGGCATATGAGAAGTTATGCAATGAAGGAATCTTGAAGGATGAATATAAATTTGTTGAGAGGAAAGGGTTAACTTGTGAACTAGAATTCCCAAAGAATTTCAAGATTGAATGGATTAAGATTGTTTTGAGTAGAATCCATGACATTAAGTATTGATTACATAATGGACCCATAGAGATCACAAAGAAAATGATTCATAGGGTTATAGAGTATCCAACTATAGATAAGAACAAAACCATGTGATGCTTGAATCATGAAGAACTTGAAGAAAATATTGGAGCCGAGTGGAATGGATGAGGTCTATCCATTACAAATATTTCTAATCCATTAATTGATTTTTCAATGAGCATTATAGCTCACAAATTATACTAGTCAAGAAGATTGAATAATGTTTTGTGTATGGCAGTGGATCATGGAAGATAGTGATGAAAGATCATGAATTCTTACCAAGCTACAAAACTTACAACTAGTAGAGAATTTTTCATCTATAAGGAAAGAAAACAATTCAATGTGTAAGTTTGGATCCCTCATTGCATGTATTTTCTTTTATATCCAAAAGTATTTTCCTCATGTTGGTAGCATTATTTGGGAACAAGACAAACTAGTGACAAGATAGATAAATTAATACATTACTCAATTAGAAGAAAATTTTGAGAATGTAATGGATGCTTATTTTTATGAATTTAAGAAAAAAATGAGAATGAGGATGAGGATACAAGAAGAATTGGTCACAAGGTACTATAGTGACATCCGCTTTCTTGTAGATATGGACAACACCTTTGTGTAGGCAATGAATTTGAGGAAGGCTTGGTAACAAAGTTTTGAATATGAATTTGATAATGATCTGGTGAGTGTGAACATTGTTAGATAAACATTGAGGCTAAACCTTTTGTGAGATATGAAGAAGATAAAGCAAGAATAATTATAAATATCAAGATTGATTCTAATGAAAATAATGATTGAATACCTAGAAGCAAAACTAGGCACCCTAGACAAGGGAAATGAACCACTACAATTAAGACATGTTCTTGGAAAAGAGAAAGAAAAATACATTGGTGATGGGGAAGAGCAAGAAGCAGAAGGAGATAAGGGTAAATCCCTACCTATTGTCACTCTACCAAGAAAGAAGACTTAAAGCACCATGAAGAAGTTATTAGTGACACCTTTCTCCCCTCCACCACCAAACAAGCCAAGGACTAGGGTAGCTACTAGTACCAAGCAATCTACAAAATAGAGAGTAGCATAAGCTATAGAGCCCATTACCCCTAGAACAAAGAGAAGAGGATTGGTCAAAGGACCACCTAAAGGAATATCTAGATATATTGTAGAGGTATGTGAAAATATTTGAGGATCTTCAAGATTGCCTAATTTTATATTTGTAAAGTATGATACATTGGATAATGTTAATAAAACCAAAATTGAGGAGGCTATGATGGATATGATTGCTAATCATAAGGTAGCTCCTACTGAAATTGAGAAGAAAATACCAAAGGATTTATTTGATAGATTAGAAAGAAGATGGTAGAAGGAATAGGTAGAAGACAAAAAAGATAAGGGCTGACACCTTAGTTAGAGTTATTCGTGATCTGTCCTAGGATCAATAGGACACATGCTTGGAAAAGTATAGGAGAAGATTTTTTTCCTAAATACAGAATGTTTTTGATCTTATAGAATAAAATGGATGTTGTAGCACAACAAGATGAATTACTGTGGAAAATCATTTTTGGATTATTTATGAAGGAAAAAAGATAAAAAATCTAAACATAAAAAAAATTATAGCAGTGGAGAAAGTTTAGATGTGCCGAGTCCACATGGTAGCATGTCACCTATACATGTCGACACTTCTGAGACTCTAGAAGTTGAGCAATCAAGGCTCACAGATATAGAGGTAGAAGGTCAAGAGAAATATACACATGTAGATAGTAAGATAATTTCAGCACCACATATAAAGGAAAACAAAGATTCAAGTAAAGCTTAACCAAGTGCAACCATTATTTTCTTGAGTACGAATGCACAAGCACAAGTAAGTGGTCAAAATATTTCACTAACTCTCAGAGCAGTGCCAATCAACAAAACTCCTTCACCAAGAAAATGGAGAACAATAAAAGACATTTCACTAGATACTAAAGTTAGTCTAGATGAAATAATTGAGATGCCATTTTTCTACAAGAGGTTTTGGTGAAGAAGAAAATACAAGAAGAGTTAAGAAGAGAGCTTAAGAAAAAGAAGGTACTCTATGATGTAAAGCATATTTTTGTTGATGATTTTAATATACAAAATTTTAATGAAGATTTATTAATCATCAGCCAACTTGTAAATATTGTTGATCAAGTCAATGCTAGAAACATGAAGTCAAATGAAAAATTGATGGATTGGTTTGCAAGAAGATTAAAGATTTTCTGAAAAGATTTGATCTAGAAAGTTATAGACCTGTTGGAACTTCTATGGTAACTGGTCACAAGTTATCAACTAAAGATGAGACGCTTACTATTGAGCAAAAGAAGTATAGATATATTATTGGAGGATTGCAATATATAACTTAGAGTAGACTAGATATAGCTAATGTAGTTGGAATTGAGGCAAGATTTTAGGCTAATCCCAGAGAGTATCGCTATGTAGTAGTAAAGATGATTTAGATATCTAAAAGGATTAAGGCATTTGTTATGATAGAAGTAATGATTTCACTCTTTCCACTTATACAAATGTTGATTGGGATGGAGATAGGGATGAAAAAAAAAGCACTAGTGGAGGAGCATTCTTCCTTGGAGGAAGATTAGTTTCTTGGCTTAGCAAGAAGCAAGATTGTACCTCACAAAGTACTATAGAGGTAGGGTATATTGCAGCAAAAAAAACTATAATCAAGTCATATGGATGAAGTAAATGATGAAGGATATTGAAATTATATTCAAAGAACCTATTATCATTTACTATGATAACACAAGTATAGTTAACATGTCTAAGAATCATGTTTTGGATTCTAAGACTAAGAACATAGCTATAAATTATCATGTGTTGAGAGAGAAAGTTGTAGAGAAGGAAATCAGATTGGAATACATTAACACTAAGGAACAAATTACAAACATTTTCACAAAGGCCTTGCCAAAGGATATGTTTGAATACCTGAGAGGTATGCTTGGGCTTATTCCCCTACCTAGTTCAAAATAAATAGAAGTTGCAAAAGTGAATTAGTCCAAGGTACATAGCACCATTGTTAGATTGGATTGAATGTTGATGCTTCCTCAATGGGGGAGTATTTGTGATAAATAGAGTCAGTCAAGGACTCTTGGTAATTGGTAATTGGTATGCAATAATGTCTTTAGTCACTTGTGTTGTTTATAGAAGTTGTAAAGCAATAGGCTGGCTTGTGGTCATGCTGATAGATTATTGTATGTTCAAAATAATTGAACCATTTATGTACTATCTTTGACATTGATGTCAATGGGGGAGAGAGTGACATGAAAATCATTGGAAAGATTTTTTACCATGGGGGATAAGTGTTGCAATAAAGGATTTGCATGAAGCAAGATTTGATTGATAAAGAGACTTATTGGTATTCTTGGAGCTAGATATTTTTCATCTATGTTGCCATCAAAGTCAAAGGGGGAGATTTTTAGCATGAATGCTTATACTATGGGGGAGAATTGTAGAACATTGTTATGGCTGTGTTTGTCATTGATGAAAACATAGTAATGAGTTTGTAAAGACTAACAAAGTAGTAGACTATGATCTTTGTATTAAGGACAATGCATTAGGTATCAACTTATGCATAGTTACCAGGACATACTATAGTATGTATTGAATAAATGGACAAGTGCATAGAACCTGAAGCAACAACGTATAAAAAATATTAATGATACATAGAGAACTACATGGAAATAGAGCATTAGGAAAACAATCCTCATTGTGTGATCGATATAATGCATTATGTTTGAAATGAAGGGTTATGCAGTTAACTAGAGGCAGTACAGTAATCACTGATGACATTAGCAAGTGTGCAGGTATGACAGTCACACATGTGAAAGTTTGGTTATAATTGTGATCTGACAACATTAATTAAATGTGTATTTAATTTAATTAATGTATGGTAAAATGTGAAGCTAACTCAAGGATTTAATATTGATTGTAGTATAAAGGAAAGATGTTTTCTGAGTTTTAGACATCATGATTGAGATCGATGGGTAGAGAAGAGTTGAAAATTATGAAGCAGTAGAGCAGAGTGATTTGCTAATGTGTGTTACCTTAAGAGTTATTGTTGATGGATACAGAGTTCTAGATCTATTTGCATGATCTAAAGGTGAAAAGGTCTGATATAATAGATAGAGGAAGAAGTCAAATATTGTCACACATCTATTCTTCTAAAAGGAATAGTACCAAGATCAATTGGATAGTGGGTTCATTGATCTAATCATAAAGCTATTTGGATAGTGGGTTCAGCTACCTTCCACAACTCCTGACAGGGTTGGAATCTCCTAACAGGGATTCAAAGGCTCCTAGTAAGGACTCTTGTACTAAGTGTTTTAATAGACTCTTAATAGGGTCCATCCTCTAACAATGAATATTCATATTAGTACATCATTCCCACTGAGGTTTTCCCTTTGATCAAGGGTTTCCCTAGTTAACACATCTAGTGTAATTGTGTGTATGCATCTCTTTATGGTTATTGTTTACTTTGATTGAATGGTTGAATTTGCTTAAGATGATAAATGTTTTAGATTGTTATATAACTGATTCATGCCCCTCTTAATTATATTGGTGGACTATTATTTCTAACAAGTTTTGGACAAAGTTTCCATAACCATTTCTAATTAGAAATTGTAATTACAAGAGAAAACATAAGTTATTATACAACTCATACAAAAGATACAACATTTGTAGAAAATTTTGTTAGATGTACCAAGGTTCACAATTGACATCCAAGAACAAATAAACCAAATGCAGGCTAAGATGAAGAGATTTAGCAGTATTATTTTAGAGTCAATAGGATCTAGTATAGATCATTACAATATTCTACTAAATTCTCAAGGAACATTGGAAAAGCTTTAGTCAACTGGCAGAAATATGAGATTCAAGTTGGTCTCTATTCAAGCAATGATGATACCTAGTTTGGAGGTCATATAAAGGGAAACACAAGAAGCCCAAGATGTTATCAAAGAAGATGATCATAATCTATTAATGGCTAACAATATAATTCATTTAGCTACAAGACTATAGTTGTAGAATAACATTTTGGAAGCAACCATAACCACATGGGATCACACACTATCCATGATCACAAAAGTTCACAAGACATTCATTGAAAAATATGGATTACTTCTACCTACTCAACCCCATTAGCTGTAACATAAAGTATTCAAAAATAGATTTGAATAAGGGGGAAATGAATGTATTACTCATTTTACATTGTTTATTCATTATTCATTGGCATAATTCATAAGACTTAGGGGGAGAGCTCATTATCATATTGTAGTGTAAAGATGTAAATATGACACAATGTATTTTCCACTAATGTTAAAGGGGGAGATTGTAGGTATCTCTAACCATTGTTTTCTATTAGTGTTAACCACTTAGTCATTTACAAGGTAGAGTCAAATGGTCATCACTGTGATTGAGCTACTTTACATAGGCCAAGGTCATGTACATAAGCAAGTATGTATTAAGCCCTATAGGAGTCAAGAAAGTGTATGGCCATGAGTATTTTCTATATGAGCCAAGCCCAATAGAGATCGAGAAAGTTTCATGCATACAAGTGCCAAGTGAAATAGTATGTGCTGAGCATAATACAATCTGAGAAACAAAAATGTCAAGTGTTAGAAAACAATAAAGACTAAGAAATGTAGAGTATATATAAAAGTTAGGAATGGAACATTTTTTGAGGTGACACATTTTGAGCCAACATAGAAGGAACATTTAATGTTTGTAAAGGTTGTTAAAGATAGTTTTATCCATGAATTCCATAGATTACATATCCATATGTTTTGTGATCAACAATTTAAATGGAAAGGCTATTATGGAAGCATCTAGAAAACTCTTTAGGAAAATATTTAAATAGATGATATCTTAACTTAGATAGTGTGTGCAAGAGTGAGAAATCAAGAGAAAGAGAAGAGAAGTGTATGCATGTGAACAAGGAGTAATATGAAAGTGAAGGATCAAGATTAGATTAGAAGTTAGTGAAAGGATTATGTTATCACTTAACAAAGCAAGTGACCTATTCAAAGAAGTGAAGTGAAAGGGGAAGAAAAGTTTATCAAATCAGAGGAGATGATCATTTAGCAAGGAGGAGACTCAAAACCATCTTATAGAAAATATTGAGAGTTAGGTACTGAATCAGTTCTAACTTGAATTAGGGTAAATATTTTAACATATTTTTGTAAATACCCTAATAGAGTCCTTAATTTATTGTAAGTGTTAAATCCTTTATCAAGGTGAGTCCTAGCAGTCTCTTAAGCTTTTAATATGGTAGACCTATCATAGGGTAGATCATATTTTATGATCAAACATTGTAACCATAATAGGTTAACTTTATTACTACAGTAGTGAAGATTTATGGGTGTCATCTCCACCCTAGTTTTACCTTCACCATGGATGGTATCTAGGTATCAAATACTATATAATGTGTTTATTTTAATGCATGTGATTGATCAGATTTATATGATACATGAAGTTTGTTATTACAATTTTTACATGCATAGGATAACTAGTCAATGTGTGAATGAATTGGTGAAAAGTAAAAGTGCTTAAGATTTTGATTCACTCCCACACTCCCCTCCCCCCCCTCCAACCCCCCCCCGCCCACAATATCTTATTTATTTTGTTTATACCTCCCATCAGTAAACAAATCTTATTTGGGTAGCTTGATAACATTTTATACATGTAAACCCTATCAAATCAATAATCAATTGACTCTAACTTATGTGTAGTTTCCTACACACCTCCTATATCTACAACCCTCTAACATATCACAATACCTTTTAATCCTATTTTGATGTCAGATATATCAAATCTCTTTGACATAGGTGTGAGGGACCAAATAGTGATAGTGACCCATAGCCATTGATAGAATATGTGCCTTTTAGTGCCACCTCAACCTATTCTATGTCAACGCCAAGTAATCTCACACTCTTTTTTATACCATCAAATTCCTCATCTATAATATGCCACTTAGGCACACTTCTTCTTCCTTGTTATGGTGTCAAGGCCTAGAATTTCTTGGGCATTTCCAATTGAACCTCATTAAAAATTTCCTATCAACATAAACCAAGATTATGAGCCTTTATTTCCTCAAATATCCTTGGTACTCCTCAATATTCCTTTGTCACATACATTTATGAGAGGTAAGAGTCTTGAAAAATCCATCATCATTCAAAAACTATGTGGATTCCTTGATCTTCATGTCCCTATGGATCTGGCACTATATTTCTAAGGATGTAAAATATAGTAGGGGTACAATAGGAAGGGTATAAGCACTAAAATTTACATATACACCATGAACAACTATGATACCACCTTCACTAGTGACAATATCACTTGGCACTTACATCATTTGGATAGACTTGTCATCTTTACCCTTTCTTGATTCAATTTTAATTTCCTGCTCTTGAATTGCTTTTTAGGGAAAACTAGGGGGAGCCTTAGAGATGATTCCTTCCTAAGAGGATCATGTGGATCTAATATATTTATTCCTTTTAATGGCCTAAGAGAATGGAAAGTCAGTCTATTTATAGTCATGATCTTCTTTCCTTTCTTTTTCCTCCTTTCACCCTCCTTTGAAATAGAATCACTAAAATATTCACCCCTTGTTCTTTTAAATATTTCTTATGATAATGGGGAGATCCTTATGGTAGCTCTCCCTTATTCCTTAATTCCTTTGGTCCCTTGGTTACTTTGAAGCCTTTGTAGCACAAGGAGATAATTTCAGTTCTTTAATTCCACTCCTCTTCTACTTTAGTGTGACATAGATGTAATTAAATAAATTCAACAAAATTGAATATCATAGACTTGAGGGGATCTTAAATTGGTTCTAATTTCCTTATTTCATCTAGCCCTTCTTTAAATGCTAGCCACTATCTCTAATTTTCTTTTTCTTCTTCCTCGTCATAAATGTTTCTTATACAACCCTCCAAGAAGTAGAACTCATGGGGTAGCTCTTTATAACACTCATGATGGGGAGATTCCCAAGATATCCTTAATCACCAAGGTTTCTCTTAGGCCATTCCTTGAGGCCTACTTCAAGACCACTTCTTTGGTCCCTAGGGGTCCTCTAGACTTCCCTATCCCTCTTGATATCTTTTCTATCTCCCCTCCACAAGAAAGCTCTCAACCAATTCAAAGGTCTCAGCTTCACTCTATCTCATTTGGGTCACAATGCATCCAAAGGCTTCAAACTATTGGAGTTGATGAAATCCAACTCCAAAGATGCCCAAGATCACCTGCATGTAGAAACCTGTCAAATAGAAGCCAAGGAGAGAAGAGTGTAGAGCTAGAGAAAAACCCTAAATGGACATGAGAGACCACAAGATATTGCAACACAAGAAAATATGTATTTACAATGTGTAAGAAGTGTTGTGATTTATTAAATACAATGAGGGAGCTTGAATATAAAGAGCTCAAGGAATCTCCTAGAACATGCTAGAAGATGCTAGGAGATAAGTGTGACAACTAAGCATACATCCACATAAGGTGGAAAGTCCTCGAACAAGGTGAGTGGATAAGTATGACTTAGGAGAGAACAAACTCCCATATTTTCAACAACTTATAACTAACTCCTAGACTACACCTAATAAATAAATGCATTAACCTAAATAAGCTTAAGTAAATAGAATAAATAATTAGTAATTAATTATTTACTCTAACACCCCCCCTCAAGTGTTGTTAGATTCTACAAGAAGCAAGAACCGAGGCAGGATCTGATGTCAGTCGTAGATCATATGCACTTCCACTCAACAGATGATTGAAGATCAAAATAGAAGAATGAAGAGATATCTAAAAAGAGAGAAAAATAGAGACAAAGAAAGAGAATTTTTGAGAAGACTCTCAATACTCTCACTGAGCTATCACTAAACTGATGAAGGTGAGAGGAGAGGGCTATTTATATAGAAAAAATGGGGCATATACATCCAAGAGGTGCATTAACTCCCATATCCCATAAAAGGTGGGAGGTTGTACCTACTTGGTAAAATGTCAAAAACATGTGAGAAATCTAACTACCCCATGAACTACCTAGGTAAGGTCAAAAAAGTGGTTATGAGAGGTGGCACAAAAAGCCAAAAGAGGATGTGTAACTCAACTACCCATGTGTGGGAAAGAGTTACACATGTGGCTTATGTATTTCACCATGTGTCCTTATAGTAACCACATAAAATAAACCTAAGAAAGCTTAAATAATATGTGTAGGAAAATAAATACCCCCTAACATAAGGAAAAAAAACCTACACTAACACCCCCCTTTAAGCATAGCTTAGGTGGGTGAAAAGATATGGGTCCTAGCAAGTGAAGCCTGGTGAGGTACCCATGTACAAAAAATATCTCACAAATGGAGAAAAGGAGAAAACCTAGTGGGAAAAAGTCCTCCCCAAAAAAGAGAAAAGAAAACACCCCCCCAAAGTAGAGAGAGTGAGACAAAGGATTAAAAAGTGCCTTTAGAAGTAGACACTAGTCACACCCCTAGCAAAGCTCGCAGATGAAGGAACTTGCTCTTAGTGAAGGGTTTGGTGAAGATGTATGAGATTTGCTCTGATGTTGGGATGTACTTGAGATCAATGATGTTTGCATAAATCAACTCTTGAAAGTAGTGCATATGTATCTCAATGTGTTTGGTCCTCTAGTGATGGACTAGATTCTTTGAGATCTATATTGCACTTTGATTATCACAAAAGATGATTGTGGGCTTTCTGAATGAAATGCCAAACTCAATGAGAATATTATGAAGCCAGATGGCCTCAGTGGTGGCATTAACTACCCCATGATACTCAGCCTTAGTAGATGAAAGAGCAATTGCAGATTGCTTCTTGCTTGACCAACAGGAACCAAGTGAAAAGAAATACCCTAAAGTAGATTTGCGATCCTAAGAATCACCTGCCTAATTTGAATCTATGTATCCCACCAAGTCAAAATCCATGCCTGTTGCATAGTGAATGCCATAACTTTGAGTTCCTTGAACATAGTGGAGAATCTGATTAGCTACATTCCAATGTAACTCATGTGGCTCATGCATAAATTGAGAGATTATGCCCACAACATATGAAATGTCAGGTCTCATGTGAGTCAAATAGATGAGACTCCCAACAAGTTGTCAATATAAAGTGCCATAAACCAAGGGTGAAGAACACTTAGCCTCAAGTTTGACCCTTAATAGAAATGGAGTCGGTGCAGGCTTATAATCAGCCATGTGAAATCTAGAGAGCATATCTAGTGCATACTTGGGTTGTGCCATGAAGATACCTGATGAAGACTGAGTGATCTCAATCCCCAAAAAATAGTGCAAAAGACCCAAGTCTAACATCAAAAATTGATCATGAAGAGTAGCTTTCACTACTTTGATGGTGGATGAGTGACTCCCTATGATCAAAAAGTCATCGACATAGAGAACCAGAAATGTCAGAGTATCATTCTATTGCAGAAAGTTAGCGTTCGGATCAGAATGGCATCCAGTGAACCCAATTGACAGAAGGAAGGTGTCCATCTTGGCATACCAAGCTCGAGGAGCTTTTTTAAGGCAATAAAGATACTTTCAAAGATGAAAAACCAATGAAGGATCTTGGATGAACCCTATTGGTTGCTCCATGTAGATTTCCTCCTAAAGGTCACCATGAAGAAAAGCACTCTTCACATCCATTTGATGAACTTCCCAATGATGGGCTGTAGCTATAGCAAGTACAAGCTGGATGGAATTCATCTTGGCTACTAGTGCAAAAGTTTCAGAGTAGTCAATCCCAGGCACCTAGGAGAATCCTTTAGTGACCAAGCAAGCCTTATGCTTGTCAACTGACCCGTCTGCTGCAAATTTTGTTCAATAGATCCACTTGCATCGAACAAGTTTTCTTCCCTTAGGAAAAGGGACTAAATCCTAGTTATGATTCCTTTCTAAGGAATTGATCTCTTCCTTCATTGTTGTATCCCACTCAGGGACACCAGAAGCTTCCCAAAAAGTCTATGGATCAAAAATTGAAGCAACAAAGAGATGTGGAGCCAGTTGAAATTGTGACCTTGTTCTTCTTGCATCTAAAGGATCACCAACCCAATCACCTGCTAACTGTAAAGTATAGAGAGCCCAAAGAGGCCTTTTGGCAAAAGAATCTGGAGGAGAATCATGAACCTCTAAATGATGACTTGGAGAAGAAGATAGATCCTCATCATCACTTTCATCATTTGAAGTGGAGGAAGAAGACTCCTCATGTAGATCAGGAATATTAAGATTCTCTAAAGAACTGTCATCATGCTACAATGTCTCCAATGTAATAGTGGATGGAGAAGTGATAGGAGAAGAACTAGAAGATTCCTCCTCAAAGTGAACATTCCTCTCAATGAACAATTCATGAGTTGTAGGGTGGAGAAGCCTATAGCCCTTGAAACCATTTGGGTACCCAACAAATATGCAAGGCTTGCTCTGTGGATCCATAGCCTTGTATTTCTCTGCTAGAATGTGGTCCCATGTAGGAGAACCAAACACTTGAAAGTGCTTAACTGTGGGTTTCCAACTAGTCCAGGTTTGGAAAGGAGTTACCCCCTTCACTACTTTATGAGGAACATGATTCTAAATGTAACACACACAATTGATGGCCTCTGCCTAGTATTGAGGTGCGATAGACCTGGAGTGAATAATGCAATTGGCCATCTCTTTCAAGGACCTATTTTTGTGTTCTAAAACACCATTCTATTGTAGACTATAGGGAATTGTGTGCTAAAGATCAATGCCCTTAGAGGCACAAAAATGTTCAAACGTATGGTTGACATATTCCCCCCATTATATGTAAGTAGAATTTTGATGGCCTTCCTAGATTGTTTCTTCGTAAAAGCTTTGAAGTTCTAAAAAGAATCAAAGACCTCAGACTTATGTTTGAGAAAATATACCCAAGTATATCTAGAAAGATCATCAATGAATGTCAAAACATATCTAGCCCTACTAAAAGATGGATGTGGAAATGGGCCTGCCAAGTTACTATGTACCAACTCCAGAAGCTGTGTAGCCCTCCATGCTTTGCCTTTTTCATACTTCTCTTCTAGATGCTTACCAATAATGTATCCTTGGCAAACTCCATCAAAAAAGTGAATTGAAGGCAACCCTTCAACCATGTCCTATTGACTAAGCTACTGCAAATAGCGGTAATTCAAGTGACCAAACCACTGATGCCACAAATTACTCACCTCATCTGAATGAGTGAGTAAAACTGTTGAAGGAGAGTCAAGAACAAAGTGAGAAAACTCATACAATCTGGATTGATGATCTACTTTTCCCATATCAGCTTTAGACTCATCATGTAATTCACTAATTGCCACATTATCTGGTGTGAACTCAACCAACTTGCTAGAGCCAGTGTGAGTGATTTGATAAATAGATAAGAGATTAGTTAACAAAGATGGAACACAAAGAACATCCTAAAATGTTCCTTTGCTCACATCAATAGACCCTCTCCCATGCACTTCAATAGGAGTGTCATCACCCATTAGTATGTCAGGCATAGTACATGGCTCTAAGGAAGCAAAACTTTCCTATGAAGAAGCCATGTGGTGCGAGGCACCTGATTCAATTATCTAGGTATTACATTGTAAAGAAACTGCAACTAGGGTCTTTCCCTTTCCTTTCCCCTTATTCTTTTCTGTGTCCTTTGAAGACCCTTCTGATGAACTCTGCTTGATAGAGTCAAGCACCTTGATGTTGTTTTTCTCAAGCAGATGTGATAGGTGATAAATTTGCTTCTTCAAACACTTGTGCCCATCATGTTCTGGTCTTTTACAATAAGAACACTTGACCTTATCCTTATTAGGTTGATCACCTTTTGATGAAGAAGTCTGATTATCTACATTTGGACCAATAGGCTTTTGATCTTTCTTCGTCTCTCCTTGATTCTTTTGTTTCTTTTCCTATTTGCCAAACCCTTTCTGTTCTTTTGTGCCTTGATTTGCAACCAAGGCATGTGACTTTGAGGGTTTAATTGTACCCATGTGAACCAATTTATCCTACTCTTGGGTGAGTTTTTCAGAAAACTCATCTAGAGAAGGAATTTTATAGTTCTAACCTAGGGCACTTTTTGTAGGATAAAAGGTAGAAACAAAGATTGAATAATTTGGACCAAGTTTAGAAAGAATGCTTAAGATCAATTGTTTGTACTCTTTTTCTATTCCACACTATTTCAACTACAATCTGATGGATTTCAACTTTGTGAAGAAGTCTTGTATGGTGTCAAAATTGGTAGGACTTAACCCTATGAGTTCATTCTCCAATTGATGACCTCTTAACTCATCCTACTTACCAAAGAGTGTTTCCAATTTGGTCCACACTTCATTTGGTGTAGTGGCAGATTCAATGTGAAAAAGAAGGTCAGGAGAGACTGACATACACAGAGTACCAAAGGCTTCATCACATTTATTAAACCATTTTGTCTTTTTCATAGCATCTTGAGGTTCTGTCTCAAGTCCCATTGTAACCCTATGATATCCATGTCTTTTGAGATAGATAATCATCTTTGATTTCCATTCAAAATAGTTATATGGTGTTAAAACAAGAATTGTAGATGCATCCATGAGTGCCAAAAAGTAGATTGCAAGGAATAAGAAAAGTGCAAGAAAGAAGACGCATGAGACACCCCCCTTTCCACTAGTCTCAAAAATCACCCCCCTAGATATTACAATGTTGGCACTTTATAATTAGTGTGTTTACAAGGCTTTTACCATCTTACAATGCTTTCTAGGCCGATAATGGCCAAAATTAAAATTTTTGGTACAATTTAAATCTGATAGAAAATCTAAAAAAATAATAATCTTGTAGCTATGTATTAATCTTCAATGCCTTTCCAACGCTTATTCATTTTTGAAAAATGAAGATCTGAGATGAAAGTTATGGAATATTGAAAATAAACATATATAGAAGATTTGACTTGCAATATCTGATGAAAAATGATATACTTTTTTAATAAGACCTACATGGATGGAAAGGTCTCATTTCTAGCTTTCCGTCAAGTTTTTGTTTGCGAGAAACCGACACCCAAGGAAAAAGTTATTAAAATTTTGAGAAGGGTTGTTGAATATGCCTGTCAAAAATGGCATATGCCTGATTCAGACATAATTTTCACAAAATTGATCAACTAATTGAAAAAAAGGATAGATACCTAGATATTTTTTCGACACTAGGAAAAAAACTCATAAATCATTTTTTCTAAAAATGAGCAAAAGCTAGAAATTTGAAGCACAATTGAAAACGGTTCCAGTAAAAAATTTTAAAAAAATAATTTTGATTTGTTACCGTCTCCTCCAATCTTTGATTTTGGTGAAGTAAAAGTTACTTTTAACTTTCTCAAGCTTTCTAGACACTCTGGAAGTACTTAAAGATGCCCCCAGTATTACCACAAAGTTGCAATCACCCAGATCTCACAGGAACACATATATGTAAACCAGATTAGCCAGATGCCTATTTTCCTTTAAACTGTTTTGATTCTCCAGTTCATTCAAGGATTTAGGAGAAGAGCATACTTGGTTTTTAAGAAAAATATTAGCTATCTAATAATCTCATATTTATAAAATAAATTAGAAAAACAATGAGCTATACCAGACAACCTTGCTCTGATACCATGTTAGATTCTGCAAGAAGCGAGAACAGAGCCAGGATTTGATGTCGATCGTAGATCATATGCACCTCCACTCAACAGATGATCAAAGATCAAAATAGAAGAATGAAGAGATATCTAAAATGAGAGAAAAATAGAGACAAAGAAATAAATTTTTTGAGAAGACTCTCAATACTCTCACCGAGCTATCACTGAACTGATGAAGGCGAGAGGAGAGGGTTGTTTATATAGAAAAAATGGGGCATATACATTCAAGAGGTGCATTAACTCCCATATCCCATAAAAGGTGGGAGGTTGTACCTACTTGGTAAAATGTCAAAACATGTGAGAAATATAACTACCCCATGACCTACTGAGGTAAGGTCAAAAAAGTGGTTATGAGAGGTGGCACAAAAAGCCAAAAGAGGATGTGTAACTCAACTACCCATGTGTGGGAAAGAGTTACACATGTGGCTTATGTATTTCACCATGTGTCCTCATAGTAACCACATAAAATAAACCTAAGCAAGCTTAAATAATATGTGTAGGAAAATAAATACCCCCTAACATAAGGAAAAAAAACCTATACTAACAAGTGCAACTTAAGGAAATGCATTAAGCTCACAAAACTAAGAAATGTAGAAATGGGTCCCGACAATAAGGCCATGTTAGGTACCCATGTACAAATGCAAAAAATGCAACCTCTGAAAATGAGGAAAGAGAGAAAACCATGTGGGAAAAACCCTCCCCCAAAAAGAGGTAAGAACCTAGTGAAGAACTGAAGAAGCCTCCAACTAGGGGAATGTCCCCTAAAATAGGAGCAAGGAGTGATCATGAAGAGCATCACTAAAGCTTGAAAAAGCTGAAAATTTTGCCATCAAAAAGAAAACTGCTGATCTAAAGTACCACCATGGAAGAAGAAGGCACGAACTGAGCATGTCTATATGGTAGATGATCCATCTCATCGAATGCATAGGTAGCCAACCATTGCAATCACCTTGTATATAGGATCAACCACCGAATACATAGCTCACACTAACGAAACATCAAACCAAAGATGCATTAAAACAACAACATAACCCCCCCTTAATTTAGATGAGGTGAGATGACACGCAACTAAAAAGGTGGGCCAAAGTCTCCTGCAAACGAACCAAGAATGAAAAGAAAGGGAAAGAGGTACAAACACCCATAAAGACACGGTCAAACTAACTCTACATGGGGCTAATGTCATGGAAGGGACACTCACTTGACAAAGGAAGATGGCACAAACATGGCAACTACTATCCCCCCATGGTGCTTTATGAAAAGAGTGCAAGTACATCTATCTCAAAACAATGTTCATGACCCTCGGAATGCAAGAGTGGCACTTTATCTTAGTACGATACATAAAAGTACTTCAAAATGATAGCTATAATGATCAAAACCAAAAACAAGTAGATACAAAAGAAAGTATAGCCTAAAACAAAATAAACCATGGTAGGAAAATCATCCTCGGGCCTAAAACACTCAAGATATCCACCATAGAGAAAAATGCCAAAAAAATGATAGGAAGAGCATGGGCTAGAAACTGAGGAAAAAGACTACATTTTTGAAAAGGTGATAGAACTAGCTTTCCAAAAATATAACATTTTCAAAAAATTGACATGAGACACAAAAGATATGCAAGACGGAGTCAAAAAAACAACTTTAGAATTCAACTAAAAAAATCAGCAACCAAAATGCATCAAAATTTGAAAATACCTACACTAATGTCTTCATCTCGGAACTAGCTTTTAGACACTTCTTTTGGATAGGAAAAATACCTTTGTATGCTCAAGTTATGGCCAAAAAACCAAGAGTAGGTCAAAAAGAACCTAAGAGAGGTGCAAGGGTGAATGATGCAGTGACATCATGCTAATGTCAGCAAATAGATGCATTAAATTTGACAGCTTGTGGCTTGTAACCGCAAAAAAAAAGCCACATGGTAGTACTACGTAGATGCCACATGGTGGATAAGATGACATGGTAGGGTGATGTGGCAGTCCATGTGGAAAGATGGCATGTGGCACTCGTGCCATGTGTCACCCCTGCAATCTGCCAAGTGGCAGTCAAACTATTAACATTGTAAAAAATGCCAACGTGAATAGGCTAACTATAACAGGTGCTGACTATACATAGAGGCTTCCATGTAGCAGAGTTTGGAACATGTGTCAAATGGTGGAATTGTCCATGTAATAGTGGAGTGTACATGTTGAGTCAGGGTGGCAAACTAGTCATAGATGCAGGTAGAGCTGCTGAAGTGGTGAAAAGAGGTGCTAGAACCCGAAAGTGCCACTAGGAGAAGTGGTGGCGGAGGTGGGGCCAAGACTGAGTGAGGGGCTGAGAGGTGCACCAGGAGAGATGGAGTGTAGGTGGCACTTTGGCTGAGCGCAAGCGGCCCTATGGTGGCTGCTGGACGGTGCCACAGTGGCACAGCCTAAAAAGGAATTTTTTAATTTTTTAAATGCTCTACGTCTGTATGATCTATATGAAAAAGCTCTAGAACAATTTTTTTTTTCCTCTCAGAGCCTTGTCTCCAAAATTGACAAGTTTTATATGGATCTTAGCTAAAAAATACCTTCTGAATCCAATGGCAGCATCTATTTAGACCCAATGTGCTCCAAAAAATTATTGTTCCCCTGATTTGAATAAAAATGTACAAACAAACTAGGGTTTGTGATTCCAAATTATGGCCTCAAAAAACCTTCAACAAAGCAGTAATAGGGAGGCTCTTCAATACCATGTTGAAGTTGATGAAATCCAACTCCGAAGATGCCCAAGATCACTTACATGCAAAAACTTATCAAAGGGAAGCCAAGGAGAGAAGAGCGTGGAGCTAGAGAAAAACCCTAAATGGACATGAGAGACCACAAGATATTGCAACACAAGAAAACATGTATTTATAGTATGCAAGAAGTGTTGTGAGTTATGAAATACAATGAGGGAGATCGAATATAAAGAGTTCAAGCAATCTCCTAGAACAAGCTAGAAGATGCTAGGAGATAAGTGTGACAACTAAGCATACATCCACATGAGGTGAAAAGTCCTCAAACAAGGTGAGAGGATAAGTATGACTTAAGAGAGAACAAACTTCCGTATTGTCAACAACTTATAACTAACTCCTAGACTACAACTAATAAATAAATGCATTAACCTAAGTAAGCTTAAGTAAATAGAATAAATAATTAGTAATTAATTATTTACTCTAACACAAACTACAACCGAGCTTTCCCTATGGATGGATGGGTGTTAGAATGTGTTAATACTTCATTCTTGCAAGTGTATGATAAAAAAATGTGACATGTTAGGAGCATGAATCAACAAGAAAATATTAGTTCAAACCAAAAAATGTAACAAGAATTCATCAAAATGAAGGAAAACTAAACTAATGCTTGCTTGATTTTTGCAATTCAAAGCAGCCAAAAAATCAAGTCTTCTAGCCACTTCTACAACTCAACAAAGGCACCCATGAGAGGCCTTGTTGGTGTGTTAAGATGGGGTGTATGTTTGGTGTGCTCTCCCAAACACAACAATGGAGTGAATCTCTTGAGTAAATGTGCAAATTTGAGTGAGGATCCAATATGATCCTAAACTACATGAAATGAAGAATACTTCAAGAAATGGCTATGGAGAAGGCCATACTTGAAAGCATTCAATGGTGAAAGTATGAAATGCAACAAAGAAACTAACTAGATATGCAAGCTAAACTAAGATGTAAATGAAATGGAGATGAGAAAATGCATGTAAAGTAGACTAATATTACAAATGTAAAGCTAAACTAGCTATCAAATGGTTAGTACTCACCTAAAAATCTCTATGAAAACTCAAACTACAATGAAAACCCTAGCATGAAAACTCAAGAATCAAAATGGCATGGTAACAATGCAATAATCAGAGATGCCATATGCTTGAGACAAGGCCTCTATTTATAGGCTCAAGAGAGGGCTTGGTGAGGTGGCATCCATGTAGATTCTACATAAGGTGACATGCAAGCCATGCAAATGGTAAAAAATTCAAAGTTCAAAGGGGATTGTGTAGGCATGCCATCTCACACATGTGTGAGCACACTCTTAGGCTAATGAGGGGGATTAGGAAAGAGATTAAGAATGATTAAGTGGGATTATGGTTATAGGCTAGGCTCTAGGTTATTCTTAAGATTAAATTAAATTTAATTTAATTTAATCATGAGTTTAGAGGAATTAATAGGATGTGAGGATTAAATAAACAAAATTTATTTTAAAAAAGAAAATGATGGAGGATTATGTGTTAAATTAATTTAACACATTAAGGCTAGGAGTATTTAAATTAAATTTAAATACTTAGGAGAATGAACTCATTTAATTAAAATAATTTAATTAAATAAGTAGAAGAATGTGAGCAATATAATTAATTAATTACTAATTAATTACAATGTCACGGGCAATATTAATAAATTAATATAGTCTTTAGAGATGATTTTAAGCATTTATATTTTGCCCCTCTTTGATGTGATGTCGAAATGACATCATATCAAAGAATAAAAAACTATAGGTTGCCCCAGAGAAGGTAGGAGTCTAGGAGTTGTGTCAAAGTGACGAAAAGGGAGGAGGGTGCCCCCTTGAGGAAATACGGTGAAAAAGGAATATATTTTGCCCCATTTCTCAAAAATAGACACAAGAAGGAAAAGGAAAGGAAAAAGACTTACAAGAAGGCCTTGCATGACTTGTTGGTAAGATTGACGTGAAGCAAGGTGAAGTGCATAATGATTAATCTAAATACAACTTAACTACATGAATGCATGAGATTCAGTTGTGTTCATATGGGAGAGCACACCTTATTTTGATATTGCAAGAGGAGTTATGCACCAAATGCTATAGTAGCATAGATGAAAATATTCCTTTGCATGAACTAGACTCTCAACACAATCGATGTAGGTTTTAGAGTCAAATGACATATACACACTAGAGAGGTCTGGGCACACCCAAAGTCTTGTTAGGGATCTTGTTGGAAAGTGTGCTAACCCATTGGCCCCAGTGAGAAATGCATAACCATAACTTGAAACTGACATAGATGTGCTAAAGAACCATGAAAATAAATCATATCACAAAATGACTCATGTAATCAGGTTAAACCATTCAAATGATACCAAGATATTGAAGATCGAGGCACACTTGGGAAGGCTATTACTGAGACACAAAGATAAAATAATAAAAAAAGACCTTATGACCAAATAGTCATTCAATCCATAGTTCTTTCCATGAACTTGATTCTGATAGTGAGATTTGTTAAGCCTATTGTAGGAAGGATTCATCCTGTAAGGCAAAAATTATTTGTTTGATTGAATTGTATTGAAATGTTTGTGATTGTTCACTGGCAATAGTGTGAAAGTGTAAGAATTTGGCTTAGGCCAAAATTCACCCAAGAACTAAAGAACTCAACACAAGCACATAATAGACCAAAATAGACAGAGTATGATCAAAATGATGATATTCATTCAATAACTGAATGAGAGTACACTAGGAGTGCCTGAATAAAAAGGCC
The DNA here is from genome assembly GCA_028749045.1 of Cupressus sempervirens. Taxonomy (NCBI): domain Eukaryota; kingdom Viridiplantae; phylum Streptophyta; class Pinopsida; order Cupressales; family Cupressaceae; genus Cupressus; species Cupressus sempervirens. Next base: position 656,400,077 of record CM053788.1, read on the forward strand.
TCAAGAGATCTTCTAGAATGCATAAAAGTTAGCATCATGATATGTCATACAACCAGGCACATGTCCACTAGATATGGATTATCCTCCATTAAGCACAGGATTAAGTACGATGATGTGAGGATAAGCCTACAATGGTGTAGCATGCAAATCAGTGGTGTAGACAACATGTGCTAAATGAGGAGTGCAGATAACTGTGTTGTCATCATGACAAGTCAGTGAATGATGCATACTCCTGTGTTGTAGACACCATGTGCATAATTAGAGTTGTGTAACTCAATGAGAGTACACAAATTCCTAAGTGTCTCACCTAAAATAATAATAAAATAATGCAAGATAATTAAATAATGTATTAACCTAAGTAAAACTTAAGTAAGTATAATAAGTAAATACTTATCTACACCAACACCCCCCCTTAAGTGCAACTTAGGGGAATGCCCTTAAGCTTATAAAATCTAGGATGAAATGCAAGAATGGGTCCTAGCTACAAGGCCATGTTAGGTACCCATGTACATAATGATATGCAATCTCCCATAAAGTGAGGAAAGAGGGAAAACCTCATGGGAAAAACCCTCCCCTAAAAGGAGAGATAACTAGGGATGCATTGATGGATGGAGTAATCAAGACCCCTCTATTATGACATACATCCAATATATACATAAGAGAATAATGAGAAGAGGTAGAGAGAGAGGATAGGCTCCCCCCCCAAAGAAGAATGTTGAATAGTGACTGCTCTGATGAAGAAGCTGATCCAAGACTGCAAAATGGTGTTCCTCCCCTTAGGAAGAAACAATTCCAAGGGTACAAATGAGATGCTTCCACTATGTGTGGAAAGAATCCCATGGATAAGTGAAGTATCTGAAACCTATTCAACTGAGTGAAGAACCTGTCCCAAAGAATTGTCCGTCTCTGCAACTGATGAAGAACCTTGCTGCAATTGTTGATCATAAGTATCCACAATCACTTCAACCTATGATGATTGATCATGTAGAGAATGAACAAGAGAGTCTGGAACCCTCATGACAACTAAAGAAGGTAATTCTACATCAAGAAGAAGAGTCAGGTTATGAATACTATCCCCCAAATCTGTCACTGAAATTGTATCTAGAAGACTGGATGTACCCTTCTATTCTGGACCTATCACTCTAGTGATGTATGCATGTGGACTGAACTGATGGAGTGACCTCTCACTATATCTATTGATAGAACCCCACATGTATGAATCTGTTGAAGCACTATCACTGAAATCACTATTAGTATCCACATAGTATGATGTGTGAAGAGGAGTAGAGGAAAAGCTAGGAGAACTTTCCTCAAAATGTACATCCTTCTCTACAAATATTTGATGTGTCTCAAGATCTAAAAGTCTATATGCCTTCACACTATCTTCATAACCAATGAAGGTACAAGGATGAGATGGCTATGTCTTGCATCCCCTAGAAGATCTCTTTGCCCATGTAGGACAACCGAAGACTCTAAAGTGTGTCACAATAGGTTTTCTGCCACACCATTCCTCAAAAGGAGTTTTTCCATCTAAGGATGGATGAGGAGAACGATTAAGAATGTGAGTGGCACTAGAGATTGCTTCAACTTCTAATGATGGATCTAGAGACTTGGCATGAATCATGCAACTTGCCATAGATTTGAGAGTTTGAATCCTTAAAGATACAACATCTATCTTATGTAGACTGAATGCTAGCAGAGTTTGAAGATCAATTCCCTCATGTTTACAAAAGCCCTTAAGTCTTTTTTTCACATCCATGTTTTTTTTGTCCATTCAGAGTACTTTGATGGCTTTCCTAGATTTCCGTTCTACATTAGCCTTGAAGTCTTGAAATTTTTCCAACAGTTCACTCTTACTATGAAGAAAATAGACCCAAGTGAACCTTGAAAAGTCATCAAAAAAGGTGAGTATGTAGTGACCCTAGCTGAATGTAAAAGGACCTGCTAATACCATGTGAACCATTTGTAAAACACTAGTTGCTCTTGAAGGCTTCCCTCTTTGTAACTTCTCCTCTGGATGCATATGCACTAAATCTGTTGAACATTCACCCTTAGAAAAGTTGATTTGAGGTAGACCTTTCACCATGTGGTATGTGCAAAGTTGCTGAAGGTAGCGGTAGTTAAGATGACCATACCGCTCATGCCATAATTGCATGTTTGAATGTGATTGAGATAACAAGGCATTTGAAGGAGACTTGGACACAAAATGCAAGAAAGAGTACAACCTCTTGTGATCATTCACTTTCCCCACTACAACCAAGAAATCATCTTGAAGACTGTGCACTTGAACTAAGTCTGGAAGGAACTCAACTCTATGTCCATCTCCAAGGTGAGTGATTTGGTAGATTGGGAGGAGATTTGAACTTAGGTTTGGAACATAGAGAACCTCTTGAAACTCTCCATTTTCCATCTCCATGTTACCTTTTCCTTCAACTTCCATTTTACTATCATTCCCCATGAAGATGTGTGATACCTTTGAGTGATTCAATGAAGAAAAATCCTCCTTTGAAGAACCCATGTGATATGAGGCACCTGAGTCAAATATCCATTCCTTTGAAGAGTTTGAATTTGCCATGAATGCTTGCCCTTTTCCCTTTGAATCTAAAGACAATCCTTTATCCTTGTAAGCATTAGGAAAAGGAACATTATGTTTCTTCATGATGTGAGTCAACTCATCAATCTTCTTAAGATAACAATCATGCTCTTCATGACCCGATTTCTTGCAATAAGCACACTTCTTCTTCTCCTTGTTGTTGTTGTCCCCCTTCTTGTTGGAATTCAAGGACTTGCCTTGTTGATTGGATTGTGGTGTTGAATTTTTTGCATCCTCATATTTATCTTTCTTCCATTTCTTCTTACCCTTTCCTTTGTTTGAAGACTATCAAACTGAATATTGAAAAACTTGATTATTGGCCACCAATGCTTTGGACTGAGGTGATTTGAGAATCCCCATTGATTTCAACTTCTTTTCTTCATCATCCAATAGTTTAGCATATTCATCAAAAGTGACTTTCTTGTAGGCAAACTCTAAGGTAGTCTTTGAGGTGTTAAAAGAAGATACAAATGTGGAATATTTTGATCGTAGCTTATTATGTATGAGATAGATCAGTCTATCATCTTTTATAGAGCTCCCACAATTAGTAAGCTTTTTCCTTAATTCATTCACAATGATGATGAAGTCATGTATGGAGTCATATGACTTAGGATCTAAGGAAACAAGCTCATCTTCAATTTTGAACACATCCTCTTCAGACACTTTACCATAAAGGCTTTCGAGGGTATCGCAAACTTCCTTGGATGTAGTACATTTCTTAATTTGATACATAATCTTATCATCTACCCCCAAACATATATCACCTAGGGCTTTTCTATCCATTGCTACCCAATTTGAAATATCACTTGCAAAAACATTATCACCTGCTAGTTTAGGAAGAGTACCATCTACATATTGTGAAAATCCATTATGCATTAAGTGATACAACATTTTGATTAACCATGAAGCATAGTTATGAGGAGTTAATTTAGGAAACTTAAAGATGCCCATAATGTAGAAAATGAAAGAAAATTACAGAATAGAGAGAACACAACACCAAGAACACCCCCCCTTTTCACTAGATCAAGAAACCCCCCCAAAAATAGATGCTCTGGGAACTTTATCAGTAGCGCGATTACAATGGGCCACTTCCGAATTTTGGCCTTTGCAGACTTCTAATTTTTCTTGTTACAACTTCTTAATGGAGTACAAAATTGAAACTTTAAAATGTTCTACAATGCTGAAGCATTACAAAGCAAAGAAAGACCTTATTGTTGAAAGTGATAATTTTGTCCACACAACACTATAATTTGGTGCTAGATCTGAAAAGTAGACAAAAAAATTATGCATTTTCAAAAAAAATAGAACCTATTTTCGACTCCAGATGTGATCGTACAAAGCATTTGAAGTTGCAAAATGTAGGATTATCTAGGTACAGTCACAAAAAAATGCAATTTCTAAACAATCCATGTGCCAAAATCAAAAAATAGCTATACCATTGAAAAATTTAGAAAATGTTACCCAATTTTTAAAAAAATTGCACCTAATTTGGAGTTTGAATGTCTGAGTTATGGCCTCCCAAAGTCGGATTGCAAAAACCAAAATGAATCTGGAGAGGGGTTGCATCAGTTAATTATGGGGTTAAATTTGATGGTCATATTGCTGTCACAGTAGTGGAAATTTGGCCTATTTTGATGTCCAAATAGGCATCAATTTTAAGACACTAAAATGATGACATCAGCAAAAATCTCTGCCCAAATGATGTGGTAGATTTTATGTCGATCTGTATTGTATGGATTTGTATGGTCAGTATAGAAAAAATTGACTGGACAGACTACTTGGTAGCTGACTGTATAGGATGACATGTCTGATATGTGGATCTAACTAGGCTGGATGAGTAGGCTATGTGTCCATTGTGGCAGACAACTAGCAACTTGGTGAATTATATTATACCACATGTCCTCTTTGGGTTGTTGCAGGGGGCTCAAAAGGTACACCAGTGTCACTGTCACCAAAATACGATGTTGGTTTTCCTTTTTGAGTGTTCTGAAATATTTTGGAAATATGCTGGAGTCTATGGGAAATTATCCCACATGCATGGTGCGCCTAATTCAAAGGTAGATAAAACTATCTACCCACAAAGTTTTAACAAACAAACTGTCAGAGGAAACAGATGCATCGAAAAGTGATCTCGGCCAGTGTGTTCTGCCAGAAATATGTGACGCTGGTATGATGTTCCAGCGGGCAGGTACTATTGTTGGAATTTCTCTATAGTACAGACTGACGGTTGTTCAATTCAAAATTTATGAAGCCCGCAAATATTCATGCCCTACAAAAATAAGAAAAATTCCACCAAAATACAGATCTGAAATTTCACTGCCCGGGTCTATAAAATTTTTTCTCTGACTCAGATAATAAATCCAAAAACTTTTCTTTGACTCAAATAATAAATCTAAAAAATGCTCGAATAATAAATTCAAAAAATATCCAAATAATTGCAGAGAAAAAATAACTTCAGATCTAAAAAATTAATTAAATAGATCCAAAAATGACCATACTTGGATTGCAAATCGGTGCCTTCGGGTGCTGGTTTGGAAATTTTTTTTTCCTCATGATCAACTTTCACCAAATATAAGCAAATTTATAGTTGAACTTCATCGAATTAATTCTCCAAACACAACGGTGAGGTCATATCTAGCTCTAGACACTCCCAAATTTTGTGGATCCTTCGGATTCGTGTCGAGGTGCTAAAGCATGAATGGTCTCAAATGGCTATGTGATGAGAATCTCCCTCAGCTCTGATACCATGTAAGAATTTGGCTTAGGCTAGAATTCACCTAAGAACTAAAGAACTCAACACAAGCACACAATAGACCAAAATAGACAAAGTATGATCAGAATGACGATATTCATTCAATAACTAGATGAGAGTACACTAGGAGTGCCTGAATAAAAAGGCCTCAAGAGAGCTTCTAGAATTCATAGAAGTTAGCATCATGATATGTCATACAACCAGGCACATGTCCACTAGATATGGGTTATCCTCCATTAAGCACGAGATTAAGTGCAATGATGTGAGGATAAGCCTACAATAGTGTAGCATACAAATCAGTGGTGTAGACAACATGTGCAAAATGAGGAGTGTGGATAACTATGTTGTCATCATTACAACTCAATGAATGATGCATACTCCTGTGTTGTAGACACCATGTGCATAATTAGAGTTTTGTAACTCAATGAGAGTACACAAATTCCTAAGTGTCTCAATTAAAATAATAATAAAATAATGCAAGATAATTAAATAATGCATTAACCTAAGTAAAACTTAAGTAAGTGTAATAAGTAAATACTTATTTACACCAACAGAAAGGAAAAATGTTCTTAAATCATGTAGTCTAAGTGTGAATTTGTGTAAGTTTTTTTACAATCACTATTTGATAAGCTTAGTGTGATGAGATAAATAGAAGAATTTGGATAAGATATAATAAGATAATGGATGAATTGAATTGGAATGGAAGGGTGATGCAAGAGAGAAAGTGATAAAGTTCTCTAGAGGAAAATGTGTTGAATGGAAGACTAGAAATTTGATCAAGTTATATGGAAATAGATGGAAAAATGAAGGAATTGATTATGGAAATGATTTGAATGAAATGATTAGAAGAAGGGAATATGATTAGATTAGAGGAGAAATGAATTGATTGAATGGATTGGAAGAAGTAAAAATTGATGGAAGGTGGAATGGATTAGAACATAACCAAGGAATGGTAAATGGAAGGGAAGGGTGAAGATATTTGAATGGAGAAAAAATATGGAGGACCAAAGGATATGGTATTAGATAATGGGGAGCCAAGGACCATGTTTCAAAGGAATTCAAATGCCCCTTACCAAGGATAGGAAAATGGAAGACAATATGGTGGGAAAGGATGTATGAAAATGGAAAGATGGTGCAAAGGATAGAATATGGAGGAAGAGAAGGCATGGGCTCTTCCAAAGCATGTATGAACATTTGGTATTGTACCTTTAGCATGGACCATGAGCATGGTTATGAACAGGGAATGAATAAGGGATCTGGGAGGGAGGGTATGAAAAAGGGATAAGGATATGAAGGGTATGGAAAAGGGATAATGATATGAAGAGTATGGATGAAATGTGGTATATGAAATGGATGAGATGGATGGGGTAACCAAGATCAAGGACATATGAAAGAAGGATGGAAGTATGTAGGAGTATGGATGGAAAATGGATGAAATGAACATGACAAGGAGTATGGAATGCAAGAGATGGATAGTATGTCAAGATCAAATGTATGGAAGGATTATGGAAGTACGTAGAAAAATGTGTGGATAATGCACAAGGGATATGTCAAGTGAGCATATGGATGGATGAAACGAAAGTTAAAGTCAAGATCAAAGATGGAAAAGGGCTAATGAATGGTAGAGGGAAGGAGGGAAGATATGTATGGAAGCTTCATATGGAGGGAGCTTGCCCCCAGTGTAGAGTGCAAGTGGAAGAGGAAAAGTGAATGGAGGGATAAGTGGAATTGGAAGACAATGGATATGTGATAGGAGAATGAAGGGAGGACTCAAGCATCTATTTTTCATGGATTGTATCCCTTTATATTTTTTTCTTTTCTTTTTTATTTTCAAGGAATTTTTACTATTTTCTCATAGATGTTGATAGGATAGGGAAAAGAAGGATGAGGTGGGTTGGGGAATGAAGGTCAAGGACTTATGAAAAGGTTTGGATTAACAAGGTAGAGGGGGTGGGAGAAAGACATGGTTCATGGATGTTAGGTTGGAATACTTGTGGATGGATGGATGAAGCAGATGGAAAGATCATCATTGGCACACACCTCAAAGGGTGATGGAAAGGTGGAAATTTTGGAATATAAGGACCCAAAATGGAGGAAGGACACGATGGATTTAGGATGGTGGATTTGGGTATATAAGGACCCAAAACGGATTTGGAAAATGGAAGTGTGGATGATTTATGCATGAGGGAAGCCTTTGGATTAGCATGACTAGATGTCGTTTGGAATCTTTCTTTGAGATTCATTGCTAAATTAAGTAGCTTTGGGATCGACAAAATTTTTGCATTTTTTATTTTTAGCCTTTGTGGCTTTTTGATTTTTTTTTGGATCATATTTTTCTTTTCTTGGACATATCGTTTAGAGGGGACATGTTGATCCTTTGATTTTTGTGGATTTTTGACTTTATTCTCTTTTTCTTTAGCATCCAATGTGCTTCCATTGGCCATGGTATGGGTGCATGAAGATAAATGGGATGGAGAGCTTATGGATGGTGATTATTGGAATGAATTCAAGGATGTGTGCCTTTATTCATCTTGATTAGAAGCATGAGTGGATAAAGGGGAAAGCATGGATATGGTGGATGGATGTATGTAAGGACCCAAAATGGAAGGAAAAGATGAACGATTTGGATGTGGAATGTAGGGACCTAGAATGGACGAAAGTGAGGAAGGAATGGGAATATGGATATAAGGTCCTAAAATGGACTTGGAAGATGAATAATGGGAAGCTTTAGGTTTGGAAGGACTAGCTTTGGATTTGGAAGAAGTGGAAGGTGTACCAACATCTTGAGACGTTATTTCTTCAATGGGATACTTAGCATTTTAAATACAAGATGCGAGTCCAAGTAGATGGGGCTCATGAGTGGATTGGATAGGTGTGATAGGATCATGTGGAGGATTAGGATTGTGAGGGGAATTATGAGGGATAATAGGATCTTGGAATGGAGTGGGATGATCAAAGGAAAATGAAGGGATGCTTTGATCTTGACTTAAAAGAGGATCATGTAGTGGAATGAGCGGATCATGCGATGGACTAGGATCATGAGATGGAGTGATTTGATCTTGAAATGGAGGAGTTTTAGTGGATGGAGTGGAAGGAAACTCTGTATAAAGTGGAGGAGTGATGGATGCTAACTCGAGAGAGGGAGGGGAATTGCTAAGATGTACAGTACATGAAATGCCTTGATCTTGATTAGGAAGGGAATCATGAGATGGAATAGGAGGGATAAATGGATCTTGAGGGATAGGGGAATGATGGGATGGAGAAATGCTCAGATCTAGAGGAGAAGAGGCATCTATAATTTCATGCTTTGGAGGAAGGTCTTGAGATGGAATCGAGGGTATGACTTTGGGTGATTGGCTCTCTTCATTTTGTATTTTACACTTAGCCAAGAACAATGAGAAATACACCTTACAAGGTGGGGATGATGTTTTTGGAGGATTAGGATTGTGTGAAGGTGAAACTATGGGTAGGGGATTGCATGGAGGGTTGGGGTTGGATGGGACATGAGAACTATGATCTTTGAAACATGGGGGAAGAGGACACATGGCATGGAAGGTGGCCTCTTTTTGTTGGCTTGCTAAGAGATAATTCTTTAGTTGCTCCATTTCCATGGCAAGGGTATTTGTGTTTGAGGAAGTGTGTGGGCTAGGAATAGAAGCATATGTAGATGAAGGATAATGAGGTGGATTTCCCTTGTCAAAGGTAGAAGAATAATGAACATGAGATGGATGAGAGTTGGGTATGAAATGTTGAGGATGAATTTGATATGTAGGTTGAACGGGAGGTAAAACTCCATATTGTCTTTCAAGATTGTTAACCATTTGATTAAGCAAATTTAGATCCATATATGTTAGAAGAAGAGTGATGAAACATTTGAGGATAGATGGAATATGAACTCGAGCATACGAGCAATTTTGGACTTTGTGTTGATTTGATTTGAAATGGATTGGACTTGATATTGATTTAATTGAATTTGATATGATTTGATGTGATTTGGATAAGGGTTTGATTTGATTTGATGAAAAACCCTATGATATTGCAAACAAGTGAATGTTGGATTTGAATTAATGTCCAATGTTTGTGAAAATGCTCCTTTGTTCAAAGTAGAAGATGTGGTGCAAAGTTGAATTAGAAGGAGATGTGAATGAAATTAGAAAGATTAATTATGGATGAAGATGTAAATGGATTGAATTAAGAATTGATTAGAAAATAATGAATTTGACAAGGGATTGGATTAAGAATCATGAGGATGAATCATTGAATGAGGGAATTGGATCTTGATGTGGATTATGAACCATGATTAGGATGAAGATTAGGGATTTGATTGAATGATTAAGAAAATGAGAAAATGATTTGGATGAATAGAGATGATTAAGATTTTGAGGAATGATTTGAATGATTAAGAAGGTGATTAAGACAAGAGATGCATGATGATGATGAGATGGATGGATAGAAGAAGTGATGGAGAAAATGAGAGCTTCTTTTTGTTATTTTTGTTGTTTTTGAAATGTTTTAATTTATTTTTTTGGAACTTTTATGATTTTTTATGATTTTTATGTTTTACAATGTTTTTTTGGATTTTTGAAACTTAACATGCAAAGCATACAATGAAATTTATATACAAGAAAAATCTTAGATGGTGTGTCCCCTTCAAATGGAGAGGTTTTTGAACATTCAAGCACGTAGAACACATTGACAATCTTATAAGGTTTTGACTAGGATATACAAGCTCAACTAGAGGTGTCCTCAATATACGCAAGGTACATGAGGCCCAAATCTATAGATGAAAGAAAATACTACCACACAGCTAGAGGGAGATGGTAACCCAAATCTTCTCATTCACTTCTCAAAGATATACAGTTTTGTGGGGCTTAGCCAAGAGTGACAATATTTTACTTCCAAGAGAGGTGTCTTTTGATTCACCTCCCGATATTTATACTCCGCCAGAACACTAGAGTAGAGGTCATCCCAAGGGGTGATGAAATCCCCAAGCAAGCCTCCTAAAAAGAAGAAAAATAAGACCACTTATTTCTTGTGCACCCAAGATCACCTGAAGGCGTGAGGGGAGAGAATATGTAAGTGGCCTTGGGAGTTTAAAAGACATGCGTTCTTTCCCAATGAAGCTTTAGGTTTTGTAATCTACGTTGAAGACACATATTTAAAGTATATGATGTTCTTTCCAACTTGAAATGGTGCCAATGTAAATAAAAAATATGAATTTCTCAACAAGAAAGTAAAGTCAGTGTGTGTATAAACAAATTGTTAAAAATGAAATCAATTTCTTTAAGTCATTCAAGATTGTGTAAGTTCATTTTAAGCACCAACTTCAAATGTTTTCTAGCCTAAACATACATGTCCATTTCCTTAAGGCATTTAAGAGTGTGTGAATTCATTTTAAGCACCAAATCCAAATGTGTTCTAGCCTAGGCATACATGTCAATTATAAACACCAAGTCCAAATGTTTTCTATGCTAAGATTCATCCATTCAAATGAAAGTGATTAAGCCATACAAGTTTATTAACTTTTGAGTTTAAGTGATAAAAATCACTTCAAATTCCCTTAGTGATAAAAATCACTATTGATTTGTTTTATGTCTTTCAAGATTAATTCTCAAGAGCAATAAAACATTAAGAAAAACCTGTAAGAAAATATGGTTAGGTGTTTAAAATGCTCCAAATTGCAAGAAAAAATAAACTTGATTAGCCTCACAAGAAAAACCCCAAAATGGATGGCTTTACTATGGAAAAAATTTATTTTAATTTTTTTTGTTATTTTTTCTATATGTAAATAAGCTTAAAATGACGCAATTCCTATGGAACCACCAAAAATCAAAACATAGATGACAGAACACAAGTGGAGACAACAGAATGCACAGACAACATAATAGGTCACCGAAAAAGTGCAGACGACAAAATAGAAGGTTGCCAAAAAATTGCAGACAACAAAACAAGTTAAAAGCACAGACAACAGAATGTTAGAGATGACAATTTAGTAGAGGTGCTCACAATGCAGATGACAATATGAAGAGACAACAAAACAAATTTTAGAGATGACAAAACAGAATTTTTAAAAAAAAATTTAAACTAAACATGAACTTGCAAAGATGCGAATATGCACAGATGCTAATATGTGCAAATGCTAATCTACATAGATGTTGATTTTCCTAGACAACAGAATGCAGATGACACTACATTTGGCATAGACAACAAAGCAAGGTTTTTGCAACAGATTATAGATTTTTTGACAAATTTTTGAGATGAAAATAGGGATATGGGTCCCATCAAGTGTGCCAAATGTATGCTAGAAAATGTGACCTGTTAGGAGCATGAATTAATAAGAAAATATTAGTTCAAATCAAAACATGTAACAAAAATTCATCAAAATCAAAGAAAACTAAACTAATGCTTGCTTGAGTTTTGCAACTCAAAGCAACCAACAAATCAAGTCTTCTAGCCACCTCTACAACTCAATAAAGGCACCCATGAGAGGCCTTGTTGGTGTGTTAAGATGGGGGGTATGTTTGGTGTGCTCTCCCAAACACAACAATGGAGTGAATCTCTTGAGTGAATGTGCAAATGTGAGTGAGGATGCAATATGATCCTAAACTACATGAAATGAAAAATACTTCAAGAAATGGCTATGGAGAAGGCCATACTTGAAAGCATTCAATGGTGAAAGTATGAAATGCAACAAAGAAACTAACTAGAATGCAAGCTAAACTAAGATGTAAATGAAATGGAGATGAGAAAATGCATGTAAAGTAGACTAATAATGAAAATGCAAAGCTAAACCAGCTATCAAATAGTTAGTACTCACTTAGAAATCTCTATGAAAGCTCAAACTACAATGAAAACCCTAACATGAAAACTCAAGAATCAAAATGGCATGGTAACAATGCAATAATGGGAGATGCCCAATGCTTGAGACAAGACCTCTATTTATAGGCTCAAGAGAGGGCTTGGTGAGCTGGCATCCATATAGATGCCACATAAGGTAACATAAAAGCCATGCAAATAGTCAAAAATTCAAAGTTTGCTCACACATGTGTGAGAAAACTTGAGAAGAAGAGTGGGAGACAAGAGTGTAAAGGGGAGTCTGTAGGTATGCCATCTCACACATGTGTGAGCACACTCTTAGGCTAATGAGGGGGATTAGGAAAGAGATTAAGAATGATTAAGTGGGATGATGGTTATAGGCTAGGCTCTAGGTTATTCTTAAGATTAAATTAAATGAAATTTAATTTAATCATGGGTTTAGAGGAATTAATAGGATGTGAGGATTAAATAAACAAAATTTATTTAAAAAGGGAATGATAGAGGATCATGTGTTAAATTAATTTAACACATTAAGGCTAGTAGTATTTAAATTAAATTTAAATACTTAGGATAATGAACTCATTTAATTAAAATAATTTATTTAAATAGGTAGAAGAATGTGAGAAATATAATTAATTAATTAATAATTAATTACAATTTCATGGGCAATATTAATAAATTAATATAGTCTTTAGGGACAATTTTAAGTGTCTACAGCAAGGTTCTAGCTATTACAATCTTTAGCCTCAATACAATTCCTACAATCCCTATTAAATAGGCCTAATGGCAATTAGCCCACCAAAATAAGGCCTTTTACTCTAATTGAAAAATTCCTCAATAAGAACCCAAATAGGTCAGCAGTATTGATACCTTTTTTTCCCATTCTTGAAACTTTTCTTGTTCTAGGGTTCCCAATATGTCTATGAACCCCTAAACCCAAACTAGCTCAATTTGTAAAGGAAATAACTAACTTAGTGGATTTGGCTATGAATTTCATGGGTTTGATCATAGAACATCAATTTAATGCTTCTAACTCTTTCTAAGATCCCTCTCTAGCACATCCCAACTCCATTTTTATGCACTCTAATCTAACCATGCTTACAATGACTTATTGCGATGCTTCTTGCACCTTGTTGGGACCCTGCTATCTCCCTTAGGGAAAGAAGTTAAAAATAGTTTTCCAATTATTTCAGCCCTCAAATTATATATTTTAATTGTAAATTTATTTCTCTCCCATGCACCAATAAGCTATGATGATCCTACAGTGGGATTTTATGTGAGGAGCAAGTTTTCCATGTTCAGTTAGAACCTAACTAGTAAACTAGTTCTTATGAAAAGATTTATAAAAATAATGAAAATGAAGACTTCAAATCTTAAGATATTGTATATAATTAGTAAACACACCAATCTAAATTAAAAAAATTGCACATATACCAAGACAAATCCATTGAGAATTAGTTTCTCATGATGGAAATGAACTATGATAGAAAAAGTGCAAACAAAACCAATAACATTTTATTGAAAACTTTTCAAAACACCAACCAATCTCTACAATAGGTCATGGATGGTATTATATAAACATCCTCCTCATGGTCTAATAGTTGTGGCATTTCCATAACTATCCATTCTTGAGAATGCAAATTGTACAAGAAATGTTATCATTGACAACTTTTTGCAATTGTCAATTTTCACTTGTATAGTTGTCTTCCTAACCTTTACTCATGCCTACATTAGACCTATGGACCATATTACACCTTATTCCAACACTCCTTATTTAATCTAGGGGCCAAGACCAAGCTGACAACCAAATTGCACTAGAGTAACTTTTTTTTGCATCATTTAATAATTGTGCATTCTAGGTTCACAAAGTGTAACTTATCACCTTGTTGGATATGCCTATCACCTACTCACACTTTTAGGTAAATAAGTGTCCCATTATTCACCATTGGCTTGGCTAGGTCCAATACAATTTGAAATTGACTAGTAGACCTAGGGTTTTCAACGTCTTACCTAGGTACTCCTACACTATTCTCCCCCACAAAGGAAATCAAGTTACCACTGAGGGTAATAGGTCTTCTCCAATGCCCAATTTATTAAATTCATTGGAAGAAAAACACATGGATTCTAACTTTGGTAAGTTTATCCACTTGATTAGGTGCTCCATGTACACCCCATTCCTATGTTGAAAATTTTTCAATTGTATTTTTCTTTGATGTTATAGAAAATGTCAAGTCTTGACAAGTTAGTGTCTGTCAAGCTCACTTGGGAAATGAAGATAGTTTCTAGTTTCTACCACACATTCTAGAGTAAACCAAGTTTAGAGATAGTATGTGTCAAGCTTCACTCATTTTCCAAAAAATGTTTGCAAGAAGATAATGTCTACTGAGTTCACTTAAGAACCGAAGAGAAGTTGGCATAGAACCAGTGTTAAGTGAGCTCACTTTGTTATTAAATAAATTTAGTTTAGAATGCAACATTAACCAAGTTTACATGGCTAACAAAGAAAGTCTGAAGAAAGTCTTTTCTGAGTTAGTTTTGACCAAGCTCGATTGGCTAATGAAGGATTTTCTTGAATCAATATATTTAGTTTGATGAATTTGTTTGTTAAGTCTAGCCCACTTAAGCGATGAATACTAAATATTTATAAATGTATTCAAGTTGACAAGTTATAAGATATAAGTATAAGGCCAAGTTGTGGGATTGAAGAGGATAAGCATAGGAATGAAAAGATAAATCAAGGAAGTGAATTGGAAGGATAGCATAGTATCTTGAGTTGACCAAACTACAAAGTTTTATCTGATCAAGGAGGATCAAGTATTCAAGCCTATACAAAGATCTAAAATTAGAAATATAGTTGCATCAACAATTAGGTCAGATCATTTTTACTCTTTAATAGTTGTAGCAGTGTATCAAATCTCTTAATAGAGTTAGCTTAACAACTATTTACCAAATCCTCTAAAAAGGTGGCATTTCTAGATTGAAGTGTCTAAAGACCTCTAAGAAGTCCACTCCTAATAGGTTCATTAAATCCTTTATTATGGTTACATCTCACAGTGTGTTTTGTAACCTTTAATAGGGTTGGCTCGTAGTAGGGCTCACTTTAGAAGAGTAAAAAATAGTAACTAGTCGTAAATGGTAGTTTTTCCCAAATTGGGTTTCCACATTAAATCTTGGTGTCATATGTGTACATGTTATTTTCTTTCTATTGATACAGCTAAGTTAATTAAGGTTGATCACATTAAACATCTAAAGATGTAATATTTTAGTGCTAATTGAGTTACAATAATATTTTCAATTTCAACAGAGTTTGGTTTTGATTTGTATTGGCATCTAATGGATCTAGGATTTATTTTTGTGGTAACTAATTCACCCATCCCTTATTAGTTACTCCTCTTGTATTTACAATAATTAGTGTCACAACTTTTGGTACTTGTAGAGAAGGTTTCAAGGACCTAAGATAAATATCAAGATGTCTTATAGAATGGAGATCCCTAAGCTAAATAGAGATAACATCAAGGCATGGTAGGAACTCATGAGATTGCATTTGGCAACCATTAGAGACTTAGGCCTAAAGTACCTAGATGCCAAGTATGTGGTACCTAATGGAACTATGATTGTTGAAGAGATTATAGAAAAGAAGAATCATAACATCATGATTATTGATATTACTTCAACTCTCAGCTATGTTGAATTTGATGAAGTTAAAGAATGCAATACTACTCATAAGATGTGAATAGAGCTAAAGCCATCTATGGAGGAGATGATAATATAAGGAGAGACAAGGGAGAAAGTCTTAGATGTCAATTTGATCAAATGAGAATGAGAGAAGATGAGAACATTTCAAAATATAGTGAAAGAATCAAAGCTAATGTGTGTGTAATCAGAGCCTCAAGAGGAAAGATAACAGATGAGATAGTGGTAAGAAAGGTTGTTAGGAAACTTCTTCCTATATATAGAATTGGGGTGCCAAAAATTTAAGAAATGAGATGAAATCCCAAGAATGATATAATATTGGATGTGGTAGTGAGAAAGTTGACAAAGTTTGAGTTAGATAACTATGACAATTATGTTCCTAACACTACCAACCTTGAGTGTGCATTTCAAGCTAGACTATCAATCAAGAAGAAATATGCAACATCTAATAGGCAATCTGATAGTGAGGGTGAAGATGGTTTTGATGAAGATCTTGAAGTCATTGAAGAATTACTTGCACAAAGGTTTCCCAAAGATAAAGGAAAGTACAAAGGTAAAATTCCTTTGATCTTCCTTTCTTGTGAAGAAATTGGTCAAATTGTTGCAAGGTGTCAAAATAGAGAAGGAAACAAAGAAAAGAAGAATGAAAATTACCAGGGAAAGAAGGACTTCAAAAGTTATAAGGACTACAAAGAAAAAGGTAAGAAATCTTGTTACATTGTTAAAGATTTTGAAAGTAGTGAAGAATAAGATGAAATGGTTTACATTGATATTAAGGATCAATCAGATGATGAGAATGATAATATAACACTTATCTCACATATTAGTAAGAATGGTACATGGATTATTGATAGTGGTTGTTCTCACCATATGGCTGGTGACAAATCAAAATTTGAGAACTTAGTACACTATGATGGTGGAAGTGTTAGATTTGGTAATGATGAATCATGTTATGTGAAAGGTAAAGGTTGTATTGCACTAACCAATAATCTTAGATGTGATAATGCTTATTGAGTTGAAGGACTAAAGCATAATCTATTTAGTGTGGCTTAATTGAATAACATTGGATTCAAGGTAGAATTCATGAATGGAAAGGCCAATCCACTATATAGAAAAGGAAATCTAGTTGGGACTAACAAGCAAACAAGAGGTAAACTATTCTACCTGGATCTTAATGGAAGTTCATGTTTCATTTCTCAAGTAGAAGAAAGTTGGTTATGGCATAAGATGTTATTTCATGTGAATTTTGATAACCTAATAAACATAAGAAAGAATAGAAGAGTTAGAGGCATTTGAAGCCTGAAGAAACCTAACATGGGCATGTGAAAGAATTGTCAAATTGGTAAGATGGGAAAGACAAGGTTTAAAAGAATAAATTATCATTCTGAAGAAGTCTTGGAGCTAGTCCATACAAACTTTTGTGGACCTATCGAAAAAAAAAGATTCATAGGAGATAATTAATTTACTGTATTTGTTGATGATTATTTTGGAATGATGAATGTTGTGTATTTGGAAGATAAATCCAAAGCTTTTGAAAATTTCAAATAATATTTGGCTAGAGTGGAGAAAGAAACAAGAAATAAACATAAATGTTAGAGATCAGATAGAGGAGGAGAATTCATTTCTAATGAATTTAATGAATTTTGTAATGAGAGAGGAATCAAAGGACAAGTGTGTGCACTTAGCACACCTCATTAGAATGGAATTGTTGAAAGAAGGAATAGATCAATCATGAATTGTGTAAGGATCCTTATAATAGAAAAGAATGTTTCTATCAGATACTAGAAGGAACCAATCAAAATTGCAATTCATACTTTGAACTGAGTTTAGTTGATGAAGGATTCAAATCAAACACCTTTTGAATTATGGTATGGCTATAAACCTAATGTGTGATACTTCAAAGCATTTGATAGTAAATGTTATATTTTGAAGGATTATAGAAAAGGAAATTTGATGTCAAAATGATGAAGGTATATTTCTAGGATATTCCAATAAGAGCGAAGCATATACATGTCTGAATCTATCTACTCATATAGTTATAGAAAGTGCACATGTGAAGATTGATGAGTTTATAGAAAAGAGTGAAGAAAAAAGTAGTAAGGAACCTTAAGACTACAAAAACTTTATTTACTATGAGCCTGTTACTATTCCTAATGTTCAAACAAGTGGTAATGAACAACCTTCACCACCCAAGTCCTTAAAATATCTAGCTCAACCTAAGCTAAAACAAGAGCAACCTGAGTCATAAGAATGACCCAAGTTTAAACAAGAGGAAATTGAGTCATAGTATGATGGACCTAAGTCATAGATAGTGGGACTTGAGCATGATATAGAAGATTATGGTGAACCTATTGATTTCAGAAAGAAGGAGCCTAGATTTGCTGGATATGTCAGAAGGCATCATGCACACAAGAAAATCATTAGAGATTAGTCAATTTTTAAAATTGGTCTGCATCACAATAGGTGTATAATAATCATGCCAAAGGCCATACTTAGGAATAGTATATTTAATCTAAGGAATATTTTTCCCATAATGAGGTGCATTTAATTTTATCAACCCAAGGACATATACTTGAAATGGTTGGCACAGTATGTGCACTACGTTTCTTAATGAGTCATTATTCTTATGCTATAGGAAAGTAAAATGAAAGGAAAGAACCTATACTAGTGCTGTAGGAAACTAACACACTTAACTCTTTACTAAAATGAATACTGAAAATGCAATTAAATAGATATATCCCAACTTGATTCATCTACTATAACTATTCTTACAGATGCTATAGGAACACTCACAAAGTATGATGCTACATGAAGGAACTTATAACTTCTACCTGCAATACTAAAGATGCTTGAAAATAAATGTATACTACTCTAATCTAATCCACCTCCCAAGTCAGCCCCCTTGGTTGGATTTTGCAAATATACTAACATAGAATGTAAACCATGAGTGATTTCATTATGTTCTAGAAATTCATTACATGAGAACAATACATAGAAATATAGAAAACAACTCACTGCAAGAGTCAATAGTTTCTTGTCATAAACTTTCTTCTAACTTTTTAACACTATTGGTCTAATATCTATAAATAGAAGACCGATGCTTATTCTAAAACATAAAAGAAAAACAAGCTAACTTCAAATCTTCCAGAGAAAAAGGAAGAAAAGATAATAGCTCAATGTAGGAATAATAAAGTCTAGACAACTACTTTGACATAATAATAAATGTAGAGAAATATAATAGTTCTTCATAGCTCCTCCATATTAGTAGTCATGTCCCTTGGTACCATTATGACTCTTTCCATTATGGCTCAACATCTTTTCTCCTCAAATGCTATTGGCTATCTTCAATGTTTCAATTTGAATGCTTCCAACCATCTCTAACTCCCTTTGCTAACAAGTTAGTTATTATATAGAGATATTGGCAAATAAACATTATCAAATTAAATTCAAATATGAGAACACACATTCTGATGGTTATATGAAATACTATATTATATATATAATATTTGCAAAATATAACATACTATCTACCCATATGTTAATGATCAATTCAAGTAAACATAAGTTCACAAATTTCTTGGTGGAAATAAAATAGAGTATTTAGAACTATCATAAAATAGAGGCAATAATTAACCTCATCATCTGCTCCTTGGTAAACTAATGCTTTTCCTTAAGCATTGCATTTTCTAGTTAGTGACCTAAATTCCCCAACTTCATTCCTTCCTTTCATGCTACTCTTGAAGGTGTAGTAGAATCCTCATCTTCTCTCCCAAAATTCCCTTCTATTATCCTTTTGTAGCTTGTCAAGTTTGTCAGCATTAATATCATATAGGGGCCACATGAGCACTGAAGATTGCATAGTGAGTGTGCACCATAGTTTTGGCCTAGCCTATTTTCCCAACTCTATATAATTTGGAACCTGGTGAAGGGTAGCATCTAAATTGATAGAAATATGTGGTTTTGATCTTTTAAGTATCTTAGGTAATCTGGCCCACCTACTTTTAGCACCAACCATGGCTTTTTGAAAGGAAAAATAAGGTAGGTTCTCATATTCTACATACACCCTGGTTCTAACAGTCAAGATTATGTCCCTTAATCCCTTGTTCTTATCCCCATAAGTTAATCTAAACCAGTTCCTAAGAATTTCTTCTGGTTTATTGTTCTTAGCTCTTAATGAAAAGGGCTCTGTTCTTTCCTCATCTCTATAATTATTTAGTTGTCTATCATAATTATCTTCATTATGCATCCAGAACATTAGATCCCTTAGATGTATATCCCCTATATAGAGTAAAGGATTCCTTTGAGTTTTTGTTGGAATGATAAAATTGTGCACATATAACTCATAGAGAAAAATTTGCTGGCAGGATGGAAAAATCTGGTATCAACCATATAATTCCTAAGCTGATTTGAATTTTGCATTTATATACTTGAGGGTTAGAATAAGTTGGAATAAAATGAATTATTCATTTAAGCACATATCATAAATCCAATGTGGTGGTCTACAAGAAAGTTCTTGATCAACCAATTTGAGGGCATGATCCATCCTTTGTTTTTGGTTTGCCAATTGCTCTTTCAAATCTGTAATTCCCTTACCTAGTGACACTATGTCTTCCTTCATTTTCTTCCTCTCTTCTTCCCATAGGGCTATAGAAAAAAAATGTTGTCCAAACAACTAGAATTTTTTTTTTTATAGGGTAATGAAACTGTTGTCCTCTTCATATTTATTTTTTCTCTTCCTCTGTTCCTTCCATAACTACTTTAAAAAATCTTTAAGCCATGTTGGTTTATAGGGAACTAGGCCAGTGTTTGAATAAACTAACTCATTCATTATGAGAACTATTTGTTGGCCTATTAGGAAATCATCTTGATTTTCATTTACTTTAACCCTACATTTCTCATTAGGTTTTTTAGGAATGTGTTGGTAAATAGATTTGTTCTTTTATTTTCTGTAAAAATATGACTCTCAATGCCTGGATTATGAACAATATCTATTCACAACAGTTGAAAAATCATTTTATAGTTACTGGCTTTTCTTTGAATTGGTAGGTACAACTACCTATATGAATGATACTCAATGAATTATGTTTTCTCCTACTTATCTAATTGGGATGTGCTCTTAACCCGAGAGTAGAAGAGGCAAACCAAATTAAGCCTAACTAGAACTTAATTTAGGCAAGAATACTTCAAAATACTAAAAAGAATTCACGTATCCACATTTCTTATGAATTCATAAATCCACTCACAAAAAATTAAAATAAGTTGAAAATCAAATCTAAATTGCAACTGATGAATTGAAAAAAAAGAAACTAATAGCATCCTTTCATCGAATGAATTGTAACAATACTTATTACATTCATTCATGTTCTATAAAACAGAGGAAATGAAGCTCTGTTCTTCCTCAGTTATCTATAACACAAAAAGGAAATACTAACTAATCACAATACCTACTGGAATGGAAAATGATTGAAACAAAGTGCCATTCAATTGTCTCTGCAACAAATAGTACTTCACACCAAAATTTTGCCGACCTTTCATTAATCATTCAACTTCATACATATAGGGTTGAGAGATAACCTTTACAATAGGAATTTCAATTGGTTCATCTCTTGAATATGACAAATGGAAAGATGCCAGTTTTCAAATTACAAAAATTTACAAAATTTGCAAAATTTATATCAGGGAACAGAAAGGGAGTGTTAAATAAATCACTTAGATTTCTTTCCCTTTTCAATTTTTGCCCTATATGTTCTGGCAGCCACTATAATTGGGATCATTTCTTCATGACTAGGCACATGTACATTGGTGAATCTTAAGAGCCACTTTGAATGCTCTCGAGCCAACTCCTTTACTGTATTCAACTGACTTGTCAACTATTCAGACGCCACATGTACATATCCACCAAGTGTCTACAACTCTACCACTCTGTTTTGACCACTTGAAGTCATCCCAGATAGATTACTCAAGTATGTGGAGAAGTTATTTTTCATTACTTCCATCCCAATGAGAGCCTTTCCTTGCCCACTTTTTTGTGGATCAGTGTGTAATCCTTGCATGAGCTCAAATGTTATGTCTTGGATCTTCTTCACCTTTTTTTTTTTCTTTGAGTCCTTCCTCTACCTCTTGAATCCTTTCCTACTTGAATTGCATGTTTTGAAGCCATTCAAATAGAGGCTCAGTCCCCTTCTTCAAAGTATTCACTTCAACTGCCTCTTTTTCCTTCATTTGGATGACCATATTTAGGAGAGAAATGCATTCGTCACATCTTTCCTTTTCTACGGCCAAAGTGTTTTGATTAGAAGTGATATTATCCTTCTCAATTTCTAACCGAAGGATAACATTTCCAATTTGATCAATCAGAACGGCTCCATCTATACTGAGCTTCTCAATCCATTCTTTTCTGATCTAGCCAAAATGTCTATCTTTTTGGAGCTATGAGATGAAGGCTTGCACTTCTTCTATAGTAGTGTTATTAGTAGCAGGTACACTAGTAATGGTTGCTAATGGAACAACTAGTTGCCTAATAAATCTTTTCAATTCTTCAATCTCTTCTTTCATTTTGATTTTTGACAATTTGAGGTTCTCCAATTGTTGTTCTATCACCTCATTACTTGATCTCCATAGGCCCACTTTTGTATCATGCCTAGCTTCCCCTAGATCAATTGAATGTAGAGTGAAATCCTCTAGTGTCATATCTTCAATTCTCCCTGCCTTGTTTTGTTTTGCTACCTCCAGAGTTAAGTGCCCTGTTTCAGGATCTTGTCCTAGAATTGACAAGGTCATCTTCTTTTTAGCTCTCACTATAGAAGATCCTGAGTGAACTGATTGAGATACAACATCTTTTGAAGGTACAACATCTTTTGAAGGAACACTTTCATCTTTTCTTTTCCTCTTCTTTTCCAAAGTATGTTCGAGCCAAGACTCTATACTAATCACTTTGGAGGCTATTCCAAGTGATTCAATGCTGAAATTTTTCCTCTTTATTGGAGTCATTGTCACAATAGTTGCAAAAAAGAGGTTCTTTGAATCTTGAGAAAGAAGCCAAGATGAACCTAAAGCTTTCTCTTCTTCTTGAGTTCTCTTTGCAACTTCATCAGACTCAGTGGATTCACTACTACTACTTTTATCATCTCCAATCTCTAATATTTGAATAGGGGAACTAGCAAGCTTAAGAACAAGAGCACTTATAGATGGAGTAGGGATACAACAAGGGGATAAGATAGGGGTAGCATGAAGAGATGGAGTTGGAGAAGGATGAGGAGATGAGGGTGGAGTGGCATGTGGAGATGAAACTAGAGCAGGAGCTCCATCTTTCTGCTCTTTCATTCCTTTTTCATCTTCAACTTGAGTTCCAATGATTGGTAGTGATCCACCTTGACAGGTTGGGGCTATTGGAACATTCTTCTCTGGGGGCTAATCACGTCCACCTATATATTGGGCTAGTCCTTGAGTAGCAGTGGTAGTAGCAGTAGGTGTGGCACTTTGAGATGAACCAGGAGTAGCTGTCGGTAGATAAGCTTGAGTGGTTTTACTCTTGCTCCATCCTTTCTTAGCTGTCCACTCAACCCACTTTCTAGTCCTTTTGATAATTCTTTCCATCATGACATCAAAATCTTCTACTATGTCAACATATGGTTTAGAGCTAATGGGAGTATTCCTCAATTTAGTCAAATATGTATTACTGTACATATTTTGACCATCGTCTTCCAACCATTCCACATTTAAATTTATACCATATGTCTTTACCTAATCAATTGTAAATATGGAAAAGGCACAATCTCGAATCTCCAGTTCATTCTTACAATCCACCCAATAATCCTCCATGGTTGTCACATGTTTGATTATGCTTCCAATTTGAAGCACATCTCTAGCATATCCATTTGGATCAAATATGGGCCTTACTACCTCGTACTCTTCCAATTTGTATCTAATCTCAAATGCTTTGAGTATATTCTTTGCATTTGATCTGGTCTCATAATTGTATGCTCTGACTTTTATAGGGAATTCATACACTTTCTTCCTCAAGCTAGTGCTCAACATGTTCACTTGGATTGCTTATCTCACTATCTCCATGAGCACGATCATATCATCTGGATACCTGAGCATCTTTAGTAGAAATCCATCAAACACTGCAAGACGCAAATAAGAAAATGATGAGAACTAAATGAAATAACTACCAAATTGATTGATGGTCACCATTGCTTCTAGACTAAATCTCTGCTCTGGACACCCTTGGAGCTCCCTGCAAATCCTCATGGTGAATGCATCATTTACCTAGATGTATTTTGCATAACTATTCTGTAATTGCAAGCATGGATAAAACTCATAACTTTTTACATTATCAAGAAAGTTCTCAATTCTAGGGAGTCCCAGCCACAATTAAAGAGAAGCCAACATGTATATCAAGAAAGAGGACATATAAAATGAATTATAAAACTTGGCTGCATTGAGAGCCCTAGAAAGAGGCTCACTGACCTCATACGCCCAATCAATATACTGTGTGTCTAAGAAAATAACTTGCACCAAAAAGAAGTACTACTCTACAAAATTAAAAGTTTCTACCTCACCTTTGAGTCAATGCAATAGAACCAAAATGTCAACAATTTCTAGTTTGAGGTTTGTGCCGAAAAGAGTTTTAGGGACTTTACTCTTAGCTCCCCTTGGATTTTGAAACCAAGACTGCATGATGTCCCTCCTCCAAACCATCTTCTTCAAAGAGAACTCAGACATAGCTCCACTCATTGTTAAATCAGAGAACTCCTCCCATTCTGGGATTTGCATGCAATTCACTACTGCTTGACAATCAATTGAAATCAACATTGTTTGGTCATGCAATAGAATCTACTTTGTATCCGGGTTGTAATGATTGATGCATTCCAAAATTAACTCCCAGGCTTGTACTACTACATGAAACCCCACTGCCTCTACTAATCTGCTTCCCCAAAGTTTTTTTGTTATGGGATGAATTGGCTTTGCTCTTAATCTCCTTTGAAAATCTTGCATATCATAAAAATGGAGTGAAGTATCTTTGATAGTCGACCACGCTGACTTAATTCCACCCAATCCATCAAAACCCGTGAATCTTGTTGCCATTTTATTTAATGTATGATAGCAAAGATTCAAATAATTGTAGATGATACAAGAAGAAAACTTTGTAACTTTGAAAATTAATTGAAAGCACTATCCTGTACAACAGTATAATAGTAAAATGGTAGTTTGAAAATATACTACTTCCCTCTTTATAAAATAACCCTAGATTTGCCTGTTGAATTTCATAAATTGCACCACACGAGCGAAATTAAGGATAAATCCATTGCATTGGTGGAT
Source organism: Cupressus sempervirens (assembly GCA_028749045.1). NCBI lineage: Eukaryota > Viridiplantae > Streptophyta > Pinopsida > Cupressales > Cupressaceae > Cupressus > Cupressus sempervirens. The sequence goes on from CM053788.1 coordinate 656,425,255, forward strand.
GTAAAGGTTCTAACGGATTTATCTTTGTCTTTTCACTTTTTTTGTTGGCTCAACGATAACTCTCATTAATTACTAGTTTACTTTTCATTTCATCCATCTTTCAAAAAATCAAGAATGGAGAACTTCCTCGGGAAAAATCTACTTAACTCAATTCTGCTTGCAAAAGCCTTATCAATTCATTGATTTGCTTCTATTTAATTGCACAAAATAATCTACAATCAATTCACATACTTACCAAGCTTGCAGGAATGATTTTTCTTCAAATGCAAAAAATGACATTTGAGGGTAGAAAACCCGTGGTGGAGAAGCTGATTTGTGATTTTCCTCTTAAGCTTTCATTTTTACCTTTTCTATCCTAAGCACTTTACTACAAGCCCTCAGAAAACATAAAAGAGGCTTCATGAGCAAAAAATGGGGCCTGCTAGTGACTTTTCCTTTTTATTTAGACCTTTGCAAAAAATTTACCTCTTGGTTTGGAGTCCGTCTAAGGAGAAGCTACTTCTGAGTTTTTCGATGATGCTTATCCTGATCATCTTAATAAGTTCTGAGTAATTTTTGCAATGAAACTTGATAATTTTTGAATGATTTGATCATATTATGGCTTACCTTTTCTTATTTTTAGCTTACAGATAGCATTGATGGATCATTGCAGAGTTTCACCTTCTATGTGCGAAAACTCGCTATGGAGAAGAAGAATGTTTATTTTCTGCCCAGGCCCATTGTTTTACTTCTCCTGCCCTATTCACTTTATTTTAAGCCTCTAGAAAAACAAAAAACTGACTTCACAAGTCAGAGGTGGGACCCATGGATCTCTTAGTTCCTTTGCATACACCTCTTTAGAAAATTGATTTCTGACTTCAAAGTCAGCCACAGAGAAGCTCTTTCCTTATTTTTTGCCAATCATTATTCTGATCATTTATTGGACTTCAAAATGATTCCCGCTATGAAAAAATGACATAATTTGAATAATATTTTCATAACATGATTCACCTTAAATAAAGTTGGCCAATAGCATTTGCCAGTCTTTGTGGAATTTAACCTTTGGGGTGCGAAAACCCTACTAAGGAGAAGCCGAAACCTATTTTTCTGCCAATTCAATTTCTCTATTTCTAGATTAGACAAGCTACAAGAAAATCAATTGATGTAGCATAATTTGAGAATCCCCATCGAGTATGGTTCTAAACTACCCTTTAAGGCTCACAAAAAATCAAGAAATACCCACCCAGGCTATATGTGACACGGGAGAAGGAAAAAGATGAAAAGTTGATGGAGAAACTCAGCATCTAAAGAGGAAAAACCTATTGACCCAACTTGACAAAACATGACATTAGTTCACTTTCCACTTTGAAAAATTTGTGTATGGTGAAAAGTGGGGCAATAGCTGGCTCTGACTGGGGACTTGGGTAGAATATGCCCAAGCAAAGGGACTTAGAATCTCTAGTTTCACAGAAGAAAATAAAAGGTGGCAACACAACAAAAACTTAAGCAAACAAGAAAACAAGGAAAAAACACCAAAAAGGAAAGGCTAACTAAGACACACATGATACTAAGTCTAACTATGGTACATTACAGGGGTTACCTACTTTCAATTTGTAACTTGATAGAGCTTGAGATCTTGACCATTATAAGTCAGGGGTAGTACTTCACCATCTTCATATGCCAGCTTGAAAGAATTGTTCTCGAATGCTTGTTGAATTCTAAAAAACCCTTCCATAGAGCATCAAAATTTTTATGCATTACTTTTGGGGCTTTTCTTTTGTCCCAAAGTAGCACACTTTCTCCTACCATGAATTTCGTCGGTCTTGTTCTCTTATCAAATAGTTCTTTTACTCGCATTTGGTGCTGTGTGATATGATCAACAATTTCCATCTTTTCTTCTTCTAGTTTACTCAGATACAAGATTCTCTTTTCTAGACCATCCTTATAGACATCATCTTCAATTATTATTCTAAGTTTTCTTGTGGCCAATTCCAATGGTAAAGGTAGATTAGCTTCAGTTCCATAAACCAATTCAAAGGGGGTTATAGAAATTTCCCTCTTAGGTGTCACCCTATCTGCCCAGAGTGCCTCATGAATCTTTTTGTGCCAAATTTTTTGATTATCTAAGACCAGCTTCTTAACAATATTAATTAAATTCTTATTGCTAGACTCTGCTTGTCCATTCCCTTGAGGGAAATAATCAAATGAATGACTAACGGTGATCCCATACTCAAAACAAAAGTTAGTAATTTCAATTGAAGAAAAATAGGATGCATTATCCATTACTAACTTAATAGGAACACCAAACCTGACTAGAATGTTCTCTTTTATGAATTCACATACCACCTCAGAAGTAGTCTTCTTTGTGGCCTTAGCTTTTACCCACTTAGTGAACTAGTCAGTTGTAGTTATGATATATTGATGACCAACCATGGATGTAGGGGTAATTGGACCAATGAAATCAAGGCCCCATTGCTGAAAAGGCCCTTCAATGATAACAGGTCTTAGTGGTAGTGCAACTAGGTGAGGGCGACCAGAGAACATTTTACACTTTTCACAGTTCACTACCCATGCATATGCATCTTTAAACATCCCAGGCCAGTGATAGCATTGCCTTAGTATTTTAAAAGCTATAACTAAAGAAGAGAAGTTTCCTTCATAGGCCTCATCATGAAATGCTTTCAACAGCTTTTCTTGTTGTGGTTTATCTATGCACCTCAGAAATGTACCATCAATAGCCTTTTTGAAAAGCTTGCCATCCCAAATCACATACTTGGCAACTTTTAATTTAAGATCTCTTCTTTGTTTTGCATTCAAACCTTTTGGACATTCACCATATGTTAAAAGGTAAGAAATGTTTTCGATATATGAATCATAGAGACCTACTGCTAGCACCAGTTCCTTGTCATCCGATTCTTCTAATTTTCCAGTGGCTTTTTTTTTCTGCAATTTCTCTACATAGAGCATTTCCTCTTATCAGCTTGGTAGGTTTAATCTCAATATCATATTCTTGTATCTTCTCCACCCATGCTCCTCTGACATTGCAACCTACTTCCTATTGCATTAGCACACTTTTTACTGTTGTGTCTAGGAAAAAGACAACATAATGTGAATGTAAGATATAGAAACAAAGATTCTTAAGTGCTTTGACCACTGCATAAGCATGTTTTTCAATTTGTGAATATTTCAGTTCATGATTTTTCAAAGGTATGCTCATGAAAGTGATGGGAGCTTTTATTCCTTCATTATTCTCCTGCACAAGAATAGATGATAATGTACATGTTTTGAAGCATAGCAATAAATAATAAAATCTTGCTTGTAATTTGGATGACATAGCATAGGGGCATTAGCAACAATAGTTTTTATATTCTGAAAAGCTCACTTTCCTTCCTCACTCCATTTGAAACTTGAATTTCCCTTCATCATATCTATTATATGCTTAGTAGTTTCTACAAAATCAGGAACAAACCTTCTAAGGAAATTGACTTGGCCAAAGAAAGATTTAACTCCCATTTTATTTATAGGTAGGCTTAGTCTCTGGATGGCCTCTACTCTGTCATGAACAATTTTAATGCCTTCCTATGACACTATATGTCCAAGTAGTTTTCCTTCAGTTACACAAAAAACTGGCTTTTTTGGGTTGAGAGAAATCCCATGCTCTCTGCATCTTTGCAACACTCTTCTCAGATCCACCATATGGTCTTTCCTTTTCTTTGAGAACATAGTGAGATCATCCAGGTATATAACTATTGTTCAATCTTTTGTATCAGCAAAGGTCTCACTCATACATCTTTGGAAAGTAGCCCCAATGTTGATCAGTTCAAAAGGCATCTTGTGATATGTAAATGTACCCCAAGGAGTTGTAAATGTTGTTTAATGTTGATCTTTTTTTCTACTTTGACCTAATTATAACCTGAAAGGCCATCGAGCATAGACATCATCTCAAATCTAGCAACTATTTGTAACAAATGGTCCATGTTTGGGAGAGAAAAATTATCTTTGAGAGATGCCTGATTCAAATTATGGAAATCTACACAAATCCTTATCTCTCCATTCTTCTTCCTGACAGGTACTATGTTGGCTATCCAGGTAGATTGATGGACAAGATAAATGATCCTTGCTTTTAACATTTTACCAACTTCTCAGAAAATGGCATCTGCAACCTTCAGATTATAGTTTCTTTTCTTTTGCCAGAAAGGTACCACATTTGGTTTGAGAGGAATCTGATGTTTCACCTCTCCTCCTCTGTAGCTCTCCAGGTCTTCATAGCTCCAAGAAAAGACATCTCTATATTCTTTGAATAATTTATTTGCAATTTCTCTCTCTTTGGGAGTACAACATTTTACAATATTAATCATTTTGGAATCATGGACATCTCCAATGTTCAATCCTTCATATTCATCTATGGCATGTCCCTTTTCTATTCTTTTTCGCTTAACATAGGCATCATGTCTACTAAACAACTTTTCTAGAGCTACAAAATATGGGGGAATAATATTTCTTTTCAGTTGGACCTCACCACTTTTGCTATGTTCATCGTCCTCACAAGACTCAGGTTCAGAGTTGGCTTTATCATTTTCAATAAACAGCTGCAAACTCTTATCATTATTAAAGACTTGCTAGGATTCTACATTATCTGGGATAGTAGATCGATATGTAATTTCAATTTGATATTTCTTATCCTTAAAATTTGGATGTGGGAGTAACAAGGAAGCAGAGACTGCAAGTGAGTCAGCCTTTGTATTCATTTCTCTTGGTATAACTCTAATGGAGAAGGCATCTAAACTTTCTATCTCATCCCACATCCTATTCCTGTAATTCTTTAGTTTATGATTCTTCACCGAGTAATGTCCATTGATTTTCCTCACAATAAGCTCTGCATCACCTTGTGCCTTTAAGACTTTTATCCCTCTTTTTTTTGCAGTAACTATCCCCAATATTAAAGCTTCATATTATGCTATATTGTTTGTGTTACCAAACTCTAATTTGAAAGCTAAGGACTCAGCTTCTCCTTCTAGGGATATCAATACTACGCTAGCTCCCAAGCCTAAGGAAGCATAACTTCCATCAAATTTGAGTGTCCAGATGTTAGAAGCCTCTTTGTTTTTATCAGGAAACTTCTCAACCTAATTCTCATTCATTTGTTTACCTGAATCTTCTTTAGTAAATAACATATAATTACTGAATTCCAATCCCTAATATAAAATTTGAGCTTTGGGATCATCCAATTTCAAGACTGTGAATTTGGCTTTTTCTTCAGGCTCTAATTTGAGCTTCTTATTACCAATGGGTATCACAGCTTGGGACTAGTCTAGCTTAATTTCTCCTCCTAAGTCTCGACATAAACTTCTACTTAAAAGAAGTCCATAACTTGTAGGAATATCAGCTACCATAATGGTTAACAGGAGTTTCTTTTCTGGATATGAGGCTAGAGCTACTTGTGCATCTTTAATTTGTCCAAGCAAAGGGACTTGTTTGGCATCCATAGAATAACATCTCCCAGGCACTTTAGTAAGATTCAACCCCAAGGATTTAGCTACAAAATGTGGCATAACATTATCTGATGCACCTAAATCTATTATGCAATTATTGAGTTTACATCTATTAATATACAATGAAATATAAAAAGGTTCGGGCTTCTGTCCAGGGAAGGTTGCTAAAACAGTAGAATCTCCTTGATTAAACAAGCTAGATGTTAAGGTTTCATCTTCAATTTCAATAGTCACATTATGATTCAAGTCTAAGGTACCTCCTTTACATTTATCCACTAATCTCTTTAGCTCAAAAGGATGTGACTTTAAATAATCAATAGTGGAAATTTGAATCTTTGACTCTTCACAAAATTGAATGAAATCAAAAGATGTATGGTCCTTAACCATTTATGAAGTGGATGTTTCTTGATCAGTATGTACTTTACTCGTAGAGGGACTGGAGCCATCTTTGTGAGTATGACTAGAGGTTTGATTCTTCAAATTTTTTCCATGGGTAAGTACTGTGTATGAGGTTCCATCAATAGTTGCATAACACTCACCTTTTGATTCAAAATATGATTCATATTCTAAAAATAAATTTCCAGAGTCACCATTTGAACAGGAATCAGGTTTTGAACATGGAGCTATAATATTCAATTCATTAGTAGATAGCAATTACATCATACAAATAGTCTCTGGACAATTCTCACTGTCATGATCTGTGGTTAAATGAAAGATTTACATATTTCCCTTTTTTGGTGCTGCTTCAATTTGCAACCTAGGTTGTGAACCTAAAACCTGCGGAAATCTACTTTCATTACTTCTTCCTGGTGAGTTTTTGTAATTTCATTGATAATAGTTATTGAATCCTAGTAATTTCTTTTTCATTGCTACTAACTCATTAGACAACTTTTGAATCATTTCTTCTGATGATGTGGTATAACTAGAACTCCCTTTAGTTTGAAGTTCTTGTTTCCATTTTCTCATGGAAATTAGTCATCTTCATATTCAATAGCTTTCTTTGATGTGTCAGCTAGATCAGTAGGGCATGCTCTTCTTAGATCGTAATTAATATCTGGAGGCATAGCACTAATAAAGAAGGTTTTTAAATTGCTAGGTGTGGGTCTATCATTAGTAGGAATTCTGCTAATAATCTTATTGAAGTTGGCAATGAAACCCCTCATGCTCATAGTTGGTTGCTTCTTAATTGAAGTCAATTGTGTTAGCAAGGCATGTTCATCTTTTGTAATTTTGAATCTAGCTTCAAATTCAGTTCTCATCATGTCCCAATCTGTTATTGAACCATCAACTAAATGATAAAACTAGTCTACTACATTATCTGTAAGAGTCTCTACAAACAATCTTACAACGATATCTTCATGTCCCACCCCCAATATATGGGTAGCTACAAAGAATGCTTTAATGTGTTCATCTGTAGTGACTTTCTCATCACCTGAGAATTTAGGGAAGTTCTTCCTTGAACTAGCTGGAAGTGGATGATAAGCATTTAGTGCTAACGGCCCTATTTCTGTGGCCCATGGAGCAACCATGATTGTTCTAGTAGTATATGGTAGAAAATTAACAACTCAAGGTACAATAACTCTATGAAGTGCTAATACCTGACAAGTGGAATGCGAAGTGTTGGTGTCTTGATTTCTAATAGGGGAAGGGGGTCTACTTTGACTTTTACCTTCACCTTTCCATTTTGGAACTTCTAAGATAGGAAAACTGAGCTCTGTTAATTTATCAAAGGTGGAATCTTGCCCACCTTATTTCTTGGTACTTATGAGGAACCTAAATTGTTCCAGATGTTAGGTCTTATTTAACTCTTAAGCTTACCATCTTAATTGTCTTTTTGCTCTCCGAATTTCTCTCCTTTGAACAACTCTTTCAATAGCTTCAGCTCTTCTTTCTTCTTCCTCTAATATCTGACCAACAATCTAATAATGTTCAATGTTCCTTCTATGCCTCCAAACAAATGTATTAAGTGATGAAATTATATCCTCTTGGTCATCTTGAAAACCAAGGTTAGATTGGAGCACTGGGATTATTTTTTCATGAGGTAGTACCATTTTTCCTCATGATATAGGCTTTTTGATCAAGCGACTATTCATCTCCCCAATGGAGTCACAAAAAATCTGTTGGTAAATAGATTTGTTCTTTTATTTTTTGTGAAAATATGACTCTCAATGCTTGGATAATGAACAATATCTATTCACAAGAGTTGAAAAACCATTTTATAGTTACTAGCTTTTCTCTGAATTGGTAGGTATAGCTCCCTATATGAATGATACTCAATGAATTATGTTTGCTCTTAACCCAAGAGCAGAAGAGACAAACCAAATTAAGCCTAACTAGAACTTAATTCAGGCAAGAATACTTCACAATACTGAAATGGATTCACACATCCAAATTTCTTATGAATTCATAAATCCACTCGCACAAAACTAACATAAGTTGAAAATCAAATCTAAACTACAATTGATGAATTGGAAAAAGAGAAACTAACAACATCCTTTCATCGAATGAATTGTAATAATACTTATTACATTTGTTCACGCTCTATAAAATAGAGGAAATGAAACTCTGTTCTTCCTCAGTTCTCATAACATGGAAAGGAAATACTAACTAATCACAATACCTACAGGAATGGAAATTGATTTAAATGAAGTGGCATTCAATTGTCTCTGCAACAAATAGTACTTCACACCAAAATTTTGTTGACCTTTCATTAATCATTCAAATTCATACATATAGGGTTGAAAGATGACTGTTATAGTAGGAATTTCAATCGGTTCATCTTCTGAATATGAAAAATGGCAAGATGCAAGATTGTCAAATTACAAAATTTGCAAAATTTATATTAGGGAATAGAAAGGGAGTGTTAAATAAATCAATTAGATTTCTTTCCCTTTTCAATTTTTTCCCTATATGTTTTGGTAGCCACTATAATTGGGATCATTTCTTCGTGACTAGGCACATGTACATTGGTGAATCTTAAGAGCCACTTTGAATTCTCTTGAGCCAACTCCTTTACTGCATTCAACTAACTTGTCAACTCTTTAGATGCCACATGTATGTATCCACCAAGTGTCTACAACTCTACCACTCTATTTTGACTGCTTGAAGTCTTCCCAGATAGATTACTCAAGTATGTGGAGAAGTTATTTTTTATTAGTTCCACCCCAATGAGAGCCCTTCCTTACCCACTATTTTGTGGATCAATGTGTAATCCTAGCATGAGCTCAAATGCTCTATCTTGGATCTTCTTCACCTTTTCTTTTGTTTCTTTGAGTCCTTCCTCTGCCTCTTGAATCATCTCCTGCTTGAATTGCATGTTTTGAAGCCATTCGAATAGAGGCTTAGTCCCCTTCTTCAAAATATTCACTTCAACTACCTCTTTTGCCTTCATTTGGATGACCATATCTAGGAGAGAAATGCATTCATCACACCTTTCCTTTTCTGTAGCTAAAGTGTTGTGATTAGAAGTGATATTATCCTTCTCAATTTCTAACTGAAGGATAACATTTCCAATTTGATCAATCAGAATGACTCCATCTGTACTAAACTTCTCAATCCATTCTTTTTTGATCTGGCCAAAATATCTATCTTTTCGAAGCTGTGAGATGAAGGCTTGCACTTCTTCTATAGTAGGGTTCTCAGTAGCAGGTACGCCAGTAATGGTTGCCAATGGAACAACTAGTTGCCTGATAAATCTTTTCAATTCTTCAATCTCTGCTTTCATTATGATTTTTGACAATTTGAGGTTATCCAATTTTTCTTCTATCACCTTGTTACTTGATCACCATAGGCCCACTTTTGTATCATGCCTAGCTTCCCCTAGATCAATTGAATGTAGAGTGAAATCCTCTGGCATCATATCTTCAATTCTCCCTACCTTGTTTGGTTCTGCTACCTCCAGAGTTAAGTGCCTTGTTTCCGGATCTTGTCCCAAAATTGACAAGGTGTTCTAATTTTTAGCTTTCACTATGGTAGATCCTAAGTGAGCTGCTTGAGATACAACATCTTTTGAAGGAACACTTTCATCTTTTCTTTTCCTCTTCTTTTCCAAAGTATCATCAAGCCAAGACTCTATACTAATCACTTTGGAGGCTGTTCCAAGTGATTCAATGCTGAACATTTTCATCTTTATTGGAGTTGTTGTCATTGTAGCTATAGAAAAGAGGTTCTTTGAATCTCAAGAAAGAAACTGAGATGAACCTGAAGCTTTCTCTTCTTCTTGAGTTCTCTTCACAACTTCATCAAACTCAGTGGATTCACTACTACTACTTTTATCATCTCCAATCTCTACTATTTGAATAGAGGAACCAGTGGGCTTAAGAACAAGAGCACTTACAGATGGAGTAGGGTTATGACAAGGGGATAAGATAGGGGCAGCATGAAGAGATGGAGTTGGAGAAGGCTGAGGAGATGAGGGTGGAGTGGCATGTGGAGATGAAACTAGAGTAAGAGCTCCATCTTTCTACTCTTCCATTCCTTTTTCAGCTTCAACTTGAGTTCCAATGACTGGCAGTGATCCACTTTAACAAGGTGGGGCTATTGGAACATTCTTCTTTGGGGGCTGATCACCTCCACCTATATATTGGGCTAGTGCTTAACCAGCTGTGGTAGTAGCACTGGGTGTGGCACTTTGAGATGAAGTAGGAGTAGCTACTAGTAGAGAAGCTTCAGTGGTTTTGCTCTTGGTCTGGCCTTTCTTAGCTGTCCACTCAACCCACTTTCCATTCCTTTTGATAATTCTTGCCATCATGACATCAAAATATTCTACTATGTCAACATATGGTTTAGAGCTAATGGGAGTATTCCTTAATTTAGTCAAATATGTATTACTATACATATTTTGACCATCATCTTTCAACCCTTCCACATTTAAATTTATACCATATGTCTTTACCTCATCAATTATAAATCTAGAAAAGGCATGATCTCGACTCTCCAGTTCATTCTTATAATCCACCCAATAATCCTCCATGGTTGTCACATGTTTGATTATGCTTCCAATTTGAAGCACGTCTCTGGCATATCCATTTAGATCAAACATGGGCCTTACTACCTCATACTCTTCCAATTTGTATTTACTCTCAAATTCTTTGAGTATATTCTTTGCATCCGATCTGGTCTCACAATTGTATTCTCTGACTTTTATAGGGAATTCATACCCTTTCTTCCTCAAGCTGGTGCTCAACATGTTCACTTGGATTTCTTGTCTCACTATCTCCATGAGCACGATCATATCATCTGGATACTTGGGAATGTTTAGTGGAAATCCATCAAACACTGCAAGACGCAAATAAGAAAATGATGAGAACTGAATGAAATAATTGCTAAATTGATCAATGGTCACCATCACTTCTGAACTGAATCTTCACTCTGGACACCCTTGGAGCTCCCTACAAATCCTCATCGTGAATGCATCTTTTACCCAGATGTATTCTACATAATTATTCTATAATTGCAAGCATGGATAAAGCTCATAACTTTTTACATTATTAGGAAAATTCTCAATTCTAGGGAGTCCCGGCCATAATTGAAGAGAAGCCAACATGTATATCAAGAAAGAGGACATATAAAATGAATTATAAAACTTGGTTGCACTGAGAGCCCTAGAAAGATGCTCACTAACCTCATATGCCCAGTCAATATACTATGTTTGAGAAAATAACTTGCACCAAAAAGAAGTACTACTCTACAAAATTAAAAGCTTCTACCTCACCTTTGATTCGATACAATAGAACCAAAATGTCAACAATTTCTGGTTTGAGGTCTGTGTCGAAAAGAGTTTTAGGGACTTTACTCTTAGCTCCCCTTGGATTTTGAAACCAAGACTGCATGATCTCTCTCCTCCAAACCATCTTCTTCAAAGAGAACTTAGACGTGGCTCCACTCATTGTTAAATTAGAGAACTCCTCCTATTCTGGAATTCACAAGCAATTCACCACTGCTTGACGATCAATTGAAATCAATATTGTTTGATTAGGCAATAGAATATGCTTTGTATCTAGGTTGTAATGATTGATGCATTCCAAAATTAACTCTGGGGCTTGTACTGCTACAAGAAACCCAGTTATTTCTACTAATCTACTTCCCCAAAGTTTTTCCATTATGGGATGAATTGGCTCTGCTCTTAATCTCCTTTGAAAATCTTGCATATCATAAAAATGGAGTGAAGTATCTCTGATAGTGGACCACACTGACTTAATTCCACCCAATCCATCAAAACCTGTGAATCTTGTTGCCATTTTATTTAATGTATGATAGTAAAGATTCAAAAAATTGCAAATGATACAAGAAGAAAACTCTGTAACTTTGAAAATTAATTGAAAGCACTATCCAGTACAACAGTATAATAATAAAACGGTAGTTTGAAAATCTATTACTTCCCTGTTTATAAAATAACCCTAGATTTGCTTGTTGAATTTCATAAATTGTTCCACACAAGCGAAATTAAGGGTAAATCCATTGCATTGGTGGATGTAAAGGTTCTAATGGATTTATCTTTGTCTTTTCATTATTTTCATTGGCTCAATAGTAACTCTCATTAATTACTGGTTTACTTTCTGTTTCATCCATCTTTCAGAAAAACAATAATGGAGAACTTCTTAGGGAAAAATCTGCTTAACTCAAATTTTCTTGCAAAAGCCTTATCAATTCACTGATTTTCTTCTATTTACTTGCACAAAATAATCTACAATGAATTTACATACTTACCAGGGTTGCAAGAATGATTTTTCTTCAAATGCGAAAAATGACCTTTGAGGGTAGAAAACCCTCAATGGAGAAGTTGATTTCCGATTTTCCTCTTAAGCTTTCATTTTTACCTTTTCTACCCTAAGCACTTTACTACAAGCCCTTAGAAAACATAAAAGAGGCTTCACAAGCAGAAAATGGGGCCTTTTAGTGACTTTTCCTTTCTATTTAGACCTTTGCGGAAAATTTACCTCTTGGTTCAAAGTCTATCTGAGGAGAAGCTACTTCTGAGTTTTTTGATGATGCTTATCCTGATCATCTGAATGAGTTCTGAGTAATTTCAGCTATGAAACTTGATAATTTTTGAATGATTTGATCATAGTATGGCTTACCTTTTCTTATTTTTAGCTTATAGATAACATTTATGGATCGCTACCAAGTTTCACCTTCTGTGTGTGAAAACCCGCTATGGAGAAGAAGAAACTTTGTTTTCTGCCCAGGCCCATTATTTTACTTCCCCTGCCCTATTCACTTTATTTAAGCCTCCGAAAAACACAAAATTGACTTCGCAAGTGAGAGGTGCGACCCACAACTCTCTTAATTCCTTTACATACACCTCTTTGGAAAATTGATTTCTGAATTCGGAGTCAGCCACAAAGAAGCTCTTTCTTGATTTTCTACTAATCGTTATTTCGATCATTTTTTAGAGTGTAAAATGATTCTTGCTATGAAAACATGACATCATTTGAATGATCTTTTCATAACATGATTCACCTTACTTCAATAAAGCTCGCCAATAGCATTTGCCAGTCTTTGTAGAATTTCACCTTTGGGATGCGAAAACCCTGCTAAGGAGAAGCCAGAACTTGTTTTTCTGCCAATTCAATTTCTCTATTTTCATATCAAACGAGCTACAAGAAAATCAATTGATGTAGCATAATTCAAGAATCCCCATCGAGTATGGTTCTAAACTACCCTTTAAGGCTCACAAAAATCAAGAAATACCCACTCGGGCTATATGTGACATGAGAGAAGGAAAAAGATTAAAAGGCAATGGAGAAACTTAGCATCTAAAGAGGAAAAACCTATTGAATCGACTTGACAAAACATGACATTACTTTGCTTTCCACTTTGTAAAATTTGTGTATGGTGAAAAGTGGGGCAACAAAATGTTTGCAATTTTAGGGTGAGAAGGAGAATTATTGGGAACAATTTAAACTGGGGATTCTTTAGTAGATGGTTTGGATGAAGTAAACCGAGCTTCTACAATCACTTTAGAAATTGGTCTCCTCATTCTAGGACTTCTTCCCATAGGGGTCTCCTCTTGTATCACAATCTTCTTCCTACTTCTTCCTTTTGGTGTCTCTGTTGTAGGAGTAACTGTTGTAGGACCCATCTTATTTTTCTTTTGTTTTACAACTGTAGGGTTTTGCTTTTCTACTATCGAACCTAAGGTCTCCTCTTGTGATTTCCATTTTCTCTTTGCTTAGGTAGAGGTAGGTTTTTGAGTCTCCTGAATAGGTAAAGACACATTTTCTTACACATTGCTAGCTTTAGCATCATGAGTGCTTTGCTTAGTAGGTTCATCAGTGGGAACTACATTCTCTTCACTAGGCTATTCATTAAGGATAGCCTAGGCTTGTAGAGTTTTAGCTTGGAAAAATTCTACTTATGATATAGGAGAGGCATCCCTAAGTGATCTTTCTATGAGTAATTTAATTAGGGCATGATGGGTGACAAAATTGTCCTTCCCCTTCTAGGTTTCTTTAGCACTAATGCATAACATGTTATACAAGAAATTGGGAACATTTACTAGATAATTGTGCCTTATACAACCAAGCAATTTAAAATGATGTGCATGTAAACATGAAAATCTTCCTTCATAGGTGAGGTATCTGATAATGTGCATAGCCAATTTTTTGTATGGCAGTAGAAGAGATGTCTTTTTGCAACTTTGCTTGGTGATATGCAATTGAGGATTAGTTGGTATGACAAACTGAGCCCTGGCTGATCTTGTATCATGTGTATTAGGATAATGTTCTCCTATTGCTGGTAACCTAGTTACTTCTACTATTCACTCCTCTATAGAAACAACTATTAAACCCCATACAGTAGCTTCTTCATCATTAAATGTTCTTGTAAATTTTGTGGCTACTTCTTCATCAAACACAGTTAAACATAGGAAATACCCAAACCAACCACACACATTAAATCTCCTCACTACCTCCAGATCTGAGAGTAAAACATTATGCTCCACTAGTTCTTGTCATTGCAATTGTCCACCTATTTTGCTTGATAATTTCACTCTCTACTCTATTTGCACTATTCCCCTTCTATGAATTCAGGCTTTCAGACCCATTTTCACATTTGTTTTTTTTCAGCTGATTAATGTCATAACAATTCATTATGAGCAGCAATAGTGTGGTTTATCATGGATATCTGAAAATTATCCAAAAATATAATTTAGATCACTTGAAAATTAAATATGGGTCACATCATAGCTTGACAGTAAGGAATCATTCAAGAATAAGGGGTATGAAACCTAGACACTTGTGTACTTATAGCAATTGATTTTAATAAAGGAAGTATAAAGATTTGGAAAAAATATTTATGAATAAAGAGGAATTTCATTTGGTTTTAGTAACCTTCCTTTCCTCCTACAAAATATGGACTAGTTTCCACAGTTGTCAGACTTAGTATAGGGTATGGAACTGGCATAACACTGCCATAGTATAAATAATGTAGTATTATATATAACCAACAAAACTGATGTACTATAAATGAATTAAAATTTTAAAATATTATACCTATGAGTTGATTGTTGCACATACCAAAAGTGGTAGAAAGTACATCAGCATGGACAACATACATCAGGAAACTTGCGGTGTTTATTGAAAGCATTGGAAAATGATGACATGGAAGGTGGGTGGTAAGTAAAGAAGTGAGATGAGTTGGAAAAGAAGAAATTAGAAGATGAATGGAGAAATTTGAAACTTTATATGGACATAATTTTTTTATTATGGGCATGCATGAAGAAATTAATATTGAAGAGTTATAGGTAGGAAGTCAACACCTTCTATTGTAGGAAGAGTTACCTAGTGTGCATTTAAATTTGGCCATTGAAACTATTGCAGGAGGTCCTCTTTTGTTTGGGGCCATTTATATAACTTGAGTCTATGACCATTGATTAATTATTTAAAATGCACTAGATCAATGGTAGTTAATTGGATGGCTCCATTTGCAAAGACATGGTTAATTTCATATGGACACAACCATCTTGTCTACAACTTACCTAGCATATCTTTAAATTTGGAATCATATAGTAATGCCCAGTCACCAACATGAAATTATTTATTGCTAATGTGGGAGTCATACCATTTTTTTCTTTACTTTTTTATAATTTAAGTGTATTCTAGAGCAGCCATGTGCATTTCATCGAAGCAATTAAGATGTAGAAGATGTTCTCTCTGTGCTGCAGGAAGTTCAATGTTCAACTCCACTGTGGTTCTTAAAGTTTTATGTTCAAATTAAATGGAAAGAATTGCTATTTTTCCATATAGGAGCTCAAATGGTGTGGCCCCTATGGTAGTCTTCCATGTTGTTCTATAGGCCCAAATAGCTTCTGGTAATCTGCTATTCCAATCCCTATAGTGAAAATGAACTACTTTTGTTAAGATGGCCTCTATCTCCTAATTTGTGACTTCTCCTTGTCCATTAGTTTGAGGGTGATAGGGTTTTAATTTTTGGTGCCTGATATTATATTGTTTCATCAATTTTGTGATCATATTAGAAGTAAATTGAGCACCTTGGTCAGTTACTAGTTCTTTGGGTACACCATAGTGAGTAAATATTTCATCATATAGAAATTCTACAACTTTGTGATCATGACATGCTTCATGGCTTTCACTTCAACCCATTTTGTTAGGTAGTTAGTGCACATAAGGATATATGATTTCCCATTAGATGGAGGATCAATTGGACTGATGAAGTCCATAACCTATTTGTCAAATTTTTTTAATGCTAGTTGTGGATTGAGAGGCATTTCATCTATTCTTGTTGGTTGCTCCATCCTTTGACACTTGTCACACATCTGTGTATAGTTGGCTGCATCTTTGTGAAGTGTGGTCCAATAATAACCAGTTGTTAAAATTTTCAAGGTTATTCATTTTTTTGCAAATTTCCCTCCACATGGTTCATTATGACATGCATGTAGAATTTCATATGTCTCATCCTCTCTCACACATTTTCTCATAACTTGATCAAGTCTAGTGTAAAATAAGATATTATCAATCCAAGATAAATGTAAACTTTTCTCCACAAGCAACTTCTTTTCCTTGTAAGAAAAATATTCTGGCATTTTATTAGTTGCAAAATAGTTAGCAATATATGCATACCATGGAGTTTGAATAGCAATATGAGATGAATGGTAGTGTCATTCTCATCATGGTGGATTCTTGATAAATAATTAGCTACCACATTGGCTCTTTTGGGTTTATCAATGATGGTGATATCAAATTCTTGCAACAATATTAACCATCTTGCTAACTAGTCTATTATTGCAGGTTTGTTCATGAGATATTTAATTGTTGCATGATCAATATGAAAAAATATGGGATAGCTAGTTATGTAATGCTAGAATTTGTTTAGAGCATAAACTACTGCTAATAGTTCTTTTTTAGTCATTGTGTAGTTTAATTCTAGTCCATGAAGGCTCTTGCTAATATAATATATTGCATTTTAAATATGTTGAGATTGTTGTCCTACAACTGCACCTATGACATAGTCAAAAGAATCTATATATATGTGAAAAGGTAAAGTCCAATTAGGGGCTTGTAGAATTGGGCTTGTAGTGAGAAGTTTCTTAAGTTGCAAGAAGGCTTCATTGGATTCTGATGTCCAAATGAATTCAACTTCTTTGGTTAGTAATGTATACAAGGGACTAGCTATTTTTCTAAATTCTTTTATGAAACATCTATAATATTCAGCATGACCTAGAAAAGATCTTACATCTTTCAGTTTTGTGGGTATGGGCAATGTTTGAATTACCTCTATCTTAGCTGGATCCACTTGTATTCTTGTAGCTGATATGAAATGACCAAGTACCATACCTTCCTACATGAACATGAAACATTTTTCAATATTAAGTGTTAGATTATGTTCTTGACTCCTTATCAAAACTTTTTCAAGATTCATCATTACTTCTTCAAAGGTGACTCCAAATGTTGTGAAGTCATCCATATATATTTCCATACAATCATGTTATATATCAGAAAAGATGCTAATAATAGCTCTTTGAAATGTTGTAGGAGCATTACATAGACAAAATGGTAAAATAGAGTATGCAAAAGTACCCCATGGGCATGTGAATGTGGTTTTATCTTGGTCTTCAGGAGCAATACTGATTTGATTATAACCACTATACCCATCTAGGAAAGAGAAATACTTCTTTCTAGCTAGAGTGTCTAGAACTTGATCTATGAATGGTAAAGGAAAGTTATCCTTTTTAATGGCTTTACTCAATTCTCTATAATCTACACAAATTCGTCATTTCTCTCCTCTTTTGGGCACTATGACTAGGGGTGACACCCATCTACTATCAGATATAGGATAAATAAAACCAACATCAAGCAATTTTTGCAATTCAGTTTTAACTATTTCTCTAAGGCTTGGATTTATCCTTCTTTGGGGTTGATAGAGTAGTAGACACCCTTCATTGATGTATATTCTATGAGTGCATAATGTAGGACTCAACCCTTTCATATCACCATAGTCCTATGCAAAAGCATTTTCTTGCTTTTGAAGTACCTTTGTTAACTGTTCCATTTGTATGGATGATAATTTGGGGTTAACATGAAGATTATGACGTTTGGACAGCTCAATAGTAGTGGTAGACTCTATCAAAGAAACTTTAGAAATTGGATTTGTATCTAATTCACATGGTAAAAGTTGATGAAGAATGTCTAGTTCTTTGAGAAAAGTACAATTCTCATCACATTGCTCACATGTGGTTAATTCTAACATGGAACTTTTAGATACATCTTTTTCTACTACACAATTCTTAGTAAGAATACTCTAAAGTACTGAATCCTCTTCCTGTATCTTTAGAAGGGATTATCTATGTAACATCATAAGCTATGCTATAGAGTTTAATTCTTCTTCTTCATTCCCTAAATCTGGCTAGACAGATGTGCTTAAATTTGGTAATGGTTGTGCTAGAGGATACAAATGAAATTTCTTTATTACTTTAGAGAGTCTAAAGCTACAACTATGTTTCCTATCATCCCATCAAGGGTTATAGTAGAACTATCTGGAAGTTGTAGAATTGTTAGAGTAACCCTTAATCCTTATATTGTCAACTTCTTCATAGTATCCTTGGTCATGAAATTTATAGCAGCACCAAGATCTATTAAAGCATTTTTAATAGACTAACCATTTATACTCACATTCACAACTGGACCACCTAGATCAAAATATTTTGGATTGACCAATTTTCCTAACATAATGTCAGCCAATTGTGCCACAACATGGTCTGTAGTTAGGTTCTCTTTCTTCCTCCTAGTCTTCTTTAGGTAGGCTTCTCTAATGAATTTCCATAGATAAGAACATCTTTAATAGCTTGGAATAGGGGTATTTGGACATGTATGTTCTTCAACTAATCAACAATATCAAAAGACTATTCCTCTATTTGTATAGGTTTACTTTGTACAAGCTTCTCTAGAAAAGGAGGTTCTACCACTGGTTGAGCTTGGGCTAAGATAGTGACATTGGTTAGGTCAACCTCTTTAAAGACTATGGGTTCTAATGCTGCAGGAGTATCTAGTATTTTAGATATAAGAGGCAATTTGGCTACTAGTAAAGTTGTACCAGATCTTAGATGTATATTTGTAACATTTTGAACATAAGAAAGAGTCAACAGTTTCTTGTCATAAAATTTCTTCTAACTTTTTGACACTATTGGTCTGATATCTATAAATAGAAGATCAATGCTTATTCTGAAACATAAAAGCAAAACAAGCTAACTTCAAATCTTCCAAAGAAAAAGGAAGAAAAGATAATAGCTCTAGGTAGGAATAATAAAGTCTGGACAACCGCTTTGACACAATAATAAATGTAGAGAAATATAACAGTTCTTCATAGCTCCTCCATATTAGCGGTCATGTCCCTTGGTACCATTATGACTCTTTCCTTTATGGCGTAATGTCTTTTCTCCTTGAATGCTATTGGTTGTCTTCAATGTTTCCCTTTGAATGCTTCTAACCATCTTCAACTCCCTTTGCTAACAAGTTAGTTATTATGTAGAGATATTTGCAAATAAGTATTATCAAATTAAATTCAAATATGAGAACATACATTCTAATGGTTATATAAAATACTATATTATATATATAATATTAGAAAAATATAACATACTATCTACCCATAGTTTAATCATTAGTTCAAGTAAACATAAGTTTACAAATGTCTTGGTGGAAATAAAATAGAGTTTTTAAAACTATCATAAAATAGAGGCAATAATTAGCCTCATCAAAAATGATAAGGAAAAAATTAAAAGGTACATGTTTTGTTACTAAATTTGAACATAGATCTATAAAAGATGCATTGGAGAATGAAATTTGGATTGAAGCTATGAATGAAGAAATTGATCAGATTGAAAGGAATGACACTTGGACTCTTGTTCCTATACCCAAGGATAAGAATGTAATTGGCACAAAATGAGTATTTAGAAATAATTTGAATGAGAATGGAGAATTTTAAAGAAACAAACCAAGGCTAGTTTTCAAGGGCTATGCTCAAGAGGAAGGTATTGACTATTGAGAAACTTTTTCTCCTATTGCGAGACTTGAAGGTGTTAGAACACTCCTTGCATATGCAACACACAAAGGATTCAAAGTGTATCAGATGGATGTGAAATCAATATTCCTAAATGGACTCTTAGAAGAGGAAGTCTACATTGAGAAACTTAAAGGTTTTTTTGATCCTAGCAAAAGGGACATGGTTTGTAGACTACACAAATCTTTTTATGGTCTCAAAAAAGCCCCTACAACATGGTATGAGAGGTTGCACAAGTATCTCATAAATATTGGTTTTCGAAGAACTAATGATAACAATAGCCTATACATCAAAGAAGGTCTAGATAAGAAGATTAAATCTTTGTGGATGATACATTGTTTATTGAAAATGATGACTTATGCAAATATTTTTCTAAGAAAATGAGTAAGGAATTTGAGATGTCATTTTTGGAGAAATCAAATTCTTTTTTGGATTGCATATGCAACAAAAGTAGGATGGTATCTATATTAATCAATCAAAATACATCAAAGAGATACTAAAGAAGTTTGGAATGGAGGATTCTAGACCAATTGGAACACCAATGTCTACTAGATATAAGCTTTCCAAAGATGATGATTGAAAAGAAGTAGATCAAACTATATACAATTGAATGATTGAAAAACTTCAGTATGTGGTACATACAAGATCTAATATAGCATTACCAAATGCAATGGTGGCAATATTCTCTACTAATCTTTAAAAAAAATCATATGATGGAAATCAAAAGAGTCATGAAGTATCTAAAGGGTATTGAAGATTATGGTTTGTGGTATAAGAAAGGAGAAAACTTTGAATTGAAAGCATTCATTGATGTTGATTGGGATTCGAAGCATTATTGATAGGAAGAGAACTAGTGGTGGAGAATTATTTATTGGAAAGAGGCTAGTATTTTTGATAAGCAAGAAGAAAATTGTATCGCTTAGTCAACAATAGAAGCAAAATATGTTACTACAACAATCAATTGTTCAAATTTTGTTTGGTTCAAACAACTATTGATAGTTATGAAGATATTAAGGATCTAGTTGTTATTTTACATGATAACATCAATTCAATTAACATTTCCAAGAATCTTGTGATGCATACCAAAACCAAGAACATTGATATTATGTATCATTTGTTAAGAGAATTATTTCAAGACAAGGAAGTAAGATTGGAATATGTGAATACAAAAGAACATATTGTAGACATATTCACCGAATCATTACTTAATGATGTATTTTTGTATCTAAGAAGAAATCTAGGGTTCATTCCCCTATATGAATCCCACTAATCAGATTTTAGTGATGCATCAACCAAGAATTTTGAAGATCAATCAAGTTGATGTAGTATTCTAAAGGGCAGATTACATATGAATCAATACATTAGGTATATGGAAGTTCATTGAGTGTTGTCTTTGGCATGAGATGTCAAAGAGGGAGAATGAACTTGATTTGATATCAAAGAGGGAGAGTTTGATATTGTAGTCACAGAAATCATAGATTGATGTCAGAGGGAGTTCTCATGGATGAGAATCAAAATGAAACTAAGTATATTATCCTTACTTTTATTTTTTCTCTAAAATTTTATTGTATTATGACATGTTATCTTTCCATAAATGCCAAAGAGGGAGATTGTTGAGAACAATCATTCAATTGTATATTGTCTTTGATGTTACACAAAATGTCAATTTCTTACAAGTCAGTGTCTATTGAGATCACTCAGGTGATGAAGATAGTTTTTAGTGTTTACTGAGTATTTTAGAGTCAACCAATTTTAGAGACACTAAGTGTCGAGCTTTACTCAGGCACCAAAGAAATTTTGCAAGAAGACAATGTAAACCGAGTTCACTCAGGCACCAAAGAGAAGTTGGCACAAAACTAATATTAACCAAGCTCACTTGGTTTCCAAAGGAATTTAGTTTAAGATGTAGTGTTAACTGAGTTTATGTGGTTAACAAAGGAAGTATGAAGAAATTCTTTTATGATTGGTGTTGATCAAGTTGGGTCAACTAATGAAGGATTTTCTTGAATCGACATATTTAGTTTGATGGATTAATTTGATAAATCTAGGTGACTGAAGGGATGAATATTAAATATTGTTAAGTGTATTCACATCATCTTGACAAGGCATAAGATATAAGGATAAGGTCAAGTTGTGGGATTGAAGACAAGAAGCATGGAAATGAAAAGATAAATCAAAGAAGAGAATTAGAAGGATAAAAGAGTATCTTGAATTGATTGAACTACAAAGTTTTATTTGATCAAGGAGGATCAAATATTCAAGCTAGAATAAAGATCTAAAATTAAAAATATAGTTGCATCAACAATTAGTTAATATTATTTTTACTCTCTAATAATTTTACTAGTGTATCAAATCTCTTAATAGAGTTAGCTTAACAACTATTTGCCAAATCCTCTAACAAGGTGGCATTTCTAGATTAAAGTGTCTAAAGAGCTCTAACAAGAACACTCCTAACAAGTCAATCAAGTCCTTTAATAGGGTCACTCCTAATAGTTTATTTTGAAACCTTTGACATGGTTGGCTCCTAATAGGGCTTAATTTAGAAGAGTAAAAAAAAGAAACTAGTTGCAATTGGTGGTTTTTGCCAAATTAGGTTTCTATGTTAAATCTTGGTATCATATGTGTTTATGTTATTTTCTTTATATTACTACAACTAATTTTATTAAGGATAATCACATTAAAAATCTAAAGAAGTAATCTTTCAATGCCGATCGAGTTACAACCATATTTTCAGTTTTAGCAAAGTTTGGTTTTGATTTGTATTAACATCTAAGGGATCTAAGATTTACTTTTGTGGTAACTGATTCATCCCTCCCCACTCAGTTACTCCTCTTATATCTCCAATAGCCTTAACTTCTTTTCCACTCCTGAATCTAACACTTTTCCTACCTTGGGTTGTTCCTTCTATAGTATAGGTACCTAAATTATCTCCTTATCTACATGTACAACATCATCTTCCTTTCCCCCATCTAGGCCCTTATATCTAACAAGGTTTGGCACATTGATTATTGGTGACATGGCTAGTTCTATGGAGATTCGACCTTGTATGCATTTTGGCTATACTTGGATAAGATTTTCAATGGACCTATCATCCTCATTTGTAGCTTGCTCAAAACTCCCTTCTACAACATAGCCTTTTTTATATGTGTGATCACCAAGTTTCATAGTGCAAACTACAAGTCCTTTCTTTCATCTGCTTTGTATTTCAATTTTTGGTTGGCCTCTACCAATGTTTTCCTAACTTACTCATGGACCTCTTTCATGGACTAATAAAATTCCTTTGCATGACCACTTTTTCATTCTATGTCTCCTATATCTCTTAGCTCACATATACCCCTTGGGTGTGTCCCATAGACTAATTCAAATGTGATCTTCCTTGTGCTCTTGTTGATACTATCATTATAGGAAAAATTTTCTTGACATAAGACTTGGTCTCATACTTTTCCATACTTCTTGATCAGACACCTTAGCAAGTTTCCTAGGACCCATTTTATGACCTCTATATGGCCATATATTTGTGGGTGGTAAGGTGATCCAATGGAAATATTGGTACTCAATTTCTTCCATAGGATATTCGAAAAATATCCCATGAATTTGACATCCTAGTCTAAGACAATACTTAGTGGAAGCCCATGCATTCTCACCACCTCCTTGAAGAATATTTGAGCAATGTGACTAGCATCATGAGTTCTCTTGCAAGTGATGAAGTGTCTCATCTTGCTAAACTAGTATACAACTAAACAAAAACTATGAAAATAATAGTTAGTTCTAGGTAATCCAACTATAAAGTCCATGTTGATGCATTCCCATGGCCTATTTGGTAGAGGAAATGGTTGGTATAACCCTATAGTGGTGGAAACCCCTTTTTCTCTCTAATAAAGACCACACTCTTCAATGTACTTCCTCATATCCCTATACATTTTAGGCCAATGGTAGAACCTCTAGTCTAACTCCAATTCTTTCTTTTAGGCCAAAGCACCCACTAAGGCATTTATTTTGCTTCTCGGTACACAAAACTATTGATGTAAGTTGGATTTCTTGCCAGCCCTTTTCTTTACTTAGGGATCACCTAGGATTCTCTCCTAGCCAATTAGGGTTCTACTTCATCACCCCAACATCAAGAGTACTTCTATCTTATCCTTTTCACTTCCCTACCTAGCTACAACAAGGTTTTTCCAACTTGCTTCCTTCCTAGAGACATCTTCCCCTGTCCTTCAAACTCACAATTTCATCAAACTTGGCCATCATGCCTTAAACATAGAGTGAGGGATGCAACTTGATGGTTTTTATAACCCCCCCATCCGTATAATCTAAAATTCCATAGGTCTCCTTATCAATTCCTTCAAACTTGACAAAATTATCCTAATTAGAACTAGTAGAATTAGGCCTCCAAAGTTATTTTTTGGGTTACAACACCAAATTTCCCATAACAAGGTGGTAAAATAATCTTAGATATGGATACCCATTTTGGAAAAGTTCAATATTTTGTGGGTTTCGGGTCCTCAACCTATTTATACACCCCTTTTCTATTTTTATGCCTAAAAACAAGGGTTTTAAGCATTTCCAATCAACATCCACTAGAGTCTAATGAAATGTATAACACAACTTGTCTTGGGAACTTTTCCTTTTGCATATAAGTCCCTAATACATCCCTCCTCCTTCTATAACTCTCAAATTGAACTATCTGATACATTCAATCCACCAAAATCCTCTTTCAAGAATTTTGATCATCTAGGCATGTAGGGAAAGCTTGCCTGAGCCATCACTTATGTTGGGACAAAAAATTGCATGCTTCATTTTTAGTCCCATTTTGAAATTTTGAGAAATCAAGCCCCATAAATGCTTGTGTACCCCACTATTGAGTCAACACATAAATAATGTTTAATGTTTCTAACACCCTCCACTCAGTGTATCTAAGTGTTCCATGATGTTAAATTGATATCCCGGGTCATTCTATGAAGTTTCATTTTGAGCTAGTTTCAAATTTGCATTTTACCATAAGTGTCAAAAAGTGGCAGGAGGTTGTGTTTGCATCTAAATATCTTTAACCCATAATTGTGTCATGACCTGCCACTTTGGGAGTATCTAGTTTATGTACCTAAGAACCTATGTTTCAAATTTTGAGTCATTTTGAGTCTGTTTGTCTAGGTTTCAAATCCCTTAAAGTCAACAGTTTATTGTTTTCATGCTTATGCACTTTGCACATAATTCTGGGAAGCCTTGTTTGACAAGCTATAACTTTTGACCAGTTGATTGAAATGCTGAAATTCCTTTTGTGTTACATTATAGATGTCAAAGACTTCCTATCTTTTAATTTTTAAGTCTTGATGAATCAGTTTGATCAGTTCTCAAACGCCATTCCAAACACAATTTCTATCTATTATTGGTGTCAGTATTTGCAGATTGATTGATAGCCCTATTCGCGATGTTATAACTCTAAATCTGTGATTCATCAAGTCAAATGGATCATACCCCTATATTTTCCACTAAAAATACTCCAAGTGTTTTAGTTTTTAAGTCTTGATGATTCCATATGCACACTTTTCTAGGTCTTTTCCATTTGCAAAAATCACTTTTCAATCAGTGTTCCTAGTTCCAAAATCCAAGTAGCCCACTTTGAATGTCTGCCATTTGTGCCCAGTTATTTGTCATCAGCCCAAATTGCATATTCATGTTCACCTCATGATAGAGATTTAACGCCCCAATTTTCATTTCCCCATGTACCCATTTGCCCAATTTTTTGAGCCAATTCTAAATCTAGTTTATGATATTCTAACATGTTTTTATGCAGGTAATTCTGAAGGGGCGACTTTGATGGTCAATATCTTTTGACTGGGAATTCTTCATGAGATGAGGTCTGACAAGGTAGAAGTGTGCAGATCAAAGATTTAGTGTGTCAGGTTTCAGATCTCGATCAGTTGTCTGGGTCAGTTTTCAAAGGACCTCTCGATATCAAATTGACAAGTTGGCAAGAAGTGATAAATCAAGTTTTATTTGATTAATCAGTGGTTGAACTTAATTCTAATGAGTTCAAGATGTTCAGTTGGTTAGTTTGAGAATCTTAGTTGTTCAAAAATGAATTTTTTTTTAGTCTAACCCACTTTGGGGCCGGACTAATTCCATCAAATGAATGGGATTATATATGGATTGAAGAAGCTCAAGCTGCAATTTTTTCTCATTATAAGGGTCCCCATGCTATCATTCATTGGCTCATGCTTGAAGTAATTAGTCATCATATGAGATGTTATTCATAAATGACCAATTGTTTATAATGATCTTACAGTATATGGGCATGAAGCCATATTATCATTTCTTCATATATTGTGCTTATAATGATTGAAGCTATGTTCTCATATCTTGGGTGTGGGGCAGAATATCTAACCAAAGTAAATAAGAAACAAATAATACAAAATGCCCAACAGGTGATCCCGTCCATGCAAAGATGAAAAGGAATCCTCGTGCAATTTTGGAGGAGGTTGCGGCTTTGAAAGTGCAGAGGCCAATGTTTTGATTTTAAAAGGGACTCTCCATGTTGAGCCAAGCCGCAGAGCAGGATTAAAAGGGGCTCAACACACACCTATTAATGAAGAAGATGCCAGGTAAAAGCATATAGCCGCAGGCAGTATGAAAAGAGGAGCATCTATGTTTTAAAAGAAGCCATTGAGAGGTAGGAAAAGCCAAAATGTCATGAAGAAAAGCAACACTCCATGCCAATGAAAAAGAGAGCATGAAGCCGCAAGGGCAATCCAAGGTGAGCTACAAGAGCAGGGGTGCTAGATAATAACCCACACATTATAATGTGGAATGAGCACATTAAAGTGCAAGGAAATTGTTCAAAGCACCACAAGAGTAGACAAAGGAAAGGAAAAAGATGCTAGAAGGAATCCATGCTTTCCAAGTGGCAAGCCATGTTATAAGAAGAACTCCATGTTAAAAAACCAGTCAACACCATTTTAAAACTACAGTCAAGTAGATTCAAAGCTGCAGGCAAGGAGGGAGTTTGGTGTTTGAATTTAGCAATGGGAGTTGATTTTAAAATGAGGAAGGTCACTCCACTTAGAATAGGGGCTACTACAAAGGACCCGCAGCAAGACACGACTTAATGTGTAGTATGGAGTATGGTGAGCAAATGAAAAACAAAGGGAAGCTTGTTTCAATAGCAAGGAACAAGCAATCATTAACAAGACTATTCACTTGTGCAATGAAAGAAGAAAAAGACCAAACATGGCAAATGAAGAGCCTACAACATATGAAAAGATAAAGTAGTTAGTGACATAAAAGAGAAAATAGAGATCAACGAAGAAAAAAGGAATGCCCAAAACTGTTCTGATATTCCAATATCCCACATCTCTTGTGCAGGTAACCTCAAATGTATTTAAATACAATCGCACACGCATTGAGAGTGTGAACAAGATAAAGGCTTTTGAAGCCTTATCCACAGGTGGGCCCATGATCGACCGAGTGGACAGTTAATGGCGACCAGCAAAATTTTGATCGAAAAAACATGCAATTCAAAGGCCAATGATGTCAGTAGGAAAGGAGATCGAAAAAGTAAGAAATTTGGCTAGTTGCTACCTCACTAGCCAAAAATTTCTCAAAACTCTGACTAGTGAAGTAGCGAGTCATTGGGATGAACGTGGATGAACATTGCTAACTCGCCAAATGGGACTTGCACGATGAATCGCCATAGCGAGGTGGTGAGGGTAGTCGAGTTTGTGCCATGTGGCACATCCTCACTATCTCGCCTAGCAAAGTTGCTCATCAGTTAAGCATAGTGAGTTACTGAGAAGGTGACAAGTGGCACTGACATAGTGGCAGGGTGGACGAATCTCGTGTTGACACATGTCATGGGCTAGTCAAAGGAAGTTTGACCTAGGTAGAAAATGAGGAGAAATTTTAGACTTTTCAAATTTTAATATTTTATTATTATTTTTCCTCAAATCTCACGTCAAGTTCATTTAAATAAGGTTTCAAACTTTATATAGTTTAAACTATATAATAGTTTAAATTTTTGCAAAATATTGTTCAAACCACAAAGCAGGGCCAATCTTTAGAAGGCCATAATAGGAGAAATTTTAAACCAAAATGGATGCTCCAATATACCGTTGGAACTGGGAGAACCTAAACTTTCCAAATTTGGAGTTTTTTTTTTGCACAGGTGCTTCTTGGTTCAAGTTATAGGCCAATTAGTAAAAATTAGGGAATTGGAAGCATAACAAGTAGTTTTCACCATTGAGCACTTGAATTGGTTAGGGGGTAGATTTAAAAGCTTGCTAGAATCTAAAAGTGAAGAAAATCAACTTCAGGTTGTTTTCTTACCTTCTCAAGACCATTTTAACTGATTTATTACTTTTCCCCGAGTTCTTTTTTACACCAAAATTAGTTACTCTTCTCATCATCAGATTTTGAGATATTTTGATGCCTTTGAGAGGTGGAATGAAGAGGATATGATATGTAGTTATAGAGAGAAGTTAGAAAGAAGCTTTGATCTTCTTGGGAAGAATTTCCAAAGGGACAAGTGTCAATTGCAAATTGAATCTAGGAATTTCCTTCTCCATACATATTCTTTCTTCTTCTTTGAAACGAGTGGTTGGTTGGTTTTCTATTTCTAGTTCTTGGAGCTCTACTCAGGTTGTGAAAGCCACACACCCAACATTTCTCTCTTGTATTGAACAACATTTTGAGTTTTTATGTAGATAGTCCTTACTAGTTAGGTGATTTCATGAGTTATTTCTATATATCTTTCATGAGAATAGATGTATTCTGTATAAATCAATCTAAATCTTGTCTCCTGATTATGGATCTGTTATTTCTTCTAATTTGTGATCAAAGAGAATAGATTAGGTTGCATTCCATTTAGGCATGTATGTGATTAATATGTCTTACTGGTGGAGCAAAGAACCTTGTAATTGCTTGATGTTTGTCACAGGGTTTGCAGATTTCATGATAGGATGTTCTGAGTATGAGATTCATTCTGTAGTAGATATCAATTCACAAAGTGAAGGATAGATCAAGGATCTTGATGTAGAGATATGTTTGAGATTCTAGAAGATGTATGGTTATAATTCATTTAATTTCCTAATAGATAAGGCACTAGTCAAGGATAGGATCATTCAGTTTTGTTGCTCATACTTGGGTCTTGCTATTATCAACATATTAAATCAATTTTCCCTTTTATGTTGAAAGCTATTCAATGTTAACTCACACTTAGCTTGCCAGTTTCATGAGTTATGTTCTTATCTATTTCATGCTTGTGATTCTTGGTTAATTATAGAAGATTCAGGGGTTTTTATATGCTTCATATTAGATTCAATGTATGCTTTGATAACTAGTACCATATAAAGAATCTATAGGTCTACCCGCCTAGGTTTTGCAGAGCCTGAAGTGCAGAAGGAGTATAGCCTTATGGTTGGCCCAGGTTCTTGGTGAAGTGTGTCCATTATTGGAGATAGTTTCCCATAGATGCATTCTTACCTTGCATACTTGGTTGTTTAAACACTGTTAAATCAGGAGCCAACAACTTAAAAAATAGAAAACTAGTTTTTCTAGGCATATCCTTATCTATATAAATTATAAAAGGAATATAATTCTATGTCCCTCAAATCCATGATGATTCCATGGTGAGGATTCATGGGGGTGTCATTCTTCACAAAGATTTCCAAAATAGAACAACAAACTATCTAATAGCAAATGATTTTTAAATTGTGAACAAAAGAACTCCTACCAAGTTTCAATATTAAAAAAAAAGTAATGTAAAAGCATGAAATACAAATATCAAACAAAAAAATAAGTCCACTAATCCATTTAAATGCTTGCACAATCAAAAATCCCTAAATTGTCAATTCAAGAATGATATTATAATGGTTTTTAGTTTTAAAATTCACTACTTACAAAATCCAACCATTGGAATGGGTTTCCTTCATGATTTTATCGATTTATCAAGAGTTTTCAAATAGTCATCCTAACTTTCAACCTCATTCACCCAAAAATGCAACATTTTGTCAAAATCTTGCCAAGCAACTTTCTAAAGTTGCTGACAACTTTTGTAACTCCTAGCAATTTTGAAATCTAGCCTTTTGAAACTTACAAATATATCTAGTATGGTCCCTTTATATTTTCTAGGCATGATTTATCCTTTAGAGTATCAAATTACATGATTTTGACTAATTTCACCTAATTGTTAACTTTACAATTTTGACATCTTTCCCATCTATGTGCCAAATGACATTGTATGGCCTCTAACCTATGTAAAAAGGATATAAAAACATCATAGAGCCAAAATAAGTTCAAAACCATACCTTCCTCAGACTTTTAGGGTATAAAACCTATACCCCTAATCTTTGTAATAACCAAAACACAAGGTAGGAAAAAAAAACTAAATGGATTTAACCTAGTCAAATCCACCTAGGATAAAACACACATGACCTTATTATGTCCAAACACAACCAAATGACTTGGCTAAGGTCAGTACAAGCCAAAATCCAAAAATGTGAAACTAGGAGTAGGAGTTAGCCTAGGTGCTCCTGTACCATACTCCCCCAAAAGAAAAGAGTTCAATCCACCCTTGGATTGAGCAAGCTGTAGTCTATGCCCAACTTCTTGATGTTTCCTTCCTTGATCCATGTAGCCTCTACATCTTCTTTTACATGCCACTTGACAAGATTTTTTTAATAAGTTGTAGTCTCAATCTTCTTCTAAACCCTTGAGTCAAGTACCTTGTCAATTTCCTTAAGTCATGAAGGAGTTAAGTTTAGGTTTTTTGCATCTTGAATGACCTCCTTAAGTATCTAATCAACATCTAGAGTAAGGCCTTTGTACCTAATCAAATCAACAACATTGAAAATTGGTGACAACCTAATATCTTCAAGAAGTTTCACCTTGTAGGCATTGTTGCCATACTTGGCCAAAATTTGGAAAGGTACCAACCTTCTCATTTAAAGCTTATGAGGAACTCCCTTATACAACCTTCCTTTTTTTAGATTAACTATCACAAGATCTCAAACTTGGAATTACATATCTTTCTTGCTGTCATCCACCTTATGCTTGAGTTTCTTATCATTTTTAGTTAAGATCTTCCTTACTGTTTCATGGACTTTGCTCAAGAAGTAGGAAAAGTATCCAACATATCCATTGCCTTTTACACCATATTTTAAATCCCTTAATTCAAATACCCCTCTAGGATGCAATCAATAAATAATTTCAAATGGACTCTTCCTAGTTGGCCTATTGACTATATCATTGTATGCATATTTAGCTTGGCCAATGAGATTATCCCAAACCTGTTCATATTCCTTAGTAAGACATATCACCAAGTTTCCAAGACTCCTATTTATAACCTTAGTTTGACAATCTATCTAAGGATGGTTGGAAGATACAAAAGATAGATTTATTCCTAGTTTATGCCACAAGGTCTCCCAAAAATGGCTCATGAACTTTATGTCCCTATTTGAAACAATACTCAAAGGTAAGCCATGGATTATTATCACCTCCTTGAAGACCAAATGAGAAATTTGAGAAGCATCATGGACTTGTTAGAAACAATAGTCCACCAATATAACTGAGAGGGGGGGTGGGGGGTGAATCAATTATATGACAATTTAAACATTTAACCTCTTAAACAATCTTGACCGTTCAAAGTGTTGGCTCTTGATTTAACAATTTTGTAAATAACCAAGAAACCAGACCAATGCATCTAAGGCTAGAAAATTCCTATGATGAATGCACTTGATTGCAGTCTTCAGCCAACAATAAGGCATAACTCCTTCTTTACTTTAGGCTCTGCAAGACCTAGGTAGGTTGACCTTGAGGTTCTGAGATATGATACTAGTGCATTTAAAACATAAATCTAAACCTAATTACTACAGATGTAAACCCCTATATCTCCTAATAACTCATGTAATAACACCGATCTATAGTAGCAAATTGCAAATCTATGAATCTCATTAGTTTCATTTTGATTCTCGTCTCCAATCTCAATGAATTTTCAATGTTTTATGATTTTTGAACAAAGAGCTTAAGTTATAGTTGTAGTCCCTTAAGGCTGTATGTTGTTTTATTGTTGCTTATGACTCAAGGAGTTATGTGAATTCTTCAAGGAATCAACAGGGTTGCAAGTTTATTGAGAAGGATATCATGTAAGAATGAGATTTAGATTGGACATGGATGTCTATTCACAAGGTGAATGGGTAGATCGTATATCTGAAGATACAAATATGTCTCAAATATCTATATGTATGTGATTAATTCATGGAATTTCCCAATAGATAAGGCATTTATCATTTACAGGATCACTTGTTCATGCTACTGCATATTAGGGGTTTTGTTGAATTCAATCTTTTAATCAAATAAATTTGGTTCTTCATGTTTCATAGTGGGTTCAAAGGAACTAACCTTCAGTCAACTTATGAGATTCATAGATTTGTAATTTGCTACTATAGATCTGTGTTATTACATGAGTTATTAGGAGATATAGGGGTTTACATTTGCAGTAATTAGGTTCAGATTTATGTTTTAAATGTATTGGTACCATATCTCAGAACCTCAAGGTCCACTCGCCTAGGTCTTGCAGAGCTTGAAGTGAAGAAGGAGTTATGCCTTATAGTTGGCCCAAGACTATAGTCAAGTGCATTCATCATAGGAATTTTCTAGCCTTAGATGCATTGGTATGGTTTCTTGGTTATTTACAAAACTATTAAATCAGGAGCCAACACAAAGTAAACAACAACCATAGAAAGATGCACATAAATAATTACACTAGATATGTTGACTAGGGAAACTGTTAATCAAAGGGAAAACTCCAGTGGTAATGATGCCCACAAAATGATGTACTAATATGAATGTTCCTTGTTAGAGGATGGACCTTGATAGGAGTCTATTACAATATTTAGTACAAGAGTCCTTGTTAGGAGACTTTGAATCCCTATTAAGAGTTGTGGAAGGCAGCTGAATCTATTGTCCAAATAGCTTCGGGATTAGATCAACGAATCAACTGTACAATTGACCACGATACTATTCCTTTTAGAATAATAGATGTGTAATAGGATTTTACTTCTTCCTCTATCTAGTACATCAAACTCCTTCACATTGAGATCATGCAATCTAATCTAGAATTTTGTGATCAGTAACAGTAACCCTTAAGGTCACTTACATGCATTCATAAATCACTCTACTACTTAGTAATTTGCAAGTCTTCACTTCTTCATCATGTTTTTGAAAAATAGAATCATCTTTCCTTTATACCATGCTCAATAATAATACTTTTATTATCATACATTAATTAAATGAAATGCCCATTTAATCAATGTTGTCAACTCACAATTATGCACAAACTTTCACATGTGCAACTTTCATACATGCACACTTTTTGACATCATCAACGGTCAATAAACTATCTCCAGTTCACTGTGCAACCCTTCATTGAAATTGTAATGAACTATAGCAATCATGCAATGGGAACTACTTTTCTAATAATATGTTTCTATATAGTTCTTTGTAAATCAATCATATCTTTTGTACACTATCGATTCTGATTTTGCACACTTGCCCATGTAAAAAATACACATTTTAGTACACATAGGTAACTGTACATCATCAAATAAGTAATATAATATTCTCAATACATTAATCACAGTTTGCTACTCTGTCAATCTTTTACAAAATTATTACTATGCTATCATCAATGACAAACATAGTTATAAATAATATTCTATAATACTCCCCCATAGTATCAACATTCATGTTAACAATCACCCCCTTTGGCATTGATGGCAACATAGATGAAAAACATATAGTTCCAATAATAGCAACAAGTCTTTTCAAATCCTCTTCATCAATCTTCATGCAAATCCTTTATTGTAATACTTCTCCCCCATAGTACAATGTTTTTCATGCCATACTTCTCCCCCATTGACATCAATGTCAAAGATAGTACACAAATGGTTCAATTTTGTTGAACATCCAATAATTTATCAACATGATCACAAGCTAGTTTTTTTCTTTACAACTTTATATATAAGTTCATAAAAAACTCAAGTGTCTAAAGACACTATTGTATACCAATTACCAATTACCAAGAGTCTTTTGTTGACTTTGTTCATCACAGATACTCCCCTATACAAGAAGCATCAGCATTCAGCCCAGTTTATCAATAGTACTTTATTCCTCGGACTGATGTACTTTTGTATCTTTTATTCTAAAATAAGCAGGGGCATAACCCCAAGCATACCTCTTAGGTACTTAAATGTATCCTTTGGTAAGGCCTTCATGAAAATGTCTACAATCTATTGTAATGGACACCCAAGAATGCCCAAAAGCTGAACCAAGGCTGAAATTATATTAATACTAAAAATGTTGCAATCAGTTACAAAGAGATGTATTCCAAAGGCCAAACCCTAAGGGAATGACATCTAGAATGTTACAACAAAGAATGAACGTTCTCTATTGCCAAAAACAAGAGTATGATTCACACATCCGAGCTCTTATCAAATGCAAGTCATAAACCTCTGATACAATAATTCCATGCTAAACAATGAGTCTCTCACCCCTATTTATCCTATTCCTTCACCCTTCTAGAAAGAACTAAAAAATTAATTAATTGTAGGTGCTAGAAGCTTCCCCCTTCCAATAATTAATGCACTCTCTAGAAACTCCTCTCTTGCAATAATTAATTGTGCTTCTAGAGGCTTCCACCTTTCCAATAATTAATACACACTCTAGAAGCATCTCCTTTGTAATACAATAATTAATTAAATTAATTAAATATAAAGCCACCTTTTAATTTTAATTTATTTAATGGCTTTATAAGAAATTAATTTAATTTCTTCTTATCCTCCACTTAGACTTTGGAGAACGTGAAGGCCAAAAGATGGGATCATTACAAATCCGCCCTCCTTGAAATTGCTTGTCCTCAAGCAATTAAGTAACATAATGAACTCCAACCTCCACCTAGATCCCAATTGAAGTAGTATGCGACATCCTTGTGGACATCATACCAACTACAAATCAGCATCATCAGAACCAACCACATGTCATGCAACCTAGCACCCAATACTTGTGCTGATGGTGAAGAAGTTAGAATGTCACCAAAAGGTAACTCTGTATAAGATCTATGAAATCTCTTCTTCCAAACTATTGCAACACAAAACTAAATATTTTTAGATGGTGAAAACAAAGCCCAACTCCACTCAGGAGAGTGATCAATATCAATCTCAAACATCAAATTGTCATAAGACAATGTGGCATCCATGTTGAACATAGTACTATCGCAGAAGTGAACATCTACACTTTGTTGATCAATAGTATAATATGACTCTGTCACTATATCACTCACCTCATTAGCAATAATAGGTGTACTATCATCAAAGCACACATCTACAACTGCATGCATACTGCTAAACTCCTTGTTGGATGGTTCAACAGACACAGAAGTGGTTGCTGATAGGATAGTATCCTCGCATTCTCCTAATCCCATTATTGTTGCATTGCCATCCTCTGACAAAGCTTCATATGTGGACTCTTGACTATCACCAATAGCATAGCCCAGTGGTGTCTCGATCCCATCTGAAGAATCAACTACCTTCTGTGCTGGAGCAGCATACGAATCGTCAATGTTGATGCCCATCTGTCTAGCCATAAGTTGCAACATCATATCCATTCACCTATTATGCTCCTATTGCATCTGCTGCCCCTCCTCTAATGAACTAAGAAACCTAAGCATTTCATTTTCTTGATCTGGACTGGTATACATTTTATCAGACTCTTTTCCCTTTATCTCGTTGTTCCAAATTCTCTATAAGAACTCCATAGGATGGCAGGACTAATAGCTCTGATACCACTATAATGGACACCTAGGAATGCCCAAAAGTTGAACCAAGGCTGAAATTATATTAATACTGAAAATGTTGCAATTAGTTACAAAAAGATGTATTCCAAAGGCCAAACCCTAAGGGAATGACATCTAGAATGTTACAACAGAGAATGAACGTCTTCTATTGCCAAAAACAAGAGTGTGATTCACACATCCGAGCTCTTATCAAATGCAAGTCATAAACCTCCGATACAATAATTCCATGCTAAAAAATGAGACTCTCACCCCTATTTATCCTATTCCTTCACCCTTCTAGAAAGAACTAAAACATTAATTAATTGCAGGTGCTAGAAGCTTCCCCCTTCCAATAATTAATGCACTCTCTAGAAACTCCTCTCTTGCAATAATTAATTGTGCTTCTAGAGGCTTCCACCTTTCCAATAATTAATACACACTCTAGAAGCATCTCCTTTGTAATACAATAATTAATTAAATTAATTAAATATAAAGCCACCTTTTAATTTTAATTTATTTAATGGCTTTATAAGAAATTAATTTAATTTCTTCTTATCCTCCACTTAGACTTTGGAGAACGTGAAGGCCAAAAGATGGGATCATTACATCTATTCCTTAGTGCTAATGTACTCTAGTCTAATTTCTTTTTTTGCAACTTTCTCTTTCAACACATGATGCTTTATAGAGATGTGCTTAGTCTTAGAATGCAAAACATGATTCTTAGACATGTTAACTGTACTTGTGTTACCACAATATATGATAATATGTTCTTTGAATGTAATTCCAATATCCTTCATCATCTACTTCATCCATATGACTTAATTATAGTTGTTCACTACTACAACATATTCTACTTTTGCAGTGCTTTGGGAGGTGCAATCTTGCTTCTTGCTGGCCAAGAAACCAATCTTCCACCAAGAAAGAATGCTTCTCCACTAGTTCTTTTTCTATCATCCCTATCTCTAGCCTAGTTGGCATCAATATAAGTGCAAATATTA
This sequence comes from Cupressus sempervirens, assembly GCA_028749045.1. NCBI lineage: Eukaryota > Viridiplantae > Streptophyta > Pinopsida > Cupressales > Cupressaceae > Cupressus > Cupressus sempervirens. The sequence goes on from CM053788.1 coordinate 656,462,061, forward strand.
AATTCATTACTTTTATCATACCAAATGCCATAATCAGATGTCCTTGTTAGATATCTAAATATACTTTTTACTACTACATAGTGATATTCTTTAAGATCATCTTGAAATCTTGCCACAATTCTAACCAAATTTGCTATATTAGGTCTACTATGAGTTAGATATTGCAATCCTACAATCATAGATCTATACTTCTTTTGTTCAACAATAGGTGTCTAATCCTTGCTTGATAACTTGTGACCAGTTACCATAGGAGTTCCAATAGGTTTATAGTTTTATAGACCAAATCTTTTCAATAAATCTTTTAAATACTTTGTCTAAGAAATAAAGATTCCTTCTTTGTTTTGAATAATTTGCATTCCTAAGAAAAATTTCATTTCCCCTATCCTGCTTATCTCAAACTCATTCTTCATATCTTCTAAGATTTTTTTATTGGCTTCATCATTTCCTCCAAAAATGATATCATTAACAAATAAAATTATTACTTGGGTAAGGCTTCCTAATCTTCCTCTTCATTTTTGGGGGAAACCTATTTGTAAGGAAATTGGTGAGGCTTTGGGGGACTTCTATATGGTTGATCCCCAATCCTTTGAGCATTCCCATTCTACTTTTGCTAGGATTCTAGTGGATATTGATGTTTCTAAGGGTCTCCTAGCTGAGATTATTTTAAATCATTCAAGAGGCTCTTGGACTCAAATGCTTGATTATGAGGGCCTCCCTTTTAGGTGTAAAAAATGTTTCAATACTGGTCATATGGCTGCTAAGTGTGTGTATAGGAATTCTTCAAACAAACAACCCTCCTCCTAGTGGAAGGGTGTTTTAGAATAGCATTATACAATATACAAATGCTCTTTTTTAGCAAAAGGGGATCCTAGTTCTATGTTGGTGAATGCTTCTGCTTCCAAGGTGGATGCCCATGGTGTATGTTCTAGTTCTCTTCATATAGATTCTGTTCAAGATAATGTTGCTATTGTAGAATCGGGTCATGTTAATGGTTCTGAGGCTACTATTTCTACACATGGCGAGTTGCATTATGCTTTGACTCTCTCTGTTCAAGGTGTTAAATCTGGTTCTCTTGTTTTAGAATCTGGTCATGATAATGGTATCATGGCTTCTGATTCTAGACAAGAAGGAAAGGTTTCTAATCTTGGTGATAAAGTTGGGCCTTAGTCTACTAGTTTTTTTTCCAATTTGAGGGAAGAAGTGAAGACAGATTGTCCTGGTCAAAAGGATGGGCATCTTTTTTATGCTATTATTAAAATTGGTAAACAAACTATCAATTCCAGTAAACTAGATGCAGTGATGGCATATGGTCCTCGTCAAAATTTGGATGTTTTTTCCTCTATTTTGGACTCTCAAAATTGGCAATCAAAGGCCACGATGGTTGAAGAGGGGTGGATACCTGTGACAATGAAAAGATCTAGCAAGTCCCTTCCTCAATTTGATATGAATTTGCACTCCCATAAAAAGGGAGTGAAACTGAAATCTTAGTCTTCTTGGCTAGTTAAGTACTCTTCCTCTTGCTTTTTTGGTCTAGGAGGTTTCTCTGGCTGTTTTGCTTTTGAGTGTGATTTTCCAGGTTCCAATTTTTTCTCTAGTTTCTAAACCCATATGTTGGTTTTAGGTCCCTACTTGACCTGGTTTAATTGTACTGCTGGTTTCAGGTCTGTTTAAAACCTGGTTGAGCTTCATGGCATATCTTTATTTTTGATGGAAAGGGTTTTGGGGCCCCTTCAAAACTTACTTTTACCTTAATCTAAAACAAATACAATTATTATTAGATAACCATCTTGTAATTTTTTCAAGTACAAGTTGCTATCTGTTGCCCCTTTAGAAAATCAATGCTTTTTAAAGTATTTATCTAACCTTGCATACTAGGTTCTAGGTGCTTTCTTTAATCCATACAAGGATTTCTTTAATCTACAAACCATTTCTTTCTCTTCTATCAAAGGAAAATCTTTTGGTTGCTCAATGTAAACTTCTTCTTCAAGTTCTCCATTCAAAAATGTTGATTTAACATCCATCTAATATACCTTGAAATTTTTATTTGCTACATATGCCAAGAACATTTTGACTACTTCCATTCTTGCTATAGGTGCATATGTTTCCTCATAGTCAATTCATTCTTACTAAGAGTAGCCTTTGCATACTAGTATTGCTTTGTTTCTTATTACTTCTCCTTGTTCATTCATTTTATTTCTAAATACCCATTTTGTACCAATCACATTTTTGTCCTTGGGTCTAGGAACCAATTCACATGTGTCATTTTTTATTATTTGTTGAAGTTCTTCCTTAATTGCTTTTATCTAATGATCATCCTTGATTGTTTTATCTGCACTTTTTGGTTCTATTTGAGATATCAAGCATAGTTCTTCATTGATTCTACTTCTTGTCATTACTCTTTTTTTTTATGTCCTATTATCTGATCAGAAGGATGATTTCTTATCACATTCTTATTTGGGGTAGGAGTTTCTACTTGAATTCTTATTTTAGGTATCATGCTTTGTTCTTCTCTTACTTCTTTAGTTTTCACATTATTATGCAAGTCATTGTTAGTCTTGAGAAATAATTCATTACATCTAGTGGTCATCCAAGAATAATCATCTCCATCAAAGTTATAATCCATTATCTTTTCTTTAGTGCCAAACTTTTCATCTATTCTTACATTTGTGCACTCTACTATAGTTTTTGTTCTATAGTTGAAACATTTGTAATTTTTACTTTTTAATGAATAGCCAAGAAACATATCTTCATCACTCCTTGGATCAAACTTACTGATATCATCATCTGTTTTGATGTAGCATTTGCTTCCATATATTCTAAAATATTTGACTAATGGTAAGTATTCAAATTATAACTCATAAGGTGTTTTCTTCATACCTTTTATGATATTCAGTGTGTATACTATTGTGTTGATTTCCTCTCTCCAAAAGGTTTTTGGTACATCATTCTTCAATAACATAGCTTTTGTTGCTTCAATAATTGATCTTTTTCTTCTTTTAGCAATCCCATTCTGCTCAGTTGTACAGGGTGAAGATAGTTGTCTCTTGATTCCATGCTCTTTATAGTAGATATTTAATTCTTTAGAAGTGAATTCTCCTCCTCTATCAGATCTTAAGCTTTTTATTTTAATCCAAATTCATTCTCTACTTTGTTCTTGAATATCTTTAATTTCTCAAATGCTTTTGACTGTTCCTTAAGAAAAGCTATGCACATCATTCTAGTAAAACCATCAACAAAAATCATAAAGTACCTTTCTCCTAGAATCCTCTTATTCTTGTAGGACCACTCAAATTTGTACGAACCAATTCCAACTTTTGTGTAGTACCAAACCGCTTGCTAGGAAATGAGACTTTCTTCTACTTAGCCAAGATACATTCCTTACAAATAATGTTAGTGGGCTTAGTGATCTTAGGTAAATCTCTCACAACAAGTTTATTACTGGCTTTCACAATGTTATCAAAGTTAATGTGACAAAATCTTCAATGCCATAACCAAATATTATCAATTTTAGCTACCAAACATGTTTTTTTATTGGAGTTTAACTGAAATACATTACCTCTAGTTCTTGTGCCAGTATCAAGTCAATTTCCTTCCTTACTCTTGATAATGCATGTGTCATTACCAAACTATAATTGGTAACCTTTGTCCATAAGTTATCCAACACTTAACAAGTTATGTTCTAGTCCATCAATAAAATAAACATCATCAGTATTTGTTTTACCATCTAATGTGATAGATCCAATTCCTGTAACATGGCAAGCTGCATTGTTCCCTATTTTAACAGTTCCTCCATCATGGCTTTTGAATTTGACAAATTTTCTCATATCACTAGTCATGTGATGTGAACAACCACTATTAATGATCCAATCCTTCAATTCAACTTGTAAGATCAGCACACTTTCTTCTTTGATTTCCCTATGAAGATCACCCTCCTTTATGGCTATGAATCCTAATTCATCTTCACTTTTTTTTGGATCAAATTCTTCTTCCTCTTCTTCTTAATTAACATATAAACAATTTCTAGTTCTTCTAGATTTGAATCTTCCCTTATATTTTCTTTCTCTTTAAAGACACTTAGATGCACAATGACCATATTCATTACATGTCCAACATTTAAAGATATTCTTACCATCCTTTTCTCTTTCCACAAGAAGAGCCACTTCTTCCTAGATCTTTTCCTCTATAGATTTTCTATTGCTAGCAATGTGTCCTTGTAATTTTGTGTTCCTTGCTAGACTAGGATTAATATTAAATGCAATAAATGTTGTCTCAACTTTTTCTAATTCTCTAGATTGTTTTAGATCAAATTCTTTAGTTTCCAATCTACCAAGCAATGTTTCTTTTGTGAAATTAGTGGTACAAGGTAACATTACCCAAATCATCCATGTTATTGTCTTGAAAGGTGGTGTCAGACTTTTCAAGATCTTCCATATTACTTCATCATTAGACTTCTTTCCACCAAGAAATGTAATTCCTACAACAATCTTAGATATTCTACCAATATAGGTTCTCACAGATATATCTTCCATCATCTTAGCATCTTGAAATGCAAAATATAGATTTTATAATCTAACTCTTTTTGCATGTATATCACCCTCATAATTAGCTGCTAAGTTTTTCCAATTTTCATGAGATGTTTTGAGTTGTTTTACTTGGCTATACTCACTTTTAGGTAAAGTACTTCTCTTTGTTCCTCAGTACAACTTTCAAGATTGTCTTCTTCCACAATTTTTTTAGGTGCTTTGGTTACAAGCCAATATCTTGGATCCACGCACAAAAGATGAGTCTTCATTTTATCCTTCTAGCTATCATAATTTGTGCCATCAAATCTTAGACTTTTTCAACAAATTCTCCATGGATCTCCCAAATTTTTTAAACATTTTCTTCAAGGACATGAGGCTCTAATACTAGTTGTTGGGAACAATATTCCACCAATATAACTGAGAGTGGGGTGTGGGGTGAATCATTTATATGATAATTTAAATATTTAACCTCTTAAACAATCTGGACCATTCAAAGTTAAAAACAACAATAAAAAGATGCACATAAACAATTATGCCAAATATGTTGACTAGGGAAACTCTTGATTAGAGGGAAAACCCCAATACAAATGATGCTAACAAAATGATGTACTAATATAAATGTTCCTTGTTAGAGGATGGACCTTATTAGGAGTCTATTACAACATTTAGTACAACAATCCCTATTAGGAGACTTTGAATCCTTGTTAGGAGATTTCAACCCTATTAGGAGTTGTGGAAGGTAACTGAACACACTATCCAAACAACTTCAGGATCAGATCAATGAACCCACTATCCAATTGACCTTGATACTATTCCTTTCAAAAGAATAGATGTGTAATTTGCTTTTACTTCTTCCTCTATCTAGTACAGTAGACTCCTTCACCTTCAAATCATGCAATTAGATCTAGAATTCTATGATTAGTAATAGTAATGCTTAAGGTCACTTACACACATTAGTAAATCACTCTACTCTACTACTTAGTAATTAGTAAACCTTCATTTCTTCATCATGTTTTTAAAACATAAAAGCATCTTTCCTTTATACCATGATCAATCATAAATCCCTGAGTCAACTTCACACTTTTATTATCATACATTAATTAAATGAAATATCCATTTAATCAATGCTATTAGCTCACATTTATACACAAACTTTCACACATGTGACTTTTGTACATGCACACTTTTCGACATCATCAATGGTCAGTAAACTATCTCCAATTCACTATGCAACCCTTCACTATAATTGTAAAGAACTATAGCAATCATGCAATGGGAACTACTTTCTGATACTTTGTTTCTATACAGTTCTTTGTAAATCAATCATATCTTCCATACACTGTCGATTTAGATTCTGTGCACTTGCCCATGTAACAAATACACATTATAAGATAAGTAATATAATGTTCTTAATATAGAAATCATAGTCTACTACTCTATCAATCTTTTATAGACGTATTACTATGATGTCATCGGTGAAAAACATAGTTATAAATAATGTTCTACAATGCTCCTCCATAGCATCAACATTCATGCCAAAAAGACTATCTTAAAAGGTATAAAATGTGTCATTTTCATGAATCTATCCACTACAACATAAATATTGTCAAACCCTTTCGTATTCCTTGGTAACCCTACCACAAAGTCTATACTTAAGCAATCTCATGGCCTACTAGGAATTGGAAGGGGTTGATAAAGACCTACATTAGAGGATGTGCCTTTTACTTTTTGACATACTACACAAAATTCAAAATATTTTTTGATATTATTTTTAGGCCAAAAGTATAACATACTAACTTACTCTTGAGTCTTATTGAATCCAACATGGCCACTAAGTTCCCCCTTATGTTTTTCTTGAATCAAATTCTCCCTTATTGATCCCTTAGAAATACATAGTTGACTATCCTTAAACAACAAATCCTTTTGAAATGTGCAATAAGAAAATTCACCTAGAAATTATTCTTATACTCCTTACATACCTTGTAAATGTATGCAAAATCTTCATCATTAGCATATAGATACTTGAAGCTATCAATGACAATGCTCTACAAATGAACCTCATGCACTATTAGGACTCTCTTTCTTAGCGTAGAAACTATCTTATTATGCACTCCTTTCTTGTACTTGATGTTAAAGGTGTAGGCTTTTAGGTATTCCATCAATTTCATGTTCTTTTTGCTGAGGAAACTTAGGGCTTGGTTATCTAAATATACCAAAAACTCCTTTGGAAGCAAGTAATGTGTCTACTTTCTCAAAGCTTGGAATAGAGCATATAACTCTAAGTCATAGGAAGAGTACTCCCTCTTGGAATCATTGAACTTTTCACTATGAAAAGCCACTAGCCTCCTTTCTTTTTTTATGACTGCCCCAATTGCCACGATGCTAGTATCATACTCTAGTGTGAAGAGTTTGTCAAAACTAGGTAGAAAAAGAATGGGCTGAGTAGCTATCCTCTTCTTTAGTGTCTGAAACCCATCATTATCTTGAGGAGTCTAATGAAACTTTGCATTCATTCCACCTTTATAGTTTCTAACATTGGAGCACAAATAACACTAATTTTTTTGATAAACTCACTATAATATTGGCCCAAACCATGAAAATTTCTTACCTCTATTGCAACTTTGGGAGTAGGCCAAGTTAGGATGACATCGACCTTACTTTGATCCATCTTGAGATTTCCTTGAGACAAAACAAACCCAAGGTACACTAGCTCTTACTTCATGAAGTCACACTTCTCTAAATTTATCATTAGCTTTTCCTCATGAAATTTCTTGAAAACAATTTGTAAATTTTAAATATGCTCCTCTTTAGTTTTATTGAAAATCAATATGTCATCTAGGTAGAAAACAACAAACTTACCAATGTAATTCTTCAATACTTCAGTCATAAGCCTCATAAAGGTAGATGGAGCATTTAACAAGCCAAATTGCATTACAAGACATTCATACAAACCTTATGTGGTCTTGAAGTTTTTTTTCCATTCATCCCGTTCCCTTATCATAATTTGGTGATATTCACTTTTAAGATCTATCTTGGTAAAGTACCTTGCTTCTCCTAAATAGTCCATTAGGTATTTAATCCTCGGTATTGGGAACCTATACCTAATGGTGATCATATTAATGGATCTTGAATCAATATAAACTATCCAAGTCCCCCCCCCCCATTTTTAGGTACTAAAATAATAGGCATAACACAACGTCTTATACTTTTCCTAATTAGGCCTTGGTCTAAGACCTCTTGGATTTACTTGGTGATTTCCTCATTTTTTTGAGGGGTCATTTTAATAGGTATTTTTTTTAGGAAGGGATGGCTCCTAGAATAAAATAATTTTGATGATTAGCAGGTCTCTTAGGAGGTAGGGTGATAGGTTGTCCATCGCTAACAATGTCCTTTGGTAGTTCCATTTTCTTTCCTTCCTTGTCAAGAACTTCTTGTTTAGGTTTCAACACTTATGCAAACCCTAATCCTTCTCCTTCCTCCAAGGTCTTCAAGAAATATTTTTCACCCATCATGAGGACATTAGGACTTGGATATTTAACCTCTCCTTCTTCTATTAAAGTTTGGATATTGAATGTCAGACCATCTTTCTTGAGGAGTATGCATCTTTGGCTCCATCATGAAAATCTTGTCTATCAAACTGTAATGGCCTCCCTAGTAGAAGGTGACATGCATTGATAGGTAGAATGTAACACAACACCTTGTACTTATACCTTTCTATTGAGAATTCAAATCATGCTTGTTCAGTTAGAAGGACATGTTTCCCCTTATTGAGCCATGTAATCTTATAGGTATTTCTATGTGGAATTATTTTCATATTTAGTTTGTTATCTAACTCTACTAATATGATGTTATCTATAGAACCTAAGTCTATGATGACGTTACCCACTTTTCCCATCATCTTGTATTTCACCCTAAATAGTGCTCTTCTTTTTCTTGGTTCTTCCTTTATGGGTTCCTTAATCAATGTCCTTCTTATCATCAAATTTTCCCCTTTTTCTAATTCTAAGGGTACTTGAAATGGTTTTTTGTTGTTGCTAGACTCTTCTTGTGCATATTTGACTCTTTTCACACTCCCTTTAGAAGTATAGCCTTTCTTAGGGTATCTATATGTAAGGTGTCCCATCTAGTTGCAATTATAGCAATTTATGGTTTCAAAGTAGGGTCCTCTACCTTTCTTGTTGCTTCTTCTTCTTCCACCATTGTTGGAGCTTCTTACCCTATTGAAACCCCCTCTATTAGAATTCCCTTCTTGTTGTTCAATCCACTTAGTTTCCGCTTGGCTTCTTGAGTTTGAACCTCCACCACCATAACCTATTTGATTCCTACCATCTCTACCTCTACCTTTGCCTCTAAAGTTGGTGTAAGATTTTTTCATTTTCTTTTCTCCCACTTCCAATGCCAATTGAAAAAATCTTTGGACTATTGTCAGTGTCCATAGGATGATTTATTATTTTATGTTCCACTTCAACCTACCTAGATACCTAGCCACCTTAATGGGTTCTTCTTCTTGAGTTCTTGATCTCAAACATAACTTCTAAAATTCTTTAGTATATGTTGACAAATCTCTATCTTTTTATTTTAAGCTTTGCCTTTTTCTATGTATTTTAATTTCATAGTCTTTAGGTAGGTATTTTTATTTTGCCTTCATCACCATGGCTTTCCATTTTATAGTTGGTTTCTTTCCCATATTATCCCTCTCTTCTTGGAGATACTTCCACTAGGTTAGTGTTGATCCTCTTGTTGGTTCCTTATTTAATAGTTTTGAAAACAACCAATAAACTAGACCAATGCATCTAAGGCTAGCAAATTCTTATGATAGATACACTTGACTACAATCTTGGGCCAACTATAAGGCATAACTCCTTCTTCACTTTAGGCTCTACAAGACCTAGGTAGGTTAACCTTGAGGGTTTGAGATATGGTACCAATGTAATTGAACACAAATTTGAACTTGTTTACTATAGATGAAAACCCCTTTTATCTTCTAATACTTATGCAACGACATAGGAAAGAAATAGCTACAGATCATAACCTATGAACTCATGAAAGGAATTAAGAATTAACAAGACATGAAGAACTAAATTTATTTGATTAAAATGATTTTTACAAATGACATTCATATCTGCTTGCATCTGACTTAGTGATCAATGCCTTATCCATTGAAACATAGAGTCATTGCTAGCAGGTTGACCTAACTTGATTTCCTTACAATTAAGTTCATCAATTGAAATCCCCAAATCCAATTCTTACAAAATATCCTCTTCATACACCTAGAAACCCTATCAGAACACTAAATCATTTACTTGACTCCTTGAATCAAAAGCAATAATAGATCTGATACACAACTCATCCAAGATGTCTTAAATCAAATGAACCTTATTCACTCAATCTCAAAGCTGATGACATATGAACAATTAGGAGATAGAATAAGAAAACCAAGATAATTCATGTAAATCCCCTTTTATATTCATCCTTGGAAAGACTAAATACATAAACTAGTAAAACTAAATGTAACTCAAGATACTTCACATGATCTAGCATCAGTTACCATTATCTCAAAGAAAAAAATACATGAAATGAACTAAAGATCTACATAGGTGTGGGCATGTGGTCTTCACTACTAGAGCTCAATTCAATAGATAGGAAGTAAAACCATCAACAATCATGGTTTCATAGTGAAAGCTAGAACCTTGCTGGTATCATAGAAAAATTACCAACAAAAAAAAATGAGAAAGAGAGAAAATGATATAGGAGAAAAGAATTCCTGGATTTGATCAAACAATGAAAAGTGTTCCCTTAGAATTCTTTCCCAAGAAGCTGAAAACATCTCTCTAATCTCTCCGCTCAACTCAAAAATCAAATCCTCATCATTTGGCCTCTACAAGCACAAAATATCGGAGATATTTGATAGAAATTAAAACTAATTTGATGCCAAACTTTACTCAAAGTAAAAGTGAAAAGGTAGTTAAAAATAATTTCTAAAAGCCAAGAAAACCCATTAGAATCAATTCTCTTCACATTTAGACTTCAACAAGCCTTTATATCTACCTCCTATCTAATTTTGATGCTCTATGATGAATTCTACCTATTCCATTAAGAATGCCTTGGAAAACAAAAATCTGCTTGCAAAGTGAACTGGTGAAGACCTGCTAAAAAAATGATAGCAAAAATGGAAAATTCACTTCTTCTTGGTTCCAATAGTATATTATAGTGCCCATTTTGGAAAAAAATTGCCCCTCTGGTAGTAATTTGAATAATTCAGTCCTGGGCTATGGCTTTGCATTAAAAAATAAATAAATAAATTCATATAGTTAGACTATATGAAACTTTGAAATTCATTTAAATATTTGCATTTTAATGATTTATGCATTGAATATTTGGACTTTGATTTTATTTTATATTTCATTTTTATTACTCCCCCTTACCACTTTTCAGAATCTAATTGGATGTGCAACATTTGAGACATTTTTAATTAATTAATTAATTAATATTAATTAATGTTCTTAATTCCTTCACCTCCATCTCCCATAGCACTAGAGGCTTTCAAATATTGCTTTACTTTCTTACGAAGCAAATTTCCTTTATGCCCATATGCTTTCCCGTATAAGCAAAGAGGTTTAAAATTCACTTCCCGAGCCTATGGGGTCCTCAATTTGCATACCATCAGAGAGCTTCAAAAATCGTTTTATGCCCACATGCTAGGAGCTTTCCCATAGCATCAGGACCTCTTCAAAGTTCAACCTTCACTCATATGCTTGAAGATGGAATGCACCACATGTCAAAATACGTCCACTTTACATGTCAACCACAGGCAAGCTCCACCATTTGAGTGCTTGGCTTCTAAAAGCTGCATGTCTTGTTAGACAACACATAACTTGAGTGCTTGGATATTTAAACCAATAAAGTACCCCTGCACTGGAAATGTGGGATCATTGTTGGAGACATCCTCTATTTAAAATGTCAAGTACTTTGTTTTTAGCATGGAAGTTCTTTCTATAGCTATATGTTCCTTCCCTCTTCATATAGTCATCCCTTGTTTCAACATGGGAACTCACTTTCCAACCATGACTCTCCTACTCCTCTGCCCATGGCAGCTCCTCTTCAATATATGTCCCCTTCTTGCATTTTCGTTTATTGATTCTATAAACTAGACTTGTGCCTACCAGTATTCTTTTTAGACATGAGTCTAGGTATTGACTATCCCCGTGCATGGCATATTCCCTTTGCTTAAGGCTTGTGTGGGCTGCCTCCTACAATTCTTGACTTGCATATGGCAAAGAATCTCTACCCCTGTGGCTGCAATCTATGACTTGTGGGTTCCATCACTACATGAGCTTGTTGTTCTTAAAATGGTACCTCCTATCCATGCCACTAGCCACTCATTCAGTCTGTGGCTTCAAACATTTTACTATTGATCCTTCTTTTTTTTTTTTATGGTTGATGATATCTACCTCAAAAATGTGGGGCTCTATTCTTGGCATCACCCCCTATCCATTGGTGTATGACTTCCTACATGGTGGCTTGTAGCATCGACATAGCCACTTCATTTCTCAATGTGCTTTTCCTCCCTCCTTGCACTTACTATTATGGACACCTCTAATGTCAGTTGCTGTTAGATTGTGGTGACTGATCAGGAAAGTACTGTACATACTTCATAATTTTTTTTTTGGGAAGTAGCCGACATGGTAGCTGACATATTATGGCCGACATATGGCCGACATGTTATAACCCTAAAGCAGTTTAATACTTGTATAAAAAGGGCTTAGGGTTGGGTATTTTATATATGTGGTGATATGGAATTGGTTCTTGTGGCGGTATTGAGCTGTAAGGGATTACGGATTGTAATCAGGTTGTAATCACTGGATTGTAATAAGATCAAACTTGCTGTTTGGTGGACGTAGCCCAGGGATTGGGTGAACCACTTTAAATCTTGGTGCCTTGTGTTCATTTCTGTGTGTTCTATTATTTTTTGTTATTGGTTATATTTGCATGTAGTTTTTATTTCTGTCTGTGGTTTATCCTAACAGTTGCCTCCTATGTCAATGCTATTATGTGCTCCCCAAGTTGAGATGGCTTGGGCAAGTCCTCCAAAATTTATTGGTAGAACTTGGGAAGAAGCTTCTTTGCTTAAATCTAGAGTCAAAGTCACAAAATCATCAACCTACAGCTCAATTGGTATCTCATTCTTTTTGAAAACTTGCAACTCTGGACCTATTGTATCAAGCATCACAACACAAAACTTCTTCACATTCCTCACACCTTTTTTTAGATTTTCAAGTGTTTCCTGATGATGCTCATTGTTTCCCCAAGAGAATTAAAAAAAAAAAGCAACTGTCATAGTCAAATAATTGACATTCTAGCCTTGAAGCATGCCTCAATCACTTCTACAGACCGTGATTTTGGCCCAAGAGTGCCAACTATCTTGGTCAATGCAAGAAAGGAAGTCTTTTCTAGTTGAAGATCAATCCCCAAGTTTCTACGAGAAAGGATGATACTATCTGCTTCTTGCAAAGTCTTGTTAAAGTGTTGTAAACCAATTCAACAAAAAATGAATCAGTTAGTTATTCTATAGCAGAATCACCTCTATATTTTCAATCTTGGCATATATATGGGTCTAGTGAAGGTTTAAGTATTTTCCCAACTTGAAAACTAATCATGGTTTGAGAATGAGGGATACTAGTTGTTGATGCTATGGCTCACAATGCCCCTACTCTTTAGAAGAATCCCTAGCACTTCAAAATGATCAACATCATTTTAATCTCTATCTATCTTCAATTGCACATCTTTATCAATCTTGTCAATCTAGCGGGATTAGTCAAGCCCCAAAGTGGGTCTGGCTAAAAAAAATTTGTTTCTAAATAATTGAACCTTCAAACTAGCCCAGTGATTATCTGGCACTAATTTGAATGAAAATCCATCACTAAAACATTATTAAATCTCATTTTACCACTTATCTATAAACTGCAACTTTTTGCTAATAGGGCCTATCGGCTAGCTTTAAAACTTGACCCAAACATCTGACCAAGCTTTGAAATCAAACAAACTAATCTTTGTTCCACACACTTTTACCCTGTCAAATATCATCTCATGAAGAATTATTAGTCAAAAGATATTGACTGTCAAAGTTGCCCTCCTAGAACTGCCTGCAAGAAAACATGTTAGAAAATAATAAATTGCATTTAGATTTGGCTTTGAAAACTGGGTAAACAAACACTTGGGAAAATGAAAACTAGGATGTTGGTTCATCTTCAAAAGGAGAATACAAATCTATGATTTGGGATCACGATGAATAATTGGGCATAAATGGTGAGTAGTCAAAGTGGGCTACTCAATTTTGCAGACAGGAAACAATGGCAGAAAAGCAATTTTTTCAAATGAAATGGACCTAGGAAAGTGTGTAAATGGATTTTTCAAGATGTGAAAATTGGTACACAATTTTACAGGAGAACATAGTGGTACAATCCATTCAATCTCATCTATCACAAATTTTTAGATATGACATCAAAAATTGGGGTATTGACAAATCTGCATTTCTTGACACTAGTAAAAAGTTATAAGTTGCATTTGGAATCACGTTTGAAAACTGATCAAATGGATTCTTCATAAGCTCAAACTTATAACATGTCTCTAACCTCTAAAATTTAATTCAAAAGGAAATTTCTCATTTTAGTCAACTGGTCAAAAGTTATAATTCGTCAAACAGGGCTTTCCAAAATTCTGGGCAATTCACATTAGCATGACATCAACAAATGACTAACTTTGAGAGATTCAAAACCTATTCAAACAGATTTGAAACAACTCAAAATTTTAACCATAGGCTCTCAAGTATGGAAACTAGACACTCCCAAAGTTGCGAGTCATGAAACATTACTGGGTGTGAGATATTCACATGCAAACAAGGCCTCATGTCATTGTTTGACACAGGTGAAAATGTAGAATTGTAAACTCCACAAAATAGGACTCCATGAAATGACTCAGAATGGCAATTTATCATCATGGAATGAGTGGATATGCTGAATGGAGGGTGTTAGAAACATTAAAGACCTTATGAGGTTCAAATTGGTATCTAGGTACATGTGCACGAAAAGTATTCATAGGGGGTTCAAAGTAATTCAAAATTTGAAATAGACACTCAAAATGGAAATGTAATTTTGAGTGCCAACACCTCTTAGTCTAGATTTTGATACCTTTTCTTTTTTTTGCTTTAGCAACCCCCTTACATTCAAAGTGGTTTTCCATCCCTTTAATCCATTCCATTACAACTTTAGGGTCCATCTTCCCACTAAACAAAGGAACTCCTTCTAGGACCTTTCCACCCAATGCCTTAATGGATTTAAGGAATGGTTCCTCATTCAACAGAGGGTCTAGTTTAGGAATTTTTTCTTCCTCATCAACCTTCCCCTACATTATAGTTTCTCCTTCTTGATCTATCTTTGTGGTTGCCTCAGCAACCTCCTCCAATTTTATCTTCATCTCCTCTAATGCTTCCTCTAGGATCCTTTTTCTCTCCTTTTCCTCCTTCATCTCATTGGCAAGTTTGCATTGGTCACCATGTATGCCTTCCCTACTAACTCTTTGCTATACAAAGACATCCCACTAGCCCCAAATCTTTGTTGGCTTTTATACCAATTTGATGTAAGTTAAATTTCTTGGCAGCCCTTTTCTTCACATAGGGCTCACCTAGGCTTCTCTCCTAGCCTATTATAGTTCTCCTTAGTCACCCTAACCTCAAGAGGATTTCTATCAAATCCTCTTCACTACCCTACCTAACTACACCAAGGTTTTTCCAACTTGCTTCCTTCCTAGAGAGATCTTTCCTTGTCCTTCCAAATCATAATTTTATCAAACTTGGCCATTCTTCCTTCAACATGGTGTGAGGGATGAAACTTAATGGTTTTTAGATTCCCCTTATCCTTATGGTCTCAAATTTCATAGGTCTCCTTATTGATTCCTTCATACTTCACAAAATTGTCCTAATTAGACATAGTAGAATTAGACCTCCAAAGTTACTTTTTGGGCTACAATTCCAAATTTCCCTTAACAAGGTAATAAAATAACCTTAGATATGAATAATTTTTTGAGAAAATTTCAATATTTTATGGTTTTCAGGTCCTCAACCTATCTGTACACCCCTTCTACTATTTTTATGCCTACAACCAAGGGTTTCAAGCATTTCCAATCAACATCCACTAGGGTCTAATGAATTTTGAGATAATGAATGTTGCACACATTGGATAATATTGTTCTATATTGTATTATTTTATTTTATTATGTAATGTTGCACCTAGATGGATGTGCAACATGTAAAGATTCCCATGGGATATACTTGATGAGTTGTATTGTAAAATTGTGATAATATTTTATGTAATTATTTAATATTGGAAAAAATATTAAATTTTCAATATAAAATGTGGGATTAATGGGTTAAGTAGTACATGGTTTCAGCACATGGTTTATGTAATACCACTTGCTGGTTTTGTGGGACTTTCTACTATATAAGCAGCCACAAGGGTAGTTGTTGTGTGAGAAGATAAAAAGGAAAAAGGGAAAGAGTCAAGTGGGACAAGGCTTGATAGGTTAGTCAAGGGGGCATTTGTGAAGATTGGAAGCATGGCATGGGATGTGTGGATTCATGCTTGTTCACATGGATTGCTTGGTTGTAGTTATGGCTTTGAAGGCTTCCATGGTTGTATTACAGTGGTTTATTTTTGCTGACTAATACATGGTGATGGATACTTTTGGAGGTTGGGCTTTTCCCTCAATGAGAGTTTCCCAAGGTATATCTTGGGCCACATTTTTGTGGGTATGATGTCTATTCTCTTGCATATGAATTTCAATTACATATCTATTTCAGATCTATTATGGTTTATCTGGAAATGGTTATATTCTTTGTTGTAAGTTTCCTTACAAGTGGTATTAGAGCCAAATTGTATTATTGTAGCCCTAGATTGAATCCATGGGAATGCACAAGAGGATAAAAGAAAGGGCAAGATATATGAGTTGTTTATTATAGATATAAGGGCTTTGGATTTGCTATTATGATAGAATATTGGTAGATTTTTTGGCATGTGAAATTGTTGGACAAAATGGTTTTTTTGGATGTTTCATTGAACTGAAGGTTATAGGGGGAGCTTGTAGAAATGACCTCCTAGGTAAAAATAGGCCTCACCATTGGATTCAGGTAGATATTTCCATAAATTTATATATATAATATGTTATAGTTTGGCCATGTTCAAAGGAAATGATTTTTTTTTTAGTTTCAGCCTATGATAACCATTAAATTTAATCCCATCAGAATTAATGTCAAAAAAAAAAAATCACAGTGAAAATGATAAAAATACTATCTTAGTAAAATGATCATAACTTTCTCTTAGGATATCGGATTTCAATTTTCTTATGGACATTGGAAGGCTAATTTAGAGTAGCACAACTTGGTGTAGGTTTTGTTCTATGATCTAGATATTTTGTCAACTTTAAGAGCCCAACATTTAGATATTATTTATTTTGAGCTCAAATTAGTGCATAACTTGGGCATATGTAGTTGGATTTTATGATATATATTGACTATGGTAGAATTGTGAATTTATTACATTGTATATTTTAGAAATTTAAGAATTGATGTCATTGTATACTTAGTTCATATTTTAGATTGGTCTCATGATGATATGGTTATAACCACAAAGTGGAAACATAATAGCAAGAAGTGAAAATGCAACATAAAATCAATCTTATCTAGTCCAAATACACAACTGGATAAGAACACTAAGAAGAATCCACACTTGTACCTTCAGGTCCACCAAGAGATCCTCTAGTTCCTAAGCCATAGGTCTAGCTCTTCGAATTTGCATATGTCTTTCCTTCCATACCCAACTAAAAATATGACTAAAAGACTCCAAAAGATACCTACTTATACTAATCTAAGCCAAAAGTCATCCTAGAATGCTAAAAACTAAATAAACCTAACATTAAATACATGAAGAGCCACAAGTCGACCTCCAACAAAAATTAAATGTCTAAAAATTGATATCCAAGAAAAATTGTGATATCTCATAGCTTTGATTGAATAAGAACTCATTCTTTGAGAAAAAGGTAGAAATTTATGTCTTCTACAACCCTTAAAATGTGAAAAGGCTAATTCATTAAGAATATGTATGCATCCATCCTGAAAGTCACATACAGAAGCCTATCATGCAACCTACCAGAAATTGATACTCCAAGAGAATTTCCATATCTCCCAACTTGTAATGAACTAGAACTTGTGCCTTTGAAAAAAGAAATCAATCTAAGCCCTCTTCAATCCATAAAATTTTCATCCTCTCATTCATTGCACAAAATTAGTTAAATGGTTTTCAATAGGAACTTAGAAACTAGAAAATGCAGCTTTAGTAGCAAGGTAAAAATAGTTCAAACTTCAACTCAATCCATCCAATCTTATAAAATCATGAAGAAATGGCCCCCAATGTGTCTCCAACACATCCCTAACCATTAAAATCATAACTCCACCAAAGTCCAAGCTTGATGCTCCTCAATACTTAACCAAAATCCCTCCAAACATGCAAGATTGCAAGCAAGCCTAGGATGCTCTTGCATTAGACACCCCAAGTTTGAAAAGATGTTCTAGTAACTAGAAGAACATCTTCTAGGATTTAGCACAGAAATCCCAAATTGGTTCTTCACATACATGTCCTCCAAGTCTTCAACTTGCGCACTCTTTCCCTTATTTTTCTTCTTCTTTTTCACATCCACCATAGGTATTCCATAGGTCTACTTTCCATGTTGATCTCCAACCTTCTCAAAATCTATCAACTCAACTCGACTACCAATACTCAAGTTCCTCCTACTGAGCTCTTTATTCTACAAAGGAATCAGGAAAAAATCCCTACCACCTTTCTCAATAGTAAACACATTCCTAGCACAATCATGCATAACCCTACAATCATACTACCAAGGTCTACCAAGTAAGACATGACAACTATTCATATCCACAATATCACACAACACTTGATCCTTATACTACCTAATCTATAAATTAGCAAGGCATTGCTCCCTCACTTCCAAAGCATGCTCACCTTGGAACTAGCCAATCTAGTAAGTATAAGGATGTCTCACTCTCTTCAAACCAAGTTTCTAAACCATCTCTTTAGCAACAAGGTTATTAGTATTACCACCATCCACAATCACCTTGCAAATTTTGACACCTAACTTACAAAAAGTCCTGAACAAACTAGTCCTCTAACAAGGATCTAATGTCCTCTCACTAATCAATACTCATCAAGCTAGCAAACTCTCTCCTTGCTTAGGTTGACTATCCTAGACTGCAACATCATTCACAATAGTAGTTGTCCTCCCAATCAGACATTCGAAAGATCTATGCCCTTCTTGACCACACTTGAAAAAATTACCTATGAACACACCTCCACCTTTCCTTCATTTCTGTTCAATAGGTTTTGGTTCACCTTTTGCTTTTAGTTTAGCTTGTGCCAAACTATCCTACTTCTCCTTCCCTGAAAAACTACCTTGATTCTTCCTCTTTAGCTTCTCCACTACTCTCAAAGCATACTAATAAGTAGCCTCAACTAAAGAAATATTCAGCATACCAACCTCATTATGAATATTGAATCTCAAACCATTAATAAACTAAGCTACCTTCTCTTTTGACAATTCTCTATGCCCAGACCAAATAGTAAACTTGTAAAACTCCTCGATATAATCCTTCATAGTCATATCTTTTTGTTTTAGATTCTATAACTTCTTAAATAGCTCAAGTTCATAATCAATAGGAATGAACTTAGCTTTCAACTTAGTCACCATCAATCTCCATTTAGTGATCTTCATTTCACATTCCTCTTCTCTGTCTCTTTGTATTTCTTTCCACCAAAGACTAGCATGTCCCTTTAGCTTAGTTTGTGCCAACCTTACTCTAAGTGGATCCTTAATATCCTCAAGCTCAAAGTAGTCTTCCAATTCATCAATCCATTCAATCAAGTCTTTGGGATTCAAAGTACTCAAGAAATTAGAAACCTCCATCTTATGCTTCAGCTTCAATTGAGATCCAGGTCGAGAAAATTGACTAGCCCTAATTTCAATAGGTCCCTCCACATGATCATTTCTATCCTCACTACTCGATCTAGCAATTTCAAATTCTTTGACAAATTCTTCATAACTACCTTCAGTACCCACATGCCTAGGTACACCACCTAAAGCACCTACAATTTTAGCAATCATGTCACTCTTCATCAATGCTTTCTAAGATCTAAAACTAGCTTTAGCCTCTTCCATCTCAGATATGAAATCTACTTAACCTCCTCTAAGATCCATTCTTCTACAACATCACTAAGATCATCAATTTCCCTAGGGTCTTATCTTCTTAGAGGCATCTTCCAAAATTTTAGCAAACCCTAAGCAAAAAATCCACCAATCTATAAAATCAATTAGCCATAAGATCACCCTTCTTTGAAAATCTTTGTGTATGTTGCCTCAACTTCAGTGATTTGTCAACACACTCAGGAACAATCTTGGCTCTGATACCATCTGATGTAATGCAAGGTAGGAGTATCCCCAAAGGAGGTGTCCTAGCCCCCAACAATATAACCACATAGCAAAAACACAATAACACGAAGCAACAATGCAAGATAAAACCAATATTATCTATTCTAGATACACAACTATATAAGAACACCAAGAAGAATCCACACTTCTACCCTTAGGTATACCAAGAGATACTCTAGTTCCTAAGCCACAACTCTAGCTCTTTAAACTCACATGTATTCTTTCTTCCATTTGAACCTAAAAATATGTGTAAAAGACTCCACAAGACCCCTAATTATAACATTATAAGCCACAAGTGAGCCTAGAATGTTAAAAACTAAATAAACCTAACATTAAATACTTGAAGAGCCACAAGTCAACCTCCAACAAAAATTAAATGTCTAAAAAATGATATTTGAGAAAAATCATGATATCTCAGAGCTCTAATTGAATTAGAACTCATACTTCAAACAAAAGGTATAAAATTAGGTCCTCTGCAAACCCTAAAATTTTCCAAGGCTTATTCATTAAGAATATCTATGCATCCATCCTAAAATTCATGTAAGGAAACCTATCATGCAAACTACCAAAATTTGATATTCTAGGAGAATTTCCATATCTCCCAACTTATAATGAATTTTAACTTCTGCCTTTGAAAAAAAAGGAATTAATCTAGGCCTTCTCAAATCTTTCAAATGTTTCATTATGAAAAATTAGGTACATGGCCTACAATAGGCACCTAGAAACTAGAAAAATACAGCTCTAACAAAGGGGTAAAAATGGTTCAGACTTCAACTCAATCCATCCAATATCTATATAATCATGAGGAAAAGTTCCTCAATGTGTCTCCAACACATCCCTAACCATTAAAATCATCCACCAAAATCCAAACTCGATGCTCCTCAATACTTAACCAAAATCCCTCCAAACATGCAAGATTACAAGCAAGCCTAGGATGCTCCTGCATCATTATTAGTATGTGGTTTGGATATGTATGATGACTTGTTGGATCTACAAGTTGTGTAGTGTTGTGAGTGGTCTCTACTTATAGGTTGCATTAATGGTTTAGTTATGGGTTTTTTTTACCCATTGATCTTTCATGATTGATACATATTTTGATTGGTGGCTTTGATTTGGGTTTTCTGTGCCCTAAGTCACATGATTTACTAATTTTTTCTTTATGTGGAAGAGATGAGATGTTGTTAATATTTATAATCATGGTGCAAGATTGTGGTTGACTATATATGCTACAATTTGGACATATTGAGAGTAAGATGCTCATTTCATGGATGTGATCATGGTGCCACGGATTTTGGTATGATATGATTGGATATATAGGTACATCCTTGGTGTTCACTTGGTGTAGATTCCTAATTTGACTATGGTGGTACATCTTTTTTATTAAGGATCATGGTTATTTAATTTATTTTGACAAGCTCATGATGTTTACTTTTATTTCTTTGATGGTTTGATATCTTGGTTGAATCTCATGGTTAGATGATGTTTTTTCATGATGATGTCATGGATAGCTTGGATACACAATTTAGTGGGAGTTTGTGATAGTGATGAGGTGACAGTGTAGGATTAGTTCTTGGTTTGGTTTATATGTTCTTGGTTTGGAGATCTTGGTTTCACTTGGTACTAACACTTTGGTTGTGTGAGTGTAGACTT
This sequence comes from Cupressus sempervirens, assembly GCA_028749045.1. Lineage (NCBI taxonomy): Eukaryota > Viridiplantae > Streptophyta > Pinopsida > Cupressales > Cupressaceae > Cupressus > Cupressus sempervirens. The sequence goes on from CM053788.1 coordinate 656,483,783, forward strand.
AGAGTGTAGGAGATGGAGTGTTTGATGCCATAAAAGATTTGGTACCACGATTGAGTGGGAGTTTTTTGCATTGATATATTTATTGATTTTTTTGTAGATGTTGGAGGTTTATCCTAGATCTTGTTGCCATATAAATACCTTTTGACATTTTTATGGTGCACTTGTTATCTTCATAATGTATAAGGATGGTTAGATCTTGAGGACTTGTGGGGTTTTTGGTTATCTTCATGGTGTGTGGAGATGTTTGCACTTTGAGGACTAATAGGGTTCTTGGTACAGGTGTGGTTTATGCTTTCATTTGACATGTTATACTTGGTGTAAGGATGAATTTATTATTATGTCATGGTATACTCTTGATACACATTTAGAGTTTTGACATGGTATGGTATGTTCATATGGAGCATGTTATCTCTTTAGTTGAGATGGTTAGATCATGTTGTCATGTTTATGTTGTTGAGGACATGGTTGGAACATTGACATTGATCTTGGTTTATTTTCTTAGTATTGGGTACATTGATCATAAGCTAGATACTTATGATATTACTATGTTGCAGTTTGAGTTGGCATGGATTGATTGGTTACAAGTGCTCATGGATACTTAGAGATGGTGGTGATGTTGATTTCTCTTGGATTAGAGAAATATTTGTTAGGACGATTGATAGTTTCAATAGGAAGTTTGGGGGCCATTTACCTAATATGGACTTGAGAGGAGATTGTGTTGGAAATATAGAAGCAATAACTGAGAGCAGGGGTGAATTAGTTACCACTAAAATAAATCCCAAATCCCTTAGATGTCAACCATAAAAACTAATTTCTAGTGTTATTCAGTAAATACACAAAAATGTTGTAACTCAGTAAATGCAAAGTGTTATTTAATTTTAGCTAATCTTACATTAATTAACTTACAAGAATAAGAGACATAACACAAAAACATGAGACACCAGGATTTAACATGGAAACCCAATATGGTAAAAACCAACAATGTAACTAGTTACTATTTTTACTCTTCAGAAGTGTGCCCTATTAGGAGCCAACCCTATTAAAGGTTACAAAACACACTGTTAGGTGTGACCTTGTTAGAGGATTTAATCACCTTATAAGGAGTGGCCTTGCAAGAGGTCTTAAAAAAAATACAATGGTTAGAGAGTAACAATGAAATGACCTAATTATGATGCAACTAAATTGCTGATTACAAATCTCTATTCTACTTCATACTCGATCCTTCTTGATCGAATAACACTTTTCTCCTCTACAATGATACCTACTTATCCTTCTAGTTCACTCTCACCCTTTTTTTTAATTCAATCAACACACTTGCACACACACTAAAAATCTAAACTTGACATTTCATTTATATCATCTAGATTGTTAAGTAAGATCAATTAAAAATTATAATAACAATTAATCATCACCATAGTTGGCTAGAAAAAATACTTAAAATATATAAGATTCTTATGCAAAAACAACAAAATCCTTCATTGGCCAACCCTGCTCGGTAAATATTGGTTCTGAGATGATTTCCTATGTTAACCAACAGAAGCCTGGTTAACAATATAAACTTGAAAAAATCCTTTGGCAACCAAGTGAACTCGGTGAACACTGACCCTATCCCACTTTCCTATGCTAACCATAAGAACTCAATTGACACTATTTCCTACCTGAATTCCTTTGATGCTTGAGTGAGCTTGGTAGACATTTTCTTCACAGAGTAATCTTCAAGAATGCTCGGTAGATAAGGAAAATTGTTTTGTTGACCAAGTGAGCTTGTTAAGTATTGACTAACAACTAATATGATATTTATGCAACATTAAAGATAACACATAATTAGAAAATTTTATCCAACAAATTTTTCCTAGACGAGTCTTGATTGGAGACTTGGATATCTTGATGAGCATTCTCATTCCCCACTCTTGGTCTACTTGGTAGTTTGCTACTTGAGAGTTATAGCTCATTGTTCTCTTAGGTGCATTATTTTTTTGCTTGTCTTTCATGGATATGGATCTTGAGCTATGGTGCTTGATTTAGTCATGGAGGGTTCATTTGAGAGATGGTTTAGCATTGGTTATCTCCATTTGCATATGTTTTTATGCTAATTAAGTTTGGGAGACGGTTTTATATTGGGCATATTCCTTGGATTAGGAATGGTTATTCATTGGCTTAAGAATGATTTATGAGTTTGATCTTCATGTGAGAGTCTTAGATCCATGTTTAATTATATGGTATGGTTGGGTGTTGTTGAGGCTTCTTGTTGGGGTTTTATGGATGAGATCATACTTTTATAGTTTACATCTAGAGGTGTGTGTAGAAGGACATGATAAAAGTTATGATTTGCATGGTTTCTCTTTGGTCTTGGTTATCTTCCTGGATGTTTAGTTTTTCTTAGATTGGATTTGATATTTATTAGAGATTGTGATCACTAGTTTGTATTCATGTATGTCATGTGAGAGATGACATGTTTATTCTTTTATCTCTTTCCTCTATTGGTTGTGGAGAGCTTGGGAAACTGTTGCAGATTTTTTATGAGAGTTATTATTGTAGTTTATTGGTTTATGTGTTGTGGATGTCCTTGAGACTACACGGATTCACTTCTTTGAGATTTTTTGAGTGGATTGGTTATAGATTTGACATTATCTTTTATAGTGGAAGCTTCTTGGTATATATGTGGTAGGTATTGCTCTTGAAGCTTGTGATTACAGGTTATAGATCAAATTTATTGATGATGTGAGATTCACTTGGTATACCTTTCGAGGTATGGATAGTTGGATGAGTTTGGCACTTATTGTGAATGTTATTTTAGCTATGGATATTTTGACAACTACAGATACATGTGATTACCTTTGGATCAAGTTTTATTCTTGGCATTTTAGTTGGTATAGAATTTTATGATCTTCTTATGTGAAAGGTTGGGTGGTTTTTCATTTGGATGACTTCTATGTATGTCTGATGGAAGTGGCATAATAGGAGGTGAGATCATTAATATTTGAGATGCTAAATGTAGATACCTAAATCCTTTAGAAAATAAAGTATTTTTATTTTTTGAAAATATTCTTGATGACATCATCATTTATTAATTAATTAATTTATTTATTTTTATGCCATTAAATCCCTTTATCTTAATTAAAAATATTTAATTAAGGAATCCCTCCCAAAAATTTTTAAATCTTATTTAAACATTATTTCTTTATTTATTAATTATTTAATTAAAAAATTGACCGAAAAATCCAAAATAAATAAAAAAATTATTTTTTGCCCAAAACTTGGCCAATTTCTTTAAGACCACTAACCTCTTCCAAAATCTTCTAATCCTTCTTTAATTTTGATTAAAGGCTAATCCCATCATTTCCTACCCCTAATCCCAACTTAAAATATTTAATTAAGATTAAATATTAATCCTCCTGTTTATTAAAAAAGTTTTAATAAATATCTCCTCAACCCAAACCCTTGAAATAAATAAAACTTTATTTATTTCCTAAAAATCTAATTTATCCTCATCCTAAGAAGTTCTAGACTCTTCTAGAAAGTCTTCATCCTCATCGTAGGAAGTTCTAGACTATTCTAGAAAGTCTTTATCTTCATCCAAAGTCTAGACTCTTCTAGAAGATGTCTTTAAACCTAATCCTAATCCCCTCCTAACCTTGCCACATTCCCTAAACATGGGTTAAGACTTACTAACCCAAGCCAAAGTTAACAAATATCTACTCCTTTACCCACCCTCATTAAATGTCATCCACTTGCCTATCCCTAAGCTAATCCTAAACCATCCTAATCCATCCTCTAATCATTGCACAATCCTAAGCAAGCTTAAAACCTTCCTAATCAAGCCCAAGTCAAAATTCCTCTCATCTCCCTCAAAATATCCCAACCATAAAACTTTATGAAGCCCACTAGGCCATAAATGACTCTTCCAAGCCCTTTCATTGCTCTTACAATCCATTATGAGGGTCTTTATGAAAATTTTATCCCTTGAGCCTCCTTTGTTGACTCATCCTTCCCCTTTCCTCCATCATCTCACCCTGTGACATGTGTCACTCCCTGATTGGTTGTAAGGAAGCACAATCCATGTGCTCTCCTCTCATGCAATCTGAGCCCTCCATGAGCTTTTTCACATCCTTGCATCTTAGCCCTCAATCCCTCAAGCCTCTTGCCTATAAATTGGATCTTTCCCCTTTGCAAAAAAACACAATCCATGAAGTAAAGTAATAATGCCATTTTAAGAAGCCATTTTACATCAAAACCATACACTCACACCCAAATTCCAACTCCATTTGAAGCCCTTTTTGAAGCATAATCTTGAGCATACATCTTATTTATTTAGACAAAGCCACTCAACAAGAGAGCTTCTCATTGAGAGAGCCCATTAATGGCTCATATTCTCAATTGAGAGTACATCTTGGTCTATCTTGAAGCTTATGAATTTTGTTTAGTTTGTAGAAGTTTTATTTAAATTTGGTTTCTATTAGCATACTAACATTACTCATATACATTTTGGCACGCCTGGTGGGACCCCACATGGGTCATCTTCACTAGCTTTTTTAGTCAAGTTTTGTATGTCATTTGCCAATTTTGGCTAATTTTGGATATTTTTGTGATTGGTAGGATTGTATAAATTGGTTTTGTAGGTCCACATGAGCATGAAGAAGACAAAGGAACTCATAGTCTATCTCATAGTGTTTGCAGATTTTTCAAGCTTATAGGTGCACAAAGCACTTGGAATTCTTCTTCCTCTTCTTGTCTATATTCTTCTTCTATTCCTTCTACTTCTTCTTCTTCTTCTTGAGGGATCTTGGCCTTTTTTTTTTAAGGAAGCAAAATCATCCACACTTTTTTTTAAGTGCTTAAAATGAACCCCCAAATCATACTTAAATCCATTAAAAACTAAAAATTTGAAAAAACTAAAATAAAAATCTTTTAAGTGAAACTAAACCAATCCAATCATTTGCATCCTTGAAACATCAAGGTTTTAGATGCATTCATGCAAAGTTAGGAACACTTCATTTTTGGAAATTTAAAAAGAACTTCAAGTTTTCATTTCAAAAGGTTCAAAATCAACACTAAGTGCACACTAAAATCTAAATCAATCTCAAAGCATCAATCAAGGATAAAATGAACCTCATTTGCAAATATTTTAAAGTTCTTTTAAAAATCTAATGAAAACTAAGAGTCCTAAATGGTTGCCAAAATTGTCCTAAAAGCTTTGTTATTTGTTCCAAACAAATGTCTTGTTGCAAAATCTTGAATGTTTCCTAGGTTTTTCATGCATCAAAACAATCTAGGAATATCATTTTTTTAGGCTTAAAACATGCAAACTAGAACACAAAATCTTGAATGAAAACCAAAGTCCAAAGAGTCATTTTTACTTTTGAGTCCAAAACAATCTTGAATGATCTAAGGCTAAAACAAAGCACTTCAAAGTTATTAAAACAACACGCAAAATCTCAATCCTGAATGCTCAAAGGAAAAAACTTGAATGTTTAAACACTCGTCTTTGAATGCATGTTGCTAAAATCACTCTTCATCTTTTGAGGCATAAAAAGAATCCACATTTTAAAAACTTTTTAAGTTATAAAAACAAATAAAGACACTTTGAGTGAGTTTGTTGTTGGACTCACCCTCTTTAATCACCCATCATTCTAACCATTGGTTGCAATATCAGTGCCATCTATGGAGATGGGTCTACCTAAGAAGGTGTTAAGTGTTCCACAAAAATCAAACTCCACTCACTTGAGTTTTTATTGGTTTTTCTAAGATAGAAAATTTCTTGAATGCAAATTAGTCTCATTAACACTTTATTTGGGCATTAAAATTGAACAAATCTTGACATGGAGGGCCTTCAGGTGCGCGCTTGAAATCGAGCTTTACACACATCTTTGTTTTGGGCTTAAAACAAAATCATACTCAATCTTGAATTCCTTAAAGAGAATCAATCGATACTTGATGTGGAGGGCCTCTGAGCACGCAGGTTTACTTTCTTGTTGACCCTAACTCTTCTTCTTATTTGCATTCTTCGATCGATTTTACTTTTGTTAACGCTTCAAGTTAGAATTGAACATTTGCATCCTAAACATGTGTGTTTGCAAGGTCTAGATCAAAAAACTTAAGTGTTAGTTGGAAAAGAACTTTGTCTTTTAGCCCAAGGTCATCCAAATCTTCTCTCCCCTTCTCATCTTTCGAGGCTATCTTGGGTGCATAAGACTAGGATTCAAAACCTTGTTTCTTTTTTTAGGAGGCCTACTTGGGGATTTCATCACCCCTTGGATGACCTCAACTCCAGCATTCTAATAGAGTATAAAGATCGGGAGGTGAATCCAAAGACACCTCTCTTGGAATCAAGATTTTGTCACTTAGGCTAAGCCTCAAGAAACTTTATACCCTTGAGAAGTGAAAGAGGAGAAGTGGGTTACCACTCCTCTCGGCTGTGTGACATCTTTTTATTTTCATCTATAGATTTGGGCCTCATGTGCCTTGGGTATATCGAGGAATCCCTAGCTAAACCAACTCTCAGCCTTGTAGACAACCATCTAGGGTGTTAATGTGTTTGAAGTGACTGATCAAAACATTTGAAAAACATACACACTCCTTGGTGCAAGTATCACATTCTGAGAATCAAAAAACTTCTATTTAGTTGTTCCTATCTATTGCTTGATTTTTTATTTGTTAAATGAATGTTTGCCAAACTTGGTCAATCCTAGCTTAGGGCATACTTAGTGTAGTCACTACCTGTTCCAAAAGTTGAACAAGTTGAAGCAAAACAATCGAGATCTCTCAAAGCCAAGCAGATTTAGGAATTCATGTCAAAACAACTCAAACCCAAATAGAAGTTTCACAAAGCCAAACTCAAGCCATCTCAAGCATACCAAGAACTTTTAGCCAAGAGAAAGGAACTACCACCAACCCCTCGAATTGCCAAACTCCACAAAGCAGAGGAAAAAGCTGTCGATGAAGCCCTTCAAGGCACCTAGTTAGATCACACCATCCAACTTAACCAACATCCAGGAGTTAACCCTGCTTATGCCTTACCAACTAGGCATGATTTCTATGATTAGACCCCCTTGTTTCTCCACATCTTCTTGCATAAGGTTCACTTTAGAATCATCCTTGTAGGTAAGCCAGCCATCCTTAGTCATCCCCTTAAGCATTTGAGCTCATCCATCTCATTTAGAACCAAACCATCTAGCTAGCAATCCAAAAACTTCACATCCAAGCCTTCAAAATTGTTGTCACCTTGCCAAAAGTTTATCATTCCTAACATCTTCCAAATCCACCAATCTCACCTAGGTTATCCCTTTGACAGAGCTTTGTCTAGGGTAATCTAGCTTTGTCACTTATTATCCCTCATCACCTTGAGCTAAAGGTTGGGATCCACAAGTGGTAAATCTCATGTTCTTCCTAAAGGATCACCAGTCTATCCTTAAGTTGACACAATCAACACCAAGCTTGCACATAGGAAAGCAGGCCTTTCATAATTTGGCAACATATCTTTGAAGTTAGAATCCCAAACCCAATCCTCCTTAATTTTTGTCATATAGCTTTTCCTCAACCTAGGAAATCATTTACATAGAAAAGCCTTCCTCTTTTGCATCCATCAGCATTGTTGCATCTCATCCCTAGGAAACATTCTGCATTTTCATGCCACCTGTCACTCGCTTAGGCAAGAAGAAGAAGGAAACAATGGAGCCCTATAATTTGGATCAAAAAGCTTTGCTCCCCTTGAGTAGTCAACCATCCTTTAGCCCAGAGAATACTATACCATCACCTACTGACATCGAAGCTCTCATGAACCAACCAAGAAATGCAGTATTGGTGAACGCCATTATAGAAAAAAAAAAAAAGAAACAATCATGACTAACTTTTGAAGGGACAACATAGGAGTCTTCAACTTTGGAAGACCTCCTCCCTTATCAGAACCATCTCACCCATTGTTTGGGCAACTACCACTCCCAACAGGCTCTTATGATTCAAATTATCCTCAATACGAGCCAAAAGAAGAGCCTCAAACTAGTCCTTATGATCTAGCTGACCCAAACATACCAACCTCCACTCAAGTTGAAATCTCCCTTCTGTAAGCCAATCTAGCCACCACCACTCCACCATTGGTCCATAACATTCCATCCCAAACCCCCTTTGCCCAAAACACCTACCATTAACTCCCTTCACTATTGCTACTACTGCTCCCCAACCCAGCCTTCCAAATCCACCCATCTCCCAAATTAGTGCTAGTATCTTTGGCCAACCTCAGCAATATACAATAGTGATGCCACCTATGGGGCCAAGTAATCAACCCTTCATCACCCCCAGCTTGTTTACCTCAGCTCAGGACACAATTCCATAATTTCTACTAGGTCCTTGGAGCTCAGTGCCATCAGCCACAAATCCACAAGCTACTACCCTCACTCCACAAAGCTATCAGACCCCACAAGCTACTACCAATGTTCTGCCAAGCTCTCAAGTGACCCAAGCTCCTTCCACCACTCTACCAAGATTTCAAATCTAGCCACCAAGCTATCAAACCCCATCAGTTCCATTCCCAAGCTTTCAATTCCCACCATCTCCACCACCAACTAATCCATTACTTCCTATCACCAACTATTTTTCTATGCCACTTCTAGGAGGAAATCCACCACCACCAACCACCAATTACTTGGCCTCCTTTTCCATTCAAATACCTTTCCAAATGGGGGCACAACCCACATATATTGGTCAAACTCCTCAAATCCAAAGTCAAGTTCCACAAGCTCCCTGATCCTTCCCTCAAGCTTCACAACCATCTTATACCTTACCTCCACAAAGAAATCCATTTATCCCATAGCCAGCTTATGTTTCTCAATCCTAACCTCAAATCCAATATCAGCAGCAAGCCTCACAACACATGCAGCAATATGTGCCACCTCCACCTCAGCAACCCACCATCCACCATTCAATTGCCCAAGCCATGTACAATCCCTACCAGCCCATACCTCAAAGCCATCCATATTCCATTGCCCCATCTAGCACATACCTACATTGGGGGCACCTCAAACATCACCCATTAATTTAGAATAGAAAGCCATGAAGAAAACTTTGAAGAACATCCAAGAGGGAAATGATCCAAAAATCTTCAAGTTTGAGAATGTCTGTCCTTACCCATTTGATAGAGCCATTACTATGACTCCATTCCTCAAGCATTTTAAGACACCCAAGTTTGACAAATTTAGAGAAAAAGGAGACCCTGTCACACATATCAAATAATTTTACATGCACTGCTAAGAAGTGGCATACGATGACATCTTCCTCTTGTGCCTCTTTCCCAAAAGCTTGGTTGGACCAGCTCTTGAATTAGAATACCATATGGCACAATTAAAAAAATTTCTGAATTGTCTGAGGCATTTGTAGCCCAATATGCCCATCTTGTTGAAATAGAGCTATCAGTAGTTGATCTTGTCCACACTAAGCAAAAAGGTGGAGAAAGCCTTCTTGAATATTTGCAAAGATGGAAAACCCTTACCACCCGCATATCTTGCACCTTGCCAGAGCGCCATTTGGTGAAAATGTTTATTGATAATGCCCATCCCAGCTTGGCTCACCACATGACCATGAACTATTTGCAGACCTACAAAGATATCAAAGAGAAAGGAATGATCCTTGAGCAAAGACTCATTAAAGATGGTGTGCTCAAGATTTACAAGGAAGCCAACCAAAATCAAACACATTCCAATGACAAGTCTAGGTATTGGAACAAAAACAAGCACATTGCAACAGATGGCATCACTGACACCAGGCATGTGAATATTGTTGGTCCTTCCCAAAGTCAGCCCAACCCATAGTATCAACCAAACAATCAAAAAGCTATCAACTACCAACAACAGAATCACCAAAGCTATCAAAACCACAATCCAAGACCTAACTTTCAAGGGTCTAGCAATCAAGCTAATGCCATCAATGTAGCTGTAGGGAAAAAGCCCAGATTCCAACCTGCACCTAGAAATTATACACCCCTTGGTGAGCCTTTAGATGTCATTTTTGAGAAATTAGTCAGGGAAAACCTCATCAAATTTCCTCGTACCCAGCAAATTGACCCAAGCCAATCCAAAGCTGCATGGTACAAAGATAATGAGTACTACAAATTTCATAGGGTAAAAGGTCACACCACCCTCAAATGCATGAAACTGAAAGATTATGTGTAGGACCTCATTGATCGGAAAGAAATCATCATTGGTACCCAAACCTCTCCCAATGCAAGCTTACAGATCTATCAAAATGCTTTTCCTCCTCACAACAACCAAAATTCTGGAAAAGCACCTATCCAAACTAACAACAACAACACCAACAACCACTAGCCAAACCAACAACATGGGAAAAACAATGACCACACTTCATCCTATATAGATTATGGTAGCCTCATAGGTTGTATATCCGAGAAAGAGCCTTCTATCAATATTATCAATATCCAAGGACCAAACAATGAGTGTGCAGTCACCACTCGAAGAGCACAATTTAACATCACAGGCCCACAATTTTCACAAGCACCATCAGCTCCATCAAAAAGCCAGTACAATATCTTGGAACACCTTGGGAACATGCCAACCCAATCTCCATTTTAGACCTTCTCTGCACTAGTCCTATGTACAAGAACATCCTTGACAGTGCTCTCATAGAATCCCGTGTCCCTTCGAATATCAACGCTACTCATTTTCATAATCTTGTTGGACACCTTTCATCCTCATGTGCCCTATCATTCAAACCCACTGACATACCCATGGTCAAGCCAGATCACACCCTTCCACTCTGCATAGCCATTATGGTATCCAATTTTGTTGTAAAAAGAGTAATGATAGATAATGGATCAGCCTTGAATATTTGTACCCTAAAATTCATAAAACAAGCTAGGTATACTGAGGTAGATATCATCAGTGAGGTTATCACCATCAAAGCTTATGACAACTTTGAAAGAACCACAGAAGGAACTATTTTGCTGCCAATCAAGGTTGGGCTAGTCATCCAAGAAACACTCTCCCATGTTATTGATCTAAACCTACCATTCAACATCCTCCTTAGTCGCCCATGGATTCATGCCATGAAAGCCGTTCCATCAACTTACCATCTGTGCATCAAATTTTTGTATCAGGGCACTGAGGTAACCATCCATGCCGATCCAAAACCCTTTGCTTACTGCAATGCAGTTGAAGCCTCATATATAAACCATTGCCTTGGAATTGATATTGGCACATCCATCACTAGCTCATCCCACACTTGTAATGACCCAGAAACCATCCTCGCCTCCACCCTATCTACCGTGAAGATTAATAACAAAGGCTATGGAGAGTATAGTCTATTAGATGCATTTGTTGTTGGGGCACTCCCAATTGATCCACACGCTCATGGGTGATCGACATATCACAAAGCTAAGGAGATTCCACCTCCTCATTACAAATAGTTTGGCCCAACAACCTTTGTATCCTCAAAAATCCCTCTTCGTGAGGAGCTCACTCTAGATATCAACAATTGGTTACATAAGGATGCACGTCCAAGAAATCAAGCATGGCATGATCAATTTAGCCAAAAGTATCCCCAAAAACATAAACTCATCACTAAAAAATGAAACTATCAAGGTGGTGGTCTAGGACCAGAAGAAATAGGCATGCAATGCCACATCGAAGCACACCAGTGGGAAACAAAGTTAGGTCTTTGCTTTGGCATACCCACAACTGGGGGCACCAATGAAAATGGTCATGCTTTTTCAAACATTCACTGCAACCTTGTTGAAATTGAAGACATTCCTGAGGAAGTTGAAAAGAGAGCCTACGACGATATCCTAGACCAAATCTCCCTCGAAGAATCTATTCTCCAAGAACTATCCATCCATTTCATTGACCTACCACTCACCCTTCCACAACTCATAGATTAGGACCAACCAAGCGTCATACACATTGATGAATTCACATTAGAGGAAGCACTTCTGAGATTCATGGGAGCTGAAACACCTCACAAGCAAAAAAAGCCAGACTCAACATATATCTATAAGCTAGATCCCAAGGGGTATTTTGGAGAAAATCCCCAACCTAGTTCTAATACTCCCAAAACTGGAGCTAGGGTAAATCTGGGACTAGCTAAGGTAGTGAAGAGAGTCGCTCAGTAAGAAAATCTAGAGTCACAAGTAGAACATGAGGATTTAGCATTGCCTCCTCAAGATAATTGACCAGACGTGTCTTCTATTCTAATTGAGGATACTAGAGAAGTCAACATTGGTTCTTCAGAGATCCCCAGACTTGTTCACATTGCTGCATCCCTATCACAAGACCAAGTTGATCTCCTCTTTGAGGTGTTACAAGAGAACATTGGCCAATTTTCATGGTCATATCAAGACATGCCAGGGCTGGATCCAAAGCTTGTAGTTCATCATCTTGCAGTCAATCCAAAGATCAAACCCGTCAGACAAAAGCTTAGGAAAATGCACCCCAAGGTGACATTAATGGTCAAAACTGAATTAGAAAGAATGTTAGCTGCTAAGGTTATCCAACCTATCAACTACTCAGAGTGGATCTCCAACATGGTCCCCATCACTAAACCTTTTGGTGACATCAGAATCTGCACTACTTTCAGAGATCTTAACAAAGCTTGTCCAAAAGATGATTTTCCCTTGACCAACATAGATATGATTGTAGATCTTACAGCTGGACATGAAATTTTGTCCCTCATGGATGGATTTTCTAGGTACAATCAAATCAAGATTGCAGAAGAGGATCAGCATAAGACAACATTCACTACCCCTTGGGGAACCTTTTGTTACAACATGATGCCTTTTGGCCTAAAGAATGCTGGGGCTACCTATCAAAGAGCTATGACAGTGATTTTTCATGATCTCATTCATAGCATTTTGGAGGATTATGTGGATGATATCTTGGTTAAATCTCACACCTTCATGGATCATCTTGCTAACCTAGAGAAAGTCTTTGATAGGTTAGCCAAATATCATCTCATGCTGAATCCCAAGAAATGTGTTTTTGGGGTCACATCTAGCAAGCTTCTAGGCTTTATAGTTTCTAAATGAGGTATAGAGATCAACCCCAAGAAGGTCAAGGATATCTTAGACATGCCTCCTCCCCAGACACTACAACAGCTTCGCTCTCTTTAGGGAAAGCTTCAATCTGTCTGGCACTTCATCTCCTAGCTTGCAGATAAGTGTACACCATTTGCACATTTACTGAAGAAGGATGAAAACTTCAAGTGGGATCCTTTATATCAATGTAGCTTCAATTAGCTCAAGTAATATCTCACCAATCCCCCTATCTTGGTTCAACCAATTCCTAGTCGTCCCTTGATCTTGTACATATCAGCAACACATACTGCTCTAGGGGCACTTCTAGCACAGCTCGATGACTATGGCAAAGAAAGAGCCATCTACTACATTAGTAGAACCCTAGTTGGTTATGAACTCAATTATAATCCTATGGAAAAAGCTTGTTTGGTAGTTGTTTTCTCAACTCAAAAGCTTCGCCACTACATGCTAAGTCATACCATCCAACTAGTCTCCAAGATCGACCCTCTCAAGTATATGCTCTCCAGAATAGCACTTATAGGCCGTTTGGCCAAATGCGTTATGCTCCTTAGCGAATTTGACATCTAGTATGTGGATAGAAAGGCAATCAAAGGGCAAGCTATAGCAGATCACCTCGCTGATGCACCTCTTATAGATGCATATCCTTTGATCATAGAATTTCCAAATGATCATATCTATCTAATTGAAGAACAACCCCCATGGAAACTTTATTTTGATGGCTCATACACATCTCATAGATCAGGGGTAGGAATATTGTTGGTAACACCTCAAGGAGATTACATTCCAAAAGCCTTCAAGCTACAATTCCCTAGCACCAACAATATAGCTGAATATGAGGCTCTCATAGTAGGATTAAAGATAGATGTAGAATGGAACATCACTGAGTTAAAAAGCTTTGGTGATTCTCAGCTCATCATCAAGCAAGCCCTAAATGAATATCAAACCAAAGATGAAAAGCTATTACCCTACAAAGAGCTAGTTGATTAGCTAACCCAACATTTCACAAAGCTTCAGTTTACACAAGTACCTCGAATGCAGAACAAAGTAGCAGATGCTATGGCTACTATCGGCTCACTCTTGGAAATTCCCCAAGCAGCTACATAGTATGAGGTTTTAGTCGAGCAGCTCCTCACACCTACCTATGCGAATGAGGATTCAAACTGTGTTTGTATCTTGGTTGGTCCCCAATCCCCTTGGTACATTGAGATTCACACTTACCTTAACAATGGTATCATATCCCCTCACCTCACATGTACCAAATGCCATAACCTCATCTAAAAATCATCCTGCTATGTCGTTAGGGTTATCATGATACTCTCTCTTGATGTTTAGATAAAAATGAGGCCGCAATGGCTTTAAAAGAAGTACATTCCAAACTTTGTGATGCCCACACGAGTGGTATTGTCCTAGCACGAAAAATCCTTAGAGTAGGCTACTATTGGCCTACCATTGAAGAAGACTCCTTTGACTTTGTTAGAAAGTGTCTCCCATGTCAACAACACACAAATCTTGTGCATGCTCCAGCACAGGATCTATAGCCTATTGCACCACCTTGGCCTTTCGCTTGTTAGGGACTTGATCTAGTTGGAACTATCACACCTCTCTCATATGATGGACATAAATGGATAATAATAGCTACAGACCATTTCACTAAGTGGGTGGAAGCAGTCCCCCTAGTCTCAGCTACAGGAGTTCAGGTCTCCAAGTTCATCTTATACCACATTGTTTGCCGCTTTGGCATCCCATCCACCATCTTCACCGACCATAGAGGTAACTTTGAAAATCTCAACATGGAAGAATTATGCACTTCCCTCCACATCCATCACCACTTTTCTAGCCCATATTTCCCATAAGGTAACGGCTAGGTAGAGGCAACTAACAAAACCCTCCTCAAAATCCTAAAGAAAGTTGTCAATGATTTCGGTCGCGATTGGCACCTACAAATAAATCCAGCCCTATGGGGCTATTGAACTTCCTTTTGTACATCCATAGGAACAACTTCATACTCCTTAGTCTATGGTGCTAAAGCAGCACTACCCATAGAGGTTGAACTTCCCTCCTTGCACATATCTTTGCAAGGGAAAATATTAGATGAAGAGTACAGAGTAGCCAAACTCACCCAACTAGATCTCTTAGATTAGAAGCAACAACAAGCCTATGATGATCTCACAGTCTATCAAACTCATCTCAAAAGGAATTTCAACAAGAAGGTGCTCCCACAACACTTTCAGCCAGGCGACATGGTCCTCAAAGAGAATATGAAATTCCAAGCCAATCGAGAAAAGAAAGGCAAGTTTGAACCTACATGGCTTGGTCCTTATGTTGTCATTGCAACTTTTTTCTTCGGAGCCTATTAGCTATCTACACCAGAAGGAGAACTCTTGAATGATCCTACTAACATCATTCATCTTAAGAAGTTCTATGCTTGAAGATTCTTGGTATACCCAGCTTTTGAAAAATACAAAAAATACAAAAAAATAGTAAAGAGAAATAAGCGTCCAATGGTGAAAACTTGGCAATTCAAGTGCCTTGGATATGTACCTTGGTGAAAACTTGGTAATTTAGGTGCCTTGTGTGCTAAGACTAATCCATTATCTATCGCTATCCTATCCCTCATCCATCCATTCACAATCCAATAAAACACCTGCTTGTTCCCTTGGTGTTCTGACCAAATATCTAAAATCTAATGAAGCTTGTAAATACCTCTTGTACAGCTTGTAAATCTTGTACCTCAACTTGTAAATCTTGTACCCTAGCTTGTAAATCTTGTATCATCCCTTGTATCATAGCTTGTATATCCAAATCTTGTCGAAAGCTTGTACCATATTCCAGCTTGTATTATATGCCAAATCTTGTATCCTAGCTTGTATCCTATCACATGGACACAAAGAATCCCATTTTCCTTAAGCTTTGCGCAAACCATCTACCTATCCACCTATCAACTATTGCAGACATCCCACTCTTCACGAACATTCCCATCTAACAAAAACCAAAACATGGACAACCTTCTACATTTGTAACATATCTCGACCCATAAACTTGTACATCCTCTTTAGCTTAGTACCATTGTATCTATCCAGCTTTTGTGTCAGTTCCTCCTTGATCAGCATCTTGCACATATCGCACAACCCTTGGTTAGCTATTCCAATGCATCCTTTAGCTAGATCTCTTGTCACCAAAGTGTTATCCTTCTTAGTTCAGCTTGCCAAATGCATCACTCATCCAAAATCCATCAGCTTAGGTGCTCTCTAATAGATCCTTATAGGATATAGCTTTCCACATGTCTGATCTTGGTCCATTAGTACCTCATCCTACCCATCTCATTGGGAAACAGTTCTCTTTTAGATTTTCTCTTTCTTTTGATTTGGAATCTTCCCTTTTGGGTCTTGAAGTATCTTTTCCAAGCAATCTCCTTGTTCCCTCCTCAAGGTTGCCATGATCTTCCATATCATGGTATACTGCGAATGGGGCAATCTAAGCATAAGGTCTTGATCTTTTGTTTGTTTTTATTTTCTACTTGTGGGTTACCCAATGTCGGTTCCATGCTGCTTCCTCTAGGATTCATGTGTGATGCTGGGGCAATCCTTGCATGTTTGTTTTGAGTCATTCCATCAGTCCTCTGGCCAATTGGTGAAAAGGCCTTGACGTTCTTGGTAACCTTGGAAATTAACCAGTAGTCCTATAGCAAATCTAGTGCTCAACTACATGGTGATACTTCTCTTTGAAGTATCCCCCTGCTCAAAAAAGCTTCAATGGTTTCCCTTCATCTCCATTATCCCCCATCCATATCTAGCATCTGTCTCTCCTACCCTAGCTTATGCATCAATATCTCTTTGAATCAATCTGCACTTTTACCTTTAGGGATCCATAATCCTAGTCTTAGGGATCCACCAATCCAATCAATCCACCAAGCCTCATCTTTTGAGCTCCAAAATCCTAGTCCTAGGGATCTCTTAAACCCATCTTTCACCAATCTGACTCTTTGAAATCTTGTTGCATCAGCTTTATCATCGCTCCACTCCATCTTGTACAATCCCTGAGATCTTAAGCTTGCTTCCTATTGTGCCTTTGATTCTCCCTTTATCATTCTCACGTAGTGAGAGTTTGAGCTAACTAAACCTCTTCTCTTAAGCCAATCTGAGTCTCCTTGCTCATCTCAGATTCTTGTACCTTTTAAGAAGCTATCAAGCCTTGCTTTCTCTCCCTGCCACCTTCTTAAGGGGGCATCTCACAGTCCATTCTCTCCTCTTCTGCTGTAGCCTTGGGCATCTTATTTTCTTATCTTTGATGCCATGCCACTTGTGGCATCACATCAAAGAGGGGTAAAATGTAGATACCTAAATCCTTTAGAAAATAAAGTATTTTTATTTTTTGAAAAAATTCCTGATGACATCATCATTTATTAATTAATTAATTATTTAATTAATTTATTTATTTTTATGCCATTAAATCCCTTTATCTTAATTAAAAATATTTAATTAAGAAATCCCTCCCAAAAATGTTTAAATCTTATTTAAACATTATTTCCTTATTTATTAATTATTTAATTAATAAATTGACCAAAAACTCCAAAATAAATAAATAAATAATTTTTTGCCCAAAACTTAGCCAATTTCTTTAAGACCACTAACCTCTTCCAAAATCTTCTAATCCTTCTTTAATTTTTATTAAAGGCTAATCCCATCATTTCCTACCCCTAATCCCAACTCAAAATATTTAATTAAGATTAAATATTAATCCTTATGTTTATTAAAAAAGTTTTAATAAATATCTCCTCAACCCAAACCCTTGAAATAAATAAAACTTTATTTATTTCCTAAAAATCTAATTTATCCTCATCCTAAGAAGTTCTAGACTCTTCTAGAAAGTCTTCATCCTCATCCTAAGAAGTTCTAGACTATTCTAGAAAATCCTTATCCTCATCCAAAGTCTAGACTCTTCTAGAAGATGTCTTTAAACCTAATCCTAATCCCCTCCTAACCTTGTCACATTCCCTAAACATGGGTTAAGACTTACTAACCCAAGCCAAAGTCAAAAAATATCTCCTCCTTCACCCACCCTCATTAAATGTCATCCACTTGCCTATCACTAAGCTAATCCTAGACCATCCTAATCCATCTTCTAATCATTTGCACAATCCTAAGCAAGCTTTAAACCTTCCTAATCAAGCCCAAGTTGAAATTTCTCTCATCTCCCTCAAAATATCCCAAACATAAAACTTTATGAAGCCCACTAGGCCATAAATGACTCTTTCAAGCCCTTTCATTGCTCTTACAAGCCATTATGAGGGTCTTTATGAAAATTTTATCCCTTGAGCCTCCTTTTTTGACTCATCCTTCCCCTTTCCTCCATCCTCTCACCCTATGACATGTGTCACTCTCTAATTGGCTGTAATGGAGCACAATCCATGTGCTCTCCTCTCATGCAATCTGAGCCCTCCATGAGCTTTTCCCCATCCTTGCATCTTAGCCCTCAATCCCTCAAGCCTCTTGCCTATAAATTAGATCTTTCCCCTTTGCAAAAAAACACAATCCATGAAGTAAATTCATAATGCCATTTTAAGAAGCCATTTTGCATCAAAACCATACACTCACACCCAAATTCCAACTCCATTTGAAGCCCTTTTTGAAGCATAAGCTTGACCATATATCCTATCTATTTAGACAAAGCCACTCAAAAAGAGAGCTTCTCATTGAGAGAGCCCATTAATGGTTCATATTCTCAATTGAGAGTTCATCTTAGTCTATCTTGAAGTTTATGAATTTTGTTTAGTTTGTAGAAGCTTTATTTAAATTTGGTTTCTATTAGCATACTAACATTGCTCATATACACTAGATACTTTGATTTTGTTGTGGGTACTAGGATGAATCACATGGTTTACTTAGACCCATGATGGTGAATGTGTTGGGAAGGATTATTTCCCTATTCATTTATGTGCCTACAAATTGACCCTATGCAATGTATACAACAAGTGGGAGAGTGTTGAGATAATGGGTGTTGCACACATTTAATAATAATTTTTATATTATCTTATTTTATTTTATTATGTAATGTTGCACCTAGATGGACATGCAACATGTAAAGATTCCCATGGGATATATGTGATGAGTTGTATTGTAACATTGTGATAATATTTCATGTAATTATTTAATGTAGGGAAAAAGAATCAAAATTTTGTGGGACTTGCTACTATATAAGAAACCACTAGGGCAATTGTTGTGTGAGAAGACAAAAGAGAAAAAGGGAAAGAGTCAATTGGGACAAGGCTTGATAGGTTAGCCAAGGGGGCATTTGTGAAGGTTGGAAGCATGGCATGGGATGTGTAGATTCATGCTTGTTCACATGGATTGCTTGATTGTGGCTATGACTTGGAAGGCTTCCATGGTTGTATTGCAATGCTATTTTTTTGTTGAATAATGCATGGTAATGGGTGCTTTTGGAGGTTGGGTTTTTCCTTCACTGAGGGTTTCTCAGGGTATATCTTGTGTCACATTTTTGTGGGTATGTTGTCTATTCTCTTGTATGTGTATTTTAATTGCATATTTATTTCAGATTTATTATGGGTTATGTGGAAATGGTTATATTCTTTGTTGTAAGTTTCTAGTTTCTTTACAATAAAATGTATAAAAAAACTCCCCTTCTGCTTATAGCTCCCTCATACATTTCTCTTCATTATATAACTCTTAGATTAAACTATCTAATACATTCAATACATCAAAATTCTCTTGCAAGCATTGTGATTGCCTAGCCATGCAATGAAAGCTTTCCTAGGGCATCACTTGAAAAATAGAAAACCATTTTGTCTAGGCATCTCCTTTTCTATATACACTATAAAAGGACTCCACTTTCATGTCCCTCAAATCCATGATGCTTCCATGGTGAGGATTCATGGGGGAGCCATTCTTCGAAAAATATTCCAAAATAGAACAACAAACTGTCTAATAGCACATGATTTTCAAAATGTGAACAAAAGAACTCCTACCATCTTGAAATATAAAACAATAAGTATTATAAGATCATGAACTTAAAAGATTAAACAAAAATAGAATTCCACTAATCCACTAAAATTCTTGGGCAATCACTAACCCCTAAACTATTAATTTAGGAACAATATTATATTAGTTTTCAATTTCAAAACTCCTTACAAACTCTAACCCTTTGAATGGGTCTTGTTCATGATTTTATAGGTTCCTTGAGAGGTTTTAGTTAGTTACAAAAATGGAACATTTTGTCAAAATCTTGTCAAGAAACTCTTCAAAGTTGCTGACAACTTTTGCAACTCTTAGCAATATTAACATCTAGCTTTTGGAAATTTCCAAATAGATATAGTATGGTCCCTTTATGATGTCTAGCACTAGTACATTTGCACTTTTTTTTCTACAAAATTTTTTGACCAAATCTATGATTCTTTCTTTCTTTTTGGTTTTCCTTCCCGCATTGGTCAAAAATAAAAAAATTGTACCCTTTTTGGTCAAAATTTCAACTAGCGTATGTATTTGTTTCGACCAACTTCAAAATGGTATTATGTTATAATAAAAAAAAAAAAAAAACTTTTGTAATGCTACATTGCAATATATTTCTAAATCTTTGTATAAGCACAGGGGGCTTCATGCATGCAAAATAGTAATTTATTGCCATGTCGCAGGAGACTTATGAGAGGTCCTCCAAAATTTTGATTTCACAAGGCATGGCCAAGGGACATGGTCTGAAAATATCTAAGGTCCCAGTATTTCCTTCAATGGTGAAAGACCACAAGTATTTCCTTTTTTACCCATTTTCACTTTGCAAAGTCAACATACGCTAAGTGGAAAATTGAAAATATCCTTAAAAAATGACATGATTCCCAACTCTCTTGTACATCATACCTTCACACTTTAACAAATTTCCCAGTTCTATATTTTGAAATATCTTGCATTTAGCCAATCATTTAATTCTATTGATTTGATAAATGTGTGTAGGGACTTTTGATTTCATTACAAAGAAACTAGAGGCATTTGTGTTGAGTGAAGATGATATTTTATAGGCCCTTCATGGAAGGCATCTAGAAAATACAAATGCAGCAAAGGCAACGACATCTATGGTAGAAGGAGAAAAAGTAGCATAATATATAGAGACATCATGCATAGAAGTAAGGATAGGAGGTTGTACACAAGGAGGTAGGTGCAATCCAATGGTTCTAGTGGGCTAGCCATGTTTTTAAAGCTATATGAAACTTCAACTATCAAGGGTTGTTCTTTTCTTACCCCTCTCCATCTCTTGTCTCCCTTCTCCCATTCTCCCTCCTCCCCATCCCCCCTCTAGAACTACTACTATTATATGGACACTTCCACCTAGCTCTACACTTTGAAGTTGAGTGCATCTACCTTGGAGCTTAGCTTTAATTTTTCTTTTCCAACAAAGCAGTTATCTATTTCCTTAGGGACACTCGTCAAGTGGACAAAAGGATTTACAATTTTAGACATGATTAGTTTTATCTCTCAATCCATGAAGTCTACAAAAAAGAGATAATTATCTATGCTTTGACCTTCCTAATCTAGAAATATAGAATGTTATATAGAGAAACTAATGGCTGGAAATTTTGACTTCTTTCTTTAGGATAGCCAATAGATTATGATGGAAAGTTGGAAACCATGCACAAAAAGATTGAAAAATATCTCTGATTTGAAAAAAAGGAATTAAGCTTGGAAGAACCTTTTTTTTCCTCATCCATGTGAATTTTGAAGATCATTTTTTGGATGCTCATGCCTCTATGAGCACATAATAAACACATCTATTTTTACCAATATTATTGTCTAATGTAGATAGCCAACCTTTGGCTGATGTCCTGACATAATCTCAAGCCTTGATTAATTGTCAAATTTAGGGAAGATGTATATATTATCTATTATTATTTAATTCACATGCCACTTGAAGATTCTATTGATCTTTCTTTAAATCTAGCTATGGCTTTCACATTAAATTTTTGGCTACATGTCTCACTCTGTAGACAAGGAGTCTTCTCTCTCTCTCTCTCTCTCTCTCTCTCTCTCTCTCTCTCTCTCTCTCTCTCTCTCTCTCTCTCTCTCTCTCTCTCTCTCTCTACACACACACACATATGTGTGTGTGTATATATACATACATACATATGAGCATCACTAAAGTCAATGTTTGTTTAGAAATTGAGTTATGCTTTGAAATTTTATGGGCATGTTTTTTCGGGATTTGATAATAGATTGACACATTATGTTAATTTATAGTACTGTTGTAAAATAGAGAACTAGAGCAACTTGTCCTTATGGTCATTCCACATTGTATATGGGTTTTTAATAACTTATTGTTCAAGGTTGTAAATCTATATATTTTACTATTGTAGTGTAGACTAGATTTAAGGTTGTGAAATGGCTTGCTTGTATTCTTTGATGTATTCATTTGATAACTAAAATTAATTGATAGAAAGTATAGTTGAACTAGTTTTGTCACATCCCTGGAACTTTACTTTTAGTCATGTTCAAATTTGTAGATGAAGAATTTGTCTTTTCCATGGATTCTGGTCAGTCTATAACATGAGGGTGGGTTTAATTGTTAGAATTTTGGGGTTGGCTCTATAGAGCCTTATTTGATCTACTCTTGGCACCTTCATTTTTATACCACTTCTCATATTGGATCTAAGTATCAAACGAAATGTTTCTTGATAGAGTTTCATGAAACTATTGTAAACATGCATTACTTTGATGTAGTCTTCTTCATGGTCTCTTATGCTTAATATTTAATACATCTGTGGGCAATAAACTTTTGAAATTAGTTCCTAGATCACACTACCTTCCATATCCATACAAAGAGGATAGAGGTGGAGAAGATGCTCACTTTATCCTTACAAAGGAACAAGCTATTGGGGTTGTTGATGGAGAGGGAGGGTGGGTAGAAGTGGGCATTAATGTAGGAGATTATGCTAGAGAACTCATGAAAAATGTTGTTGTTGCCAATAAAGGGGAGCCTCAAAATTCTATTGATCCTATTAAGGTGTTAGAGAAGGCCTATTTTAGTACAAAGCCATAAGGATCCTATATTTCTTGTATTTTAGTACTTTTAGATAAGGTAACAGAAAAATCTCGAGTATCCTACATTTTTTGTTTTGATTTGTTATATTATCCTACATATCTTTTTTAGTTTTTGCATAAAATTGTTTGTAGATTGGAATCTTTGAGATTCTTCTAAAGAAAAAGTTTCTCACAACTATATTTATTGATATAGACTCATTTACTTCTTCATGGTTCTAAGTAAGTTTTCTTTTATACCTAAATATCTATTTTTTCATTATTTTTTATTTCCAAGGACTATGTGTAGCAAATCTAGGTGATAGCAGATTCATTGTAATAAGAGATGGGCATACACTATTCAACTTCCCTATTTAGCAACATGGCTTTAATTTTTGTTTTCAGCTTCAAAGTGGTGATGGTCCTGATCTTCCAAGTTCTACTTAGGTAATGGAAGCATATATTATTTTCCTTTTCATTCACTACATTAGACTTGTAGCTCTACTTGTACACCTAATATTTAATTAGAGTAATTTTAACCTATTTGGGAAGCATTCTTGCAGACCTTCATGATTAATGTGGCACATGGAGATGTTATAACTGCTGGTATGGATGTACTATTTGACAACTTGTATGATGGTGAATTGAATGCATTGGTTGTTGAAGCAGTAGGAGATAACTTTGGACCTCAAACAACTACAAAAAAAATTGTTGTATCTACAAGGCAGTGTGCACTAGAAAAAGATAAAGATACTCCTTTTTTTGATGCTGCTCAAAGAGTGGGCTATTGGTATAAAGGGGGGAAGTTGGATGACATAACTGATGTTGTTTCATATGTCACAACTATACATTGAAAATTTGTGTTTTCTTTAAAGTGAATATTCACAATGACATGGATAAAGTGATGCTTATTACTTGTTTATTTCTTTACCTATAAAGAGGTTATGTTAAAATATATTAACTTCTTTTACTAGATTGGAAAATAAGGATCTAATCAACTTCCATTACCCTATGAATTTTGTTTCTAAGATTTTCCTAATCCCTAATGAAGCATTGTCATGAGAAGGAAACATAATTATTACTTTTCCACTTCCTCTTCTTATAGTCCTCCACAACTTCTCAATTTGTCCCTAGACGCTCTATAGGGAGAATCACAATTTTCTTTGGCTCCAAAACACCTAGCTTTGATATATTTCCCATTCTAAGTGGTGAAATGGTTTTTCAAAATTGTACATTGTATAATTCCTAGCTCTCTTTTTCACAACACTCAACATGTTTAAGTGATAAGTTGCACAAATTTCCTCACAACTTCTGACTTAACCCTCCAAAACCATTCTCGGACTATAGTGAACACAGGTGTTTTACTATTTTGATCTCTAAATTTATAAAATTTAAAATTAAATGAAGTTTCTAATACATTTGAGCTGTTATTTTTTTCTTGAGGTGAAGATACTTGCATCAAGATATATTAAACACCTTTCATGGCTGAAATAATATATAGGTCACATAGACATGGACATTCGTGAGTCTATAGCTCATTTAGTGGGGATTGCATGCTTAGCCTTATTTGCTTCTTCATCATCTATTTTGATTCAAGAATTTTCTTCTAAGTTTAAAGTTTCTAACAAAGGAAGGTTTGTTAACCTATAAGAAGTATTCTTTTCTATGTCTCAAATTCTAATATTAAAATCAAGATTCAATGGCATAGGTTTTTTGAGGCAAACTCCTTAGACCCATGTTTTATTAGTGGTAGTTTGTTAATTATCACTAAAGTACAAGTCATTTAGTTGGACTATATCTCATGGGATGAGAATGAATGGTCTACTACAATGAGTTGACTCAAAACCTATGCAATTGAATCCTGATGTGAATATCATAAGGTTTGTGTATGTTTCTTTTGTAGGATATCTATTGTTTCTCCTTGTTATTTAGAATTGAATACTATTGATCTTCTAAAAGGTGGCCTTTAGTATTTAGCAGTGGTTTATTCTTTTTTGCATATTTGAAGATAGTCATGGAGCTATCTATGCTACTACTTATGTGCTAGTGCAATGTATGAGAGGAACTCCTCCTATAAGTGTTTTCTTGTCTATGTATACAATATGGCCTTTTTATTTTTTGGCATTTTGCCCAAGTTTATAGTTTGCTTCCATTCTTTTCTTAAGAGTGCAACATTGTAAATTAACTGGTTAGGCCATGTTTCTAATTTTGTTTGTATATATATAAATAATAATGCTTCCAGGAGTTCTTCTATGATTGCCTAGATAAATAGTTTTGCTAAAGTAGGTTTGAATTTTCTTTCCTATTTAGTTGTCAAAGAATAAATAAATTAATAATTCTTTTTGTCTAGGAGTTATTTTGAACTGTAATACTTTCTTATATTATTTTGATGAGAGTAATTCTCTACAAAAAAATGCATAGGATATAGATGTGAACATGCATGATATTGATTCTAGGATAGAAGTTTGAGTTCATCTAGATGCCCAAGATTTATTTTCTACACACATCCATAGGGTGCCAGCATTTTCATTTGAATCACAAGCTCAAACTGTGTCAAGGACCATTGTTATTGAATAACATCAGTTAGACACTACAAATTGTACATGTATGTGTGTGTATGTTTTACATACACTCACATACATATATAATCTTAGTCTAATTTTATATATATATATATATATATATATATATATATATATATATATATATATATATATATATATATATATATATATATATATATATATTTATTTATTTATATTTATATTTATATATCTTAAATCTGATCAAGCACTTCATATCAAACTAAGATGAAACTTATACATATATATTTACATTCGATACCAAAAATATGATGGTCTTGATCGATCCAATATGTCTCTTTATGAATAACACATCAGTCACAAATTAGTTAGTACTAACTAATCTAATCATGTAGAAGATCAAATTAATTAGTTAATATTAACTAATCAAATTAGAAACTCCTAATGATTGATATTGAAGGATTGTGACCTATCTTCGAAAGTGTCCATTGGAATCTATATATATGTGCACTAATGATTGTTGTATTGACATTGAAATTAATAAATGCTTAATAAATTCAACAATATATTGGCATTATCATATTGCTCATAATCATTATATACTGTCTGACTTATATCTTGTCTATATTGCAGTCTCAGCCTTTAGAGGTTAATATATAATGCAGATTGAGATTCAGAGATTAATTTATATTGCAGATCAAGATAGAGTAGGAGTGATTCTATTCATAGCTTCATTTCTAATCACAAGAGAAATAGCTAGGAGAGAAATGATTCTTGAATGTTAGTGTATCAATGATTAGATTTTTAGAGGTTTGTATCAGAATGGTATTTATCTTTTAAAAGGTAGTACACATTTAATCTCATAGTAGTGAATCAAATGAAGTCCCTACAATGATTTTTACTTTCTTAATAAACTACCATGCTCGTTTTAGTGACTACTAATATTATCAAGTTTTATGGACGCTATTTTAGTTTCCTTTTGTGTATAGGAAACATGAGTGATAAAAATATTAAGCAACCTTTACCCTAAAAAATTGTGCAGATCATCATGAATTGAATGTTACAATTGGTAGAATCACCAAGGTTTTAATATCTTAGTGAAAACCTTAAAATTTTAATTAACTACAAAAATCATGCAAGATCTCTACTAGGTATTGTAATTTCATCATGTTTTATCTCTATTATAAATTTCCTTGGCATTCCTTAGTGTAACTTCTTTCTTTCTTTACCACAATGTTGGGAGCCTTAAGCTATATCATTGAAGTGTATCCCTAATAGGGTTTTGTATGCATATATGCTTTGTCCTATCTTGCCTTATTGCTAGATTGCTTTTCTCTGAGGATATTCTAGCATTAAAAACTGATATTTACTTTGTAGTTTGGGAAAATTTCTTTTTAAGTATGGCCCATAAGTAGATGCACTCTTTGCTTCTAATGTTATAGATTTTGTTTGCAAATGGTATGAGAAAATAGTTTGATAGCTTATTTTGGTGACCAAATCTCATTTGAGCAATAATTCCCCATTTGGGTTAAATTTGATTTGAAGTTGTGGGATGAAAGTTTGACAACAAGCGTAGAATTTGATGGCCATATTGGTTGTTTTTTCACTTTTGCACCATATATGATAGGATGAAAATTTTTTAGACCGTATTGATTGATAGGTTAAGTTTTTTTAGAGATTGGGCTCTTACATACAGGATGAATCACATATACTAAAGGTATTAAAGATTGAACATATTACTCTACATTTATAAGGTACATCTACTCTTATACCTGTAAGTAAAAGTGCAAACTTGTTAGTAACCCATGATTAAAATTAAAAGAAATAAACAATCTGATAGAAGCTTAATTCATTTACAACCATGTTTTGCAAAAGGGAACTATTTAGCTTGTATTGAACCAACAACCTCATATTGGTGTCATCCAAATGAAGTAATCTACATTTAGAGTGAAGGTAGTCTAAATGTAGATTAGTATTTCTATCCTCCATGTAATTTTTGCATATGTTGAAGTTGTTGTCTATGCCTACTTTTGATTTGGAAACATGTAGATTGACGAAGGGAGATATTTTTGAGGGGCTCGTGGCTCTTATATTTTATTAGTCAAGTCATACCCTTAGGCAAATAAAAAAGAATAGAGCCCCACCCCCAAATGTGACTTCACAAATGACTTACTTCTTGTCTATGGCTACATTTGCATCTACATAAACACTTGCACCAGTGTTGGTACAGGTTTCCATCTATGATCTGCATTTGCATTATTTTGTGTATATGTGTGGGTATTGGTTGTGCATGTGTTTGATTCCTTGATGGGAGAATACACTACTTTGAGATTTTGTAAAACTGTGTAGCCATCATTTGGTCTTAGAGCAACTATAAGTGAAACTCTCTAGAATAAAATTATTAGCTGGTCACTTTATTTTCAAAGCTCTCATTAATAGGAAAACTATTTTTACATTTTAATTTAATTTAAAGAGAGTTGATAATTGCTTGATTGAGCTATTGGAGAAAGAGAGAACACTAATGTTCTTTAACATTTACAAAAAATATTTTCTACTTTGGCAAGAAGGTAGAAGTATGATTTTAAGAGTTGAACAATAATTGAGGGTTGCAGCCAATAGAGAAATTGGAAAAATTACAATAGTGCAGTTCATGTTTCATTGAGAGAATAGGTAATTGGTCTTTTATTTTCAACTAATTGAGATGGAATTTGTTCAATACAAGCAATGGAAGTGGAAAATAATGTAGCATTGATTATAGTTAGGGAAGCTATAATAGAGAAGAATTGAAGTTCACAAGAGGTGGGTGTAGTGAGTGTTGAAGCCCAAAGGAGCAAAGGAAGCTCAAAGGTTCTAGATAAGAGAACTAGTGTTACCAAAAGGCCACATTTAGTGGAGAGAATCTTGGTGAGGTACTGATAGCAAGTGAAACAGGCTTGCTATTGTATAGGCTTAACATAGTTCATAATGGGAAAGGAAAGAGGAAGAGTGAAGATGATGGCTCTTACTCATGATAGGGGTTTAAGTGAAAGCCACAATCAAATGGAGGAGATTGCCAAAGAAAGTGGCATAGAGATGAAGAGAATGATTTAAGGAATTTGACTGAGAAATTGCTGAAATGAAAGAACTTAGTTTAATGATGATACTAATATGAGAAAGGAAAGAAGACAATATATTAGCATTTAGTCATATACTATGCACTCTCAATGTCACCACTACTTCTAAGTCTGCCACATCTCGTAAACATGATTTTCCATTGTTTCCTCTTTTTATGGATGTCAGTTTATTATTCTCTTTTACCTTGTCAAAGCTCATACAAAACATTAGTAGGTTTTTATCCACCTATTGAATGATCTCCTTTTACAAAAGTTTGTCACTTATTCTTCTATATTGTTTCATGGTATTAAAAGCAGAATGACTAATCCTTACAATTTTCATGTACTAGTACTGATTAGATGGTCACCATTATCATTAGTTGATAATGTTTTCCACCTTTGTGACTATTTGGCCCAATAGGTCAAGGTTGTATTGAGATGACTGTCATGTACTGATCCTCTCTACCTTTGATTATTTGGTCTATAGGTGATCCTCATTTTGAGATATGACTATCATAAATATTGTTTTTATGCCGCCCTCTAAATTTTTGCTCCTCTAGAATTCACAAATTAGTGTTTTGGCATGTTTTTCACTTGCTCCATCTTGTTCTCAAGAAAAGTTGTTTCTTAGTTGTGACCTTGATTGAAAAAAATGATGGGGCTCTTAAATTTTTCTCATAGTTTTGAATATCTATTCCTTTCACCTCCATCACTCCTCACTTACATGGTGTTTTCTATTTGTATTGTACTCTACCAATCCTTCACAACTTCTTGTTGACTACTTCGTTATAGTGGTTTTACCTTTGATATTCTTCCCAATGAACCACTTTAAGACTGCATA
This sequence comes from Cupressus sempervirens, assembly GCA_028749045.1. Taxonomy (NCBI): domain Eukaryota; kingdom Viridiplantae; phylum Streptophyta; class Pinopsida; order Cupressales; family Cupressaceae; genus Cupressus; species Cupressus sempervirens. The sequence continues at coordinate 656,513,305 of CM053788.1, forward strand.
TGATTATTAAGAACAATGTTTCCATCTTTCCTGGTCATTTAAGAGGAGCAACTCATGTCTAATGAATCTATTATTGGGCATCAATCTTTTGATGCAACAACCACCCTAATTTTTGTGATAATACTAATATGCCATTTCTAGTTAAATATTGATAGCATACTTTGATGTGTTGGGCCACATCTAATGTTTTTGTTTGGCTTGAGTAGGTTGGTGATTTGAAAAGTGGATTAAATCTAGTGACTATCAATAATTTTTTCTTTGATGAAAAAATATTTGAAGACTATAGTAACAATAGGACTGATAAGTCAAATTCTCACACTTAGTGTAATCATTACTCCTATCTTATTTATTTATTTACAATTGGTAATTCATTTAGGCTGATTTGGGTGACATAAAAAATAGGAAGGAATAGCAATTGGTATAATTTTTGGGCTCATTAAGAACTATCATATTGATGGTAATAAGGAGATGATTGTTGTTGGCATGATGAACATTATAGGTCCATGTTTCTCTTGCTACCTCATAATGGGTAAGTCTATTCCTCTTATTTGTTTGGACTCCTAAAGCTTTAGGTTTTGAACTTAGTATGGCACTAAAGTTTTTTTGTTTTTAGTACTGAATAGCCTTGCTTTACTATACATGAGGTATGTTTAGGTGTCTTTCAAGGTCAACTGTAAACTTCAATGTTGGCTACAAGATAGTAGTATCAAACATTGTGATGGTCATTGGAGTGATGTTAAGTCTCCTCTTCTTAACTCCACTCTTTTACTACACTCCCCTTGTACTCCTTTCTTCCATTATAATTTTGTCCATGCTTGGCTTAATTGATATACCTAGAGCTTATCATATTAGCAAGTGGAAAAAATAGATTTCTTAGTCTACATGGGAGCTTTCTTTAGAGTGGTCTTTGGAGATATTGAGATAGGTCTTATCATGGTGGTATGTTGATAATTCTTATTATTTGATTGCTAGGGACCTATGAAAAATGAAGTATACATTACATTTGTTTCAATAGTATTAGTTTTTGAATTTAGTAACTCTTAAAATAAAATGGTAAAATAATTAACGAAATGCTTTCTTTACTCAACAAAGTTTTCATCCTTTCATTGTAGCTGGTCATTTCTATACTAAGATTGATAATGACTATTTCAAGACCTCATACTATAGCTCTTGGAAATATCCCAAACATCACAATATATAGAGATATTGAGAAGTATATGGATGTCATAAGAGTTCCAGGAATTATCATTCCATGCATATATTCTCCAATATATTTTGCCAACTCAAACTACTTAAGAGAAAGCTTAGTTATCTATTTATCAATCAAACATTGTAAATAATATCTTCAAGAATCAATTTGTTTTAAGTAATTTTTGAATCATTCATAGTAATGATTTAAACCCACAAGTTTCCAATAAAACATAGTACATGATCCTACACATTTCATCTTCATAAATTATATTTATAGAAAAAATGGCCATATCACTCATATTTACATGTCATGATCTACCATTGAACATAGGCTGATGAGATGGATAGAGGATGAAAAGGATCTTCAAGTTAAAGAAGATATTTGATAGTATGTTATTTTGGATATGTCTTGTAAATTGTGAGATCCACCCATTTCTTCTACTTCCATAAATCTCATTATTTGTTATCACCCCATGAAAGAGGCTGCCTTTAGATGAATAAATTCCCCAATTTGATATTTAGTGTCATGTGGGTGAAATTTAATTGACTTTTCAAGTAGTTCATATGAAATTATATTAACTTTTTAAGCTTCATCTACTATTTTATGTGATGCTAGATGATCTACTTGCACAAATCAAAACATGTCTAAATAGTTCATATGAAAATATGTTGACTTTTTTAGCGTAATCTACCTTTTGATGGGGATTTCAAATTATCTAATAAATTCTACATTCTCTAAATTCTAGCACATTGATTTTAAACTACATTTAAATGATTCACTCCTCTATTTTCATTCTTGAAGTTGTAGCCAACATTGACACCGAAAAAATTAGAATGTTGCAAGAGCTTAAGAGGCTCCTTGATAACAAGCATCTTCAGGTGATAGATCATATCTATTTTTAACTTCAATTTATATATCAATGTTACAAGGTTCATGGAATTACATAAGAAACATACAATTGACTTTAAAGTTGGTAAAAGGGTTTTTTAAAAAGATACAATCTTTTCATAGGAGAAGTATGTCCTTATATAAGACAATATTCTACTTAGTTGAGCTTATATGGGCTTTAGCTAGGATTGGCAAATCTTGGTTTGAATTTGATGGAAAAATTCAATAAGGAAAAGTTTACAGAGTTTTTGGGCCAAAACTGGTTGTTTGTCACTATTTTTGATGGTGTGACAATCTGCAATTTGCTCCTAAATGCTCCTAAATAAGAAATGCATGGCAGCAAAGATGAACTAAATGTTCTTAATACAATAGTAGCTTGAGTGGTAAAACTTGATCCAAACTCAAAGAAAGATAATCTTTGAGACTTTTTAGTTTTTCTTTGTCTATTTGAAGACAAGGAAAGAAAATAGTTGAGATAACAAAGCACTCCAAAGCATTACATTAAATTTTCATGGACCTTACTAGAAGATTAGATGAATTATATTGCCACTATCATACAGAAGTACCTTACTAGTATAAATGTTAAAGAAGGAATATTCATAACTTCAAAGAGGGTGAAGTCTTCTTTGGTTTCATAATGTAAACTATTGAGAATCAAATGGGAGGACTCATATTTTTCTTCTAACTCCATGCAACAAATTGGGTCTTATTTCTTTAAAACTGATGCTAGTTTAGGCAATCAAATTGAGTAATTTTGTTTGTTGTATGCCCATGTGTATTGGAGGGTTTTCTATGTATCTTCCACAACTAATAAGTAACAAAAATTTCAAAAGTTTCTATGTTGTAATTATGCTATCTGAACTAAAGAAGGAGGTGGTATTTTCTCCATTCTCCAACTTGACCAGTCAACCCAATGCTATAGGAACTTGATGACCTTAGTGGCTTTTGCTAGCTTTTCACCTAAATCCTTAATAAAGTTCTCTCTTGTAGCATTTTTCCCTCATTAATTCATATACTTATAGCTAAAATCTTTTATATTTTTGTGTGCAACTAAAACTCACTCTTGTGAGGTTTCATTGCTTGTCCAATTGGAATCACTATATGAATAGAAAATAAAATATAATAAATTATAAGGCACACTTTAGAGTGTGTACTATTACTATTCATATTAATAGGAAACCTAAAGCATAAGTAGTACCAAATTCATAACCCACACCTATGTAGATTAGTTTCATCATTAGGGAAGTATTTTACCATGAGACTTCAAATCTTTGAGTTTTTCTAAAGAGGGTAGGTAGCACTTTTCATGAAATTTATTTTATTGTAATCATCAAGAATCTGAAGGACTTGAAGTCATAAGAATCAAACTACTCATTAGGGTAGTGGCTTTCTGTAGGTCCATCAGAAGAGATATACAAGCTTTCATTCATGTTGTTCAATGTGTATTTAACAAGAACAACTTGAAATAAAAATCTCCTTCATCCTCAAATAATGCATTGCCTAGGATGTAGATATGACTTTTCACAGATATGGTACAAAATATTCATATCTAGATTATACTGAGGCATCTTAAGAAGTTCAAACCACCATGTGGGTGTAGCCAAATTGAAATTATTGGTGTTCACATATTAATCTGATCTCTTTTCCTATTTCTCTTCATTTAGTGTCACATATCAATTACTTTTAGTGGATTCCCTTAAACATAGATTACTTTTTAGTTGAGGGTCACTCAATTTTTTTGTATGTAGCCTATTAAGTTGCTTAAAGAGTTGATGTATCAAGTCACAAAAATTGATGAACTTAACTACTGGTAGGACTAATCCAATTTTTTTGTATAAGATATTGGGAGAGGTGATCAAGGTAGGAGCCATCACTACTAGTATTAGGGATACTATGGGGTATTTATTTCATTCTGAATGCTACGAATTGATTGCAAGCATCAATGCTAATACTTCAGGAATTAAGAATGCCATTATTCATTGCCAAAATGACCTTGGTCTTGCAACTACCAATACCTTGGCTATAATATTCCTTTTCTATCCTTCTCACTAGTTTCATTATCTATAAATTTGTGGTATTGAGTGTTAAGTTTATGAGTTCTCATAATGTGAATTATAGGGCACACTTTCAGGACTAGGTTAGTTAAAGGTGATTATTAATGGATTTGGAGAAAGAGCTAGAAATGCTTCACTTGAAGAGGTGATAAAAATCTTCACGAGAACATTTATAGAGTACATTTGCAATTTCAACTTCTTTGGGTTGCTTAAATTCTATCCACTCACAAATATATTCACAATTTGCTCATTTAAAACTTTTTTCTCAATAAAGCTTTTTTTTTTTGTTACGTTGACTTATATGCCATATGAGCCAAGCATAATAAGACTGGCACATATTTTTATTATTTAAACTTGAATTCTATTCACAAGCACCCACATTCATGTAGCTCAACCTTGTTGCATATATTGGCTATCTAATAGTGCCAAGAGAAATTTGAATGTGCATCCCATTCAAGTGTTATCTCTTGTAATTATAAACATGCCTTTAACACATACTAGTCTACTTTTTGACTTGTGGAGGTGACAAACACTTTTGTATATAGCTAGTAAAATTCCCCTTCAATATTTCTATTGATTTGAATCTAGTTTACTCTTGCAAGAGTAATCCATTCTACCCATCGCATAAATCTCATAGAGATAGGTTATTAGTTACTGTCATTTGAGAATTGTTTAGTTATTTAGTTTTTCTATTTTCTATTTATTTATGTGGTTAAAGATTGATTTCTGTTTAGGTAAGTTCTATTTCATGTGGGTCTTTTGATAGGAAATGTTTGGATTCAAATTCAAGGTTTATTCATGGGTTCCATGCCCATATAGCATAGAATTTTTACATGTATGTGTGGTTACAGGTCCCTGAATTGCAGTGAGGGTAATTTGAACTTGGTCTCTTATAAGATGTCATATCTTACTATACAAAACTAGCCCTTGAATTAATTGCTAATCTTGTTAATATATTGAGAGGTGAGGAGCATGGGGCTACAAGTTGGGGATGGGGTTAATTGATGTATGCCAATTTAATCTTCAAAATTTAGAGCAATATCAATACCAATACTACATCTGACATCAAAATCAAACAACTATAAAATGATAAGCACAACTCCACATCCACATAAGAGAATGTCAAATCTATGTGGGAACCCAAAAGGGAAAAAATATTGTGAGAAAAACTGCTTAGACCTCTAGCCCAAAACCAACCCCACAGAATTATAAAGAACTTACAATTAATTTATAAGCAACAAAACACAAGAATACAACACAAGAAAGAGGCAACAATCCCCAATCATATTTGTAGGCACCAACCTACACAAGACAACAATCCCTTAATCAAAGAACTGAGCATCAACTGAGAAAATGGGACACTAACCTCAAATACAATTAAGATATAGAAGATAAAAAAGTTATATCATGCGAACCTTCCAAACTCAAAACTTTATAATCTATTTGGTCTGGTTTATTTTAAAACACTCTCATAGTGTCACTTCAACTTCTACATTAGCACTCACATAAGAGATAGGAGCCCACAAAAAAGATGAAGGCCATCGGTTTGTGGTACATGTTAATCAGTGATGAAGCAAACAATGAAGAAGTGACCTCTCCATAGCCCTTACAACCACAATGTCAACCTCCTAGAGATTAGAAACCTTATATTAATTGGTGGCTTTGACCCCAAAAATTAGGCTACATCTACATCACTCACATAATTGATGGTGCCCTATGCATAAATGTCCATTTGTTCTATGTTGTATCAAGCAATTTTTTCTTATCCAAGCCATTGAATTTGCAACCTTTTAAATCTCTACAAAAGTAAAGTTGGAGTAGGAGAATTTTTCTTCTCAAAGGTATCCTTTGATTGTAAAGCATTCATTCCATTATCTGTTGAACTAGACATGTCTTTTTTGTTGAAAAAATAATGGAATGGACACTTTACAATCAAAGGACACATTTGAGAAGAAAAATGTTCCTACTCCAACTTTATCTTTGTAGAGATTTAAAAGGTTACAAATTAAATGGCTTGGATAAGAAACAATTGCTTGATATAGCATTAAAAAAAATTGACCAAACATGGTGGAAATTTTGACCAATTCTTGATAGTTTTCTACCAAGAATTGGTCAAAATTTCCACCAATTATAAAAAAAATTGATCAAACATTGGTGGAAATTTTGACCAATTCTTAATAGTTTTCTACCAAGAATTGGTCAAAATTTCCACCAATTCTAAAAAATATTGACCAAACATTGGTGGAAATTTTGACCAACAATGACAAATCAAAACTAGCAAAAATTTAAAATTTTTGACAAATGTATTGGTCAAAATTTCAACCAACCTGTAGGTTGGCTGAAATTTTGATGAGAAAGATTACCATGAACTACTTGGTCAAAATTTTGACCAACCTGGGTCAAAATTTTGACCAAAATTTGTCAAAAATTGAGTCCAAATTTACTAGTGTAGGTATGATTTAGTCTTCAAAGAATCAACTTAACATTATTTTGACTAATTTCACCTAATTGAAAACTTTGCAACAATTTACATCTTTTTGACATCTTTCCCATCTTTGTGCCAAATGATAATGTCTAACCTCTAACCTATGCAAAAGAATGTAAAAACATTATAGAGGCCAAAATAAGTTCAAAACCATACCTTCCTCAGAATTCTGGGGTATAAGACCCATACCCCTAATCTTCTTAACAACCAAAATACAAGGTAAGAAAAAGAAATTCAAAAGCAACTAGAATGGATTAAGCCTAGTCAAATCCAACTAGGAGAAAACACACACGACCTTCTTAGGTCCAAACACAACCAACCAACTTGGCTAAGGTAACTATGAGAGAAAAGAAAAAAAATTTAAAACTAGGACTGGGAGTTAACCTAGGTTCTCCTACCCAAACTATCAACATTTGAAGGGAAATCTATTTTGTAGGGTGTAATTTGCATAATCATAAAGAAAATGGTTGTTAAAATCCACACACACTTTATAGGTTTCTAAAAAGTCTCCATCCTCTTGTATAGGTTCTTGAAACTCTCCACTTGTATACTTTGCAATTGCACTTTATTTACTATCAACAACCTCCTATAATGGCATCTGCAACCTTATTGTCTTGGCCCTTTTTATGCTTGATGGTAAAGGTGTATGGTTGTAGAAACTCTACCCACTTAATGTGCCTATGAATCAACTTATCTTGAGTTTTGATGAAACTTAAAGCTCGGTTGTTAGTAAAGACTATAAACTCCTTAGGTGAAAGATAATACCTCCACTCCTTGAGGGCTTGGACTAAGACACATAGCTCCAAGTAATATGAAGAGAATTTAGTCTTATCTTCATGAAGAAAGCTATTGGTCTTCCCTCATGACTAAGCACTTCTCCTACTGCCACATTACTAGAATTACATTCTACTATGAATAACTTGGAAAAGCCTATTAGAACAATAATATTTTGAGTGGCTATCTTTTTTTTAAGGAATTCAAACCCTATATTGTATTCATTACTCCACCTAAACCCACCTTTTATAGTATCTAGAATAGGTCAACAAATCTCACTAAAACCCCTTATAAACTTCCTCTAAAATTGAGCCAATCCATGAATGTGCTAGTTCAAGATAGCTTCAACTTATTGGAAATATAAGAAGAGTACCTAAGAGGGGATGGATGAATCAATTACCACTAAAAAAATTCCAAACTCCTTAGATATTAATACGAACTTCTTACTAACTCAAATCCTTGCACAACTCGGTTAGAATTATAAATTCACTAAAACTTGATTAACAAAGAAGCCTTGAGATATTAATGTGTGTTAACCTTTAGAAAATTATTTTTAGAAATATAAAATAGTAAGAAAATAACATGAACACATGAGACACCAAGATTTAATGTAGAAACCCAGTTTGGGAAAAACCACCAATGCAACTAGTTATAAGTATTCACTCTTTTGATGTGAGCCCTATTAGGAGTCAACCCTATTAAAGGTTACAAAACACAACTATTACATATGACCTTATTAAAGGATTTGAATCACATTGTTAGAAGTGTCTTATTTAGAGGGCTTAAGATACTTTAATCTAGAAATGCCACCTTGTTAGAGGATTTACAAAATGACTATTAAGTCAAATTTTTAAAATAGATTTCTTAACTTGCATAATAGTTAGAGAGTAAAAATGATTGGCATAATTAATAAAGAAACTAATTTGTAGATTCATATCGCTATTCTAGTTTATCCTCTAGATCCTCCCTAATTAGAATATTCTTTGCAACTCTTTTGATGTTTTGTTCTTAATTAGATATCCTTCTTAATTCACATCTTATCTTCTTCCACAACTTCCATATTTCAATCCACAACTTGAACTTTCATATATATGAAACCCAATGTCAAGTGAGCTTGAATACACTTACAAATAAATAATTAACATCCACTAAGTAAGCTTACATTAACAATAATAATAATTGTTCTCCTATAGGTTAGCTAATATTAAAACTGGGTCACTTGGTTACCACTAAGTTCCTTGTAACCAAACTAACTTGGCTTACATTGAAACCCTTTGGTAATTGACCTAACTTGGTTAACACTTGAATCCTTCGATGATCAACCTAGCTCAGTTTGCACTTGATCTCTGAACTTGACTTCTTTTGAACTTCTACTCAGCTAAAACTGTAGTCTTCTAAGCTCGATTACTATTGGCAGTGTTTGGTTAGAATGTAATATTTGTGTAACATCAATGAAAATACATAATTGAATAATTTTTTTCAACAATCTCCCTCTTTGGAATTGACATAAACACAACATGTCATAAGAAAATGAAACTTACAGAAATCAAAATGATTTATAAGATTTTATAATATCCTTAGTTTCACTCTAATTTTTCATCCATGAGAACTCCCTCTGAGATTCTTCCTTTGGCATGTTAACTTCAAACTCCATCTAATCAAGTTCCCCCTCTTGCTTTTGATAACCCTCAATTTGTTTGATATGAACATGACATATTCAATTCGATGCAAGAGCATCCTAGGTATAAGAGAAATCTGGCATCACTCAAAAATATTTCAATTCAATTGTTTGAATAAGGGTTTTCTTAAGGTAGACTTGTTGTCTATAGAGGCTTGCTACTTCATAAGTCAGTCATACAAGCTCGAAATGTCCTAATTTTAGAGGTGGATATTCATCTTAGATATATAAGCCAAAAAATTGAGGCTCAATTCCATATCATGCATATTCATGGATTTATTGCCAATTTTTAGTTTGTAATTTTGTTATATAAACTTCAAGCTCACCGTTGGAGGTCTAAAAGTGTTTGAATGAGGCCCAAAAACTTGACAAATGGGTGCTTGCACCAATCTATAAGAATATTAGGAGTTTAAGTTTTCAAAAAGTGTTTGTAATAGCCAATTGGAACAATGGTTCAAGAGTTATGTTCTTCCAAAGTTGGGCTAACCAAAACATCCAAGATAAATGTCAAAAATGTATTTGGATGACTTTATATGTATTGTTAGGGCTGTCAGCCCTAGATATTAAGTTTGAGCATTTAGTATCTTTTCAAGCAACATAAAAATGCCTATTTAATAAATTTCTAAACATTATCTAGGATAGCTCTAGGTGATAGCTCACAACTTTGTCTTGCAGATTACTATAATGAAGGCATCTATGTGGATTAGCATATTGTAATTATAAATTCTATAATTCCACATTTGTAGAATAATAAGAAGCCCATATTTTATTCCCACAACTATTTTTTCTTCTTTTTAAAATCTTTTTATGGTTTTAAGAAGAGAACCCTTCATCAAGTGGTATCAAAGCTAGAGAACCTAAGTGTGTGGACAGATCACTAGTTGTGAGGTAGTTCATGCTAGGATCATGGTTTGGGTTGAGTATGTAGACAGATCACTAACTGTAAGGTAGTTTGCAATAGGGTTTTAGCAAGAGTATGAAAATCCATCCATGAAGAGAGTATGGTGGAAGATTCAAAGGTGTTACACATGATTATTTTAGAGCTCTCTAGAGGAAAATGTAACTAATACAAGAATAGATGCATAGAGGAATAAATCTTGCCATAGGAGATGATGAAAGCAAGGATGGAATAGAAGAAGAAGGAAATGTAAACCAAGATGGAGTAGATGAAGTTCTTTAACTACAGGAGGCAAATATTTTTAAGGTCATTTATAATATTAGAAAAAGACCTAAGTTTGATGTTCCCACATTTTTAGGAAATCTCAATCTAGAGGAATTGATCAACTAGATCAATGAATTGGAAGAGTACTTTGAATATGAAGTTATTGAAGATCTAGATAGGGTCAAGTTTGTGAAGGCTAAACTAAAGGGTCATGGAAGGATCTCATGGTAGGAGATCTAGTTGAATTGAAATAAAAGAGGAAAGGATAAAAATCACCAGATGAGATTGGATGGTAGCTAAAATAAAGTGACATTTCATTCATATGCATTATAAGCTTGATACTTTCAAGATGAAAATGCAAGGGTTGAAGCAAGTGGGGAAATTTTTTCAAGAGTATAATGAAGAGTTCTATTGAGTTATCATTAGAATCAACCATGCAAAAGATGATAAGGAGAAAGTTTGTTGTTATATTAATGGGTTAAGGCTAAGTATTCCAAATGTGTTAAGTCTAGTATGAATGACCACTATTGAGGAGGCATATTAGATTTCTCTAAGAGTTGAGGAGAAACTAAGAAAAAGGTTTGACAATAAGAATAGTGGAAGAGGTGATAGTTGAATATCTGACATATGATCTTATAGAGGCCAAAATGATGATTAGAAGAAAAAGGATGACATTGGAGGTAGAAGTCAAAATTAGAGGGGGAACAATTCCAATCATTTGGAAGATCAAAAAAATAGAGATCATAGAGGAAGGGGAAAAGGAAAATGATCTAAAGAGGAGGCTTTCATGGGAAATGTTTTCACTATGGAAAAGAAGGGCTAGTTCACCAAACAAGGTAGTACATAGAATGACACTAGTAGAAAGTGAAGAGTTAAGCAAACAAGTTTGTGAGTTGTTGTAGAAGGGGTTGATCTAAGGGAGTCTAAGTCCATGTGCTCTATCAAAAGTATTAGCACCAAAGAAGAATTAAAATGGAGGATGTGTACAAATTCTCCCACTATCAACAAGATCACAATCAACTATGAATTTTCATTGCCAAGGATGGATGATATTATGGACTATTTTAGTGGGGTGGAGTATTTCACAAAGATAGATATGAAGAGTGGGTACCATTAGATTCATATTAGAGAAGGTGATTAGTGGAAAACTAATTTCAAGAAAAGGGAAGGACTGTATGGGTGGTTAATCATGCCTTTTGGGATATTCAATACACTAAGAACTTTCATGAGGCTCATGAATGAGGCACTAAATGAGTTTCTGGGTAAGTTTTTCATTGTTTACCTAGATGATATTTTGATCATTAGTAATACATTAAAGGATAATTTGATGCATATTTGAAAGGTTTTTTATAAGTTGAGAGAAGAAAAGTTTATGATAAACCTAAAGAAGTGCATTTTTGTGAAGGATTTGGTGTACGTTGGATTTATAGTCTCAGCAAAAGGTCTAAAAATACACCCAAAGAAATTAAAGGCTATCCTTGAATGGCCTACTCCAAAAATTAATAAAAATCTAAGATCTTTTCATGGACTGGTTGGTTTTTATAGAAAGTTCATAAGAGATTTTAGCAGTATTTGTGAACCCTTGATAGAAACAATGAGAGGTGATAAGAAAGAATTTAAGTGGACTATAGGAGTAGATAAGAGTTTTAATTTGTTGAAATAGAAAAATATAGAATAGCTTGTTTTATCACTTCTATATTTTAACAAAGGTATTTCAAGAAGATGATGATGCTAGTGGTATTGCAATAGGAGTTGTTTTGAGCCAAGAAGGTAGGCTTGTTGCTTATTTTAGTGAGAAATTGAATGATGTAAAGAAAATATTATGTTTATGATCAAGAATTTTATGCTATAGTTCATTCATTAAAGAAGTGGAGACACTATCTTCTTTGTATACTAATCATCAAGCTTTGTAATATTTGAATAGCCAAGGAAAATTGAACCAAAGGCATTTGAAATGGGTTGATTTTTTGTAAAGTTATATTTTTTATTTTGAAACACATGAGTGGGAATTCTAAAAAAGTTGTACATGCTCTTAGTAGAAGACATCTTATGCTAAAAAAATGTAGCTTGAGGTGGTTGGGTTCAAGGAAATCAATAATTTATATTCAGAGGATCCTAATTTTGCTGAAGCGTAGAAGGCTTGTACAGAACTTGCTACTCTTGACATGACAAAGTGGTTGGATTTCATAATCAAAGATGGTATGTTTTTCAAAGGAAGTCAATTTTACATTCCAAGAAGTTCAATGAGAGAGAATCTCATCAAGGAGAAGCATAGTGGAGGATTGGCTAGAAACTTTGGTAGAGATAAAACCATTGCTTTGGTTTTTGAGAACTATTGTTAGCCATAGTTGCCACAAGATGTGAAGAATCTTATATAGAGTTGTAGAGTATGTTAGATGGTGAAAGGAGTCAAGAAGAATATGAGGTTGTATCAGTCATTACCTATACCAGAGAAGTCATAGGAGGATGTCTGCATGGATTTTATTCTTGGATTACCAAGGACTTAGTGAGGGCATGATACTATTTTTGTGGTGCCTGAAAGGTTTCCAAAGATGACACATATAATTCCTTGCAAGAAGACCAGTAATGTTGTTCATGTGGTAGAGTCATTTTTCAAAGAAGTGGTGAGACTACATGGTCTTCTAAAGAGTATAGTTTCAGATCAAGATACCAAATTTGTTGGGTATTTCTGGTGTACATTGTAGAAGAAATTGAAGACAGAGTTGAAGTTTAGTTCATCATATCATCCATAGTCTAATGGACATAAAAAAAAAATTGAATCAAAGGCGAGACAAGTAATATTGAAGTAGAAGAATTTGCTAAACATTTGAAGAACATCTATGAGGAGGTGAGGAAGAACATTATAAAGATGAATATACAGTACAAGGTTAAAGTAGATGTGAAAATAAGGTATAAATAATTTGATATTGGAGATAAAGTCAAGGTTCATTTGTGAAAAGAGTGTTTCCTAGTGGGTACATATAATAAGCTAAAGATGAAGAAGTTTGGACTATGCAAGATAGTGAAAAGGCATGATCCTAGAAATGCCAATGAATTAGAGTGGCCTACTGAATTGAATATTTCACCTTTATTTAACATTTTAGATTTGATAATATATTATGAAGGAGGTGATGGAAATGAAGTTGGAGAAATGAAGTGGAGTTTTCTAGCAGCTAGTTCAGCTACAAAGGTGATTGAGGAGAGAGTGGACAAATGTATTGGCAGAAGTACAAGGAATAAAGCTTATGAGGAATACCTACTCAAATGGAAAGGGAGGCTAGTAGAGGATTCCTCATGGCTAGAAAGGGAGGAGATTAACAATTTTTTTCTTTTGAATACTTGAGATGTGATAGGGTCGCTTCTCAAATTACCCTAGATGTCTAATGCAGGAGCATCCTAGGTGTAAGAGAAATGTTGCATCATCCAAATTTATTTCATTTTAGTTGTTTGAATAAGGGTTCTCTTAATGAAGAGTTTTTGTCTATAGAGGCTTTATATTTAGTAAGGTAGTCATACAACCTTAGAAAGTTCTAATTTCAGAGCTAGATGTTCATCTTAGATATATCAGCCTACTTGTTAAGGCTCAATTCCATATCATGCACATTAATGGATTAATTATTGTAGATTTTTGGTTTGCAATTTGCGTATATAAACTTTAGGCTCACTATTGGATGCCTAAAAATTCCCAAGTGAGGCATAAAAACTCAATGGATGGGCACTTGTGTTGATCTATTCCTATAGATTAGGAGCTGAGGTTTCTGAAAAGTGGTTATAATAGCCAATTAGAGCAACAATCGAGAGTTATGGTCTTCCAAAGTTGGGCTAACTAAAATGTCAAAAATGTATTTCACCAACCTTTTTATTCATTTTTAGGATCTTTCACTCATAGGTATTAAGTTTGAAAGTCTAGAACCTTCCTAGGCAGCATAAAATTGCCTATTTAAGAAATGCCTAAACATTGTCTAGGATAGCTCTGGGTGATAGTTTGTAGCTTTTTCTTTTAGATTATGCAATGAAGGTAGCCATGTGGGTTAGCATATTTTAATTGTGAAAGTTTTGATATAATGATTTTATAATGTACCTTATGTACTAATTCATATGCAATGAGCTCTGACTTCTATGCATCAACTTGATAGATCTCCAATTTAGTTTGGTTAATGTATCACTAATCTATAGTATAGTGAGAATCAAATAGGGGAATGGCCCCCAACTTTCCTTTCTTAGATACAAAATGTATCCTTAGGTAATGGTTTGATAATTATATCACCAACCTTCTCTTTTGTGTTTACATATACCAATCTAACCTCTTTATCTTGATCTAATTCTCTTAGAAAATGATACTTTATGGTGATGTGTTTTGTCTTAGAGTGCATCACTAGATTTTTGGATATATTGATTATACTTGTGTTATTATCGTAGATAACCATTTGGTCCTTGATTCCTTCCTTTATTCTTGACAACAATTGCTTGATCTAGACTGTGTTAAAATAGTTAACTGTAGCAGCATCATATTCTATGTCTCTTGTACACTAAGAGGTGTAATTCTACTTTTTACTAGTCTAGGACACTAGCCTCTTTCCAAGAAAGAATGCTCCTCCACTGGTTCTTTTTCTATCATCAACACTTCCAGCCAAATCTACATCAATAAAGACTTTCAACACAAAGTTTCCTCCTTTCTTGTACCATATACCACAGTCTTGAGTACCTTTTAGATATCTCATAATTATTTTGACTATCACCATATGATATTATATAGAATTTGTAGAGAACCTTGCAACTATACCAATTTATAATGTAATATCAAGTATTGTGTTAACAACATACTGAAGTTTTCCAATCATAGATCTATAGGTAGTTTGATTTACCTCTTGAATCATCATTCCTAGATAGTTTGTGGACACAACAGACATAGGTGTTCCAAATGGTTTGGAATCTTCCATTCTGAAGGTCTTCAATATCTCCTTGATATATTTTGACTGAGTAAGGTAAATTCCATCCTTCATTTGATGAACTTTTAAACCAAGAAAGAATTTTATCTCTCCAAACATTGACATTTCAAATTCTTTCCTCGTTTCTTTAGAGAATGATTTATATAAGTCATTATGAGCTTTGAATAATATTATATCAAAATATAGGAGTAACTAAGAGGGGATGGGTGAATCATTTACCACAAAAAAAAAAAAAAAAAAAATCCAAGATCCCTTAAGATGCCAATATAATTCATAAACCAATACTTGTTGAAACTAAAATACAGTTGTAACTTGGTTAACATAGGAGCACCCAGTTTACTCTAAGAATTATTGTCACTCAATAAATACTGAAATAATCACTTCTTAAGATGTTTAGTGTGTTAAAACTTAATTAACTTAGTTGTAGAATCATAAAGCAAATAACATGAGCACAAGAGACACCAAGATTTGATGTGGAAACTGAATTTGGGAAAATCACCAATTGTAACTAGTTACTATTTTTCACTCTTCTAAAGTGAGCCCTATTTGGAACCAACCTTGTTAAAGGTTAAAAAACACATTGTTAGGTGTGACCCTATTAAAGGATTTAGTTCACCCTATTAGGAGTGGCCTTTTTATAGGTCTTTAGACACTTCAATCTAGAAATGCCACCTTGTTAGAGGATTTGGCAAATAGCTATTAGGCTAAATCTAATAGGAGATGTGATTCACTGCTACAATTATTAGAGGGTAATAATGAATTGACCTAATTGATGATGCAACTATCTTTTCTGATTTTAGATCTCTATTCCAGCTTGAATACTTGATCCCCCTTGATCAAAATGTTCTTTGCATCTCAATCAACTCAGATACTTTGATAGCCTTCCAGTTTGCTTCCATGATTTATCTTTTCGATCCCATTCTTCTTTATAATTCAATCCTCAACTTGACCTTATATTTACATGTTTTAGATTGTCAAGTCAGCTTAGATACACTTTCAAACAAATGAAATTAATCCCATGAGCTAGCTCGAACTAACCAAAAAAATTGTCAAATCAAATATACTGATATAGGAAAATCCTTCGTTAGCTGACAGAACTTGGTCAACACTATCTCACAAATGACTTTGCTTCAAAATTCCTTTGGTAATCGAGTGAGCTTGATTAATGCTGGTTGCATGCAAACTTCCTTTGGTAACTGAGTGAATTTGGTTAATACTAGTTTTGTGTTGTCTTTCCTAGAATGCTTGACATACATAGGAAACTTTCTTCAATGCTTGAGTGAGCTCAGCTGACAATGATTGCTCAGTAAAACACTTGGCATTTTTGTTACATCAAATACAATGTACAATTGAATGAGTATATTAAACAATCTCCTTATTTCTTATTGATGGCAACACAACATCTCATGATATAAAGAAATTTTAGAGAAAAAATAGAAGGATAATATCCTTAGTTTCATTCTGATTCTCATCCATGAAAACTCTCTCTATCAATGTGAACTCCCTCTAACATCAATGTCATGCCCAAAATTTAGGGCAAAACATAACTACAATTTTTTTTTTAATTTAAAAAAATTATTTAATTTCTTTATTTTAAAATGGTAAATAGTTTGTTACACACAAGCAAGTTGCAATTTTATGGATTAAAAGACTAACAAGATTAATCTACTAATGGTCATACCCATTGAACATTTTAGGTATGACTCAAAACACTTAATAACATTATCTAAAATGAAGGTGATTGCTCAATTGTTAGATATAGTGAAAAACTTTACTACAAGTGTTCAACCTAATGAATGCCTCACATGGAATGATGATGATAGAACTATCATGCCTAGCCGCATGATCTAAATCAAATCCTATTCTGATAGTAAACCTTATCACAAGGGTATATGTACTTGGTCATGAAAAATAATCTTAGGTATGAACTGAATTGGTAAAATTGACTAGCCTAGGATATAATAATGCATTAGGAATTAATAATGCTGGTCATTCTTTCAAGGCATGTTAGGTTGTGATTGTAATTTTAATACATGTCAAGATCATTGTAACATTCAAAGAAGGATCCCAAATTCATGTCATTCAAATCATAAAGGTGAATTAAATAACCTACTAGATAGATGATCATGCATTCAAACTGATGACTAAAAGTGGTACTAAGACTGGATGACCATTCCTAATAGGTATTCAAAAAAAAGGAGGGGAACATTATTGAATCCCATATTATATGGTACCATGGAATTCCTTTCATTTCAATGACATAAGATTTATGGATATGTAAGCATATTACAAAATTTATAATAATTCATATGATGTATAAACTTAATTTTCAATTCACATATATAATATGTACCAAGCACATTGATTACAATTTAATAGGCAAACTAATTATAGATATGATAGATAGTAAATGTCATTTGATAAAGTTATGATTTACTATTTCGATACTTCTTGTAAGCTAAATACATCAACTATGGATTATTAATGGAATTAATCATAATAAAATATGATATAATATACTCTAATTTTAACAACCAAAATATATTATTAGTAGCTACTACTCATAATTAATAAAATTCTAAGACTAACTCCAATTGTAAGGTCTATCTCAAACCACTAATATTCTCTAATAACCACATAACTAATTTGCTCAACTAACCTAAGTCCTAACTTTACCAAGTACACTTTACACTAACCTATGAATAACACTAAACTCATTTCTTAATCTAAACTCTTAAGTTTTCTAACACACTTTATGTGATACACTATTCCTAAAACTCCAAAACTTTTTTTCTACCAAATAAAATCCCATTTTCTCCAATCCATCCACTAGTCTTAGTGGTATGTGGCCTCCCACCTCCAAAACCTAAGTCAAATCTAAAACTCCTTCCTAAGGATCCCTTTTTAACATGGAAAGGTGAGGGTTCTCAAGGGATGTACACTTGGGATGGGAGGAAGCACTTGGTGTGATGGAAAAAGGATTGAGAAAGAGAACGCATTCCAAGAGGTAGCAAGGGCTATGTCCCCTCCCCTCATACCTTCCATGGCCACCCTTTAAATTGTACATTCAACTAGGAATATGTTTAGGTTCCCGTGACAGCTCAAGTAAGTGGTCTAACCCTAATAGACTTGTCAGTGCGTTGATTGCACTTATGAGGGATGCATGGTATTTGGGGCAATACTAACATTGTAGTTTGTATTATATAGAGGTTTACCCAAGGGAATTAACTTTTAATTGACTCACTAATAGAGGTAACTAGCTTGAAAGACAAGTTTATTAAAGTTCCTATTTTCTTACTAACATTCAAATTGTACATTCATTCATGGGTCCACTAATGCCGAGTGTTATGAAACCTATCTCTAATACCAGAATGTCGTGCCCAAAATTTAGGGCAAAATACAACTACAATTTTTTGAATTTTTTTTTAAATTTTAAAAGGTAAATAGTTTGTTACACACAAGAAAGTTTTGGTTTTATGAAATAAAAGACTAACAAGATTAATCTACTCATGGTCATACCTATTTAGCATTTTAGATCAAACTCAACACACTTAATAACATTATCCAAAATGAAGGTGATCACTCAATGGTTAGATATAATGACAAACATTACTACATGTGTTCAACCTATGAATGCCTCACTTGGCATGATGATGATAGCACTATCATACCTAGCAGCATCATCTAAATCAAATCCTATTATGATAGTAAATGTTATCATCAGGGTATCTATACTTTGCCATGCACAATAATATTAGGTATGAACTGAACTAGTACAATTGACTAGCCTAGGGTATGATAATGCATTAAGAATTAATAATGGTGGTCATTGTTTCAAGGCATGTTAGGTGGTGAGTGTAATTTGAATACATGTCAAGATCATTGTAACATTCAAAGAACAACCCCAAATTGATGTCATTCAAATCATACATGTGAATTAGATAACCTAATAGCTAGGTGATCATGCATTCAAACTAATGACTAAAAGTGGTCTTAAGACTTGATGACCATTCTTGATAGGCATTCAAAAAAAAGAGGGAAACATTATTAGATCCCATATGATACGATTCCATGGAATTCCTTTCATTTTAATAATGTAAGATTTATGCATATGGAAGCATATTACAAAATTTATAATAATTGATATGATGTATAAACTTAATTTTCAATGCACATATATAATATGTACCAAGCACATTGATTATAATTTAATAGGCAAAATAATTTTAGATATGATAGATAGTAAATGTCATTTACTAAAGTTATGATTTACTATTTTGATACTTCTTGTAAGCTAAATACATCAACTATAGATTATTAATTGAATTAATCATAATAAAATATGATATAATACACTCTAATTTTAACAACCAAAATATATTATTAGTAGCTACTACTCATAATTAATAAAATTTTAATACTAACTCCAATCCTAAGGTCTATCTCAAACCACTAACATTATCTAATAGCCATATAACTAATTTCCTCAACTAACCTAAGTCCTAACTTTACCAAGTACATTGTTAGGATTAAACCATGGACATAAATAAGAATTACATGTAAATATAACCAATAATAGAAAATGATAGATCATACAAAAAAGAACACAAGGCACCAAGATTTAAAGTGGTTCACCCAATCCCTGGGCTATGTCCACCAAATAGAAAGTCTGATATTATTATGATCCAGTGAATACAACCTGATTATAATTTGTAATCCCTTATAGCTCAATACAGCCACAAGAACTAATTTCACATCACAACTTAATGAAAATACCTAACCCTAACCCTTTTATACAAGTAATTTTATGTTGTTTTAGGGTTACAACATGTTGGCCATATGTCAGCCATATGTTGGCCATAACTATGTATAGTACTTTCTTGACTAGTCATCACATTCTAACAATCTCCCACTTGGGGACTGATCGAGCTCCACACTAAAAAAAAATCTCCCACTTGGAGACTAATCCTATAGCTATACTGATACCACCTGGGGCTCCCACTAGATCAAACTACCCTAGACTCTATTGTTATTTTATTCATGTTTAGTCTAGAAGACCAACCAAAGCTGAAGAAGAGTTTGGCTTCTCCCTTGTTATTACCTTTGTCAACATATCTATTGGATTATCATTTGTATGTATCTTCTCTAGCTTTAACTATCCATCCTCCAAAACTAACTGAATGAAATGGTACTGCAACTGTATGTGTTTGATCTTTGAACATAGAGCTAAATTCTTTGCAAGATGAATGGCACTTTGACTATCTGTAAACAAATAATTATCCCTCTGAGGGTGTCCCAATTCTTCCAAGAAGAACTGAATCCATATCATCTCCTTGGCTACCTCTGTAGTAGATACATACTCTACCTCTATAGTGGATAAATAATCAAACTTTTGTAACCCAGAAACCTAGCTCACAGTTGCCCCACCAATAGTAAAGACATAACCTGTAGTACTCCACCTGGTATCAATATCCTCTACCAAATCTGAGTCAACATTGCCCTATAAATCAGTAGTAGAGCTCCCAAAGTGTAAACACTTATTGGATGTTCCTCTCAAATATCTAGGAATCCATTTGACTCCATTCCAATGCTTAATTCTAGGATGACGCATATACCTGCTAATGACTCCCACTACATGTGTAATATCTAGCCTAGTACATACCATAGCATACATCAAGCTTCCTCCAACTAAAGCATGGGGTACCTTGGACATCTTATCCTCCTCTTCTTTTGTTTTAGGACACATCTCCTTAGTCAACTTCAAATAACTAGGTAAAGGTGTGCTAATAGCATTGGCATTCTCCATAGAGAAATGTTGCAACACCTTCTCCACATAATCAGCCTGAGATAGCATCAATGTTCTATTCTTTCAATCTTTACAAATCTTCATACCAAGGATTTGTTTTGCTGCCTCCAAATCCTTCATAGAAAATGCATGTGCTAATTGGCATTTCAGCCCCTTAATGTGATCCATGTTAGACCCAACTACAAGCATATCATCAACATATAAACATAAAATAATATAGTTTTCATCATCCAACCTCTTAAAATAAACACAATGATCTAAATGACACCTATTATATCCATGCTCATGCATAAAACTATCAAATTTTAGATACCATTGCCAAGGTGCTTGCTTCAAGCCATATAAATTTTTCTTCAATTTGCACACTCAGTTCTCCTTACCTTTGACCTCAAATCCATGTGGTTGAGCCATATATATTTCTTCATCCAAATCACTATGAAGGAATGTTGTTTTAACATCAAGCTACTCTAAATGAAAATCTTCAGTAGCCACAAGACTTAAAATAATATAGATAGAAGTCATTTTAATAATAGGAGAAAATATCTCATCAAAATCAATGCCCTTTTTCTATGCAAATCCTTTTACAACTAACCTGGCTTTAAATATTTTCTTACCTCCTTCCTCTTCTTTTGACCTATAAATCCACTTATTCTATAAATCCTTTTTACCTGTAGGTAATTTGAATATATCCCAAGTCTTATTTTTTAGCAAAGAGTCCATTTCTTCTTTCATTGCAAACTCCCATTGAATCTTAGTATCTACCTTCATAGCTTCATCATAGCATTCAGGTTCACTAGCATCAGTAAGTAAAATAGAATACAAAGTGGGAGAAAATATCTCTAGAAGTGTAATTTTCCTTGTTGACCATCTAACATTCACCATTCTGTGTGGTATTTTTTGTTGCAGTTGTTGTACATGACGAGGAATGGTTGGAACATCAGCTTTTTGAATATCATCCAGCACTACATAATCATCTTCTTTCTTCTCATGTTGCTGCAACAGATCTTTGTACAACACTTTCTCATTGAATATGACATCCCTTCTTATTAAAATTTTATGATTTTCAAAATCCCAAAGCCTATAACCAAATTCATTAATAACATATTCAACAAAAACACATTTCTCTGACTTAGCTTCCAGCTTGGTTTTATTTTCAAAATCTATGTGAGAAAATGCTTCACAGCCAAAGGTTTTGAGAAAAGAATAACTCACCTTCTTACCAGTCCATGCTTCCTCTAGAATACCACAACCCAAAGGAGTAGAGGGACCTCTATTAATCAAATATATAGTAGTATTAACAACCTCTACCAACATGTGTAAGGGTAACCCAGCATGCAACCTCATGCTCCTTGCATGTTCCATTTTAGTTCTGTTCATGCATTCAACCAGTCCATTTTCCTATGAAGTCCTTGGAATAGTTTTTTGTCTATGAATACCATTAGTAGAGAAATAATCTTCAAATTCATGACTACAATAATCACCACCATTATCAGATCTGAGACATTTTAATTTCTTACTAGTCTCATTTGCAACCAAGCATTTCTATTTCTTAAAAGTTTGGAATGCATTAGATTTATATATAAGGAAATAAATCCATACTTTTCTAGTTGCATCATCAATAAATGTAACATAATAATGAGAGCCACCAAGGGAAGATACCTAAGTTGGTCCCCATACATCGGTATGCACAAGCTCTAATTTCTCCTTTTTGTTTTCCTTCCTACTCTTTACAAAACTCACTCTCTTTTGTTTTCCATGCACACAAATTTCATAGAAATCCATATTAACACATTTTAGACCTGGTAAAATTTTGTTTGAATGAAATAATTTTATACCTTTCTCACTCATGTGCCCAAGTCTGTTGTGCCACAGTGTTGTATTAGAATCTACAACAACTATTTGTTCTCCCTATTCAACTACAACAGTTGTTCTTGAACATTCATTTTTCTTTGAAAAAATTAAAGTAGAAGGAACAATATGACCTATAAAAAGATATAAGGTACCTACTTTCATGCCTTTTGCTAGTACAGGGGAACCTTTTGAAACCTTCCAATTTTTATCATTAAAAGTAACTACACAACCCTCATCACCGAGTTGCCCTACTGAAATGAAATTTCTACTTAGCCTTGGAACATGTCTTACCTCATGTAGTAGCCAATGATTCCCAGTCTGCAACTTAATCTTAATTTTTCCCTTTCTAACAATCCGATAGGGTTCATTATCCCCCAAATAAACAAGCCCAAAATCCCCTTGTACATAATCAATGAAATAACCTCTATGAGGTGTAGCATGAAATGAAGCATGAGAATCTAAAACCCATGAATCATCAACACTTTCTAAAGATAGAAGCAAAACATCCTCTTCGGATTTGTCACTTGCCACATTTGCCTCCTTGTCTCCATCTAGTTTATCTCTTTCATTTTTCTTTCGATTCTAGCAATCTTTCTTTTTTCTGACCTAGTTTCCCATAGTACCAGCAATCGTTCGGTCCTCTCGATTGAGACCTCCTCTCCTTTGAATTTTCTCTTGATTTCCCATGATTTCTAGAGTTACTTCCTCTCTCATTCATTCTACCCCTACTTTATGCATTCAAAGCACTTCCTGATATAGATCCACCTGAGGTTTTCCTACAAGTTTCATCACTCAAAATAACACCGATCACATCATCACATTTTAGGGTACTAGATCCAGGAACAAAATTACTCACGGCCATTACCAAGCCATTCCAACTTTCAAGAAATGAACACAAAATCAAGAGATCCCTAATTTCTTCATAAAAATTGATACCCATAGAAGATAATTGACTAGTAATAGTATTAACCTAATTTAAATGATCCACAATAGATCCACCTTCTACCATTTTCATATTAAATAAACACTTCATGAGAAATACCTTGTTTGAAGTGGCGGGCTTTTCATATAGGGTCACTAGAGTTTTCATCAACTCTTCTGTCATCTTCACTTTTGTAATATTAAATGCCACTAATGTTGCTAGGCATAACTGAATGCTTTCGAGTGCCTTTCTATCTAAAAGATCCCATTCATCATTTGACATAGATCCCTGATTCTTGGCTTTGCCTTCTAGCAGCTTCCATAAATCCTTCTGATAAAGATAGTCTTCCATTTTCATATTCCATAACTAGAAGTTCTACCCATTAAACCTATCAACCCTCAGCATACCCTCATTTTCCATCGCTCCCACTCAACTGTAAGACTTTCCTGCAGAGGATAACTAAAAAACAACCTCACTCTGATACCACTTGTTAGGATTAAACCACAAATAGAAATAACAATTACATGCAAATATAACCAATAATAGAAAATAATAGATCACACAAGAAAGAACACAAAGCACCAAGATTTAACATGGTTAACCCAATCCCTAGGCTATGTCCACCAAATAACAAGTCTGATATTATTATAATCTAGTGAATACAACCTTATTACAATCTATAATCTCTTACAGCTCAATACCACCACAAGAACTAGTTTTGCATCACAACTTAATGAAAATACCTAACCCTAATCCCTTTTATATAAGTAATTTTATGCCACTTTAGGGTTACAATATGCCAGCCATATGCTAGCCACAACATCGGCCATGGCCCAAAAAAAAAATTCAGGGCACTGCCCCAAACCCCATAGAATTTATGAAGTATGTACATTACTTTCCTAATCAGTCACAAAAATCTAACATACACTCCACACTAACCCATGAATAACACTAAACTAATTTCATAATCTAAACTCTTAAGCTTTCTAACACATTTTATGTGATACACTATTCCCAAAACCCCAAAACTTGTTTTTTTCTAGACGCAATCCCTTTTTCCTAAAACCATCCACTAGTCTTAGTGGTAGGTGCCCCCCCCCACCTCAAAAACCTAAGTTGAATCTAAAACTCATTCCTAAGGATCCCTTTTTAATATGGAAAGGTGGAAATTCTTATGGGATGTTTGCTTGGGATTGGAGGAAGAGTACACATTCCAAGAGGTGGCAATAGCTATGTCCCCTCCCCTCATACTTTCCATGGCCACCCTTTTCACTACACACTCAATTAGGAATAAATTTAGGTTCCCTTGAGTGCTCAAAAAAGTGGTCTAACCTTGTCAAACTTTTCAATGCAATGATTGTGCTTATGAGGGATGCATGGAATTTGGGATGAGACCTTTACTGGATGCTCCCTAAGTCTTTGTACTTAGTCTCCCCTTAGTTTATATAAATAATATTTCTCAATGCATGGGGCCATTTTCTAAGTGGAGTAGGTACAATGTGATCTTATTTTATAGTTTATATATATTTCATTTTGTATGGACCATGTTATGTCCTTTACAAGGGTCATGTGACCATTCTAAGGGAATGATTTTAGGGGCAATACTAACATTTTATTTTATATTATATTCCTTTCAAATGTTTGTTGCTTTATATAAATATATTGAGTTTTAAAGTTATAGATTCAAGGGAATATTCTTTAAGATTATTTTATTGGTCTGTATTAGATATTTCCCACTTTCCATACAAAATCTAGAGAATTGGATATCCACTTATGGGCTTGTTTGCTTATGTATTTCCTTGTGTGCTATTTTTCTACTTAGTTATTTATCTCTATTCAAAGGTTATGATATTAGTTTTGTTTTGGAAATAGTTTAATGTTGTCCTAAAATTCTAATGTATATGTTTAGATCAAAAGAAATCTATCAAATTCACTCTAAGAATAGGTTTTCTACATGTGATGCATTTGGAAACAATATCAAGTATGAGCTAATAGGTCAAATTGAATCAATTTGAAATCTATTAATTTGAATTTTCTCTTCTACAATGAAAAATTAGATGATATTTTTCATTGAACTAATTACATTATGAAAATTTCTTCTCATGATCAACATTTTTCAAATACAGTCTCCTCATATTATTTCATGGCTTGAAAATAAATACAATTCACATATACTTGATGCTTTCCAATGACCATTAAATACAATGAATTCTTTATTTGAAATGATTTCTCTCTAAATTCTAACTATATCACCAATAATATTCAAATCCTCATTAATTACTTGTAAATGCACACCATTAACAATGATACAATTACATCTCTACAAATTCCTATATTGTTAGCATGCAATCATGCATCACAAGTAGTGAACAAGATGGAGATTTCTCCATCACACATGCAATACACAAATGACAAGGTTATTTTCCATGCTTCTTCTACCCATGATCAATCCAAGCTTTCTTTTCTATGGATCCAAAAGCACAAAACTTGAAAAACATTTACACAAGAACCATGGAGGCTCACCTCCCAACATAGGCTTCTAAGAAGCCACCCATTGAGTTGGGGAAACAAGACTCAAATGGGTTACATTCAAGTAGCTAACAAAAAATCACAATACATAAACAATCCCTCCAATTTTTAACACAATTATTCACAATTGGAATCCTACGACAATGGGTGAAGGTGTGCTTTTCAAATAGGAGACTTGTCATATCAACCAATATCTACAATAAAAAATTTCAAGCCCTTTTCAGGATTTCAAAAATCAGAAAATTCTATTCCTTTTTGGGGCTTTTAGAATCATCCTCCAAACATACTAGCATCAGCTATAGCTTCCTTGGAGCCCATACTCCATAAACTTCCATTCCACACCATACTTCCCTTATCACCCCCAAAGAAAGATATGAATGATTATGGCATACAAGGGAGCCCATACTCCAAGATTCTCAACCAAATTTTCAATCCCAACTAACCCCTTCACCCAAGGCATCTCTTCCCTCCTAAGGGTGTGTGAATCCTTCACACTCATTAACATTCATACACACAAAAACAAGGAAAAATCTACAAGAGAAATCCATCATAATAATGGCACATATCAACAATCTCAACATAAGCACATGATATGAATTTTAACACAATGTGAACAAGAACAACTTCATTGCAAAAGTGCGGTGAGAATTATGGCATGGGCACCAACCTTGGTTGAAGCTAAAGGAAAAATGAAAGTTTTTATAGAGCTCCCTTCTCCTTAGTCCTCCTCTTCAAACCCTAATTTTCTCTAAACTTAGAGAGTGGGTGAAAACTCCACTAGTTTGTCAAAGTTCACTAAAAAGACTCTCTCACTATCTCTTTTTGGAAAAAACATCAAGCGACTATCTCTTACAACTTTGTCCCTACCAAATTTATTATTTTGACTAAGTGGAAAGATGGGGATGGAATCATGGGACAACTCAATTTTCGAATTGTTGAAAGAATGCATTGGTTAAGGGACCCCATAGGCTAGGTTAAAAATAAAATGGTCAAATTTAGGCCCCTAGCATGTTATGCTAACATATGGGTAGCTTATTTTCACAAAAAAGGCACTTTGGGACCACATATTGACCCTATAAAATCATTTTCATGTTTGGATTCTGAATTCCCCTTGATGGTGACCCATCCTATCTTTTCTAAAAGTGGATTTGCTTAAATCTTTTGAAGGGTATTTAGTTTAAGGTTAAGTGTTGCCATGACCAAAACCCTAGGTGACACATCATCAACACATAAATAATTACAAGTGTCAAGTTACACATGTAAAACACATTACACATCACCATGACATGTCCCTAATGAATTTATTAGACTAAATTTACTACACACGTGCAATCTTCTATTTACGAAATAAATACAACATAATGAGCCTTTTGAATATTCCAAAGATTTGCCTTGGCTAAACTATGTCCACATAAGAGCTATTAGATTTCCACAATCCATCAATGCTGAGATTTGGTATCTGGATTTGATTGTGTGACCAATTTTTATCCTTCTCTTCTTTTGTATGCATCCTGATGATGGATCACGGAGTGTGATCTGAAAAGTTGATGTAAAAAATTGGTCACACAATCAAATCCAGATAGAAAATCTTAGTATGTCCACATAAGTTTGGACCTTGTTTCCAAGATTAAATTCCATGGACTATAACCATCCCTCTACTTTAGAAACTAAGCCTGCTCTAGCTACCAAGAAAGATGAATGGACTATGGTGGTGAAGAAAGGGAAAGGTGCAGCTACAGCTAAGGTAGGCTCTATGCCTATGGATTCTGGTAAACCTGGCTCAAGCCAAACTCCCCATAAAGCCCTAGTTCTAGTGCTCCCTCTACCTCTTGTTTCAAATCCCAGAGTCTAGGGGACTATGGTTATTCATACCCCAAATCCATGTCCTCTTTGGACTCAAGCACCACAAGTGGTGTCGATGATTGCCCAACAAAAGCTATGCTGGTCTCATAGCCCAGGTGGCCATGATGAGTTTTTTGATAATGGGGAGAAGCTTTGAAGGGTCACAGCTATTTTTGACCCCTCTTTTGGGCCTCCTTCTTTTTTACACAATAGTTTATCCTCTCTTGGTAATGCAGATGACATGCAAGCTGGGTTACCATGAATTTCATATCATGGAATCTGTTGGGGTTGATAGACCTCCCTAGAAAATGTTTTATCTATGATACCAAACATTGGTTTGATCTTGATGTGCTTTACCTCTAGGAAGTTAAAGTTGTTGGGTTTCTTCTTACCTTAACCTATCATGTTATTTGGCTGAATAGTGCCATTTTTGCTTCTCAATGTGAAGCTAGTCAAGGTGGTGTTGTTACTCTTGTCTCCCCACATTTAATATCCTCTATTATATCACATGGTACAAACCCTTCACACAGGGTGGTTTATATTTTGCTATCTTTTTAGAATCATTATTTTGGTATTGTTAACCTTTATGCTCCCAATGATGTTGTTGAACATTCACAACTGTGGCACTAGTTGGCAGATCATTTTCCACTTGCGACATGGGTTTTCTGTGGGGACTTTAATATGGTTGAGCTAGCCTCTAACAATGATGGCCTAATGTCATTTAGATGGGTATCTAGTGAACAAAAGGCCTAGTTTTACATGTGGAACAAATTAGGTATTTTTGATCCTAATGCTTCTCGCCACCACTCTGATGGGATTTGGCACAACTGGTCTAATTTTTGAGCTAGATTTGATAGATTTTTTAAAAGGCTTGATAGGGCTATGATTTTTGCACAGTCCTTTTTCTCCTTTTCTTACAAGCATGCCTTGCCTACCATTCCTCTACTTGATGTGACATTGTAAGATCACTCCCCCATCCTCTTTTCCATCATTGGGCAAATAGCTCAACCTCGCTTGAATAAAACCCAATTTTACCTCAACACTTCTTTATTGTCCTATTCGCCAACTATTGCTCACATCCTATGTGTTTGGCATCTTGAGCTTCGATCCTAAAATCATCTTGGATGGATTAAATGGTGGAATGATGCTATCATTCATACTCTATGATTTGTTTGCATTTATGGTAGACAGCTAGCTATGTACCACAAGTGACCTTATAAAGCTAATACTCTCAATATGCATATAGCCTCTGAGGCTATTTGCCATGAATATGTTTGATACAGATCTCCAAGTTTGGATCACCAATTTTGAGCACCAAAAGTAGGTTTCTAATAGTTATGCTACCAGGGGAGCTCAGATTAAATCTCATCTCCATTGGTTAGAGGTCAGCGATCAAGCTTCCAAGGAATTTTTTAATGCCTTTAGGGCTTGTCATTCTATTATGGGCATCAAGTGCATCTAAGAAGATCACTAGGTTCTTTTTAACCTACCTCATATTCTCCATGCTTTTTTGTGTCATTATGAGTAGTTTTTATAGCTTTGGGGCCATCTATTGCATGTGATCAAGTGCTACAAGCCTGCCTTGATGTTACTCCCGATATGCTTGCTCTAGAGCAGCATGCCTTTTGTGAAAAAAAGCTTTCTCTTGTAGACTTATAGGAAGCTATCATATCCATGGCTAATGATGAAGCCTTGGCTATGATGGCTTCCCTTGTGAGTTCTACAAGATTTTTTTTAATGACATTGGCCCTGACTTGCTTCAAGTGTATCTTGAAGCCTATAATTCTTAAATGTTAGGCAATATTATCAATAAAGGGAATATTAAATTCATACCTAAAGCTAGCGACCTTGAAGATATTTTTAATTGGAGGCCCATCACCTTGTTGAATGTCTCATACAAGATAATTTCCAAAGCCCTTTTTCTTAAAATCTAGTAGTTACTCCCTCAGATTGTTTGACATAAACAAACTGGCTTCATCAAGTCCTGCTATATCTTGGATAATGTCATTTCTATCTGGGAAGGAATGCAATGGGCTAGGCAATCCAAATAGTAGGCCTTTTTCCTAAATATTGACTTTGTAAAAGTATATGACCATATTGGATGGCCCTTTATTCTTGCTATGCTTCAAGTTCTAGGTTTTGCCCCAAGATTTTGTCAATCAATGTAGATGCTCTTTGGGGATGCTTCTGCTTGCATCACCATTAATGGTTTCTAGTCTAAAGTTTTTTGGCTTTTCAAATCTATATGTTAAGGTTTTCCTCTTGCACCTTCTCTCTATGTTTTGGTAGCCAAGAGCTTTGCTTACCTACTAGCCAATGCCATCTCTTGAGGGTTGGTGCATGGCATTTCCTTACTAGAGTCGACTAGCCAGCTGGTTAATGGCCATTTTTCTAATGATTCTTTCCTTACTTTGATTGAGGATGAGGAGAATATTACCAATTCCTTGCAATGTTTAGATACCTTTTGTCTTGCTTCAAGGTTGACTATTCAATGGCCCAAAACCTTGTGCTATCGACAATCTTTTCTTCTAGGCCCACACTAGTTGTAGCAGTATGGATGCAAATGGGTCCAACATGGTGAAAATTTTTAATTCTTGAGCATTCCCTTTATTTTCCAAGAATCTCCTATGGAGTTGTGGAACTTTTTACTTGCTAGAATTGAGAAGAACTTAGAGTATTGGATTACTAAGCCCCTTTCACTTGCAAGGAAGTTCCAAATATGCTCCAAAGTGCTTGCTGCTACTCATGTATATTATTCCTCTTGTTGGGCTCCCTCCAAAGCCTCATATCTTAAGTTTGAATGTCTTCTTTGGGACTTCCTTTGGGCCTTTGATGCTTTGCATCATGGCTTTCACAGCTTGGCCTAGAATTTTTATTGTTTACCCAAGAATTCTAGTGGTCTTGGATTACTTTCCATGCAAAGAGGGGATTTCCCTCTATGCTAAATGGGTCATACGAGCTCTCACTATAAATGAGGGCTAGAATTTTTTTTTACATCATTGTATTTCTTCAAGCTTCCTAGTTAACCACTAGCCTAGAAAGGGATTGGTTTTCAAACCCTTCTTGTGACTTCTAAACCTATTCAGATACAGGATACTTTTGTTGCTAAGAACATTTGAAAGTCTTGGGAAGCCATTAAGCCTTGGCTTCATTGGGCTAGTAACAGATTCAAAGATGGGCTCTTAATGAATCAACAAAACCTTTGGTGGTTGCCCTTGTTTGCCACTCAAGGGGTGCCTCTAGCCAAGATTCAAGGAGCCAGTATTTTGCATTTATCTTGTAGGGGTATCAAGACACCTAAAGATTTATTCTCTAGGGTTACAATGAGCCTTGGCTCATGGGAGGACTCGCAGGTATAGCATTGGCTTATCCATCTAGATAAATAGATAATTGATCTTCTACTTTCTATGGTTCTTCCCAATTTGTTACACAAGCCTAAAATTCAATCATCCTGTCCCTAGTGGAAAGATTGAAAGTGGTGCCCTACCACTCAAATGACTAGTTACAAACCCAAGCTAGGGTATTGGTGTCTGGTGCCCCATCTTCTGATGGTTGATACCCTTAATCAGCATATGACATTTGCATTCCTTGTACAAGACTT
This sequence comes from Cupressus sempervirens, assembly GCA_028749045.1. Classification (NCBI taxonomy): domain Eukaryota; kingdom Viridiplantae; phylum Streptophyta; class Pinopsida; order Cupressales; family Cupressaceae; genus Cupressus; species Cupressus sempervirens. The sequence goes on from CM053788.1 coordinate 656,545,038, forward strand.
GGAATCTTAGATTTTCCATTGTTTGGCATGGTATCATTGAGCCTAAGATTGCTCACTTCACCTAGGGTCTCCTTTTATAGGGTTTTCCTTTGCCTTGGCTTCATTGGGCTAGTAACAGATTCAAAGATGGGCTCTCAATGAATCAACAAAACCTTTGGTGGTTGCCCTTGTTTGCCAATCAAGGGGTGCCTCTAGCCAAGATTCAAGGAGCCAGTATTTTTCATTTATTTTGTAGGGGTATCAAGACACCTAAAGATTTATTCTCTAGGGTTACAATGAGCCTTGGCTCATGGGAGGACTCGCAAGTGTAGCATTGGCTTATCCATCTATATAAATAGATAATTGATCTTCTAGTTTCTATGCTTCTTCCCAATTTGTTACACAAGCTTGAAATTCACTCATCCTATCCCTGGTGGAAAGATTGGAAGTGGTGCCCTACTACTCAAATGACTAGTTACAAACCCAGGCTAGGGTATTGGTGTCTGGTGCCCCATCTTTTGATGGTTGATACCCTTAATCAGCATTGATATTTGCATTCCTTGTACAAGACTTGGAATCTTAGATTTTCCATTGTTTGGCATGGTATCATTGAGCCTAAGATTTCTCACTTCACCTGGAGTCTCCTTTTCTAGGGTTTTCCTTTGGGTCCTTGTCTCTAGCATCTAGATGTTCTTGACCCTAGATGACCTTTTTGAGGCCAAACTAAAAGCTTTTTGCATATTTTTTGGTTTTGCAGAAGAACTTAGAATTACTTTCTCTAGATTCTTTATTTCTTTAGGCCTTTTCATCCTGAAGCCTTCACTTGGCATATGGTGGTTTTGGGGGATGCTCTAAGACTCCCTTTTAGATATGCCCAGACCTAGCATGCTTTCAGAATGGAGATATTATTCATAATTTGGAAAGATCACAATACTATTTATTCTATCATAGCTTTCTTGATATTTATATTATAATGTACTCTAAAGCACATATTTGTAATAATGTCATGATGCAGATCCAAGTATAAACTAACAAGGTCACGCTACAAGTGGCTCACCTATAGGAGCCACTTTCCCCTTGGAGAAATGCCCCTTGTATAGTAGCTCGAGTACCTCCAGATGTTTTATCTAGTGACTTCTATCCTCCTCATAGTCGTTGAAGAGGTCAGAGCAATTCTACTTGCCACTTGGAAACCCCCAAGTTGCAGCCTTGTTGCCACTCTCCTAGTGGTGGATTTGCTGTCCATTTCCACTTGGGTTCACCTCCTCAAAGGGTAGGGGTTGGTCCCCCATGGCTCCCCTTGCTACAACTAATGTGGGTTTGCCAACTGCTCACTGTGACCCTAAGTGGGTGTTTCCCCGACTGGATCTTTTCATTTCTCCTCCTAGTACTGAGGAAGATAAAGATAAATACAAAGATCTTGATGTTATGGATGTTTGAGCTCCCCTAAAGCCAACCATACACCCCAAGTACTTCTTGTTAGAAATAGATAATATTGAGATGGGGGTGAATTGGTATTTTCAATCTCTTTGCCCACAACTAAATATTATTAATTAGTTTGCGACATGCATAAGAAAGAGAACCAATAATGCTAAATAGTATAAAAAACCATACATAAAGAGAACTCATAACACCATATTTTGTTAACTAGAGAAACCCTAGCCAAGGGAAAACCTCGATGGGAATGAAACCCACAAAATGATTCACTGTATAAAGAATTTGGTTAAGGATATTGAGCCTATTAGGAGTCGATGAAGAATGTATAGTGTCTTGAGTCCCTGTTAGGAGACTAGGCCTTATTAGAAGCCTCAATCCTATTAGGAGTTACTTCAACCATGTTAGGAGTTTCTTCAACCTTGTTAGGAGTTGGTAGATCATATACAAATGTGTGCAAGAAGAGCCCTTTGCCCTAACATGCAACTATACAATTGAGTTCTTCAAGAGAATAGATATACATATAACACTAGATCACTTGTTGTAATTTGCACATCCTTTGATTCTCAGTTCATCACACAAGAGGTAACTACACATATATCAATTTGCATCATATCTCACATCACAGAGTATCTCATCGCATTGCCTTCATTTTAACTTCACAATTAAATTTCTTTACTTATATCAAAAAAAATAATAAATTCTTCCTTAATCAGCTCACATATCATTTTTAGAGTTGGCTCATCAATATTTGATAATTAAAACAATTATTCAAGTCGTTCAACATAGTTTACTAACATGCTCTATTCTACACTTTGAAATAATTGCATCAATATTTCCTCCACAACTTGAACTAGATTTTTTGTATGAACATGTGCACTAGTATGCATCATCATATGATGTCATGCATCTAGGGTTAATTACGTAAGAGAATACTCCAAGGGAATATTCTACTATCAACAAATCTTGTCATGTTGTTGTAACATTGTCCAATACTTAGACAATTTTCCTTCACAAAAAATCATAACTAAACTGCAAAACATATGTTTCCATAAATAAATAAAACATATCTCACCTTATTTGATTGATTGGTCATATTGCCAACAATTTTTCCCTTTGGCATTGATGGCAACATCTTGGGAAAATTGGCTAAGTCTCAAACATGTTGTCATACTAGTCAAAGTAAATAACCATAACATAGTAAAAATATTGTATTCATATTTTGAAAAAGGTTAGATCCCTTATAGCTTTGATTACAAGGTTTTCTTAAAGAAAAGCTTACTACTATACTTCAAGATACAACTATTTAACTTACTATTGATTAAAATTTTCCTTATTTTTCCCCCTTTGACATCAACGACAGAGGTGTCAACAAAAAAAAGTCCTATCAAAATTTGAAAGCTACATCAAAACTTGGAGAAGCAATCACTAAAGTTAGTTTTTAACTATGCAAGGTGTTTCTTTGAACTATCTTTCAGTGCATTAGACACACTAATTAGCTAGCATAGAGCATATGTGGCTAACTCTATTGCATTCAAATCTATAGCCACAAATTTTTCATATGAGGTCTTGCCTACCAAGAATTCCTCCAACTAATTTTGTAGCAATTTAATTTGTAGGGATAAATGGTCCCTCAAAAGAGTAAATCTTTTTAGAGCTTTCTCCTTTTCTACTTGTATATCCTGGATGCTATCATGAATTTCTTGCATTGTATGTTCAAAGGTTTCTAAATTCTAATTCTATTTCAGAAAGTTATCAGTGAGCATCTGAAGCTCAGTTATCTTTTCATTGATGTGTTCATCAAAACTATGAAGGTGAAGGTATCCCATGTTGCACTTAGCATATATCAGCTTCCCTTCCTCCATACTCTATCTTAATGCCTTAATGCATCCATTTAATGTTTCTACATTATTTCTTATATTTGTAGACATATTGTTAAGAATTTTACCATCATGCTTAGTCTGTGGTTGAATTGTAGCCACATTGGTAAGCATTTTAAACTCATTATCAAAGGTTTTGCACAAAATTGCTACTTTTTGTTGAATGTCTATAGGTGTATCAACATAACTTACTATCTTCTCCAATCTATCCAAAACTAAGATTAAAGTCTTCTTAATAGACTTGACTAATTTCTTCTTTTCAAGGAATTTACTTAAAGAAGATATAAGGTTTTGTGCCTTATCTTCTTCATCTGACTGAACTATTTCTATAGTGACCACTCTACTTGTGTAAGTGGTGAAGATGGTTTTACTACTTTTGTGGTCGTAGGTGCACTTGTAGTAGCTTCTTTAGTGCTAGATTAAAATTACTTTGCAAAAGGTGCATCTTCTTCCTTTTGCTCCTATTTTTTTTTCCTCATCAAATGAGCTACTATAATCAACAATATTTCCAACAATGTTGTGGCCAAAATGTTTAAATGGGTTTTCAGCTCTATCCATTGTCACATTGGTGTTATCTACTTACATCGATTCACCACCAATGGTAATGTGTAGCGAATCACTTGGAATTAAAGTTTTAGTTGGTTGCTCAACATTGTGAGGTGGACTGACTATTACCATAGTATGACTTTTCTCCTCTATATGTACATTCTTCTTAGTCTACTTAGACATAGTAGACATGTATGTAACTATAGCCTTTTGAATTTCCATATTCACTTATTCATAATTTCCTCCCATAAGAAGAATGGATCTCTTCTAATTCCTCAATAATGGTGCTACTCCATTTAGAGTTTCTATTATCTCTTTCTCATTATTTACTATACATAACTTTTTCACCATATTTATCCTTATTTTCTTATCTTCCTCAATTACTCTACTTTTCCTATTTCTTAGTCTATTGTACAAATCTTCAGGTATTTGACCTCTTATGCTATCAAACTTTTCATCTTTTAAGATCATATTTCTAACTACAACATTCTCTACCTATCTTCAATTCATATTATTATACAAGTCATAATACTTATTCAATTATACAAAATTATTGTCATTAATAATTTGCACGTTAAGATTTTCTACACTTGGTTTCCATATTTTTCTTCTAGTTGAAGTCTTTACTTCCTAATCTTCTAGTACTACTAGTCTTTCACCAGTCTCTTCTTTAGATTTAGAGGAACTCATTTGCAAGGTTATCCTCTTACTTGGTCCACTTATAGTTTTCTTGACTCTCTTCTTAGTAGGGTGTTTGGTTTTTCCAAGCCTTGTGGACTTCCTTGGTGCTAATGCTTCCCATATTTTCTTTGGACTCCTTAGAGGTTGCAACTACATAACTACTACATATGCTACTGTAGGTGCTTGTCCACTTGTTTATATAACTGTGACCTCTTTAGTAGGTCTAGCCACTACAATAGGTGTAGAGGCCAATAGTTCAGATTAACCATTGGCCTTCATTCCCAAGGCTATCCCTTTAACTTCTTCAAATTCCTTTCTTGTCATCCTTGATTCCTTTAAGATAGAATCAACTACTTTTTCTACCTTTTTGTTGGAGTCCATGACTATTTGATTTGTTTTAGCTACTCTCATCTTCTTATTATGTCCCCCATCTAGGGAATTTAGAATCAAATTTAGAGTGTAGGATTATCTTCACATATCCTTCAATCAATTCATCACTAATTTCATAACCCATAGGTTCAATGAACTTTACTCGAGGAACTACTACCTCCATGCATGTAAAATTTGTTTCTACCATAAAACATAGTTCATGCTTATATTTTTCTACCAATGCAGGAGGTATCCTATACCTTTTCTTTATTTCAGCTTGGAATGATTTCATTATTCTATCATTATCATTATCTCTAAAAGTTTCTAGTTTAGTTCTATATGCACGAGTGATAGTCTGCATTGCATACTCACTTCCATCAAAATTTGAAATACTAGGAAACTTCATTGTTGCATAGAAGAATATATGACTTAGTAGGGATTAAAACCTAAAGATTTCTCTCCTAGATTTCTTGATTTTTGGATATGTTATCCAACAACTAAGTTCAAATAATATCACATAGATTAACCTTTTCACCCTTTATTGCCATCACATAAGCTACATGAAGAAATTTGGCAAGGACTAAATCTATCCTAGATCCATGGTTGAACTTATATCCCAAAATTTTATCGATAATTATTACTCCATCATCTTGAATGGTGTTGATCTTCATGTTTCTACCATCAAAACATGTATTAAGATTTGTTTCAGCTAATTTGTGCACATTCTTTATGTTGATGGGATTGCATCCTTCATTGTTCAAACTTGTGACCTTATGAATTAGGTCATTATCGATGAATATAATAGAATCTCCCAACCATAGGAGATCATTATGTACTCTTCTTATAATGATTTTTGTCCATTCATGGTTATCAAAGTTCGTGTAGAACATGTGCTTAACTAGGTTAAGTTATTCTAAGTATGCATATTCTGGTTTCAATGACAAATCATTGTTAAACATTTTCTCTAATTCCTTATGAATCTCAATATCTACTATGGTTTCTATTTGATAGTGAATATAACCTCTTATGTCCTCAACATGAAGAACATTTTTTGGTACTTGCAAAAATGATCTAATGGGGTCATCAAGTAGAGAAACAAATGTGTATTCCTTGAAGTTATATCTAGGTCTATTACTGATATTAAACACTTCTTGTCTTGTCATTTTTGAAAATATGATCAACAAATTTGAAAAATACTTTAATTTCACATTTTAGGGTTTTTCAGCAATCTTGTGTATGTCTAAACTTCTTCAACACTTCAAATCTCTCTTCAATATTGCATTTAAGATTTTGCACAACTAAATGATGTTCATAAATCAATTTGCATCCTTTAAATCTTTTACAATTTGTACTTTGTATTAAATGCATACTTGCTACCAGTTTAATATATTGTCTCTGTATAATAGAGAGGTTATTCTTCTTACATATTCTTATACTGATCATATTAAGTAATGCATACTTTACTATAGACTCCTCTCAATTTCTAGTATATATTGCTAACTGTGCAACTTGTGATATTCTCTCTAACATCAGTTATAATTAACCGATGCACTATTTTACTGAGAATGCTTAATGTAGGTAAGATGGGTCATAGACAATAAGTCACTTTACTATCTTATCGAGTACATTAGGATGTGGTTCTTTCTAGACTTTATGAGAACTTCTAGTTTCTTTTGCATTTACAAATGTTTCCTTAAATTCTTCTATCAGTTCCTTCATTTCTTCCTTCAGACTGTCATCATTTTTTTTGTTGTTCCTTCTATAGTTCCAATTCTTGTTAAGGTTTCTTCCATCCATTCTAAAAAACTTTGTTGCATGTCCAAAGTTATTAAATAATTGACATACAGGTACCTTCCTTCTTAGTTCATTCTATTGGTCATCAAGTGCTCTACAATTCCTTGCAATGTGTCCAAGATTGTTGCATTTGTATAAAAATATTTGCCTTCTTTCTCTACTTTCACTATTATAAGATCTTCTTTTGTTGCCTACATGGTTAGTGTTCCTAAACATTCTACTATTTGCATTATCATTATCAAATTTAGGTTTCTTACAACCTACTACATAATGTCCATATCCATGACAATTGTAACAATAAAAATTTGAAATAGGTTTAAATGACTTACCTTTGCAATCATTTTTAGTATGTTCAATTTCATTATTCCTGGCATGAGATTCCTGTCTTCTATTATTCTCATTTTGATTAGATTCTTTAGATTTTTGAGAGTGAGTAACAGTCTCTTTGTCTTTAGATGTATCATCTATTTTGCTTATGTTTAAATCCTTTTGACTTCAGGAGTATCAGGTTCTTTTCTCTCAATAGATTTGTTGGTAGATTGTCCAAGGAAGAATCCTAGTCCAATCTTATCATAACTAGGTTTTTGTACACATATTTGTTCTTCAATCTTTTCACTATTCGTATATAATTTCTCAAGCTACAATTTGGTTTGCACCAATTCACCTTTCACAATAGTGTTGTATTTCTCTAATTCTACATACTCTAACTTGATAGATTCTAATTTAGATGTTACTTTGCTTAACTAGGATCTTAGATTTGCATTTTCAACTTTTATTTTAGAGTCATTGTTTCCTCCATTTTTCTTAAGACTTAGCTTGAGTTCAACTATTTTTAACTCATGTTTTAAGATCTCATTTTCTTTCATTAGATCTTCAATATCATCATCACTAGATTTCTCACTAGGCCTTTTTTGCTTCAGGTTATCTATCTTGTCCTTTAGTTCACTAATGTAAGCTTTTACATCTTTATATATGTCTTTTAGGCCATCTCTTTCATTAGTAAGGAGATCAATTTGTTCAAGAGATTTTTCAAGATTCTTCTTCAGCTATTCCATATCCATAGGGATCTTATTCAAGTTGTTAAGCCTTTTCTAAATAACTAAGTTCTGATACCAATTGTTAAAAATAGATAATACTGGGAGGGGGGGTGACTTAGTATTTTCAATCTTTTTGCCTACAACTAAATATTATTAATTAGTTTGCCACATGCATAAGAAAGAGAATCAATAATGCTAAATAGTATAAACAACCATACATAAAGAGAACTCATAACACCATATTTTGTTAACTAAGGAAACCCTAACCAAGGGAAAACCCTAGCGGCGATGAAACCCACAAGATGATTAACTATATAAAGAATCTGGTTGAGGATATTGACCCTATTAGGAGTCTATGAAGAATGTATAGTGTCTCAAGTCTTTTTTAGGAGACTAGGCCTTGTTAGAAGCCTCAACCTTGTTAGGAGTTGCTTCAACCCTATTTGGAGTTGGCAGATCATATACAAATGTGTGCAAGAAGAGCTCATTGCCCTTACCTGCAACCATACAATTGAGTTCTTCAAGAGAATATATATACATAAAACACTATATCACTTGTTGTACTTCACAATTCCTTTTATTGTTCATTCTTTATACAAGGGATAACTATGCATATATCAATTTGCATCATATCTCGCATCACATAACATTACTTTGTGTTACATAGTATCTCATTGCATTTCCTTCATTTTAACTTTGCAATTGAAGTTCTTTACTTATATCAAACATATTAATAAATTATTCCTTAGTCATCTCACATATAATCCTTAAATTCAGCTTAGCGAGATTTGATAATTAAAATAATTCTTCAAGCTATTCAACATAATTTACTAACATGCTCTATTCTACACTATGAAATAACTGCATCAGTATTTCCTCCATAGCTTGAACTAGGTTTCTTGTACGAACATGCACACTGGTATGCATCATTAGGATAGCATCATGCATCTAGGGTTAACTATGTAAAAGAATAGTGCAAGGGAATATTCTACTATCAACAAATCTTGTCATGTTGTTGTAACATTGTCCAATACTTAGACAATTTTCCTTCATAAATAATCATAACTAAACTACAAAACATATTTTTCCATAAATGACAACCACATATCTCACCTTATTTGATTGATTGGTCATATTTCCAACACTTTTGGGGTTTTGACGACAAAGACCATCCTTCAGCTAGCACTACTCTTGGAACCTAAAGTTTTTATTTCTATTTATATATATATTTTTTAATGAATAGTTGATCTCAAGCCTTGGGCTATTTGAACTCAAGGGGTGATCCTATATCCCCTAAGCCTTTTTTTGTGGATATGTATCTTTAAAGTTTTAAATTAATGGAAAAGGTCTATTCATAAAAAAAATTTAATATTCTAAATCACATTATATTTCATTTTCTATCATGGTGATGAAATGTTGAATCTATATTGTTAAGTCAACCAACATGAAAATTAGTTTTAAATACATATCTTAGGTCAAAATCACCATAATGTAAACCTCACGACTAGTATCCTTTGATGCAATAAAATTTTATTACTAACAATATCCTATTATCATTCTTAGATAAAACACATAATAAGGTGTATCAATTATGTTAGGTAAATCAGGAGGTTTGCATAGTCACATAGTTTTCAAAATCAATCTTAAAATAAATCTTTTACATTTTTATTGAGCCATGAATATCAACCTATCCACCTAATAGTACTTGCACAATAACTAGCTTATTGCATTACAAGATACTGAGTTCTACCATGTAGACCCTTATCCAATTTTGATAACAATTTTCATCTATGACTATTAGTAATGTTCACAAGGGTGCATGTTAATTTATATTTCCAAAATTCAATTATCCTAACAACACATACATTATCATGAACCCATCAACATAGTTTCTAGGTTATGACATCTCGAGCCTTTATTCCATAGGTCTTAGCTTATCAACCTAATGTAATTCTGAATATGATACTTAACACAACATAGACTAAAATATATATTGGTCCCAATAATATCTCACACAAGGCACAAAAAATTACCTCTCATCCCCTTACACTTTCTAGCTTCGATCATATTCATGTTATTAAGTTTTATAATAGGGTACTAGGGAAGGGACCTTACAATCAATCTCTTTGATTTCTTTGATTTTCCTAGCTACAATTTCTCCCTCTAACAAAAAATTCTCCTCTTTGACATTAAACTCAAAATTTCTAAATTTTGTTATGACAAAATCTTCCTCTTTATTGATTCAAACAATTTCTGTTATATGAAAAACTCTCCCTCTTTGACAATCCAATTCCAAAGAAAATGATAATGTAGTTTCCATGTACTTGATGTACTGATTCATATGCAATCTATTCTGTCAATACAATATCAAATTTTCTAATCTTCAAATTTCTCAGTTGATGCATCACTAAAATCTAATTAGTGAGCTTCAAACTAAGGAATTTCCCCTAGCTTACCTCTTAGATACAAAAATGCATCCTTAGGTAATATCTTGGTGAATATATTTTCAATCTATTCTTTTGTATTTACATAATCCAATCTCACCTACTTGTCTTGCACCAATTCTCTCAAGAAATGATATTTTATTGCAATATTCTTGGTCTTGGTTTGCATAATTAGATCCTTAGATATATTGATTGTACTAGTGTTATCATAGAAGATAACAATTGGGTCCTTGATCTCCTCCTTCATTCTTGACAATAATTCTTTGAAGCAAACAATGTTGGAAAAATTGACTATTGTTACAACATATTCTACTTTGGTTGTAGACTGAGAAATACAATTATGTTTCTTTCTTGTCCAAGATACTAGTGCTCTTCCTACCATCAACACTTCCTACCCAATCAGGATCAGCGAATGCTTTCAATTCAAAGTTGCCTCCTTTCTTATACCACAAACCATAATCTTTAGTACCTTTCAGATATCTCATGATTCTTTTGATTTCCATCATATGATTTTCTTTAGAATTAGTAGAGAATTTAGCCAACATACCAACTACTAATACAATATCAGGTCTTGTGTGCACTACATACTAAATTTTTTCAATCATTGATCTATATGTAATCTAGTCTACCTCCTTGGAATCATTATTTTTGGAAAGCTTATGTCTAGTAGACATAGGTGTTCCAAATAATCTAGAATCCTTCATCTATTGAATTTGTAAGACAACAAATAATTTTATCTCTCCAAATATTGACATTTCAAATTCTTTAATCATCTCCATAGAAAAATATTTGCACAATTCATCATTTCTAGTAAATAATGTATCATCCACAAATATTTTTGCCAATATTATATTCTTATCTATTCCTTCTTTGATGTATAGGTTTTTGTTATCATTAGTCCTTTGAAAAAAAAATCTTTATTAGATAATTATGTAATCTTTTATACTAGGCTCTAGAGGCTTGTTTGAGATTAGACAGGGCTTTGTGTAATCTTCAAACCATGTCCCTTTTTCTTGGGTCAATGAAACCTTCTATTTTCTCAATGTAGACTTCCTCTTCTAAGATTCCATTCAAAAATATTGATTTAACATCCATCAAATATACCTTGAATCCTTTGTGTGCTACATATGCAAGTAGTGTTCTAACACATTCTAGTCTAGTAACAAGAGAAAAAGTATATCCATAATCAATTCCTTTTTCTCGAGCATAACCCTTGCATAAAAATCTTTCCTTGTTTCTTGAAACTCTCAATTATTATTCAACTTATTCCTAAATACCATTTTCTACCAATTATATTTCTATCCTTGGGTCTAAGAACAAGAGTCCAAGTTTTGTTTCTTTTAATCTAATCAATCTCTTCATTCATTTCCTCAATCCAACTTTCATTTTCTAATGCATCTTTATCATTCCTAGGTTCAAACATAGTAAGAAAACATATACCTTTTAATTTATTCCTTATCATTGTGCCTTCTAACTAATCTCCAATGATTTGCTCAGGTGCATGATGCCTACTAACATATCTAGCAACTCAAGGTTCCTTCTTTCTAAATTCACTTGGTTTACCATGATCTTGTAAATCATGCTTGGGTCCCACTATCTATGACTCAGGTCCATTAGATGACTCTATTTGCACTAGTTGAAAATTAGCTCATTCTGATTGTGACTCATTTTCCATTGGCTGCAATGCAGATTGAACTAGGGATTTTGGGGACTCAAGTGGTGAAGACTGTTGATTTTCTTGAACTTTAGGTAAAGTATCAAGTTCACAGTAAATAAAGCTTCTATAGTTTTTGGGTTCTTTTCACTTTGTTCTTCACACTCTTTTACAAATTCAACAATCTTTACATGTGCACTTTCTATAAGTTTGTGAATAGATAGATTTAAACATTTGTATACTTTTCTCTTATTACAGTATCCAAAGAATATTCCTTCATCACACTTCACATCAAATTTTCCTTTTCTTGAATCCTTTAGGATATAAAATTTTCTTCCAAATAATTTGAAATAATAAACATTAGGTTTATAGCCATATCATTTTTCATAAGGTGTTTGATCTAAGACCTTCAACTTAACTCAGTTCAAGGTATGAACTGTTGTGATGATTACTTCATTCCAGTATTTGATAGAAATATTTGTCTTTATCATCAGTGTCCTTGTGCAATCCATAATTGATTTATTCCTCCTCTCTATTATGCCATTCTACTAAGGTGTACCAAGTGCAGATAACTATTTTTTTATTTCTCTTTCATTGTAGAATTCATTGAATTCATTTGAGATGAATTCACTTCCTCTATCTAGCCTTAGACACTTTTTTTCCTTTCCTATTTATTTCTCAACTCTTGTCAGATACCATTTGAACTTTTATAAAGCTTTGGACTTATGCTTTAAATATATAAGTGTCATCATCCTATAATAATCGTCAACAAAAAAAAAAAAATTACTTATCTCTAGAGTAGCTTTGTATGCTAATAGGTCTATAAAGGTCTTTATGATCTAGCTCCAAGACTTCTTCAAAATGATAATTTTTTCTTTTAAAAATTTTCTTTCCCATATTTACAATTTGACAATTTTTGCACATGCCCATATTGAGGCTTGGAGTGCCTCAAACCCTTTTATTCTTTATTATGTTGATTGGGTTATCAAAAATCACATGACACAACCTTTTATGCCATAACAAGCTTTCTTCTACTTCAACTATGAAACATGAATTTTTTGTTAGATCTAGGTAGAATAGATTACCTCTTGTTTGATTTCCAATCTCATCTAGATTTCCTTTTCCATCTAGCAACTTGGATTTCCTATTCATGAGTTCTACCTTGAATCTAATTTTATTCAATTTTACCACATTGAGTAGATTATGTTTCATTCCTTCAACCCAATAAGTATTGTCACATTTGAGATCATTTGTTAGTCTAATACAATCTTTTTCCTTCACATAAAAGGCTCATCATTTCCAAATATGAAACTCACACCATCATAGTGTTCCAAGTCTTCAAAATTAGATTTATCACCAGTCATGTGGTGAGAACAACCACTATTAATGATCCATGTATCATTCTTACTAACATGAGAGATTAGGGTCATCTTATTGTTCTCATCATCTAATTCATCCTTAATAGCAATGTAAAGAATTTTATCTTCATCACTACCATAAGAATCTTTAGCCATGTAACAAGATTTCTTATCTTTATCCTTGTAGTCCTTATATCTTTTGAAATATTTCTTGCCTTTGTACTTGTCATGCTTCTTTTCTTCTTTTCCTTCTTTTTTTGGACACCTTGCAACAATGTGACCAACTTCTTCACAAGAAATTAGATCAAAGGAATTTGTCCTTTGTACTTTCCTTTGCCTTTAGGAAATATTCTTGCAAGAAATGCTTCAATGACTTCAAGATCATCATCAGAATCATCTTCATCTTCTCTGTCAAAATTTTTTTCTTTATATTTTTCATCTTTCTTCTTGAGTGATAGCTTGGCTTTAAATTCAGACTCAAGATTACTAGAGTTAAGAACATAATTATCAAAGTTATCTAACTCAAATGCTATCATCCTTCCCACTAGTGCATCTAAAATTATATCATTCTTAGGATCACATCTTATTTATTGAATACATGATACTCTTATTTCATAAATTGAAAGAATATTTTTGAGTACCTTGCTAACCACTATTATATCATCAATCTTCCCACTCGAGGTTCTAATTGCACTCTCACTAGCTTTGATTCTTTCACTATATTGTACAATGTTCTCATCTTTTTTCATCTTCATTTGATCAAAAAAACCTCTAAGACTTTATTCTTTAGCTCTACTTACATTTTCCTTACCTCCATAGATATCTTTCAACTTGTCCCACATTTCATGAGAAGTAGTATATTCTTTAACTTCATCAAATTTAACATAATTGAGAGTAGAAGCAATGTCAATCATCATTATGTTATGGTTCTTCTTTTCCACAATCAAAGTTCTAGTAGGTGCCACATATTTTTTTTCTAAATATTTTAGACCTGTGTCATGAATGGTTGTCAAATGGAGCTTCGTGAGTACTTTCCATGCTTGGAAGTTATCTCTGTTCAGCTTAGGAATCTCCCTTTTGTAAGATATCTTGATCTTTAGCTGAAGTCCTCAAAACCTTCTTTGCAAGCACCAAAGGCTTTGATACCAATTTTTGGAAATATAAAAGGAGTATCTAAGAGGGGAGGGTTGAAATAGTTACCACAAAACAAAAAAATATAAGATCTCTTAAGATGTTAATATAATTCAAAAAACCAATATGTTGTTGAAACTAAAATACTTATGTAACTCAATTAACATAGGAACACTCGGTTTACACTAAGAATTACTGTCACTTAGTAAATAATAAAATAATAACTTCTTAAAATTTTTAGTGTATTTAACCTTAATTAACTTAGTTGTAGAATCATAAAGAAAATAATATGAACATAAGAGACACCAAGATTTAATGTGGAAACCTAATTTGGGAAAACCACCAATTGTAACTAGTTACTATTTTTTACTCTTCTAAAGTGATCCATGTTAGGAGCCTGTAGATGCTCAAAAATGGTTTCATCACATTTTCATACTAACTCATTCCATTTTATAATTCCACTAACTCTGATCTTTTGGCCAACTTGACCATATCTCAATAGTGTCTGTCATCATTTGTATCCTCTTTTACATCAATTTCATATCATTTTGAAACCATCTCAAATCAACTCAGAAGCATTTCAAATCAACACAAAATCAACCAAAATTAGTCTTAATCAACTCAAAACATTTCAAACATCCCAAATATATCACCATTTTTCCAATCCTAGGCATTTTTGTGGCTTTTAGCACCTTGCAAACCTATCAATTATCAAATCTTATCAATCTAACCTTAGTACTATCATGGCTCTCAGTGCTAGGTAAAACTATCATTTACAACATCTAATATTTGACATTGTCAAGTCTCTTGGTGTTGGATCATAGCATTTTCAAGCATTTAATAACATTGACAATGTTTGTCAATGTTATTATGTTCAACCTTATCAATCAATCTCAATCCTATAGTATTTTACAATGTCAATTAAATGTTACATATCTTTAATTCATGTCATGTGTCCTTGGCATCTTATCAATTTCAATCAATAGATCAATATGAACATGGATTTGGTCTATCCATCATCATCCTAATTAATCTCCATTATTATCACATTTCATCAAAGGATACTATTGCACTTATTTAATCAAATTGGCCAATCATCTACTAATTTTCTCTATAGGATTAAACAAACCATAATTTAATCATGTTTCATTTTATTAATTATTCTTCCTAACTAACATCCTAAATTAATTATTTTTATTAATTAACTGATTCATCATTCACTAACCATGGAAATTCTCAATTTCCTAAGTCACATTTTCCATCATTAATTCTATTTTTTACTAATTTCTATTTGTGTGGAATAAGGGATTTTAATTCAAATATTCCACATGATTTTGACATCATCGTGACACATGGGCATGATACATCGTGGATTCTCCATTTACACTTAGATAAGATATGTCATAATTGATATATTCTTATTCTCTTATGCACATCCATATTTGGCTTCCATTTTCATAAATGCTTGGTTTTAAGTGGGTTTGAGGTGTCATATGACACATCATAGATCCTCTTCCATCTTTAGTCAATTATTTTGACATCCAAGCATCATACAATCCTACACTTGGCATCTTGTGTCATATGTGTCATGGATTCTCAAAGGAATCTCTTTCCAAGTCACATATCTAGGGTGACAATTCCAATGCTCTCATTTTGAATGTTAATTATAAAATGAGCATTCTTCCTCTCATTTCCAATCCCTAAGTCTTGAGTCCTTGAGTACATAGTCTCTCTCTCTCTCTCTCTCTCTCTCTCTCTCTCTCTCTCTCTCTCTCTCTAAAATCACATCTTCTAGTATTCTCATAGCATTATCACTATCTTAGGCTTTTGCTTCAAAATTGTGTGCACTATAGGCAATTTGGAGCTACATCATATGGAGAAGAAAGAAGGACATGGGAGCTACAAATGAAAGAGGGGGTTTCTAACCTTGTGTTGCTTCCTTTTTATTTATTTTTCTTTCATGGTAGACTAGAGGGTGTCAATTTACGCTTATTGAGTTTGTGATTTTCTCATAGTATGTTAGACATTAGCCCATTTTCTGGTCCTACAGAGCCAACCCTATTAAAGGTTTAAAAAATGCACTTTTAGGGTCCTTGTTAAAGGATTTAGTGCACCCTATTAGGCATGGCATTGTTAGAGGTTTTTGGATACTTCAATCTAGAAATTCCACCTTGTTAGAGGATTTGGGAAATAGTCGTTAGGCTAACTCTATTAGGAGATATGATTAATTGCTACAATTATTAGAGATTAACAATGACTTGACCTGATTTCTGATGCAACTATCTTTGTTAATTTCATATCTCTATTTTGGTTTGAATATTGGATCCTCTTTGATCAAAATGTTCTTTATAGCTTGGTCAACTTAGATAATCTGATATCCTTCTAATTCACTTCCTTGATTTATCTTTTCAATCCAATTATTCTTCACAATTCAATCCTCAACTTGATCTTATATATATATATATATATATATATATATGTATGTATGTATGTATACATATGTATGCACATATGTGCATATGTATGCACATATGTACATATGTATACATATAGATACATATGTATATACATATATACACATATGTATATATATATATATATATATATATATATATATATATATATATATATACATATATATATATATATATATATACATATATATATATATATATACATATATATATATATATATATATACATATATATATATATATATATATATATATATATATATATATATATATATGTATATGTATATATATACATACACACACACACACACACATATATATGATTTATCTTGTCAAGTTAGCTTTAATACACTTTCAAAAAAATTAAATCAATCCTATGAGTCAACTAGAACTAACCAACAAAACTATCAAATCAAATATACTAATATAAAAAAATCCTTCATTAGCCAACCCAACTTGTTCAATGCTAATTCAGAAACAACTTTCCTTCAAAATTCTTTTGGTAACCAAGTGAGCTTGGTTAACACTGGTTCTATACCAACTTCCTTTGATAACTAAGTAAACTTAATTAATACTAGTTCTGTATCTCTTTCTAGAATTCTTAGCATACATAGGAAACTTCCTTGAACACCTGAGTGAGCTTGGCTAACACTAATTGCTCTATAAAATAGTTGACATTTGTGTTACATCAAAGACAACATACAATTGAATAATTGTATTTAAAAAATATATCATCCACAAATATTTCTGCTGACAATATCTTTTTTTGTGGTCATTCTTTAATATAAAGTCTATTTTTATCATTGGTTCTCTGAAAACTAATCTTTACCATATATCCATGTAGCCTCTCATACCATGCTCTAGGAGCTTGTTTTAGACCATACAAAGATTTATATAACTTATAGACCATGCCTCTTTTATTTGGATCAATGAAACCTTCAGTATGATCAATGCAAACTTCTTCCTCTAGAATTCCATTCAAGAAAGCTAATTTTACATCCATTTTATACACTTTGAATCCTTTGAATACAACATATGCAAGTAATGTTCTAAACCCTTTAAGTATAGCAACATGAGAAAAGGTTTCTCCATAGTATACAACTTCTTCTTGAGTATATCCTTTACACACTCGTCTTTCCTTAATCTTTGATACTTCACCAATTTCATTCAATTTGGTTCTAAATACCCATTTTGTTCCAATTACATTTTAGTTGTTGGGTCTAGGAACAAGAGTCCAAGTATTGTTCTTTTCAATTTTCTCAATCTCTTCATTCATTACTTCTATCCAACTTTCATTATTCAATGTATCTTTAATAGTTTTAGTTTTAAATTCAATAAGCTATAAGGAAACTTGCAACAAAGAATATAGTCATTTCCACATAACCCATAGAATAAATATGTAATTAAAATCCACATGCAAGAGAATAGACAACATAACCACAAAATTGTGACACAAGATATACCTTTGGAAACCCTCATTGAAGGAAAAACCTAGCCTCCAAAATCATACATCACCATGTATTATGTTGGGCGTTCATTTTGCATGAGGTCAATAGCAGGAATCCATAGTGTAATTCCTCTCTTGAAAAGCAAATCTTTTTAAGGATCCACTCCGAGATTCAATGTTTGTCTTGCGATGTACCAAAATCTACTCTGTAGAAGATAAATGTGAATGTTCACAAGGAGGCCTTTGCTAGTTCTAAAACCCTTTTATCTTGGAATCGAAGTAAAATCTGTTTTCTCTCTCAAAATATCACACCAAAAGAACAATATTTTTGTATTTTCTATTTTTCAATGAATGCAACTCTAATAATGCAACTACTATGAGGTCCTACTCTAATATGGGGTTAGCAAAGCAAATAGCAAAATTGAAAACAAATAACATGAAATCAAATAACTTGAAATTGAAATTCCTAAATGGAAATAAGCTATAGAACACAACACACTACGAGTTAAACCTTTGAAGAAATTGGTAGGAAACCAATGAAAATAGGAACAATGCTTCCTAAAATCCACAGATGCAATCATCGGTGAGAATCTTTAACAAATCAAATGATGTTTCACTCCTTATCAAATTGCAAGGCCATGGAAAGTGCACTCATGCGAGACAAAAAGCTATGTAGACACAATCGGGTGATCTCTTCTCAAGCTCATTACATCAACAAAATTCATATATCTATAGCAAACACGAGAACTAAAAGATTGCACAACTAGAAACAACACAATAAACCTTTGGCTCAATCACAATCTCATGAATAAAATCCACAAAACAATGACACATCCAGGCAAGAATAACTACAATCCGAATGCTAGCACCAAAAGCATAACTTTATTGCATAATAACAGTGGCCTTTCTTACATTTTACAATGGGGTATTTATAATAAATCCTCTCCTCAATTTGTGTTGAGAGTCAAAGATATCTTGATGCAATAAAATTCTTTTAAAACATTTTAAAAAACTAAATATATACAAACTAACAATCTAATTGGTGCTTAGAGGGACTCCATCCATATTTTATTCATTAATTAGATGTATGAGCCCCTTATATGTCAAAATCAATGGAAGCATGAGAGAGAAAGTAGGAGGAGGTCATCAATCAAAGTGGAAGTGTATGAAGGCATCAAAAATGGAAATTGGCCCTTCACTAGGAATGTGTCGGAGTTAACTTGCCACCAGAATGTGCTCTCGATGCATGGAAAGCATTATTTTTAGAACTGACAGTTAACTATTGGTACACCTCTGAATTGTGGAGCTATAGACCTATAGACCTACGTACCTACAGACCTGCATACCTATGAAGCTACAGAGCTGTGGACCTTGGAAGCTCAATTTGCCAAAAAATCAAAGTTCTCAATTTTGAAAATGATTTCTGGGTTTTGGTCAAATGAGTTTTTAGATCACTTTTGTATACACTTCATGCCCCTTTTGATGATTTACACCCCCTTTATAGCTAATTACTTTCATAAACTTACACTTCCTCCGCTTCTTCAATCAAAAATCTCAAGACACCTACATTGAATCTTGTCCCCAATAGCTGCATAAGATGAGGAACCTGATTTGCTTTATGTGTCCAACCTCTGTATCTTTAACCTTTTTCTTCTCTCCACCTGTACAATCCTTCCTGGCGAGAAATCAAGTGATCCAGATTATCCAAGACGATCAAATGTTTGCAATTCTTTCATATTTTTTCACAAATTTTTCTAGGCATTTTTAAATGACCTTTTTGGAGGTATTTTGCTCAAAATTTCAAATCGAAACCTTTGTCAGTCCCTGAAACTAGGCAGCCGAAGGCTCTTTTTTTAGGGACTAAAATTAGATCTTCAGTTCTTCTTTCCAATAGTATAAGTGATTCTAAATTTTGAGTCCTGAGTCAAAAGTTATGATCTTGATAAGTTGAGGATGTCATTTTTACCTACAAAAGAAGCAAACATTAGTCCATAGAGTTAACAATGCATAGTAAAGACACTAGCTACTCAAATAAAACTAGAGATGAATCCTGAAATTTGGCTGAGTTTGGATTTCTAAAGCCTCGAAATTTCCTAGAATCTTTACCTTATCTCGACGAGGTCTAGAACCTATCTCAAAAGATTTGTCAGATATATTGAAATATATCTTAAGTATAAGGAATTAAATATATGTCAACTCATACATGCGACGAAGGTGGGGGTACACCCACGGCGATGGTGGCATGCGCGCGGAGGGAGTGCGTGCACATATGGAGGAGCGCACACGTGCAGAGGGGGAGGTGCATGCATGGTGATGTGGAGGAGCGCACGTGGTAGGGGGTGGAGGTGCATGCGGAAATGGTGGCATGCATGTAGAGGTGGTGCATGTGTGCACAGAGGATCCCACATGGACATAAGGTGAGCTACATGCACGACACTATGGAGGAGCACACGTGGCAGTAGTGGAGGTGCACACAATGATGGTGGCATTTGCACAAAAATGGTGCATGCACGCACAAAGGAGTGCACATGCATAGAGGGAGAGGTATGTATGTGGCAGTGTGGAGGAGTGCCCACGACAGTAGTGGAGCACACGTGGTGAGGGGTACACACACGATGCAAGGTGGAGGGACATGCGCGTGCAAAGGGAATGGGAGGTGTGCATGGAACTTTGCGCGCGCACGTGATGTGGGACGGGGTGAGTTTTCTCTTCTCTCTTTTTTTTTTTGTTTAATGTGTTTTTCAATTTTATTTATTTATTTATTTATTTTGACTTTCTGACTCTAAAATTCTAACTTCTAACTAAATTTTCTTCTCTCGACTCTCGAACTATGAGTCCAGGAGTCAAAAAAAGTAGGGGGGTCCCCATTCCTCACTAGGAATGGGGTGTGTGTTGTGGAGACCACAAAAAATAGCCCCAAAAAAGGAAGAAATGACCAAGGCATTTCTTCATCAGCAAACATTTCTCTGACATGTGTTAAACACCAACCAAGCTTCAAACATCCCAAGCATCTTTTGAATGACTTCTTAGTCAAAATCTCAAAACTTGAAACCTTCCAGCTCAGTGTGTGCATTGTGTATTCATTCCTTTTGATGTGTCAGGCTGTAGTCAATCAAAGTTTTTTGACATCTCAAAACAATCTTCCACTCCTCCTAGCTTATTCATTTGGAATCTCCACGAAGGCTTTTTATCAATCAATTGCTTGACTAGATGAGAGAATTAGTTCAAGGGCTCTTGGTAGGATGTCACGTTCTTTTAATTTCTAACCTTTTGCATAATTACTCCATGTCATTCAACACGTTACTTTTGATGAAATAATACTTTTGAATACAAGACACTTTGTTTTGCAATGTATCTTTAGCCATTTCAGATCTTTAGAATCCTTCAGACTTAACACTGTGTTTTCTTTCTTTCTTTCTTTCTTTTTGAATTTTGTATCCTAACTACGCTTAGACTATGTAGTCAGAACATCAGTGTCATTTCTTGGATTCAATCTCTTATGAACATCCCTTGCATTCCTCTTTTAGAACTCTTTTAGGAAACTCTCATGCCAAACAATGATCTTAGCAACCTTTTGAGGAGATCGCTCCTGTTTGAACTAGTCAGAGTTTGGATCATTTCTCATCATCTTTGACTTGAAATTGAACAACACCAAACACAATCAAATCTTTAAATTTCCAAAGTGTTGAGAACTTGTTAGTCTAGAGTCCTGATTTCCTGACTAAAAATCCCTAATTTCCACAAGAAATGTCTATTGCTCGGTTGGTATAAGGCACACAATCGTCCAAATATTTTGACAAAGAAATACCTCCTCTTGAAATTGGAACCAAAGAGTTGTTAGTAAAATCTTGAGAAAAAAAGAAAATCTTTCAAGTACACCTTTACCCCCAGGACTGACAGAACTTTGAAAGAAAACACATGACTGAAAGCAAAACAGACAACAAAACCCAAACAAAAAGACTTAACTCAAAGAAAACTAACACCTAACTAGAAAGACTAAAAAAGACTAAGAAAAAAAAAACTTATCTACAAAAAACATTGAATAATAAGAATCTGGGGTAGTTTTCAGTAGATTTCTCATTATGTCTAATAGTAATGAACCACCCCATATAGTTCTCAAAAATGCTAACTTGTCTTTGTACTCAGAAAAATAAAGTTTGGACAATCTTGGTTCAAATTTGGGGCACAAATCACACAAAATTAGAAGTTGTGGTAACTCTTTATGGCCATGATTAATCCACAAACAAGTTCTCTTACCTTTAGCATCATATTCAAATTGAAAATCATCAAACTAAGAGGGATAATGGAAAGATATCACCTGATCTAGAAAATCCCCCACCATAGGGGTATACTCACACATCATAATTTCTCCTTCTAGTGGTCTCATCTCATGGTACACCACTTCATGCACACATGGAGACACTTTAAGTTCCACTCTAGGCTCCCTTGGACTAGAAAACTCAATTACCAGCCTCCCTTCCAAATTAAAAGATTCATTACTATCATCGACCAAGATGTTTGCTGCCTCATATCCCAAAGAAACTTGTTCAAAATCATATTTTCCCTCCATTGCAATCTCCCAAGCTAACAAGAAATTGGGGCAACTTTCTTCTAAATGGAACCCAAATGGATGGATTCTACATGACTCATTTGTTGCATGTTTTGATATGTGTGTGGAATACCCGCAAATAGACATTTCCTCGATCAAGCTTGAGACCAAATTGAACACTCTTTCCATCTCTTCTAATGACATATCTTGCTTTGAAGGAGGCAGCTTATCATTATCCAATGGGGAGTCAATATCACCATAGGAAGAATTGGTGTCTTCTTCTTGATGACTTTGCGATTCAAAAATCTCACCAACTTTAGGATCTTCTACATTTCCATCACTTTTTGCAACTTCATGGAGTTTTGGAACTTCAAAATTTCCTGCACCCTCAAGATTTCTTGTCATATCCACACTTATTGTGACATCGACACTTGGAAGAATTTCTTCATTGAATGGGAACACAAACTCCTCTTGACCATCTTCATCATTTTTTTCTCCTACGGACTTATCACATGATTCAAAAATCATTGCACTAAATTGCAAGGGTTGCTCCTCCATGACTTGGTCAAGCCGATCCAAAACATCATTGTACCCATACCCATTTTTACTTGAACTCATGCCTATAATAAGATTATTCTCATTATTGATGTTCTTGTAAAGGCTAGAATTCCCACTCTAATTTTGAGAATAATTGTTTTGGGTAGCAAGTTGTCTTGGATGATTGCCTTGCTCTTTTGAATAATTTGACTTTATTTTGATGAGTTCATTGGATAAAAGAGACATCGTCTCCTTCATGGGCTTAAGCTCTCTAGCCACATCATTTTCTACTTCAATGGATGCAACTACCTTTTGTTCAAAGAAAGTGGTCTTTTGAGACTCATATATTGAATATGTAATTGTTGGCATTGGAGCAGTAGTAACCTAACTTGTGAATGCAACAGCTGCTTTGAAAATCTTTTCAATGGTATCAATGTCTCTAGGTGGGATCCTTCTTATAAAAATAGAATTTAATGAATCTATTGTTCTAAAATAGATCTAGATGGTAACCTCCTATGGTACAGTGTATGGAAACTCCATTCTTTGATACATCCTATAGAAACGATGATTAAACTATGAAATAGTCTCATGGGGATCTCTCTTAATTGAGATGAATTGATGATATAGAAGAGCTAGATCAACATAGATCTTGAATTGTTCTAGAAACTTTCTCTCAAAAGAGTTCCAATCCCTTATTGATGATGGTGGTAGATTGAGGTACCAATTGAATGCCATTTCCCCCAAAGTGTAAGGAAAAAGGAAGCTTACCACATCCATATGTTGAATCTGGTTTTGATTACAAATCTCTTTGAAAAATTTAAGATGATCCTCTATTGTTCGTGATTTTCCATAGATAAACCATGGGTAAAAACTTTTCAAGATTTTTGGGCAAGTCATGTAATGGTCCTGTTAGGTTCAAAGGTGAACTTTGGGCATTGAAGAAAGACATGGTGCATAATGATGGAAATGTGTGAATTCGAATGTAAAGTGAATGATGATGATGAAATGTGTAATGTGAATGGGTGGAGTTCTTGGAATCCCTTTATCACTATGATGCTTATGAAAGTGACTGATTTGTAGGAACTTGTGTTTATTCTAGAAAAGTGCACTTCTAGAGAAGCACACTTTCTCAAAACAGTGCACCGCAAAATTTTACAGAGCTGTGGACATGTAGAGCTATCAAATTTGCAAACTTGTAGGCCTGCGTACCTACGGACCTGCGGACCTGAATTTTTAAAAAAATTAGAAGTTATTTCTAAACTTTTACAGAGTGCAGATTATTGCAAGGGTGCAAAACTTTCAAAACTTTATCAAATCTTTCTTGTTTCCAATAGTAGGTTCTTTATTTAGGGCCCTCCTTCTAGCGCCACTTCTATTGGGTGTTCATTTTGCATGAGGTCAGTGGCAGGAATCCATAGTGTAATTCCTCTCTTGAAAAGAAAATCTTTTTAAGGATCCACTCCAAGGTTCAGTGTTTGCCTTGTGACGTACCAAAATCCACTTAGTAGAAGATAAATGTGAATGTTCTCAAGGAGGCCTTTGCTGGTCCTAAAACCCTTTTATGTTGGAATCGAAGTAAAATCCATTTGCTGTCTCAAAATATCACACCAAAAGAACAATATTTATGTATTTTCTATTTTTCAATGAATACAACTCTAATAATGCAGCTACTATGGGATCCTACTCTAACAAGGGGTTAGCAAAGCAAATAGCAAAACTGAAAGAAAATAACATGAAATCAAATAACTTGAAATTGAAAGTCTTAAACAGACATAAGCTACAGAACACAACACGTTGCTAGTTAAACCTTCGAAGGAATTGGTAGGAAACTAATGAAAATAGGAGCAGTGCTTCCTAGAATCCACTGATGTAATTGTCGGTGAGAATCTTTAACAAATCAAATGATGTTTCACTCTTCATCAAATCACAAGGCCATAGAAAGTGCACTCATGCAAGACAAAAAGCTATGTAGACACAATCGGGTGATCTCTTCTCAAGCTCATTACATAAATGGAATTCATATATCTATAGCAAAAAAAAAAACTAAAAGATCACACAACCAGAAACAACACAATAAACCTTTGGCTTAATCACAATCTCATGAATAAAATCCACAAAACAATGACACATCCAGGTAAGAATAAATACACTCCAAATGCTAGCACCAAAAGCATAACTTTATTGCATAATAACAATGGCATTTCTTACATTTTACAATGGGGTATTTATAAGAAATCCTCTCCTCAATTTGTGTTGAGAGTAAGAGATATCTTGATGCAATAAAATACTTTTAAAACATTTAAACAAACTAAATATATACAAACTAACAATATAACTGGTGCTTAGAGGGACTCCATCCATATTTTATTCATTAATTGGATGTATGAGCCCCTTATATGTCAAAAATAATGAAAGCATGAGAGAGAAAGTAGGAGGAGGTCATCAATCTAAGTGGAAGTGCATGGAGGCATCAAAAATGGAAAGTAGCCCTTCACTAGGCATGTGTCAGAGTTAACTTGCCATCAGAATGTGCTCTCGATGCATGGAAAGTGTTATTTTTAGAACTGGCAGTTAACTGTCAGCGCGCCTCTGAATTGTAGAGCTACATGAAAATGTAGAGCTGTGAAGCTATGGACCTATGTACCTATGGACCTGTGGAGCTACGAACCTATGTATCTGTGGAGCTACAGACCTATGTACCTACAAAGCTGTGGACCTATGGAGCTGTGGACCTTGGAAGCTCAATTTGCCAAAAAATCAAAGTTCTCAATTTTGAAAATAGTTTCTAGGTTTTTCTCAAATGAGGTTTTAGATCACTTTTTGTATACACTTCATGCCCCTTTTCTGATGATTTACACCCTCTTTATAGCCAATTACTTTCATAAACTTGCATTCCCTCCACTTCTTCAATCGAAAATCTCAAGGCACCTGCATTGAATCTTGTCACAAATAGTTGCATAAGATGAGGAACCTGATTTTCTTTATGTGTCCAACCTCTATATCTTTAACCTTTTTCTTCTTTCCACCTATACAATCCTTCTCGATGTGAAACCAAGTGATCTAGATTATCCAAGATGATCAAATTTTTGCAACTTTTTGATATTTTTTCGCAAATTTTTCTAGGCATTTTTAAATGACCTTTTTGAAGGTCTTTTGCTCAAAATTTCAAGTCAAAACCTTCATCAATCCTTGAAATTGGGTAGCCAAAGGCTCATTTTTTTAGGGAGTAAAATTAGATCTTTAGTTCTTCTTTCCAACGGTGTAAGCGGTTCTAAATTTCGAGGCCCAAGTCAAAAGTTATGATCTCGACAAGTTAAGGATGCTATTTTTACCTACAAAAAAAGAAAACATTAGTCCATAGAGTTAAAAATGCATAGTAAAGACACTAGTTACTCAAACAAAACTAGAGGTGAATCTTGAAATTTGGCTGAGTCTAAAATCCTAAAGCCCTGAAATTTGGCTAAGTCTGGATTTCTGAAGCCCTGAAATCTCCTAGAATCTTTACCTTATCTCAGGGAGGTCTAAAACCTATCTCAAAAGATTTGTGACATATATTAAAATATATCTTAAGTATAAGTTGATGTATAGATGTATAAAGGAAGGAATTAAGGAACTAAAATTTATGGACGTATAAAGGAAGGAATTAAGGAAGTTGATGTATATTTAATTCCTTAATTCCTTCCTTTATACGTCCATAAATTTTAGTTCCTTAATTCCTTCCTTTATACATCTATACATCAACTTATACTTAAATGATATATTTTAAACCCTTTTTTATGGCTACTTAGATAAAACTAGAGGTGAAAGGGGGGCTTGGGAAGCACACATACTGCTTTGGGAGCACAGTGGTGCATGCAGCATGAAGGAGCGTGTGTGCACAGAGGTGGATGTATGCGCAATGACGATGGGGGTGCGCACACAATGATAGTGGCATGCACGCGAAGGAGGTTTGCGCATGCACAAAATAGTACACACATGCAAAAGGGGAGGTGCATGAACAGTGATGTGGAGGAGTGTGTGTGGCAGGAGGTGGAGGTGCGCATGGTGACAATGGCACATGTGTAAAGTTGGTGCACATGCACATGGAGGAGCACACGTACACGGAGGAAGAGTTGCATGCACGGTGGTGTGGAGGAGCATGCATCGCAATATTGGAGGTGTGCATGGTGATGGTGTTGTGTGCGTGGAGGAGCGCACGCACTCAGAGGGAGAGGTGCATGCATAGCAGTGTGGAGGAGTGTGTGTAGCGGTAGTTTAGCACATGTGCATGGAGGGGAAGGTGGGCGCAATGAGGGGTGCACACATGACACGAGGTGGAGGGACATGTGTGTGCAGAGGGAATGGGAGGTGTTCACAGCACTTTGTGTGCACATGCAACATGGGACGGGGTGACTTTTCTCTTCTCTCTTTTTTTTTTTTTTTTGTTTAATGTGTTTTTCAAAAAAAAAAAATTTAATTATTTTTTTTTACTTTCTGACTCTAAAATTTTAACTTCTAACTAAATTTTCTTCTCTTGACTCCCAAACTACGAGTCCAGGAGTCGAAAAAAGTAGGGGGGTCTCCATTCCTCACTAGGAATGGAGTGTGTGTTGTGGAGACTACAACATATTATTCAGCAAAAATATCATTGCAATACGACCATGGAAGCCTTCAAAGCCATAGACACAATTGAGCAATCCATGAGAACAAGCATGAATCCACACATCCCATGCCATGCTTCCAACCTTTACAAATGCTCCCTTGGCTAACCTATCAAGCCTTGTCCCACTCAATTCTTTCCCTTTTTCTTTCTCTCTTCTCACACCAACAACTACCCTTATGGTTGCTTATATAGTGGCAAGTCCCACAAAACCAGCAAGTGGTATTACATAAACAATGTGCTAAAACCATGTACTACCTAACCCATTAACCCCACATTTAATATTGGAAATTTAATTTTTATCCATAATATTAAATAATTACATAAAATATTATCACAATGTTACAATACAACTCATCAAGTATATCCCATGGGAATCTTTAAATGTTGCACATCCATCTAGGTGCTCCTAGATAAACATTAAATAATAATATAATATAATATAATATAATATAACAATATTATGCAATGTGTGCAACACCCATAATCTCAAAATAAGCATTTTGGAAATATAAGAAGAGTAACTAAGAGGGGAGGGGTGAATCAATTACTAATAAAATAAATCTTAGATCCCTTAGATGTCATTACCAAATATAAACTGAAAACTGAATATTGTTGAAGCTTGGTAAACACATATAGAATGTTGTAAATTGGTAAAAACTTGACATATAAAATTTAGATGTTATCTGTGATTACCATTACTTTAACTTAGTTGATAATACATAAAAGAAAATAGCTTGAACACATTTGATACCAAGATTTAACGTCAATACCCAATTTGGAAAAAAACACCAATTGCAACTAGTTACCATTTTCACTCTTTTGAAGTGAGCCCTATTAGGAGCCAACCCTATTAAAGGTTACAAAACACACTATTATGTGTGACCTTGTTAGAGGATTTAATCACCCTATTGGGAGTGGCCTTGTTAGAGGTCTTTAGACAATTCAATAGAAATGCCACCTTGTTAGAGGATTTGCAAATAGTTGTTAAGCCAACTTTGTTAAGAAATTTTGATCACTACTACAATGGTTAGAGAGTAACAATGAGATGACCTAATTTGAATACAACTAAGTTGTTGATCACAGATCTCTATTCTAGCTTGCTTTGCTATTCCACAAGGATATTCTTCTTATCCTTCAAAATTTCTTCCTCTTCTCATCGTTAAATCTTCAATAACATCTTCTAGCTTTTACATCCACATCAACACACTTTGAAATCACAACTTCACCTTATACTTATATCTTTTACTTTATCAAGTTGGCTTAAATACAAATGACAATAATTAATATTTATTACCTCAGTCGGTTGGAATCAATAGATAAATCAATTAAGCTTACTATGACAAAATAAGAATGTCCTTTATTAGCTGGTCTAGCTTGATAGCAACTAACTCAGAAACAATTTCCTTTGTTAACCAAAAGAAGCTTGGTTAACACTAAAAACTGTATGAAAATGCTTTGGCAAATGAGTGAGCTAAATTAGCACCAGTTCCATCCAACTTTCCTTCATTAACTGAGTAAGCACAGTTAACACTCACTTTCTCCATACTTTCTTTTGACACTCGAGTGAACTCAATAGACACTGCCTTCTAAACTAGGAAATCACAAGAGCACTCGATAGACTTACAAAATTACATTCACTGCATGAGTGAGCTTGGCATATACTAACTAATAAGGATATGACATTTTTGTAACATCAAATACAACATAATTAATTAATTGTATCCAACAATCTCCCTCTTTGGCATTGATGGCAACATAACATGTCATAGCACAATGAAATTTTGGATTCAACTTTGAGAACTCCCTCTTTCATTAAACTTCTTCTTTGGAAAACTTCTCCCTCTTTGGTTCCTTACTTTATATTGGTTTCAAAAATTTCTCAGAGATATGACAATAAACTTTTCCCTCTTTGACAACACATGCCAAAGATAATGATTCTATTAATACCAATGTACCTTAAGTACTGATTCATTTGCAATATGCCCTTAGTAATTTTGCACCAACTAATTGACCTTCAATAGGTTCTGGTACTTGCAAAAATGCTCCAATGGGGTCATCAAGAAAAGAAATGAATGGGTATTTCTTGAAGTTATATCTAGGTCTATTACTAATATTAAACACTTCTTGTCTTGCCATTTTTGAAAATATGCTCAACAAATTCAAAAAATACCTCAATTTCACATTTTAGGGTTTTCAGTGATCTTGCATATCTCTAAACTTCTTCAACACTTCAAATCTCTCTTCAATCTTGCACTTAAGATTTTACACAAGAAAATGATGTTCATAAATCAATTTCCATCCTTTAAATCTTTCACAATATATACTTTGCATTAAATGTGTATCTACCACTAGTTTGATATAATGTTGCTATATAACAAAGAGGTTATTCTTCTTATATATCCTTATACTGATCATATTAAGAAATGTGCACTTCACTATAGACTCCTCTCAATGTCTAGAATATATTGTTAATTGTGCAACTTGTGATATTCTTTCTAACATCATTTATTATTAGCTGACACATTTTTTTACCCAGAATGCTTAATGTAGGTAATATGGTTAACATACAATAAGTGACTTTACTATTTTATAAGGTACATTAGGATGTGCTTCTTCCTAAACTATATGAGAACTTCCAGTTTCTTTTTCCTTTACAAATGTTTTCTTAAATTCTTCTATTCAGTTCCTTCATTTCTTCCTTCAGACTATCATCATTTTTTCTATTGTTCCTTCTATAGTTCTGATTCCTATTAAGATTTCTTCTATCCATTTTGCAAAAAAAAATTGTGTGTCCAAAGCTATTACATAATTGACATACAGGTACATTCATTCTTTTTCATTATTATGGTTGTCAGGAGCTCTACAATTCCTTTTGATGTGTCCAGGATTGTTGCATCTATAACAAACAATTTGTTTTCTTTCTCCACTTTCATTGTTGTGAGATCTTCTTCTATTGCCTGCATGGTTAGTGTTCCTTAAAATTCTACTATTTGCATTATCATAATCAAATTTAGATTTCTTACAATCTACTACATGATGTCCATATCCATGAAAATTATGACAATAAAAGTTTGAAATAGGTTTAAATGACTTACCTTTGTAATTGTCTCTAGTATGTTCAAGTTCACTACAGCTGGCATGAGATTCATTTCTTCTATTAGCCTCATCTTGATCAGATTCTTTAGATTTCTCAATAACATTCTCTTTAGATTTATCATCTATTTTTCTTATGTTTAGATTGTTTTTGACTTCTAGAGTATTAGGTTCTTTTCTCTCAATAGATTTCTTGGCAGATTGTCCAAGGAAAAATCCAAGTCCAATCTTGTCAAAACTAGGTCTTTGTATAGATATTTGTTCTTCAATCTTTGCACTACTAGTATATAATTTCTCAATTTTTTTATTGTTTGCACCAATTCACCTTCCAAAATAGTGTTTTATTTCTCTAATTCTATATGCTCCAACTTGGTAGATTCTAATTCATATGTAACTTTTCTTAGCTGGTATCTCATATCTACATTTTCAGCTTTTATTTCAAAGTCATTCTTTCCTCCATTTTTCTTAAGACTTAGCTTAAGTTCAACCTTTTTTGACTCATGTTTTAAAATCTCATTTTCTTTCTTTAGATCTTCAATATCATCATCACTATTTTTCTCAGTAGGTCCTTTTTTGCTCTGGATCATCTATCTTGTTCTTTAGTTCACCAATGTAAGCTTTTACATCTTTATATCTATCTTTTAGGCCATCTCTTTCATCAGTAAGGAGATCAGTTTATTCAAGAGCTTCTTTGAGATTCTTCTGTAGCTATTCCATATCCATAGAGATCTTATTCAAGCTATTAAGCCTCTTCTAAATGACTAGTCTCTAATACCAAGTGTTAGAAATAGATAATACTAAGAGGGGGAGGGGGGTATATCAGTATTTTTGATCTTTTTTCCCACAATTGAATATTATTAATTACTTTGCTACATGCATAAGAAAGAGAACCAATAATGCTAAACAATGTAAGAAACCATACATAAAGAGAACTCATAACACCATATTTTTTTAACTAGGAAAACCCTTGCCAAGGGAAAACCTTAGTGGGGATGAAACCCACAAGATGATTCACTATATAAAGAATCTGGTTAAGGATATTGACCATGTTAGGATTCTATGAAGAATGTATAGTGTCTCGAGCCTCTATTAGGAGACTAGGCCTTATTAGAAGCCTCAACCCTATTAGGAGTTGCTTCAACTCTATTAAGAGTTGGTAGATCATATATAGATGTGTGCAAGAAGACCCAACTGCCCTAACATGCAACTATATAATAAGTTCTTCAAGAGAATAGATATACATAAAAAAATTGATCACTTGTTTACTTTACAATTCTTATGATTGTCAATTCTTCATACAAGGGGTAACTACACATATATCAATTTGCATCATATCTTGCATCACATAACATTACTTCACATCACATATTATCTCATTGCATTCACATTTTAACTTCACAATTGAAGTTCTTTACTTATATCAAACATATTAATGAATTCTTCCTTAATCGGCTCACATATCAACCTTAGAGTTGGCTCATCAAGATTTGATAATTAAATCAATTCTTCAATTCATTCAACATAGTTTACTGACATGCTCTATTTTGCACTATAAAATAACTGCATTAATATTTCCTCCATGACTTGAACTAGGTTTCTTGTACAAACATGCACACTGGTATGCATCATCAGGATGATGTCATGCATCTAGGGTTAAATATTCAAGATAATATTCCAAGGGAATATTATTCTACAAACAAATCTTGTCATGTTGCTATAACATTGTCTAATAGTTAGACGATTTTCCTTCACAAATAATCATAACTAAACTACAAAAAATGTGTTTCCATAAATTACAACCACATATCTCACCTTATTTGATTGATTGGTCATATTTCCAACAATTTAAACCAAGGTTTCCTCCCTAACCCTTGTGACCAAGTGAAACAAGGGGAACCGCTCGATCATAACTCAAAACTTAGCCAATTCTTGACTTGAGGAGATCATGTGTTGGCCATAGATCTGGATGATGTAACAATGCAAGATATGTTAAAGCACTCAAGATCTACCTTTTCTACACCATCATAGCTTAAACTACAACATGTTAACATAACCATGCAATTAGGCAAAAACAGCATAGTTGCACCTTTGCCACCTTGACCCTAGTTGATGCTCAACAAAATGTGACTATGCAAATTGAATAGTCACAATTTAAAACATTCAAATGCATATTATAAGATATAGCCAATATTTAATTCAAAGCCCTAGTTGCCCATCGGGTGATTTATCATTCAAATATGATTCTTTGGTGGGAGGGCATTTTGGCTAACATTTCTGGTGACTCAAATAGGATGCAAACCTACTTAGCATATGACTAGTGATTATCAAAAGATCGATTGGGCTATGGAATCTTTGAAACCATGAAACTCATCAATTTTATTATTTTTGCCACATTTTGAGCTATAACATGCCTTCTTCTTTTGCAGCTTGTCAAAACTTAGAACCAAACCTCTCTACTACAAAACAAAACATGTGCTCATGTACTTCTTCAAAATATGAAAGAATAGGAAGGGAAAACTAGTCTAACTATGTACATGAACACTTATTTCATCAGAAGTAAGGCTTGAGATATGTTTGATTGACTAGAATAGGCAAGACTTCACCATTATGTAATTGAAAAGCATTAGATTGTTTGCAACTGATGATTACATAGGGACCACTCCATAAAGCATCAAATTTTGAATTTCTCCCTACCTTTTTACTTTCTATGTCCCATTCTAAAGCAAGATCACCTTCCTCGAAACTTATGGGCTTAGCCTTCTGTTCAAAACTCCTCTTCATCTATTGCTAATGTATTTGTAAGGTTTTTATTGTTTGACCTCTTTTCTTTTCTAGCTCCATCAAATATTCCATTCTTACATACATAATATCATGTTCAATTAATTCTAACTAATGAGCCAACTTAAGAGCAAGAAACACTAGTGATACAAGAAGCCTATCTTCTTTGCCATATACTAACATGAAAGGACAATTTTCTATGGCTCTTTTGGCCATTATTCTATCACCCCAAAGGGTAGTTTTCAATTTTTGGTGCCAACACCTTTGGCTATCTTCAATAGTTCTCTTGATGATTCTAATCAAATTTTTATTGGATGACTCAGCTAAACCATTTCCCTAAGGATAATAATTAGAAGATGTGCTCAAGAAAATTCCATGATCAATTGGCCATGCTTAAATTTGAGCTCCTACAAATGATTTAACATTATCTAATATTATGGTAGAAGGTGCACCAAAACTTCTAATAATTCCATCAAGTAATTCTACAAAAAAAAGCTTTTGTAGAGTCTTTTAAGGCTATTGCCTATGTCCACATTGTAAAATAATCTATAGAAGCTAGAATCTATTTGTGACTAGAGCTAGAAGGCGGGTTAATAGGACTAGTGAAATCTAATACCCACTAGGTAAAAGGCTGATCAACCTAGATGTGACAAAGTGGAAGGACTACAAGTTTATGTTTACCTAAGAAGAAGGTGCACATTCTACACTTCCTTACATGCTCATGGTAGTCATGGAACAAGGATGGCCAATAGTAACTTGCTCTCATGATCTTCATTGCAGTAGTTCTTGCTGAAATGTGGCCACCATCAAGACCATCATGAAGTGATTTAACTATCCTCTCTGCTTGATCTACATCAATACATCTTAGCAGGGCTCCATTGAAGTCTCTCCTAAATAGAACACCATCAGTTATATTATAAGGAATAGAAAATGGTTTGAAATATCTTCTCTTACCTTTATTTAACCCTTGAGTATATCTATTCCTAGCTAAGAAATTCTTCATTTCATCTATCCAACTCCTTGGACTATCATGTCTTGCCTTCTGTTATTCTGCTAATAACAAGACAAATTCTTCATTAGGATTATGAGATGAGATCATCTAGTCACACAATCCTTTTCCTCTTATTAGTTTGGTGATTTGAATATCCACATCATACTCCATTACCTTGGTGATCCAACTAGCTCTTTTCTCACTAATGTCTTTCCTTAACAAGAAAACCTTAACACTAGCATGAGGGACCAACAAATGGATTTTGTTATGAAACAAAAAATCTCTAAATTTTTTCAAGGCTCTTATGATTGCAAGGGCCTTCTTTTCCACATGGGCATACTTACTTTCATATTTTTTGAGTCCTTCACTAAAGAAAGTGATAGGCTTCTCTCATTTTTATCATTTAGTTGAGTCAAAATAGCAAAAATATTTGACCCTCCTCCTAAGGTGTAAAAAAATAAATCCTTATCAAAATTTGGTTTAATGAGAGTAGGAGTTGAAGCTATGGCTATGTTGATATCTTCAAAACCTTCTTTCCCTTCCTTGGTCCATGAGGAGGCCATTTTCTTTTCTAGCATAGTTGTAAGATGCTTCACCATAGTAACTAGGTTAGGAATAAATATTCTCACAAAATTTATTCTACCAAGAAAACTTTGCAGACCTTTCTTGTGACTAAGAAGAGAATGGGCAAGTATTGCCTTTTTCCTCTCTAGAGCAATATTCAAGCCATCCTTAGATACAATATGTCCTAATAATTTCCATTGGTTAGTGGAAAAGATAAACTTGTTTGGATTCAAAGATACTCTATACTCTCTACATCTTACAAACACTTGTCTGAGATGACCAAAATGCTTTGCTACATCCTTTAAATGTACTATGATATCATCAAGGTAGACCAATACAAACCTCTCAATCATATTTTTGGAGGACATCTCCATTTCTTTTTGAAATGTGGCACCAACATTCATGATTCTAAAAGGCATTTTACTATAGGCATAGGTGCCCCACTTAGTAGTGAAAGAAATTTTATATCTATCGGCTTCCTTGACTAACACCTAATTATAGCATAAGAATCTATCCAAGAAAGAGAATCTCTTTTAACCACTAACCTTGGACAATATTTACTCCATTAAAGGGAAAGGATCAGGATCTTTGAGGGAGGCTTGGTTAAAATCCTGAAAATCTATGCACAATCTAATCTCTCCATTCTTTTTCCTAATAGGGACAAGGTTTTCCACCCAAGAAGAATGTTTGATAGGGAAAATGATATTGACCTCAATTAATTTGGCTAGCTCATTTCTCATTAGGTGCTCAATCTTGGGGTTCACTGGCCTCTATTTTTGTCTAATAGGCTTGATATTATCCACCAAATCTATAGTATGTTGAAAAAAACTAAGGTCAAATCCCTTTAAATCATCATATGTCAAAGAAAATATATCATTAATTCTTGGCACAGATGAACAAAAATTTCTTGCTTCACCTTAGAACATACCTTCCCTATGCTTAATGTCCTTCCATTAGCAACTATGATTGGCATATGGTCTCCTTTATTTACAGGTAGATTCATGCCTCTTTCCCTCACTTGATCATAATGATTGAAGACACTCTCTAAGGTAATAAGACCCTTAGGTAACTTGTTCGAGATGAGGTTGATGATTTGATCACCATATTGTTCATGTAATCTCTACTAATTTCTATCTGAGAACTCTACTTCATTATGCAAGAAACTCACAATTTGTGCACCAGACTCAAAAATCTTCCAATGGATATCATTAGCAAGAATAGTGGCATTGACCACAATTTCATCCTCTACTTCTTCTCATCTTTGAGGCTCCTTGGAACATCATAAGATGCACCCACTACTGCAAGTCTATTAGTGTGTCTATTTTGTCTTCTAAAGATGCTTTGGATATTAAATGCATTGAAACCCTTAAGAAAATCCCACACTCTATGTTTATAAGACTTAAGAAAACTATTCTTAGTAACATTTTGATTCCTCACTTGATTGATCATGAACTCATTATCCTCATGCACACTCAATGCTTGGATTACTCTTTTTTGAGCAAGTAAGAGATCTTGAATCAATGCCCCATATTTTGCTACATTATTAGTACAACTAAATTGGAGCCTAAATGAGAAGTAGTATTTTTCTAGTGCAAGAGAAACCAACATCACACTATCCCATGACCCATTTTTATTTCTTGATCCATCAAAATACATACTCCATATCCCACTTGTATCTTCTTTGGTTTTCATCAAATTAGGGACAAAAGCATCTCATGCTAATGTACAATAAGTGCCCAAGCTAGTCTTTAAGGGTTTTGATATAGGGTCAAACTAATAAGCATTAGCCCAATCATTCAAGAGGAATCAA
The DNA here is from genome assembly GCA_028749045.1 of Cupressus sempervirens. Classification (NCBI taxonomy): domain Eukaryota; kingdom Viridiplantae; phylum Streptophyta; class Pinopsida; order Cupressales; family Cupressaceae; genus Cupressus; species Cupressus sempervirens. The sequence goes on from CM053788.1 coordinate 656,582,230, forward strand.
GTGTATTAGTTATAGAAGTGGTAGGCTCATTGTCTATATCATTTTCATCTATCTCTAGGATGGTGCAATTCATATTGATGATATTTGGAGTGTAGGACTCAATATGATAGAGGGATAATGGTTCTTCTCTAATAGAATCTTTGGTTCCATATCTAGTTCTAAAAAACATATACAACCAATTAGAAGATATATAACCACCTATTTGAGTAGTGAAGTCTCTTCAAAGAAAAATGGAAAAGTGTGGCTTGACCTCAACAATTGATATATCTTGAACTATAGTGCAACCCAGACATGCATGTAAGGCTATTTCAACATTCCTAAGGATTCCCATAGTCTTGACAATACTACCATCAAATTGTATTACCTTCTTAACAATAGGTTCACATTTCATTTTTAAGATATCAACAACATACTTGGGCATTACTAAACTACTAGCATCTGAATCAATCATGTAGTTGTGGACTAGCTTATCTCCTATAATTAGAGAAACATAAAATGGAGGTCTAACCCTTTTACTTGTTTCTACCTCCTTTGATGGTTGTGCAAAGCTCACAACATTCTCCACACTAGATGATTGATCTCTGAGTTCAATGTTTTCCAACTCCTATTGTAGTAACCTCCTTTGTAATGATATAGGAGTTACAACATGCCACACAAAAAATTTTGCATTGGTCTTCCTCATTTACTCTACCACACTAAAAGGAGCATTAGATTTATTTTTTTTTGTGAGCCTTTGAAATAGAAGCTTGAGGTGGGATAGTCTTTGGATTATTCATATTATCTTTTCTTTCACCCTACCTTTGTTGCTAAGGGGCATTGGTAGTTAGATTCACATTGTATTACTGGGCAACTACTTGTACATGAGGTACTATACTTGATGTAGATGTTTGATTAGGAGTTTGAGAGGAAACTTCTTCCACAACACTTCTCTTGCTCTTGGTATTATAAGCATGGGAATCTTGGTCTACATTATCATGTTCATCTACTAGGTAGTTCATAAAAGAACAATCCTCCTACTAAAAAGTATCAATAGGTTTATTAGCATTGTATTACTGGGAAATTATTTGCTCTATTATAGTTAAAGCCAAATAAGATTTTTCCTTTTGACACTTGCAATATCCATAGGAGTAGTTACAAGAAGGGTAGAAATCTTGATCTTGGGCAAGGTTATTTTGAGGGACTAAGGCCCTATTTAGGTTCGTGTACAAAGACTAGGGGTGGTCAATAGGCTATTCTAATTGGGAGGTCTACCATGAATGGGACCATGACTTTGGAGTTGGAGAGACTTATTATTTTGAGCTTGCTACCTTTTGATAGTCACCAGCTCATTCCCCATCTTCTACACTACTACTCTATTGTCTTTAGTCTTCCTTTCTTGGTCATGCATCCTCCTTTCTACATTTTTCATTAGTGTCTACATCATGGATTGAATCCTACCAACCCCATCAGAGGATGTGGGGGCTATTGGAATCATAACAAGAGGCTCACTTATAGAGGAGACATTAATAGGGGCCAGAGTGAGTTGATCGTTAGGCATGTTGGGGAAGAAAGGCATTAGGGACCTTGGAGATAACTTTACTCCCAATATTAAAATATTCTCACCTCTTATGGTAATCTCATAAGCATTTGACCAAGTGTCACCTCCCATAGATTGTAGAGTGATAGCAATATCACTATGAAAGGCTCTAAGATAATACAAGAATACATTATTTGGAGAGGGCTTCACTACAGTAGGTATCCTATCCCAGGTCTTCTAAAGCCTATAATTGAAATCAATCATACACTCATGGGGAGCCCTCTTGATAGTTGTTAGTTGTTCCAAAACTAATAGGTGATCACTTTTTTCCTTGAAATGTTTGAATAAGGATGCCCCTAACCCATCCCAATAAGTAATGGGGTTATGAGGAAAAACTCTATACCATTGTAGCACCTTTCCCTTTAGGGATGAGGCTAGGATCCTAACTGTTACATCGTCCTCAATGATGTTAAGAATATTACAAACATTAAACACATGTTGAATATGATCAATAGGGGAGATAGAGGATTTACCAGTAAACTTAGGTGCACTTCTAAGAGCTAATATTGGTATTTCATTCCTTTGGGTTAATAGGAGGGGGCTTCCCCCATTGAAAGTGGCAAAAGCATGAGCTCTAGCCATGTAAACAAGTGATCTATTAATATTAGTAGATGGTATCCTAGGCTAAGACCTAACAATAGGAGGGGTAGAGATAGATCTTATAGGAGTATGTGTTGATAAAATACTCCTAACTACTGATAAGGATACCCTAGCCTTTCTTCTTGAATTTTAAAAAGAAAGCTCTTGATTTTGAAAGTTACCTCTAGAGGATACTCTCATTTGTTTCTTGGGTATGAATCATGGGGTCTAGGAACTAGATTGTTCTTGAAAGTAAGGTCACCAAGTACCTTTGAACAATGAGCCTTTAAAGGCTTAATACTGAAGGTAATACTATCTCCTCACCATGAACATAGTATCTTTCTTTGAGGCCCAAAAACTTTTAAATGTTTTAATATGATGTCCCATTGAACATGCTGAAAACTATTATCAAAAAATATTTTACCCTTGTCCAAATTCTTACCTAAGGACAACCTCATGAAACATGGAAACAACCTCCAAGCTATGGGAATTAAACTATGAGTTTGAGCCTCCAGAGAAGGATGACTTCCTTTACTATTAGGATTCAAGAAAAAACAAAGGTGGAATACATGAAAGTAACTACCTAATCTATTCTAATGAGGTGATGCACTAAAATAGGGTGTTTAGGCTAGTATCTACTCATACATGCACAATACTATTATTATGACAATCCAAAGATATACAAATTCAAACTTACTTTAATCTATAAACTACATAAAGATTAGAAAAGCACATGAGTAACACAAGGAAAAATAAATAAATACTTCACTTCTTATTATTCATGGGCCAAAGAGATATAGAAAATGAAGATTACAGATATTTTTAGTTCATCAAAGAGAGGAAAACAAGCTTACATGGTTTAATGATGGTTGAATGAAATAAGGCAGAAGGTCATATAATTCAAAGGCAAAGAGGGAATTTATAGTAGCATGCCAAAGAAATTCTAGAGAAAATAGAGAAGATCTAACCCTAAGAAAGAGTATAATATTTTTCTTTATAGTACTAGTATAACTTGGATAACTTCCCTCATAAGATAAAAAACAACCACTAAAATCAAATCTTTAGAGAATAATCACTACAAAATTGAAAAGATCTGATTATGACATAAATCTATACATGAGAAGATCACTTCTTCACCAAAAAAATGTCCAAGAGGTTAAGAGTGATGGTCATTTAATCTCTAACTGAATGAATGGATCAATCAATGGTAATGGAGTATCTCTTTGCATTTATCAAGTCTAGGGATCAATGAAAGTGGTTACAAGAGATCAAAAGATTAGATTCATCACTCAAGGAATTGCTTCCACTACCACCAACTTCCAAATCGATCATGACTCTTGGTCAACTAAGATTTAACCATCAAGTCCCACTATATGGACCAAAATTTCTTACCATTATACCACTCTATTAGTGATTCTACCTTTATGCCTTTCGTTTGACCATCCACTATCATAACCTAGCCACCACCTTCCTTAAATAATAGTTACTAGTTGTGAAACTATGACCATTAGTTCATCACAACCTTGCAACCTACTCTTAGCATTATTTACTAACCATTGAGACCTTCTGAAGGTTGAGCTTTGACCACATATGTAACATTTCCACTTTAAACCAAGGTTTCCTCCCTAACTCGTGTGACCAAGAGAAACAAGGAGAAGCACTTGATCTCAACTCAAAACTTAGCTAATTCATGACTCTTGGAAATCATGCACTAGTCGTAGATCTAGTTGATCTGATGGTGCAAGATATGTTTTAAAGCACTAAAGATCTACCTTTTCTACACCATCACAACTTAAACTACAACATGTTAACATAACCATGTGATTAGGTGAAAATAATGTAGTCATGATTTAAATAATGTAGTCAAAAAAATTTGACTATGTGAATCACATAGGCATGATCTAAAACATTCCAAGGAATAATATAAGATATAGCCAATTCTTAATTCAAAACACAAGGTGACCGTTGGGTGATTTATCATTTAAAATTGATTCTTTAATAGGAGGGAACTTTGGCTAACACTTACCTTTGTCATTGTAGTCTTTGTAGCTTTTGATATCCTTTTTTCCTTTGAACTTGCTTAATTTCTTATTATCTTTACTTTTTTTATTTGGAAACCTTGCAACAATATTGTAACCAACGTCTTCATAAGAGAAAAAATCAATGGAAGTTTTCCTTTATATTTACCTTTGCCTTTTGGTAAACTTCTTGCAAGCAAGGCTTCAATAGCTTCAAGGTCAGCATCTTATTCTTCTTCTTCTTCATTATTAGCCTATTTGCCTTTTAAGTTTACTCTCTTTCTACCAAGAGTTAGTTTGTCTTTGAATGTTGATTATATTCTCGAAGATCTAGGAAAATAGTTATCAAAATTATCCAACTCAAAAGTTGTTAACCTTCCCACTAGTGCATCCAAAGTTATATCATTTTTGGGATCACATCTCATCTCTTAAATAGATAAAACTCTAATTTCATAAATAGGAAGAAGATTTCTTTATACCTTGTTTTTCAGATTGTGGTGATTGATTAGGAAAGTATTGTACATGTTCCATAGTTTCTTGGTAGAAATACTCCATAATTTTATCCCTAGAGCAACAAAAATACTTGTACAAAAGGGCTTAGGGTTGGGGATTTTTTCATAAGGTGTGATGCAAAAATTGTATCTTGCAGTACTATTGAGTGGTAAGGAATTAAAATTTATAATAAGGTTGTAATAATTGGATCATAATAATATTGGATTCATTGTTTGGTGGATGCAGCCAAGGAATTGGGTGAACCACATTAAAACTTGGTGTCTTGTGTTCTCTTCTATGTGCTTTATTATTTTTATGATATTGTTTATATTTGCATGGAATTGTTATTTCTCTCCGTAGATTATCCTAACAAGTGGTATTAGAGCAATTTTTTTTAGTCATCCTCTACAAGAAAGTTTCATAGTTGAGTAGGACTCTCATGGTTAAGTAGGAGTGATGACAAATGAGGGTAAGCTAAAGGTGGAGAAGTTTAATTAGTAGAACTTTCAATTATAGAAGATGTAAATAGAGGACTATCTTTATCAAAAGAATTTATGGAAGTCATTGGAAGGGAAAACCAAGAACCAAGGAACTATGATAGATGAGGACTAGGAGATTTTAGATAGAAAGGTACTTGGAAGCATTTGATTATTCTTGGCACCATCAGTGACATTTAAGATTACAAAAGTGAAGACAATAGAAGAGTTGATGAAAACCCTAGTGAAACTATATGAAAAGCCCTTTGCTTGAAACAAGGTATTTCTCATGAAGCATTTATTTAATATGAAGATGGTTGAAGGTGGATCTATTACAGATAATTCAAATGAGTTTAATATTTTAACTAGTCATTTATTTCTTTGAATGTCAATTTTGATGAAGAAATTAGGGCTCTCTTGATTTGGTGTTCTTTGCATGAAAGGTGGAATGGCTTGGTAATGGCTATGAGAAAAAAAAAATTGGATCTAATACCCTAAAATTTGATGATGTCATTGGTGTTATTCTGAGTGAGGAAACTCATAAGAAAACTCAGGTAGATCTACATCAAGAAGTTCTTTGAATGCATAAACATAGGAAGAAGGACTGAGAGAGAAAATAAATCAAGAGGAAAGTCAAAAAGAAAGAGGTCTCAATCCAAAGGACCAAGAGATTGTTGGTACTATGGGAAACTATGACATTACAAGAAATATTTATAGACTTTAAAGAATAATGAAGGAGATAAACCAGAAGTGAACAAGGAGCCAAATGTAGTAAGTAATAAATCCAAAGAGGATTCTTTTCTAAAGAAAGTGTTGATGATTCTTGGGATTTAAATTCTGAGGTTTCATTTCATGCTACACATCATAGAGGTTATTTTATTGATTATGTCTAAGGGGATTTTGGGCTTGTATATATAGGGGGATAATGAACACTAGTAGATTGTTGGAAAGGGAAAAGTTAAGATTAAGTTGTAGAATGAGAATCATTGGCTACTACATAAGGTATGACATGTTCCAAAGTTGAGTAGGAATTTAATTTCAGTAGGGAAACTCGGTGATGAGGGTTGTATAGTTATATTTAATGATAAAAATTGAAAGGTTTCAAAAGGTTCCCTTGTAGTAGGAAAAGGTGTGAAAGTATACATCTTATATCTTTGTACAGGTCATATTGTTCCTTCTACTTTGATTATTTCAAAGAAAAATGAATGTTTAGGAACAATTGTTGTAGATTTAGAAAGAACACTATAGAGCAATGACTTGGGCATGTGAGTGAGAAAGGTATGAAATTACTTCATTCAAAGAAAGTTTTGCCAGGTTTGAAATGTGTTAATATGATTTTTTTTGAAATTTGTGAAGAGGGAAGGAAAAGAAAAGTGAGATATTAGAGCTTGTGTATACGAATGTATGGGGATGAGCTCAAGTATCTTCCCTTGGTTTCTCTCAGTATTATGTTACATTTATTGATGATGCAACTAGAAAAGTATGGATTTATATCCTTGGACATAATTATGAAGTATTCAAACTTTTAAGAAATGGAAATCCTTGGTTGAAAATGAGATTGGTAAGAAATTAAAATATCTCAGATCTAATAATGTTGATAAGTATTGTAGTCATTAATTTGAACATTATTGCTCCAATAATGGTATTCATAGACATAAAATTGTTCCAAGGACTCCACAAGAAAATGGGGTGGCTACAAGCATGAACAAGACTATAATGGAGCATGCAAGGAGTATGAGTTTGCATGTATGGTTTCCCTTAAATCTATAGGTGGAGGTTATTAATACTATTTTATATTTGATTAATAGAGGTCCTTATACTCCTTTTGGTTGTGGTATTCTAGAGGAAGCATGGACTAGTAGAAGGTGAGTTATTCTTTTCTCAAAATCTTCAGTTGTGAAGCATTTGCACATATAGATTCTAAAACTAGAACAAAGCTAGAAGCTATCTCAAAGAAATGTGTATTTGTTGGATATGACATTGATGAACTTGATTATAGGCTTTGGGATTTTGAAAATCATAAAATTGTAAGATGCAAGGATGTCATATTCAATGAGGAAGTGTTTTACCAAGATCTATTGTAAGAGCATGAGAAGAAAGAAGATGATATGTAGTGCTCAATGATACTCCAAAAGATGATGTTCCATCAATTCTTCATGATCTATAACTACCACAATAATAAATACCACACACCCCAGTGAATTTTAGATGGTCAACAAGGCTAAGTAGACCTCCAAAAAGATTTTCTCCTTCTTTTTACTCTATTTTACTAACATATGTTGGTGAACCTAAATGCTACAATGAAGTTGTGCAAGTGGATACAAAGATTTAGTGGGAGTCTATGATAGCAGACAAAATGGACTCCTTGTAGAATAATTGGGTTTATAGGTTGAAAGAAGAGGATGGAGGTAAGAAAAGATTTAAAGTCAAGTTAGTTGTAAAAGGATTTACACATAAAAAGGGCATTGATTTTGATAAGATATTCTCTCTTGTTGTAAAAATGAGTTCTATTTGCATTATTTTAAGTATTGTGGCTACTAAAGATTTTCATTTGGAGAAGCTTGATGGTAAAAATACCTTCCTTTAAGGTGATTTACATAAAGAGATACATATGCACATGCACAAGGATTTGAGGTTAAAGGTAAGGAGAACTTAGTGTGTAGATTACAAAAAAGTTTATATGGCTTGAAGCAAGCACCTTGACAATGGTATCTAATATTTGACAATTTTATGCATGAGCATGAATACAATAGGTATCAGTTAGATCATTGTGTTTATTTTAAGAGGTTAGATGATAACATCTACATTATTTTATGTTTATATGTTAATGATATGCTTGTAGTTGGGTCTAACATGGATCATATTAAGGGGTTAAAGGAACAATTAGCACATTCATTTGCTATAAAGGATTTGGGGGAAGCAAAAAAAATCCTTATTATGAAAATTTTCAAAATGAGAAGAATATAAAATTTACTTTATCTCAAGTTAATTATATTGTGAAAGTGTTGTAACATTTCTCTATGGAGAATGCTAAAGTTGTTAGCACACCTTTACCTGGTCATTTGAAGTTGAGTAAATAGATGTGTCCAAAGAAAAAAGAAGAGAAGGATAAGATCTCCAAGGTACCTTATGCTTTAGCTTTAGGCAACTCGATGTATTCCATGGTATGTACAATGCCAAATATTGCACATGCAGTAGGAGTTGTTAGCAGGTATATGAGTCATCCAGGGCTTGAACATTGGAATGTAGTCAAATGGACTCTCAGATATTTGAGAGGAACATCTAGTAAGTGTTTATACTTTGTGGGGTCTACTACTAATTTTCAAGGCTATGTCAACTTAGATTTAATAGGAGATATTAAGACTAGGCAGAGTACTACAAGTTATATGTTTACTATTGGTGGGGTAGCAATGAGTTAGGTTTCTAGGTTATAGAAGGCGAATGCTTTATCAACTACAAAGGAAGAGTACGTTGTTGCTACAAAAGCATCCATGGAGATGATATGGTTTTATTTGTTCATGGAAGAATTGGGACACCCTCAGAAGGATAATTATTTTTGTATAGATAGTCAAAGTGTCATTCATCTTATTGGAAATATAAGAGGAGTAACTAAGAGGGGAGGGGTAAATCAATTACTACTAAAATAAATCCCAGATCCCTTAGATTTTAGTACAAATTGCAAATAGATAACTAAATACTGTTGAAGCTAGATAAGCACATAGAATGTTGTAACTCAGTAATAACTAGATTAGCTCAGTAAATGATTAACAAAGAAACCTTTAGATGTTATCTATGATTACCATTACTTTAACTTAGTTGCAAATAGATAAAAGAAAATAGCATGAACACATTTGATACTAGGATTCAACATGGAAACCCAATTTGAGAAAACCCACTAAATGCAACTAGTTACGATTTTCACTCTTTTGAAGTGAGTCCTATTAGGAGCCAACCTTGTTAAAGGTTAAAAAAAACACTATTAGGTGTGACCCTATTATAGGATTTAATCACCCTATTAGGAGTGGCCTTGTTAGAGGTCTTGATAACAATTCAATATAATTTCCACCTTGTTAGAGGATTTTCAAATAGTTGTTAAGACAACTCTATTAGGAGATTTAGATCACTACTACAATGGTTAGAAAGTAATAGTGAGATGACTTAATTTGAATGTAACTAATTTGCTGATTACATATCTCTGTTCTAGCTTATACTTGATCCTTCCTAATTAAATATATCTTTGCTACTCCATAAGGATATTTTGCTTATCCTTCAAATTTTCTTCCTCTTCTCATCATTAAATCTTTGATCACATCATCATGAATTACACACTTTGAAATCACAACTTGACCTTATACTTGTATCTTCTACTTTGTCAAGTTGGCTCAAAAATAACTTAGAATGATCAATATTCATCACCTTAGTCAGCTAGAATCAATAGATGAATCAATTAAGCTTAATATACCAAAATAAGAAAATCCTTTGTTAGCTAACCTAGTTTGGTAGAAACTAACTCAGAAATGATTTCTTTTGTTAACTAATAGAAGCTCAGTTAACACTACAAACTAACAAAAATCCTTTGGCAACTGAGTGAGCTTGGTTAGCACTAGTTCCATCCAACTTTCCTTCATTAATCGAGAGAGCTCGATTAACACTCACTTTTTGCAAATTTTCTTTTGACGCCTAAGTGAACTCGATAGACACTACCTTTTGAACTAGGAAAACATAGGAATGCTTGGTAGACATTGAGAACTATCTTAACTACCCAAGTGAGCTTAGCATATACTGATTGATAATAATATGAAATTTGTGTAACATGAAAGACAATACACAATTAATCAATTATATCCAACAATCTCCCTCTTTGGCATTCATGGCAACACAATATTTCATAGCACAATGACATTTTGGATTTGGCCTTGAGAACTCCCTCTATCAATATGAGCTCTTCCTTTCACTAGATTATGTCTGTAATAACTACTACCAAGTTCATTTAGAACTTTCTCCCTCTTTCAAAAAACTTCTTCTTAATAAAATTCTCCTTCTCTGTTTCCTTACTTTATTTAATTCCAAAAGTTTCTTAGAGATATGACAATAAAATTCTCCCTCTTTAACAACACATGTCAAAGATAATGATTTTGTAAATACCAATGTACCTTAAGTATTGATTCATTTTCAATATGCCCTTGCTAATTCTACACCAACTTATTGATCTTCAACAAGTTCTGGTTGATGCATTCACTAAAATTCATTTAGTGAATTTCAGATAGGGGAATGATCCTAGTTTACTTCTTAGATACATAAATGCATCCTTAATAATGGCTTAGTGAATATGTCTACAATTTGTTCTTTTGTATTCTCATATTCCAATCTAACTTCTTTATTCTACACTAATTCTCTTAAGAAATGATATTTTATAGCAGTATGCTTTGTTTTGGAATGCATTACTGGATTCTTTGATATGTTTATTGCACTGGTGTTATCACAATACATGACTACTTGATCTTTGATCTCTACCTTCATTCATTCAAATAGTTGTTTGAACCAAACAATTTTAGAACAATTAACAATTATTGCTACATATTATACCTTTGCTATGGATTGAGATGTACAATTTTGCTTCTTGCTTGTCCAAGATACTAGTTTCTTGCCAGGAAAGAATGCTCCACCACTAGTGCTTTTTCTATCATCAATAATTCCTACCCAATCAACATCAGTAAACACTTTCAAGTCCAAATTTCCTCCATTTTTGTACCATAAGCCATATTCTTTAGTACCTTTTAGATATATCATGATTCTGTTAATTTCCATCATGTGATTTTCTTGGGATTCGCTAAGAATCTTCCCACCATACCAACTATTAATACAATATCATGCCTTGATGCACTACATACTAAAATTTTCCAATCATTAATATGTATGTGGTTTGATCTACTAGCTTGGAATCATCATTTTTGGAAAGCTTATGTCCAATAGACATAGGAGTTCCAACAAATTTTGAATCTTTCATTCCAAATTTATTCAGTATCTCCTTGATATATTCGGATTGAGTGATGTACATACCACCTTTCTTCTATTGTATCTACAACCCAACAAAAAATTTTATTTCACCAAATATGGACATCTTAAATTATTTACTCACTTCTTCTGAAATGCTTTGCATAAGTCATCATTTCCTATAAATAGAGTATCATCAACAAAGATTTCTACCAACACAATCTTCTTATCTAGTCCTTCTTTCATATATAGACTATTGTTGTCATTTTTCTATTGAAAATCAATATGTACCAAGTAATTATGTAGTCTTTCATACTAAGCTCTAGGGGCTTGTATGAGACCATATATTACTTTGTGTAATTTGCAAACCATGTCTCTTTTACTAGGATCTACAAAAATTTCTAGTTGCTCAATGTAGACTTCCTCATCAAGAATTCCATTCAAGAATGCAGATTTGATAGCTATTTGATATAGTTTAAATCCTCTATGTGTTGCATATGCTAGTAAAGTCCTAAAACCTTCTAGTCTTGCTATAGGAGAAAAAGTCTCACCATAGTCAATACCTGCTTCTTGAGAATAACTTTTGCATACTAATCTTGCTTTGTTTCTTGATACTTTTCCATCTTCATTGAGCTTATTTCTAAATACCCACTTTGTACCAATTACATTTTTATCCTTGGGTCTAGGAACAAGAGTCCAGGTTTTATTCTTTTCTATTTGTTCTATTTCTCCATTCATGGATTCAATCCAACTTTCATTTTCCAAAGCATTTTTAACACTTCTAGGTTCAAATTCAGCAAGTAAACATGTACCTTTTAATTTTCTTCTTGTCATTGTTCCATATAATTTGTCTCCAATGATCTGATCAGTTGCATGATGCCTTCTAACATATCTTGCTAACATAGGCTCCTTGGTCTTTAAATGAGTTCCACCATCTTTTTGAATTTTAATTTCAAGCTCAGGTCCTTTTGTTTGTGACTTGGGTCCATTAGGGTTGGTTTGAACTAGCTTAGCAACCTCTAATTGTGACTTGGGTCCTTGTAGCTTAGGTTGCACTATCTGCAACTCGAGAGATGAAGCTTCTTTTCTCTTAGATAGATTTGGTAGAGAATTAGGTTCATAGTAAATAAATCTCCTACAATCTTTAGGTTCCTTATTGCTTTCTTCTTCACTCTTTTTTGCAAATTCATCAATTTTGACATGTGCATTTTCTATAATTTTGTGTGTAGACAAATTCAAACATATGTATTCTTTACTTCTACAGGAATATCCTAGAAATATGACTTCATCACCTTTTACATCAAATTTTCCTTTTCTAGATTCTTTCAATATATAAAATTTGCTGCCAAATACTTTCAAGTAATTTACATTAGGTTTGTAGCCATACCATAGCTGATAAGGTGTTTTGTTTGAATCTTTCTTCAACTTAACTCTATTCAAGGTATGAAGTGCAATACTAATAGTTTCCTTCCAATATTTGAGAGCAACATTCTTTTCAAACATCAATGTTGTTTTGCAGTCCATGATAAATCTATTGCTTCTTTTAGCTATACCATTCTGTTGTGGTGTACTAGGGGTTGATACTTGTCTTTTGGTTCCTCTTTCAATGCAAAAATTATTGAATTCATGGTAGATGAATTTACCACCTCTATCTCATCTTAAGCATTTCAACTTCTTTCTAGTTTCATTTTCTACTCTTGCTAGATACCACTTGAATTTTTTAAAGGCTTTTGATTTTTCTTTTAGGTACATTATTGTCATCATTCAAGAATAATCATCAACAAAAAGAATGAAAAACTTTTCTCCACTATAACTCTCTATTCCAATAGATCCACATAACTCTATATGAACAATTTTTAAGACTTCCTCTCGTTGATAGTCTTTGCTCTTGAAGCTTGTCTTTCCCATCTTACCAATTCCACAATTCTTGCAAAGACCCATGTCAATTTCTTTTAAGCTAGGAATACCTTTTACTCTTCTATGTTTTCTTATTTTAACTAGATTATCAAAGTTCACATGACATACCCTTTTGTGCCATAACTAGCATTCCTCTACTTGAGCAATAAAACATGAACAATTATTTAGATCAAGATAAAATAGATTACATTTTGTTTGCTTGCCAGATCTAGCCAAATTTCCTTTTCCATCTAGTAATTAAGCCTATCCTTTCATGAATTCTACCTTGAATCCAATGTTATTCAATTGTGCCACACTCAGTAGACTATGCTTCAGTCCTTCAACCCAATAAGCATTATCACATACAATTTCTTTAGTCAACAAGATACATCCTCTTCCTTTTATGTTACAAGGTTCATTGTTTCCAAATCTTACACTACCTCCATCATAATATTCCATATGCTCAAATTTTGTTTTGTCACTAGTCATATGATGTGAGCAAGACTATCAATAATCCATATATCATTTTTGCTAACATGAGATATAAGTGCCATCTTATCTCCTTCATCATTAGATTCATCTTTCACAACAATATATACCATTTCATCTTCACTGTTATCATAATCTTTAGCTATAACACAATATTTCTTACCTTTTTCCTTGAAGTTCTTGTAGTTCTTGGAGTCCTTCTTACCTTTATGCTTGTTAATTTTCTTCTCATCCTTGATTTCCTTGTTTTGAAACCTAGTAGCAATGTGAACAACTTCTTCACAAGAAAAATAGATCATAGGAACTTTACATATGTGCTTTCCTCTACCTTTGGAATACTTCCTTGCAAGTAGGGCTTCAATAACTCCAAGATCATTGTTTGAACTTTCTTCTAATGTTCCATCTTCTTCACTTTCTGATTGACTAGGCTTTGACTTGTTACCATTTTCTTTGAGTGTGAGTCTAGCTTTAAATGAAAATTCATTTTTCTTTGAAGTAGAAACATACTTATCATAGTTATCTAATTCAAAAGTTGTCAATCTTCCAACTATAGTATCCAAGCCTATTTTGTTATTTGGATCACATCTCTTTTCTTGAATAGAAAACACTCTAATTGCATAAATAGGAAGAAGAGTTCTAAGCACTTATAATAGTTTCCTCCTTAATGTCTCCTCCAGATGCTTTGATTGTACTTACACTAGCCTTGATTCTTTCCACATATTTTTTAGTGTTTTCATATTCTCTCATTCTCATTTGATCAAATAGTCCTCAAAGGCTTTCTTCTTTGGCTCTTCCTAAATTTTTATCTCCTTCATAGATATCTTTTAGTTTTTTCCACATTTCAAAAGTAGTTTTGCAATATTTTACCTCATCAAATTCAGCATAACTGAGAGCAGATGCAATGTCAATCATCATAATATTATGATTCTTCTTTTTAGCAATATCTTCAACTGATAATGTTCCACCGGGAGTTTTATATTCATCATTAAGATATTTTCAACTTGAATTAGTTATGGTAGTTAGATGCAACCTCATTAGTCCTTGCCATGCTGCAAAATTGTCTCTGTTCAGTTTGGGAATCTCTCTTTTGTAAGATATCTTGATCTTTAGCTTAGGTCCTTCAAACCTTCTCTACAAGCACCAAAAGATCTGATACTAATCATTGAAAATATAAGAGGATTAACTGAGAGGGGAGGGGTGAATTAGTTACTACTAAAATAAATCTCAGATCCCTTAGATGTTAGTACAAAATGCAAATGGATAACTAAATACTACTAAAGCTCAATAAATAGACAAAATGCTTTAACTCGGTAATAATTAGATTAGCTCAATAAATCATTAAAAAATAAACCTCTAGATGTTATATGTGATTACCATTACTTTAACTTAGTTACAAAAACATAAAATAAAATAGCATGAAAACATTTGACACTAGGATTTGATGTGGAAACCCAATTTGAAAAATACCACCAAATGAAAGTAGCTACAGTGTTCACTATTCTGAAGTGGGCCTTGTTAGGAGCCAACCCTATTAGAGGTTAAAAAATACACTATTAGGTGTGACCCTATAAGAGGATTTAATCACCCTATTAGGAGTGGCCTTGTTAGAGGTCTTGAGAACAATTCAATGGAACTACCACCTTGTTAGAGGATTTGCAAATAGCTATTAAGCCAACTTTGTTAGGAGATTTAGACCACTACTACAATGGTTAGAGAGTACTAATGAGATGACCTAATTTGAATGCAACTAATTTTTTGATTATTGATCTCTATTGTAGCTTGTACTCAATCCTTCCTAATTGAATATATCTTTGCTACTCCATAAGGATATTCTACTTATCCTACAAATTTTCTTCCTCTTCTCATAATTAAATCTTCAATCACATCATCATGATTTACACACTTTGAAATCACAACTTGACCTTATACTTATATCTTCCACTTTGTCAAGTTGGCTCAAAAACAACTTGGAATAATCAGTATTCATCACCTTAGTCAGTTGGAATCAATAGATAAATCAATTAAGCTTAATATGCCAAAATGAAAATCCTTCATTAGCCAACCCAACTTAGTAGAAACTAACTCGAAAATGATTTCCTTTGTTAACAAATAGAAGCTTAGTTAACACTACAGCTTGTGAAAATCCTTTCGCAACTGAGTGAGCTCAGTTAGCACTAGTTCCATCCAATTTTCCTTCATTAACCGAGTGAGCTTAGTCAACACTCACTTTCTACAACTTTTCTTTTAACACTTGAGTGAGCTCAGTAGACACTACCTTATGAACTAGGAAAACAAAAGAATGCTTGATAGACACTAAGAACTATCTTCATTACCTGAGTGAGCTTAGTATATACTAACTAATAATGATATGACATTTGTGTAACATCAAAGGCAACACATAATTAATTAATTATATCCAATACATCTTACAAAGAATTATGCTCTGCATTCAAAGACAAAAGGCATACAATTGTAGCACCATTTTATTTTCTCTATTTTGGATGATGAACAATTAAAGCTAGACAAGATACATACAAGAATCTAGTAGACATTTTTACAAATATAGTGACAAGAGAGAAGTTGAACTCCTCTTCAACCTTGGTTGATCTTGTAGACTAAATAGAATAAAAGAATAGTAGAGTCCAGGGTGGTTTGATCTAGTGAGAGCCTCAAGAAGTGGCAATATAGCTATAGGATTAGTCTCCAAGTTGGAGATTATTGTCTAATGTGTAGCTTGATCAGTCCACAAGTGGGAGGTTGTTAATTTGTGGTGATTGATTGGGCTGACATGTTATAACTAATTTTAACCCTAAAGTGGGAAAAATACTTCTATAAAAGGGCTTAGAGTTAAGGTTTTTTTCATAAGGTGTGATGAGAAAATTACTTCTTGTAGTGGTATTGAGATGTAGGAGATTATAGATTGTAATCAAGTTGTAATCATTGGATTGTAATAATATTGGACTTGTTGTTTAGTGGACATAGTCAAGGAATTGGCTGAACCATGTTAAATATTGGTGTCTTGTGTTCTCTTTTGTGTGATTTATTATTTTTTCTAATATTGCTTATATTTGCATGTAATTTTTATTTATGTTTTTGGTTTATCCTAACATTTTTGAATATTGTCACATCATTGATTGTTCCTCCTATAGCTTTGATTACACTCACACTTGCTTTGATTCTTTTACTATATTTGGCAATGTTTTTATCTTCTTTCGTTATCATCTGATCAAATTGGCCTCTTAGACTTTATGCTTTCTCTCTCCTCATATTTTCATCTCCTCTATAGATTTTTTATAGCTTGTTTCACATTTTATGAGCAGTAAGACAATCTTTCAATTCATCAAATTCTAAATAATTGAGAGTAGAAGCAATGTCAATCATCATTTTGTTGTGATTGTTTTGATCTACCATTTGATCCATAGTTAAAGGACCAAGAGGTTTAACATATTGGTTTTCCAAGAAGTTTATGAATGTATCTCCAATGGTTCCCAAATGTGGTTTCATGAGTTCTTGTTATGCTTTGAAGTTGTCTTTTTACAACTTAGGAATCTCTCATATGTAAGACATCTTGATCTTTATCTTATGTCCTTGAAACCTTTTTTGCAAACACCAAAAGCTATGATACTAAATTTTGGAAATATAAGAGTAATTGAGAGAGAAGGGTTGAATCAGTTACAATTAAAATAATTCCAAATCCCTTAGATGTTAATACAAACTTCTTACTAACTCAAATCCTTGCATAGCTTAGTTAGAAGTAGATATTCACTGAAACTTGATTAACAAATAAATATTGATATATTAATATGTGTTAACCTTTAGTGACTTAGTTGCAGGGAGATAAAGAAGAAAGAAAATAACATGAATACATGAGACACAAAAATTTAATGTGGAAACCCAACTTGGGAAAACCATCAATGCAACTAGTTACAACTTTTCATTGTTCTAAAGTGAGTTCTATTAGGAGCCAACACTATCAAAGGTCACAAAACACACTATTAGGTGTGACCCTGTTAAAAGATTTGAATCACCTAATTAGGAGTGGCCTAGTTAAAGGTCTTATGACACTTCAATCTAGAAATGCCACCTTGTTAGAGGATTTACAAAATGATTGTTAAGTTAACTCTGTTAAGACATTTCTTCACTCCTACAATTGTGAGAGAGTAAAAATGATTGACCTAATTATGGAAGAAACTAATTTTCCAATTTAGATCACTATTCTAGTTTATCCTCTAGATCCTCCTTGACCAGAATATTCTTTGCAACTCTTTGGATGTCCTAATCTTAATTAGATAACCTTCTTTATTTGCATCTTATCTTCTTCTACAACTTCCATATTTCAATCCCAATGTCAATTTTTCTTGAATACTTTTATAAATAAATAATTAAAATCCACTAGGTTAGCTTACATAAATAAAATAATAATAAATATTGTTCTATTATAGGTCGGTTGATACTGAAACTAGGTCACTTGGTTACCACTAAGTTCCTTGATAACTGATTGTACTTAGTTTACACTAAACCACTTTGATAATTTACCTAACTTGGTTAACACTTGAATCCTTCAATGATTGACATAGCTCAGTTTGCACTTGATCACTAAGCTTGGTTTCTTTTGAACTTTTTCTTGGCTAATATTGGATTCTTCTGAGGTTGGTTACTATTGGCAGTGCTCAGTTAGAGTGTAACATTTGTGTAACATCAATGAAAATATACAATTGAATAATTTTTCAATGCAACTTTGTTTGGATTTATCTTCCCACTTCCTTGTGAGACTACAATTCCTAAATACACCAGTTCCTACTTCATAAATTCACATTTATCAAGATTAATACCCAGATTTTCATAATGTAACCTTTTCAATATAATTTCCAAGTGCTTTAGGTGTTCCTCCTTGGTGTTACTAAAAATGAGAATGTCATTGGTGTATACTACTACTATGATACCTACATATTTCTTAAGCACTTCATTTATTAATCTCATTAATGTACTAGGTGCATTACTAAACCAAAAGAGCATGATGAACCATTGATATAAGACCTTTATGGTTTTGAAGGTTAGTTTCCACACATCACCCTACTTAATTCTAATTTGGTAATACCTTCTTTTTAAGTTTATCTTTGTAAAGTACCTTGCACCTCCTAAACAATCCATAAGGTCTTAAATTCAAGTAATAGAAAATCTATATCTAATAGTTATCCTATTTATTTCTCTAGAACCAATGAAAAATCTCCACTTACCTCCCTTTTAGGGGCCATGACCATTGGTACTACACGTGGACTAATACTCTTTCTGGTCAACATTTGGTCAAGAAACTCCCACACTTATCTCGCAATCTCCTTGTTTTTCTCTAGGGTCATTTTGTAGGAATCTTTGTTTGGAAAAGAATCTCCTCTTATGAAATAAATTTGATGACTTATGGTCCTCTTAGGTGGTAGGGTAGATGGGATACCATCACTAACTATACTTTGTTTCTCCTTACAATTCATTTATGAAGATTGAGGGCTCCTCATATGAACTAGAAACAGAGTATATTGCAAAGATTTTGCCACTTCTTCTCTAGACAAACAAATTTTATACTTTTAGAGAGCTCAAATCCATTGAAGAATTGTTCCTAGTGTGATTAGAGTGAAAAATAATTTCTAGTATTCACAGTGTATCATAGAATTGTTGTGAAAGAGAAACATTTAGCAAAGTAAGTATTCAAATCCATTAGATAGTGAAGAATTATAGTTTTATATCTCATTAGTAAACATGCCTCCAAAGAATGTTTTATCAAGACAAGTAGATTACACAAATATAAATATACATGATGATTTTCTTGAATTATTACCTAAGTCTACAAATGAGTTTGCCCAGATGAATAAGTTAAATTTTTTAAACCCTAGGCTCAAGATTGTAGATGGTTTATATGATAGAGGGAATTTGATTAGGGATACTACTAATACTAAATCAAGGATTTTTCTATTTAAGAAGTGGTTTTTAGAGAGAAAATTATTTTCTCCTAATGGAAACATTTGGAATTTTGATTTGGGAAGACTAGTGATCCCTGGTGTATTCATGGATTCTGACCTACTCATGGCCATTGCCCAAAACTATGACCCTACAACCAGGATAGTGGGAAGATTAGATGGGGAGTGCTTGATAATTATAAGTGTTGAAGAAATTTGATAGGAGCCATTTTTAGATTACCATATAACCATTGACCTACCAGGACTAGAAAGGGAATACTTATCAAAGAAGGGTAAGATCAAGCAAGGTGCACTGAGGGTAAATTTGGCCTCAATTAGGAATCTTCCATTGGTCACAACATCTACAAAAGAGCCTTTTAAAAATGAATTTTTCATCTCTAAAGCCCTAGAAATATATATGACTCTATGTAGGGTTTTTGATGAGGATGAACATAGTTTTATGCTAGTAAAATTTATGTATATGATGGCTCAAATTTCTTCCTTTGGTGTGGATATTGGTTTTGATTTTGCATCTTATATAGCAAAATAAATCCATATAGGGTTAGTTAGAATTTCCAAGAGTAAGGTAGAAAAGACTTTTGGCCACTACTCATTGTTGATGCACATGTTCTTGCTTAAATGAGTTACATATTTTGAAAAGGAGATGGTTCTAAATAGAGAGCATGAAGGAGAGGCTCTATCAATCCAACGATGGAGTGCAAATATGACTGGGGATGTAGAAAAAGTTAGTTTTGTTAGGTTTGATTGATATTTTTCCTCTAGATTGAGAAGTCACTTATTAAGGGATAATCCCAAAATCCCCAAGGCACTCTTGGATTTTATCAAACCTATGGATAATCCTAAGTGTCACATAATTGGGTTGATATCATACCATATCATGTTGCAATAGCTTTTAGGTTTTATGGATTCTAGGGGACCTATCATGTATTACCCTGAAGGTGGGAATAGCTGAGATGTTGTGGAAAATAGGGGGATTGGAGGAGGCATATTTGGTGAGAAGAAATAGAGGTTCAATTTTCTCCACTTGCACTAAAGCCCGCCATTTTATAATTACAAAAGGTAGATGGTTATTTTTGTACAAATTCGTAGACTAGTAAAAGATGGTTGTGTCTCATTCCCATTTTTGTGATACTGAGGGACTTTTTGATATGTTTACACTAAGGGCTAAAGTTGGCTCCAAAAATCATGAACCTTACTTCCCTTAGGATATATTAAGGAATGAGTTCTCTTTGCAAGAGAAAGAGATCAACAAAAAGAAATGGAGAGTTTATTCTAGAGTTGGAATTCATCCTTTGTTTTGATAATAATTACAAGCCTCTTACTTATGCAAAAATAGAGGCAAACAGGTTGAATAAACTCATTACTACTTTTCCTAAAATCATGGAGGTCATGAATGAAAAAAAACTACTCTTTATTAATTCTTTTCCAAATAAATACAAAGAGGTCATGAGGAGGTTATCTTTCACTCCTACAATAGGATTAGGGCAGTTGGTTGTCCATAAGAGACCTAGCTATAATCTGATCCAAAATAAAAGAGCCATTATAGATAAAGGGAAACAGGTAATCAGATCAATCAGTGTTGTTTTTGAAGAAATACCTGATGAGCCCTTGCTTAAGAGGTAGAAAATAATAAAGGAACAAACACCTCAAATTGAGAAATATTTACCTACACAATCTCCATTACAAATTGGAGATGAATAGCTCACCAAGCAGTAGATGGAGCAGTTGGGATCCCAAGGGGGAGTATTCATCACTCAAGTAGAGTTAAAAGAGGGAAATCCTCAAAAACCTCCAATGATAAGCCTTGAATTAATAGTGGTAGACTAAAAAGGAAAGTATTTGGACCCTATGATTGAATAGGCTAGTCATGAATTTATGTCTAATGACAATTTTGTTAAAACTAGAGCCTTCTACCAGTTTTCTTGGAGAGAAAATATGGGGAAGTTTGAGGAAAGGTACAATAAGCTAAAAATAGAGCATCCAAAATTAGAGGAAGTAGACATGCACAATCAGGTAAAAGAAGAAATAATGCAAGAATTCCAAAGCTTGACCCCTGAAGAGGGGAGACAAATGGTAAAAGCATCTAGTGTTTTGTTGCTACCCAATTGGGATATAGAAGATGCTTTGGTTTTTAATTATGTTAAAGATAGACTGAGTAAAGAGGATCAAGGAAAGAAAGAAATAAAAGATGCTAAATTTAGCAAAGACTAGGCAATTTTGGTTATTTGGTAGTAAGGAAAGGATCTAGGACTGGCTCATTCCAACCTAATGATACTAGGTTGATAAGAAACCTAATTGTGAAAAGAGTTGAAGAAACTACTAGTGTAGAAGTGGCACATTTGGGTGTTGGACAAGCCCACTTTACCTTAGCCACAACTCTAAGAGATGAAAAAGAAAAGTTGGAGTTACAAGATACATATGAAAAGGTTCTAGATGCATACAATAAATAATTTCACAAAAGATTGAACATGAGAATAAAATGATGGGATGATCCACTAGGCCAAGAATCATCTACCCTTGCCCACTAGTGGAACCTTTGAAATTCACTCCTCTCATTGAAATCCTAGATAGACCACAAAGGTGATAGTATTATACTATTGAGGAGTTTGAGGAAGAAAATAATAAGTTGTGGGCCTTGCAAGATGAGCTAAATTATCAGTATGGAGAAAAACTTAGAAAAGCAATCTCATATCTGGAAGGTAAGATTGATTGGCTAGTATTATATGAATAATTGGTGAACATATTGGATATGTGGAGGGAAATAAAAGGTGGTGAAGAGGTTTTGAAACCTATCCTAATTGAATGGGATGGATGAGATAAGTATGTCACCCTATTATGAATTTCAATTTTTAGCTTATCTTGTTAATAGATAGAAAAAACTTTTGATATAACTAGGAATCTATCTAATTTTGATAATAAGAGGATGATAGTGCAAAAAAGAACAATAATTTGTCTCTCAAAATATTCAGGTGGGAAATTTGATCTCTTTCCCCATGCACTCAAAAAGATTGACATAATAAAAGAGAAAGAAGAGTGGGGAGAAGAATTAAATGATTTATTGTTTCAAAGAATAAATGAAGTCATTAGCGAAGAAGGAAATTTTCAATGGGCTAGGACAAATGAGAAATTTGTTAAAGTGAAACTATTTTATAATTCCCTTAGAGAGGAATTTATTGAAATAAATAAATTATGGGATTGGGTGGTTAAGAAGCAAGGATAAATTTTGAGCTTTGATTGGCCTAATGATACAATCTTTAACAAATGAATGGATGATTTTGTCCATTCAAAGCAAATGGAAATAGAAAAAGATGATGTGGACCAAGATGAGAACCAAATAGATGATACATTAGTGCATGTAGAAGTAGACAAAGAAGAAGCTCAAGTGGAAATCATAGTGGTCCCAACTAATGATGTGGCAGAAGAGGACTTAGAAATAACTGTTGTTTTAATAGTACATGATGATGCAAGTGGAGATCCTCGAGTTGAAGTGAATTTGCATGAATCAAAGCTAGATGCATCATTAGAAAACCTAATGGCTATGTATTCCAAGGAGTTAGAATAGTAAAAGATAAAATCATGAAATTTGTAGCATTTGAAAGTGTAATAGAAAATAGGCCCACCAAAAAGAATGTTATGATGTAAAGTTTTTCTGTTGCACAAATTTTTGCCCTTTATGATAGTAACAAATGTAAATATCTTTTGTCTAAAGGATAGCTATTAGTTCTCTATGCCTAAAGCTTGTTGCATCTTACCCTATATAAGTGAGATTCTAGGGCTATAGAAAGGGTCCAATTTATTGCATAATTTTAGTTTTTACTAAGTTTTATTTGGTCTAGTTTCTTGGTGTAAACTTTATGGTGTGTTTCTCTACAAATATCTAAGAATACATAAATCTTACAAGATATTGATGTCTTATCTTGAATCATTCTAAGTTTTGTTTCAATTTTATATAATTTTCAAAGGAAATTAATATAAAATGACTTGTCCCCATATCTGTTCTTGCTTAATCTTATCTCCATTTTTATTACCTAACCATTTTGAAGTTGTATGAGCAAAGCTTGTTCAATTGAATACAATTAAATTAAGTTGTATGTCAATTCAAAATTTCCTTTAATTCAATGAATTAAATAAATGCTTCACTGAAGTTGATAGGGTTTCCATGGTAATAGGAAGGATGTCTGTTAGAATGATTTTCAATGAGAATTGCCAATAGTATTAATTGTAGTGTAGTCAATTAGATCTAGAAATTGAATGGACTCTAAATCCCAATGGATGAGGCACTGATTTATTAATTCAGTCTACAGATGGAGAAGTCATGAACAAGCATCAAGCTTAAAAATCAAAATCAATTTTACTTCACTGTTTAAAGAATGTCAAAGCTGGTCAGTACTTGTTTGCATTTAACATCTGAGTCTTAGTTAGTTGCTATTGCCAAAAGTATTTGTAAATCTAAGAATAATTGTGACCAAATCTTCTTTAAGGGATGTGTATTGTTGCATAGTGTCATGTAATGAATAAAATATGTATGTAGTATCAAATTGAAAATCTTTCATCCCTCAGGTATACCCACCTTGGTTCTACAGAGCCTAAAGAGTAGAAAATCTTTCTTGATTTTGTTGAAGATTGGGTCCCAATATGAAGCGCATTTTTTTTTTATGGGAAGCAGCTAATCTTTAGGTTATTGTGATCTTTATTATCTTGGTATTAAGTATTTTTTTGCTTAATAGTTGAAAAACACCAATATGAGGTTCTACTGTTAATTACAAGGTCAAAAGTTTGAAATTTGATTGATTTTTCTTTTCATTGCAATTTTGTGCTTACAATTATCATACTATTTAGCAGAGATTGATTATTTGCCTATTTTGTTTTTGTGAGTGTAGGTTACCTTTGAGTATATTGGATTTTGATCCCATTACCTACCATACAGAGCTTTGTTGTGGAGAATTGATGACACCGATATGGCTCATATTAATAGATTGGGGTTAGCATATCTTTACTGAATTCCTCTAGTGTTGGTGAATCATGGCCTACTAACTATACTGGTGGAGTGTTTCCATTCAAAGATGAACACCTTCCATCTACCCTAGCGGGAGATGATGATCACACTAAAGGAAATTTGCCAAATATTGAGGATCCCATTCCATAAGTCAAGGGTAGTATATGACATAGTGTCACAGATAAGCACTGAGGCACTAAGAGCCATTTTTGAGGAGGATTTGATCATGGGCTAAGCAATCACCGAGGATGAGCTTGTGCATACTTATAGGCACACACATAGATTAGTAGTAGTTTTGGGGATATTTATTAGCTATTTCTTGATGCTTGATAGAGGCCAACATGAACTACAATGTGGATGGGGTAGGATGTTGTAGATGATGCTAGAGACTTTAAAGAGATATGGGTGGGGATAGTGCATGTACACTCACATTATCATGAGATGCACAAGATAGTGTATCATCAGAGGAGTAGCATGGCCACTAGTGTATATGTTCTCTAGATCTAGGCATGGGAGCACCTACCAGAGGCCCATTTTTCTAGATGAGAGGTAGCCTATGGAGCCATATATTTGTAGATATAGAGGCCATCTTACCCAAACAGCTCTAGGAAAGATTGACCAGTGGAGAGCTTGACTTGATGACTTTGTGTCCATAATATGGCAGCCCTAGCTTAAGATAGAGGATTGGGATGATGCACCCTAGGAGCTAGGCCACATGTTCGCATCATGACCACTAATAGGTTGGTCTATGTAGATAGTAGAAAGATTTCCTTTGACATGCATATGGCAAAAGTATGGGAGGTTGTAGGATATATCATAAGAGTACTGGTCCTATGCTTGGCCAGCTAGAGATGTGGACTGAGGGTGGTCCCTAAGGTTGGACCTTGAGAGGTTGATGATAGATGTGCACAAATTAGTTACGACATAGTGGAACTATCTACCAGTACTAGTAGATGGAGGTATGACTCTCACATATCAGACCTATTTTTTGAGTCATCCCTTTTTGTGGTTTATAGATCCAGTGGGGATGGCCTCTCCTAGATAGCTAATGTAGGCATCGTTGACACCACCACAACAACTATAGCAGGAGGGTGTGAGGCATAGGACTAGATAGGTGTAGATCCCTCCTAGGAAGATGGGACTAGACCTAGATGTTGCTGGGTGTGGGATAGCTCAAAGGTGATAGTAGAGAGATTGCACAAAGGAGCAGTAGCCAACTGAGTAGTTGGCTAAGCAAGGGGATGAGGAGATGCAAGACTAGCCTACTATGGGAGCTCGGGATGGAGATCTCCTTGTATAGACTTAGGATGCTCTAAGGAGATCTAGAGAGAGGATATAGTTTATTCAACAATAGTTGGGAGAGCTATAGATCTAGGTAGCTATTAGAGACTCCCAGATCATGGACTAGGACTGTGAGATCTATGGACTACGAGAGCAGGAAGAGAAAGATGCACAAATATTAGAGTAGTAGTAGGATTAGATCTGGCTATAGTAGCTAGAGTAGCATGCTATTTTGTAGCCTATTCAGTGGTTGTGCCAAATGAGGCAAAATAGGTGCCTAGACTTGCATGATATGCTCAAGAGTCAGGCGGTGCATGTCCTATAGTGAAACCTAATATGCCTACTCTAAATCCTCCTCCTCTGCCACCAGTAGGAGGTGACGTAGAATGAGAGAGTTAGATATATTTTTTCCCTAGTTTTGATCTAGCTCTATAGAATTTGGTGTGCCAACACCATTTTGTATCATTTCTTATCGACAGTAGTTGAGCAACATCCATTTTTTGTATATATGTACACTTATATATATATATATATATATATATATATATATATATATATATATATATATATATATATATATATATATATATATATATAGATAGATAGATAGATAGATAGATAGATAGATAGATAGATAGATAGATAGATAGATAGATAGATAGATAGATAGATAGATAGATATGAGATTTTGATTCAAGTACCATTTTCATTTGTCACTTTCTCTCTTTCTAGATTCTTGTACATGAGATGTTTTATGCTATGATTATGAAATATAAAGATGATGTGATGTAGGAATACAAATAAGATTTGATGTATGAATGTAGTGTAAATGAGATGGATTGTGAAATTATGTATGAAATGAAAAATTTGAATGAACTAACATCTCATGTAGTGTTTCATGTTTTTGTTGATAGTGGTAGGTACCCCTTTAGGCACAAGAGGATGAACCAAAGAACTGAACACTTGTGCAACTATAAAGAAAAATGATACTTTGAAGAAGCCAACAATCCCTCATCAGAAAGGATGTAATTGAATTAGTCATTGAACCATGTGCTTATTTAATGAAACCTTATGCTAGATGCAATCTAAAACTATATGCAACTCTAGGTTTGGTTTCCAAGCTTCAACAATTTCATCATTGAACCTATAGCAAAATATCACATGTCATACAATTCTCACTGGCATTTCCATCATAGAAATATGAATATGTCACATGTTCTAGTTTTGTTAGGATTAAATGTAAGCATTCAAGGCACATGAAGCCAAAATGACTAGAACATTTGTCCCTTTTAATGTAGCAAGTTAACATAAGCATCAAAGGATAATGTCTAGAATGACCAAAATGTTTCTTGCATGTAGACACACCAAACACATGAGATATCCTTCTTTTGATAAGTAATTAGTAAGCATTTTCACCACAATGACCCTTACATTTGTAATTTGTGATAGAAGTGTGCTAAGTATACCTCTAGTGACCCATACATTTATTTAGCAAGATGAGTATCAGTATTTACTATAGCATAGAGAATTCGGTCCAACAAGCAAGGAGAAGAACTAACCTCAATGAATATTCTATATTAGAGAAGTCAAGGTACACACAACCATCCAGTATGAGATAGAGGCTATTATAGTGGACACCCCTTTTATATGGACACTCCATATCATTGGAACTAAACCACAAATAGAAAACAAATAAAATATCATGCCCCCAGTCCTTGCTTCTCTAGGTGAAAGAGACATGATAAAGAAAAAGAAAAATAAATAAAGAAAAACTTAGCATATCCCAAGAAAATTTATCATTTTAAGTTTATTTTCTATGTTATAGGATTGATGTCAGGTGTCAATTTCCTAAACATAGATGAAAGAAATCTCTTCAATAGGGTGACAATAGTAGACAGACACAGTTAGAACAACTGGTGACTAAAGTCAAAGAGGAATCTTCAATAAGAAGAACTTTAGTAGGAAACTAAGTGATAGTAGACATGCATAGTTAGGAAAAACTGGTGACTAGCATTAGAGAAATCTTCCATATGAAGGATCTTAAAAAATTGAGAGTAACAACAATAGGTAGACATAGTTAGAACAACTGGTGACTGATGCTTAAGATATTGTCCATAGGAGGAATCTCAAAAAGTGACACTAGCAATAGTACACAAACATAGTTAGAAAAAATGGTGATTGTTGCAAATGAGATTGTCCATGAGAGGAATCTTAAAAAGTGACACTAGCAATAGTAGGTAAACATAGATAGAAAAACTAGTGACTATCGTAAACAAGATTGCCCATGAGAGGAAACTCAAAAAGTGACACTAGTGATAGTAGGTAGATGCAGTTAGAACAACTGGTGACTATTGTGAAAGAGATTCCTATGACACTATAGGGTGTTACCCTTGATTTATGACAAGATCCAATCCATGGATACATGAGCGAAAGCAGGAAAGCAATTGTACAAAAACCTAGAGATGTGCTACAAGATATAGCATTTGAAACAAGAGGTTCCTATTTACCAAGTTTTTGCCTTCTTGGCAGAAATTCTTTTCTTTTTTTTTTGCTACCATGGTGCCTATTGGCCAAGTTATCATCAATGGTACTTTTTTCTTTTTCAATTCTTTTTGTATTTTTCTCTTTTTTGATTTTTTTTAATTTTTGTATTTTTGAATTTTTTTATATTACCAAGGCGCCTATCACTAAGCTTTCATCAAGGTAATGATTTTTTTAGGACTTTTTGTAATTTTTATTTTTATTTTTAGAACATTTAAGTATATATAGAGAGTTTTGGAAACCAGATCAGCTGTAGAACTGCTTCAAATGGAGAGTGTTGATATGCTCCTTGAGCACCTCTCCCTCAGTTGTAGAAAGTTGGTAGGCACTAGATCCAAACCCTACAATGATTAAATAAGGAACTATCTAGTTGGGTTCAAACATCCCCTATTGTACCCCTTGTTGATTCTTACGATTTATTTTCCTAGAAGAAGATCACCCAATAAGTCACATGGCTTTACTTGCTTATTGTAACTTCTGGACATGCATTGCCAATCAGCTCGAAGATGTTCACATGCCACTTGTTGATATTCATCTAATAATACTAGCTCTTGAAGTCAAGATATTCTATAGTCATCATCAGTAATGAGGCCCTTCATAGAGATTCTTACAATAGGAATCTCGACCTCAATTGGAAGCACAACATTCACTCCGTAGACCAAAAAAAAGGGTGTTGTACTCATTAGAGTTCTGATACTTGTTCTATAAGCCCATAGAGCTAGATTAATCTAAAGGTTCCAGTCCCTTCTAGATTTTCTAACTATGCAATGCAAGATCTTAAGGATCACCTTGTTGGATACCTCTACTTGACCATTACCTTGGGGGTAATAGATAGAAGACTAGTGTTGTGTGATTCTAAACTTTTTGCATAACTCCTTAAGATCCTTATTTTCAAATTTTTTTCCATTGTCAGTAATAATGGAGGAAGGTACACCATACCTACATATGATGTAGTTCATGATGAATAGAGCTATAATGTTTCCATTTTCTATAGAGAGAGGGACTAGCTCCACCCACTTAGTGAAGTAGTCTATAGCTATAATAATAAACTTATGTCCATTTGAAGAAGATTTGTGAATCGAACCCACAAGATTGAAGGCCCATTGTTGGAATGGTCACAACATGATAGATGGAATTAGCTCCTTAGCTAGAGCATAAATCAGATTCCCATGGAGCTAGAATTGTTTATAGGATTTGGCATATTTGATTGCCTCTTACTCCATATTCATCCAATAATAACTAGCTCTAATAAGTTTATGAGCTACTATCAAGTCATTTGAGTGAGATTCATAAATGCCCTCACAGATGTTGATTAAAGTGTGTTTAGACTCATTGGGTTCTAGACACCTAAGGAGTGTTCTATCGAGACCTCTCCTAAACAAGTCATTAGAAATAATGATATACCATGAAGAATTATGGATAAGGTGACATTTTTAATTATGGGTTAGACCATTCCAAATGGTTTGGTCATGCAAATAGGAGTGTATGTGGTGGTAGTAGGATGAATTTTGTTCTACAATAGAATAGATCATCTAAGATTTAGGGGTATTATAGGTAGGGTAGAGTAACATTTCCACCAAGAACTTGTGTTAGAGATCATTCTCTAGCATCTATAGCAAGGAAGTAAGAGTAGCCATGGCATTAGCCACTTTTTTGTTTGCTCAAGGATCTTATTGAAAAGTGATATGAGCAAAGTATTTCTTTAGATCATCCACCATGCATTTATAAGGAATCAATTTCTCATCTTTCATTTGATATACATCATTGACCTAGTTGATTATGAGCTATTAATCACCAAAGCTATTCAATTGATCTACTCTCCATTCAACTACAATCTTCATTCCATTAATGAGAGCTTCATATTCTGCAATATTGTTCATACAAGAAAACAAAATCATGTATGCCTTAGGCAATGAATACCTCTATAGTGTTATGAATAGTAACCCAGCACCATATCCTTGTTGTGTGAAGGAACTATCAAAGAACATCACCCAAGTTTGATGTGTGAGTGTCAAAATTGATTCCTTAAGAAAATCAGCATTCAATGGGAGAAGACTCTGCATTAGTGCTTTTGCTAGCTGATCAACAATTGCTTGTCCCTTGATAGCCTTTCATTAAACATACTGAGTGTTAAACTCACTTAGTATCATGACCCACTTAGCCAACCTTCCTGTTAAAGTTCCCTTGATAAGAAAGTACATCAATAGATTAATCTTAGCCACCAGTCATGTAGTATGGGCAAGCATGTATTGTCTCAATTTTTTGGAAGCAAAGATCACTACCAAGCAAGCCTTCTCAATGATACTGTAATTCTTTTCATAGAAAATCAACATGTGACTTAGATAGTAAATGGCTCTTTCCCTATTATCATTGTCCTCTTGAGCTAACAAGATACCAGAGATGTCTCTGTTGCTAAGATGTAAAAACTAAGAGGCTTCCTATGAATAGGAGGCATCAAGATCGATGAATTAGCAAGGTATTGATTTATCTATGTTAGATTCGGATCACAATTGTCATGTGCCCTTTTCAAATAATTAAAAAATAATAATCTTTGCTAAGGCAGGCAAGCCCAAGAAAGTGAAGTTTCGGAAAAAGGGGGTTAATCTTTGGAAACTGTTGGACTAATAAATGAAAATTATTATTAAAATATGTTTCATTAACCTCTCTTGGATGTGAATTATGTTTATTCCCTCTTTTAAGGGGTTTGGAGGCATTTTGGGTGGATTCCAGAACTTGATTTTGCTCATTTTCTTTGTTATTCTTCAGAGGCTGCCAAACCTGTGGAGAAGGAGACCCAAGAACGAGAGTTTGCAGGTTTCTAGGGAGACCCAATAATGGGAGTTTGTAGGTTTTTAGGAAGGCTAAGGATGGGAGTTTGAAGCCATTCCATTTGCATGCTCATACAGAGTTTGCCTTTGTGCTTAACAGTGCAGATTTGTGGGTTTTGGGGTGTGTTTTTGTATGAGTTTGGTGTTTTCAGTTGAGTATTTCATATCAGTTTGGGTTGCTGATATATTTTAGACTTTAAGGTGCTAAAATAGAGCTGAATATATGTATTGGGACATGATTAAACTTATGAGATAGATTATTAGTATTTTTGTGGTGTTTCCAGACATTTTTGTGTTAATTTCGGGAGCCCGATGAGCATAGTTTTTGTCCTACATTTGAGAACTATTGTGTAAAGGCTATACGGATATGGAAATGTTATTTTGTAGGATTTTATGCTGCTGAAATTTCTGTGAAAATTTCCACTTTCAGATTTATTAATAATAGGTGAAGCTGTGAAGCTTTTGGAACAATTTCTAGCATACCCGATTTGGGGTTTCTTGAGAAATTTGGTGGATCTTTGTGATATTAGTTGTTTGATCTTAAATATTATATTAGAGGTTGGAAATATCATGTAAAATTAGAAAAGGGACATTTCAGTGGTATCAGAGCCATGATCTTGCCAGCCTGAGGGTTTGTAGAAGTTTTCATGTCAGTTTTGACAACTACCCAGATCTTGCATGTCAGTTTTGACAACTACCCAGATCTTGCATGTCATAATTTATGGTTGCATGTTGCTTCTAATCAGCTGCATGTCAAAATTTATGGTTGAATTCTACTTCTAATCATTTGCATGTTAGTTCTTGGTGAATTTGGTGGTTGTAGAAGTTTGCATGTCAGTTTTGACAACTACCCAAATCTTGCATGTCAGTTTTGACAACTACCCAGATCTTGCATGTTAGTTTTGACAAGTACCTAGATCTTGCATGTCAATTTTGATAACTACCCAAATCTTGCATGTCAAAATTTATGGTTGCATTCTACTTCTAATCATTTGCATGTTAGTTCTTGGTGAATTTGGTGGTTGCATGTTGCTTCTAATCAGCTGCATGTCAAAATTTATGGTTGCATGCAACTAAGTGAAAGAGAAAAAAAATATTTGCAGCGAGAAAAGAATAAAGAAATTTTGATCAAACCTCCAGTTGAAGTAAAAGTACAAAATCCAAGGAAGGGAAAAGTATGGCTGATCGAGATGAGATGGCAAAGAAATTCTTCCAAGACATCCAAAATACTCAGAAGCAAACAGTGGATAGTCTGGCAGAAACTAGAGAGGCTTTGCGAATATTAATAGGAAAACTACAAGGAGTTGCATCTATTAATGAGAAAGGGAGCACTTCAGAGGAGCCAAGAAATTTGAAATCCACACCATCTAAATCAACCAAAACTATTTTCTTGCCTGCAGATGAGCCACCAGTACCAAATCCAGCCATTAATTCTGTGGAAGAGGTTACAGGTAACTTGATTACATTAAGAGCTACTTATAATGGCTTAGATGATGACTTTCGTAGTTCAGTTCCTTTTAGAGAATATGTGGATATGATGAACACTTTGATGCCCAAGAAAGAGTATAGAAGGGAGCATGACATAAGTGGAAGAGAGCTCAAAAATAAAATAAGCAAGTTTATAGCACCTACTTTTGATGGAACAAATAAAATTTCAGCTAGAGCATGGCTACAAAAATTATAGACCTTCACACTTAACCCCATGAAGGAGAGTGATGTTGTTCAAATTGCAAGTCTACACTTGGAAGATGCAGCCTATGATTGGTGGTATCATGGAATGACTACTCAAAGTCATGATCAGGTAACTACATTTGATGATTTTAGTCAAAGAGTGATAGATAGATTTGACCTCAAGGATGATGATTATGAGGATGTTGTTGTGCATGATGGTGAGATACCTGGTGGAGATGAGCAGACATTGAGCATTCATGACTTTTTTGAGAGAGAGTACCAGGCACAGTTAGATGCTTCGTCACATGAGGTTGAGGCTAGTAGTACTTCACATGATTTATCCTGCCAGCTGAAGGTGAGTGAAGATAGTATTGTGACTACATTATCTCATCATGACAGGTATGTGGAGTTAGTTGGTATTGGTCATATTACTCAAGTGAGGATTTTGCTTGAGTTACTAGCTGATTCTAGTTTACAGATATGGACTCGAGATTGTTATATTGGCATTTGGGGTTCAGTTGACTGTAAATCTTTAACACTTTTTGGTAGCAGTGATTTTCTGGGTGCTATCATGGATTTGATTAGCAGATTGCATGGTGTTGTCTTTTCTTGTACCAGGAGCTTATCCGATGTTGGTATTAGTTTTTATACACCAGTGTTGGGCTTTCTTCATATATCCAGTTGACCATACTTTCTGGAATGTGTTGATGATATTTCATATTTGGAAGTGTGTACAGATGAGTCCCAGGATCATATTGGCATTGATGACATCCAGGAGGATGTAGTGGGCAGCTTTGAAGACTTAGTTTCCTTGGGTACAGAGGAGTTGGACAAAAGTGCTAATGTTTTTGATACTCCGTATGTTGATATGAGCTTTAGATTTGATTCATAGGGTATGGATTGTAATACTCTAGAGACTAGTGACTTTGAGGATACTCCTTTAGACAATGCATCAGAGGAGGTTTGTAGGAGACAGTCAAGCCAGTGCCATCATGTGTCTAATTAGTTAAGAGTTAGTGACCGAGACATTGCTATCACTTGCCAACATTTTGATGCTACTCGTCAGTTGTTAGCAGTTTATGGATGGGGTTCTCCTACTAGTGATGAACAGGAAGGCAGTTATCTTTCCTTGACAGAGATCCACTCTTTATGGGAAGCTATTCAGATTTTGAGACAGAATTATATGCATTTGGTGGCTGACAAAGATTATCTTATGGAGTGGGGTAGTATAGCATATGATGCATTGTTGGCCAAGGAAGATGAGGTGAGTGAGCTTATTGAGCAGCTTGAGGTAACTTCTAAGATTCTTGAGAGTACACAGTTTGCTTTCAAGGAGTCACAGTTTCATTTGGCTAAGGTGACCATGGAGTTAGAGCGGCCACAATCTTTACCTGATTCTATACAGTCACAAGCTGTGGCGTTTGGTGATTCGAGGATGTCCATGGCTGAGATTGTCAGAGACAGTGGAGATGGGGATGCATCCATCCTTAATACTAACATTGGCATATCAGGTTCATTCCCACTAGAGTCAAGTTCAGTTGAGTTGGGTGTTGTAGCAGATTGTTGTATGCCTGACATGGTGGTGGCCTGTAGTACTAATGGTACAGAGAGTAGAGATGTATCAAAGATCATGTGTGATGTTGGTGAGTCGACAGTTGGCATGGTTCCTGCTAGTAATACTACTCCCTTGGTGATATCTTCAGAGGTAGTAGTCAGTTCCAACATGGTTAATGATCAATTGCAATTAGTTTCATCTAGATTACAGTCTGAGCCACTGAATGAGATTGGCGCATTCTATCGGCATTACACTATGAGGTACGCTCATCAATTTACCTTTGATGACCATGTTGATGAGATTATGATACAGAGATGTACTTTGGTTCCTAGTGCTTATCATCAGTTATGGAATAGTTTGATGCCTCAGGATGAGAGTTGTAATGGGCACAACATGGCGATATGTCATGCAATTGATAGCTTGATAATACATGACTTAGAGAAGTAGTTTTGGAGTGATGCTTCAGCAGGTGTTATTATTGATTCTACTCCTTTGGCTATGACATCTCCTGACTTAGCTAGTGATCAGTCACAGTGGGTTGTATCACTTGTTCATGGTGAGCTGTTGAATGAGGTTGGTTTTTTAAATCAACATTATATTGCAGGGTATGTACATTAGTTATCAATTGATCCTTGTGTTGAGGAGTTGATGGCAGGAAAATTTGGTTTGGGTTCCATTTCTTGTTGTTTATCTTGTGATGGCTTTTCACCATCAGGGGTGCATGGGAGTTATGGTTATGAGACAGTGGTTGATGATCTACAGAGTTGTGTTGACTGCAGGAGTTGTACAGTGTGTGGATTCTCCATACTTGGTATAGTTTCATTTGAGAGCATTCACCATTGTTGCAGAGTTGGATTGTACATTCCGTATAGGCCAGTGGGATGCGTTGATGGTATTTATTGTGTTGGCAATTTGATTTGTCCACTTTACTTGGGTTCTAATGTTTTAAGAGTTTGTGTCTCATGGGTTTCTAATTGTGGTAGTGGTGATTTTGGAATTTGGTTGAGCTATAATTGTTAGTTTGATTATGGATTCCTCTTGGTCATATTGCAGAGGATATTGCAGGAGCCTATGTTATTTGGCAGTAGTATAGTTCGTGACTACATTTGGGATCCAGGTGGATTGATTGGTTTATTGTTCAGCCATTGCTTGAGGACAAGCAATGTTTGGGAGGGGAGGACTTTTCATGTCCCCTTTTCAAATAATTAAAAAATAATAATCTTTGCTAAGGCAGGCAGGCCCAAGAAAGTGAAGTTTCGAAAAAAGGGGGTTAATCTTTGGAAACCGTTGGACTAATAAATGAAAATTATTATTAAAATATGTTTCATTAACCTCTCTTGGAAATGAGTTACGGTTATGCCCTCTTTTAAGGGGTTTGGAGGCATTTTGGGCAGATTCCAGAACTTGATTTTGCTCATTTTCTTTGTTATTCTTCAGAGGCTGCCAAACCTGTGGAGAAGGAGACCCAAGAACGGGAGTTTGCAGGTTTCCAGGGAGACCCAAGAACGGGAGTTTGCAGGTTTCTAGGAAGGCTAAGGATGGGAGTTTGAAGCCATTCCATGTGCATGCTCATACAGAGTTTGCCTTTGTGCTGAACAGTGCAGATTTGTGGGTTTTGGGGTGTGTTTTTGTATGAGTTTGGTGTTTTCAGTTGAGTATTTCATATCAGTTTGGGTTTCTGTTGTATTTTAGACTTTAAGGTGTTAAAATAGAGCTGAATATATGTATTGGGACATGATTAAACTTTTGAGATAGATTATTAGTTTTTTTGTGGTGTTTTTGGGTATTTTTGTGTTAATTTCGAGAGCCCGATGAGCATAGTTTTTGTCCTACATTTGAGAACTATTGTGTAAAGGATATACGAATCTAGAAATGTCATTTTGTAGGCTGTTATGCTACTGAAATTTCTGTAAAAATGTCCAGTTTCAGATTTATTAATAATAGGTGAAGCTGTGAAGCTTTTCACACAATTTTTGGCATACCCGATTTGGGGTTTCTTGAGAAATTTGGTGGATCTTTGTGATATTAGTCATTTGATCTTAAAGATCTGATTAGAGGTTGGAAATATCATGTAAAATCAGAAAAGGGACATTTCAACAATCTTGGCTCCAGTTATACTTCACACCTTTATGTAGAGTATTGGTAAAAGGTTGTGACCTATCTGCCATCTATGAGATGAATCTATGAATGGATTGGAGTCATCATTGTAAGCCCCACATTTGAATAATATTATGAGGTGGAGGAATGTCCAAAATTTCTTTAACTTTCTCTAGATCAACCTTGATTCCTTTTGCAAACATGATGTAGCCAAGTAATTTCCCAAATGTTACACCAAACACACATTTCTTGGGATTAAGTCTCGGACTGAATTTATCCATGCAATCTAGGATAGGTCCCAAATCTTGAAAGTGTGTTGCATTTTGCACTCTTAACCAAAGTATCATCGACATAGTCTTCCATTTTTTTATCCATCATGTTGTGAAAAAATGTAGTGACTGCCCTTTCTTATTTAGCACTAGCATTTTTTAGACCAAATGGCATCACATTCCAATAGAAATTTCCCCAGGCACAAGTGAAAGTAGTATTTTCTTGATCTTATGGTGCAATTTTGATCTAATTATAACTAGAAAAGGCATCCGTGAGTGAGTACATCTCATATCCTACCATTGTGTCCACTATCATATCAATGTTAGGGAGTGGAAAATCATCCTTCAGACATGCTAATTTTAGATCTCAAAAATCTATACAAACTCTAATAGATTTTTCATGCTTAAAGACTAAAACAATGTTTCATTTCCATTCAATGTAATCAATTGTGCAGATGAAACCAGCCTTCAGAAGTTTTTCCAAATAAACTTTGACAAATAATGCAACATGAGGATACATTTTCCTAAGTTTTTATTTGATTAGTTTAACTCCTAGTGTGATAGAAAAGTGATACATAATGAGATCAAGATCTAATCTTGGCATGTTTGAGTATGTCCACGCAAATTTTATCTTTTTTTCTTGGAAGAAAGCAATGAATTCCTCTTTTTCTTTTGGAGATAGCAAATATGCAAGATATATCATGTGAGGTTGTTCCTCTATTCCTAGGTTGATCAGCTATATTGGTTCTATCAACACCGATGATCTTTCCATGAAATGACTAGGAAGTACATGAAATATCTCATCTATGGGTGCCTCGGAGAGGATTTCACCCTTGGATATGTCTTTTATTTTTACTTTTTTAGGATTTGATACTATTATAATGTAGTTTCCACCATTTACTTTTCTTTTTGATTGTGTGACTAAGATATTTGATGTTAACTTCAATCATGTTGATGCTTTGTTTACTAGTGGAAGACGTTATTGGTTTGATAGCATTTAATTAGCAGTCAAGAGCATAGTCATTCTAGAATATGAGGACTTTACTAGATGCATTAGAATTTTAGTCTATAAGCTCAAGATAGGTAAGTGAAAGATATGTGGTGGGTTCAATTGTGTTCATGATATAATCATTAAATGATTGGATGAGTAATTCGATAGCTAGAGTGACTTCATCTACAAGTGTGTTTGAATGCCTTTGAGCACTAATGTCATTAATCAAAGACTCAAGGAAACTAGTTAGATAGGACTCATCTAACCTAACCCTAGATGATTCACCTACTTTGAGGAGGTTTTCATAAACATGAACTTCATCTATGTCTTTTTAGTAGTTTCTTCTAAGAGAGAATAAAATTTATACTCTCGAGAATCTATACTGCATGGAGACAGACTATAGAATTCTCCAATAGTGATAGGAAAAAATTCTCCTTCATCATCTAGATTTTTACAAAGGTACTCAATGTGTAAAGCATGACTAGAAGCTCCTTATTCTTGTTGGGTATGATGTGAACCAGTAGTATCCTCAGAAGAATCACTATCACTATCCATGGTGCTAACACATGGTACAAATGCATCTAGTTCTACAAAGAATTTAGCCAAATCATTAGGAATTTGATAAGGATCCTTATCATTAGCATTATCTTTATGG
Source organism: Cupressus sempervirens (assembly GCA_028749045.1). Classification (NCBI taxonomy): domain Eukaryota; kingdom Viridiplantae; phylum Streptophyta; class Pinopsida; order Cupressales; family Cupressaceae; genus Cupressus; species Cupressus sempervirens. Next base: position 656,620,603 of record CM053788.1, read on the forward strand.
TCATCAGACTTAGCTTGTGACTCATGTTCAGATGAACTCTTAGGTTTGGTATGAATTCGTTATACCCTATGGAAGGTAATCTTCTTGAAGCCTAGACCAGATGTGTCTTGATTCCTTCTAGCTATCACTTTGATAGGATCAATCCGACCATTGTTGTTGCATCTAATCAGACTAGTTCCCTTGTAGCCAAAGTTTTTAATGAGTCTAAGACTAGGACCATACTTCTCCAGAGTGATTTCATGAGATTTTTCTACAAGGTCAACTAGAGTTTCCTCTTTGTAGATCCATGCAACAATAGCTCTATTTTCAGCTTCATCCTTGAGAGGAACAATAGCTTTGACAAAAGTACCATCATACTTAGTTTGAGGTGTCATGATAAAAGGCATCTTTTCTTTAGATGGTCTCCCATAATAATGAAGAGACTCAAGAAGATATGTCAAAGATAGAACTAGTTCTATGTGATATTTACCCATTCCAATTTCCTTCAACTTTAGTGACTGCTCAATTTTCTTCAGCTTGTTATCATGATAGTCCATGGATTCCCTATTAGTAGGAAAAATGTCTTTAGTGGATTTTAGCATGTTATAGGTATAGCTAGTACTTATAGGTATGGTGACTTTAGAGCCATGAAATGGGAACTTTATGCATTGGTGGTAAGTGGATGGCACAGCGCGTATCTCATGTATCCAAAGTTTTCCTAGTAGAATATTTTAAGCAAAGGGAATATTGAGGACCTAAAAAGTGACATTCCTTTCTATAGGAAAAACATGGAGAGGCAAAAACACTAGACCTAAGGATTTTTTTTCAACTTCATCATATAATTTGATAGTTATCTTGTGGTGGGGATCAATGGAGTCTTCAAAATACTCTAATTATTTGAATAGGGTAGTAGAGACAATATTTAAACCCACTCCATTATCGATGAGCACATGACAAACATGTTTCTTATGTATCATGACCTCAATGTGTAGAGGTTGATTATGTTGATGACTCAGTGAATTGTCATCCGCATCAAAGAAAGACATATAGTAAGGTGAGGTCAGATGACCTACAATAGATTGGAACTACTCAAGATCAAGATCTTGAGGGAAATTTTCCTTAATTAGGGCTTTATTGAGAATCTTCCTACGAGTAGGTGAGATTTTGAGTAGCTCAAAGATTTTTATTTGAGCATTTGTCCATTGTAATTAATCGGGCATACTGTAGCTAGTAGCTGCAAAATTTGTTGCAAGTTTTGTTCATTTACCATAAGGACTACCAAGAAGTTTGTCTTTATGTTGTCTAAAATTGGGAGTAGAAGGCATAGGGTCTTTGAGTACCAACTTGGCATAAGAATGTGTAATGATGTTAGAAAAAGATTGCAGTGGTTCATTGTTAGATGCATTGGAAGAAGGGACCTTTAAGATAAATGGTGTCTTAGGTTAAATTTTGTCTTGTTCCTTGATGGTGATGAGATTGTAGTACTTGGCATCCATGGGTTCAACCATGTGAGAACTATCTCATCATCATCATTAGAGTACATATAGTTGATCTTGTTATGAGATTTCTATTTTTAGGTTTCTCCTTTTTTTTGATTTAGGAGCATCCTAGGTTTCATTACTTTCCTGCTTGTTTTTAGTTTTTATCTTGCTATTGAAACTCTGTTCTACTAAAACTATGTTTTCTAGCATTTTCTAGTTTCTAGGTGTCTATTGTAGACCATGTAACTAATGACACGTATAGAGAATGAAGAACTTAACAGACAAGTGCATGAGTTGTTGCAGAAAGGTTTAATAAAAGAAAGTTTGTACCTATTGTATTAGCACCTAAAAAGAATGGAGAATGGATAATGTGTACTAATTCCAAAGCTATTAACAAAATCACAATGAAATATAGGTTTCCTATGCCAAGGATGGATAACATAATGCATTGTTTGAGTGGAGAAAAGTATTTTACCAAGATTGATTTGAAGAGTGGCTATCATCATATCAGAATCAGAGAATGTGATGAATGGAAGACTGCTTTCAAGATAAAAGATGGTTTGTATGAATGGTTTGTTATGCCTTTTAGTTTGGCCAATGCACCTAGTACTTCATGAGGTTCATGAATGAAGCTCTAAAAAGATTCTTGGGTAATTTTGTGATTTTTTATTTATTTAGTAAGACTAAGGAAGATCATCTTGAGCATATTAGACAAGTATTGCAGAGGTTGAAAGAGGAAAAGTTAGTAATTAAAGTAAAAAAGTGTTCTTTTATGTAAGAGGAGATTGTGTATTTGGGATTTGTGATTTCAGTTGATGGTTTGAGAATGGATCCAGAGAAGGTTAAAGGAATTTTGGAATGGCCTACACCTAAGAGTGAGGGTGAGGTAAGATCATTTCATGGTTTGGCTAGTTTTTATATAAAGTTTATAAAGAATTTCACTTTTGTTTGTAATGCTATGACTAAGATAATGAGGGGAGATAAAAAGGAATTCAAGTGGACACATTGAGCTAATAAGAGTTTTGAGACTTTGAAACAAAAGGTTTTTGAATCACCTATATTGGCTTTGCCTAATTTCAACAAAGTATTTCAAGTTGAATGTGATACAAGTGTTAATGCAATCAAAGTTGTATTAAGTCAAGAAGGTAAACTCATTGCTTTCTTTAGTGAGAGGTTGAATGATGCTAAAAGGAAGTATTTTGTGTATGATCAAGAGTTTTTTGCTATTTTTCAAGAATTGAAAAATTGGAAACATTATTTGATTCCTAAGGAGTTTGTGTTTTATACTAATAATAAAGATTTACAATACTTGGAAGTCAACATAAATTGAATCAGAGACATATGAAGTGGGTAGAGTACTTGCAAAATTTTACATTTGTTAATAAGCACAAGAGTGGAGTTACTAATAGAGTTGATGCATTGAGTAGAAGACGTTCTTTGTTGACTAAAAATGAAGGTTGAAGTTCTTGGTTTTGATGAAATGAAAGAGTTGTAAGATGTTGATCCTAATTTTTTTGAGGCGTTGAGAGAGTGTAGAACACCAAATCTAACCAATCATGTAAGTATGATGAGTATTTCATTCAAGAAGGTATGTTATTTAAAGGTGTTCAATTGTGTATTCCTAGAAGTTCTATGAGTTTGAATCTGACTAAGGAAAAGCATAGTGTTGGATTGACTAGACATTTTAGAATTGATAAGATATTAAGTTTTCTAAAAGAGAAGTATTATTGGCCACAAATGTAAAAGGAAGTTCAGAAATTTGTAAAGGATTGTGGATTTTTTCAAGTTGCAAAAGGAGTGAGTCAAAATATTGGTTTGTATACACCTATTACTATTCTCAACAAACCTTGGATTGACATTAGTATGGATTTTATTCTTAAATTTCCTAAAATAGTGAAGGGGTCTGATATTATATTTGTTGTAGTGGATAGATTTTCTAAGATGGCTCATTTAATACCATGTAAGAAAACATCAGATGCTGAGCATGTTGGCAAACTTTTCTTCAAAGAGGTTGTGAGATTGCATGGATTACCAAGAAGTATTATTTCTGACAGAGATAATAAGTTTTCTGGTTATTTTTGGAAGACTCTATTTCTACTAGTGATGAATATTCTTCCACATGCCTATATTATTCTTGACTACATGCTCTATATCTTTTAACAAAATTAAACAAGTATTGAATCTAAGAATCATTATGTCTTCATTTTTTTTTATAGACTCTTTTACCTTAGCATCTATGATGCTCGATAACAACTACCTCAGGGTTTGTTCATAGATATCTTTTTTTGTCTACATAGCTAAATCCAATATTGTTTTCAACTTCCCTAATAACTCATTAGAGATGTGAGAGGCTATCTAATCAGGAGAACACTTCCATTTTCCCATCTTGGTTAGCACCAATTCTTCAATCTGCTTCTTCTCAGCCTCTATCCTAGTCTCATACTTCAATGATTTGAAGTTGGTTATGCCTGCACCTTCTTCCAATTGTTTTAGTTTATCTTGGAAGGTGGGAGGAGCCTTTCTAAATGCAACTTCACTACCTTTATTTCTAGATCTCCTAGTAAACACTGTAGTGGATGGCTTGGGTGGCTTGGTGATGATCACCTTCCCTTGCTTCTTTACTGGCTCTTCTTCTTCATCCTTTGAATCATCATCATCTTCTCCCTTACCCTTAGTCAACATAAGAGGTGTGCTAGATTTGAGTTTTTTTATTCTCCTCTTACCTTTGATAAGCACCTATGCAAGCTTGATTCCAAGTTCTATTCTTGCCTTGACCTCATCATATGTTCCAAAGTGTGGTACCTTTGGATCAATAGGTTCATTTATCAAGGCCTCAATTATGTCTTTTTCCTCATCAATGTTCAAAAATCTACACAAGGGGGTTAGCTCCAAAAATAGGCAAAAAAAGAACTTCTACGAGTCATTATATCCAAAATTGCTTAAGAATGAGGTTTCAAATGACTACTCATAGCTCTCTATTCATGGAGTGCAAGGGTATGTAATAAAGACCCTTATTTTGAATTATTTTGTGCTCATGCAATTATACCATAAAATGAGAGATTCAATGATCAAAATATTCTTAAAAATGTATATGCAAGCTAACCTAAATGATAAAAATGCAAAATAATACAAGAAATAAAATATAATTTATGAAAGGAAATGACAATGCAAGATTAATTAATGAAGTAAATATGACTCTAAGCTAATATTAAAATGCAAGGATGAAGCATGATGATGGAATCCATGGATGCATGAGAGAAGAAGACAAGAAGATAGAACTTGCAATGAAGCTCCAATTTCAAACTTCTCCTAAATCACTCTCCAAACCTGCAACATAACAATACTATAGCAACTAACATCTATCTAAAGGAGAAGGAGAGGGATCCTTATCTCCAAGGCTGAAATTTCATCAATTGAAGAAGATCTAGAGTAATCCCTTCTCTCCAAGGCACAAGTCCTAACCCCTTATTAGTTTGGAGATATGGCAATTCACTTAGAGTATCAATTTCTAATAGTTTGCATGATAGATTTTTGTGCATGACTTTCAGGATTGATGCAAACTTATCCTTGTTGAATCATCCTTTGTTCATTTAAGGGATTGTAGAGGACCTAAATTACTACTTTTAGTTTGAACCACAAGTACTAATTCAATCAAAGCTAGGAGATATCATGATTTTTCTCAAATATTAATTTATGGACATTTAATTGTTGTTGTAGGCTGACTTGTGGCTTACAGTAGTATAAGTAGGGGTCTTGGGTAGAGTGTTAATCATAATAATTAGAGATAACTTTTATAGAGGATGATCAAAGGAGGATAGAAATCTAAATTTGAAGCTAGATCTTGGATTTGATTGTATTTTGTATCTAGTTGTAACCTAGAAGGACTTACAACTGGGCATGTATGATGATATTTCCATGAATCTATAAAGAATATTGTACTCTCTCTCTATATATGCTACTATTCTCTTTTGTTTTTTCTTGCATTGTGTTAACTCTTGCATGGTGGTTTGGATAGACAAGTGTGCCAATTGGCCTTAGTTACTCCCAACCTCCCTATGTTAGGTGGTATCAAAGCTTGAGGATCATCCTTGTGGTGATTGGATTGTGTAGAACCCTATTTTATGTTTGGTTGTAGGGTTACAAATCTATGGATTTGACCTATAACTTGTAGAGGGTTACAATCTTGTAGGAACCTAATTTATAAAGATGGTTTGTGGTAGAAAAAATGTTGATAATTCTATATACGATCAATTGAGACAAATTGCAACTAGATTAGACGTTGTGGAGACAGCCTAGAGAAGAGGAGCACATCTTGTAGATGTAAGTGATAATGAAGTAGTAGCACCAAAATATAATCCAAAACCTAAAGAAGATCAAGATGAGGAAAGATTGTGTAGAGTATTATTTAGGGCACATTCGAAACCTACTATCAAAGTTGTTCATTATGATGGAAAATTGGATACCAATATTGTTATAGATTAGATCTCAAATATGGAGTTCTTTGAGTATGAAAACACTCCTAATAATAAGAAGGTGAAGATTTTATTTTCTAGATTAAAATATCATGCTTCACTATAGTGGGAGCATTTTCAAACTCATAGACAAGGAAGAGGAAAGGAGAAGATCATAACATAGCCAAAGATGGTGAACAAATTAAAAAACAAATTCCTTCTTGCTTATTAGCAAGTTAGCTTGTTGAGAAAGATGCAAAATTTGAGACAAAAGGACATGACTATGAAAGAGTATACTGAGGAATTCTATAGATTGGACATCAAATCTAGACATGTGCATGATGATGTTGATAAAATTGCAAGGTACATAAATGGATTGAGATCTAAAATTCAAGATGAAATAAGTTTTGTGAAGTTGGAAATTGTGGAAGAAGCATATCAATATTTCTTGAAAGCTAAGGAGATCTTGACAAAGAAGAATGAACAAAGACAAAAAGGTAGAGGTGGTTGATACCAGAGAGGTAGAGGTAGATCTTATGGAGAACATGGAAGATCTGACAATTCTATGCATAATAAAGGAAAATCTAAATGGAAGAATGATGAAAAAGACAAGACTGAGTGGAAAGGTGGTAGTTCATACCAAGGAGGTACTAGATCTTACTGAGGAAGAGGTAATTCTTATCCTAGAGGTGGTTTCTATGGTTATTTTTCTAGATCTGGTAAATAAGGGTAGAGATCTTTTGAATATAGATCATTTGAAAGTGGGAAGAATAACAGAAATGTTGTGATTCAAGGATACATTGAGAGTTCATCAAGTGGAGCTGAGGCTGGAGAAAATCTGATGGTAAGAAGAACCTTATGTAATAAGGTAAATGATAATGAACCTATCCTTAGAAGAATTCTTTTTGAGACTAGATGTAAGATGGCTAGAAAATGCTACAAGGTGATCATTGATAGTGGAAGTTAAAAAATATTGGCATCAAAAGAGTTGGTTACAAAGTTACGGTTGAAAGGAATAAAATATCCCAAACCTTATCATTTTTCATGGATCAAAGACGAACATAAGATATTGGTAAGTGAGAAATGTATTGTGAAGTTCAAAATTGGACATTAATTTGATGAAGTTTTGAGTCATATTATGCCCATGGATTATTGTCATATTTTGTTGGGTAGACCTTGGCAATATGATACATATATTGTGCATGATGGAAGATTGAATCAATGTACTCTTTGGGAAAAAGTTGGCATGGTTAATGGAGAAATTTGAAAAGGAAGTAAAGAAGAATCAAGTTTATTTTTTTATAGTTCCTAGAGGATGGAGTGTAGGTAATAATGATTGAGTAATAGAAGTTGGTAATGTTAGAATGATAGCAAATAGTGGTAGCTGAGTACTAGAGGAACTTTCCAAACTTTTGAATGAGTATAAATATATTGTTGTTGAGGATATTCCTAATGGTTTACTACAAGTATAAGCCATTGTATGGATCTGATTCTGGGAGCTATTTTTCCAAACAAAGCACAATATAGATTGACACCTACAAAGAATGAGGAACTTAACAGATAAGTGCATGAGTTGTTACAGAAAGGTTTGATCAGAGAAAGTTTGAGTCCATGTGTTGTACCTATTGTATTAGCACCTAAAAGTAATGGATAATGGAGAATGTGTACTTATTCTAGAGCTATTAACAAAATCATAGTGAAATATAGGTTTCCTACATGGAGGATGGATGACATAATGGATTGTTTGAGAGGAGAAAAGTATTTTACCAAGATTGATTTGAAGAGTGGATATCATCAAATTACAATTAGAGAACATGATGAATGGAAGATTGCATTGAAGACAAAAGATGGTTTGTGTGAATGGTTGGTTATGCCTTTTGGTTTAACTAATGCACCTAGTACTTTCATGAAGTTGATGAATGAAGTTCTAAAAAATTCTTGGGTAAGTTTGTGATTGTTTATTTGGATGACATTTTGATATTCAATAAGACCAAGGAAGAACATCTTGATCATATTAGACAAGTATTGTAGAGGAAAAGTTGATGATTAATCTTAAAAAGTGTTCTTTTATGCAAGAGGATATTGTGTATTTGGGATTGTGATTTTAGCTAATGGATTGAAGATGGACCTTGAGAAGGTTAAAGAAATGTTGGACTGGCCTATAGCTAAAAATGTGGGTGAGGTAAGATCATTTGATTTTTTTGCTAGTTTCTACAAAAATTTCATAAGAAATTTAAGTTTTGTTTGTAATACTATGACTGAGACAATGACATTAGATTAAAAAGAATTCAAGTGGACACATGGAGATGACAAGAGTTTTGAGAATTTCAAACAAAAGGATGTTAAATTACCTGTATTGGCTTTACCTAATTTTAACAAAGTATTTCAAGTTGAATGTGATGCAAGTGGTAATGTAATAGCACCTATATTAAGTCAAGAAGGTAAACATGTTGCTTTTTTTAGTGAAAATTTGAATGATGCTAAAAGGAAGTATTATGTGTATGATCAAGAATTTTATACTATTGTCCAAGCATTGAAGAAGTAGAAAAATTATTTGGTTCCTAAGGATTTTATGTTGTATACTGATCATAAAGCTTTACAATACTTGGAAAGTCTACATAAATTGAATCAGAGACATATGAAGTGGGTTGAGTACTTCTAGAGTTTCACATTTTCTATTACGCACAAGAGTGGAATTACTAATAGAATTGTTGATGCATTGAGTAGAAGACATTCTTTTTTGACTAAAATGAAGGTTGAAGTTCTTTCTTTTGATGAAATGAAAGAGTTGTATGATGCTGATCCTGATTTTTCTAAGGCATAGAGAGAGTGTAGAGTACCAAATTTGATAGATTAGATAAGTAAGTATGATGAGTATTTCATTCAAGAAGGTATGTTGTTCAAAGGTATTTAGTTTTGTATTCCTATAAGTTCCATGAGGTTGAATCTAATTAAGGAAAAGCATAGTGGTGGATTGGCTAGAAATTTTGGAATTGATAAGACATTGAGTTTTTTAAAAGAGAAGTATTAGTGGCCACAAATGTATAAGGATGTTCAGAAATGTGTAAAGAGTTGTGGAGTTTGTCAAGTTGCAAAAGGAGTGAGTCAAAATATTGGTTTGTATACACCTATTACTATTCCTTAGAAACCTTGGAGTGACATTAGTATAGATTTTGTTCTTGGATTACGTAAGACAGTGAAGGGGTATGATATTATATTTTATGTAGTGGATAGATTTTCTAAGATGGCTCATTTCATACCATGTAAGAAGACATCAGATGTTGAGCATGTTTCTAAACTTTTTTTTAAAGAGATTGTGAGATTGCATGGATTACCAAGAAGTATTATTTATGATAGAGACAATAAGTTTGTTGATTTTTTTGGAAGACTTCATGGAAGAAGATGGGCACTTAGTTAAAGTTTAGCTCTACATTCCATCTATAGATAGATGGATAGACAAAGGTTGTGAATAGAAGCTTGGATAATTTCTTGAGATGTTTAGTTGGGAATAAGCCAAGTAATTAGGAGATGGTATTGGCACAAGCTGAGTTTTCATATAATAATTATATGAATAAAATTATACGGAAGACACCTTTTTAGATTGTTACTAGAATGAAGCCTAGTGGAGTATTAGATTTGAGAGATATTGCTGCTAAGAAAAGAGAAGTGCTACAAGAGAAGAATTTTCTAATTTTATGGAGTCTTTACATAAGGAAGTAAAGTTGAGGATAGAACAAAGTAATCAGAAGTCTAAGAAGAATCTTGATCATTCTAGAAGACATCATGATTTTCAAGTTGGTGATGACGTTATGGTTCATATAAAGAAATGAATATTTTCTATTGGAACATACAATAAGCTGAAGATGAAGAAGTTTGGACCTTGTAAGATCTTGAAAAAGTTTGAGAGTGGAAATGCTTATGAAATTTGTTTACCTAATGATATGGATATATCTCCTACATTCAAGTATCATGAGTTAGATGATGAAGTTATTATATTAGAGGACTATCCTAGGAAGTAAATTGAACAAGTTGAACAAATATTGGATTAGATAATTGGTAAGAAAACAAGAGGAAAATATTACTATGAATATTTGGTAAAGTGGAAGAACAAACCTTTGGAAGATGTTTAATGGATTTATCAATCTAAGTTGGATTCAACTTAGGTTGTGACATATCAATGATTCAAGAGAATCATTTCTTCAAACCTTGGTTGTCTAATGTAGGAGTATCCTGGGTTACACTGCTCACTTGCATGTTTTCAATTTTTATCTTGCTACTAAAACTATGTTCTGCTGAAATTTTGTTTTCTATTTTTCTGGTGCCTATTGCATACCATGTAAAAAAAAAATTGTAATGAATGAAAGTATATACACTTTAAGGATTGAAGAGGGCCTAGAGTACCATCTTTCATCCAAGGCACAAGTTATAACTCCCTATGAGTTTGGAGATATGGAAATTCTCCTAGAGTATCAATTTCTAGTAGTTCTACATGATAGTTTTTTGTGCTTGTCTTTCAGGTTGGATGTGCACTTAAATAGTTTTAGAGGACCTAAAATAATACCCATAGTTTGAAGCATGAGTTTTAATTCAATTGAAGCTTGGAGATATTGTGATTTTTCTTAGACATCAATTTGTGGACACTTAATTATTGATGTAGGCTAACTTTTGTATTCAATGTTAGGTTTATTTTCATTTAATATTTGTTGAGAGCTTACTTGTGGCTTCTCTATGTTTTAGAATGATCTATAAGAACTTTTGGCTAGAATAAATAGAGTGTTTAGGCTTAGAGCTAGGATAGTTTTTGAAAATTTTGAGAGATGATTTGAGGGCAGAACTAGAAAGTGTGAATTTACTACTCAATCTTTGTGTATGAATGTATTTTTTATTTAGTCATAACCTAGAAGGCTTTATAGCTAGGCATGTATGTTGAATATTTGAAGAATCAATGAAATTTTTTATCTTCCTCCTTTTGTTGTTAATTCTATGTGTTAGATTTTTACCATGTTAACTCTTGCAGGGTGGTTCAAAGAGTTGGGTGTGCGTTTGGCCCTAGTTTTCCCTATCCTTATTTGCATCATTTTGTAAGATAGGAATGGCTCTTTGAAAGCCTTGTGATCTAATTTCTTGTTATGTCTATCCACAACAATGTCACCATCATCAATCAATTCTTGGAATTTATGACACAAGTTTGTGAAGTTGCTAGTTTTGTGACCTTTATTTTGGTGATATTCACAAAATGTGGTTTTGTTCCACCATGGCAGTTGTAGTTGTGGATCATAAGGTCAAGAGTTATCTAATGGAGAAATGAGCTTGCTTTGTAACAAGGTCTTTTAGACTACATCCAAAGGTTCACCAAATGGTGTATATTCTCATTTTGGATGTGAGACCCAAGAAGTGTTCTTTAGTTTTTTCCAAATGTCTTATTGTTAGAAGGAGGTTTCTAAACATTCTTGGATGCTTTGAGATTGTCTATATGATTGAAGGCTACATTAGTAGGTTTATGAGTGATTTTTTCAACAACTCCATCATGCACAACATCTTAATTTTAATTCACATACTTGTGTTTGTCCTTGTTAGAGGTGGATTCTTGTTTAGTGTCCTTTTGAAGGGTTAGTTCACCCTTTTGGACCATAAACTCCACTATACAAATAGCTTGTGCAACCATGTCTTTGAAGGTACATGGACCTTGAAGTTGAACTCTATACCCAAAATTAGGTAGGAGATTATTAGTGAAGATATCAAGCTTTTTCATTTTAGAAATCTTTTGTGAATATTTGGTTTAAAGTTGCCTCCATCTCTAGAGGAATGTGAGGAAAGGTTCCCCAACTTTCTACTTAAGGTTACACAAGTCTCAAATGTTAACTGGGTGTTGGATGTTGTGAATGTACTATTGGAAAAATAGGTTAGCAATCTCATCAAATTTTTTGATACTAGTAGGCAAGTGTGACAACCATTCCATAGCCTGACCACCTAGACTTCTTCAAATAGACACACGAGATATGTCTGATTATGCATTAATTCAATAGACAAGGCCCCAAATTCTTGCAAATGATGTTGGGGATTGGTAGTTCCAAAGTATTTATCATACTTAGGTAATTCAACTCCTCTTGGAAAAGGAAGCATGTCTATACTCTTGTCAAATGGAAATGGACAAAGAGTGTCTAAGGTGTATGTTTTTGCAAGTTTTTCTTTATCATGCATCATTTGGCCTAGTTATTCGTGCATGATCTTCAACTATTTTTGTAATTTGGACATTTTAGTTTCTTCTTTAGGTGTAATGATAGTTTCAACATTAAAGTGATGAGGTAGCCTAGTTCCCTCTTGGGAAAGTTTGAGAGAGTATTTCTCTTTCTCTTTTTTAGGCAAGATTTCCATAATTTTATGGAAGTTTTTGTCCTTACAGCACTTTTTGATGTGTTCAACAAGTATTTCTACATCTTCTTCATTCTCATTAGTAAAGAGAGGTTCCTTATGCCATTCAATTCTATTTTGATCTTGGTCTCCACTATGTTCTCCCTGTTTAGGTCTTTGATTAGCCATTCTAGGAATGTGAATAGTTTCAGTATGTTTTGACTCAAAAGATCCTCTGAATAAGAATTATATTGTGTTTGTTAGAGATGTATGACCTTCGCTAGTTTCAAGATCCTCTTGATACAAGGGGTTCCTAGTTTTTTGTAAGTTGATAGAGAATGTTCTTTGGACATGAGGTGATCTAATAAGTGAAGGAGATCATGGAGACTCCTCACTAGATGAATTAGACATAGACTATGTATGAACTAGAAAGTGACCCCTACTATGATTACAACCCCTAGCTCTACCTTTTCTAAGTCTAAGGGGATAAAACATGTTTCTTCTTCTTGTTGCCATAGTCATAGACAAGGACAAGAAGCAGAAACCTAGACAAGGACTACACCAGAACATAGTCTCAAAGAAATAAGACGAGATTTTTGTATATTAAGGTATGAATTATCTGAGTAATGGCTAGAACAACCAAATATTATGACTATCATGACATTGAGTATGAAAAGAATTAAAGGACAAGAAAAAGATAAGTGAGAAATGAGACTAGGTTGAGTGTAGGTCACAAGTTGTTAGCTAAGCAAGATGACATTGTTTGAAACTATTTGTAGATAGAAAAGAGGTAAACTATTGCAAGTAATAGACCAGACTTAGAGCATAGATAGCTCTGATGGAACAATTTGATAGTTTTAAGGCAAGATCCTGCATGAAGATTCTTAGGGAACCACATGAGAAAGTACAAAGAACTAGGCAAAGACCTAAAATAGTGATTTTGGAACAAGTTTCTTGTATGAAGATGCAAGGATGTGCTAGACTTACAAAAAAAATAGAATTCTAACAAAAGGAAAAATCTAGGAAGATATCACATTGAGATTTTCATAGGACCATGTGAAAACTTTCATAGGGCTATGCAAAGAAGTGCTGACCAAAAAGATGATCGCGCAAAATTTTGCCAAACTAGGCATGAAAATAGAGACTAGACTAACAAGTGAGACTAAATTTTGAAGAGATTTACAAGGTTCAAACAGTTTTAGATAGATTGTTGGTTGTTTTGACAGGTTTTAGAGAGAAAGAAAGATGGTTTTCAAGTTGTTAGATAGTATTTTGGTTTTGAACAAGACAATTTTTTTTCAAAAAGACACAAGAAGTAAGCAGTAGTCACAAATAATCCAACTGAGGACAAAGAAACTTGAAGGGATGGGTAATTCTTGACTTTCAATTTGTTTTGATAGGTTTGGAGAAGTTTAAGACTCAATAAAAAACATGCTTTATCCCTATAACCAAAAATGGTAGAGGAAGCAAAACTTTTTTCCCACAACTTATGTGCATGCATTCACCTTGGTCTGCCTCACAATAGGTGTATCATAGTCATGCTCTGGGCTATGCTTAGGAATAATATATTCAAACTAAGGACTATTTTTCCCACTGCGAGGTGCATTTAATCTTGTCAACCCAGGGAAGTATACTTGAAATGGTCGGCACAAAATGTGCACTAGGTTTCTTAATGAGTCACTAAGCTTATGTTGTAGGAAAGTAAAATGCAAGAAAAAGAACTTACACTAATGCTATAGGAAACTAACACACTTAACTCTATGAATATTGGAAATATAATTAAAGGCTAACAAATATTCCAACTCAATTCATCCACTGTAACTATTCTCACATATGTTGCAAGAACATTCACGAAGAGTGATGCTATAGGAAGGAACTCACAAATTCTACGTACAATACTAAGAATGCTTGGAAAAAAATCTATTCTATCCTAACCTAATCCACCTTCCAAGTGAGCCCGCTTGGTTGGCTTCACTAAACTGCTAAAACAAGATAGAAGATAAAAACTATTTTCATTACATTTTAGAAATTCATTACATAACATGTAGAACTATAAAAATACAACTTCACTGTAAAAGTTAACAATCTATTCTCATAAACTCTTTCTTCTAACTGGCTAAACTCTTTCTTCTAACTGGCTAAACTAACACACTTGGGTCAATTCCTATATATAGGAGACTGACACTTATTCCATAATAGAAAAGTAAATATCCTAGCTTTAAATCCAAAGGAGAGAAAGAAGGAGAATAACAACTGAAGGCAGGAAGAAGAAATAATAGCTAAAGGCATGAATAATAAAGTTTGAACATCTGCTCACCATAGGAATAAATGCAAAGAAGGCAATAATTCTTCATAGTTCCTCCTTACTCACTATCGTGTATTTTGGAACTTTTACAACTTTTCTCCACTGTGGCTACTCCTTAGCATTCTCTTCTTCTTAAATGTTGTTGGTGCTCATTTTTGAACCCTTCCAATCACCTTGCAGTCTTCATTTCTTAACAATTTAGTTAGAATATAGGGACGTGTTTGCAAATAAACATTTATCAAATTAAATTCAAATATAAGAACACACATTTTGATAACTATATGCAATACTACATTATATATATAATACTAGCAAAAGATGGCATAGTATCTACCCATAGGTTTATCATAGGTTTGGTAAACATAGGTCCACAAATATTTTGACAAAAATAAAATAGAGTATCAATAAAGTATTTAAAAAGTATCATGAAATAAAGGAATTATTTAGTCTCATCATCTACCCCTTGCTAAACTAATGCTTGTCCTCAAGCATTGCACTTTCTTGTCAATGACCTAAACTTCCCAATTTTTGTCCTTCCTTTCCTACTACTCTTGAAGGTATAGTAAAATCTTATGGTTCTCTTCCACACTTCCCTTCTATGATCTTCCTATAGCTTGTCGAGTCTGTTGGCATTAATATCATATAAAGGCCATAGGAGCATTGGAGGCTACATGGTTAGGGGACATCACAACTCCGGTCTAGCCTACTTCCCTAACTCTAAATATTTTGGAACCTTGTGAAGTGTTGCATCCAAGTTGATGGGACTATGTGGTTCTGACTTTTTAAGAGATTCAGGTAATCTAGCACATCTACTCTTAGATTTAGTCATAGCTCTCTAGAAAGAAAAGTAGGGAAAATTCTCATAATCAACATAGACCTTAGCTCTAACAACAAAGATCCTATCCCTTACTTCTAGATTCTTATTTCTATAGGTTGAGGTGAACCAATCCCTGAGAACTTCATCTGGCTTACTACTCTTGTCTCTTAAAGGCAAGGGTTATGTCCTTTCCTCATCCCTATAATTATTCAACTACCTATCATATTTTGCTTCATTGGACATCCAGGACATGAGGGCTCTTAAATTTATGTCCCCTATGTAGAGCAAGGGATTCCATTGAGTCTCTGAAGGGATAACAAAATTATGAACATATAATTCACAAAGTAAATTCTACTGCCAGGGTGGCAGAGTCTGATATAGTCCATAAAATTCTTGTGTTGATTTGAACTCTGCATTAATACTCTTGAGAGTTAACATTAATTGAAACAAAAGAAATTGTTCTTCAAACAGAGAGCATAAACTCTTGGTAGTGATCTACGAGCAAGGGCCTGATTAGCCAACTTGAGGGCATGATCCATTCGTTGCTTTTGACTTGCTAATTGTTCCTTTAAATCTACAATTTCTTCACCCTAAGATGCTATGATTTTATTCATCATTTTCCTCTCTTCTTTCTACAAGGCCTCAGTAAACAGATGATGTCCAAACAACTGAAAAAGGATTTTCTACAGTGTGATAAAACTATTGTCTTCTTCATGATTTCTTTTCCTCTTTCTTTCTTCCTTCCATAAATGTTCTACAAAACCAGTAATCCATGTGGATTTATGGGGAACTAGGGTAGTATTTGGATCAACTTGCTTAGGAATTGTTTCATCCCTACATCTAGAAGTACCTGGTTGATCTATTAGGGTATCATCTAGATTTTCTTTGATTTCATCCCTACATTCCTCAATAGGATTTTTGGGAATGCTTGTAATCTTAGGATGGGGAGGAGAGTGATCAGAAACAATTTTCATAGGGGTTTCCTTAGTAGATGTTTTTGACAAAGTGGAAACTTTAGAAACTTTCCCTCTCATCCTAGAGCTTCTCCTTATGGGGGTTTCTTCATGCATCATATCCTTTTGCCTACTTTTCCCTTTGGGTGTCTCTAATGCAAGAGTAGTTGCTACAAGACTTTTCTTTGTTCTCTTTTGTCTCACAAATGTAGGGTTTAGCTATTCCTTTTCACGAACAGAGATTTCTTCTTGAAGTTTTCATTTCCTCTTGGCTCTACTAGAAGTAGGTTTTAGGGTTTCTTGCATAGGTTAAGACACAATCTCTTGAATAGGGATAGTTTCTTGCACATTTCCTTGGGTGTCTTGTTTAGTAGGCTCAATTGTGGGGACATTTTCATCACTAGGTTGTTCACTAGGGGCAGCTTGGGGTTGCAAATTTTTGGCTTATAGAAATTCATCCCATGTCATGGGAGACACATCCCTAAGTGACCTCTCTATCAGTAACTTGATTAAGGCATGATGGGTAACAGAATTATCTTTTCCTTTCTGAGTTTCTTCCACACTAATATAGAGCATATTATATATGAAATTTGGAATGTTTACTACAAGATTATGCCTTATACAACTAAGTAATTTGAAATGATGTGCATGCAAGTATGAGAATCTACCTTCACATGTAAAATATCTAATAATATGCATGGCTAATTCATTGTATGGCAATGGAAGTTACATTCTCTTGCAACCTTGCTTTGTAATGTCATTTGAGGATCAGTCAGTCTAGTAAATTGAGCTCTTGCTAACCTTGCATCATGTGTGTTGGAGTAATGTTCTCCAACTATAGGCAACCCAGATACTTCAATAATGCATTCCTCTATTGCAATCACCATTAATCCCCAAATAGAAGCTTCACCCTCATCAAATGTCCTTTTGAATTCTATGGCTACCTCTTCATCATATGCAGTCAAACTCAAAAAATACCCTAGCCATCCAAATGCATTAAACCTTCTCATGGCTTCTACATTTGAGAGCAACACAGTATGTTCCACTGGTTCTCTCCTCTACAACTGTCCACCCATTTTCTAAACACTTTCTCTTCTTGCTCTATTTTCCCCCTTTTGAATTCAAGCTACTTCATTGTTTTATAGACTCAACTCACATTTCTTTGTATTAGCAGGCAATTAATGTCATAAAAAATTGTTATGCACAATAATGTGGCTTTTAATGAAGGTAAATCATGAATATGTGTGAGAATTATCTAAAAATAGGGTTCAGATCACATAAAATTTAAACACAAGTCACATCACAGCTTGACACAGAAAATCATTCAAAAATAAGAGGTATGATACCTCACTTATGTACTTATGGCAATTAAATTTCATTAATGAAGGGAATGCAAAGATTTGGAAAAATATTTACAGATAAATAGAAATTCCATTTGATATTAGTGGCCTTCCCTACCCCCTACTAAATATGGATAAGTGTCCATACTTGTCAGACCTAGTACGAGTAAGGGACTGGCATAACACCGTCATCATATAAACTATACAGTATTAAATATAATTAACGAAATCTGTAGACTATAAGTGAATAATAATTTGAAAATGTTACACATATCAACTGATAATCACATGTACCAAAAAAAAGGTGGTAGGTGTGATATCAGCATCGGCAGCATCTGTCAGCATCTTGTGGGGTTTATTGAAAACATGAGAAATTGATGACATGGAAAGTGGGTGGATGAAAGATAAAGAAATGATATGAGGTGGATGGGTGGGAGGTAAAGATATGAGATGGAAGGAGAAAGTGAATGAAAAAGTGAACTTTATGTGGACATAAAGTCTTTATTATGAACATGCACAAAGGAATTAATGTTGAAGAGTGACAATCAGAAGGTTGACACCTTCGACTGTAGGAAGAGTTACCTAATGTGTATTTGAATTTGACCACTAAAACTAGTACAGGAAGTCTTCTTTTGTTTTGGGTCATTTATATAATTTGATTCTATGACCATTGACTAATAATTTGAAAGGTATTAGATCAATGGTAGTTAATTGAACAGATCCATTATCAAAAGCATGACTAATTTCATATTGTCCCAACCATCTTATCTATAGCTTTCCCCGCATATCTTTAAATCTAGAATCATATAGTAGTGCCCAATCATCAACTTGAAATTGTCAACTAATAATATGAGATTCATGCCATTATTTCCTTTGTTTTTGTATCAGTCAAGTGTGTTCCAAAGCAGCTTTGTGCATTTAATCTAGAGAGTTAAGATGTAGAAGATATTCTCTTTGTGCTACAAGAAGTTTAATATCCAATGCTAATGTTGTCCTTAGATTTTTATTTTCAAATTCAATTGGAAGCATTACTGTCTTTCCATACAGGAGCTCAAATGGTGTAAATCCTATAGTTGTCTTCCAGGTTGTTTTATAAGCCCAAACTGCTTTTTGTAATCTATTGGTCCAATCCCTATGATGTAGATGAACTATTTTTGTTAAGATGTTCTTGTTCGAATATTCAAATATGGAAAGAGTACTTATGAGAGGGGGGGGTGAATCATAAGTATCACACTTTAATCAATAAAACTTCTAACTTAAAGTAAATTGCATGCATGTAAATACATCAAATAAACATGTAACAAAACTTGTGCATCAATAACTCATAACACTGGAATTTGGTAACCCAGAAACCCTCCAGGAATAAGAAGGTAAAACTAGGGTGGGGATGATACCCACAAAATTTACTACAGCAATATTGTTCAATCACTTCTGATGGCTTGCCCTGTTAAAGGCTTTACACTGTATTAATAGTGACCTGGTTAGAGGATTTACAAACACTTAACATGAAGTGTCACCCTATTAAAGGATTTTAATCACCTAATCAAAAGGATCTTACAAAATAGTTGTAAAGCTAACCTATCACCATAGGATTTTCATTCTAACACAATTGCTAGAGAGTATTAGATACAATAAACTTGATAGATTGCAATCCTTGATTGTTGAATGCAGGCTCCTTTTCTGCCTTCTCCTGAACTTGATCCTTTGTGATCTGATAACTCTTGCTTCTGAAAAACAGATTTTCTTATGCACCCTTGTATGTCTTTTCATATATTTACAATGAAATTTTGTCTTCCTTATAAAGACTGCAAAGACTTAGGGTTTGATTTGGATCTACGATCCATATTGAATCTCAATTTCTCGCTCAATACTTATTTTTAGTGATTGGTTGCATGCCTTTATCATTTTTCTTATTGGCTGCATGTGAGTTGCATGAGAAAAATAAAAGATTCGATTCTATCATTAAATCCCTCGAAGTTTACCTTCTATCGGCTGCAAAAACTGTTTGCATCATAGTTTGTGCAATTCCAAACTTTTATGCTGATTTACTGAGTTACTCAGCTCTTGCAGTATTTTTGATACTCGGCACATGCTATTTCCTAGATAGCTTCGACACTTGAACAAAACTATATCACTCGGCACATGTTGTACTTGGCACTTGTTATCACTCGGCACTTGTTGCACTCGGCACTTGTTATCACTCAACACTTGTTATCACTCGGCACTTGTTATCACTAGGCACCTGTTATCACTCGACACTTGTTATCACTTGGCACTTGTTATAGCTTGATACTTTATCTTACTCAGCACTTACTCTTGATCTTGGTTAAGTGTATTAACACTCAGTTGTCAAATTTATTCTTTAAGCTAACAATCTCCCCCTTTGACATGAGTGGAAAAAACACTTAATTAAGATCCATGTGACTCATGAATTTATCCTACATTCAAAATTTGCTATCTCAAAATTTGCTCCCAAAATTGGCTATCTCCCCCTTTTTGCTATCTCCCCCTTTTATTATTCTTATCATTGCATTCCTATACTTAACTCTTATTACTTATTCTCCCCCTTTTTGACACTTATGTCAAGGGTCTTACAATGAAATGCCATACTTAGCCAAAAATGTGCTATTTACTTCAATGAGTACCTTCAAAGCTGCATCCCAATTTTCTAATGTGACATCCAATGTCTTATGCTGGATGGCAATCTCTACTGCTAGGTGTACAAGTCCATTAGATGAAGAAAGATTAGGGTCTTTCCTGAGGACTGTCTCTGCATTTATCTGCTCCTTGTGAAGTAGTTCCAAATGAGGAGTAATTAACGATTGAATTTGTATCAATTTAGCTTTTGTGGTTGCCTCCTCTGCTGCTAAGATAGCTAACTTTCTTTGTGTGTGAAGTGATTGGACAAAATGCTTCTCACTCTGAGCTGGATTTGTGGGGAGTTGCATGCTAGAAATTTTCAGATTGTTTTCCAAGCTCAGTATTTTTTGGCTAATGTCCTGTGTGAATGTGGAAAAATCACACAACTTGTTGTACAGGGAAAAGATGTTTCCTAGTACAATTTTAACTATTTTAATTGTCTTTGCTAGTTCTTCTTTAGATAGTGCTATATCACCAGATATTTTACTATTTACTTTACCTTGGAACTTCTTTTCTGACCATTCAAGCAATCTGACATCTGTTTCCTGGTCTTCATTAGTCACCTGGTCAACTATATCAGATAGTTGCTCTATAATTGGTTTTGACTCATCTAGAGATTGTAAGCAAAAAGATTCTGTGAATATATCTTTAATTTCATTCAATGTAAGCTTATGCTTGTATTCCTTTCTTAGTGCTTCTTGTCTCCTTCTTTTGTCCAATGCACTCTAAATTTCATTAATCTTTTCTTCAGTAAGAGTGCTAGATTCATAATATGGGATCTTTATTTCTTCATCAAGCTCAGGAACTCCATAGTGAAGTTTCCTGACTGCCTTTGATGAGCTCTAGCCTGGTGTCCTGATTTGCAGTTGTAATCCATCTGTGCTCGGCTGCTGAAGAGTCTGTGTTGGAGTGCCAGATTTTAATAATGCAACCAGTGTTTGTATTTTAGTCTCCTCCTTCTTCTTTGTCTCATCCTTTTGTTCATCTTGAATATCCCTTTTATGATTGCTAGGTGGGGTTGAACTTGTTGGTTGTTCAGATGTTTCTTTTATTTCCCTTGCTACTGTACTCGGCATTTGGAGTGCATAAGTGACTATACTTGGTGGAGGTGGTGGTGGAAGAAATAGAATACCAATAGTTTGTATGGTCAAGGAAGGCACTACTTCTTTTACCTTGACTTCTAGATTCTGTAATTCATCAACACTGACCAATACAGGATTTGAGCTTAACTTTTCTACTAGTGATGATTGGTCAAGGATTTCCAAAAACTCTGTAGTTAATGGATTGATGTTTGGATTTGAAGTGTCTGTAACATCTTTTATTTTTATGTTAACTGCAGGTGTGATGGTGGCATGAGGAGGACTAGGAGGAGATACCTGTCTGTCTTGCATACTTTGATCTTGTGGCTCAGCTGTATCTTTCTCTTCCTCTTTCTCCTTATTATGTGCCTCTTCTTCCTTTTCTTCTTTTCTCTTTTTCTCCACTAGTTCCCTCTCTTTTTCTTTGGTTTCTGTCATCTTCTTTTCCTTTTTCTTAGCACTTTCTTCTGCCTTATATTCTTCATTATATACATCTTCTATTTTCTTGTAAACTATTTTCCACAATCTTGTGGATTTAGTAACTACCTCTTCAATTTTATTCTGCAATATGCTAAATGCTCTATACTTGGGAGTGAATCTGTTATTATGCCTTTTTACTACATTTATTATTTGATCTTTAGTCAAATCAGGCAACAGTTTGGCTAATGTTGACTCCCTTATTTCTTTCTCCATTTGTAAACAAAAATGTCATTTATCCTCTATAATTTTATACAATTCTCTTGGCATAGATTCATCTAATTCTAGAGGTGTGTGCTTATATTCAGCCATCATAGCATACACAGATTCCTCTAATTTATTTTTCTCTTCTTTGGTGAGCATAGAAAAATTTAGGTTCTTTAAACCTTTTAAATCATTATTCCTAAT
Source organism: Cupressus sempervirens (assembly GCA_028749045.1). Lineage (NCBI taxonomy): Eukaryota > Viridiplantae > Streptophyta > Pinopsida > Cupressales > Cupressaceae > Cupressus > Cupressus sempervirens. Next base: position 656,642,884 of record CM053788.1, read on the forward strand.
TTTCAAACATAATTTATCAACAGTAGTCTGGGGTTTGTGTCTTACCATTTGAAATTGACTATTGTCTTCTGACTCTGTTTTCTCCTCATCTGTTCTAGGCTAGGGAATAAATTTCCTTTTCTTTGACTCAGTAGCAGTCTTCTTTGAGTCTTTCTTCTTTCCTTTTGCCTCTTCTTGGGCTTTTTGTGCTACAGCCCTTGTGGTAGGTCTCTTTGGTGCAGGGGCAGTTACTTTCTTTCCCTTGGATTGAGGAGTAGATTGAGTTGTGGTCTTTCTCTTAACTGGTGTTTCCTTGGCTTCTTCTACCTCAGCACTTTCCTCTTTGTCTTCTCCTAACTCTTGAATCTGACCTTGAAGTTTATCTCCTTCTTCTTCAATGTCTTCTCCCTCTTCTTCTGTTGTTCCTTCTACGCCAAATTTTCTATTGATTTGTCTCACCATTTTCTCTTTCTTCTTTACTGATGAAGTAGTCTTCAAATCTGTTATTAACTTTGATTTGACAACATCATAGGTTCCAAAAAAATTTGCATTTTTATTTGCTTCTTCTGCAAGTAGGGCTGTTATTGCTGCAGAGGCTTGATCAACATCAAGTTCATAACCTAGTGGCCTAAGCCATCTTACTCTAGGTATAACTGCTTGTATGTAGGTATAATCTATATCTACAAGAAAACAAATGTCTTTTTCATATTTCTCAGTTAATGAGACTGGAATTCTCATTCTTTGTTTCATGGACTTTTTGAAGTCCTCAAAATAACCAGTCATTTGGGCATCAAAATTTTCACCCATCTGTTCAATGTATCCATTAATTTGTTCAACAATTATTTTATCTGGATTCCATCTTACCTTACCCATAGAAGGAAATTCTTTCATTAGATAGAAAAACATGCACATCAAAACTGATCCAAATTTGCATTAAGCTCCCTTGCTCTTCCTTATAGCTCCAAGATTTTCATTGATCTGTTGAAACATGAGCTTTGCCAAATCATAAGTGTGATCCCTTTTGATTATCTTGTATGCAACATCAACTGCTCTACAAGGTACACTGTTTAACCTACTTGATTGATAGAATTTACGTTAAATGACTCTCATAGCAAAATCTAGTAGGGGATCTATGACTGTGTCGATACTCATTCCTCTATTGTTCCATTTGGCACCTGTATTTTTCTCTATTACTTCTCTTTTGTCACTTCACAGGGTCTTTGGCCGATCTAGGGTTGGAATACCAGTAACCCTATGAACAGTTTTCTTGGTAAATTTTACTGGCCCTGACTCTAACCAAAAAGCTCCATCATGTATTCGGCTCAGAACTATCCGTACCCATTCATTTTTGAAAACAGTCAAAAATGCTAGGGTTTTAGTTATTCCTTTTCTTTCTATTATTGAAAACTCATTTTTTAGTACTTTGTTTTCACATAGTTTATCATATGCATTAGAGATTTCTAAGTCTCCTATGGCACCAATTTTGCAATTATAACATCTGCGAACATCTTAGACCATAACAACTTTATCTGGAATAATTGATAATGCACCTACAGGATCAGTCTTGTATGCTACTTCTGGAATGGGCTTAAATTCAGGTTGTTTAACTTTGTTGCTGACCAACTAAACTTCATGACTCTCTATACCCTTAGTGGTTCCTGACCCAGATGCCATTGTTTGCCAAACTAGGGTTTATGATTTAAACAAGTTTATAAGTCCTACGCAGCTTGGCACATAAGTAAAATACCTTAAATCGATGAAACTTGTCTTGAATCACTGTTGAAATCTTCAAAAATGGCTTCTAAGCTGATCTTGATCTTCTTCTCCTTTTTTGGCTTTGCTTCTCGTTTGAATGGTGGGAAAATGATCGAAAATCGAATTTATGTACTCTTTAAAATAGAGTAATAAATGCTTAGTACAATGCCAACTGTCTACTCGGCACTTGAAAAGTTTCATCATGACTCAACTCCCATTGTGTTTTGCTTTACTCGACTCCTATTGATATTTCATAGCTCAGTATCAACTATCAACTCGGTCATTGTTTAGCAACTCGGCTCCTCAAGGAAACTTTAACAAATCTTCACAAAAGTTCTCAATTTTGACTTAGCATCTTTGCTTATGCTGATTTCATTTTTTTTTGCATTTCTTATATGTCTTGGGACTGATTTATGAGGTAGCTTAGTTTATCAATCCCACACATTTGTTCTTTACTTAATTTGATGAAGTGTGATCACTTGACCTATTAGGTGAAGTGATCTCTATACTTGATGTGCTAGACTCATCTTTCTTCCTCCAAGTCTTATTCATTTTACTTCTAATATATCCAATATCTATCTTTGCCTTTCCATTGCTGAACTCAAAACTTGATGCCTTTGACCTTGTTGGGCAATTCCTGCTGACATGACTAGTTTTTAAGCAACTGAAACATGTAGTTTGACTCAACCATCTTTTGTAGTTCCCTCTAAAATGTGTTCTTATGCAATTTTGTGGGATATGTCCATATTCTTGACAATAGTGACAGCTGTACCTGGTGTTGTAATCCTAGAATTCACGGTTTGATGTCTTTGCTGGTTGATTTATCATCCACATAGACTTTGATCTACATTCAAAAGCTCTATGTCCATACTTCTTACAATTATAACAATGTCCATCAAATCTTGATGTCTTGATAGTTTGGGTTCTGCATTCATATGCATGATGACCTTGCTTCTTGCATTTATGACAATGATTTATGCTTTTGGGTTTGTCATGCTTATGGGCATTCTTGCTTCTACAGACATTAGATGTATGTCCTTTCTTTCCACAAAAATGACATGTAGGTTTAACATCTTTACCTTTTTCACTTCTTTATTTTGCACTCTTTGATGATTCTCCTACTTCAGTGCTGTTATATCCAAGCCCTGTTGTATCATGGGTTGATCTTGGAGATTTCAGTATTTGCTCAAAATATTTGATGGCTTTACTTGATTTGTTGAGATTTTTTGCCACCTCTCTTTCTTTGTTCAATTCATTCTACATTTGTTCCTTCTACATCTTCAAAGTAGAGATCTCAATATCTTTCATATTGAGTTCATGATGAAGATTCATCATTTGAGCAAGTGTATCCATCTGCATGTTTGAGATCCTTGTTAATTTAGTACATTTTTCTTCAAGCCTATTTGCAAGATTCCTTTTGTCATTTTCCATCATGACCTTATCATCAACTACTCTTTTCTTTTGTTCAATAATTTCACATATCATTATAGCCTGTGATTCATGTTCCATCTTGATAGATCTTATCTCATCTTCTTGAATTTTATTTTTCTCCATCAGTTCTGCTATTGTTGCATCAAACTCTTTAGTGTCTCCACTGAAAAATATGTTGGTGGTATCAATCTCCTTGTAGTGTATATCATTTTCAGCTATGGCTAGATCCTTCCTCTTTTTTAATGAGTTTCTCAATTTCTTTCTGAATTCCTCCAAGCTGTGCAGAGCAAGTTGCACATCTATCACCTGATTTTCAATGATCTTTCCAAGTTTGAAGGCTTCGATCTTTAGATCTTTTCCTCCAACCTGTTAGGCTTTTCCTTGTAAGAACCTAGATGGCTCTGATACCAATTGTTGGAATATTCAAATATGGAAAGAGTACTTATGAGAGGGGGGGGTGAATCATAAGTATCACACTTTAATCAATAAAACTTCTAACTTAAAGTAAATTGCATGCATGTAAATACATCAAATAAACATGTAACAAAACTCGTGCATCAATAACTCATAACACTGGAATTTGGTAACCCAGAAACCCTCCAAGAATAAGAAGGTAAAATTGGGTTGGGGATGATACCCACAAAATTTACTGCAGCAATATTGTTCAATCACTTCTTATGGCTTGCCCTGTTAAAGGCTTTACATTGTATTAATAGTGACCTAGTTAGAGGATTTACAAACACTTAACATGAAGTGTCACCCTGTTAAAGAATTTTAATCACCTAATCAAAAGGATCTTACAAAATAGCTGTAAAGCTAACCTATCACCATAGGATTTTCATTCTAACACAATTGCTAGAGAGTATTAGATACAATAAACTTGATAGATTACAATCCTTGATTGCTGAATGCAAGCTCCTTTTTCACCTTCTCCTAAACTTGATCCTTTGTGATCTGATAACTCTTGCTTCTGAAAAACAAATTTTCTTATGCACCCTTGTAATATCTTTTCATATATTTACAATGAAATTTCATCTTCCTTATAAAGACTGCAAAGACTTAGGGTTTGATTTGGATCTACAATCCATATTGAATCTCAATTTCCCACTCAATACTTGATTTTAGTGATTGGTTGCATGCCTTTATCATTTTTCTTATTGGTTGCATGTGAGTTGCACGGGAAAAATAAAAGATTCAATTCTATCATTAAATCCCTCGAAGTTTACCTTCTGTCGGTGGAAAAACTGTTTGCATCATAGTTTGTGCAATTCCAAACTTTTATGTTGATTTACTGAGTTACTTGGCTCCTAAAGTATTTCTAATACTCGGCACATGCTATTTCCTAGATAGCTTCAGCACCTGAACAAAACTATATCACTCGGCACATGTTGTACTAGGCACTTGTTATCACTCGGCACTTGTTGCACTCGACACTTGTTATCACTTAGCACTTGTTATCACTCGGCACTTGTTATCACTCGGCACTTGTTATAGCTTGGCACTTTATCCTACTTGGCACTTACTCTTGATCTTGGTTAAGTGTATTGACACTCAATTGTCAAATTTATTTTTTAAGCTAACAGTTCTGTAGTTCATAGTTTATGACCTCTACTTGTCCATTAGCTTGAGGATAATAAGGAGATTTCTGGTGCCTGATGTTACATTGTTTCATCAACTCTAATATTAGATTAGAGGTAAATTATGCACCTTGGTCAGTGACTAGCCCTTCAGGTACACCATAGTGAGTAAAAATTTCTTCATACAGAAATTTGGCAACTTTTTCATCACAAGCATGCTCCATGGCCTTGACTTTAACCCATTTGGTTAGGTAATCAATGCACACAAGAATATAGGATTTCCCATTAGATGGAGGATCAATTGGACCAATGAAGTCCATTTCCCATTTATCAAATGGTGTTAACGCCATCTAAGAATTAAGAGGCATTTCATATGTTCTTGTTGGTTGGACCATCCTTTGAAACTTGTCACACTTCCTTGTATAGTTGGTGGCATCTTTGTGTAGTGTAGGCCAATAATAACTAGTTTTCAAGATTTTCAAGGCCATTCTTTATACTATAAAGTGTCCTCTACATGGTTCATTATGACATGCATGTAGAATATCATATGTCTCATCCTCTCAAGACACATCTTCTCATAACTTGATCAGGTCTAGTGTAGAACAAGAGATTATCTACCTAGTAGTAATGGAAGCTTTTGTCTACAACAAATTTCTTTTCCTTGTAAGAAAAATCTTCTAGTATTGTATTGGCTGCAATGTAATTAGCAATGTCTACATACCATGGAGTTTGAACAAAAATATGAAATAAATGCTCATCTGAAAATGCATCATCTCCCAAAGTAGTGTCAGCATCATCATGATGGATTCTTGATAAATAATCAGCTACAACATTGGCTTTTCCAGGCTTATCAACAATAGTTATATCAAATTCTTGCAACAATAGTAACCATCTTGTTAATCTTCTAGTTATAGCAGGTTTATTCATGAGATATTTAATTGATGCATGATCATTATGAACAAATATGGAATATCCAATGATGTAATTCCAAAAAAATTTTAGGGCATAAACTACTACTAGCAATTCTCTTTCTGTCACTATGTAGTTTAATTCTGGTCCATGAAGGCTCTTGCTGATATAATAGATTGCATTTTCAAGATTTTGGGATTGTTGTGCTAGGACTACACCTAATTTGTATATATGTGAAAAGGTAAATTCCAATTAGAGCCTTATAAAACTGGGGCTGTAATCAGAAGTTTCTTAAGCTATAGGAAGGCTTCATCACATTTGGATCTCCAACTAAAATCAGCTTATTTTGTGAGTAACTTATACAAGGGACTAGCTATTTTGCTGAAATCTTTTATGAAACATCTGTAATATCCAGCATGACCTAGAAAAGATCTTACATCTTTTGATTTTGTAAGTATGGGTAATGTTTGAATTACCTCTATCTTAGCTAGATCCACTTGTATTCCTACAACTAATATGAAATGACCAAGTACCATGCCTTCCTGCATGAGCATGAAACACTTTTCACTATTAAGTGTCAAATTATGTTCTTGACACCTTACTAAAACCTTTTCAAGGTTTACCATTGCTTCCTCAAAAGTGACTCCAAATGTTGTGAAGTCATCCATGTATATTTCCATACAATCATGTGATATATCAGCAAAGATGTTAATAACTACTCATTGGAATGTTGAAGGAGCATTACATAGACAAAATGGTAAAATAGAGTATGCAAAAGTACCCCATGGACATGTAAATGTGGTTTTTTCTTGGTCTTCAAGAGAAATACTAATTTGGTTATAACCACTATACTCATCTAGAAAAGAGAAATATTTCTTTTCAACTAGGGTGTCTAGAACTTGGTCTATAAATGGTAAAGGAAAGTGATCCTTTTTGGTGGCCTTGTTCAATTCTCTATAATATACACAAATTCTCCATTTTCTTCTTTTTTTAGGCAATATGACCAAGGGTTCCACCTACCTACTATCAAATATAGGATAAATAAAACTAGCATGAAGCAATTTTTGAAATTCAATTTTAACTATCTCTCTAAGGCTTGGATTTTTCTTTCTCTAGGGTTGACAGAGTTGTAGGAAACCTTCATTAATATATATCCTATGGCTATAAAATGTATGACTCAACCCTTTCATATCACTATAATCCCATGCAAAGGCCTTTTCATGCCTTTGAAGCAATTCTTTTAACTATTCCATCTGTGTGGGTGTTAATTTGGGATTAACATGCAGATTATGACCTTTGGTAAGTTCAGTAGTAGTGGTGGACTCAATCATAGTAGCTTCAAAGATTGGACTTGCTTCTAATTCACATGGTAATTATGGATAAAGAATATCAGGTTCTTTGAGAAAAGTACAATTCTTATCACATTCTTCATATGTGATTAATTCCAACACAGAACTTTTAGATACATCTTTTTCTACCACACAACTCTTAGTGAGGATACTCTGAAGTACTAAATCTTCCTCTTGTAGTTTTAGAAAAGATAGTTTATGCAACATCATGAGATATACTATATAATTTAACTCTTCTTCTTCATCCCCTAAATCTTTCCAAATAGATGTGCTCAAATCTAGTAATGGTTGGGCTGAAGGGTATAAATCAAATTTCTTTATTGCTTGGCCATTTGAGCTGGTCATATTCCTTGATCTGCAACTTATATTTGCATCAACTGTGGCTAACCATGGTTGACCAAGGATGATAGGATAACCAAATAGATTAACTTTGGGGGATAAAATCATGAAGTCTATAGGATATTCTAGAGAATCTATGGTTACAACTATATTTTTTATCATCCCATCAAGGGTGACTGTAGAACTATCTGCAAGTTGCAAAATTATTGGTGTAGCCCTTAGTCCTTCTATTTTAAACTTCTTCATAGTATCCTTAGTCATAACATTTATAACAACTCCAAGATCTATTAAAGCATTTTTAACAAACTGCCCATTTATACTACCATTCACTACTGGACTTCCTGGATCAAAATATTTTGGTGTGCTCAATTTTCCTAACATGATGTCAGCCAATTGTCCCACAACGTGGACTGTGGTGGGATCCTTTTTCTTCCTTCCAAGCTTCTTCAAGTAGACTTCTCTAATGGCTTTTCCATAAACTGGAACATCCTTAATGGATTGTGTAGACACCTAAAAACCTTTAAAAAATAAAGTATTTTTATTTTTTGAAAAAGTCCTGATGACATCATCATTTATTAATTAATTATTTAATTAATTAATTAATTAATTATTTAATTAATTATTTAATTAATTAATTAATTAATTAATTGTATGCCATTAAATCCCTTTATCTTAATTAAAAATATTTAATTAAGGAATCCCTCCCAAAAATGTTTAAATCTTATTTAAACATTATTTTCTTATTTATTAATTATTTAATTAATAAATTGACCAAAAATCCTAAAATAAATAAAAAAATTATTTTTTGCCCAAAACTTGGCCAATTTCCTTAAGACCACTAACCTCTTCCAAAATCTTCTAATCCTTCTTTAATTTTAATTAAAGGCTAATCCCATCATTTCCTACCCCTAATCCCAACTCAAAATATTTAATTAAGATTAAATATTAATCCTCATGTTTATTAAAAAAGTTTTAATAAATATCTCCTCAACCCAAACCTTTGAAATAAATAAAACTTTATTTATTTCCTAAAAATCTAATTTATCCTCACCCTAAGAAGTTCTAGACTCTTCTAGAAAGTCTTCATCCTCATCCTAGGAAATTCTAGACTATTCTAGAAAGTCTTTATCCTCATCCAAAGTCTAGACTCTTCTAGAAGATGTCTTTAAAACTAATCCTAATCCCCTCCTAACCTTGTCACATTCCCTAAACATGAGTTAAAACTTTCTAACCCAAGCCAAAGTTAACAAATATCTCCTCCTTCACCCACCCTCATTAAATGCCATCCACTTGCCTATCCCTAAGCTAATCCTAAACCATCCTAATCCATCCTCTAATCATTTGCACAAGCCTAAGCAAGCTTAAAACCTTCCTAATCAAGTCCAAGTCAAAATTGGTCTCATCACCCTCAAAATATCTCAACCATAAAACTTTATGAAGTCCACTAGGTCATAAATGACTCTTACAAGCCCTTTTATGGCTCTTACAAGTCATTATGAGGGTCTTTATGAAGATTTTATCCCTTGAGCCTCCTTTGTTGACTCATCCTTCCCCTTTTCTCCATCCTCTCACCATGTGACATGTGTCACTCCTTGATTGGCTATAAGGAAGCACAATCCATGTGCTCTCCTCTCATGCAATCTGAGCCCTCCATAAGCTTTTTCCCATCCTTGCATCTTAGCCCTTAATCCCTCAAGCCTCTTGCCTATAAATTGGATCCTTCCCCTTTGCAAAATAACACAATCCATGAAGTAAAGTTATAATGTTATTTTGAGAGCCAAATCCATACTAAAGCCATCTATCCACACCAAAAATCCACAATCATCCATTGAAGCCTTTGCAAGCATATTGAGCATACATCCTATCCATTTAGATAAAGCCACTCAACAAGAGAGCTTCTCATTGAGACAGCCCATTAATGGCTCATATTTTCAATTGAGAGCTCATCTTAGTCTATCTTGAATTTTATGAATTTTGTTTAGTTTGTAGAAGCTTTATTTAAATTTGGTTTCTATTAGCATACTAACATTGCTCATATACATTTTGGCACGCCCGGTGGGACCCCACATGGGTCATCTTCATTAGCTTTTTTAGTCAAGTTTTGTATGTCATTTGCTGATTTTGGCTAATTTTTCTTGTTTTTGTGATTGGTAGGATTGTATAAATTGGTTTTGTAGGTCCACATGAGCATGAAGAAGAAAAAGGAACTCATAATCTATCTCATAGTGTTTGCAGATTTTTCAAGCTTATAGGTGGACAAAGAACTTGAAATTCTTCTTCCTCTTCTTGTCTATATTCTTCTTATTCCATCTACTTCTTCTTCTTCTTCTTGTGGGAGATCTTGGCCATTTTTTTTTTAAGGAAGCAAAATCATACACACTTCTTTTTAGTGCTTAAAATGAACCCCCAAATCATACTTAAATCCATTGAAAAATTAAAAATTTGCAAAAAAGGAAAAATCTTTTAACAAGTGAAACTAAACCAATCTAATCATTTGCATCCTTGCAACATCAAGGTTTTATATGCATTCATGCAAAATTAGGAACACTTCATTTTTGGAAATTTAAAAAGAACTTCAAGTTTCCATTTCAAAAGGTTCAAAATCAACACTAAGTGCATACTAAAGTTCTTTTAAAAAATCTCATGAAAACTAAGAGTCCTAAATGGTTGCCAAAAATTGTCCTAAAAGCTTTGTTATTTGTTCCAAACAAATGTCTTATTGCAAAATCTTGAATGTTTCTTAGGTTTTTCATGCATCAAAACAATCTAGGAATATCATTTTTGGGCTTAAAATATGCAAACTAGAACACAAAATCTTGAATGAAAACCAAAGTCCAAAGAGTCATTTTCACTTTTGAGTCCAAAACAATCTTGAATGATCTAAGGTTAAAATAAAGCACTTCAAAGTTCTTAAAACAACACACAAAATCTCAATCTTGAATGCTCAAAAGAAAATACTTGAATGTTTAACCACTTGTCTTTGAATGCATGTTGCTAAAATCACTCTTGAATGCCATGGATTAAAATCAAATTTTCCTTGAATGCATGATTAAAACAACAAATCCAATCTTGAATTCTAAGGATCAATTAACCATTGCAATATCAAACACTTCATTTGGAGCTTCTAAAAATTGAACAAAACAAATCTCTTTTCCACATGTAATCTAGCTAAAGTTTGATTTTTGGACATTTAAGAAACCTTGTTAAGTTAAAATACAAATTTGCAAAAATCAATTTGAGTAGTTCCTTGGACTCACCTCTTTTCTAATCACCCATCAAATATTAACCATTGGTTGCAATCTCAGCGCCATTTATGGGGATGGGTCTACTTGAAAAAGGTGTTAAATGTTCCACAATCTAACTCACTCACTTGGTCTTTGAATGTTTGTTTTAACTTTATCAAAATTATTAAATGATCAAAACTCTAGATTAAATCGATCACACTTCAAGTTTGGGCACTAAAATTGAACAACAACTGACGTGGAGAGCCTCCGGGCGCGCTCTTGAAATTGAATCTCACACACTTTTGTTTTGGGCTTAAAAAAAACTCACACTCAATCTTGAATGCCTTAAAAAAAATTAATTGATACTTGACGTGGAGGGCCTCTGGGCGCACGAGTTTGCTTTTTTTGACCCTAACTCTTCTTATTGTTTGCATTCTTCGATCGATTTACTTTTGTTGGCGCTTCAAGTTGGAATAAACATTGTATCTTAAACATGAGTGCTTGCAAAGTCTAGATCAGAAAACTTAAGCGTCAGTTGGTAAAAGAACAAGCGTGTTTTTTAGCCCAAGGTCATCCAAGTCTTCTCTCCCCTTGTCGTCTTTCAAGGCCATCTTGGGTGCATAAGATTAGGATCCAGAACCTTGTTTCTTTTTAGGAGGCCTACTTGGGGATTTCATCACCCCTTGGATGACCTCAACTCCAGCATTCTGGTGGAGTATAAGAATCGGAAGGTGAATCAAAAGACACCTCTCTTGGGATCAAGATTTTGTCACTCGGGCTAAGCCTCAAGGAACTTTATACCCTTGAGAAGTGAAAGAGGAGAAGTGGGTTACCGCTCCTCTCGGCTATGTGACATCTTTTTGATCTCATCTACGAATTTGGGCCTCACGTACATTAGGTATATCGAGGACTCCTTAGCTAAACTAACTGTCAGCCTTGTAGACAACCATCTAGGATGTTAATGTGTTTGAGGTGACTAATCGAAAAATTTGTAGAACATACACACTCCTTGGTGCAAGTGTCACTTTTTGAGAATCAAAAACTTCGATCTGGTTGTTTCTATCTATTGCTTGATCTTTTATTTGTTGAATGAATGTTTGCCAAACTTGGTCAATCCTAGCTTAGGGCATACTTAGCATAGTCACTGCCTATTCCAGAAGTTGAACGAGTTGAAGAAAAACAACCAAGATCTCTCAAAGCCAAGCATATTCAAGAATTGATGTCAGAGCAACCCAAACCCAAATAGAAGTTCCACAAAGTTAAACTCAAACCATCTCTAGCATACCAAGAACTTTCAGCCAAGAGAAAAGAAATAACACCAAGGCCACGAATTGCCAAACTCCACAAAGCAGAGGACAAAGCTACCTATGAAGCACTTCAAGAGGCCTGGTTAGAGCACACCATCAAATTTTTCCAAAATCTAGGAGTTAATCCTACTTATGCCTTACCAACAAGGCATGATTTCTATGATTAGACCCCCTTGTTTCTCCACATCCTCTTGGATAAGCTTCACTTTAGAGTCATCTTTGTAGAAAAGCCAGCCATCTTAGGTTATCCCCTTAAGCATTATTAGCTCATCCATCTCATTTAGAATCAAACCATCTAGCCAGCAATCCAAAATCTGCACATCTAAGCTTTCAAATTTGTTCTCACTCTTGCCAAAAGTTTGCCACTCCTAAAAACTTCCAAATCCATCAATCTCACCAAGGTTATCCCTTTGACAGAGCTTTGTCTAGGGTAATCTAGCTTTTTCCTTGTTATCCCTCATCACCTTGAGCTAAAGGTTGGGATCCACAAGTGGTCAATCTCATGTTCTTCCTAAAGGATCATCAGTCTATCCTTAAGTTGACACAATCACCACCAAGCTTGCACATAGGAAAGCAGACCTTTTGTGCTTTGGCAACATATCTTTGAAGTTAGAATCTCCAACCCAATCCTCCTTAGGTTTTGTCATATAGCTTTGCCTTAACCTAGGAAATCATTTGCATAGAGAAGCCTTCCCCCTTTTGCATCCATCAGCATTATTGCATCTCATCCCTAGGAGCATTTTTCATGCCACCCGTCACTCGCTTAGTCAAGAAGAAAGAAACAATGGAGCCCTATCATTTGGATCAAACAGCCTCACCCCCCTTGAGCACTCAGCCATCCTTCAACCCAGAGAAAGCTATGCCATCATGTACTGACATTGAAGCTTTCATGAACCAACCAGGAAATGCAGTATTGGTAAATGCCATTATAGACAAGAACAAAGAGACAATCATGGCTAATTTTCGAAGGGAAAATGTAGGAACCTTTGACTTTGGAAGACCCCCTCCATTATCAGATCCATCTCACCCATTGTTTGGGCAGCTACCACCACCCATAGGCTCTTATGATCCAAATTATCCTCAATATATGCCAAAAGAAGAGCCTCCAGCCAATCCATATGATCCAATAGACCCAAACATACCATCATCCACCCAAGTTGAAATCTCCATGCCGCAAGCCAACCCAGCCACCACCACTCCATCCTTGGTTCATACCTCTCCGCTCCAAACCCCCTTTACCCAAAACAACTCACCGTTCACCCCCTTCACTATTGCTGCTGCTACTCCCCAACCCAGCCTTCCAAATCCACCCATCTCCCAAATCAGTGCTAGCATCTTTGGCCAACCTCAACAATATACAACAGGGATGCCACCCATGGGGCCAAGTAATCAACCTTTCATCACCCCCAACTTGTTCACTGCAGCCCAAAGCACAATCCCATCATTTCCATTAGGTCTTGGGAGCTCAATACCATTAGCCACAAATCTACAAGCTACTACCCTCACTCCACAAAGCTATCAAATCCCACAAGCTACTACCAATTTTCTACCAAGCTCCCAAGTGACCCCAGCCCCTGCCACCACTCTACCAAGCTTCCAAATCCAACCACAAAGCTATCAAACCCCATCAGTTCCATTCCCAAGCTTTCAATTCCCACCACCTCCACCACCAACTAATCCATTACCTCCAATTACCAACTACTTTTCAATGCCACTTCTAGGAGGTAATCCACCACCCCAGCTAACCACCAATTATTTGCAGATACCATCCCAAATGGGGGCACAACCCACATATATTGGTCAAACCCCACAAGCCCCCGATCCTTTCCCCAAGCCTCTCAACCATCTTATACCTTACCTCCACAAAGAAATCCATTTATGCCACAGCAAGCTTATGTTCCTCAATCCCAACCTCAAATCCCATATCAATAGCAAGCCTCGCAGCACATGCAGCAATATGCACCACCTTCCCCTCAGCAACCTGTCATCCACCATGTAGCTGCCCAAACAATGTACAATCCCTATCAGCAAATCCCTCATAGCCATCCATATTCAGTGGCCCCATCCAGCACATACCTACCTCAAGGCACTCCTACATTGGGGGCACCCCAGCCATCACCTATCAATTCAGAATGGGAGCAAATGAAGATAGCTCTGAAAGCCATCCAAGAAGGGAATGATCCGAAGACATTCAAGTTTGAGAATGTGTGTCCTTAACCATTTGACAGAGCCATTACCATGACACCATTTCCCAAACACTTTGAGGTACCCAAATTTGACAAATTCAAAGGAAAAGGAGACCCTGTCACACATATCAAAGAATTTTACATGCACTGCCAGGACGTAGCATACAATGATGTCTTCCTCTTGCGCCTTTTTCCCAAAAGCTTGGCTGGACCAGCTCTTGAATGGTTTTATAGAATCCCCTATGGCACAATTAAAAACTTTGCTGAATTATCTGAGGCATTTGTAGCCCAATATGCCCATCTTGTTGAAATAGAGCTATCAATAGTTGATCTTGTCCACACCAAGCAAAGAGGTGGAGAAAGCCTTAACGAATACCTGCAAAGATGGAAAACCCTTACCACCCGCATATCCTGCACCTTGCCAGAATGCCATGTGGTGAAAATGTTTATTGATAATGCCCATCCTAGCTTGGCTCACCACATGACCATGAACTGTTTGCAGACCTACAAAGATATCAAAGAGAAAGGAATGATCCTTGAGCAAGGACTAATTAAAGATGGTGTGGTCAAGCTTTACAAGGAAGCCAACCAAAATCAATCACATTCCAATGACAAGTCTAGGTATTGGAATAAAAACAAGCACGTTGCAACAGATGGCATCACTGACACCAGACATGTGAATATTGTTGGTCCTTCTCACAACCAGTCCAACCCACCATATCAACCAAACAATCAACAAAATATCAACTACCAACAACAGAATAACCAAAGCTATCAAAACCACAATCCAAGACCCAACTTCCAAGGGTCTAGCAATCAAGCTAATGCCATCAATGTAGCTGCAGGACAAAAGCCTAGATTCCAACCTACACCTAGAAACTATACACCCCTTGGTGAGCCATTGGATGTCATTTTTGAGAAATTAGTCAAGGAAAACCTCATCAAATTTTCTCCTACCCAGAAAATTGACCCAAGCCAATCCAAAGCTACATGGTACAAAGATAATGAGTACTGCAAATTTCATAGGGTAAAAGGTCACACTACCCTCAGATGCATGAAACTGAAAGACTATGTGCAACACCTCATTCATTGGAAGGAAATCACTGTTGGTGCCCAAACCTCTCCCAATGCAGGCTTACAGATCTATCAAAATGCTTTTCCTCCACACCACAACCAAAATCTTGGAAAAGCACCTATCCAAACCAACAACAACAACACCAACAACCGTCAACCAAACCAACAACATGGGAAGAACAATGACCACACTTCATCCTATATAGACTATGGTAGCCTTATAGGTTGTATATCTGAGAAAGAGCCTTCTGTCAATGTTATTAATATCCAAGGACCAAACAATGAGTGTGCAGTCACCACTCGAAGAGCATGATTTAACATCGCAGGCCCACCCATTCCACCAGCACCATCAGCTCCATCAAAAAGCCAGTACAATATCTTGGAACACCTTGGGAACATGCCAGCCCAAATCTCCATTTTAGACCTTCTTCGCACTAGTCTAGTGTACAAGAACATCCTTGACAGTGCTCTCATAGAATCCCATGTCCCTTCTGATATCAATGCTACTAATTTTCTTAATCTTGTTGGACACCTCTCATCCTCATGTGCCCTATCGTTCAAACCTACCGACATACCCGTGGTTGAGTCAGATCACACCCTTCCGCTTCGCATAGCCATCATGGTATCCAACTTCACTGTGAAAAGAGTAATGATAGATAATGGATCAGCCTTGAATATTTGCACCCTAAAATTCATAAAACAAGCTGGGTATACTGAGGCAGATATCATCAGTGAGGTTATCACCATCAAAGCTTATGACAACTTGGAAAGAACCACAGAAGCAACTATTTTGCTGCCAATCAAGGTTGGGCCAGTCATCCAAGAGACACTCTACCATGTTATTGATCTAAACCTACCATTTAACATCCTCCTTGGTCGCCCATGGATTCATGCCATGAAAGCCGTTCCATCCACTTACCATCAGTGCATCAAATTTCTGCATCAAGGCACTGAGGTAACCATCCATGCCGATCCAGAACCCTTTGCTTACTGCAATGTGGTTGAAGCTTCATATACAAACCATTACCCTGGAATTGATATTAGCACATCCATCGCCAGCTCATCCCACACTTATAATGACCCAGAAACCATCCTCGCCTCTACCCTGTCTACCGTGAAGATCAATAACAAAGGTTGTGGAGAGTATAGTCTGTCAGATGCATTTGTTGTTGGGGCACTCCCACTTGATCCACATGCCCATGGATGACTGACATATCACAAAGCTAAGGAGATTCCACCTCCTCGATACAAACAGTTTGGCCCAACAACCTTTATATCCTCAAAAATCCCTCTTCATGAGGAGCTCACTCCAGATATCAACAAATGGTTACATAAGGATGCACCTCACAGAAATCAAGCACGCCTTGATCACTTCAACCAAAAGTATCCCCAAGAACATAAGCTCATCATTGACAAATGGAACTCTCAAGGTGGTGGTCTAGGACCAGAAGAAAGAGGCATGCAGTGCCCCATCGATGCACATAAGTGGGAATCGAAGTCAGGTCTTGGCTTTGGCATACCCACAACTGGGGGCACCAATGAGAACGGTCACGCTTTTTTGAACATTCACCGCAACCTTGTCAAAATCGAAGACATTCCTGAGGAAGTTGAAAAGAGAGCCTACAACGATATCCTAGACCAAATCTCCCTCGGAGACTCTGTTCTCCAAGAACTATCCATCCACCTCATTGACCTACCACTCACCCATCCACAACTCATAGATTGGGACCAACCAAGTGTCATACACATCGATGAGTTCACATCAGAGGAGGCACTTCTAAGATTCATGGGAGCTAAAACTCCTCACAAGAAAAAAAAGACAGATTCTGCCTATATCTACAAGCTAGATCCCAAGGGGTATTTTGGAGAAAATCCCTAACCTAGTTCCGATACACCCAAAACTGGAACTAAGGTGAATCTGAGACTAGCTAAGGCAACGAAGAGAACCCCTCAGCAAGAAAATCTAGAGCCACAAGAAGAACATGAGGATTTAGCATTGTCTCCTCAAGATAATCGACCAGAGGTGTCTTCTATTCTAATTGAGGATACTCGAGAAGTCAACATTGGTTCTTCAGAGATCCCCAAACTTGTTCACATTGCTGCATCCCTATCACAAGACCAAGCTGACCTCCTCCTTGAGGTCTTAAGAGAGAACATTGGCCAATTTTCTTGGTCATATCAGGACATGCCAGGACTTGATCCAAAGCTTGTAGTTCATCATCTTGCAGTTGATCCAAAGATCAAGCCCGTCAGACAAAAGCTTAGAAAAATGCACCCCAAGGTGGCATTATTGGTCAAAGCTGAATTAGAAAGAATGTTAGCTGCTAAGGTTATCCGACCTATTGACTACTCAGAGTGGATCTCCAACATGGTCCCTGTCACTAAACCTTCCAGTGACATCAGAATCTGCACTGATTTTAGAGATCTTAACAAAGCTTGTCCAAAAGATGATTTTCCCTTGCCCAACATAGATATGATTGTAGATCTTACAGCTGGACATGAAATTTTGTCCCTCATGGATGGATTTTCTGGGTATAATCAAATCAAGATTGCAGAAGAGGATCAACATAAGACAGCATTCACTACCCCTTGGGGAACCTTTTGCTACAACATGATGCCTTTTGGCCTAAAGAATGCTGGGGCTACCTATCAAAGAGCTATGACAGCCATTTTTCATGATCTCATCCATAGCATTTTGGAGGATTATGTGGATGATATCTTGGTCAAGTCTCATACCTTCATGGATCATCTTGCCGACTTGGAGAAAGTCTTTGGTAGGTTAGCCAAATATCATCTCATGCTAAATCCCAAGAAATGTGTCTTTGGGGTCACATCTGGCAAGCTTCTAGGCTTCATAGTTTCTAAACGAGGTATAGAGATCGACCCCAAGAAGGTCAAGGCTATCTTAGACATGCCTCCTCCCCAGACACTGCGACAGCTTCGCTCTCTTCAAGGAAAGCTCCAATCTGTTCGGCGCTTCATCTCCCAACTTGCAGATAAGTGTACACCATTTTCACATTTACTGAAGAAGGATGAGAACTTCAAGTGGGATCCTTTATGTCAGCGTAGCTTCGACCATCTCAAGAAATATCTCATCAATCCCCCTATCTTGGTTCCACCAGTTCCTGGTCATCCCCTAATTTTGTACATATCAACAACACCTACTACTCTAGGGGCACTTCTAGCACACCTTGATGACTACAACAAAGAAAGAGCCATCTACTACATCAGTAGAACCCTAGTTGGTTATGAACTCAATTACACTCCTATGGAAAAAGCTTGTTTGGTAGTTGTTTTCTCAACTCAAAAGCTTTGCCATTACATGCTAAGTCATACCATCCAACTAGTCTCCAAGATTGACCCTCTCAAGTATATGCTCTCTAGAACAGCACTTACAGGCCGTTTGGCCAAATGGGTTATGCTCCTTAGTGAATTTGACATCCAGTATGTGGATAGAAAGGAAATCAAAGGGCAAGCTATAGCAGATCACCTAGCTGATGCACCTCTAATAGATGCTTATCCATTGATCACAAAATTTCCAGATGAGCATATCTATCTAATTGAAGAACAACCCCCATGGAAAATTTATTTTGATGGCTCATACACATCTCATGGATCAGGGGCAAGAATATTGTTGGTCACACCTCAAGGAGATTACATTCCAAAAGCCTTCAAGCTACAATTCCCTAGCACCAACAATATAGCTAAATATGAGGCCCTCATAGCAGGATTAAAGATAGCTACAGAATGGAACATTGTTGAGCTACAAATCTTTGGCGATTCTCAGCTCATCATCAAGCAAGCCCTAAATGAATATCAAACCAAAGATGAAAAGATATTACCCTACAAAGAGCTAGTTGATCAGCTAACCCAACATTTTACAAAGCTTCAGTTTACACAAGTGCCTCGAATATAAAACAAAGCAGCAGATGCTATGGCTACTATAGGCTCGCTCTTGGAAATTCCCCAAGCAGCTACACAGTATGAGTTTTTAGTGGAGCAACTCCTCACACCCGCCTATGTGAATGAGGATTCAAACCGTGTTTGTATCTTGGTTGGTCCCCAATCCCATTGGTACTATGAGATTCACGCTTACCTTAACGATGGTATCATATCCCCTCACCTCACACGTACCCAATGCCAGAACCTCATCCAAAAATCATCCCGCTATGTTATCATAGCCAATACCCTATATCGTCGGGGTTATCACGATACTCTCTCTCGATGTTTAGACCAAAATGAGGCCGCGATGGTGTTAAAGGAAGTACACTCGGGACTTTTTGGTGCCCACACGAGTGGTATTGTCCTAGCGTGAAAAATCCTTAGAGCAGGCTACTATTGGCCTACCATTGAAGAAGACTCCTGTGACTTTGTCAGAAAGTGTCTCCTATGTCAGCAGCATGCAAATCTTGTGCACGCTCCAGCACAGGATCTACAGCCTATTGCACCACCTTGGCCTTTCGCTTGTTGGGGCCTTGATCTAGTTGGAACTATCACACCCCTCTCATCTGATGGACATAAATGGATAATAACAGCTACAGACTATTTCACTAAATGGGTGGAAGCAGTCCCCCTAGTCTCAGCTACAGGAGTTCAAGTCTCCATGTTCATCTTGTACCACATTGTTTGCTGCTTCGGCATCCCATCCACCATCTTCACCAACCACAAAGGTAACTTTGAAAATCTCAACATGGAAGAATTATGCACTTCCCTTCACATCCATCACCGCTTTTCTAGCCCATATTTCCCACAAGGTAACAGCCAGGCAGAGGCAACTACCAAAACCCTCCTCAAAATTCTAAAGAAATTTGTCAATGATTCCGGTCGTGATTGGCACCTACAAATAAATCCAGCCCTATGGGCCTATCGAACTTCCTTTCATACATCCACAGGCACAACTCCATACTCCCTAGTCTATGGTGCCAAAGTGGTACTACCTATAGAGGTTGAACTTCCCTCCTTGTGCATATCTTTGCAAGGGCAAATATCAGATGAAGAATATAGAGTAGCTCAGCTCACCCAGCTAGATCTCTTAGATGAGAAGCAAAAACAAGCCTATGATCATCTCACAGTCTATCAAACTCGTCTCAAAAGGAATTTCAACAAGAAGGTGCTTCCACGACACTTTCAGCCAGGTGACATGGTCCTTAAAGAAAACATGAAAGTCCAAGCAGATTGAGAAAAGAAAGGCAAGTTTGAACCTACATGGCTTGGTCCTTATGTTGTCACTGCTTCCTTTGGCTCTGGAGCCTATCATCTATCTACACTGGAAGGAGAACTCTTGAATGATCCTACTAACATCATTCGTCTCAAGAAGTTCTATGCTTGAAGATCCTTGGTATACCTAGCTTTTGAAAAATACAAAAAAAAAAAATAATAGTAAAGAGAAATAAGCGTCCAATGGTGAAAACTTGGCAATTCAAGCACCTTGGATAGGTACCTTGGTGAAAACTTGGTAATTCAAGCACCTTGTGTACTAAAGACTAATCCATTATCTATCACTATCCTATCCCTCATCCATTCACCCACCATCCCATTAGACACACTTGCTTGTTCCCTTGGTGTTCCAACTAAATATCCAAAATCTGATGAAGCTTGTAAATACCTCCTGTACAGCTTGTAAAATCTTGTACCAAAGCTTGTATTATACCTTGTAAATCTTGTACCATACCTTGTCTATCCGAATCTTGTCCAAGGTTTGTACCATATTCCAGCCTATAAATAATCTTGTATCCTAGCTTGTATACTATCACGTGCACACACAAAACCCCATTTTCACTTAATCTTTTCGCAAACCATCTACCTATCCACCTATTACCTATTATAGACATCCCATCCTTCACAAACATTTCCATCTCACAAAAACAAAAACATGAACAAACTTGTACATTTGTAACATATCTTGGTCCATCAGCTTGTACATCCTCTTTAGCTTAGTACCATTGTATCTATCCAGTGTTCGTGTCAGTTCATCCTTGATCAGCATCTTGCACCCATCACACATCTTGGTTAGCTATTCCAACGCATCCTTTAGCTAGATTTCCTATCACCAAAGTGTTATCTTTCTTAGTTCAACTTGCCAGACGCATCACTCATCCAAATCCACCAGCTTCAGTGCTCTCCGATAGGTCCTTGCAGGATATAGCTTTCCTCATGTCTGATCTTGGTCCGTTAGTACCTTGTCCTACCCATCTCGTTGGCAAACAGCTCTCTTTTGGATTTTCACTTTCTTTTGATCTGGGATCTTCCCTTTTGGGTATTGAAGTATCTTTTCCAAGAAATCTCCTTGTTCCCTCCTCAAGGTTGCCACGATCTTCCATATCATGGTATGCTGCGAATGGGGCAATTAGAGCGTAAGGTCTTGATCAGGTCTTTCGTTTGTTTTTCTTTTCTGCTTGTGGGTTCTCTAGTGTCTTTTCCACGTTGCTTCCTCTAGGATTCATGTGTGATGCTGGGGCAATCCTTGTGTGTTTGTTTTGGGTTAGTTTGTCAGTCCTCTGGACGGTTGGTGAAAAGGCCTTGATGTTCTTGGTAACCTTGGCAATTAACCAATAGTCCTATAGCAAATCTAGTGCTCAACTACATGGTGGTACTTCTCTTTGAAGTATCCCCCCGCTCAAAAAGCTTCAATGGTTTTCCTTCATCTCTATTATCCCCCATCCATATCCAGCATCCGTCTCTCCTACCCCAGCTTATGCATCAGTATCTCTTTGAATCACTCATCACTCTTAGCTTTAGGGATCCACAATCCTAGTCTTAGGGATCCACCAATCCAAATCAATCCACCAAGCCTCATCTTTCGAGATCCACAATCCTAGTCCTAGGGATCTCCGAAACCCATCTTCCACCAATCTGACTCTTTGAAATCCTGTTGCATCAGCTTTATAATCCCCTCATCCATCTCCCTATCCTGGATTCCTTTTTATAGCGCTCTGCTCCTTCATCCTCCACCTTCCCTAAAGTCTTAAGCTTGCTTCCTCTTTTGCATCTGATTCTCCTTTATCATTCTCCCATAGTGAGAGTTTGAGCTAATTCAGACCCTTCTCTTTGCCAATCTGAGTTTCCTTGTTCATTCGAGATTATTATACTTTTCAAGAAGCCATCGAGCCTCGCTTTCTCTCCCCACTGCCTTCTTGAGGGGGCAACTCGCAGTCCATTCTCTCCTCTTCTGCTCTAGCCTTGGGCATCTTATTTTCTTATCTTTGATGCCATGCCACTTATGGCATCACATCAAAGAGGGGCGAAATCTAGACACCTAAAAACCTTTAAAAAATAAAGTATTTTTATTTTTTGAAAAAGTCCTGATGACATCATCATTCATTAATTAATTATTTAATTAATTAATTAATTAATTTTATGCCATTAAATCCCTTTATCTTAATTAAAAATATTTAATTAAGGAATCCCTCCCAAAAATGTTTAAATCTTATTTAAACATTATTTCCTTATTTATTAATTATTTAAATAATAAATTGACCAAAAATCCTAAAATAAATAAAAAATTTCTTTTTTGCCCAAAACTTGGCCAATTTCCTTAAGACCACTAACCTCTTCCAAAATCTTCTAATCCTTCTTTAATTTTAATTAAAGGCTAATCCCATCATTTCCTACCCCTAATCCCAACTCAAAATATTTAATTAAGATTAAATATTAATCCTCATGTTTATTAAAAAAGTTTTAATAAATATCTCCTCAACCCAAACCCTTGAAATAAATAAAACTTTATTTATTTCCTAAAAATCTAATTTATCCTCACCCTAAGAAGTTCTAGACTCTTCTAGAAAGTCTTCATCCTCATCCTAGGAAATTCTAGACTATTCTAGAAAGTCTTTATCCTCATCCAAAGTCTAGACTCTTCTAGAAGATGTCTTTAAAACTAATCCTAATCCCCTCCTAACCTTGTCACATTCCCTAAACATGAGTTAAAACTTCCTAACCCAAGCCAAAGTTAACAAATATCTCCTCCTTCACCCACCCTCATTAAATGCCATCCACTTGCCTATCCCTAAGCTAATCCTAAACCATCCTAATCCATCCTCTAATCATTTGCACAAGCCTAAGCAAGCTTAAAACCTTCCTAATCAAGTCCAAGTCGAAATTGGTCTCATCACCCTCAAAATATCTCAACCATAAAACTTTATGAAGTCCACTAGGTCATAAATGACTCTTACAAGCCCTTTTATGGCTCTTACAAGTCATTATGAGGGTCTTTATGAAGATTTTATCCCTTGAGCCTCCTTTGTTGACTCATCCTTCCCCTTTCCTCCATCCTCTCACCATATGACATGTGTCACTCCTTGATTGGCTATAAGGAAGCACAATCCATGTGCTCTCCTCTCATGCAATCTGAGCCCTCCATAAGCTTTTTCCCATCCTTGCATCTTAGCCCTCAATCCCTCAAGCCTCTTGCCTATAAATTGGATCCTTCCCCTTTGCAAAATAACAATATCCATGAAGTAAATTTATAATGTTATTTTGAGAGCCAAATCCATACTAAAGCTATCTATCCACACCAAAAATCCACAATCATCCATTGAAGCCTTTGGAAGCATATTGAGCATACATCCTATCCATTTAGATAAAGCCACTCAACAAGAGAGCTTCTCATTGAGAGAGCCCATTAATGGCTCATATTTTCAATTGAGAGCTCATCTTAGTCTATCTTGAAGTTTATGAATTTTGTTTAGTTTGTAGAAGCTTTATTTAAATTTGGTTTCTATTAGCATACTAACATTGCTCATATACAGATTGAAATAGAGGTATTTGGACATGTATTTTTTTATCTGATCAACAATATTAAAAGGTTATTCCTCTATTTGTTTAGGTTTCTTTTTTATAAGCTTTTTTGGAAAAGGAGGTTCCACTACTAGTTGAGCTTGATTTGACATAGTAATATTGGTTGGGTAAACTATTTTAGCAACTGAGGATGTTGATGGTATAGGAGGGTCTGGTATTTTAGTTATAAGAGGTAGTTTAGGCACTGCTAAAGTTGTACTAGATCTCAGATGTATATCTGCAACACCCAAAGCATAAGCAAGATACTATTGAGCATCAACACTATACATGGGTTACTATGGTGGTTGGCTATTTGGGTTCGGCTGAGATTGTATAGCTAACTATGTCTATTTTTGAAGTCTAAGATTTGTAGGTTGTGGCATTAGAGCAAGTTGCTAGATTGGAGGTGGTAATTGTGGAGTACCAGTATTTTGATTAGGCCATTGTTGAGATCCCCTCCATTGGTTTGTATATTTCCAATTCCCTTGGGGTGGTTGCCATTAGTTCTATTGGTTCTGCCATTGGTTACTTGGTTGGTTAGGCTAGTAGTTCTATTGGTTCTACCATTGGGATTGTTGTGGGTTGTTTTGCTCAGCATTGTTCCAATTAGGTTGATATTTTGGAGGACCTTGGGGATTACAATTTTTCCATTGACTACCATATGAGTTTGAATTTTGTGAAGGGTCTCAAGGCATACCTTAACATTGGGCCCATGGTCAGTGTTGAGCACCAAAGAATACTTGCTCATCATCTCCATCTATCTTGACGTACTCAGTTGGAAGATGTTGGTTCTCCATGCTTATGACTAGTTTACATTAGCAATTCTTCTTTTACTTCCAACAATAAGGGTAGTATTTAGCTAGTTATAGCTTAGCTTCTGCATATTTTGTCTTTTCTTTCATTCTATCAAGATGTGTAGTGACATCATTGATGATGTCTTGTTTGAAATCTAACAATAGGTTAGATATCTCAAGCTTTGAAATCCCTTGACTAATTCCTTTAGTGAATATGGAATGAGGTCCTTGACATTTTTTCATGGTTGACCTTGAATAGTTCTTATAGATCTTCTTGAGGTCCTCCCAGGAAGCTTGATATACATCACCACCAACCATCAGGTCTAGTGCTTCTAGACAATCATCGTTCACTCCTCTTAGAAAGACTAGCTTTTGTGAATCCTCAAACAACACATGTTGAGGGTTCTTCTATAGTGTGTGTAAGAAACATGAAACATAGTCTTCCAATATTTCTTCCTCCTCTTGAGATATCCTGAAGACATCATCTCCTCTTGAACTAGATGCTTTGCAATACTCTTTGTACTTATCTAGAAACAGAGTTTGCATTTCATCCCAACTTCTTGTTGCATTGGCTCCTAATCCCATGAACCATCATAGAGCTAATTCTTTTAATGTTTCTAAAAAAATAACTTATGGGCATCATTGTTGTAGTCAAAACTACAACAATGTCAAATTCAAACAAGAATGTATCAAGGTCATTGGTTTCAAGGCCATAGAACTTCGGAAAGGCAGTTGCAGGTATATTCTTGAGGTTATTAGTTTTTACAAGGCTTGGAAGAGGAAATGGAAAAGTAGGTTGTGCCATGATTGGAGGTATTAGATTATGAGGTTACTGCTAAAAAGGGACATTGGGTACTGGATGGTTAACAACTAGTGGATGGTTGAAGACCACTTGTATCTATTGGTTCAGCTCTTGATGATGATGTTGTAGAAAAAATAGGGCTTGTGTCTTCAAAAGTTAACTCAACTTCTTCTTTTCAATTTCTTCATTCACATTAATAGACTCCCATGGAAGAAATCTGCCATATTCATCTCATTGTCTTCATCTTCGATGCATGTAATTAAACTTTTCACACTAGTGAAAGAAACTTCAAAACTAAAGATTTCTAAAAAAACTTTATCTAAGAACTATGACTCAAAAATGCTCCTAGCTTGACACCATCCTCGGCAACGGTGCCAAAAAATTTCTGCCTCACAATAGGTGTATCATAGTGATGCTCTAGGCCATGCTTAGGAATAATATATTCAAACTAAGGACTATTTTTTCCACTATGAGGTGCATTTAATCTTGTCAATCTAGGGACATATACTTGAAATGATCGGCACAATATGTGCACTAGGTCTCTTAATGATTCACTAAGCATATGCTATAGGAAAGTAAAATGAAATAAAAAGAGTTTACACTATTGTTGTAGGAAACTAACACACTTAACTCTATGAATACTATAAATATAATAAAAGGCTAACAAATATTCCAACTCAATTCATCCACTATAATTGTTCTCACATATGTTGCAATAACATTCATGAAGTGCAATGCTATAGGAAGGAACTCACAACTTCTACTTACAATACTAAGAATGCTTGGAAACAAATCTATTCTATCCTAACCTAATCCACCTTCCAAGTCAGCCCCCTTGGTTGGCTTCAGTAAACTACTAACACAAGATAGAAGCCAAAAACTATTTCGTTACATTTCAAAAATTCATTGCATAACACGAACTATAAAATCACAACTTCATTGTAAAAGCTAACAATCTGTTCTCATAAACTCCTTCTTCTAACTGGCTAAACTAACACACTTAGGTTGATTTCCATATATAGGAGACTGACACTTATTCCATAACAAAAAAGTAAATATCCTAGCTTTAAATCTGCAAGAGAGAAAGAAGGAGAATAACAACTCTAGGTGGGAAGAAGAAATAATGGCTTAAGGTAGGAATAATAAAGTCTAAACATCTGCTCACCATAGGAATAAATGTAGAGAAGGCAATAAGTCTTCATAGCTCCTCCTTACTCACTACCATGTCTTCTAGAACCATTGCAACTTTCCTCCATTGTGGCTACTCAACATTCTCTTCTTCTTAAATGTTGTTGGCTCTCATTTTTGAATCCTTCCAGTCACCTTTCAGTCTTCATTACTAAATGCGTTAGTTATAATATAGGGATGTGTTTGCAAATAAACATTTATCAAATTAAATTCAAATATAAGAACACACATTTTGATAACTATATGAAATACTTCATAATATATATATAGTACTAGAAAAAGATGGCATAGTATCTACCAATAGGTTTATCATAGGTTCGATAAACATAGGTCCACAAAATTTTTGACAAAAACAAAATAGAGTATCAACAAAGTGTTTAAAAAGTATCATGAAATAAAGGCAGTATTTAGTCTCATCACACCTCACATAGTTGTGTCACCCCACTAGAGGGTGCCCATGTTTTTGTTGTATTCTAAGGGCTCGGTAATATATACACTAAATGAACACCCTTGCGGTAGGGGTCAAGCATGTATACCACCTTCCAACACCTAGGTACATGCCTGTGGTGAGTTCTATAAGAGAGATTCTTCCCCCTCCTTGCACAAAGATCATGCCCCATTTTGGAGGTGAACTGGATAGCAACTAACTAAGAAGTTTTTACATGGCTTGCATTCATATTAATCTCGAGTGGCTTTGCATGAAAAGTTAAGAACAATAGCCCACACCAACATCTGAAAGTGCACACACTTGACTAACAAGATTAGGGTTGGCATTGGCCAATGCAATAGACAAAGCCTCCTCTTAATATGTGATATCAAGAATCAAGAGGAAGAAATTAACATGGCTTTGGAGTCTTTCATTCTACAAAGCTTCTTTATTATAGTGACTTGTAATCTTCTGCAAAAGGAGCATGCTCACTTGGGTCATTCCCAAAGGTTGGATCACTACAGTAGGCCCTCTAAGGGTTGACTTAGACTAGTGGTTCAAATCTAAGGGTCTGAGTTTCTGATTTCCCTCAAGGGGAAAGAGCATACTCCTCTACCTCGTCACCTCACCCAAACATGCAAGATATGTTAATCACCAAGTTATCTTAATCAATCAAGACTTTTCCTTTCTCAATATTTTGATTCCTTAAAAGGAAATCATCATCCCTTCATAGAAGAGGACTCATACTAGAGAACCATTAACTTGCTTGCCTCCCTCAGATGCCATCTTTTAGAGGCTTCTAGGTTTTTGATTTACCCTTGGTCACAACTTCCAAGTGGTAAAGATCATACTCCCCAATTCCCCTATCTTGTACCCTACGAAGTTCACAAGCCCTAATTATAATTTGTGTGAAAAGAAAAAAGAATATGTGATATTTAAAGCGGGTTTGAAATTGGTCTTCAACATTTGTTTCATTAGCAATCATCCTACAATTACATAGTTAATAAGTGTTTCAAGTTGTTTTGATAAAGGTGCCTTCATGAAGCATCCTACAAACCACTATTATGCTACAAAAAAATAGAAATCCAAAAGAAAAATACTTCAAATACAACTCATTAGTCAAACATAATGATAACTAAATTTTGGAAAACTATATTTTGCATGCTATTGCAAAATTATGCATGAAATCTTGCACAGACCCACGTGAAAAAAATATTGTCCACCACATGACAAACCATTCAATTATGCACTTTTTTGCACAAGAGAATGTAGTGAAAGGGGAAATTCTTCAGGCAAAAATGAGATTTATCATGCAAAAATCTTGAAATCTATATGGACGAATGTATCAGAACCATTAAAATAATAGAAAACAATGTAGATGAGGCTAGAAAAATCAATTTCTTAGCCCCACGATAGGTGCCAAAAATGTATATGTGAATTGTGGGACTTGGATTCTCACACACACTTCAACATGATCTTTACTTGAGATATCATCCTGGAATGAATATTGAATCATTCATTCGATTAATCTAATCAATGTGACTTGTTGTTTTCTAACTAGAAGGATTTTGTCTTTGCTCTCAGACCAAGAAGCAAATAACTAGACCTTTTAGCATAAACGATTTATGCAGTTGTATGATAGTGTAATTAATCTAAATGAGAATAAAATTTAATCTAATAAAAGATAAAAGAAAATTAACCTATATGATTTCATTTTAATCTATATGATATTTAATACTAAGCAAGAAAAACTATGAAAATATTAAGAAAGTAAGTATTTTAATAGTAATTTGATGCAATTCAATTCCAACCTCTATAATGAGGAATTAGAAGCTCCTTAAATAAAATTTCCAAAATCAATCAATGGTTGAGATCAACTCAAATGAATGGTCAAGATTGAAGCAAAGATTCAATCAGGATGGAAGATTCCTAGTGTAGGTGAGGTTAACTAACTTAGATCTTGAGAATAATGAAGAGTTAACTAAAATTCACTTGAGTGTGAGAATAAATTGATTAATTCAATTCCAGTTCTAGAGATAGATCACTTAGCATTCCCATTCTTGAACTGAAGAGAAGGATTTGGTAGGTTATTTTAATTTAATAAAATGAGATATGACCTCATAAATGCATATTTTAATTAAGTAATTGAACCCAATAATTAAAATAAAGACATTATCTCATTAAATTAAATACGTTTAATTCCCTTGCACATTAGCTTTAAGAGATAATTTAATTTAACCAAAGTATCAACACTTTAAATTAAATTAAATCTAATCAATAGGTTTAATGTAGCTAATCTAATTCAATACTTAGGAATTAAACAGAGAATGTGATTAATGTAGATTAGGGTTTTCTACATCTGACAATTAAGTCAAATAGTAATAACTACAATAAGAATTTCCTAGTAAAATAGGACTTGGGATTGATTAAAATATACCGCAATTGGTTAATATGGTGATGTGCCAATTTTAGGATATTACATCAGCAAAGTTCAGTTTTCAAAGTTTATTTTATATGGACATCTAAGTGATCTAGGATTTATTTTTGTAGTAACTAATTCACCCCTCCCCTCTTAGTTACTCCTCTTATATTTCCAATGCATAAGAATAATTGTGCGAAAATAGTCAAGGATGAGACCTCAAATCTTGTAAGTGTTTCAAGGAGATAACAAGAGACACTTTAGAGTTTTAAGACCACACCCACGAGTAGAAAGCAAAGAAAAATATGCCCCATGCCCTAAGTCTTGTAGCTATGCACACTAGAGAAACTCATTAGACAAGAACTCTCACTAAAAATCAATAAAAGTCAACACACAAATAAAATATCATGACATAGCTCAAGCATTAAGTGTTTGTGTTTAAAATTCTAAGTGTGTTAACTGATACTTAGTTTCAAAGATAAGGATCAAATGCTTGCAAGTAGGTAAGATCACATGACAAAATTAGGTAAGACCAAATGAATAAGTGATGAAAAAAAATTGAGGTTAGGGGTTGTAATTAAAAATAAAGTTGGGGTGGTGTTGTAAAACACCGTTTGTGATGTGTCCTAAAGACTAATGCATCCAAGAGACCAAAGCTAACATAGTTATGCCCCTTAGACAAAGATAAAGACTAATTCCAAACCAAGGAAACAAGGAAAAGGAATGATGGAGAAAGGCTAAGTGTCAAGGACAAACACTAAGAAATAGGGATGCAAAGGCCTGATGTAGCATCCATTTCCCATTTTTCAATACTTGGATCTTATTGCAATTTTTTTATTTTTTGAATTTTTTTGTATTTTTGAAATATATAATTTTTTTGGAGATACATCAAAGCTCCTATTTCTAGGCTTTCACTAAGATGATTATTTTTTAGGACTTTTTCAATTTCTAGAATTTTTGACAATATATCATTTTTTTGGATTTTTAAAATATATCATAGCTTTGGATTTTTTAGGATTAACAAATATATACAAAGGATGCCCCCAGACACAATAGGCATAAAAATCTCAAGCAAAATCACATCATGTAGTCCCAATGTCTAGCTAGGTGGAGGACAAGAGGGATTAGCAAGCTAGTAGATTAGTTGGAAGACAAGAGAATGAAAGAAAATAAAGAGAAGAAATCCTCAAGGGAAAACTCCTCAAGAGTACCCAAGCTAGGGGAAAATTGTCTTGTAAAGCACATTTGGACAAGCAATAAAAGGCTAGTATAGGATTAGGCACAAAAGCATAATGTAAAATCATGAAAGGATGTAGTCCAAAGGAGTAGAAATGTCAACAGACTTCATAACATCATGTTTTTACTATTCTTTATTAGGTGAAGACCAAATGAGAAAAGGATAGTGAAAGGCTAGAATGAATGGAGGAAAATAGATATGAAGGCTAAACATGAAAGGAATGAAAGAAAGATCATTTTAAGATATCTCACAAGATAGCCAAATGTTCATGTATAGATCAACATTTTCAAGATCAAAGCGAGATGACAAAATGGATGAAAGATGTAGAAAAACTATGTGTGATGCCTGATTGTCAGGTTTTCATCATGATACTTATCCTAGGTACCACAAGGGAGTGGATTTCACCATAGGATGAATTTATTTCTGTTTAATTTTGCAACCATGATTCCTTATTATAAGGTTTTCACCAAGGCAAACTTTCATTTTTTTCATTTTTTTCCTTTTTTTCCTACTTTTTGGAAGAAGGAAAGATTTTTAGATAATGTTCCTTTAATGGATAAACCATGATATGCCAAGGATTCAAAATGATATGCTCAAAGATGCTGATAGGGAAAGGAAGATGGAAGAGAAAAATGGAGGATAAGGTTTTATGCAAAGCAAGTAAGGTTGGAAGATAGGAGGAATAAGAAAATAAGGAAAAAGGATAGAAAGTAGAAGGGTGGTGAATGGAAGGATTGTGAATGGGTAGATAGAAAGGAAGGAAAGATCAACATCAACAAACACCTTGAACGGTGGTGACAGGATGGAAGAAATGGAAAAGAAGGAATACATGAAGGAATATTGTGAATAAATAGAAGAGTTTTACACACATAGAATGGACGAATGCTTTTGGATGAAGACAAAGTGGAAGTATTTAGAAGCTTGAATGTCAACATCACTTGTTGTTCAACATTAGAATCTTTCAAGAGAGACTTTGGAATCCATATAGTTGTATGCTTTTCAATTTATTTTTTATGATTTAAAGAGAATATCTTCAATGATGAATTTTGGAACCCATACTTGTTTTGTAGTTCTCTTCTTAGATATCTCTTTTGATTCTATGCCACTATGTAGATTAGAGGAGACATGGTGATCTTCTTTTTTAGATGGATTCTTATATTTCTTCTTTTTCTTGTATTGAACATTCAAGTTACTTCCAAAAGACTTGTGACTTGTGGAAGAAGGAGGATATGACTGGTTTAGACAGGTGGGTAGATGAAAAAGATTCAAGCATATGTATCTATGTTGATCTTGATGAAAGATAGGAGATGGAGGGACGTAAGGACCCAAGATGGATGATGAATTAGGAGAAGTAGGAGGGGAAAATAAAGGGACATAATGACCCAAGATGGAAGGAACACATGAAACCATTTTTTATTGGTGGAGGAAGTCCATGAATGGATTTGGGAGATGAGAAAGGATAATTAATAATTCCATCAACATCTATATGACAACTAAGG
Source organism: Cupressus sempervirens (assembly GCA_028749045.1). NCBI lineage: Eukaryota > Viridiplantae > Streptophyta > Pinopsida > Cupressales > Cupressaceae > Cupressus > Cupressus sempervirens. The sequence continues at coordinate 656,675,155 of CM053788.1, forward strand.
ACATCATCATCTTTAGAGTGAGCATTAGGATTTTCAATAGTATCATGAGCATCTTGAATAGGAGAAACATTTTTGATAGGATTATTTGGATCTTGAAAAGACTTAGGAAGATTAGAAAGTGGAAGCAAACATGGAGTGGTAGAACAAGAAGATGAAAGACTTTGATCTTGACAAGTTTCTTTGGATAGAATAGGCATACAACTTTGTTCACATTTTTTAGTAAGCTCAAGGAAAATAGTGGAAGTAGTGTCTTAATCATAGTTAGGAGGTGGATAATACATGGGATATGGAAGAGTAACATCTTGAAGGAGATGAAAGGATGTTTGATCTTGATCTTTCTTGAAATTAATAGCTTTATCTTTTTGAGAGTCCTCTTGACATGGAGCCACTTCTGAGGACAAGGGATAATATGAGGTTTGCATGATAGTATCTTGAGGATATAGTGAATGACTAGTTGAAGTGAGCATAGTAGGAATAGCATTACATGAAGGTTGAGCATCTTTAGTCTTAGTAGCATGGAAAAGGTTTGCAGCCAAGTGTATATTAGCTTGATTTTCTTTTAGAGATAGCCCTTGAGGGTACACATAATCAGTGTGGAAAGCTTTAGGCTCTTTTTTTAATGGAGGAATGTTGAATATCTTTGAACTTTTGGGAGTTTCATAACTACTAAAAAAAATTGGAGGTGTCAATGAGACCATCACTAGACATAGGTTCATCAACATGATCTTGATAAAGAGAAGTATCCCCATCATATAAGTTTTTAGGAATTTCAACATCAATGATTCCATCATCAATAAGATTTTTAATTTTACATTTCAACATAATACAATCTTTAGTTGTATGATCTTTATTTCTATGGTAGCCACAATAGTGATCATCTCTCCACCATGGAAGTTTTACCTTAGGTTCAAAAGGTCTAGATCTATATGGTAAAGTAACTATCTTGTTCACAACTAAGGTCTCAAGCACCGTGTCATATAGAAATCCCAAAGGAATAAAAGTTCTCTCAAAAGTATGTCTAGGACCATTTTTGTCATTCTCATCTTGATCAAAGATAAGTCAATCATGAAATATTGGCATATGCTCAAAGGAGTTATTACTAACTTTATCTCTCAAGAGGTCTTTGGATCTAGACAATGAAGTTAATTGATGTCTTTGAGTAAAAGATGTAGACCTTAAAGAAGATGAGTCATGTAATGATGTAATCTTCAACTCTAATAATTTTTCAAATTTAGATTGCATTCCTATTATGTGCTTAGTGAGATAAAAGTAAGTAGGATCATTTGTCTCTTCTATTTCCAACAAGGCTTGTCTCTCCAACTCTAGGAATCTAAATTTCTCTTCATTTGCATCTTGTTCATCTAAGAAGGCTTTCTTTTCATGATTAATTTTCTTAAGTCTTTGGTGTTTGAATGAAGGGTAATTGGTTAAAAACAACTTGAGGTCACTTTTGACATAGTGCAAGGCACGAGCATCCCCAAAGGAGATGTCCTAGCCCCCTACTATACAACCACATAGTGGAAACAAAATAATAGGAAGCAATAACACAAGATCTGATACCAAATCACAATAATATATTCATAAAATATAACTAATTACATGCAATGTGTTGGGTTGTAAGGCCTTCTCAGTTATGGCCAAATACAAAGCAAGTAATAGTTCTACAAGATCCCTCAAGATCCAATCCCAAACCTTAGCTATTCCAGATCCACACTCTGGTAGAAGCCCACAAGGAAGATCTCAACTTGTGCTCGCAAGCCCACCAAGCTATCTCCTTATTTTCCAAGCCATAGCTACTAGCTCTACTCCAACTTCATCCAAGATCCAAGTGTAAACTTCCTCACATTTGGCGCTCTATCCACACATTCACAAGTCCATCACAATCTTGCTGTAAACTGCCTCACATTTGGTGCTCTATTCACAAACTCGAGAAAACCTTCTCTTCAGCTACTTCCCACACCCACTCCTCTTCTGAGTGAATGAATAATGACTAAAGACTTCCCCATAACCCCTAATTATACCAATATAAGCCACAATATAGCCCAAAACACAAATTAAATACAAATTCATAAATTAAATACCAAAGTCGGCCTCCTACAACAATTAAATTCCCAAAATTGATGTCTTAGTAAATTGTGGTATCTCCTAGCTCTGAATGAATTAGAACTGGAGCTTTGAACTATAGGTAGAAGTCTAGGACCTCTTCAATAGCTAAAAGTTTCATCCTTTAACTCATTGTGGAAAATTAGTTATACAGCCTAAAATAGACACCAAATTCTCAGACCATGCCAAGCAACCAAGGACCATGCTAAGCTCCATAGACCATGTCGAGTTCCAAAGACCATGCTAAGAAACCAAGGACCATGTCAAGCTCCCAAGACCATTCTGATTTGTATAGACCATGTCGAGCTCCATAGACCATGTTGAGCTTCCTAGACCATGTTGAGCTCCATAGACCATGCCGAGCTCCCAAGACCATGCCGAGCTCCCAAGACCATGCCAAGCTGCATAGACCATTTTGAGCTCCCTAGACCATGCTGAGCTCCATGGACCATGTCGAGCTCCCTAGACCATACTAAGCTCCAATCCTTCTTTGACTAAGTACCAGTCCAAACACCCTCCAAAGAAACTACTGAGCCTCCTCCCATGAACTCCAAAGTAGTTACCAAGTAAATCCAAGATGCTCCTGCATCAACTTTCCCTGATCTACTAGATATTTTTTTGTAACCAACATGAAAGAAAAGGTACTAGTTTATACAAAAACCCTAAGAAATGTTAATGCCAAAATTGTATAGTAAAAGCACTCACTTGTCCAAAAGAGAGATGATAAGATAAAAATTTGCAAAAGGAATAAACCAACACTACCATATAAGTAACTACTACTTTGGGTAAATACCCTATGACATATGGATTAGGAGGATGATTTACCCAAATTATAATTAGTTGAAATTGAATTTAAATAGAAGTGAATTGACAAGAGCTTACCAAGACTCTTGAAGCTTGTTATCAAAGAATCCAAAGGTTTATCTTCTTAGCAAGGATAATTTTTCTAACTCACTGACTCCAAGAAAGGTCACTCATAAAATCAAATATTACTAATTCAAGAGGTCAAAACACAATAAACCAAGGTGCAAAAAAACTTCCAATAGTGGGGTAAGTAACCTAATTTGACCTAGATCAATCAAGGAGGACTAGAAATGACAAGATAACAAATCAAAAAATGTTTCAACTTAGGAACTAAGTTTTCATGTTCATTTTAATTGATCAACTAGATGCATCAATAGGTTATTATCATAAATTAGTTACATAAGACATCGCTCAGGGAGTTCAAGTAAGCAATTGTCTTTAAACAATGAACAAAGGGAAAAGCAACCTTGCACATAAGCAAGAATAGTGATGTAGTATGAATCTAATCCCTAGAACCACTATTGTTTATGTTTTCAAAATTTTTTCCAATCATGTACATAGTCTTAGAAAAGAAAAAATGGATTGCACTATGCTTCTTAGTAATGGTTAACCCTAAAACTCTTGCAATATCAAGTGGGAAAAATCTAATCTCGACACACTAGGGTTTTGACACATTTTGAAAATTTAATCAATTGAATATGATGAGGAAATCTAATAGCACAACAAAAGACTACACCCATGGAGATTTCTTCCACAAGGATATTTATATAGTGGGTGTTTCTACAATAGTAAAAGTGGCTACTACGACTTGAGGTTCCATCCACATAGTTTACCCAAGAAAGAGAGTGTCCACTATGGTTAACACTCTCTAATCAAGAAAGAATCAAAAAAAATTGACCACATAGGGAATTAGTTCAGATTCAAGGGTTCCAAGTTTTTGATGTGCCCAAAAGGGAATAGAGCATACTCCTCTAGCCTCTTCCCCTCACCTAAACATAGCAAATAGATCCATTAATATGCTAATTTTAAATCACTTCACTGAGGTTGGAAAGCCAACAATAATCACTAGCAATCTCAAGAGAGAAAGTGCCAACAAATATCGAAGACAAACCAAGTGAGACATGTAAGGCAACCAAAGGAAGCCCACTCTCTCAAGATCACCACAAATAATGTTCATAGGGCCTAATTAGTATGTGAAACATGTTATAATCATGAATTCTGGTGATATTCCTATGGGGGAGTATTGTAGATAAGTTATTATGATGATATGTTACATTCGTGACTGAATTTGTCATTGATGTCAACATAGCATTGTTCTATGATATCTGACAGAAGAATAATTGAAAGATCAAGTTGGTACAAACAAATAGTTAAGTATTCTCAATATCCAAGGTTATGGGAGATACTTCTAAGTATCTAGCATATGTAGTTAATATCAAGTGAAGAAATGTTAATTCTGGAAGAAGTTATGTAAGTTTTGGTGATATCTATTTTGAGATAGAGTTTATAGAGGCATGTTCTGGTAAATTTGTTATATCTCTTAGAAGAATTATTATTCTAAGAATTTAGGTTGAGGATATGAAGAAGACATGTTGATGATGACATGGTCAAGCTCACTCATCATGATATTGTGTGTAAAAAAATGTATTCAAGTTGCAAAGAAGAAGATTATTGCTATTGCTAAATCTAATGTGTTCTTGATGTGGTCCTATAATAATTAATTGAGAAGGTGTAACAACTGACTCAAGGAATTTTTTTATGAATTTGATATAAAGGAGGGGAATTTTCCTTTATTATGTGTATCATGAAGAAGTGATTGTAAGAAATAAAGAGATCCAAATGTGAAGTTGAGTTGAGAAGATCGGAAGTGAAGGAAACTTCATTGCCAAGGTTTTATTGTGTGATATGAGGTTTGATATTTGGATTTGAGGTTCATGACCTAGTCTACAAGTTTTGATAGTAATTGGTTCAATTAGTAGAATAGAGGAAAGAGGAACTTAATAATAGATTACTTGTTTCAGCAATGATCACTTCTTATAATTGAAATTGCATGTTTGGACAGTAGGCTCTTCTTGTATACATTGTACTACAACTCCTAACAAGGTTGGAATCTCCTAATAGGGATTCACAGTCTCCTAACAAGGACTCTATGTACTAAATGTTATAATAGCCTCCTAATAAGTTCCATCCTCTAATAAGAAATATTTATACTAGTACATCATCTTGTGGGCATCATGCCCATCAAGGTTTTTCCTCTAATCAAGGGTTTCCCTGGTTAACATATCTAGTGTATTTGTCTATGTGCATCTTGTTATGGTTGATGTTTACTTTGGTTGAATGGATAAGATTATTTAAAGTTACTAAAAAATTTAATTATTGGATAACTACTTCACCCACCCTCACTCTCAGTTATTTTGGTGGAATATTGTTTCTAACAATTGGTATTAGAGGACCAGGTCCTTGAAGATAAAGTTTGACAACTTTGGGAGATCCATGGAAAGCATGTTCAAGAAAGATAGTTCAAAGTTTGATGGAACATATTATGATAGTTGGAAGGAAAAGATGAACACACATCTACTATGTACAGGTTTAGGATATTGGATCTTAACAAAAACATCAAAGACAATCATTGCTAAAAAAGATTTGGAATCTTGTACTGAGGAAGAAAGAGATCTTTTATGTGTGACATGAGAGATAGAGAAGAACTATTGAACACACTTCTTGATATTGAATACAATCAAGTAAAGACACTTGTTACTTCACATTTGATTTGCAAAGCTTTGGAAACTAGTTTTGAAGGTGATGAACATTCCAAGAAATATAGGCTACAAAACTAGATTTGTGTATTTCAAGATATTGAAATGATAGAAGATGAATCTATAAGATCAAATGTAGGAAAAAAATCAGAATTCACTACAGGTATTAAATCTCAAGGAGGAATTAAATAACATGATGAGGTTATATAGAAAATATTGAAGACTTTAACACCACCATTTAAGTTAGCATTTCAAAAGATACAGTTGTTGACATCTTGTGCCAAAGATTTCACAATGGAGACATTGCTTGGAAGACTTGATGTAGTTGAGAATGATCTTAGACAATCTGGAGAATTAATCAGAACAAAAATAACTTTTAGTGCCTTGAATATTTGACCTATTTTATCAAAGAGCACAAGTGCTAGAGGAGATTTTTCTAGCAATAGTAGATCTAATCAGGACAGAAAGATTGAAGAAGGAATATCCCTTCTAGTAAGAAGAGAAAAAGATGGTAAGAAAATATTTAAATTTTGGACTTGTAATGAGTTTGGTCATTATGCATCTAAGTGTTCTAAAAGAGAGAAAATTTATAAAGGAAATTACAAACTTAGAAGAGATAGAGAGTTTTTGAATGCAAATGAAGAAAATGATTTTGATGAACAAGTAGTAAGTGCTAGTGATGATGAAATTGGATTTGTAGCAATCAAAGAAGAAAACCTACAAAAAGTAGCTTTGGTATCACAGGTTGAAAAGATCTAATTGGATAATTGATAGTGGTTGTTCAAATCACATGACTAGTGATATGGACAAGTTTTTTGACTTCAAAAGTTAGGTTGGAGGCATTGTCAGAGTTGGAAACAATCTAGCATGTCATGTTAAAGGTGTTGGATCTATAACTCTTGATGGTAAAACTAACACTGAGGATGTATATTTTGTTGATGGTTTGAAGTACAACCTTCCAAGTGTTGGACAACTATTGGATAAAGGTTATTAGTTATAGTTCATAGAAAAGACATGTATGATCAGAGAAAAAGATGGAAAGGTAATTGGCATAGGAACCAAATTTAGAGGTAATGTATTTCAGGTGAATCCTTTTGACAAAACACTATTAAGTCTACCTTGTTAGAGGATTTGAACTGGTTCACCTATTAGAATGAAATAGTTGATCTCTAACTTACAATTGATTTTTTGATAGAGATTCTTTGATGTACTGATCACCTTTATGTGATAGATATGACTTTACTACTCCTTTGCTGATATGGCCTTATAATTTACTTTTTTGTTGATTCGCATTCTCATGCTTCTTACATATTCTTCATTCATGCATACATACATTCATTTATTCATTTCTTCATATATATTGGATATGATACAATACATTACATATATATACATATATACATATACATATATACATATATATATACATATACATATATACATATATATATATATATACATATACATATATACATATATATATATACATATACATACATACATACATACATACATACATACATACATACATACATACATATATATATATATATATATCCTATTGGAATTTATAAGTGGGAAGGTTTACTTTTGGGGAAGAGGGGGGGGGGGGGGGGGGGGGGGGGGGGTGAATCAGAAGTAACTAACTTTATCCTTTTAAAACTTTTAGCTGAGATCGTTCACATGCATCTAACCTATCTATTCAACATGACAAATAAAGGCATGCATGAAAATAGATAATACAAGATTTTGGTAACCCAGAAACCCTCCAAAATGAGAAGGTAAAACTGGGGTGGGGATGACACCACAAACATCACTGTAGTAAATATGTAACTATTTAAGGTTAAAAAGTTTGACCACTTCCAATGGTCTACCCTATGAAATGCCTACCTTGTTAAAGACTTTACACTCTGTTAAAAGTGACCTGGTTAAAGGATTTACAAACACTAACTTGAAATGTTACCCTGTTAAAGGATTTAGTACCTTGTTTAAAGGCTTACAACATGGCTATTAAACCAACCTATCATCATAGGATTTTTATTCCTAATACAATGGATAGAGAGTATTAGAAAGTCTTGAATTGATGACTTGCAATCTTAAATTGCTGATTCCATATCCTTATTTTTCTCTTGTCTGTTCTGATCCTTCTATAATCTAATATGTCTCTTCTCAAATTTTTGATACTCTGTTATGATCAACTAAAATCTACAATGTTGTTCTACTTTTTCAATGTCTTTATACCCCTTTGCACTTCACTAGCATTCACCCATAAATTGTTACTCATACACATACACAATGGTATTTCATATTCATTTTAAAGGCTTCAAAGACTTAGAGATAGGTATGAATCTATGATCAATATTCATTCTTCTTTTCTCGCTTAATTCTTTCACTTTTCCTATTGGTTGCATGTTTCTCCATTTTTCTTATTGGATGCATGCTAATTACATAGGGAATATAGAATATTTGATCTTATCTTTAAGATCCTTTGAGATTCATCCTGAGTCAGCTCAAAAATGGTTTACATCTAAGTTTGTGAAGATACAAACTCATATGTTGATTCTGTGTTACTCAAGACTTACTAGTTGCTAATGCTCAACACATATAGGAATTTTATCTCACTTGGATCCTATAGTAATTCTATTTCACTCGACATCTATACTTTTTTGAAATTTCCATTTTCTGATTTTATATGATATTTCAAGTCTCTAATCAAATTTTTAAAATCAAACAACCAATAATATAAAGATCCACCAATTTCTCAATAAACCCCAAATCGGGTATGTCCGAAATAGTGCCAAAAACTTCACAACTTCATATATTATTAATAAATCTGAAAATGGACATTTTTATAGAAATTTTAGTAGCATAACAGCTTACAAAATGACATTTCTAGATCTGTATAGCACAACAGCTCACAAACATAGGACAAAAACTATGCTCATCGGGCTCTCAAAAATAACACAAAATAGCTGGAAACACTACAAAAACACTAATAATCCATCACAAAAGTATAATCATAGCCAAATAAATATATTAAGCTCTATTTTAACATCTTAATGTCTGATATATAGCAACAACCCAAACTGATATGAAATACTCAACCGGAAACACCAAACTCTTACAAAAAAACACACCTGAAAACCCACAAATCTGTACTGTTCAGCACAAAGGCAAACTCTGCATGAGCTTGCACATAGAATGGCTTCAAAATCCCATCCTTAGCCTTCCTATAAATCTGAAAACTCCCATACTTGGGTCTCCTTCTCCACAGGTTTGGCAGCCTCTGAAAAACAACAAAGCAATAAGCGAAAATCAAGTTCTGGAATGAGCCCAAAATGTCTCCAAACCCCTTAAAAGAGGGCATAACCCTAACTTACATCCAAGAAGGGTTAATAAAATATAATTTAATAATAATTTTAATTTATTAGTCCATTGGTTTCCAAAGATTATCCTTTTTGCTGAAACTTCACCTTTTTGGAGCCTGCCTGCCTTAGCAAAGTTTATTATTTTTAATTATTTGAAAAGGGGACATGACAAGTCCTGCCCCCCAAATATTGCTTGTCCTCAAGAAATGAAAGTTTTAATTCTAAAGAATATGTGCTCCTTCCCAAGTTACATCCTCTAGTGGTAATCCTTTCCATTTGACCAAATGCTCTATGACGCTCCTGTTTCTCAATCTTTTCTCTCTTGTATCCAAAATCTCTTCTGGTATCAAAACAAATTTTTGTTCATCATCAAGAGGTGGTAATTCTATAGATACTATGTTTTTCTGGCCTAGAGCCTTCTTTAGGCATGATACATGGAAAATATTATGTATTTTTTCTATTTGGTGGGAGCTCCAATTCATAAGCTACCTCTCCTACCTTCTTGATGATCTTATAAGGCCCATAGAACCTTGGCTTGAGTTTCTCTGCCCCACTTCTCTTCAAGGTGCTTTGCTTATATGGTTGCAACCTAAAAAATACCAAATCTCCCACCTCAAAAGATCTTTCAACCCTTTTCCTATCAAAATATAACTTTTTTTGGTTCTGTGCATGTTGTAGATTATCCTTGAGGGACCTTATTATGTCTTGGCTTTTCTTAACGAAATCACTTGTTGCAGGTACTCTGCTATCGAAAATTATTAGATCAATAAAGGAAAGGGCATCATAACCATAAAGAGCACAAAAAGGAGGCATACCAATAGACATGTGATGAGATGTAGTGTAACAATACTCCCTTAGGTGTAACCATTTCACCCAAGCATGTTGTTGATTTGAAACATAGTTCCTCAAATATCCCTCTATCCATTTATTAACTATCTCTGTTTGTCCATCTGTTTGAGGGTAATAGCTAGTACTAGGAGTGAGCTCAGTTCCTACCAAATGAAAGAGCTCCTTCCAAAAAGAGCTGAGGAATCTACTATCCCAGTCACTAACAATGTTTCTAGGCAAGCCATGTAATCTAAAAATTTCCTTGAAGAACAATTCGGCCACTTGTTATGCCTTGAAATCAGATGTGATCGGAGAGAAATGTGCATACTTAGTTAGTCTATCTACCACCACATATATGTAATCCTTACCTTGAACCTTGGGCAACCCAGTTATGAAGTCCATGGAAATACTTTCCCATTTTTGTTCAGGAATAGGAAGTGGCTGCAACAACCCTGCAAGAAAATTTTGCTCAATCTTGCTTTGTTTGCATAACATACATTCCTTAATGTGTTTAAAGACATCCTCCTTCATAACCTTCCATGAAAACTTCTCTCAAATTTTCCTGTATGTCTTGAAGTATCCCTGATGACCAGCGAAAGGTGTTTCATGAAAGGCCCTCAATATCATCTCCTTAGTTTTTTATCCTGGCACTAAGAAGATCATGTTCTTGTAATAAATCAATTCATCAACAACCTTGTACCTATTACCATCCACTAACTTATCCAAAATTTTGGTGGCAAAGGAATCTTTAGCATACTCTAAAATTATGGAGACTTTCCAATCAGCAGAGATAGATGTTAAGGAACACAAAGTGGGCTTTCTTGAGAGAGCATCAGCAACCACATTATTCTTTCCTTTCATGTATTCAATATCAAAATTATAAGCTTACAATTTGCTTACCCATTTTTTTTTATGATCATTCAAATCACTTTGGTTCAAGAAGAACTTGAGGCTATTATGGTTTGTCTTTACAATGAATCTCCTACATACCAAATATTGTCTAAACTTATGAAGTGCATGCATGATTGCCAACATTTTCTTATCATAGATGGAGTAACCTTTCTCTGATTGATTTAATTTTCTACTCTCAAATTCTATTGGATGTCCCCTTTGAGTTAGGACAGCCCCTATACCTTCTCCAGAAGCATCACATTCAACAACAAAAGGTAAAGAGAAATCTAGAATTGCAAGCACAGGGCATGAACTCATTACCTTCTTAAGCTTATCAAATGTTTTTTGTGCCTCTTATGTCCAAACAAAAGCTCCTTTCTTTTTCAAATCATTCAAGGGGGCAGCAAGCTGAGAAAATCCCTTGTAAAATCTCCTATAGTAGCTACACAACCCGAAGAAACCTCTCAACTGTGTAAGATTAGTGGGTGGAGGCCAATCCAAAATTGCCTATATTTTTTGTTGATCAACTTGTACTCCTTTAGAACTTATAATATGTCCCAAATATAGGATCTCTATCAAACCAAACTCACATTTAGATAGCTTAGCATAGAAGGATTGTTGCTCCAAGATTCCCAAAATAGTGTCTATGTGCTTTAGATGCTCTTCCCATGTTTTACTGTAAATCGAGATATAATCAAAAAATACCAAAAAAAATTTTCAAAGATGTTGGCTGAATACCTTATTCATACAAGATTGGAATGTTGCAGGTGCATTAGTGAGGCCAAATGGCATAACAAGAAATTCAAAGTGCCCATAGTGACATCTGACAACAGTCTTTTCCACATCTTCATTCCTCATTCGGATTTGATGGTACCCTGATCTTAAGTCAGTTTTTGAGAAGTATACAACACCATGTAACTCATCAATGAGTTCATCTATGTGTGGTATGGGATACCTATTTCTTATGGTCTTCTTGTTTAGAGCCCTATAGTCTATACACATTCTCATTGTACCATCCTTTTTCTTGACAAGTACCACAGATGACGCGAATGGACTAGAGCTAGGCCTTATGAATCCCATGTCCAGGAGTTCTTTAATAGTTTTTTCAATTTCTTCCTTATAACCTCTTGGATGGTGGTATGGGGTTGTTATAACTGGTTTGGCACCCTATTCTAACTCTATAACATGCTCAAAACCTCTATCTGGTGGTAATCCTGGAGGCAAGTCATTGAAAACTATACTATGCTTATCAAGAATATTTTGAATTTCAAAATAGAAATTACTTCGATTCTTTGGAGAGCTTGTTGGATGGATTATGACTTCTACTACCCATGCTACTTGTCCTTTTCAAAAAGTCCTCTCCATCTTCTTTGTAGAGACCGCCTTAGGTGCTCCATTTGATAAGCCTCTCAATATGACTTCTTTCCCATTGGAATGAAATTTAAACTCCATAGTTTGATGGTTCATGTAATAGCCTCCAATAGAGTGCAACCATTGAACACCCAATACAAGATCTGTCTCCCCAATACCAACCACATAGAAGTCATCACATAATTCATAATCTCCTGAGGTCATCTTGAGTTATTTCACCACCCGTGTGCAAGGCATAAGGAATCCATCAGCTATAGTAACATTGAATCCCTCAAAATCTTCTACTTTAAGCCCTCTTTTCATGACAAATCCCTCATCAATAAAATTGTGAGTTTCCCCACTATCAAGAAGAACTGTCAACCTTTGCCTTGCTAGTACCCCTCGAATTTGAAAGGGATGGTATCTTGGGTCTCTTGATAATGCTACTAAAGTGCCATCCTTTCTGATTTCTTTTTCTTTCTCTTCTTCTACCTCCTCCTTAGTGTCATGAAATTCCTCATGCTCATCTAAATCAAATTCTAAAGCAACTTCAATATAGTGCACTTGACCTTTCCCCAAACATCTATGTCCTGGAACCCATGGTTCTCTATAAGTAAAACAAAGCTTTTTCCTTCGTAATTCACTCCTAGTCTCTGCATCTACCTTCCTTTTTGCCACATTTATCACATCTTTTGGTGGTAGTGTTGAAAAAGTCTTTTTCTAAAAATTTCCCTTATGTTGCCAAAGATTTGGGGGTTTTTGATTAGTGACTGGTTTCATAGGCACGCAAGTTTCAAGTTGCAAGCTTCTTTTGATAGCTTCCTGTAAGGTTGAGGGTGAGAAAGCCTTAACCAAACCCTTAACAGAATCTTCTAAACCATCAAGAAAAAGATAAACAATCCTCTTTTCACTCATATCAGGTACCATAACAGCCACTTTTTTAAACTCTTCTATATACTCATTAACTAATTTGGTTTGCTTCAACTTTGACAATTCTTTAAAGTACTCTTCATCATCCTTGAGGTCAAATCTATCTATCACTCTTTGACAAAAATCATCAAATGTAGTTACCTGATCATGACCTTGAGTAGTCATTCCATGATACCACCAATCATAGGTTGCATCTTCCAAGTGTAGACTTGCAAATTGAATAGCATCACTCTCCTTCATGGGGTTAAGTGTGAAGAAAGTCTGTAATTTTTGTAGCCATGCTCTAGCTGAAATTTTATTTGTTCCATCAAAACTAGGTGATGTAAACTTGCTTATTTTATTTTTGAGCTCTCTTCCACTTATGTCATGCTCCCTCCTATTCTCTTTCTTGGGCATCAAAGTGTTCATCATATCCACATATTCTCTAAAAGGAACTGAACTGTGAAAGTCATCATCTAAGCCATTGTAAGTAGCTCTTAATGCAATCAAGTTACCTGTAACCTCTTCCACAGGATTAAGGGCTGGATTCAGTACTGGTGGCTCATCTGTAGGCAAGAAAATAGTTTTGGTTGATTTAGATGGTGTAGATTTTAGATTTCTTGGCTCCTCTAAAGTGCTCCCTTTCTCATTAATAGATGCAACTCCTTGCAATTTTTCTGTCAATATTCACAAAGCCTCTCTAGTTTCTGCCAAACTATCCACTATTTGCTTTTGAGTATTTTGGATGTCTTTGAAGAATTTCTTTGTCATCTCATCTGGATCAGCCATACTTTTCCCTTCCTTGGATTTTTTACTTTTACTTTCAACTGGAGGTTTGATCAAAATTTCTTTATTCTTTTCTCACTACAAATATCTTTTTTCTCTTTCACTTAGTTGCATGTAAACTTCTACAAACCCTCAGGCTAGCAAGATCATAGCTCTGATACCATTGAAATATCCTTTTTTTGATTTTATATGATATTTCAAGCCTCTAATTATATTTTTAAAATTAAACAACCAATAATACAAAGATCCACCAATTTCTCAATAAACCCCAAATCGAGTATGTCCAAAATAGTGCCAAAAATTTCACAACTTCATATATTATTAATAAATATGAAAATGGAAATTTCTATAGAAATTTCAGCAGCATAACAGCATAAAAAATGACATTTCTAGATCTATATAGTATTTACACAACAGCTCACAAATGTAGGACAAAAACTATGCTCATCGGGCTCCCGAAAACAACACAAAATAGCCAAAAACACCACAAAAATACTAATAATCCATCACAAAAGTATAATCATAGCTAAATAAATATATTCAGCTCTATTTTAACATCTTAATGTCTGATATACAGAAGCAACCCAAACTGATATGAAATACTCAACTGGAAACACCAAACTCTTACAAAAAACACACCCGGAAACCCACAAATCTGCACTGTTCAGCACAAAGGAAAACTCTGCATGAGCTTGCACATGAAATGGCTTCAAAATATTTTCCTTAGCCTTCCTAGAAACTTGAAAACTCCTATCCTTGGGTCTCCTTCTCCACAGGTTTGGCAACCTCTGAAGAACAACAAAGCAATAAGCGAAAAATCAAGTTCTGGAATGAGCCCAAAATGTCTCCAAACCCCTTAAAAGAGGGCATAACCCTAAATCAAGTACAAGAAGGGTTAATAAAATATAATTTAATAATAATTTTAATTTATTATTCCATTGCTTTCCAAAGATTAGCCCCTTTTGCCGAAACTTCACCTTTTTGGAGCCTGCTTGCCTTAGCAAAGTTTATTATTTTTAATTATTTGAAAAGGGGACATGACATTTTCTTAGCACCTATAGTGACTCAACATCACTTATCACTTGGCACTTGACACTTCCTCAACACTTGAAGTTTACTCAGCACCTATAGAATCTTTGGCTTGGCAATACTATAGCTCAGCATCTGTATTATACTTGGCATCAACTTAGAAATTGGTTAAGTGTGTTGACACTCAATTGTCAAAACTAATCTAAGACCAAAAAATCCAATTTACTAAACTAAAAAGTTATCCTATATATAAGTTAACACCAATATCACAAAGTTGGCTCAAATGAAGGCACTCAGGTTTTGAAGAGTGACTTGGTGAAGATCTAGTACATAGCATCCACTGTCATTACTCAGCACCATCATGCATTTGGTAGAAGTAGAAGCTCAATCCATACTAATCATCTCAAAGTAGTCTCAAACTCGATCTACACTAGTGACTCAATAGATACTATATATCTTGGTAGAAATTGAATTACATGTTTACCATGATTGTAATTGGTAAACATGGATCATCACATAGCTCGGTTAACACTATCTTTACTTCACATGAACTTCTAGCTCAGTTTGAACTATGAAGCTTGGTAACCATTGAACTACTCAAGTTGAACTGCTAGACTTCACACTGCTTGATTTCAATTGGTAACCACTGGGATGCTTGGTAGGAACTATAAAGCTCGATGGCTACTAAATTACATGGCAAACACTATAGACTTTTCAAAGAGCTCAGTAGCCATGCAGAATCTGAATAAGTGTTGTCACTAATAACAAACTTGACTTAATTTCAACAATCTCCCCCTTTGGCATTAGTGACAAAAATACTTATCAGCCAAAGCTTATATACATCACAGTGATACTGACTTGGTATGGTATACTATTTTTGAGATTTTTTGAAAAAATTCTTTGTAAGTATATACAATATACTTTCCTTTCTTTTGCATGATTCTTCCCCATACAATATACATATTATTTCACCTATACATATACTGCTTCTCCTATATATACTATTTCTCCCCCTTTTTGACAATAATGCCAATGATTTATTCAAAACTTATTTACATAGAGACACCAATATAAGAAAGAAACTCAACATGTTCCTTAAGTATGAGTGCTAAAGTCTTATCCCAATTCTCTTGCAAAACTTTGCACATATGTAGAGCAACTTAGACTTCTGTAGAGATTTCTATCATGTGATTTGCAATTGAAAAATTGTTGTCATGGATCAATGTTTTTGAGTAAACAATGTGCTTTTGCATTGTGTCAATGATGGGAAGGATCATATTTTGAATATCTATCAGTAAAGACCAGATCCTTACTTCTTCTCTCAACAACTCTACTTACATATTTGACAAGAATCTAATTTTCATATGATGTGCAGAGCTTGAACTAGGGTCAAGTTGCAATTGATGTGTAGTAGCTTTTAGATCTTCATCAATCTTTGTCAATTTTCTCTTTATTTCCCTTGTGAACTCGATAACATTACATAATTTCTCAAAAAGTGATGTTACATTTTTGCAAGAGTTTTCAAGATTGGTCAAAATTGAGGAAAGCTCCACTTGCTAGATGGCAATTTGTTGAGCAATGTGCTCAAGCACTTTGTTATCAAATTTCTTCTCTACTTTCTCAATCAATTTGTCTTGACCATTGGAGTCCTCATTAAACTTTTAGACTACTTCTTCTAATTGAAACAAAATGTGTTGAGAAGTGTCAACTTCAACACATATCACCTCAATCAAAATATTCTTAGCACTTTCTATGACTTTATATTCTTTGTCTCTTTCCTCTCTCAATTTCTTTTCCTTTGCTTTCTTTTGAAGGAGCTAACCAACTATTTCCATTTGATCTATAGTGGCATTATCAAAATTCCACTTTTGAATCTCAATCTCCTCATCTAGATCAATTTCCTCCTCTATCTCCTTTCCACTCAAAATTCTTATACTTGGTTGAGCCTTAGGTTCAACTGCCTTTGTACATAATACCTTAGAATCTAGAATCGAAACAATAGTAGAGATGGTAGGACTAGCTATAAAAACTAAAATAGTACTAATAGATGGAACATTGACTGGTATTCTTACTAAATCCAAAACTAATATACTTATAGAAGTATCCAAAGTTGTAGAAAATAAAATTGTAGAACTTGAAACTGTACTTACTACTAAAGAACACAAAATTGTAGAACACGCTATACTCACTATTGATGAATTTGACTCAAGAACTAAAAAAGAGGGAGGCTATAGCTTAGTAGATGAAGTGATAGACACTTCCATTAGTGATGTGTTGAACTATGAGGGAGCGAAGAGTGATTGGAAATTTGGTGTATCTACTGTGGTCACAATCAAACTTGTTGAAGCTGTCTCCAAACTTGATGTAGTTGTTGATTTGCTAGGAGAATGAGGAAATGAGGCAATGACTACTACTACTATCTTTGTAGGATTATTCTCCTCATCAACTTCTTTGTATTCCTTGGTAGCTTCTTCCTCTTTATCTTCTTCAACTTCTTCATTGTCAAACTGTTGTCTCAAAGTATGGTCCTTCTTCCTCATCATCACTCTCATCATCGTTGACTTCTACTGGAAAGTCACTCTATTTATGAAAGTGATAAATATTCTTCCACATTCCTGTAGCATTCTTGATTATATGTTCTATATCTTTTAACAAAATTAAACAAGTATTGAATCTAAGAGTCATCTTGTCTTCAATTTTCTTCATAGACTCTTTTACCTCAGCATTTATGATGCTCAATAACAACTTCCGCAGGGTTTGTTCATAGATATCTTTTGTTTTCTACATAGTTGAATCCCATCTTGGCTTCAACTTCTCTAATAGCTCATTAAAGATCTGAGAGTTTATCTGATTAGGGGAATACTTCCATTTGCCCATCTTGGTTAGCACCAATTCTTCAATATACTTCTTCTCAGCCTCTATCCTAGTCTCATACTTCAATGATTTTAAGTTGGTTATGCCTACACCTTCTTCCAATTGTTTTAGTTTTTCTTGGAAGGTGGGAGGAGGCTTGCTAAACACAACTTCACTACCTTTCTTTATAGATCTCCAGGTAAACACTACATGCAATGGCATGGGTGGCTTGGTGATGCTCACCTTGCCTTTCTTCTTTATTGTCTCTTCTTCTTCATCCTTTGCATCATCATCATCTTCTCCCTTACCCTCAGTCAACATAAGAGGTGTGTTGGATTTGAGTTTTTCTATTCTCCTCTTGCCTTTGTTAAGCACCTATGGAAGCTTGATTTCAAGCTCTATTCTTTCCTTGACCTCATCATATGTTCCAAAGTGTGGTGCCTTTGGATCAACAAGTTCATTTATTAAGGCCTCAATTATATCTTTTGCCTCATCAATGTTCACCTCATAGGGAAGAGGTTTTACCCATGCAACTCTTGCTATTACTACCTGAATCTAGACTTTGTCACTGTCTACCATGAAACAAACATCATCTTTGTAATCTTCAACCAATTTCCTAGGAATCCTCAATCTGTTATTCATTTTCTCCTTCAAGACATTAAAGTAAGTATCTATTATGCTAACAAAATTCTCACCCATTTCTTCAATATACTCATTAATATGATACAAAATTGGCAAATCCTTTCTCCATATGATTTTACCTTTATAAGGGAAAAACTTTTGAACATAGAAAAATAGACATGTCAACAATGAACCAAATTTGCAAGGGTTATTCTTGGATGTCCTTATACTTTCCATGTTTTTGTTAAACTATTTCAACAACAAGTTTGCAAGATCATATGATAGATTGTTCTTCATGACTTTGAATGCCAAGTCTGCTACTTCACACAACACACTATTTAGATGAATAGAACTGTAGATCTTGTGCACTATCACATGTATGCCAAATTTTAGTTCTACATCTATTACACTACTAATCTTCATACCTCTGTTGTCCCACTCAACTAGGGTTTTCTTTTCTAATCCCACCTGACCTAGGGTTTTATTAGTTTTATCTTTGGAGAGAAAAAATTAAAAATACTCTGAATGGATTCCAAAGCTTGAGATGCGTACAATATACAAATTATGCTACCAATGTTGTATTTATTAAGTTAATAATATTCTTAATCATCTTCAAGCTTTGTCTTCACATCATATATCATCTTCTTAGTGATCAAAACTAGTTGTTGAAGCCATAACTGACCATTGTGAACTTGGCTTAGGATGTATTTGATCCATTTGATTTGGAAACTTCATGGTAGGTGGGGAATGTGGGTTAAACCTTTATCTTCCAAGTGCTTGTGTTCGGGTTTAAGAACACCATTCACACAAAATTCACCTAGGGCATCATTCATCTCTAGGGTTCCAATTTCTTGAATTTCACACTTTAAATGAGTTTGAATATCATTAATGAGTTTTACCTTAGGAGGGATTTGTGATTGCGCTCCATTTGGATCTAGGGTTTTAGTAATTGCTTGCACAAGTTTGAAATCTGGTGGTTTCCATTCGACTCCTCAAACCAACATTTTTGACCCTTTCTTTGCATTTCTACTACTACTTCATGTTTCCATGGCTACTTAGTAGGTTATGAAAAACTTCAAAAAATTTCACTACAAATTCTACTCAAAATTGCTTGATCGCTCTGCAAATTGCTTGATTGCAATAATGGTTTAAAATTTTTAGTGAAAAATGAATTCGATCTCCTACCCTTTTAATAACATTTTTCCATTAATGCTCAATAAAAAGGTAGTTATGATAACATCATTATGCATGATAGGTTATTATTCACTATCTGTTCAGATCACTTGATGAATGCTTCATAACTCAGTAACCAAACATGTGTGACTGGTTACTCCCAACCTTTCTCAGTAGAGTCCATGACCCAACCTTACTCGGTAGACAAAGTAACTTGGTGATAACTAATATGATCTTCTATGATCCCTTTATATCTTGAATACTAATTTGGATCTTTGCTTCCTTTCAATTTTGGAACTGTTTAGATGTGATCATGATAGAGTCACCCACTTCTTGAGTCACATGACCACCATTACTTGGCCTAGCTTCCTTAGTGGATTTAGGAATCCATTTTAGCCTCATTTTCTTTCTGACATTGTCTACCTTAGCTTTCTTTTTATCTTCAATTCTACCTATATTCATGCAATTCTTGGCTAGATGACCAAGTTTTGTACAAGTGAAACATCTTATGGTGGTATCTCTCCTCCTTATGTGATGTTTAACATAGTTAATGCCAATGTTTCCATACTCTCCATAGTAATGACATATGTACCAGGTGTTATAGTCCCAACCAAATATTGCTTTCATAATTTGATCTACTAGATTGAATGACTTGGTTATGCAGTTTGATGCATTGTGACCTTGTTTCTTGCATTTGTGACATTTGCCTTCAAATTTTGGTTTCTCTTTACATTCATTAGCCTTATGACCATGTTGATTGCAATTGTACCATTTACCATTAAATTTTTCTTTACCATTACTCTAACATTTGTTTGATGTATGACCTATCTTATCACAGTGATTGCAAGTAGGCCTTTGATTCCTTTGAGCACCTTGTTTGGAGGATTCACCTTCTTCTTTATATCTAATTCCTAATTTACCCTTTTGTCCATGGATATTTTGCTCATTCAATTGATTCAATTGATTCATGTCTGCTTGGGATTTCATCATTCTCACATTGACTTTCTTTTCAGTGTTTAGGTCATTTTTCAATCTTTCATTGATTTTTTTTTTAGATCTCAGCTCACTTATTATTCTTTCATTGATTTGTCTTTCTAAATTTAGATCATTCCTTAATTTTTCATTCATTTTTCTTTGACTCGTGATTTCTTCATTTTCATTGGAGATTTGATCTATAAGATCTTCATGCTGAATGGATTGATTTTGGATCTCATTGTTTCTTCCATCCATTTCTTCTTTCATCTTGTTCCTTTGTTCAAAGATTTTGCATAGCCTTACTGACTAAATTTCTTATTCTCTCTTGAGCTTTCTTATTTCTTCTTGCAGGGAACAATTCTTCTCTAAGAGTTCTTTTATTACATCATTTGCTTCATTTGAACTACTTCAAAGGAAAAGGTCTTCAATATTTTCTTCAATGTACAAAATATCATTCATCTGATTTGCAAGTTCCTTCCTTCTTTTCAGGGATTGGGAAAGTTGGTCCTCATCTTTCTTGAGTTGAGCAATGGTCATTTCTAGATCTAGCTTTTCATTGTCAATTTCCTTATCAAGTCTGAATATCTCCATTGTCCTTGATCTTTGCTCAAGTTGTCAAGCTTTTATCCTGAGAATCACAAATGCTCTGATACCAATTTTTGGAAATATTCAAGACTATGCTAGGTTACTAAGAGGGGAGGGGTGAATTAGTAACCTAAAAAACTTTATCAAATTCAAATCTTAATTGCAACAATCCAATAATCAATTAATTCATTAAATCAAATTAACTACATGCATGTGAAACTGAAAATATAAACATTCATGGCACATGAACACAATAATTTGGTGACCTAGGAACCTTCCAAAAAGGAATTAAAATTGGAGTGGGGATGATACCCACAAAACTTCAAAATTGTAGCATAAAGTTGGCTTGCCAAGGCTTACAATGATCACTTCTAATGATCTACCCTATTAGGAGGAATTATGATTGCTAGGTCCACCTTGCTAGAGAATTTACAAACATACAATGAAGTATGCACTCGGTAAAGAGATTTGACAAAAGACTATTAAGTCTACCTTGTTAGAGGATTTGAACTGGTTCACCTATTAGAATGAAACAGGATTTTCGAGGATACAAAGGTTGTTGGGCCAAACTGTTTGTATCGAGGAGGTAGAATTTCCTTAGCTTTGTGATATGTCAGTCGTCCATGGGCATGTGGATCAAGTGGGAGTGCCCCGACAGCAAATGCATCTGACAGACTATACTCTCCACAACCTTTGTTATTGATCTTCACGGTAGACAGGGTAGAGGCAAGGATGGTTTTTGGGTCATTATAAGTGTGGGATGAGCTGGCGATGGATGTGCCGATATCAATTCCAGGGCAATGGTTTTTATATGAAGCTTCAACCGCATTGCAGTAAGCAAAGGGTTCTGGATCGGCATGGATGGTTACCTCAGTGCCTTGATGCGGAAATTTGATGCACTGATGGTAAGTGGATGGAATGGCTTTCATGGCATGAATCCATGGGCGACCGAGGAGGATGTTAAATGGTAGGTTTAGATCAATAACATGGCAGAGTGTCTCTTGGATGACTGGCCCAACCTTGATTGGCAACAAAATAGTTCCTTCTGTGGTTCTTTCCAAGTTGTCATAAGCTTTGATGGTGATAACCTCACTGATGATATCTGCCTCAGTATACCCAGCTTGTTTTATGAATTTTAGGGTGCAAATATTCAAGGCTGATCCATTATCTATCATTACTCTTTTTACAAAAAATTTGGATACCATGATGGCTATGCGAAGCGGAAGGGTGTGATCTGGCTCGACCACGGGTATGTCGGTGGGTTTGAATGATAGGGCACATGAGGATGAGAGGTGTCCAACAAGATTACAAAAATCAGTAGCATTGATATCAGAAGGGACACGAGATTCTATAAGAGCATTGTCAAGGATGTTCTTGTACACAGGACTAGTGCGAAGAAGGTCTAAAATGGAGATTTGGGCTGGCATATTCCCAAGGTGTTCCAAGATATTGTACTGGCTTTTTGATGGAGCTGATGGTGTTGGTGTAACAGGTGGGCCTGCGATGTTAAATTGTGCTCTTCGAGTGGTGACTGCACACTCATTGTTTGGTCCTTGGATATTGATAACATTGATGGAAGGCTCTTTCTCGGATATACAACCTATAAGGCTACCATAGTCTATATAGGATGAAGTGTGGTCATTGTTCTTCCCATGCTGTTGGTTTGGCTGACGGTTGTTGGTGTTATTGTTGTTGGTTTGGATAGGTGCTTTTCCAAGATTTTGGTTGTGGTGTGGAGAAAAAGCATTTTGATAGATCTGTAAGCCTGCATTGGGAGAGGTTTGGGCACCAACAGTGATTTCCTTCCGATCAATGAGGTCCTGCACATAGTCTTTTAGTTTCATGCATCTGAGGGTAGTGTGACCTTTTACCCTATGAAATTTGCAGTACTCATTATCTTTGTACCATGCAGCTTTGGATTGGCTTGGGTCAATTTGCTGGGTAGGAGGAAATTTGATGAGGTTTTCTTTGACTAATTTCTATAAAATGACATCCAATGGTTCACCAAGGGGTGTATAGTTTCTAGGTGTAAGTTGGAATCTAGGCTTTTGTCCTACAGCTACATTGATTGCATTAGCTTGATTGCTCGACCCTTGGAAGTTGGGTCTTGGATTGTGGTTTTGATAGATTTGGTTATTCTGTTGTTGGTAGTTGATAGCTTGTTGATTTTTTGGATGATATGGTGGGTTGGACTGGTTGTGAGAAGGACCAACAATATTCACATGTCTAGTGTCAGTGACGCCATCTGTTGCAACGTGCTTGTTTTTGTTCCAATACCTAGACTTGTCATTGGAATGTAATTGATTTTGGTTGGCTTCCTTGTAAAGCTTGACCACACCATCTTTAATGAGTCCTTGCTCAAGGATCATTCCTTTCTCTTTGATATCTTTGTAGGTTTGCAAATAGTTCATGGTCATGTGGTGAGCCAAGCTAGGATGGGCATTATCAATAAACATTTTCACCACATGGAATTTTGGCAAGGTGCAGGATATGCGGGTGGTAAGGGTTTGCCATCTTTGCAGGTATTCGGCAAGGCTTTCTCCACCTTTTTGCTTGGTGTGGACAAGATCAACTATTGATAGCTCTGTTTCAACAAGATGGGCATATTGGGCTACAAATGCCTCAGATAATTCAGCAAAGTGTTTAATTGTGCCATAGGGGATTCTATAAAACCATTCAAGAGCTGGTCCAGCTAAGCTTTTGGGAAAAGGGCACAAGAGGAAGACATCATTGTATGCTAAGTCCTGGCAGTGCATGTAAAATTCTTTGATATGTGTGACAGGGTCTCCTTTTCCTCTGAATTTGTCAAATTTGGGTACCTCAAAGTGTTTGGGAAATGGTGTCATGGTAATGGCTCTGTCAAATGGGTAAGGACACACATTCTCAAACTTGAATGTCTTCGGATCATTCCCTTCTTGGATGGCTTTCAGAGCTATCTTCATTTGCTCCCATTCTAAATTGATAGGTGATGGCTGGGGTGCCCCCAATGTAGGAGTGCCTTGAGGTAGGTATGTGCTGGATGGGGCCACTGAATATGGATGGCTATGAGGGATTTTTTGATAGGGATTGTACATTGTTTGGGCAGCTGCATGGTGGATGATAGGTTGCTGAGGGGGAGGTGGTGCATATTGCTGCATGTGCTGCGAGGCTTGCTGTTGATATGGGATTTGAGGTTGGGATTGAGGAACATAAGCTGGCTATGGGATAAATGGATTGCTTTGTGGAGGTAAGGTATAAGATGGTTGAGAGGCTTGGGGAAAGGATCGGGGGGCTTGTGGGGTTTGACCAATATATGTGGGTTGTGCCCCCATTTGGGATGGTATCTACAAATAATTGGTGGTTGGCTGGGGTGGTGGATTACCTCCTAGAAGTGGCATTGAAAAGTAGTTGGTAATTAGAGGTAATGGATTAGTTGGTGGTGGAGGTGGTGGGAATTTAAAGCTTGGGAATGGAACTAATGGGGTTTGATAGCTTTGTGGTTGGATTTGGAAGCTTGGTAGAGTGGTGGCAGGGGCTGGGGTCACTTGGGAGTTTGGTAGAAAATTGTTAGTAGCTTGTGGGATTTGATAGCTTTGTGGAGTGAGGGTAGTAGCTTGTAGATTTGTGGCTAATGGTATTGAGCTCCCAAGACTTAATGAAAATGATGGGATTGTGCTTTGGGCTGCAGTGAACAAGCTGGGGGTGATGAAAGGTTGATTACTTGGCCCCATGGGTGGCATCCCTATTGTATATTGCTGAGGTTGGCCAAAGATGCTAGCACTGATTTGGGAGATGGGTGGATTTGGAAGGCTGGGTTGGGGAGCAGCAGCAGCAATAGTGAAGGGGGTGAACGGTGAGCTGTTTTGGGTAAAGGGGGTTTGGAGTGGAGATGTATGAACCAAGGATGGAGTGGTGGTGGATGGGTTGGCTTGCGGCATGGAGATTTCAACTTGGGTGGATGATGGTATGTTTGGGTCTGTTGGATCATATGGATTGGCTGGAGGCTCTTCTTTTGGCATATATTGAGGATAATTTGGATCATAAGAGCCTATGGGTGGTGGTAGCTGCCCAAACAATGGGTGAGATGGATCTGATAATGGAGTGGGTCTTCCAAAGTCAAAGGTTCCTACATTTTCCCTTCGAAAATTAGCCATGATTGTCTCTTTGTTCTTGTCTATAATGGCATTTACCAATACTGCATTTCCTGGTTGGTTCATGAAAGCTTCAATGTCAGTACATGATGGCATAGCTTTCTCTGGGCTGAAGGATGGCTGAGTGCTCAAGGGGGGTGAGGTTGTTGGATCCAAATGATATGGCTCCATTGTCTCTTTCTTCTTGGCTAAGCGAGTGACGGGTGGCGTGAAAAATGCTCCTAGGGATGAGATGCAATAATGCTGATGGATGCAAAAGGGGGAAGGCTTCTCTATGCAAATGATTTCCTAGGTTAAGGCAAAGCTATATGACAAAACCTAAGGAGGATTGGGTTGGAGATTCTAACTTCAAAGATATGTTGCCAAAGCACGAAAGGTCTGCTTTCCTATGTGCAAGCTTGGTGGTGATTGTGTCAACTTAAGGATAGACTGATGATCCTTTAGGAAGAACACGAGATTGACCACTTGTGGATCCCAACCTTTAGCTCAAGGTGATGAGGGATAACAAGTGACAAAGCTGGATTACCCTAGAAAAAGCTCTATCAAAGGGATAACCTTGGTAGGATTGATGGATTTGGAAGATTTTAGGAGTGGAAAACTTTTGGCAAAAGTGACAACAATTTTGAAGGCTTGGATGTGAGGTGTTGATTGCTGGCTAGATGGTTTTATTCTAAATGAGATGGATGACCTAATAATTCTTAAGGGGATAACCTAAGATGGCTGGCTTTTCTACAAAGATGACTCTAAAGTGAAGCTAATCCAAGAAGATGGGGAGAAACAAGGGTGTCTAATCATAGAAATCATGCCTAGTTGGTAAGGCATAAGCAGGATTAACTCCTGGATGTTGGCTAAATTTGATGGTGTGCTCTAACCAGGCCACTTGAAGTGCTTCGTCGATAGCTTTGTCCTCTGCTTTGTGGAGTTTGGCAATTCGTGGGCTTGGTGTTATTTCTTTTCTCTTGGCTGAAAGTTCTTGGTATGCTAGAGATGGTTTGAGTTTAACTTTGTAGAACTTCTGTTTGGGTTTGGGTTGCTCTGACATCAATTTCTAAATCTGCTTGGCTTTGAGAGATCTTGGTTGTTTTGCTTCAACTCATTCAACTTCTGGAATAGGCAGTGACTACGCTAAGTATGCCCTAAGCTAGGATTGACCAAGTTTGGCAAACATTCATTCAACAAATAAAAGATCAAGCAATAGATAGAAACAACCAGATAGAAGTTTTTGATTCTCAGAAAGTGATACTTCACCGAGGAGTGTGTATGTTCTACAAATGTTTCAATCAGTCACCTCAAACACATTAACATCCTAGATGGTTGTCTACAAGGTTGACAGTTGGTTTAGCTAAGGAGTCCTCGATATACCCAAGGTACGTGAGGCCCAAATCCGTAGATGAGACCAAAAAGATGTCACACAGCCGAGAGGAGCGGTAACCCACTTCTCCTCTTTCACTTCTCAAGGGTATAAAGTTCCTTGAGGCTTAGCCTGAGTGACAAAATCTTGATCCCAAGAGAGGTGTCTTTCGATTCACCTCCCAATTCTTATACTCCGCCAGAACGCTGGAGTTGAGGTCATCCAAGGGGTGATGAAATCCCCAAGCAGGCCTCCTAAAAAGAAACAAGGTTTTGGATCCTAATCTTATGCACCCAAGATGGCCTCGAAAGACAACAAGGGGAGAGAAGACTTGGATGACCTTGGGCTAAAAAACACGCTTGTTTTTTTACCAACTGACTCTTATGTGTGCTAATCTAGACTTTGCAAGCACTCATGTTTAAGAGACAATGTTCAATTCCAACTTGAAGCACCAAAAAAAGTAAATCGATCGAAGAATGCAAACAATAAGAAGATTTAGGGTCAAAAAAAGAAAACTCGCGCGCCCAGAGGCCCTCTACGTCAAGTATCGATTAATTTTCTTTAAGGCATTCAAGATTGAGTGTGAGTTTGTTTTAAGCCCAAAACAAAAGTGTGTGAGATTCAATTTCAAGCACGCGCCCGAAGGCTCTCCACGTCAGTTGTTGTTCAATTTTAGTGCCCAAACTTGAAGTGTGATCGATTTAATCTAGAGTTTTGGTCATTTAAGAATTTTGATAAAGTTAAAGCAAACATTCAAAGACCAAGTGAGTGAGTTAGATTGTGGAACATTTAACACCTTTTTCAAGTAGACCCATCCCCATAAATGGCGCTGAGATTGCAACCAATGGTTAATATTTGATGGGTGATTAGAAAAGAGGTGAGTCCAAGGAACTACTCAAATTGATTTTTGCAAATTTGTATTTTAACTTAACAAGGTTTCTTAAATGTCCAAAAATCAAACTTTACCTAGATTGCATGTGGAAAAGAGATTTGTTTTGTTCAATTTTTAGAAGCTCCAAATGAAGTGTTTGATATTTCAATGGTTAATTGATCCTTAGAATTCAAGATTGGATTTTTTTTTTTAATCATGTATTCAAGGAAAATTTGATTTTAATCCATGACATTCAAGAGTGACTTTAGCAACATGCATTCAAAGAAAAGTGGTTAAACATTCAAGTGTTTTCTTTTGAGCATTCAAGATTGAGATTTTGTGTGTTGTTTTAAGAACTTTGAAGTGCTTTGTTTTAACCTTAGATCATTCAAGATTGTTTTGGACTCAAAAGTGAAAATGACTCTTTGGACTTTGGTTTTCATTCAAGATTTTGTGTTCTAATTTTCATATTTTAAGCCCAAAAATGATATTCCTAGATTGTTTTGATGCATGAAAATCCTAAGAAACATTCAAGATTTTGCAATAAGACATTTGTTTGGAACGAATAAAAAAGCTTTTAGGACAATTTTTGGCAACCATTTAGGACTCTTAGTTTTCATGAGATTTTTTAAAAGAACTTTAGTGTGCACTTAGTGTTGATTTTGAACCTTTTGAAATAGAAACTTGAAGTTCTTTTTAAATTCTCAAAAATGAAGTGTTCCTAATTTTGCATGAATGCATCTAAAACCTTGATGTTGCAAGGATTCAAATGATTAGATTGGTTTAGTTTCACTTGTTAAAAGATTTTTTCTTTCTTGCAAATTTTAAATTTTTCAATGGATTTAAGTATGATTTGGGGGTTCATTTTAAGCACTAAAAAGAAGTGTGTATGATTTTGCTTCCTTAAAAAAAAATGGCCAAGATCTCCCACAAGAAGAAGAAGAAGAAGTAGATGGAATAAGAAGAATATAGACAAGAAGAGGAAGAAGAATTTCAAGTTCTTTGTCCACCTATAAGCTTGAAAAATCTGCAAACACTATGAGATATATTATGAGTTCCTTTGTCTTCTTCATGCTCATGTGGACCTACAAAACCAATTTATACAATCCTACCAATCACAAAAAAAAAGAAAAATTAGCCAAAATCAGCAAATAACATACAAAACTTGTCTAAAAAAGCTAATGAAGATGACCCATGCGAGGTCCCACCGGGCGTGCCAAAATGTATATGAGAAAATGTTAGTATGCTAATAGAAACCAAATTTAAATAAAGCTTCTACAAACTAAACAAAATTCATAAACTTCAAGATAGACTAAGACGAGCTCTTAATTGAGAATATGAGCCATTAATGGGCTCTCTCAACAAGAAGCTCTCTTGTTGAGTAGCTTTGTCTAAATAGATAGGATGTATGCTCAAGCGTTATGCTTCAAAAAGGGCTTCAATGGATGATTGTAGATTTTTGGTGTGGATAGATGGCTTTAGTATGGATTTGGCTCTCAAAATGGCATTATAACTTTACTTCATGGATTGTGTTATTTTGCAAAGGGGAAGGATCCAATTTATAGGCAAGAGGCTTGAGGGATTGAGGGCTAAGATGCAAGGATGGGAAAAAGCTTATGGAGGGCTCAGATTGCATGAGAGGAGAGCACATGGATTGTGCTTCCTTATAGCCAATCAAGGAGTGACACATGTCACATGGTGAGAGGATGGAGGAAAGGGGAAGGATGAGTCAACAAAGGAGGCTCAAGGGATAAAATCTTCATAAAGACCCTCATAATGACTTGTAAGAGCAATAAAAGGGCTTGTAAGAGTCATTTATGACTTAGTGGACTTCATAAAGTTTTATGGTTGAGATATTTTGATGGTGATGAGAGCAATTTCGACTTGGACTTGATTAGGAAGGTTTTAATCTTGTTTAGGCTTGTGCAAATGATTAGAGGATGGATTAGGATGGTTTAGGATTAGCTTAGGGATAGGCAAGTGGATGGCATTTAATGAGGGTGGGTGAAGGAGGAGATATTTGTTAACTTTGGCTTGGGTTAGGAAGTTTTAACTCATGTTTAGGGAATGTGACAAGGTTAGGAGGGGATTAGGATTAGGTTTAAAGACATCTTCTAGAAGAGTCTAGATTTTGGATGAGGATAAAGACTTTCTAGAATAGTCTAGAATTTCCTAGGATGAGGATAAATTAGATTTTTAGGAAATAAATAAAGTTTTATTTATTTCAAGGGTTTGGGTTGAGGAGATATTTATTAAAACTTTTTTAATAAACATGAGGATTAATATTTAATCTTAATTAAATATTTTGAGTTGGGATTAGGGGTAGGAAATGATGGGATTAGCCTTTAATCGAAATTAAAGAAGGATTAGAAGATTTTGGAAGAGGTTATTGGTCATAAGAAAATTGGCCAAGTTTTGGGCAAAAAATAAATTTTTTATTTATTTTAGGATTTTTAGTCAATTTATTAATTAAATAATTAATAAATAAGAAAATAATGTTTAAATAAGATTTAAACATTTTTGGGAGGGATTCCTTAATTAAATATTTTTAATTAAGATAAAGGGATTTAATGGCATGAAAATTAATTAATTAATTAATAAATGATGATGTCATCAGGACTTTTTCAGAAAATAAAAATACTTTATTTTCTAAAAGTTTTTAGGTGTCTACACTAAGTACTTGAAGGATTTACTAAAAATGTTTGGTTTGGAAACATGTAAACCTATTGGAACACCTATGGTAACTAGACACAGGTTATCTACAAAGAATTAGACACCTATTATTAAGCAAAAGAAGTACATATCTATGATCAAAAGTTTGCAATATCTAACTCAGACAAGGCCAAATATAGTAAATGTAGCTGAAATTATTGCAAGATTTCAAGTTGATCCTAAAGAAGCACATTATGCATCAATAAAAGGGATATTTAGATACCTAAAAGGAACACCAAAGTTTGGATTGTGGTATGATAGATCTAATGATTTCACTCTAAGTGCTTATACTAATGTTGATTGGGTAGGCAATATGGATGATAGAAAGAGAACTAGTGGTGGAGCCTTTTTTCTTTGAGGAAGATTAGCTTCTGGGCTGAGAAAGAAGTAGGATTATACCTCACAAATTATAGAAAAAGTAGAATATGTTGTAGTAAAAAACAACTATAATAAAGTTATTTGGATGAAGCAAATGTTGAAAGATATAAGGATAGAAATTAGTGAACCTATTGTCATACATTGTGACAACACAAGCACAATAAATATGTCTAAGAATATAGTATTGCATCTAAAGACTAAACATATTTATATCAAGTATCACATGTTGAGAGAGAAATTTTTAGAAAAAGAAATTAGATTGGAGTATGTCAGCATTAAAGAGAAAATTGCAAATATACTCACTAAGCTTCTTCCCAAAGAGAATTTTGAGTATTTATGAGGTATGCTAGGGGTTATGCCCCTTTCTACATCAGATTAGAAGATGCAAGGATGGATTGGTCTAATGTAATAGAGCACCATTGCTTTCCTAGACTGAATTGTTATGCTTCCTATATGGGGGAGTATTTGTGGTGGACAAAGTCATCCAGGACTCTTGTTGGATGTTTTTTTGAATAGTGTCTTTGGATACTTGAGCTAGTAAGAATCAATTATTCCAAAATTTTGATGGATACAAAAACATTTGACATTGATGTCAATGGGGGAGAAGTACTACATGAAAAACATCATGAGGAAAAAAATCATATAGGAGAAGCAAAAACAAGTAAGATCAAGTGTAACATGTTCAAGAGAAGTAAATATTTTGGGAGAATGATTGATGAAGAGGATTTGAAAAGAAAGGTTAAGAATCTTTTATAGTTGATATTCTTGGAACTAGATTTTTTTATCTATGTTGCCATCAATGCCAAAGGGGGAGATTGTTGAAAGCAAAAACACTGATGATATTTCTATGGGGAACTATTGTAGATATATTACTATGATGATATGTTACATTCATGACTGAGTTTATCATTGATGTCAACATAGTAATTTTTTGTGGTATCTGACAAAAGAACAGTGAAAAGATCAAGTTGGTACAGATGGCTAGTTGAGTATTCTCACTATCTAAGGTTGTGGGAGATACTTCTAAGTATATATTATATGTAGTTAATGTCAAGTGAAGAAATTTTAAGTCTAGAAGAAGTTATGTAAGTTTTGGTTATGTCTATTCTAAGATAGAGTTTACAGATGCATGTCATGGTAAACATGCTATATCTCTTAGAAAAACTATTATTTTGAGAATCAAGGTTGAGGGTATGAAGAAGACATGTTGATGATGATGTGGTCAAGCTCACTCATCATAATATTGCATGTATGGAAATATATTCAAGTTTCAAGGAGGAAGATTAATGTTGTCACTAAATGTAACATGATGTAGGAGCATTAAGTGGTGTAAGGGCAATCCTGTATCACCCAAAAATATGCTTAGTGTTACTTTCTATTTAAAGCATTTTCATTTCTAGATAGCCATTTGGGTCAAATAAAAATTCCAACTCTCATAGTCCTCTATTGGTTTTTTGGGTTAGACTTTTTTAGCACCTTGGAATATGTGCCAATTAGAAAATAGGTTATTTTTTAATTCAGCAATAATTATAATGATTTAGAGGGTCTAAGTTGGAGGTATGATTATACTTGTAATTTAAAACACTCTAGAAAAGGAATCAGGTTAAAAGGCTTTATAGTTTGAAAGTTATTACAATTTTAAGTTGCATGGGGACCTCCTAAGGGCACTTGAAAGTCTGATTTGAGGATATAAAAAGCCTCATATAGACCTAAAAAATGGTGGATGAGCTAAGCTCCTCCATAGGGCTATAAATCTCTTAGAGAGCTTTTCAAAAATATAAATGGTTTGTCAATCAGAGTCCTAGATCAAGAGTTATGCCTCCCAAAAGTTGGACTACCATTTCTAGATTCTTTTAATTTTACACTGACTTTTGATGTGTTTTCTAGAACCTTCTATTTTGGAATTGGATGCAAAATGGCATATTTTAAAATTTATTCCTAACCCTAAACCTAATTTGGTTTACCTAAAGACATTTCTAGCATTGTTAAGGAAATTGTTGGTGGAGTTTGGGAGAAGGTATTGTGAGAAGGGTTTCCTCTAGAATCTGATAACATTGTAAGCCCATAAGGCATGTTGTGGATTCTATTTTTTTTTTACTAGATGTAATATCATATCATATTCCCCTTTTCCTATTGCATTCATTTTTCCCTAGGTTGTGTCCCCATCATAACGCGTACTTAATTTGGTCCTATAATAATTCAGTTAGAAGGTGTAGCAACCGACTCAGTGAATTTTTTTATGGATTCAATATAGAGGAAGGAAATTTTTCTTTATCATGTGTATCATGAAGAATTGATTGTAATTAGTAGAGAGATGAAAATGTGAAGTTGAGCAGAGCAAAGAAAAAGTGAAGAAAACTTCATTTCTAAGGTTTTATTGTGTGATGCAAGGTTCGATATTTGGATTTGAGGTTCATGACTTGGTCTTCAAGGTCTATCAATGATTGGTTCTTTTAATAGAATAGACTAAAGAGGAACTTAATAGTAGATTACTTGTTTGGGTAGTGAGCTCTTCTTGTAATTTAAATTTCATGTTAGGGGAGTGGGTTCTTCTTGCATACATTGTACTACAACTCGTAACAGGGTTAGCACAACTCCTAATAGGGTTGGAATCTTCTAACAGGGATTCAAAATGTCCTAATAGTGATTCAAAATCTTCTAATAGGGACTCTATGTGTCAAATTTTGTAATAGACTCCTAATAGGGTCCATCCTTTAACAACAAATATTTATATTAGTAGTAGGTTTTTCCCTCTAATCAAGGGTTTTCCTACTTACAATATCTCGTGTAATTGTCTACGTTGAAGAAAACTTCATTGCTAAGGTTTTATTGTGTGATGCAAGGTTTGATATTTGGATTTGAGGTTCATGACTTGGTCTTCAAGGTCTATCAATGATTGGTTATTTTAATAGAATAGACTAAAGAGGAACTTAATAGTAGATTACTTGTTTGGGTAGTGAGCTCTTCTTGTAATTTAAATTGCATGTTAAGGGAGTGGGTTCTTCTTGCATACATTGTACTACAACTCCTAACAAGGTTAGCACAACTCCTAATAGGGTTGGAATCTCCTAACAGGGATTCAAAATCTCCTAATAGTGATTCAAAATCTTCTAACAGGGACTCTATCTGTCAAATTTTGTAATAGACTCCTAATAGGGTCCATCCTTTAACAAAGAATATTTATATTATTAGTAGGTTTTTCCCTCTAATCAAGGGTTTGCCTACTTACAATATCTAGTGTAATTGTCTACGTGCATCTTATTATGGTTACTATTTACTTTGGTTGAATAGATAAGATTTTTTAAGTTTAATAAATGTTTTAATTATTGGATAACTAATTCATGCCTCCCCCCCCTCCTCCCCCCCTCTTAATTATCTTGGTGGACTATTGTTTCTATAAAAACATGTATGCAAGAAAGCAAATCTAGGTCCAATTTTAGAGCACCAATAGAAATGTGAATTACAAAAGCATGTAAAATACTCAAGCCAAACACATGAAATATTCACTTTTAATTCCAAACTCCAAATGTTATAGAGATGTATAAGAATACCTTAGATCCAAAGCAATGCTTGCATATCATTTTACTAATCTAAAAAACCAAGCAAGTGGTTCAAGCAAATAACAAGAAAACCAATACAAGATAGATATGTCTTATGCAAATCCTAGGGTTAGATCTCATAATCTAATTGTTAGGAGTAATAATAACCAACAAATAAGCCAAATGAAAACTCACATCATGCATTGAACCATGTGAAAACTAAATGCAAGTTAATCATTAAATTCCCTTTTTTAATTTTGACTTTTGACCTAGTTAACAAGATTGGACATATATGCCATGAATTTAGGCCAAAAACCATAAATGCAGAAACAAGATCCCTATTAAAAAAACGTAATCTTTCCAAAAATGTCAAAATTTTAGAAAAATATTTTCATTATGCCCTAGGGACTCATTTTGTCAAAACAAATCAGTTTTTGTTAATTGAGTGTTTGAGCCCTCATATGAGCTCTAAAATCAAAACGCAAAAGAAAAAAAACCCTCATATGCAGTGGAAATTGATTTTTTAAGGATTATATTAGAAAAATCTAAATTTTTAAGTGAAGCTTCCCTAATAGTTCTCCAACTTGCAAAAAAAATTTAGACCAAAATAATAAGTCATTTGGGAGATATGATCAGATCTTTAAGATCTAGGGTTTTTTTGTCTCCAAACAAATCCACACAAGGGGGTTAGCTCCAAAAATAGCCAAAAAAAACACTTCTATGAGTTATTATATCCAAGATTGCTTAAGAATAAGGTTTCAAATGACAACTCATAGCTCTCTATTCATGGAGTGCAATGGTTTATAATGAAGACCCTTATTTTGACCTAGTTTGTACCCATGCAATTATACCATAAAATGAGAGATTCAATGCTCAAAATATGCATACAAATGAATATGCAAGCTAACCTAAATGATAACAATGCAAAGTAATACAAGAAATAAAATCTTATCTATGAAAGGAAATGACAATGCAAGATTAATTTATGAATTAAAAATGACTCTAAGCTAATATGAAAGTGAAAGGATGAAGCATGATGATGGAATCCATGGATGCATGAGAGAAGAAGACAAGAAGAGAGAAGTTGAAATGAAGCTCCAATTTAAAACCTCTCCAAAATCACTCTCCAAACCTACAACATAACAATACTATAGCAACTAACATCTATGTAAATGAGAAGGAGAGGGATCCTTATAAAGGAAACTATGGAGAGGAATGCACCCTCAAGAGAAATGTGAGATAAATCCCTAAAAATATGTAAGGCCCCTTCCCCTATACCCTATGGAATAAAGGCTCGAGATATCCTAACTTAGAAACCATGTCGATGGAGTCATGCTATCTTATGGCCTATTAGGATAATTGAATAAATCAACACCCACCCATGTGAATATTACTTATAGTCACAGCTAAAAGTTGTTATCAAATTTGGATAAGGGTCTACATGGTAGAACTCAGTATGATGTAATGTAATAAGTTGATTATTGTGCAAGTTGTATAAGGGGGATATGTTGATATTCATAAGGATAGATTTTACAGCCTAATAAAGTTTAATGGATTTATTCTATGATAGGTTTTGAAACTATGAGACATGACTATGCAAACATCCTGTTTACCTGACATGATTGAAACACCTTATAATTTGTTATCTCATAATGATAATGGGATACTAATACCAATTAAACTATATTTAAATAAAGGATATTAGTTGTAATGTTTATATTTTGACAATTTTGACCTAAAATATTTGTTTAGAACTAATTTTCATGTTGAATGACTTAACAATATAGATGCAACATTTCATCATTATGATAGGAAATTGATTATGATGTGGTTTAGAATGTTAGTTGATCATTTAATTAGATATTAATGTCGATATGAATATTCTAATATTTTAATGCTTTAAATTCTTTATATGAAAATGATTAGAAAATGAAAATTGATTATGATGTTAAGGTGAATTATTTAATATGAAATTTCCATGCACCTATATACATGCATTTTATATGATTTCTTTTCATTGGGCTACTAATGTTTGAGTTAGTGTGTAGGCAATTGAGCTATGGAATTTTTTTGGGGAAACAAGGTCTAAACTTATGAGAACATGGTTTAGCCAAGGCAAATCTTGCAAGATTCAAAAGCCAGTTATAGTTAGGGAAACATGAGACACTCATAGAGTTTACATTTTGGAAATGATTTCTTGGGTTTAGCTTAGTTCATTGTCATTTTATCTGCACTATACATTAAAGTCTCATGAATATGTGAATATACCATGTACAAATTAGCACCCATTGTGGGGCTTGAACAAAAAGCCTCTCTATTTTTTAGTCTTTCTATCTAATCTTTCATTTTTAGTATAAATCAATTTTTCTTATCAATTACCTGTGAAGATCTAATTGGTTGTAGGTTCTACAAAGTTTTGAATGCTTCATAATTGATGTAGGAGCATCCTAGGTTGCATTTTTATCCTACATGTTTTTGGTTTTTACCTTGTTGTTGGAATTGTGTTTTCTAGTTTCTAGGTGCCTATTGCAGGTTGTGCAACTAATTATGCACAATGAGTTAGAGGATGAAATTTTCATAAATTGAAGAATACCTAGAGTAATCCCTTATCTCCAAGGAACAAGTCCTAACCCCTTATTAGTTTTGAGATATGGGAATTCAACTTGAGTATCAATTTTTGATAGTTTGCATGATAGATTTGTGTGCATGACTTTCGGGATGGATGCACAATTATCCTTGGTGAATCATCCTTTGTGCATTTAAGGGATTTTAGAGGACCTAAATTACTACCATTAGTTTTAAGCACAAGTTCTAATTCAATCAGAGCTAGGAGATATCATGATTTTTCTCAAATATTGATTTCTAGACATATGATTGTTATTGTAGGCTGACTTGTGGCTTTTCAAGTATTTAGTTGTAGTTTTAGCATTTTGGGCTGACTTTTTGCTTAGAGTAGTATAATTAGGGGTCTTGGGTAGAGTCTTAATCATAATAATTGGAGAGAATTTTGATAGAGGATGATCGAAGGAGGATAGAAATTTGAACTTCAAGCTAGGTCTTGGATTTGAATGTATTTTGTATCTGGTTCTAACCCAAAAGGCCTTACAGCTAGGCATGTATGATGATATTTCAATGAATAAATAAAGAATATTGTTCTCTCTCTCTATGGTGCTATTCTCTTTTTTTTTTCTTCCATTGTGTTAACTCTCACATGGTGGTTTGGATAGTTGAGTGTGCCAATTGGCCTTAGTTACTCCCAACCTCCCTACGTTAGGTGGTATCAAAGCTTAAGGTTCATCCTTGTGGTGATTGGATTGTGTAGAACCCTATTTTGGATTTGGTTGTAGGGTTGTAAATCTGTAGATTTGACCTATAACTTGTAGAGGGTTATGATCTTGCAAGAACCTAATTTATAAAGATGGTGTGTGGCAAAGAAAATGTCAAGAATGCTATATAGGATCAATTGAGACAAATTGTAGCCAGATTAGATGTTGTGGAGATACCCCAAAGGAGATGAGCACATATTGTAGATGTAAGTGATGATGAAGTAGTAGCACCAAACCATAATCCAAAACCTGAAGAAGATCAAGATGAGGAAAGATTATTTAGAGTATTATTTAGGGCACATTCAAAGCCTGCTATAGAAGTTGTTCCTTATGATGGAAAAGTGGATAACAATACTATGTTAGATTGGATCTCAAATATAGAGAATTTCTTTGAGTATGAAAACACTCCTCATAATAAGAAGGTGAAGATTTTAGTTACTAGGTTAAAAGGTCATGCTTCACTATGGTGGGAGCATTTGTAAACTAATAGACAAAGTAGAGGAAAGGAGAAGATCGTAACCTATCCAAAGATGGTGAACAAGATAAAGAACAAATTCCTTCCTACTAATTACCAAGTTAGCTTATTGAGAAAGATGCAAAATTTGAGACAAAAGGACATGATTGTGAAAGAGTATACCAAGAATTTCTATAGATTGGACATCAAATCTAGACATGTGGATGACGATGTTGAGAAAATTGCAAGGTACATAAATGGATTGAGATCTAAAATTCAAGATGAAATAATTTTTGTGAAGTTAGAAATTATGGAAGAAGCATATCAATATGCCTTGAAAGTTGAAGAGATTTTGACAAAGAAGAATGAACACAGACAAAGAGGTAGATCTTATGGAGAAGGTGGCAGATCTGGTAGTTCTATACATTAGATTGTGTAACAATTTTTTCCATCAACAATTTGAATCACACTACGTGATCCATCATCAAGATGAAAGAGCAAGAGATGTAAAATAGTGTGATGATGGATCATGTAGTGTGATTCAAAATGTTGATGGAAAAAATTGTTACACAATCTAATCCAAAAACTAAGTAATAACTACAATGCATTG
Source organism: Cupressus sempervirens (assembly GCA_028749045.1). Taxonomy (NCBI): domain Eukaryota; kingdom Viridiplantae; phylum Streptophyta; class Pinopsida; order Cupressales; family Cupressaceae; genus Cupressus; species Cupressus sempervirens. Next base: position 656,713,557 of record CM053788.1, read on the forward strand.
TGGAAATTTGATTGTATTAAAAGTTCTATGCATAATAAAGGAAACTCTGAATGGAAGAATGATGACAAAGACAAGACTAAATGGAAAGGTGGTAGTTCATACTAAGGAGGTACTGGATCCTACTAAGGAAGAGGTAATTCTTATCCTAGAGGTGGTTTCTGTGGTAATTATTTTAGATGTGGTAAATAAAGACACAGATCTTTTGAATCTAGATCATTTGAAAGTGGGAAGAATAATAGAAATGTTGTGATTCAAGGTTACATTAAGAGTTCACAAAGTGGACCTAAGGTTGGAGAAAGTCTGATGGTGAGAAGAACCTTATGTAATAATGGAAATGATGATGAACCTATCCTTAGAAGAAGTCTTTTCAAGACCAAACGTAAGATGGCTAGAAAATGTTGAGGTGATTATTGATAGTGGAAGTTCAAAAAAATTGGTATCAAAAGAGTTGGTTACAAAGTTACAATTGCAGAGGCTAAAATATCCCAAACCTTATCATGTTTCATGGATGAAAGATGAGCATAAGATCTTGATAAGTGAGAAATGTATTGTGAAGTTCAAAATTGGACATTACTTTGATGAAGTTTCATGTGATATTATGCCCATTGATTGTTGTCATATTTTTTCAGGTAGACCTTGGTAATATTATAGATATATTGTGCATGATGGAAGATTGAATCAATATACTCTTTGGATAAATGGGAAGAAACAAATATTGATGCCTTTGATTGAAAGTCCATATGAGGTCAATTGTACTGCAATAAAAGTTTGCATGGTTAATGGAAAACAATTTGAAAAGGAAGTAAAGAAGAATCAATTTTTTTTTCTATAGTTCCTAAAGGATGGAGTGCAAGTAATAATGACTGAGAAGGAAAAGTTGGTAATGATAGAATGATAGAAGATAGTGGTAGCCAAGTACCAAAGGAAATTGCTAAATGAGTATGAAGATATTGTTGTTGAGGATATTCCTAATGGTTTACTACAAGTATAATTCATTGTATGGATCTAATTCTAGGAGCTATTTTGCCAAACAAAGCCCCATATAGATTGACACCTACAGAAAATGAATAACTTAATAGATAAGTGCATGACTTGTTGTAGAAAGGTTTGATTAGAGAAAGTTTGAGTCCATGTGTTGTACCTATTGTATTAGCACCTAAAAGGAATGGAGAATGTGTACTCATTCTAGAGCTATTAACAAAATCATAGTGAAATATAGGTTTCCTATGTGGAGGATGGATGACATAATGGATTGTTTGAGTGGAGCAAAGTATTTTACCAAGATTGATTTGAAGAGTGGATATCATCACATTAGAATTAGTGAAGGTGATGAATGGAAGACTACATTCAAGAAAAAAGATGGTTTGTGTGAATGGTTGGTTATGCCTTTTGGTTTAACTAATGCACCTAGTACTTTCATGAAGTTGATGAATGAAGTTCTAAAAAGATACTTGGGTAAGTTTGTGATTGTTTATTTGGATGACATTCTAATATTCAATAAGACCAAGGAAGAACATCTTGAGCATATTAGACAAGTATTGTAGAGGTCAAAAGAGGAAAAGTTGATGATTAATCTAAAAAAGTGTTCTTTTATGCAAGAGGAGATTGTGTATTTGAGATTTGTGATTTCAGGTAATGGATTGAAGATGGACCCTGAGAAGGTTAAATTAATTTTGGAGTGGCCTACTAGTGAAAATGTGGGTGACATAAGATCATTTTTTTGTTTGGCTAGTTTCTATAGAAAGTTCATAAGAAATTTTAGTTCTATTTGTAATACTATGATTGAGACAATGAGAGTAAATTAAAAGGAATTCAAGTGGACACATGGAGATGATAAGAGTTTTGAGAATTTGAAACAAAAGGTTGTTTAATTACCTATATTGGCTTTACCTGATTTCAACAAAGTATTTCAAGTTGAATGTGATGCAAGTGGTAATGCAATAGGAGTTGTATTAAGTCAAGAAGGTAAACATGTTGCTTTCTTTAGTGAAAATTTGAATGATGTTAAAAGGAAGTATTATGTGTATGATCAAGAATTTTATCCTATTGTCCAAGCATTCAAGAAGTGGAAAAATTATTTGGTTCCTAAGGAGTTTGTGTTGTATACTAATCATAAAGCTTTACAATACTTGGAAAGTCAACATAAATTGAATCAGAGACATATGAAGTGGGATTAGTACTTACAGAGTTTCACATTTTTCACTAAGCACAAGAGTGGAGTTACTAATAGATTTATTGATGCATTAAGTAGAAGACATTCTTTGTTGATTGAAATGAAGGCTGAAGTTCTTGCTTTTGATGAAATGAAAGAGTTGTATGATGTTGATCCTAATTTTTCTAAGGCATGGAGAGAGTGTAGAGCACAAAATTTGATAGATTACATAAATAAGTATGATGAGTATTTCATTCAAGAAGGTATCTTGTTCAAATCTATATTCAATTGTGTATTCCTAGAAGTTCTATAAGGTTGTATCTGATTGAAGAAAAGCATAGTGGTGGATTGGCTAGACATTTTGTAATTGATAAGACATCAAGTTGCTAAAAGAGAAGTATTATTGGCCACAAATGTATAAGGACATTCAAAAAAATTTAAAGATTTGTGGAGTTTTTCAAGTTGCAAAAAGAGTGAGTCAAAATAATACTTTGTATACATATTCCTTAGAACCCTTGGAGTAACATCAGTATAGATTTTGTTCTTGGATTACCTAAGATAATGAAGGGGTATGATTCCATATTTTTTGTAGTGGATAGATTTTCTAAGATGGCTCATTTCATACCATGTAAGAAGAAATCAGATGCTAAGCATGTTTCTAAACTTTTCTTTAAAGAGTTGATTGTGAGATTGCATGGATTATCAAGAGGTATTATTTCTGATAGAGACAGTAAGTTTGTTGGTTTTTTTGGAAGACTCCATGGAAGAAGATGGATATTTAGTTAATGTTTAGTTCTACATTCCATCCATAGACAAATGGATAGACAAAGGTTGTGAATTTAGCTTGGGTAATTTGTTGAGATGTTTAGTTGGGAATAAGCCAAGTAATTGGGAAATGGTATTGGCGCAAGCTAAATTTTCATATAATAATTATTTGGATAGGAGTATAGGGAAGACACCTTTTGAGATTTTTACTAGCATGTAGCCTAGAGGTATATCAGATTTGAGAGATATTTTTGATGAATAAAATAGAAGTGGCACATGAGAAGAATTTGAAGATTTTATGAACTCTTTTCATAAGGAAGTGAAGTTGGGGATAGAACAAAGTAATCAAAAGTATAAGGGGAATGTTGATCAGTCTAGGAGACATCATGATTTTCAAGTTGGTGATGAGGTGATGGTTCATCTAAAGAAAGGAAGATTTTCTATTAGAACATATAGCAAGTTGGAGGTGAAGAAGTTTGGACCTTGTAAGATCTTGAAGAAGTTTGACAATGGAAACAACTATGTCAAAATTGAGTTACTTGATGACATGGATATATCTCCTATATTCAATGTTTTTTACTTATAAAAGTATCATGAGTTAGATGATGAATTTATTATATTAGAGGACTATTCTAAGAAGTAGATTGAAGAAGTGTAATAGATATTGGATCAGAGAGTTGGTTAGAGCACAAGGGTAAAATATTATTATGAATATCTGGTGAAGTGGAAGAAAATACCTATGGAAGATGCTTCATGGATTTCTCAATCTTAGTTGGATTCAGCTTAGGTTGTCACATCTTAATGATTTAGGAGAATCATTTATTCCAACCCTGGCTGTCTAATGTAGGAGCATCCTAGGTTTCACTACTATCCTGCATGTTTTCAATTTTTACCTTGATGTTGGAACTATGTTTTCTAGTTTCTAGGTTCCTATTGTAGGCTGTGTAACTAATTTTTCACAATGAGTTAGAGCATAAAAATTTCAAGAATTGAATAATACCTATATTAATCCCTCTACTCCAAGGTACAAGTCCTAATCCCTTACAAGTTTTGAGATATGGCAATCCACTTGGAGTATCAATTTATAACAATTTGTGTGATAGGTGTCTATACATGACTTTCAAGATTGATGCACTATTATCCTTGGTGAATCATCATTTTCATATTTAAGGGGTTGTAGAGGACCTAAATTAATACCTTCAACTTCAATCAAAAGTTCTAATTCAATTAGAGCTAGGAGATATCGCATTTTTTCTTGGATATCAATTTCTGGACATTTAATTATTGTTGTAGGCCAACTTGTGGCTCAAGTATTTAATTTTAGTTTTAGCATGCTGGGATGACTTGTCACTTAGAGTAGTATAAGTAGGGGTCTTGAGTAGAGTCTTAATCATAATAATTGAAGATAATTCTAATAGAGGGTGATAGGAGGATGGAAATTTGAATTTGAAGCTGGATCTTGGATTAGAATGTATTTTGTATCTGGTCATAACCTAGAAGGCCTTACAATTGGGCATGTATGATGATATTTTCATGAATTAATAAATAATATTGTTCTATGTCTCTATGGTACTATTCTCTTTTCTATTTGCTTCCATTGTGTTAACTTTTGCATGGCAATTTGGATAGTTGAATGTGACAATTGGCCTTAGTTACTCCCAACCTCCCTGCATCAGTAATAGTGATAGCAAACTCTCAAAGGCTTCTCTACACACACAAATGCCAAATATACAATCTTTAGATGCTATAGTGCTTTTGAAATCTATTTTAGCACTTCTAAACAATATTTTAATGCATTTAAATATTTCTATAGTGCATATAAAGATTTATTTAGTGCATATAAACTTTTTTGTAGCACATATAAATATTTATGTAGCACATATAAAGTTTCTGATAGCACATTCACTATTTACTATAGCACATTTACTAGATTAAATAGTGTATATAATACATTATGTAGCACAAATTTTCATTCCTAAAGTGCATCTAATAAAAGTTATAATTTTTTGAATCTAACTTCTAGATCTGAATATCAGTTGCTTACAGATCTCTTCCAAGCTAACGAGAACTCCTAGACTATAGACAACACATGATAGGAATGAAGACCCTCATAAATGTGCCTAGTCCTTGCTAGCTCCAAATCAAGTAAGTGGACCTCAATTCTTTTCAAATCAAAGTGAAAATTTTCTAAGTTCCAAACCTAGTTTAATAGAAGTGTTTGATCTTGTTGATCTAAATGAGAATAGGCCTATGCTCTCAACTCCTTTGAGATGATCGAAATGCCTAACCTTCTATAAATATTGGTTATAATTGAACAAGGAAAGAACCCATACATAGTTTAACTAGGAGCCCCTTTCTCTTTAGTAGTATAAGGGTTGATGATTGAACATTTGTGTATGTTGTGTTTGGGAAGTCAAGATAGTAGGGATATGATCTCACTCTTCTCAAGTGATCAAATTCCCAAACCTATTTGTGATTTACATTTTCCTACTTTCCACTAGATAATATTATCTAGCCATAGAAAGGCTACCTCCCAAGTTGCCTTAGCAGGGTTCATGAGAGGGAATGCCTCCCAATATTGTATTACCAATCAAATTCAAGCCACCTATATTCAAAATATAGCCTTCCTCTAGTGGTCTCATAAGGAATTGCACCAAACCTCCTTAGCATTAGTGGGAAGCTCTCTATCACAAGAGAGGTAAATCTAAAAATTGTTGGTTAAAAACTAAAACCCACTAGTCACTGGCTTTAGGTAACCTTGTTAGGATGCCCTTTTATTCCATTTTCTAGGTGTGTTCAATTTTATATTTTATTCTAGTTTCTACTATTATTGTGCTTGGATATGTTTTAAAAACTTAATTGTAGATCACAATCCTTCCAAAAGATGCAACTATAAACTAATATGAGAAACCAAGGACAAAATGAGAACATTGTTGGAAGACCTTAAAATAGCACATCTACTACCTAAAATAATGCATTTGGATAATTATGTGACACTTTTGAACTCTACTATCGTGCATATGACTATAAAACAATGCATCTAATTCTTTAAATAGTACATTTTCCCTACTTAAAAAAGCATTTGAATCCTAAAGCACCACGTATGACAAACGAAATAGCACATTTGAGTATCTAAGTAGTGCATATAATCAATGAAATAGCACATTTGATCAATCCTATGATGCATCTAAGGAAAAATCTAAAATAGAGGCTATCTGCATACATGGCACTTTCAAACCAACAACAAATTTGGATACACTTTTTCTTGTTGATATTTTCCAAGACTGAGAGATCTCAAAATTGACTGAAACCATTTTTTTGAAACAAGAAAAGATACAAACATCATTATTAATCCAACAATCATTCTTGTTTCATTTTGTACATCAAGCCAGAAATGTTCAAAGACACACATCTATTCCCTACCTAGCTTCACAAAAGTAAACTCACCCTATCAACATCACCAAACACCTTGTCCAACCTAGCTTGTTACTCCAGATGAATCATGGTCAATGAAAACCCCCATATTGTGAAAATGCATAAGAACTAAAGAAATACTTTTCACATTTCATGCCACCACATAAAATTGATATAGCCACAAATCCTTAACGATTACCTATATGGGTGAGTGGCAAGATAGCTAGCAGAACCATCAAATGCATGAAGCCTCTAAATATTATCGAACCTATCACACCCACGAATTGTTCACCAAACATAGTTACCCACAAGTCACACCTATAAAACTAAAATCTAGAACCCTTTGCCAAAATGGGTTCATCTAACATGTGGGATGACAAGAGCATTGAGAATAAAATTGAATATTTTCAACAAAATCATGAACTTGTCCATATCATGGACAAGATACTTGAGAAACACAAAGAATGATACATACTAGCATTAGTACAACAATGTGTGAAATTGTTATCTGATTTTGATGTGACCAATCTAAAATGAGATGAAACAGAATCACCCCTAGATATTGTCACACAAAAATTACAAGACCTACAATTGGAAATGGAAATAATAAAGCAAGGAGCAATAAAACCCATAGAATTTAGCATCAAAAAGGTGTGTCCACTTCCATTTGATAAAAGCATTACCTTCACACCTTTCCCTTAGAATGTCTAGATACCAAAATATGATAAATATTTTGGTACATCAGATCCACAAGATCACCCTAGATAATTCTATACCCTAAGTATGGAGTTTTTCCATGACACAACTTACCTAATGTGTCTATTTCCTAGGAGCCTTGGAGGGAAAGCCATGGAGTGGTTCTCCAAGCTACCCTCCAACATCAAAACCTTTGACCAATTAGCTTCCATCTTCATCACCTAATATTCCTATAATATCAAAAGGGAGGTTATGATGATTGATTTGTGCAACAGAAAATAACTTCCCAGTGAATCATTCAAGATCTTCCTATAGCGGTGGAGACACACATTTTCCAAATATCATAGAGACATACTAGAAAAAGAGAAGACTAACATCTTCATCAATAGTCTCTCAAAACCCATGAATTACTAGCTCTAACTCCAAGGGCCTAAAAACTTTAAGAATACGTAAGAGAATCCCACTAAGGTAGAAGAGACCCTGATAAATAATGACATTATTTAATTATCAAAAGATGATAAGGGCTTTTCAAATAATTCCACAAAGACCCATAATGCCTCTGATCAGACCACTAATAAACAAAAGTCAAGATGGAAAACAACAACAAAAACACCATCAATGATGGGGTGGTCAAAGCTAACCATGTTAAACCACAAATCCAACCCCATCCAAATTAGTCATATCCTATCGTCAACAACACCAATCCAAACACACCTTAACAAGATAATGCCCATCCATTTTGTTGATGTAACATGGCAACTCCCTCAATATCTAATCAATAATTTGCTTATAATAAAGCTCCTCCTCCACAAAGATACTAGTCTTTTGACATACCCAAGGATTATACACCTATTGGGGTGTCTTATGAGAGTGCTTTACAAACCCTCTTCGCAGATGAACTCATTGTACTCCCCAAGGCCAAACCCTATGAACCTCAATTCAAGCTAAAATAGGGGGCAATTAATAAAAAATTGTTTTTCCCTTATGGGGTCCATATAAAAACTAATCAATTGTGGAACTATCAAATTGAATAACCATAGCAATAATGAAGATCATATGGCCTTCAAGAATTCTTTTATGAGTCATGAAAAGGGTGAATCCTCTAGAGCTAATCAAAATGTACCTCCTCATACTAAGTTTAATTGCACACATCACTATGAAAATACCATCAACATGATCTCTATATTAGACAATGTTGTAAATGTCATCATAGTTAAGGATAAAAACAAGAAAAAATCATCAAACATTGTTACCCAAGGCTAGACCTCTAAAGTCATTTTACCAGGACCTGTGACAAATTCTGATCATGCAACTATGAGTTCCTCCTTTCCCAAGTAAAACGTTTTCAACCAATTACTTAAGACTCCTACTCATACCTCCATTTTTGAATTGTTGTGAATTTCTCCATAGCATAAAGAAATCCTCACCAAAGCTCTAGTGCCAAATGACCTAGATGTAAGTAGGTTTCAAAACATAGTTAACAATCTTGTTGCCTCTCACTATGTATCCTTTTCAACCCAAGATGACATGTCTATCATCCAACCACAAAATTTTCCTTTGCATATTGAAGTCTTTATCTGTAGAAATAGAGTTAAGAGAGCTTTGGTTGATGGTGGGGTAGGTCTTAACATTTGCACACTAAATTTAGTGAAAGCCCTAGGATATACAAAACATGGTGTTGATCCAAGGAAGAAAATCACCCTCAAAGCTTATATGATGAGGAGAGATCCTCCAAAGGCATGTTTATTCTACCAATTAGGGTATGACCAATTGTAAAAGAAACCATTTGTCAGGTCTTAGACTTATAATTTAATTATAATATCTGGTTAGGAAGATCATGGATTCATGACATGTGGGTCATTCCCTCCACTTACCATCAATGTCTTAAAGTTTTGTACATGGGTCAAGAGGTGACCATACCTAGGGATCAACACTTTGTCCAATATTATAACTCCCTTGTTCCTCATAATAGGGAAGAAACTAGCACTCTAATAGATGACATCAGCTAGTCCACATCTATAGATGCTTCATACTCTACCCACTGAAATGACAACCACTTATCTACATTGACTAAGGGTAAAGAGAAATTTGGTTATTCAATTTCTTCCCTTATATTACCATCATCATCCAAAGACCCCAAATAGTCACACTATGAAGAAATGGATAGGTTAATGAAATAATTTGATAGAAAGTATAAATTGCAATGCAAAGGTGTAGGTGAGTACTCAATCTCAAGTTCTTCCCTTCTATTACCATCATCATCCAAAGACCCCAAATAGTCACACTATGAAGAAATGGATAGGTTAATGAAATAATTTGATAGAAAGTATAAATTGCAATGCAAAGGTGTAGGTGAGTACTCGATCTCCTTATTTGATCCCCCACTTTCTCTAGGATCTCATGGCAAACCATCATCCACCACTAGATCTTACCATGCACATTTTCTCAAAGCAAGTGGAGCACCTCCAAGCCTGGTAGAAGAAATTAGTCAACAAAACAATACCATCTCCCCTCACCTACATGGAAGAGGTTTTTATTTAATGCAAAAGATGAGGTATATGGGAGATGGCACCTTAGGGAAAGGGACTGGCATCATTGAACCTCTAATAGCACAGTTCAGGTCCAAAAAATCCAAAACAAGGATGGGGTATAGCGAACAGGACAAGCCACAAATCTCTTTCAAGTCTCATCCCAAGCATAGTGATTCCTCCTCTTCCACCTTGGTGTGGGTACCTAAAAAAGGGATGGTAGTAGACAAAAAATAACTGACATTGTAAATATAAATTTCTCCCTCCTAGGTTAACATCACATAAGAGAACCACCCATAAACACCTCTAACAATGAAGATGATGATGATTCCACTAAGTGGGAATTTGAATCATTATTTGAAGAGTCTCTTCATAATAACGATGTGATCTTGTTCACATGCCCACATCTAATGGTTTCACTACACAAGGATCAACCTCTCATTCAGGTTTTACTTCACTAGGATTTAGAGTATAATAGAGAAACTTAGGGGATGATGAACATATTGAAGGGTTTTAGTTTCAAACCCTATTTCCTAACTTATTTCCAACAGAAGTTGAAGATGACTACTATGAGCCCCTCGCAAGCTCTACTTTTTCCTAACACTTTAGAGGAAGCACATCATACACCTAACTGATATAGTGTATGAGCCATCTAATGAGATCATGTCTTTAACCCCTACCAAACACTTTCCATATTATGAACCACTCTCCCTTGTCCATCCTAAACTTATTAGTTGGAATACAATCAAGCCTCACCATATTCCCCATTTTGACACTAACCATAATGTCTTCATCTACCTTAACACGATCGAACCATCCTATCCACAACGAATAGAAGAAATACACACAACCAAGTTTGATATCAATCATCTTAGTCACACTAGAATAGGTTGATTATTTCATAGCCTTGGTGATCACCACCAAGTTGTAGTTAATATTAAGAAAAAAATATAAACAAATAGAAGTGACACATCCCAAGGTGAAAACCCAACTGTAGCACCCACAGATGAGGTGATTGATACCTTACCCAAGCACTCTAAGGAAAGATCATTTGTCTTGAATGAACCAATAGAACTAGTCAACATTGGTACATAGTAGGAACTAAGGATCGTCTATTTGACATAGTCCTTAAGCATAGAAGAAAGAAGCACATTCACTCACTTCTTCAAAGAGAGAAAAATAAAATTTGCATGGTCTCATGCAAACATACCAAGATTAGACCCAACTTTAATCCTCCATCACCTCAACATTTCTCTAGAGATCAAGCCAGTTAAGCAAAAGCTTAGAAAGATGTATCCCCACATAGCTCTACTAGTCAAAGTAGAATTAGAGAAATTGATCAGCACAAAATTCATTCGGCCCTTTGTGTATGCATCATGGATATCCAACATTGTACCTATATCAAAAAAAGATGGTAGAATACATATCTACATTGACTTTTGAGATGTAAACAAAGCATGTCCTAAAGATGATTTCCCCCTTCCCAATATTGACATCATCTTAGATTTGACAGTAGGTCATTCCATGTTTTCACTCATGGATGGATTTTTAGGGTATAATAAAATTAGGATAGCACTAGAGGACCAAGAGAAAATAGTCTTTACTTGTGCATGGGGCACATTTTGTTGGAAGGTGATGCACTTTCAGCTAAAGAATGCAAGGGTCACTTATCAGTAGGCCATGACCACTATCATTCATGAGATTATGTGCATCTTGATGGAATATTATGTGGATGATATCCTAGCCAAATCCCATACTCGAGAAGAACATCTCTCCATCTTGGACAAGATATTTACCCCACCTAGAAGCATTCAAAGTTAGGTTAAATCTAAAGAAATGTGCCTTTGGTGTTAAATATAGCAAGCTTCTAGGGTACATTGTCTTAGCCAAAAGGATAGAAGTTGATCTTGAAAAGGTACAAGCCATAGTCAGCATTCAACTTCTAAGGAACATGAGCCAACTACATTCTCTTCAACGTAGCCTTCAATTAGTCTATCATTTCATTTCCTAGTTAGTACAAAAGTGTGTGCCTTTCACCCACTTATTACACAAAGACATAATTGTTAAATGGGATGATCAATGTTAGAAGGCTTTTGATTTACTCAAAACCTACTTGATGAATCTGCCTATGTTGGTACCTCTAGTATCACACAAACCATTGTTGCTCTACATTTCCCTAATGGACAAATCAATTAGAGCCCTCTTCATACAAGAAAATGACCAAGGAAAAGAAAGGGCCATTTATTACATCAGTCGCACCCTGGTCAACTATGAGCTTAATTACTCCTTTATTGAAAAGGCATGTTTCACTGTAGTTTTTGCTTCCTAAAGCTATGCCATTATATTTAGACACATAAGGTCAAGCTCATCTCCAAGATCAATCCCCTCAAATATCTTCTTAGCAAAATAGCATTAATAGGAAAATTGGCCAAATGGGTGATGATTCTGAGTGAGTTTGATATTGAATATGTTGATAGGAAAGTAATAAAAGGATAGCTCATAGCCAATCAATTGGTAGATGTGCCTATAGAGAGCTTAAATCCCATCTTGGCTGATTTTATAGATATGCACATTCTTCAAATAGAGTCGGTAACTTGGAAGTTCTATTTTTATGGTTCTTACACACACCATGGATTAGGCACTGGTATTTTGTTCATCACGCCACTAGGTGTTACCATCCCCAAATCTTACAAACTACTTTTCCCCTACACCAACAACATGGTAGAAGATGAAGCTTTGGTCTTGAGCCTCAAACTAGCTTTAGAATGGAAACTAATAGCACTAGAGGTTTAAGGAGATTCCTAGTTGATCATCAATCAAGTCACTAACACATATCAGACCAAGGATGAAAAGCTATTGCCTTACAAACATATGGTTGACACACTTAAGGCATGTTTTGTTCACATTACTTTTGAACAGATTCACAGAGATAAGAATAGAGTAGTAGATGCCATGGTCACCTTGGCCTCCTTACTCCAATTACCAGAGTAGCACAAGTGGTATGAGTTCTTAGTAGAAGAGGTGGTTCAACCTGCATTTACTCAACCCGATTCCCTCATTATTTGTCATTTAGACACTCTTGATTCCCTCTGGTATAACCTCATCATCACTTACCTCCACAATAACACCATCCCCTCCAAACTCATGCAACCAAAGACATGATTTCATTCGATCAACCTCATGCTACACTTTGGTGGCTGATATGCTATATAGGAAGGGTCTTGATAGTACTTTGTTTAGATGTCTTGAAAAGGATGGGTTGAGAGTCACTCTACAAGAAGTCCATGTAGGGATTTGTAGGTCACACTCCAGTGGGTTTACACTAACAAAGAAGATTCTTAGGATGGGTTATTTTTGGCCAACCATCGAAAAGGATTCTATTGACTATGTTAAGACTTGCAAGAAATGTCAAATCCATGGTAACTTTGTTCATGCACTAGCCCAAGAGCTCAAACCTTTGGCCACACTATGGCCTTTTTTAGTGGGGCTTTGATTTGATTGGATACATCCACCCACCCTCCTCTGGCAGACATAAATGGATTATCACTACCACAAAATACTTCACCAAGTGGGCTGAAGCAGTGCCACTTTCCGATTCCATGGGAAAATAAATCTCTTCCCTCATTCTAAACCATATCATTTGCCAATTTGGCATACCCCATGCCATTCTCACAGACAATGCCTTATACTTTAAAAATTAAGTACTTGACAAATTATATGGAAATTTTCACATTGTACACCACTCCTCATTAATTTATTATACCCAAGGTAATACCCAAGCAGAGGCCACTGACAAAACTATTATCAACATTCTCAAAAGAACCATAAATGATATTGGTAGAGATTGGCATTTATAGTTGAACCCTACCCTCTGGGCCTATAGGATGAGTGTTAGGACACCTATAGGTACAACACCCTTCTCCTTGGTTAATGGTTGTGAAGCTATTCTTCCTTTAGAGGTTTAGATCCCATCCTTGAGAGTTACTCTTCATGATGTCCTATTAGATGAGGACTACAAAGTGGCCCATGTAGAGTAGCTAGAATTGTTAGAAGAATATCAATCTATAGCACATGAACACCTCAAAGTGTATTAGAATAGGTTATCAAGACATTACAATAAAAAGGTAAAACCCCATGTTTTTAGATTGGTGAACTAGTCCTCCAAGAAAACCCCAAAAATCAAGCTACTAGGGAAAAGAAAGGAAATGGGAGGCCAATTGGATTGGTCCTTACATTATTACAAAGTCTTTTGGGACTGGTACTTATAGACTTTCAAATTGTGATGGCATAGACCTAGTGGAGCCCATCAATAGCATCCATCTCAAAATGTTTTATGTCTAAAGCTTTCAGAAATATGTCATCACTGAAAATACCAACAAAAAAAAATTGGTACAAAAGAAATGAGAAACACCACTTTTGGTTTCAAAAGAAGCAAGAGATAGCACCTTTGGACTTCCCTAAAAAACACAAGTCCTTCAATGTTGAAAGACAATCAAGATAGAACTCAAGCAACTTCCTCAAAGACAAATTTGTCTTGTTTGAGGCTTACCTAGCGCATTTGAGTTAATTTCACACATACCTAATTGAGAAAGACTTGTGGGTTACAGTTCAGTGGTTTCTTGGCATTAGACGTAGTTTACAGTAGTGTAGATAGTCAATATAATAGCAATAAAGAAAAGAATAACAAATTAGTAGAATCATGGAATCAGATTATGTATTGAGATACCATAGACATGAGTTGTAGGAAAATTAGTGCACATCTTAGTCATTCACCATGACGAAAGATCCCCAATGTCCATTTCAGCCCTCATTCAAATCCATTTGATATCCCAAATTTCCTTTTTTGCCTCCCACGTCTCAAATATAGCTATCCACACCCACTTTTTGCCTTTTTTGGCCCACTTTTGGTCTCCTTGATTCTTTAGGTGCCTCTACATGGTCCTAGTTTTCCCCATATTCCAACAAATCTCACTCACATCCTCATTCCACTCTTGCCAATTTAAAACTTGTCAAAATTTGTCAAAAATTATCAAAAATCTTCAAAAAAATTCAAAATTTGTCAAAAATTATCAAAAAATATTCAAAATTTTCCAAAAGCATTCAAAAGGGGGTAATAATTGCCAAACATAGCCAAAAAATCTAAAAAATCAACAGCATCCCAAAATTCTAGTCAAACGTGGCTCACATCACCTCAAGAAAACTATGCATAAATTATTGATGTATTTTTCAAATTGATGATCCATTGATTTCATGTCAGACTAGTGTCTATCTATAATTATTGCTTCTTTGGGACAAGTTTGCGTACCTCGACTAGTCTTATATGAAACCAATGGTGAGGTCCACTATATGGAAAAATATTTAAATATTTTAAGACATGTTTTATGGCTCCATCACCTCTAGCAAAATAATAAGAGTGCCTCAACAGTATTTAGAAGTAGCATAGTTATGTCTTGAAACATCTTGCTAGGCTTTAGAAAATCTGACACAACACGAATAATGCAAGAGACTCTGACAGAGTCCCCTCTTCTTTCCTCTTGTCAAGAATAACAATTCCCAATAGATTATTAGTCTTAATTATGTTGCAGTGGCCACAATTGATCTAGACCCCTTCAACAAATATATCAATGCTATCCCAAAATCCCAAGTATCCATCGGACTCTTTAATCATCACCTAATAGGGAGTATAGAATAATTGTAAGTTTGAGAGACTGCCATGACTTATCTCACCTTTTTCAAGGCCCTAGTGTCCCTTTTTGGGCCCTCAAGCACCTTTTTAGGACCAAGCACCTTTTTCAATGGCTAAGTATTCTTTTTGGGGTCCCAAATGCATTTTTTGATCCTGTTTCACCTTTTTCAAGGCCTTGTAGCACCTTTTTAGGCCCCCAAATGCCTTTTTAGGCCAAAATGCCTTTTTTAAGGCCCTGTAGCACCTTTTTATGCCCCCAAAATACCCTAATTCCTTTTCATAGGCCCTATGAGCATCCATCTCAACACACACCTAGAGAGAAATCCTAACTAGGGTCTTAAGCTTATCTATAAAGGTTGTCAATACATACCAAACTGTGCCTCGTTATTTGTGGTTTTGCACTTCCTACTTTTTCCACCTTTAATGCCATAGCTCTCCAACGATTACACAAATTTGTACTCATCTTTCATTGAGAGCCCACACGAACATTCAATTTCCCTCATACAAATAAAGGTCTTTCTTCCTCTACAGATCATATTGTTCCCACTTTTATTAAGATTGACACATTTCCAAATATCTATCAAAAATCCCATAAACATTCAAATATTTATCTGAAATCTCAAAAACATCTACATATTCCTCAAAATTCTAAAAACATCCAAATACATTCTGAAAAGACCAAGAACAAACATGACAATGTTTATCTAATACATTAACATCAACACCAATTTTCCTTTTGCTTACCACAAAAACAAACACAACTTTTATTCTACTATGACAACAACAACAACATTACATTGAAATAGCATCTGTCAGATTATTTATTTTGGCCTCCCTAGGGGAGGTGGCAAGCTAGGGTATCTAATCAATGACATCTCTTTTGACCTAGCTCCAGAAGAAGAAGCCCCTGGCGTCAATAATCTACATACCCACACCACATCCATGGGAATCAAAAACCTTCCACTACATAATTGTGCATTCAATAGTTATGTAAATTCCCTATCCACAAACTACGTCTCTCATTGGTTATCATTTGGGAATGCCTAATGATAACATCCCATATAATAAGTAGCTTCTTGGTACCCATTCAAGGCCTAAGAGGTGTTTAATCTTCACACCTTGCATTTAGTATATCCACTCATCCCATGATGATAAATTTCCATTCCAATTCATTCTGTGAAGCCCCATTTTGACCAATGTCCAAATTTTCATTTTTGTCAATGTCAAACAGCAATAGGAGGCCTTGTTTGCATCTAAATATCTTGCACCCAGTAATATTTCATAACTTTTTTCTTTGGAAGTGTTTAGTATCCATACTAGAGAGCCTATGTTTTAGATTTTGATTTGTTTTGAATCTATTTGACTAGGTTTTGAATCTCTCAAAGTTGGTTGTTTACTATTGTCATACTAGTGCAAACTATTCAGAATTCTAGGAGGCCCTGTTTAACTTGCTATAACTTTGACCCAATTGAACAAAATGAGAAAATTTCTTTAACATTCTATTTTAGAGGTTAAATACTTATTATTTTTCTAATTTGAGCTTATGAAAAATCTAGTTGATTAGTTTTTCAATGTGATTCCAAGTGTAATTTATGATGTTTTACTAGTGTCAAGAAGTGTAGAGTTTTTGGTACCCTTGTTCATGATGTCATATCTTTACATCTATGATAGTTGAGATCAAATGGATTGTATCATTGTGTTCTACTCTAAAAATACTTTCAGTTATCCAATTTTTAGATCTTGATGAATTCGTCTACACACCTTCCCAGGTCAATTCCATTTGCAAAATATGCTTTTTCGCCATTGCTTCTAGTCTACAAATTCTAAGTAGCCCACTTTGACTGCTTTCCAAATGTGTCCTATGATTCATCATGAGTCATAATCCTAGAATTATCATGTCCTTGTGAAAATGAACTAATGATGCAATTTATGTGCCCCCAAGTGTTAGTCTACTCAATTTTTGATGCCAAATCTAAGCGTGTTTTATGGTTTTCTGAAATGTTTTCTTGCAGGCAGTTCTGAGAGGGCAACTTTAACAGTCAATATCATTTGACTGAGAATTATTCATGAGATGAGATTTGACATGGTAAGAGTATGTGGAACAAAGAATCAGTAGGTTTTATTTTAGAGCCCAATTATCTATCTAGATCAATTTTTAAAGCCAGTCGATAGGCCTTGTTTGACAAAAATCACAATTTGCAAATAAGATGTAAATAAGTTTTAATGATCAATTAGTGCTCAAAATTAATTCCAATCAGTGATAGATGTTCTATGGATCAATTTGGCAGTTCATTTGTTTGAAAAAATATATATATAGTTGGACCCACTTTGGGGGGCTCGACAAATCTGCATCAGATTGATAGAACTCGAGGGCATTAAAAATATTTTAAAGAGGAAGTTATAATGTTTTAATTATTATATTGCTTTGGTATATTTATGTGTCATTTTTGACCATGGGAATTATTAAGATTATACAAGTGGCAAACTAAAAGGAGGGATTTCAACTCTTCAGTGAGGTCTTGAAAAGGCATAGCTATGGAGGTTCTAAAGAGAGAATCCAATATGGAGTGAGAAGATTTTCTTCAATTATATCAATAGAGGGAAGAATATTATGAGGCAAATAGTAATAGCTTTGCATTTGGGCAGCCACCTTTGGTATGCTATTTTGGGGTAGCACAAAATAATTTTACTCTCAGTTCAGCCAGATATGTGTCTACAGACTTGGTAAATTAGGATGTAGAGTAGCATTCATTGTAAAAGTTGGAAATGATGCATATGGTCATCAAATGGTGATTGCCTTGAATATGAACAATGTTAAGACTTATGGTTTACAAGTTGACCACTCTTTATCTACTTTAATTTCCTATGTGAAGTTGAATCATCAAGTTCACAAAGTGGGTATAACATGCATCAAACCATGTGCTAAGGACTCCTTCATAGCTTTGAGACAAATGTGGACATACTTAAAGAGGCTAAGATGTCCTATTTTAACTCTATGTTTCTTCTTGCTAAATCCATGCAATCAACACCATGCAATCAACACTTTTTGATGCAATCAATTTCTCAAAGAAGTGTGGCAGTGATATATTTTTTGATGTAAGTTTACCTTTACCCCTTTGGAGTCGTTGGGAAGAGACATGCTAGATGATTCAGCAAGCATGAAATTATTCAAATATCATCAAGCAAGGAAGAGTTGCATTTTATGCTTGATAAGGAATATTTCAACAAGATGAATTTCAGGTAGAAGCCAAAGCATTGTTTAAGGTGGTTGTACATAAAAAGAACCCACAAGCTAAAGAGGAACCCCATATAAAATAGAACAATCTATGGCAGCCTCCTTTTTCACATAAAAATGTGAGAAAGTAGTCAATAGTAGGGGAACGACTACATACAAAGGTGATAAGGCATGGCTAAGAGGGAGGTAGAAAAGGAACTGCAATCCATAACCAAAGTAAAGAGGAAAAATGTTGCTACTAGAAGGAGAAGTCATAGCTTGGAAGATTTTGAAGATGGTCGTCAATCCTATTCAATGCAATATTGATTGAGGGAGAGAATGATTTGGGGTTTGCAAAGACAAATTACTTTTTTGATGATGCTTTTGGCAAGAAGAGTTCAAGCAGACTCAGATGTCAACTGATTTAGTGGAAGGAATCAGGAAAGGGTGGTAGCTATATTAAACTACATTAGGAGCATCACACCAACACCACCTAAGGCAATTTTATTAAGGGCACCTCCATATATAAGTCACCTGCACCAAGAGAAGATGGTATTCGCATGATTGTCTTTGTTGATGATTTGTATAGGTGTGAGGAGACTATTATTTTGAAGCTAGGTTGGGATAGTTGTAAGTAGACCAAATTCCTCCACCGTAACTACTGGGACTTGCCACTCATTCACATGAATGCTGCCAAATAAATTTTTTTCACTTCAAATGTCTTCCTTTGATGGTTTTTGGTAGCATCTTCAATCCATACATTTAGTATTGTGCATGAACATCTCGCATGGAGGAATTTGCAATGGTTGAAGAGGAGCCATCTACAACAATGTCATCATGCTTGCTTTCCCTACTCCATGTATATTTTCCTTCTAGTTATGTTTAATGATGATGTCTATAAAGATGAGGAAGACACAAAGCAAAAGGGACTTGGTTGGTCTATGTAAGGGAGGCAAATGCAAAAGAACACCTTCCCAGCTAGAGTGAGGAGATGTAGCTTTTTAAAAATGAAGAAACAAAACAAAGGAAGCCACTACATGAAAGGGGGGATTTGATTTTTTTATCCTACATTGCCCAGATTTGAGGATTTTGTAATGTTTAAATATAACAGCACTCAATATGGTTAATTTCTTAAGGAAAATGCCTTTTGAAGGTAGCAACTCAAGTGGAGAGGCCTGCCATGGCTAGATGGAGATGATGTCAACAATTTTGATAGAGGAAATACCAAAAAAAGTCACCAAATTTCAGTGGTCACCATGTCACCACTGGAAAATGGGATGGTTTCATCGGTGATGACATGGTAACCTCTTAGAAAATGAAAAATGGCAAAAAATTATGGGACCTACCAATGGTAAAAAGAACCAATCCTACAATGACAAGCAGCAGCATGTGACAAGTAGACTGATGAATCAAATAGTGATGTGGCAAGCTGAGATAAAAAGGCACCAAATCATGCCATGTGGTAGATCTAATAGTGGTTTCTATGTCAGCAAGGAAAAGTTGCAAAGTAGTTAACAATGCGACATGGCAACCAACCAGTTGGCAGTGATATGGCAAAAATCTAGCCATTCAAATGATGACACATGGTAGGGCCGATCAACTAAGTTTGACCTAAATGGAATTTGAGAGGAAAAAATCAAAAGTCAAAAAAATATTTTTTTATGTTTTTCTCTCAGAAATACTTGTAGGAATATATTTAAATAAAGTTTGATTTAATACTATAGTTCAAGCTATATAAAATGATCAAATATTTGCAAATATATTATATGAAGCCTAGAGAAGGAGCCTAATTTTTAAAGCAAGATTCAGGGGGCATTTTTCATCCAAAATATGGACTCCAATAAATTGACAAAATAGAGAAGAGACGAGCTATGCATTTCTGTAGTTGGTTTTTACATAGGTGGTTGTTGGTGCATGCTACTAGGGGGGATTTGTAGTTCTTTTGAATCAATGGTTTTTGATAGGTGTTTCATGTTTTCAACTTTTGAATTCAGTTATGATACACTTGATATGTTTGGTTGGCTCAGTATGTTTGAAACTTGGTGCACAATGATGTATTTTGCCTCTAGTATTTCACAATTTGCATGCTTTTTGATGGAACCTTTTAGAGACTTTATCTTTTACAATTAGTTATGTTTTTCCATCAAGTCCTGAAAATATTTTATGCTTTTGGGAGGCAAAATGAGTGAGGATTTGATTTACCAGTTGTTGGGAGAGATTAGAGAGATGTTTTTAACTTCTTGAGGAAATTTTTCAAGTGGACACATGGCGGTCACAAAATAGATCTGAGAAATCATTGCTCCTATATCTTTCTTTCTCTCATTCTTTGTAGGGGTTCTAGTTTTGGAGAAATTTCTCAATGTTGTGATACCAAGTTGTCAATTTTTAGTATGAGACCATATTGTTCGATCTATGACTAGGATTCCACTAAATTATTTAGTAGATATTTCTCTTGTATGAACAATAATAGTGAAGATAATATAACTAGTTTTGATTTGTTAGGCATTTCAATGTTTTAATTTCATGCATTTGAATGCATAGTTTCAAGGAAATGAATACAAATGAGCAAGAATCTCTTTAGTTTCATTTTGATTATCATCTCCTATCTCTATAATCTACAATCTTATGTGGTTTGAGGACAAAGAACTGAGACCCATTTGCATTACCTTAAGGTTGTATATCTAATTTATTTTGCTATTGGAATAAAGGGCCAAGTAAACACTTGATGTGTTTGACAAGGTTGTTGGTTATTTTAGAAGGATACTTATAAGAATGAGATTTTTATGAACATCGATGTCTAATTCACAAAGTGATAAGATAGATCTGATATTTGGGTGTATGGAATATGTCACTGATATCACAGATGTATGTGTTTAATTTGTGGAATTTCCCAATAGATAAGGCATTGATTAGCTACATGATCAACTCGTTCTTGTTGCTGCATATTTGGGGTTTTTGTTGAAAATCAAATCATTAATCAAATGTATTTCCCTTTAATGTTGAAGAATTGAAAATGGGGCCTTCACTTAGCTTATCAAGTTCTTTGGTCATGTTACTAGATATTTCATGTCTAAGATCTATGCATAAGTGTTAGAAGATTTAGGGTACTTATCTACCTTATCAAGATTCAAGTGTATGTTTTAGCACTAGTACCATATAAGTGAATCTGAGGTACACCCACCTAGGTTTTGCAAAGCCTAAAGTTGAAGAAGGGTCTAGCCATATAGTTGGTTTGGTGTCTGAAAGGATATGTTAAAGATGGGAGTTAGCTACCCCTAGATGTATCTTGTTCTCATCAGGGTAATATGAAACCATGTTGTTTCAAAACACCAACAAAATGGTGACTCTATTAGAGAGTCTATGAAGGAATTCATTGATAAAGTATTGAAATTTCTAGTATAAATAGCATTTTCAAAATCTGTATGATAGACAAACCTTGAGAATTTGAAAAAGATTCAATACAATAGGAAGAATTTGCTACAGCAACAAGGTTGTGAGGTGTTTTCCATTTCTCTGTTGAAGATTCATGTCTCCCAACAAAATGGTGACTCTACTGGGGAATCTATGAAGGAATTCTTTGTTAAAGTACTAGAATTTCTAGAATAAAAAGCATTTTTAGAATTTGTATGATAGAAAAACCTTGAGAATTTGAAAAAGATTCAATATAGTAGGAAGAATTTGTTATAGCAGTAGGGTTGTGAGGTGTTTTCCATTTCTCTACTGAAGATTCATGTCTCCCAATAAGTTTTTATCCATATGCAATTGTAACTTTGAGGTTGAGTGTAAATTGTGTTGTTAAGAGTGTTCATCTTCAATCAATTCATCTAGGCTTTTTTTCCAAAGTGTTGTTGTAAAATTAGAGTCAAGAATGAACATAAGGTTGTGTTACCTTTTCCAAGTTTGTAAATTTGCAAGAGTGGTTTGATGGTTTGCATGTTTCCTACATCTGAAGGTCAGGTTCAAATTTGTCAAGTGACAAATTATGTCTTATTTCTCACAAAGTGTGAGTGGTGACTATCAATTAGTTTTTTCCTAGTTGATTTTATTGCAATATTTTGAAGGACTTTCAATTGTATGGGTAGATCTAAAGCTTTTGATAGTCTCTTGAAAAGGAAGTTTAAATTCTTGATAAGTTTTAGAGTTTTGTTGCATCTACTAATTATATAAATAAAAGTGTAAAATGTAAATCACAACAGTGATTTCTTATATGCTCTTGCAAGGAGGTGGTGGCTCTACAAATATTTTATCAATGGTGTGAATGAATTTTAGTCTTGCACCTATGCCAAATCAGCAAATCAAAGTTCAACATCAGCACTTGAGGTATTTTTGATTTTCATGTTTCTCTTTCATGGAAGTCAAGTATTTAAAAAGGTTTCCTCTATTTAGTGATTTTTAGCACTAGAAGAAAGAGGTAGAAATTTTATTTTTTAAATGGAATCAGATCTTAGATCTGAAATTAGTTTACCAAGACATGAAGATGTGCTTGAAGATATTGTAGAGATTAAAAAAGATCTTTGCAATCAAATTGTTAGATTTATAAGAAATGTGGTAGGAAGACTTCAAGGTCTAGAAGATGATCAGATCTATGAAAAGTTTAAATTGGCACTTATGGAGTTGTATGTGTCTTTAAGACCCAAGGAATCTTCATGGTATATTGCTTTCCTAGATATCTTTATGCCTAATTTAGTTAACTAGCCATCACATTTAAGGGTACAAAAGATTTTACATGTTGATAGTCTTTTCAATAAATTTGAGAATGATTTAAATAGCAAACAGGAATGTGTTGAAAGTAATAGTGAGTCTAGTGAATCCATAGATAATGACAATGTTTCTTGTGATTATGAAGAGATGGATTCTAGATCTACTGAATTAGATGATTTTAGTCAGCAAGATGAAGATGATTATGTGACTAAAAATGAATCATGTGATAGTATGCATGAGAGTGTGGAAAGTTCTAACAGCAATATAGATAATTCTTCTTTTGGTAAAGATGAGAATGATACACCTAGTAAAGAGGTATTGTGTAAAGAAGAGGTAATATGTTGTAGCAATGATTCTAGTTTTTTATATTGTCATATTAATGGTACTACTACTATAAGTTTTTCAGATCAATCGATTTCTGATCAGAGCCTAGGAGAACAAACTTGTGATGGAGTCATGTTGACTGTTGATGAAATTTTAGAACTACTAGCTCATGATCTCAAAAGATATGTGAATGTTTCTTTAGATCCTCACGCTATCCCTTGTGTTGTTTCTTCCCAAGGTGAGGTCATTTCCCCAAGGTTTGATGTTGAATTTGATATAAAATTAGAATATTTGTTTTCAAGTCTTGGAGGTGTATGTGGTAATAGATCAAGTATAAATACACATGATGACTTTTCTAATGAGGAGAGTACCAATAGGGAGAAGTTCCATTTTCTTTTAGATTCTTATCATATTTATTATCCTAAAATTGGTTTTGAATATGGCAAAGAAATAAAGGCCAGAAGTGATAAATCTAATTCTGAGTTTTCACTATATGTTGATGATACGTTCAAAGTTTATTTTAATAAGTTGTTTGATGAAGATTACGATCAACATGATTTATGTCAGCACTTTCATGATAGTTTTTCAAACTTGGTAACTAATCCATTCTTGGTGTGTGAAGAGGTTTCAACTTATGACATATTTGGTTGAATGGATATTAGTATTACAAATGAGAGAGAAATCAGATCTAAAATGTTCTTCACACTCAATTACACAAGGTGAGTTGCAAACTTTTTCTATATGCAAATTGTTGAACAAAGTAGAATATGAACCATTTGTGTTTCTGGTTGAGAGCATGTAGCAGTCATATGTAGACGATGATTTTTAGAATGATTCTAGTTTACATGAGCATGTTGATTTGTTTTCTTATAATGAACATGATGTAGCAGTTAATGCTGATTTATGTATCCATTATGAGAATGAAGGTGTGAATTCAGTTTTGCCAAGTGTTCTACTTCAAGATGCTAATCTGATGGGTGAAAGTAATAGAAGATATTTTTTCATCTTACCTCATGAAAGTGCAAATGAAAATCAGATTTATGACAAAGGTAAGAATTTTTGATGAATTCAATGGCTTGGGGCCATCACTTGTATAGTTAGGAGTAGATTTCTTGCTTTCAATAAAGTTGTTTGAGAGAAGTATATTTGTTGTCAAGTGCATGGTTTGCTTCTTCCAAAGATATAAATCCTTTCCATGCCTACAAGGGACATGCATCACTAGATAGAGCCACTATTGGGACTCAAAATTGAAGCCCTGAATTGAGTACCATTGAAAAAATCAAGCCCTATAAGTGCCTTTTAATGCAAGTGTACCCAGTTGTCCGTTCAAGGCCTAAGAGTTGTTTAATGTTAACACCTTGCATTCAATGATGATAAATTTCCATTCCAATTCATTCTATGAAGCCCTGTTTTGAGAAATGTCAAAATCTACATTTTTGCCCGAGTGTCAAACAGTGATAGGAGGCCTTGTCTGCATCTGAATATCTCGTGCCCAATAACATTTCATGACTCACTGCTTTGGGAGTGTTTAATATCGATACCAAAGAACCTATGTTTCATTTTTCAAGTCATTTTGAATATATTTGACTAGGTTTTGAATCCCTCAAAGTTGGTTTTTTACTATTGTCATGCTGATGCAAACTATTCAGAATTCTAGGAGGCCCTATTTTACTTGTTATAACTTTGACCCAGTTGACCAAAATGAGAAAATTCCCTTTGCATTCTATTTTAGAGGTCAAATTCTTGTTTTTTTTTTATTTGAGCTTGTGAAGAATCTGTTTGATTAGTTTTCGAACACAATTCCAAGTGCAATTTATGATGTTTTACTAGTATCAAGAATGAAAACATGTCAGTACCCCTGTTCGTAATGTCATATCTCTGAATCCACGATAGGTGAGATCAAATGGATTATACCATTGCATTATACTCTACAAATATGTTATGTGTGCTACTCTACAAATCTTGATGAATCCATCTGCACACTTTCCCAGGTCAATTCCATTTGTAAAAAATGCTTTTTTGCCAGTACTTCTAGTTTGCAAATTTTGAGTAGCCCACTTTGACTGCTTTCCAAATGCATCCCATAATATGCATCCCATAATTCATTATGAGCCCTAATCCCAAAATTATGTTTTCCTCATGACAATGAGCTAATACCCCAATTTTTGTGCCCCCAAGTGTCAGTCTGCCTAGTTTTCAAAGCCAAATCTGAGTGTGTTTTATGGTTTTCTGACATGTTTTCTTCTAGGCAGTTCTAAGAAGACAACTTCAACAATCAATATCTTTTGACTGAGAATTCTTCATAAGATGAGATTTCATAGGGTAATAGTATGCAGAACAAAGAATCAATAGGTTTGATTTCAAGGCCTAGTTATATATCTGGATCAGTTTTTAAAGCTAGCCAACATGCCCTGTTAGCAAAAAATCATTGTTTGCAAATAAGATGTGAAATGAGTTTTAATGATCAATTAGTGCTCAAAATTAATTCTAGTCAGTGACATATGTTCTATGGATCAATTTTGCAGTTCAGTTATTTCAAAATGAACAAAAATTTAGTCGAAGCCACTTTGGGGGGCTTAACTAATCTGCATCAGATTGATAGAACTCGAGGCCATTAAAGATTTTTTAAAGAAGAGATAATATTTTAATTATTATATTGCTTCAGTATATGTCTGTGTCACTGCTGACCATGGGAATTATTAAGATTATACAAGTGGCAAACCTAAAAGGAAGGATTTGAATGCTTCAGTGAGGTCTTGAAAAGGCGCAACTATGGAGGATTAATAGAGAGAATATGATATGGAGAGAGAATATTTTCTTCAATTAGATCAATAGAAAGAAGAATTTGATGAAGGAAATAATAATAACTTTTTATTTGGGTGGCCACCTTTGGTATGTTGTTTTGGGGCAGCACAAAACAACTTTACTCCCATTCAACCAGATATGTGTCTACAGACTTGGTAAATTAGGATGTAGAGTAGGATTCATTAGAAAAGTTAGAAATGATGAATATGGTTGTCAAATGGTAATTTCCTTGAATATGAACAATGCTGAGACTTGCAGTTTACAAGTTGACCCCTCTTCATCTACTTCTATTTCCTATGTGAAGTTGAATCATCAAGTTTGCAAAGTGGGTATAATGTGCATCAAACCATGTGTTGAGGACTCTTTCATAGCTCTAAGATAAACATGGACATACTCAGAGAGGCTAATATGTCCCATTTCAACTCTATGTTTCTTCCTACTAAATCCATGCAATTGACACTTTTTGATGCAATTAATTTCTGAAAGAAGTGTGGCGGTGATATATTCTTTGATGTAAATTTACCTTTACCCCTTTGGAGTCCATGGGAAGAGACACGTTGGATGATTCAGCAAGCATGAAATTATTCAAATATTATCAAGTAAGCAAGGAAGATTTGCATTTTATGCTTGATAAGGAATATTTCAAGAAGACGAGTATTGAGTAGAAGCCAAAGCATTGTTTAAGGCTACTGTGCATGAAAAGAAGAACCTGTAAGCTAAAGAGGAACCCTATATAAAATAGAACAATCCATGACAGCCTTCTTTTCACATAAAAATGTGAGAAAGAATTCAATAGTAGGGGAAAGATTGCATTCAAATGTGAAAAGGCATGGCTAAGAGGGAGGCAGAAAAGGAACTACAATCCACAGCCAAAGAAAAGAGGAAAAATGTTGCTAATAGAAGGAGAAGCCATAGTTTGGAAGATTTTGAAGATGGTCATTAATCTTGGTCAATGCAATACTGATTGAGGGAGAGAGAAATTTGGGGTTTGCAAAGACAAATTACTTTTCAGATGATGCTTGTGACAGGAAGAGTTTGAGTAGACCCAAATGCTAGTCAATTTAGTGGAAGGAAGTAGGAAAGGGTGGCAATTGTATTAAACTGCATGAGGAGCATCACACCAACACTGCCCAAGGCAATTTGATTAAGGGCACCTCTGTATCTAAGTCACCTACACCAAGAGAAGATGGTATTTGCATGATTATCTTTGTTGATGATTTGGATAGGTGTAAGGAGACTGTTATCTTGAAGCTAGGTTAGGATGGTTATAAGTAGCCCAAATTCCTCCACTATAACTGTTGGGACTTGCCACTCATTCACATGAATGCTACCAAATACATTTTTTTTCACTTCAAATGTCTTCCTTCAATGGTGTTTGGTAGCATCTATAATCCATACATTTAGTGTTGTGCATGAATATCCTACATGGAGTAATTTGCAATGATTGAAGAGGAGCCCTCTATAACAATGCCACCATGCTTGCTTCCCCTACTTTGCATATATTTTCCTTCTAGTTACCTTGCCTGGTGAAGTCTATAAATATGAGGAGGAAACCACCAGGAAAAAGGGACTTGCTTGGTCTATGTAAGGGAGGAAATTGCAAAAGAACACCTTCCTAGCTAGAGTGAGGAGACATAGGTTTTTAAAAATGAAGAAACAAAATAGAGGAAGGCATTGCATGAAAGGGGAGATTTGATGTTTTTATGCCACATTTCCCAAATTGGAGGATTTCATAATATTTAAATATAATAGCACTCAATATGGTTAATGTCTTAAGGACAACTTCTTCTGAAGGAAATAGCTTAAGTGGAGGGGCCCACCGTGGCCAGATGGAGACAAAGTCAAGAATTTTGACAAAGGAGATGCCGAAAAAGTCACCGCATTTCGGTGGTCGCCATGTCACCATTGGAAAATAGGAGGGTTTCACAAATGAAAACATGGAAACCTCCCAAAAAATGAAAAAATGGCAAAAAATTATGGGACCCACCAATGGTCAAAAGAACCAACCACACGATGACAAGTGGCAGCACGTGGTGAGGAGACTCATGAATCAAACAGTTACATGGAAATCTAAGATCAGAAGGCACCAAAGCATGTCACATGGCAGATCTGATGGTGGTCACTATGTCACTAAGGAAAAGTTGCAAGGTAGTTAACCATGTGACATGGCAACTGGCCAGCTGGTAGTGACGTAGGAGAAATTTGGCCAATCAAATGATGACACGTGCTAGGGTCGATCAACCAAGTTTAACCTGAATGGAATTTGAGAGGAAAAAATCATAAGTGATAAAAATTAATTTTTTATGTTTTTCTCTTAGAAATATGTACAGGAACAGATTTAAATAAATTTTGATTTAATGCTATAGTTCAAACTTTATAAAATGATCAAATATTTGCAAATATATTATATGAAGATTGGAGAAGGAGTTCAATTTTCAAAGCAAGATTCAGGGGGCATTTTTTGCTAGAAATATGGACTCCAATATACTGACAGAACTAGGAAGAGATAAGCTATCCATTCCTATAGTTGCTTTTTACATACGTGGTCACTGGTGCCTGCTATAAGGGGATTTGTAGTTCTTTCGAATCCATGGTTTTTGATAGGTGTTTCATCTTTTAAGTTGTGATACACATGATATGTTTGGTTGGCTTAGTATGTTTGATATTTGCTACACAATGATGTATTTTGCCTCTAGTATTTCACAATTTGCATGCTTTTTGACAAAACTTTTCAAATACTTTGTCTTTTACAATTAGTTATGTTTTCCCATTAAGTGTTGAAAATATTTTATGCTTTTGGGAGGCAAAATAGGTGAGGATTTTATTTTCCAATTGTTGGGAGAGATTAGAGAAATGTTTTTAACTTCTTGAGGAAGTTTTCCATGTGGACACATGGCAGTCACAGAATAGATCTGGGAAATCATTCCTCCTATATCTTTCTTTCTCTCATTCTTTGTAGGGGTTCTAGTTTTGGAGAAATTTCTCACTATTGTGATACTAGGTTGGAATTTTTTTAGTATGAGACTATATTGTTGGATCCATGACTAGGATTCCACCAAATTCTTCAAAAGATATTTCTCTTGTATGAATAGTACTAGTGAAGATAATATATCTAGTTTTGATTTGTTAGGCATTTCAATGTTTTAATTTAATGCATCTAAATGTATAGTTTCAAGGAAATGAATACAAATGAGCAAGAATCTCTTTAGTTTCAGTCTAATTCTCATCTCCTATATCTATAATCTAAAATCTTATGTGGTTTGAGGACAAAGAACTGAAACCCATTTTCATCCCCTTAAGGTTGTATGTTTGATGTATTTTGTTGTTGCAACAAAGGGCTAAGTAAATGCTTGATATGTTTGACAGGGTTGTTGGTTATTTGAGAAGGATACTTCATAAGAATGAGATTTTTATGAACACTAATGTCTGATTCACAAAATGATAAGATAGATCTGATATCTAGGTGTATAGAATACATCATTCATATCATAGATGTATGTGTTTAATTTGTGGAATTGCCCAATAGTGAAGGCACTAATTAGCTATAGGATCAACTTGTTCTTATTATTGCATATTTTGGGTTTTCACTAAAAAATAACATCATTAATCAAATGTATTACCCTTTAATATTGAAGAACCAAAAAAGATGTTGTCACTTAGCTTATCAAGTTCTTTGGTCATGTTATTAGCTATTTCATGTCTGAGATCAGTGCATAAGTGTTAGAAGCTTTAGGGCCTTTATCTATTTTGTCAAGATTCAAGTGTATGTTTTAGCATTGATACCATATAAGTGAATCTGAGGTACACCTACTTAGGTTTTGTAGAGCCTGAAGTAGAAGAAGGGTCTAGCCTTATAGTTGGCCTAGTGTCTGAAAGGATATGTTAAAGATGGGAGTTAGTTGCCCCTAGATGTATCTTGTTCTCATCAGGGTAATTTGAAACCATGTTTCAAAATGCCAACAAACCTGGCATGCTTTCACTTACCTTGCTTTGTTCCATCCCCATGATATCTACCTATTTATAGTCATCACTCACTTGGGACTCATTCTTTACTGATCTCACCATGTGTCTTCTCTCTGCATCCCGCCATACTAGTAGCAAGTACACTTGACCCTTTGATTTGACATTCAGACACCCTAATCCCTACCAACACACATCGCCAAATAAAATCCACTGCTAAATCATTGCTGACACATCTCACACTTTGTTATCCAACTTGTACAATAGTTGCTTCTAGGAAGAATTGAACAAACTTGACACTATTACACACAATTGTCAACAAGCTTGGTCCAAAAATAATGGTTTTTTCCACTACTATGCACTTCTAGTACCTCAATAATGTGCTTAACTAGAGGTATCAAGATGAAGTCGTGATATTTTATTTTCCCCTAGTTTTTCACTATTTCACTCCAATGATCCTCTAATTTCATGCATTACTAGTGTCCACTTGTAAGTGCCTCCTCTCATTTGGAAAGCCATGTGTACCTTAACCAATTTTGTATGGTATCTTAGGTGAGGTCTTTCATCTAACATGTGACTATTTGCATACTTGTTTTTATTTTTTTGTGGCTATAACTTGTGTTTTCTAGTAGTTTTCATATGTTTCATGTACATTGCTCATGTTTGCTAGTACTTCTTGGCATGACCTAGTATTCATATCACCATAGTTGAGCTAGTAGTGGTTGTACTTAGTCACTTTTTACTAAAGGCTCTATGGTGATAGTTAATTTACATCTCTTTACAAAACAAGTGATAGATAGTTGCATTCATTTTAGTTTGCATTTTAATCTTGGGAAAACACACAATTGGCACATAAATTAGGATGACACACACACAAGTCTCACCAATACTTATCAAAAAAAAGGATAAACAAATACAAGTAGGATTATTTGACAACAAATTATAAACTAGCATACTCGTACATGGTTAACACTCTGCTATTATGGACTTGGTTTCATCACAACACTACCACCTTGCATCAGACTTCACCCTTGCATATCACTCATTCCACCTATTGCAATTATGTGGCTTTTAAATCTCAAACAATTATGGTCACTAATTCATTTCACCATTCATCACATTTTATGCATTCAATTCTTCATCTATTCTTACTGAGGTCTCAAGTTTTATTTCATGGCTTTTGAATCTCAAAAGTGGAGTCCCACCCCATATCTTCTCATCTCTAGTACATTTATTTTCTTCCATTTTTCACTTTCATTCACCTCATTTTCACATCTCCTTTAAAAATTTCATTACATCCCATTTCCCCATTCCCATTTCATTTCATTCTATTTTATCATATTTTATTCCATCACATTTCCATTACATTTCATTTTATTTTATTCCACTACATTTTATCCAATTTCATTTTATTACATTTTGTCACATTTTCTGTCTCTTTACACATTTCCATTAAATTTTTGATTCACTTACAAATTTCATTTCATATCATTTCATCACATTACATCTTATCACATTCCCATTTCATTTCTTTCCATTACACTTCCATTCATTTACAATTTTCATTCCATTCCATCACATTTTTCATTTCATTCCACTTTGTTACATCCCATCTTATTCATCAAATTTCTTTCATTACATTATTCATTTATCAAAATTCATTTCCTTACATCACATTACATCAAAACTCATTTCATTACATACCACACTTCATTGCATTACATTAAATTTCATTCTACCACATCACATTACATCTCATTTCATTACATTCCATCACATCAAATCTCATTTTCATTACATTATATCTTATCACATTGCAAATGCATTTAATTACATTTCATATTATTACCTCACATTTCATTTCATTTATTACATTACATTACATCTAATTTCATTTCATTCCATCACATGACGTTATTGGAAAATTCATTTCATTACATTTTCTTTTATCACAATTCATTACATCATATTGCATTACATCAAATTACATTTCACCAAATTTCATTCCATTTTATCTAATTTCATTGTATTTCATCATATGACATTATCTCAAAATTCATTTCGTTACATTTTCATCTATCGCAATTCCTTACATCACATTGCATTACATCAAATTCCATTTCACCATATTTCATTACCTTCACATTATATTTGTATTCATTACATTTTATTTTACTCATTCATGTCATTTAATTCCTTCATTCATTATCCACATATCATGCTACATTAATCATTCACATATATATTCATATCTATTACTACCATATCCATCCAATCAAACCATCACATGCATACATGAGTCCATGATATAACAAGTACAAATGTCTAAACATCAAAATGATTAGATATCTCTTAAATCAAAAGATCACATGACATATCAAATGGATCACGTCAACATAAATATAAGATGGATTGTATCAATAGAATAATCCACATGATCTCATGAAATTAACATAACAAGATCACAATGTCTATCCACATGACCATCCAAAGATCACCAAGTACATCAGCATAAACATCAAATGAATAAAAAAACATATGATAAGTAATGCCATAACAAATAATATACACTCA
Organism: Cupressus sempervirens; assembly: GCA_028749045.1. NCBI lineage: Eukaryota > Viridiplantae > Streptophyta > Pinopsida > Cupressales > Cupressaceae > Cupressus > Cupressus sempervirens. Next base: position 656,746,376 of record CM053788.1, read on the forward strand.
TACATGCATAGGTGGCTAACCCAAAGGTCCCTGTTCACTAGGGGCACTTCTATCCTCTCAAGGTGCCTGCTCAGCCACATCTATCATTGCTACAACACATTGGGCTATGGTCATCTAACTAGTCAAAGCCCCATCTATCCCCGGTGGTGGTGGTGGCGGTGGTGGCGGTGGTGGCCTTGGTGTCATTAACACTATAGATGGCTATAGTGTACTCGTCAACTCACCCCTCTGAGTCTCCATGGTACTCATCCAAACCCCTAACTCAATAGATCCTCCTGGCCTCTCCGGTGGTGGCTACACATCAAGTAGCACCTATTGTTGCCCTTGCAACTATAAATCTTGTGGACCTTTGATAGGAGCCTATACCCGTAGCCTCTATCACCAAATAAATTATATATCATCAGGCAACCTAGCCTTCACCTACTCTATCTTGTCCAACCCAACACCTTTATCCTACTGACCAAATCCTACACCACCACCCACCTCTCCTCTCATCCTTGCTGCTTCATGGCTCTACATCCCTCCAAACCTCCCTACATCTACATCTCCTGGCCTTTTTACCAGTCCTTGTGCAACCCCCCTCTGTGCTAGTACCACTGCTACTTGGTCTCATCCTTTGTATCTCCCCCATTCTATAACAACACCCCTAGCTCTCCCTTTGGCTCACCACCTCCCTCTACCTCTCCCCAAACCACCCTCATCATCCCAATCCTCTCCCCCACTCAACTACTCATCAATCCCAGGAATAGGCTCTGTCAAATCTATGTATCTCAAAAATGGATGCTCATGAAACCATCGTGCATAGTCCCTCTCCATCCCTATATTTTCCTCTCCATATCTCAATGCCCATAGCTATGGCATATCTATCATCTAAAGAAAGGTATATAAGCAAGCCTCATACTCTAAGGTGGCACCCATACTGCCCTCTTTGCCTGAAGCAAAGCATAATGTGTTGACCCCTGTAGCATGCCTTGTCACCACCCAAACTATCTCACAACTCGCCTGAAACAAAATCTCTCTATCACTATGGGCACCCAACCAAGAAAATATCTGAGGTCAAAGAAATATATCATCTTATCATTGTCCTTAGCCCATGGATTAATAAACATGTATGGTCTCCATATGACCTCATCAATGTCATCCAATATCTGTTGCCAATACTCTATCTTGCCCAGATGGGGCTACATGATCACAATAGAGAAAGTATATATAACACATATCTTGAAGACATTGTCACACACATATAGGATGAGTAATGGGTAGATGCTCCCATGTACATAGTTGTGACAATATCACACATGTTGATAGTAATGAGGCTCCAAAATATACAACCTGGTGCAAGTCATGATATAAATGGGCCAAAATGCAGCTACCCCATAAAAATCTCCATGGCTAATCAATCATATCCTATATCAACCGACCCTGTCCAACTAGACATCCCCCTCCGATCTATGTAGCAATAAAAACCTTCTATCAATCCAACCAAAACTATCAACAATGGCTCATATTGCAACATTTGGAATCATTGTACACTGTCATCCCCAATATTGTCATGTCTAAACAAATCTTTGAATGCAGTACCTTCTATAGTTTGATCGTAGTACATCGAATCTCCTACTGTCAGAATCTATAATAATTGATATATTTCCTCTAGCATCATAGTCATCTTACCCATGGACAAATGAAAGGTGTTGTGGTTTGAGTTCCATCGCTCGGCCACAACTATCAATAGTCCTCTATTCACTTAGAACTAGGGCATCTATAGTAAATAAGTGAACCCATATTTGTCTATCACATGGAGATCCATAGCTAACAATTTGCCTACAACCTCTAAGGGCCATGGATACAATTTACATACCATGAGCTTTTGCCCATGTACCTAATTTTCATCAGACAAATAAACAACAATGGTAGTCTTCATCTCAAGTGATTATCATACATCAGTCTACTATCTATATCTTACTAATTAGCTACTAGTTCTATCTTGGACCTATTAGTTGTCCTTCTCTATCCTAAGCTAGACCTATTTGTTTTCCCTACTATGTATCTTGAACTAGGGCATCATTCTTTACCTATCTATCATTAGACTGATCCTAAGGCATCACTTCATGACTACCTAGTTGCTATTGTTTACTTGTTATGATGAATCCCTGGCTAATTGACCTAAAATCTAGCCTTTTGTGTTATCTTATGCTCAATTCAAGCTTTGCAATTTGTTTTCACTCTTCCAGTCCCCATTAGCACTATTTTAACAAGCATATGTGCTTCAATGTCCATTTTTTCTATTTGCTAGAACATATGTGCTACCTAATTAATTGGATGCACTAAAATAGACATATGTGTTATTAAAACACTCAAAAGTGCTACTTCATATATTAGATGCACTATTAGATGTATAAGCACTATCAAAATAACCATTTGTGTTATTTCATAGTGCATAAGTGTTATTTGACACAAAAACACTAAAACATGATTCATATGTGCTACAAGAACAATCAAATGCACCAAAACATCCATATGTGCTATTAAAAACCCTATATGCACTATTTTTTTACTGTATGTGTTAATTTGCCTCCAAAACTAGGTTTTTGTATGAGTTAATTCATCACTTGAATGTGTTAAACTATTGAGAAAATGTGCTAAAAAAATTCAAATGCACTAAATGAACAAGCAAATGTGCTAAATTATCTAAACTACCACATTTACCCATAAAATTTGCATGAAATTCAAAAAAAATCAGGTACACATGCAAAAATGTTTAAAATGGAGGATCTCGATGACTTTTGGGATACTATAGTCTGTTGGACACTCATACCTATGACCCCTCTTAAATCTATGCTTTTGTAAAGAGGCCACCATCCTTGCTAGCTTAGATCTCCAAATTGCCAAATGTCAAAAGAGAGTGTGAAAATGACAAGAGTAAAAGGCCTTTTGACCTATTTAACCCTGCCTAGGGGCATTTGTATCACTTTTTCATTCTATTTACCCAATGTTGGAACCTTTTTTCTCACTTTTGTGAATTGAGTATTGTATTAAACCAACTTGATCATTTTTATCCATCAATTATCAAATATTTTAGAAATAAAATTGGAACCTCCTTAATTTTTGCAGATTCATTTTTTTTTCCAATTTCATTTTTGAGGGGGTAGTATATCCATATCAAAGCGGGGCATCAAAACTCTTTGAAAAAACAAAAACATTCTACCCCATCCAAAATTTCAAACATCAAATCAACCAAAACTAGGGTATCCAAGTAAAAACATCGCAACATCAATTAGCAAAATCAATGACAATCAAGACATCAAGTCATCAATGATTAGACATTAAGCCATCAACAATCAGACACCATGACAACTGTGAAACATCAAAATATCATCGAACAGACATCCAATCATTAGAATTTGACTTAAAATTAGAAAATCAAGATACTCTTTGAATTGATATGCTTCACATATTAGCTCAAAGAGGGGTATTTGTAGACACCCAATCATTGGCAAAGATCTAAATTATATAATTTCAATCAATCAAAACAAATTAAGAAGGAAATTAGAAGAAGACAATAGACTTTCAAATCAAAAATCACATCAGGTAATTAATCATCTATCAAATCAACAAAACCTAAATCAACTTTAAAAAGAGGAGAAAAACAATTCAAAATCATAAAATAAAATTCAAAAAGGGAGAAAGAAAAAGACAAACTTTTGAAAATAAATAGAACATTTATTAAATCAATAAAGTCATTTATCCTCACAAAACTGAAAATTCCCCTCTTACATTTTAAAAGAATTGCAAAAAACCTCATTTATCCTCAACACCAAGTCTATTGGACTCTTCCCCCTGGTCTCTTATGAGATATTTTCAATTTCACCTCCACCCACCAGTCAAAAGTGAAAATCATGATTCTTACCCCATTCCCTTCCAGAATCCTATAAATAGGAGGGAGATTCAAGAGCCAAGGGACCCAAGTTTTAGGCATCTACACTATAGGAACATTTTGAGTTATCATTTTAGCATAGTCATTATAGTAAGCTCATAGCATTTTAGCATTGTTTTCATGTTATTTAGTATCATTTATTACATGTTTACCTCATTGTATGTCCATTTTGATAGCATTCTAAAATTTGTTACACGCATATAATCTACATTATAGTCATAGTTCTTGTAGGAATTCTTGTAGATCTACATTTTAAGAATACTCTAATTCTAGAATTATCACTAAGATGCTAGTCTGAGAGCCTTCTTAGTGGTTGTAGTTAAGGAAACATACGACACTCGTAGAGTTTATGTTTTGGCAATGATTTTGTGGGTTTAGCTTAGTTCATTGTCATTTTATTTGTGCTCTACATTTAAAGTCTCATGAATATGTGAATATACCATGTATAGCAGCAACATATTCAACTTCAATAGTAGATTGTGAAGTGTAGTTTAATTTCTTGCTAGTCCATTTAACTAGCCTCTTGCCTAAGAAAAATGCTTCTCCACTAGTGCTCTTTCTTTCATCAAAGTTTCTAGCCCAATCAGCATTAGTATAGGCTCCTAATTCAAATTTTTCTATTTTCTTATAGTATAGACCATATTCCTTTGTTCCTTTTAGATATGTCATTATTATTTTTACAACCATCAAATGATTCTCTCAGGGATTAGCAAAGAATATTGCAATTATCCCTATAGATAATGCAATGCCAAGTCTGATATGTACTACATATTGTAATTTACCAATCATAGACCTGTATAATGTTTTATTCACCTCCACTAAATCATCATTCTTTAACAATTTAAGTCATGTCACCATAGGTGTACTTACTAGTTTGGAATCCTCCAGTCCAAAAAAATCCAATATCTCCTTGACATACTTTGATTGAGTGATGTATATACCATATTTAATCTAATATATTTGCAAACCCACAAAGAATTTGATCTCTCCAAACATAGATATTTCAAATTCTTGCTTCATTTCATTTGCAAAATCCTTACATAAAGCATCTTGACCTCCAAATATTATATCATCAACAAAATTTTTAGATAACAAAATAAGTTTTCCTTTTTATGTCTTCATGTATAGATTTTATTTATCATCAATCCTTTCAAATCCAATCTTCACAAGATACTTATGAAGTCTCTCATACTGTGCTCTTGGTGCTTGTTTCAAACCATATAGAGCTTTGTGTAATCTACATACCATATTCCTATTATTACCATCAACAAATCCTTCTAGTTGTTCTATTTAAACTTCTTCCTTTAATATGCCATTCAAAAATGTAGATTTAACATCAATTTGATAAACTTTGAAACCTTTGTATGCAGAATAAGCAAGCAGAGTTCTTACTCCTTCCAATCTATCAACAGGAGAAAAAGTTTCTCTATAGTTAATTTCGTCTTCTTGTGCATAACCTTTGCAGACTAATCTTGCCTTGCTCCTTGTGACTTCACCATTTTCAACTAGATTATTTTTTAATACCCACTTGGTGTCGATCAGATTTTTGTCTTTTGGTCTAGGAACTAGAGTCCATGTTTTATTTTTCTCAATTTGTTCAATCTTTTCTTCCATGGCTTTACTCCTGTCCACATCTTCTAAGGAATCTTTGACTATTTTAGGTTCTTTCATGGTCAACAAAAATGTATCATTTCTCAATTTGTTCCTTGTCATTGGTCTGACATCTTTGTCTCCAATAATTTGTGCAGCAAGATGATGTTTGCTGACATATTTGGACAATCTTGGTTTAGCTCTAGTTTCTTCATTTAGTCTTTCAACTTTACAGTCACTATATATGTCTCTGTCAGGTAGCTCAACATCTCTCTCATGTACAATAATCTCATAATCAAAATGTGCCTCAACTTCATTCTATAAATCAACATTTGAATGTGGCTCGATTCCTGAATGCAACTCAACACTCATAGTAGGTGACTCGGTAGTTATTGAAACTTGTTGTTGGTTTGCAGCAACTTCTTCAACAAGCATACCTTCATAAAAGTATACAAATGATTTGTCTTCTTCTAATTCTTTTATAAGTTCAGATTCATATACTTCTTTATATTCATCAATTTTCACATTTTCACTTTCGACAACTTTGTTAGTGTTAGTGTTAGTATTTAAACACTTATAAGCTTTACTTCTTGTGGAATAACCTAGGAACATACACTCTTCACTTCTTGCATCTATTTTACCATTCCTAAATCTTTGAGAATAAAACATTTTCTTTCAAATACCTTAAAATATTTTACATTAGGTAAGTATCCATACTATAGTTCAAATGGTGTTGAATGAGTACCTTTCTTGACTCGTACATGGTTCAAGGTATAGACAGTTTACTTACAATTCTCTAGTATTTCAAAGCAAAATTTTTCTCCATCATGAGTGGTCTAACATAGTCCATTATAGACTTGTTCCTCCTTTCAACAATTCCATTTTATGGAGAGATTCTAGGAAAAGATGTTTTTCTTTTGATACCTCTGTCATTACAAAACATGTAAAACTCATTTGATATAAATTCTCCTCCTTTGTCAGATCTCAAACATTTCAGAATTTTACCTATTTCCTTCTCAACTCTTGTTAAGTACTAGTTAAACATTTGGAAAGCATCGAATTTCTATTTCAAAAACATAATTGTCATCATTCTAGAGTAAGCATCAACAAATAGCATAATGTACTTATCTCCTTTGTAGCTTTGTACTTCAATTGGTCCACACAAGTCAATATGAACAATATCTAGTATTTCTTTAGAGGTATGAGTTTTGCTCTTAAAACTTGACTTTTTCATTTTGCCTAACTAACATTGTTTGTACATTACATTATCAGACTTTTTCAACTTAGGCAAACCTCTAACTTTTCTCATGTTACTGATACTAACCAAGTTATCAAAATTAACATGATATAACCTTTTGTACCATGGCCACACATCATCAAATTTCACAACTAGACAAATAGCATCCTCTATATCAAGGTAGAATAGATTAGTCCTAGTCTGATCACCCTTTCCAATCAATTTTTCATCAGTATCATATATCTTAGCAATCTTTTTTTCAAACTCAACCTTACATCCTAAATTATTTAATTGTAACACTCAACAAATTATAGCTAAGTCCTTCAACATAGTATACATTGTCACATAAAATCTTATCTGTAATTTTGATAGAACATTTTTCTTTTATCAATAATGGTACATCATTACCAAATCTTACACTATTTCCATCATAACAATTCAAGGTAATGAACATACTTTTATCTCTAGTCATGTGATGTGAACACCCACTATCAATGATCCATCTATCATTCTTGTTCATACAAGATGCAAGTGTAGTTACATCATCTTCATTAGATTCATCCTTTAGTGCAACATACACCACTTCATCATCATGTTCATCAAATTCATCACTTGTTTCCTCTTAAGTAATCTAGTAAGACTTCTTGCCTTTGTCTTTGTAATCCTTGTTGTCTTCATCTCTTCTACTTTTGTTCGTGTCACCACCTCTGTAGTTCTTCTTCTCTAAACATCTAGCAGCAATATGACCAACCCTATTGTAATTAAAAAAAATGATAGGTAGCTTACCTTTAAACTTTCCTTTACCTCTATGAAATTTCCTTGCTAGTAATGCTTCAATTTGTTCTACATCCTCCTCATTTGTATCACTATCACTAGATACATACTTTGTCTCTTTCTTCTTCTTATTTTCATCAAATTCCTTCAATGACAACTTATCTTTGAAAGCAGATTTAATATTTTTTGGTTTGTAATTATCAAAGTTGGAAAGCTCAAAAGAAATGAGCCTACCTACCATACCTTCAAGAGATAAAGTATTCCCTAGTATACATCTCAATTCTTGTATTACAGAAACTCTAATAGCATATATAGGAAGCAATGTTCTTAAAACTTTCCTTAGTACAGTATCATCATCCATTTTGCTAATAGCTCCTCTTATTACATTAACATCTTTTATCCTTAAGCAATATTCACCAATATTTTCACCTTCTTGCATGCTCATATCACCAAACTTACCTCTAAGACTTTCAGCTTTGGGTCTTATAACATTAGTGTCTCCTCCATAGATAGTGGTTAAGGTATCCCACATTTTCTTTGCACTATCAATATTTTTGATATCATCAAATTCAGCATAGCTTAGGGTAGAGGCAATCTCTAGCATTGCCTGATTGTGTTCTTTCTTCTTTTTCATATCCTTAGTAGCTAGGGCTCTAGCAGGATCAACATGCTTAGTAGTGATGGTAGATTGTGCATGATCTCCCAGTCCTCTAAAGTGTAGCTTCATTAAACTTTTCCATGCAAGAAAGTTATCTCTATTAATCTTGGGTACATCTCTTTTTGACATCTTGATCTTTGTGCTTCTAGTGCCTTTAAACTAGTCCTCTTAAGCAGATGGTTTTGATAACAATTATTGGAATTTTTTAGAATAACTGAGAAGGGGGTGAATCAATTATTTAAGGTCTAGATGGATAAATAAAAAATTTCTCAGCTTGTTGAACCATAAAACATTTATCATCATGCATGCATCCATAAGATTATGCAATCACTTAAAACTTGTAGGTTACTGTCAAATCAACTTGTAGAAATGTAAACATGAAAAATAAAAAATTCAGTAACATATTTGACACAATAATTTTAAGGGAAACCTAATTTAGGAAAAACCACCAGTAACGTGCTACTCTTTTTCACTCTTCTAAAGTGATGCCCTATGAAAGGCGAACCCTACTAAAGGTTACAATAGACATTGTTAAATGTGACCCTATTAAAGGATTTCAATCACCCTATTAGGAGTGAGCCTTGTTAGAGGACTTTAGACCATTCACTTGGAATGTCACCTAGTTAAAGGATTTACAAATGACTTTAGGTCAACCTTAATCCAAAGGATTTACCCTAGACGAATACAATAATTAGAGAGTAATAGTAAAGCTTTATCTGATAACAACTCACAACTCCATTTGCAAATTTTAGATCTTTATTTCTATCCTCCATTCTACTTGGCTTTCACACATTTCAGTTTTGATAGCTTGTTCATCCTTCAAGCATTCACCCTTAAGCTTTCTTGCTTAACATGCCAATGCAGACTCTTTACTTAGGTCACTTGACGAAGTAATACCCTTGTATACATGAAAAACCTACCTATTGGGAGCACACTCAAACAAGGAAAATTTAGTTGTACATATTCATATAAGAAAGATTCAAGCAATGAAACAACTAAACAACTTGTGTTTTACTAAGCTAAATAATCAAAAAAATATGATTCCCATGCAACCTCGGAGCATCTCAACAAAGGCACCTGATGTGAACCTTGTTGGTGTACTCTTATTGGAGGGATTTGGATGTGCTCTCCCAAACACAACAATTTGAATCCCAAAGAGTTATAAATACAATGCAAGATGAGATATGAATCTAACTAAGATGAGTGAGGAATGTTTCAAGAGGAGGCTATGGAAGAAGTCATTCTCAAAACACCCTAAGAAGAGGAGGTGAATGAAAGGAAGAAAACTAAACTATCAATGCAAGCATGAAAAGAAATCTAGCAACTACCAAAGGTTAGTAACAATGCAATAGATCACTAAAATCACTAGAAAGCTCTAACTCTAAACTAACATGATAACAATGCAAATAAGGGATATGGAAAATGCTTGAGACATCCTTCATAGGTTTGAAAGAGGCCTTGGGGAGGTGTCATCTATGTGGCATCCACATAGGTGCCACAAGGGAGACACATGGACTAATGGGACAAGCCATGCAAAGGTAAACATAAGCCTTTTGGATGAAAGTGGTGGTTCAAGATTTGCTCACACGTGTGAGAAACCTTGGAGAAAGGAAAGGGGGACAAATGTGTAAGAGGTGTAAGAGGTGTAAAGGAAGTGGAATCTTTATTGGATCATGAGCTTCTCACACGTGTGAGCAAACACTTAAGAGTTAAAAGGTGTTTAGAAAGGTGTTTAACTAAATAAGTTAGATTAACTAATGGATAGGCTTAGAAGGATGAGAGTGATGGGTGTAGACTAGGTTTTTAGGATGGAACTAGGATTAAATTAAATAAGATTTAACTTAATCATAAGATTAAAGAATTTTTAAAAGTGGAGGGAATTAAATAAACTAGAATTTATTTGAAAGGGGATTTATGGAGCATTATGCATTAAATAAATTTAATACATTAGAGGGGAAGTATTCAAATTTAATTTAAATACATCAAGGAAATGAACCTATTTAATTAAATGAGTAGATGAATATGATAAATATAATTAATTAATTATAATGTCAAAGGAAATATTAAATGAATTAATATAGCATTTGGGACAATTTTAAGTGTCTATATTTTGCCCTTCTTTGATGTCATGTCAAAACGACATTATATCAAAGAAAAGAAAATATAGGTTGCCTAAGAGAGGATAGGAGTTCTAGGAGTTGTGTTGTAGCAACGACAGGGGAGGAGGTGCCCCCTCGAGGAAATGGGGTGAAAAAGGAATATATTTTTTCCCATTCTCTCGAAAATAGGCACAAAAAGGAAAAGGGAAGGAAAAAAGCTTAAAGGAAGTCCTTGCATGACTTGTTGGTAAGATCATAATGAGTGGGATGAATTGGATAATGATTAATCTAGATGCATCCTAACTACATGAATGCATGGGATTCAGTTATATGGGAGAGCACACCCTAGTTTGACATTGCAAGAGGAGTTATGAATCAAATGCTATAGTAGCATAGATGACAAGATTCCTTTGTGTGGACTAGACTCTCAACACAATAGATGTAGCTTTCAAAGTCATGATATAATAAATGACATATATGCACTAGAGAGGTTTGGACACACCCAAAGTCTTTTCAAGGATCTTGGTGGAAAGTGTGCTAACTCATTGCCCCCACTAAGCAATGCATAACCATAACTCAAAACCATCATAGATGTGTTAAAGAGTCGTGAAAATAGATTATGCTACAAAATGACATGTCTAATTAGGTTAAGTCATTCAAATGATACCAAGATATTAAAGATTGAGGCACACTTGGGGAGACTATCACTGATACAAAAAGATAAAATCAACAAAAGACCTCATAACCAAGTACTCATTTAGTCCACAGTTCTTGCCATGAACTTTATTTTGATGGTGAATTTGTTAAGCCTGTGTAGGAAGAATGCATCTTGTAAGGCAAAAATTAGTTATTTGATTGAATTGTATCGAAATGTTTGTGATTTTTTAATGGCAATTGTGTGAAAGGAACAAGGTTCTCAAATCATTTAGTCTTAGTGTGAATTTGTATAAGTTTGTTTGCAATCACTATTTTGATAAGTTTAGTTTTGATGGGGTGAACCTTAGTGTCATGAGATAAATAGAATAATTTGGATAAGATATGATAAGATGATAAATAAATTGAATTGGAATGGAAAAGGAATGCAAAAGAGAAAGTGATAAATGTTCTAGAGAGGAAAGTATGTTTAATGGAAGACTAGAAATTTGATCAAGGTATATGCAAATAGATGGAAAAATGAAGGAATTGATTATGGAAATTGATTTGTATGAAATGATTGGAAGAAGGGAATGTGATTAGATTAGGGGATAAATGAATTGATTGAATTGATGAAAATGACTAGATTGGGATCATTGACAAGGGAGATCCAAGGAATGGTAAATGGATGCAAGGGGTGGGGATATCTAAATGATGGAATAATATGGGGGACCAAAGAGACCCATATAGTAAAATGGGGATCCAAGGACCATGTTTCAAAGGATTTCAAATGCCCTATACCAAGTATAGGAAAATGGAATGAAACGTGGTGGGAAAGAATGAATGGAAATGGATATGCATGGAGGAAGGGAAAGCATGTATATTGTTCAAAGCATGTATGAGCATTGTGTTGTTGTGACTCTAGTATTGATCATGAGCATAGGCCTAAAAGTGGAATGAATAAGTTATATGGGAGGGACAGTATGAAATAGGGATAATGATATGAAGAGTATGGATGAAATGTGGGACACGAAATGGATGGGATAACCAAGACCAAGGACATATGAAAGAAGGATGTAAGTATGTAGGTGTATTGATGGAGGATAGAGGAAAGGAAAATGCGAAGGACTATGTGATGCAAGATATTGATAGGATGTCAAGGTCAGATATGTGAAAGTGGATGGAAATATGTAGGATAATGAATGGATATAAAAAGTGAGCATGAAGGGATGAATAGAATAGGATAGTCAAGATTGAAGATGGACAAGGATGATGAATGGTAGATAGGAATATAGAAGATAGATAAGGAAATGTGGTATGGATGGAGCTTGCCCCCACTGTAGAGTGCAAGTGGAAGGATAAGTGAATGGTTGGATAAGTGGATTTGAAGATGGATTCATGTTAGGAAAATAAAGGGAGAACTCAAGCATCTAGATACATGGAAGGTATCCCTTGATATATGCTTCTCTTGCTTTGTTATTTCAAGGAACTTTTACTATTTTTGCATAGAGGTTGGTAGGATAGGGAAACAAAGGATGAAATGGGTTGTGAAATGGAGGAAAATGACTTATGAAAAAGTTTGGATTAAGGGGGTGGAGTGGTTTAGAGGAGGACATAGTTGATGGATGATAGGTTGGAAGACTTATGAATGAATGGATGAAGGAGGTGGAAATATTGTTACTGGCACACACCTTGAGGGATGATACAAATGTGGAAATGGTGCAGGATATGCTAGAGAAATTTTGAATTTTGGGATATAATGACCCAAAATGGATAAAGGAGATAATGGATCTAGGATGGTGGATTTTGGGACATAAGGACCAATGGAGCTAAAAAATGGAAGATTGGATGACTTATGAATGAGGGAAGCCTTTGGATTAGCAAAATTGAATGTTATTTTGAAGTTTTCTTTGAAATTCATTGCTTCATTAAGTAGCTTTGGAATCCACATGATTTTTGCATTTTTTATTTTGAGCATTTGTGGCCTTTTGATTTTTTCTTTCCTTTGGGTCACATTTTTCTTTTCTTGAATGTGTCATTTAAAGGGAACATGTTAATCCTTGGATTTTTGTAGATTTTTGGCTTTATTCACTTTATCTTTGGCATCCCATTTGCTTTCATTGGTGATGGTATGATAGTATGAGGAAAAATTGCATGGAGAGCTTATGGGTGAAATTATAGCTGGGGAATATTGGAAGGAATTCAAGGATGTGTGTTGTTGTTGATCTTTACTAGGAGTAGGAAGGGATGAAAAAGAAGAATTGGATATGGTACATGGATGTATGTAAGGACCCAAAATGGATGGAAATAAGGAAGGAATGGGAGTATGGATATAAGGGCCCAAAATGGACTTGGAATATGGGTGATAGGAATATTTAGGTTTGGATGGAGGAATTTTAGGTTTGGAAGGAGTGGAAGGTGTACCAACATCTTGAGACAATATTTCTTCAGTGGGACAATTATCATTTTCAATACAAGATGCGAGTCCATGTGTAAGGGGTTCATGAGTGGATTGGATAGGTGTGAGAGGGTCATGTGGACGATTAGGATCATGAGGGGGAGTATGAGGAATAATAGGATCTTGAGATAGATTGGGATCATGCAATACAAATGAAGGTGTACTCTAATCTTGACTTACAAGAGGATCATGTAGTGGGATGGAAGGAATTATTGGATCATCTAGTGGGATAGGATCGTATAATGGATAGGATGAAATGGAATTATGAGATGGAACATTTTGATCTTGACATGGAGGAATTGTAGTGGATGAAGTGGAAGGAACCTATTCATGAAGTGGAGGATCTATGAATGTTAACTCTTGAGATGGAATGGAATCAATAATGTGTGCGGTACATGGAATGTCTTGATCTTGATTAGGAAGGGGATTATGAGATGGACTAAGAGGGGTAAATGGATCTTGAGGGATAAGGGAATGATGGGAGGGGGAAATGCTTGGATCTAGAGGAGAAAAGGTATCCAAAATGGCATGCTTTGGAGGAAGGTCTGGAGATGGAATTGCATGTATGACTTTGGGTGGTTGGATCACTTTATTTTTAGTTTTGTACTTAGACAAGGTTTTTAGTGAGATAAACCTATTACAAGGTGGGGATGATGTTGATTTTGGAGAATTAGGATTGTGTGAAGATGGAGGTATGGGTAGGGGATTGTGATGATGGTTTTGGACATTAATTTCAAAGTATAGGGAATTACACGGAGGATTTGAGTTGGCTGGGACATGAGGGTTATAGTCTTCAAAACATGGGGGAAGAGGACATATGTCATGGAAGGTAGAGTTTTTCTTTTGATTTTCTAGGCTCAAGATAGAATTCTTGAGTTCCTCAACTTCTTTGGCAATGACATTTCTATTTGAGGAATTGTGTGGGCTATGAACAAAATTGTATGTGGTTGAAGGATAATGAGGTGGATTTCTATTGTTAGAGGTAGAAGAATAAGGAATGTGAGATGGATTAGGATTGGACATACAATTTTGAGGATTGATTTGATATAGGGTTTGTCCTAGAGGTGTGACTCTAGATTGCCTTTGAAGATCTTCAACCATTTGGTTACACCAAATTTTATCCATGGAACTTAGATGAGGGGTGATGAAAGATTTCATAATGGATGAAATATGAACCTAGGACTAGGAGCAATTTTGGACTTTATTTTGATTTGATTTAGATTGGATTTGACTAGATACTAATTGGATTTAATTTGATATTGGATGAAGGTTTGAGATAACCTTGATAAGATTTGGGTTATTCAAGATAACTAGGATTAAACTCCAAGGATTATGATGGTGCTCCTAAGTCCAAAGTGGAAGATTTTATGAAAATTGAACTAGAAGAATATTTGAATAGATGAAAAAAGATTGATTGATTTTGGATTGAAGATGTAAATGGATTGACTTGGGAATTGATTAGACAAGAATGGATTTGATATGGGATTAGATTAGAATGATGATGATTTGAAGGAATGGATTAAGGATGAATTATGATATTGGCTGAGGAAATTGGATCTTGATGTGGATTATGAATCATGACTAGAATGAGGATTAGGAATTTTATGGAATGATTAGGAAGATGAGGAAATGATTTGGATGAATAGAGATTATTAAGACTTTGAGGGATGATTTGAATTATTAAGACAAGAGATTCATGATGGGGATGAATTTGATGGATAGAAGTGATTTTGAATTGATGTGGACAACTTGACTAAGAGGACTTAAAACAAGACTTGTTTTTGTTATTTCTGACATTTTTTTAACTTGTTTTTTTTTAATTTTGAACATTTATGATGTTTCTAGATTTTTTTGAAATATAACATGCAAAGAATATAATGAAATATATATACAAGAAAATCTTAGATGGTGTGTCCCCTTCAAATGGGGAGGTTTTTTCCTTTAACACTTAGCATGTCGAATACACCAACAATCCTATAAGGTTTTGACTAGGATATACAAGCTCAGCTAGGAGTGTCCTCAATATACACAAGGTATGTGAGGCCCAAATCTGGAGATGAAAGAAAATAATGTTATATAGTTGGAAGGAGATGGTAACCCAAATCTCCACCTTCACTTCCCAAAGGAATAAAGTTCTTTGGGGCTTAGCCAAGAGTGACAAGATTTTACTTCCAAGAGAAGTGTCTTTCAATTCACCTCCCATTATTTATACTCCACTAGAGTGCTAGAGTTGAGGTCATCCCAAGGGGTGTTGAAATCTCCAAGAAGGCCTCCTAAAAAGTGTAAAACAAGACCACTTATTTCTTGTGCATTCAAGATCATTTGAAGGCATGAGAGGAGTGAATACATATGTGGTCTTGGATTTAAAAGACACTTGTTCTTTTTCTGGTGAAGCTTAAATTTTGTAATCTATTTTTGAAGACACTCATGTTTATAACATACAATGTTCTTTCCAACTTGACAATGTCATCAACATAATAAAAATCAAGAGCTTGCCAACATAAGAAAATCGAGCATCATCAACATAAAAAATTTGATAAGGAAAGTGTCAATTCCTTTAAGTCATTCAAGATTGAGTGTGTGTTCATTTTAAGCACCAAATGCAAATGTTCATTGTAATGTTCCTTTGAACCTTAAGAATCCAAGGTTTTATGAGATTCATTTTTAAACCCAAATTGAAATTGGTATCATGGCATTGTTCTTTGACCTTTATGCATTCAAGAGTGTATTCACTAGCATGCATTCGAATAAAAATGTGTTTTTTTTAGGGTACTCAAGAGTGTATTTTAGCATTCATTCCAATGAAAAACATGTAGGTTTTAATCCATGGCATTCAAGATTGAGTTTAGCACATTCATTCCAATTATAGATTGTAAGTTTCCTTAAGACATTCAAGATTGAGTTTTTGGATTGTTTTAGCTTCAAGACATTCAAGAGTGTGTTTGATTTATCCAAGTAAGTGTAACATACATTCAAAGACAATTGTTTAATTATTCAAGTTCATTCCCCCCCAAAAAAAAAATTTTAAGGAAAATCTACAAGAAACATGGTTAGTTGTTTCTAAAATGCTCCAATCTACAAATGCTATAATAAACAACTTAATTAGTCTGACAAAAAAAATTCCCAAAATAAAAGCTAACTATGTGAAAATTTATTTTAAATTTTTTGTTATTTTTTCTATATGTAAATAGGCTTAGAATGACTCCAATCTCACAAAACCACTAAAAGTCAAATTTTGATGCAAGCAAAGATGACAAAACACACAAATGAAAAAATAAAAAGAAAGTATACCTGTTACTTACATTTGTAGATCATAGATGATAGTAGCAAAGTGGAGACACCAAAACATGCAGATGACAAAACAGAAGGTCATTGATAAATCATAGACGCCAAAATAGAAGGTTGTCAAAAAAGTGTAGATGATAGTCTACAACAGAGACTCTAGTTCAAAGGCAGAGAAGCTAGTTCAAATATGGAGATGTCATTTTAGATTTAGAGATGTTAGTTTAGTGGCAAAGATGCTAGTTTAGAGGTAGAAATGGCAGTTAAGAAGCGAAGATGCAAGTTAACATGGCAAAGACAACACTTTACATGGTGGAGACGCTAAAAAAAATGCAAACAACAATTCATCTACACAGACAACACTACACGTGAATAGAAACCAAAATTTACATTTTTTTCAGAAAAATGACAATTTTTTGCTTAAAATTTAAATGTTTAGGAGGACGTGGATTCCACTGGGCATGCCAAAATGTATGTGTGAAAACCTAACTTGTCGAAAGCATGCATAAACAATACAATATTAGTAGCATGTGCATAAAACTATATTAAAATCAAGAAAATTACTAACTAATATTGTGTTTTAATACTAATGCAACCAATAAGAAAGATTCCTCACACAACCACAAAGCAGCTCAACAAGGGCACCCATAAGAGGCCTTGTTGGTGTGCTTAAGTGTAAGGGATGTAGATGTGCTCTCTCAAACACAATTATGAATGAATACCTTGATGATGAAAGTATGTGGATATGATATGAATCTAAGCTACATGAGTGAGGAATGTTTCAAGAGGAGGCTATGGAAGAAGCCATTCTCAAAACATCCTAAGAAGTGGAGGTGAATGCAAGGAAGAAAACTAAACTATCAATGCAAGCATGAAAAGAAATCTATCAACTACCAAAGGTTAGTAGCAATGCATGAAGATCAACAAAATCACTAGAAAGCTCTAACTCTAAACTAACATGATAACAATGCAAATGAGAGATATGGAAATTACTTGAGACAAGGGCTTTATTTATAGGTTTGAAAGAGGCCTTGGGGAGGTGGCATCTATGTGGCATCCACATAGGTGCCATAAGGGAGATACATTCACTAAGGGGACAAGACATGTAAAGGTCAACATAAGCCTTTTGGATAAAAGTGATGGTTTTAAGATTTTCTCACACATGTGTGAGAAACTTTGGAGAAAGAAAAGGAGGCCAAATGTGTAAGAGGTGTAATTGAAGTGGAAGCTTTATTGGATCATGAGCTTCTCACACATGTGAGCAAACACTTAAGATCTAAAAGGTGTTTATAAATATGTTTAAGATAAATAAGTGGGATTAACTAATGGATAGGCTTAGAAGGATGAGAGTGATGGGTGTAGACTAGGTTTATAGGATGGGATTAGGATTAAATTGAATGAGTTTTAACTTAATCATAGGATTAAAGAATTTAATAAAGTAGAGGGAATTAAATAAATTAGAATTTATTTAAAAGGGGATTTATGGAGCACTATGCATTAAATAAATTTAATACATTAGAGAGGAAGTATTCAAATTAAATTTAAATGCATTAGGAAAATGAACCTATTTAATTGATGGAGACACGACCCAACAACCAGAATAGACACAATAGAAAGGGGGGATTTATATTAACTGAGAAAATAAGCTGGTACAAATAGTGCAGAGAAAATAAACTCAAAACATGCCCTGCGGGCTTACAATAGCATAAATCTGGAGAATATTTCTCCTTTTAGCACCTCCTCTCAAGCTCCAATCCGAACTGCCTTTTACAATGCCAGAAATCTCCTTAAATAGACCCCGGAGGGTTAAGGACTAGGAGTACATTCTAGAAAGTGCTAGTAGGCATCCACCGACAAAATAGAAGGTTCCGGAAGCTGCGTTAGAAGTTGGTGCAATTCTAGAAGAATCCAGAAACGGTAGTCGAACTTCCGGGAGGCATAACTTTTGAACCGTAACTCCGATTGACGAACCGTTTACATTTTCGGAAAGCTCTCAAAGTGCTCTAGAGCCCTATGGACAATCTTCACTCGTCCCCCATTTTTCAACCCTTTTCGAGGTCATTTAATGCCCCAAACTTGACTCTGAAGCATTCTTAGGGGGTCTCCAAAACCCAAAAAACTGCAATAACTTTCAAACCGTGGGGCCTTTTGACCTGATTCTTTTTCTAGAATGCTCTAAATCTCGATTACATTCATCTGGCCAAGTCACACCTTCTAGGTCACCAAAATGATGGTCAAATTGCATGCTCCTATTTTTTTGGGATTTTCAAATGCACTGATAGTTGAACTATGAGAGTTGGAACCTTTATTTGAGCCAAATGGGTATCCAAAAATGTAAAGACATAAAATAGAAACTAAGTCTAAGTACATTTTTTTTTTGGGTGACACAGGATTGCCCTTATACCTCTGGATGCTCCTGCATCATTAATTAAATAAATGTAATTAAATGAGTATACGAATATGACAAATATAATTAATTAATTATAAACTCAAAGAAAATATTAAATGAATTAATATAGTGTTTGGGATGATTTTAAGCATCTACAACCCCTTGACTCCTTGTCTTTCTAAGGTTCTCACACATGACAACCCTTGCTTCTAACCAGTCATCCTGATAAATGGAGAATTAAGATCTTTTGTCATTCATTCTCCATCATACAATTTAGGGTTAGGATAGATTAGGTAGTATTCAATGAATCTACCCCTAATTCCATTTCACTTCTAGAAACTTCTCCTTCAATCCTCTTTGAATTCATCTCAAAATAGTTTACCATGAATTTTGTGCCACCAACTCATCAATCTTATCTTCCACCTAGTTCACACAATCTAAGAAAAAAAACTTGTCAGCTCATATCCATCAAATTCATGATCTTTCTAATAATGTTGGCACTCAACATTAACTTTCTTTTGATGCTTGACACATGCTGCATTGCTCAACATCCACTAAAAAATCACTCAGCACGAACTAAAGTTTACTGGTGCTCGGTATCAACTAAACTTTCCTCGAGATCCACTATTTTGCTTGGCATTCACTAAGATGAATGTTTACTCAGCTCCAACTAATTTTTTCCTTGGCTTTCACTAACTTTTCTTGGCACCTACTATCCATTTAGTCAAGCTTGACAGAAAAACTTAGTTTAACTTATTTTTCTAAACTTTCTTAGTGTAGCCAAGATTTGCAACCTTAAGTAGATTATCAATACACTATGATATCATAGTCTTAGCTAATTATTGTACTCATTTGTATATCATAACTCAACCTTTCCTCTAGGTGATTTTGTTTCATATTTTTGATCAAATCCTCTTTATCAATCAAACAAGTAATAGTACTTAGATCATTTAAGAAAATGTTACCAACAAAAAGTAGGTTTGACATCAATGATAAAAAAATGATTGAAACACATTTATCATGCTTGTATCAATCTATTTTCAACACTAAATTTTACTCGGCATATACTAACATTCACTCGGCTTGCACTATTTGTCTTCTTTTCTTGGCACCTATTGATTTTCACTTGGCTTCTACTATTTTTTGCATTGCTTGCACGATTTTCATGACAAGGCTTGGTAGACACTTTTTCACTTGATCTTCTTCTAGTCTTTACTTGAGGAATCTTTCATTTTAAACTTTAAGCAGATAAACAATACACTATAGTATCAATGTCTTGCTTGGTCTTGGTGCTTCTTTTATACACCAAATAACTCAAGCTTTCTCTAGGTTATCTTATTATCTCCACTTTTCAAATCCTCTTCATCAATCAACCAAATGATAGCATTAAACCAAAAAAAGAAATTATCTCACTAGCAAGTAGCAGATTTGACATCATTAGAAAAATAATGATTGTTTCATTACATGTTCTTCACTTCAAAACAATATCTTCTATAATTATGTATGGAAATGTAGAAGCACAAAAGGTGCATGAATTGTTTGACAAAATGTCTCTCAACATCCATCATGTTTTTGTCAATATGGGAGCTTTGGAAATTGAAGCAAGGATTGGACTTCCCCCATTAAAAGAATGAAGGGATTTTTTCAGAAGTTTTGGTTGTAAGAACCTTGGTGGATATGTATGTGAAATATGGGATGACAAATAAGGCATCTCAATTGTTTGAGAAATTCCCTCATAGAAATTTGGTCCCATAGACTATAGTGATCCTTGACATGAATTCTTTGAAAAGCCTCTTGTAATGTCCCCTCTTATATTTTTTCTTTTATATGCTAGAACACCTTTAAGGATTTTGGTTGTATTTGAATCCTTCAATTGAGGATACATCAAATTGTGCATATATATATACATACATGCATACATGTGTGTCTGTGTATGTGTGTGTGTGTGTGTGTGTGTCCTTTGTTTAATATGTTATTTAAGTTATACTTGCAATTATAACTAAATATATTCATGCAAATGAATAGATCATGATATAGGAGAATTACTTAAAAGTGAAGCCTTATCTAGCTTGGCTATTTTTGGATCTAGTCTATAATTATCTCTTCTTTGATATGTATTTGATTGTTTACTACTAGTTTAAGCTAGCTAAATAACTAATCTTTTAAGAATATATAAAATGCAAAGGTGAGTTATAAATTTTGATGCCTCCCAAGAATGATGGGAAAGGCTTCTTACTTTGAAGTCAATCTTGATATTTTGATTATGGTAATTGTTGAAGGTATTGCAGATAGTACAACTATGATGTTGGTGGATTGGATGTTGTTTTCCTTCAATTGTGTTCTAATTGGTTTGTCCCCAGTCTCCTTGATATGAGATATTTTAATTTGTCATTGGAATTAATAGTCTAGCATGCAGTTGGTTGGAGGTCACATCCGTGCACAATATTGCAGGGATCTCAATCTATAGAAATATTTTGATCATTTCTCCCAATCTTGTAGAATCTAAAACATGGGAAATAACAAAACACAAAGAGAAGATAGAAAAATTATATAGTCTTTATTTCATTGCAATTGCATATAAATTACATTATTGTTGTTGTTCTAAATGAATTACAATAGATGGTTTTTATAGAGGTTGTAGCCTCTCAAATATATTGTTTTTTCCTATTTTATATTTCATGCATTAAACATGCATTATTTAATGCATTCAATATGCATTACTCCAATAATAGTTAACTAACAGTTCACAGTCTGTAGAGCTATTAACTCACACTCCATTCTCAATCTTTATCATCTATAATTAAAATAAATTAAAATATTCCCTACATGGAAGGAATAGCAATGATGGTGAAAACTATGTTGGAACTATGAGCTTGAGATAACTTATCTCAAAACTCTACCTTGATGTGAAGACCCACAATGCAATCTCCAGAAACTCAAACCTAATCCATGCACCATATAGTGAAACTATTTATCATAATTATGATAGACTCATATAGCACTTTTAGTAGAATTCAACTATCTCTTCATTAATTTTTTTCTATCATGAGAGATCAAAAGGTTCAGTCTCCCCATTTTTTCTATAGTATAGAGAGGAAGCATGACACTTCCATGTTCCAGTCAAAACAAGTAGTCATCAACTACTTCACTCAAACTTCAAAACCTTGATCTACCACTATCACTTTTGACATGCAAACATTGAGGATTGTATAAATTTTCAACATCTATCACTTTCTGCCAAAAGGATTCATCAACACATATGTAATCAACCTTCATACCACCTTTTTTAGATTTTCTATCACAATCTCTATTCTAACATGATTTTTTACTATGACTCTTGAACCCACAAATACTACAAGGGTAAAGATTCCAATATTTATCTTCTTTGTGTCCTCCCCTTCCACAATAGGAACATGAAATGCATCCTTTACTCTAAATTTATTTATTTGAACTTGTATTACTAGCAGCAGCAAATCACTCATTAGCAACATTAGATCTCTCTCTTTTACCAAATCATAGGTCTTCATACTTTGGACTCCAAATGGGTTAGATGGGCTCCTTCATGCCTTTCCTATTCTTTCCTAATCCACTTCCTTTAAAACCCATTTTCTCCATAATCTTCAAACCAATATTATTCTTAAAATAATATTGTTTATTATCCTAACAAGTTCCATCCATACCTATAGATACATCCTTACCTTCATCTTTAACCTCCTTATCTTGAGACTCTATCTATAACATATGTATTGAATCTACATAGATCACTCATACTACATGCAACATCACAAACCAATTTCTTCAATTTCATATTTTTATTATCTCTTTCAAAAATCTTTAACTTCTTACCCAAATATTTATTCTCATTCTTAACATTCTCCATTTTTTTTCAAGATTATCATTTTCAAAAACTTTGTCATGAACATTCTTTCTTAACTCCTTAATCGTATTTAACACTTTTGAATATGTTTGTTTCAATTTCACAATTCATCTCTCAACACATCTCTCTCACAAATAAGACTAAAATTTAAAACCTTCTTTCCATATTTTCCCATTGAAACAAATAAATAATTCCACCCAAATAAATTACCTTGATGATGTGCACTATAGCTGGACTATACTAAATGGATCTCCTTTTATCTCTACAAATCTTCAATCTTCCTTTGACAAATACAAAATACTAATATCCTTTTCTTGCACTTTTATTTTCCAACACTAGCTATAGGCTTTTCTCTTCCATAAATCTTAAACTTTTCCTCAAAATTTTAAACCCATATAGTCTCACAAACACTCTTCACATCCCAATATCTTCATCCACTCTGATACCAATTGTAAAATCTAAACTATGGGAAATAATAAAAAAAACAAAACACAAAGAGAAGATAGAAATATTACACAAATACATAGCCTATATATCATTGTAATTGCATATAAATTATATTGTTGCAGGTTGTTCTAAACTAATTACAATAGACAACTTTAATAGAGGTTGTAGCCTCTCAAATTTATTAATTTTTTCTCTTTTATATTGTATGCATTATGCATACATTATTTAATGCATTCAATATGCATTACTCCAACAATAGTTAATTGACACTTCACAACCTGTGGAGATATTAACTCACACTTCATTCTCAATCTTTATCATATTTAATAAAAATTTAATTAAAATATTCTTTGCATGGAAGGAATAGTGGTGATGGTGAAAGCTATAATAGAATTGTGAGTTTGAGATCAGTTATCTCAACAAATTTGAAGGGTATAAATTATGTAATAATATTTGAGTGAAAATATGCTTCTTCCTTCTTTGTGTGATTATTGACTAATCTCTAGTAAATGTGGCTTGTGTGTTTCAGGTTGTCAATTGAGATATTGAAGGGTGTTTATTCTTCATTGCTCCTTATTCATTATGCTTCTTCTATCTATCATGAATTCATACTTTCCTTATTATTTTTCTCCTTCCACTCTTTATATCTGCATTGAGTAATATATGATTTATACGCTATATGAATCTTTCACTCTGTATAGTTTTTTGATATAATTTAGTGAAGTGTCAATGGAATCATCACATCGTCTCTTGGAATTGTTCAAATTAGACAAAAATATTATATAGCGATCCCTTCAAGATGATATGGTGGCTAATTTCCCATAAAAGAAAAAGAATAGACAAGTGCTTGATAATAACAGACAATAACAAGCAAGTATGCTATTGTGGGTTACATCTTGAGAAGCCTTTGAGCCAGTCCTCTTATGATAAGAACAATTGTGTCTCATCTATACCATCAAATCAACTTTGCTCTTATTATCAATTACAATCTTCATTAGATGTTGATCATTTCAAAAAGTTTCAACCGACCAAGATAATCGGTCGTAGAAACTAAATGATTGGTAATTAGTTTAGACTTCCATAAAAAAAAATGTACATAGTAGATCTTGGATGCAAACTCAAAAAGGAAAGGCAAAAAAAGTCTATTATTTATTTGAGTCATTTTTTAATCAAATAACTAAACCATAGGCATAAATTTACAATGGCAATAGATAGACTTATTTGTGTACCAAAATAGTAGGTTTGATGCAAATGCAGTCTATGGATATGGAAGCATTTCTATAAATAAAAAATAGTTCAGTGCAAAAGTATTATTTTGAAATATAATTTTTATTTATTTATTTTGATTATTCAAAAAGTAGAATTTTTTTGTCTTAGGTTTATATGATTTGTCTCGATTTTTTAAAACAAACAAATGGCTATGCTAGCTAAATTACTTTCTTCACTATGATTGGGAAGGGGATACTCCCATCAACAAATTTTCAAGTTTTACAAAGACATTGTAGAATTATTTTGAAACAAGTTATTCCATAAATTTGGTACTACAATTTTGGCTTTAAGTATGGAAGTTGGTCTCATTCATTTTGTTTTTTAGCATGTTCATTTGACATTTGTAAATCATTAAAAAATAATTAAAAATAATTAATTGTTAAAATTTAAAAAAACTTCAGATACTTACATGCCAAAGGAAAACAAAACTAAAGTTGATGAAGCAATTTCTAACCCCTCACTTTTTCTACATCTTAAATTTGCATACCTTAAAAATAGGAGGTGTTGTTCTTTTGATGATTTCAATTATCCTTAGAGTAAATTGCTTTTTATTTCATTAAATCTCCCTATCCTAAAAAATACATCCTCAAGTCCTCATCAAATGCCACCCTTAATATATTGTATTGCATGCAATTATATGTTGTTGAGCATGCATATTGATGCTATGTGTTTGGATATTAAAGAACCCATACCATCGATTTATATGTTTCTTTCTTAAAGATCATATGGAAAAATATTTCATATACTTTCCTCAACAAAGCATTTCAACGAATGCATACCATAAAATATCTTATGTGTATGCATAGTTTTGTTTACTTTTTGAAAAAATCAATCTACCTGGAAATTTTAAAAAGAATGTAAAGATTTGATTTAAATTATTTAAATTTTTTTAACATAAATGGCATCTCCAAAAAAAATCCCCATCATGTAATCCTCTTGTTGCATATATCCTAAGTTTAAATCCAATCAGTTAAGTTATTCTAGATCTAGAGAACGGGTAACAGTACAAAGTTGTGTCACCTTTCAGGCTAACTTATCAAAATAACTGAATTTGAGTATTTCTATCTAAAAATCTATGTTTTTTTAAACATAATATCTATTTAAATTCATTCTAGCTAATTTATATATGGTATCATACTTTTCAAATTGGAAATGTCTATTAAATACATGTTTTATACTAGTTTGTATCCAATTACTAAAGAAATAAAATTATTTTAGAAAAGTGGCATTTCAATAACTCTAACTATTTTTTATGATATTTTTTCAATAATATGTAAACACCATTTTATAGTGCTCAAAGTCAAGCATATTATAGAGTTTATAGTGTTTTAATTAGATATAATATATTATAATTAAAAAATTCTACAACCACGTATTTTAACACTTGAAAAGATGTTGGTTTTGAGAAAGAAACAAATATTAGATCATATCAAAAAAATCTTAAAATTATATGAAATTCTAGAGGAGAGGGTCCTCTTTTGAATGTATAATTTTTCCCCTTGTGAGAATAGATTTGTATTGAAAAATGTGGTGGGAGATGAAAACAATCGATTTCAAGTGAGTTGAGATTTCAATTCTTATAAAAGAGAAAATATAGGTCTAAAGCCAATTTTTATTTTTGGATTTTCTAGATATATATGCTATCTATAACATAGTCTAAAAACAAAGGGAAATAAGTTTATTTCCATATAGTTTTGTGGTGGGAACTAGACCCCTAATTTTTAGCATTTTCCAGTACCTAAAAAATTATCTATAAAAATTAGGAAAATATGTCAATTCTTATTCCAAATAATTATTAAAAATTATAATCCTAAAACTCATCCATTTCTACATATTTCATTAGTTTATTTCATTTCCAAATCCAAAATAATAATACCAGTTTTATGTCATTGAAGGTGAACAGTTGTACTCTTGTTAGCCTTTTCCTTTACAAAAGGGTGACACATGTTTGTGCTTTTACATAGTTCCAGAAGGTGTTCACCATAAAGTGGGAAGTGAGATATAGGAAAGAATACATTAAAGAGATAAAGGTAGAGAGGAAAAATTAGACCACTCTATAAACTAACTAAACATACACATTAAAACAACCAACATCCATGACAAATGGAATATTCAATAGAGACCTGGTTAGTTGGAATGAGGAACATACAATAGATGTCTAGAGTGAAGAGCTTAGATAAATTGCACCTCTAGTTAGGAATTCCCTTTTGAAATATTTGCAAAAATGTAAAGCCGCCCATATATAGTCCTATAAAAAATGAGAAAACAAGACTACAAAACATGTCTCTAAGAAATGTACAAGAATAATGTAAAAAACTACTATTTTTGTCATTAGATTAAATGGTTCTTTCTACTTATTTGTATATTAAAATTTGAAATATTTCCTTACTTCACTCCCCTGAGGATTCTTGACAAGAGCTTAACCGCCTCCTGTGTGCTATAAGTTGAGTGGTTATATTGAGCATTGATAGATCAGTCTTTTGGTGCAATAGAAATCTCACTCTAATAAGTGGTATTAGAGCTTGATCACAGGTTTGAATCCTTAGACCCTTGAGGAATGTTGAGGGGGAGATTGTTGGAAATTTTTCTAGTGCTCCCCTCAGGATTTGTGACAAGGGGTTTACCACCTCTTATGTACTATAAGTTGAGTGGTTATACTAGGCATTAATAGATTGGTCCTTTAGTGCAATGGCAACCCCACTATAAAAGTTAATGACCATATAAAACAAGGTCACTTTCCAATCAAAAAAAAATAACTCATAATTTCAATTAACTAGAAACTTGCATTGTTGGGTGCAAGTGCTAGTATTAATGTTATGTGTACTCTTGCTTTTATCATTTGTAATCCTTCATAAGATATTTTTGTTTTCATATGTGATTGTACTTCTTAGTTAGATTTTTTCCTCCCCAGTCATCACTCCCTATATTTATCTCTTATATTTAGCATTCTAAGTTGTTAGGATAAACCACGGACAGAAATAAAAAACTACATGCAAATATAACCAATAACAAAAAATAATAGAACACACAGAAATGAACACAAGGCACCAAGATTTAACGTGGTTCACCCAATCGCTGGGCTACGTCCACCAAACAGCAAGTCTGATCTTATTACAATCCAGTGATTACAACCTGATTACAATCTGTAATCCCTTACAGCTCAATACCGCCGCAAGAACCAATTTCGTATCACCACACACATAAAAAATACCCAACCCTAAGCCCTTTTTATACAAGTATTAAACCAATTTAGGGTTATAACATGTCGGCCATATGTCGGCCATAATATGTTGGCTACCATGTCGGCTACTTCCAAAAAAAAAAATTTTAGCCCACTATTTATGAAGTATGTACAGTACTTTCCTGATCAGTCACCACAATCTAACATAAGTATTAAATGAAATTGATATTTAATTCCTAATTGAACTGTAAACCCTAATGCCATGGTCTAATTATTGATGTAATGGTATTCTCTTCTTCTTATGAATTGTTCTGAAATATCATTCATTTTTTCTCTTGTTCATTTTCTCTATTTAAATGTTTTGTAAGCATAGAAAGAGAAACAAGCTTTTGAAGAAGTTGTTATTATCATCCCAAAATTTAGTAATGGTAAGTTATTAGTTATATGTTCAATAGGATGTAGACTTCCACTTTACATGGAACCGAGTCACTCAAATATGTGTGTGAGGGAAAGAGGGGGATTTCCAAGTATGAATCCACTTATGATCCAAATTAGATTAGCTAGGACCAAAAGGGAAAAGGGTGCTCATACTAAATATGGATTGTAAAGAGGAATGCAAAACAAAGAAATACACTCTCTTGAGCCCTTAAATAGGATAATGTGAATGTGAAATTGAACTGATTTCTTAGGAAATTTAAATTTAGATGTTATGTGAATAAAATCAGCCCAATTAAGATGCAAATGTAGGATAAGGATATGAAAGGAAATAAAATATGAAAGCCTTTCCTTGAAATGTGTAAAGGGAGATGTCTTTAATCTCAAGAACTTTCATATCTGAATCTTTTCTAAACTTCTGACCACGAATCCCAAAAATAAAATGACAAAAGAAACAAAACCCATAAATATCCCCAAAATCCAAGACTAAAGGACTAGGTTGACTTGGAAGGATGCCCTACAAATAGGTTGACATAGTTCACTACTTTGAAACTAACAACTCCAAAAATCTTGTGAATTGTAGGTTCCAGTTCTATAATCCTTTTCATTCCCAAACCACAAATCAACATAGAAAAGAAAGATTTGGGGGGTTTTGTTGTGGGAGGGCTTACCTTGGTCAAGCCCTAGGTTATGGAATCGATTGTAAAAGGGAAATGTAAATGTAAATGACTATAAAGAACAAAATAAATTTTAGACTTCGCTTTGCATGTGTCTATTTAATGTATTGTAGATCTTGAAATAGAATGTAGAGTATCTCCACACTTTGTAATGGATCTACCATAATTCCATCATGGTTCCATAGATATGAATATGCATCAATGACAAAGATGAATGCTCTAATCTAAATCTCCTCCCTTCATGGCCAACAATATGCTAGATCTTGAAGAGGAAATGCTCACAAAGGATTCTTCAATGCTAGATAGAAATCTCCTTGCTTGAATATTTGAAAAAGTCTTGAATTCTTGAACTCCTTAAATGCAAAAGGCAAAAATATTCACTATAGAACAAGAGCTTGAATTACTTGAGTAATGATTGAGATGAGATATGAAAATGAAGCCCCCAAGCCTCCTTATATACTAGTTTTTGGGTAGGAAAACAACTCAGACTAATGGGAGAGTAGAATTAAATAATTGGAAAACTTAAGGACCTTCAAGCCCTAAACCATGCAATCACTGGAGACTAGGTCAACATGGGAGGACTAGGTCAACTTCGGTCAACCTGGTCCAAGAGGACAAGTCAAATAGGCCAGTAAAAGTGCCATGAGAGGGTAGGAAGATAACAGACTGATATGGTCAAAAGGGTAGCAAAATAACACTTGGAAAACCATTTTTGAAGGAGAGAGATGACAATGAAGAGTGAAATGGAAGAGGAGAGGAGAAAAAGAGACATTGAGCATAGGTTCATCCATGGTCGGAAAGATAAGTTATGGAAAATGGTGCTAAAAGGTCTTAAAATGGAAATGTGTCCATTTTAAGATGGTACAACACACACACACACACACACATACATCAATGGATAGATAGATAGATAGATCATTAAAAACATGTATAATATATGAGTATTATTATTATACATACATTCTATTTCAATATGAATATTATGATGGGATATTATACATTTACTTAATATTTAATTCTTATAGTATATGTATATCATAATAAGAATTATATAAGATAATATTAAATGTTTATATGTTATTATGATATTTATATAAACATATCAATTATTTATTCATTTTATATTATTATATTATTTAATCATAGAATTCTTTATTATTAAATTTAATATTATTATAGCTCTATTATTTTATTGATTATTTATCATTAAATCTTATTTTGATGGAGACATCACAATCTACCCTTCCCAAAATTGTTTGTCCTAAAAAAATTCAAATCACTAGTGTGAGTGGTGGTTTGTTATGTCAGTGTCCAATATAATGATCCTAAAAAAAAATTCAACTTGAGTTTAGAACTATATAAATCTATCAATTTAGAAAAGAATGATGTTCCCCAAAAAAATACTAAAAATAATTCAAAAAGTAGGACTTGTCTAAGATATTGGAGTACTTTTGTTCTTCCAATTGTGTATTGACTTGAATCATGATGAACCTATTCAAAAATAATTTTAAGCTCTAGTAGAGAATTTATCTCTTCTCAAATCTTATAGATACTTATTTTAGTTTGCATTCATAAATCTTATGAGAAACTTTTTCTCATCCTAGGTTCTTTGGATGTCCCTATAGAACTATCCCTCTTTATATTCCTTAAGAGAGACTTTATCTCATCCAAGGCCTTTTATGGATATCCCTTTAGGTGTATCCATCCATATAATCCTTAGGAAAGACTTTATCTCACCCTAAGGCCTCTATGGATATCCTTTTAGGATTATCCATCTCTATTATATGTGTGAGAGACTTTATCCCTTCTTCGGCCTCTATAGATATTGTTGAGGTTTCACAATGCATACCCCATTTCACCTAGAAATGGGGACTCCCTACTTTATTTGTTTGGCTTTGTGGATCCCTAGTCTAGGGTTTGAGTCTTTTTCTAGTGTTTTTTGACCTAATCTGGGTCCTAGTTCGAAAACCCATTCTTCAAAAGTCAAGTTTATGAGAGAAGAAGTCTTTTTGAAAAATAAAAAGGTGCACTAGAACACCTCAATAGGTGTGCTAGTGTGCTAAAGTACTAAAAAGGGGACATTCACCTTTGGTGATGTGCAGCTGTGCAGCACCATGAGGTGCACCTTGTCACCCTCTTCTCCTTCCCACTTCATTTTCTTTCCTTCTAGCCTTCTAACTCGTAGCTCCACATCTCATTAAGTGTTCCTTCTACTCTCATTCCCCCTACACAAATAAACTAAAAATGCATTGATGCACACTTGTTTTTGCTTTGAAAACATAATAAAAACTTGCAAAAAACATAACCAACACTAATACTAAGGTGCGCAGTAGCGCACCTAATGGGGTGTGCTAATGTGCACCTTTAGCATTCCTCTTTTTTTGCACTTAAGTCCATTAAGGGTGCACATCGATGCACCCCATGAGGTGTATTTTTGTGCACCCCAATAGTCAAAAACCTTTGTAAGGGTAAAGGCGCACCAGGTGCACCTCAGAGGTGTGCTAGGTGTGCCCTTTTTTTGTGCAAAGAGTTATTGAATTAGGTTTTTGGTGTTTTCAAGTAGTCAGGTTTAGGGTTTCGTTCGAGTTAGTGTTAGGGATTGGATTAATTGATTTCTTCATCTTTTCGGACTAATATTTGCTTCTTTGTGTAGATAAAAAGGGCATCCTCAACTTGTCAGAGTCATAACTTTTGACCTAGAGCTCAGAATTCAGAACCATTTACACCGTTGGAAAGAAGAACTAAAAATATAATTTCAAGCACTAAAATAGGGAGCCTTTAGCTACCTAGTTTTAGGGACCAATGAAAGTTTCAACTTAAAATTTTGAGCAAAAGACCTCTGAAAAAGCCAGTTTAAAATGCCTAGAAAATCTTGTGAAAAGTTTCAAATATTTGATCATTTTGGATTATGTGGATCACCTAGTCTCTCACCGGGAAGGATAGGGTAGTTGGAGAGAAGACAAAGATCAAAGATACAAAGGTTTGACACATGAACCAGAACAAGTTCCTCATCTTATGCAAATATTAATGACAAGAATCAACACGAGTTCCTTGGGATTTCAAATAGAAGAAGCAAAAGGAGTTCAAATGTATGAATGTTTGTGGCTATAAAGAAGGTATAAATCATCAAAAGGGGGGAAATAAATACACTAAAGTGATCTAAAACCCCATTTGAGAAAAACCTAGAAACCATTTTCAAAACTAAGAACTTTGATTTTTTTTGGCAAATTGAACTTCCAAGGTGCACTGTTGCACTTTTTCAAATGGTGTTTTGGTAGATTTTGAAGCATTTAGAGGTGCTCTAGTGCGTAGGTGTACTTTAGATTTTGAAGAAGTTTCTAATGATGAGGATATTATATAGGCATTCAGAATGGAAGAGGCTTTATTGGAGCTTGATGTAAAACTCAGAGATTTTGCAGAAACCTATATAGAGGTAGATAATTGCAGGCAAAAAGTCAAAGATAAATATAATGCCTTAGATTTACCAGATGTAGAAAAGATCACTGAAATAATAGAGAAATTCAAGGGCAAACATCCAAACATAGCTTTGGTATGAAGGGGAACAAAATCCAGAAGTCAGAATTTCATTTTTGACACTCAGTGAAATTTTGCATTTTTGGACCCTTGAGGTGTGTTGCTACACTGGTGCATTGTTGTGCTAGGTGCGCTAGTGTACTTTTTCATGACAAAGTATTGGAAGAAATTTGAAGAAGTTAGAGGTGAGTAGGTGCACTGGTGCACTTCTTCTAAGGTGCACTTTTCTAGAGGTGTGTGGATAGTTAACTGCTAGTTCCAAAAATAAAGCTTTCCATGCAACGAAAATGCATTCTAATAGTAGTTTAACTCTAAAAAATGCTCAATGGAGGTTGAACTTCTATTTTTGACACTTTTACATGGAATAAAGGCTCTCTTCTTCTTTTTTTCTCATAATTTCTTTGTTTTATGACATGTAAAGGCTCATGCATCCAATTAATGATAAAAATGGATGGAGTCCTACTAAGCACCAATTAGATAGTTAGTTTGTATATAATTAGTTTGTTTTATTAAATTAGAAGCATATGATTGCATGAAGATACCTCTCACTCTCAATATAAATTGAGGAGATGATTTCGTATAAATATAGGATCGTAATATGTAATCAGGGTTGTCATTATTTTGCATTAATATATGTTTTTGGTGCTCACATTTGGAATGTAATGCTTATTGCATAAGTGTGTTATATTTTATGAATGCATGTTCATGGGATGTAATTGAGCCAAAGTTTTATTGTGTTATTTCTAGTTGTGTGATCTTTTAATTCTGGTGTTTGCTACAGTTCTACAAATTTCGTTGACATATCTAGTTTGAGAAGAGATCACCCATTTTGTTCCTTCATAGCTTTTTGTCTCGCATGAGTGCACTCTTTGTGGCCTTGTGATTTGATGAAAATTGAAACATCACGCAGTTACTAAATTCCCCATCGACGATTGCATTAGTGGAATTAAGGAAGTGTTGCTTCTATTTTCATTGGTTGCCTACCGAATTCTTCAAAGGCTTAACTCGCAAATGCATTGTTTCCATAGCTTATGTCCGTTAGGATTTTACTTTCATGTTATTTGCTTAAACTTCTTGTCACCTTATCTTTGTTATTTTCTTTACTAACCCCTTGGTTAATTTAGAAATTCATATAGTTGCATTGTTAAATTGCATTCATTCGAAAAATAAAAAATACGAAAAATATATATTTTTTGTGGTTAATTTTGAAATAGCAAGCAAATTGGTCATCTTATCCAAAAATGGTTTGAACCAGCAAAGGCCTCCTTGTGAACATTCATATTTATCTTCAACTAAGTGGATTCCAGTAGGTTGCAAGATCACTTGGAACCTTGGAGTTGATCCCCAAGATTGACTTTTCAAGAGAGGAGTTCAAAAGGATTCTTGTCGTTAAGCATCATGTAAAATGATAGCTCAACAGATATCTTTTTAGAATTATCCATCTCTATAATCCTTGGGATAGACTTTATCTCATCACAAGCCTCTATGGGTACCCTTTTAGGACTATCCATCTCTATTGAATCCTTAGGATAGACTTTATCATATCCTAAGGCCTCTATGGATATCCCTTTAGAATTATCCATTTTTATAATTATTGGGGGAGACCTTATCCCTCCCCAAGTCTCATAGATACTTAGTGCAATACAATTCTCTTGAAGTCTTGTTTCATTTTCATGTCATAAAATTGTTATTGGCATTCAAGCCCTCTAGTGTTTCCTTTTATATGCTATGATGCTTTCTCATATTGGATCATCAACAACTTCCAAATTTATTCAGTATATGAGTGTTGCTATCTTCTTTATGCTTCTTATTTGAAACTGATACCATCTTTCCTTATATTTGAAACTATAGTATGTCTCCATCGTGTCTTGTCCTTATAATTATTTGGTTAATCTTTTAAACTTTATTTTCTTCATAATTGGTTTGGATTCACTATTTTCCATAGGATGGTAGGACTATTCTCTTATACCATTGTAATGTCCCCTCTTATATTGTTTGTTCTAAATGTCTAAATTTCGATTAGGATGTTGGTTGTATTTGAATCCTCCAATTAATGATACCTCAAATTATCTTTCTTCCTTTCAATTTGATGTGTGTGTGTGTGTGTGTGTGTGTACATACATATATACCTTTCGATTTGATATATATATATATATATACACACACATATACATATATATATGTATACATGCATACATATATATATATACATACATATATACATATATATGTTTATGTATATGTATTTGTATATATGTATATGTATATGTATATATCTATATGTGTGTGTATATACATATATATACATACGTATGCATAGATATGTATATGTATATGTATAAGTATATATATGTCTACATATGTATGTATATATGCATGTATATATCTATATATGTATGTATGTATGTATGTATATATGTGTGTGTATACATATATATACACACATACATATGTGTGTGTGTATAGACAAGAAAAATATTTCTTTATTTAATATGTTATTTATTTTTTACTTACATATGTAACTAAATATATTCATGCAAATGAATAGATCATGAGATAGGAGAATCACTGAAGTGAATCCTTATCAATTTGTCTACTTTTGGATATGGTATGTAATTGTTGCTTCTATGATATATATGTGACTGTTTACTACTAGTTTAAGCCAACTAAGTAAATGTTCTATTAAGAGAAGATCTAAAATGAAAAGATAAGTATTTTTTATTCATCCTTAGAATGATGGGAAAGACTTCTTTTCTTGAAGTGAATCTTGATTTTTTATTATGGTAATTGTTGAATGTATTAAAAATAGTACAATTGTGGTATTGGTGGATTGGATGTTGTTTTCCTTCTATTATTTTCTAGTTGGGTTGTGACCAACCTCCTTGATATAATATATTTTAATTTGTGATTGGAATTAATAGTCCAGCGTGTGGTTGGTGGTCACAACTAGGCATAATATTGGGATTTCAATCTGTAGCAATACTCTAATAATTTCTCCCAATCTGAAGGGTGCAAAT
Source organism: Cupressus sempervirens (assembly GCA_028749045.1). Lineage (NCBI taxonomy): Eukaryota > Viridiplantae > Streptophyta > Pinopsida > Cupressales > Cupressaceae > Cupressus > Cupressus sempervirens. The sequence continues at coordinate 656,781,867 of CM053788.1, forward strand.
GTAATGAGATTTGAGCAAAAATAAGCTTCTTCCTACTTTTTGTGATAGTTGACTAATCTTTAGTAAATGTGGTATGAGTGTATCAAGTTTTTGATTGAGTTATTAAAGGGTGCTTATTATTTTTTGCTCCTTAGTCTTTTTGCTTCTACTATCTATCATGCATCCACATTTCCCTCATTATTATTCTCCTTCCACTAAGTGTATCTATGTTGGGTAATATATGCTTTATACATTGTAAATCTTACGCTCCGCATAATTTTTTGACAGAATATTAATGTTATCTATACACTATCAGTTTTATCCTCTGTAATCCTTCATTATGTTTGATGTAAGCTATTTTTGTCTACATTTGTAATTGTACTTCTTAGTTAAACGTGTTTCCATTCTAGTTATCATTCCCTATGTTTGCCTCTTATATTTAGGGTTCCAAGTATTAAATAAAAATGATGTTAAAATCTTAATTGAACTATAAACCCCAATTCCATACTCTAATTATTAATGTAATGGTATTGCCTACTTATAAATTATTTTGAAATATCATTAATTATCTATTTTCTTGTCTGTTTGCTCCAATTAAATGTTTTGTAAGCTTAGAAAGGGAGACAACCTTTCAAGAAAGCTATTATTATCATCCTAGAATTTATTAAGGGTAAGTTATTAGTTTTTAAAAATATGTATAATGTATGAGTGTATATACATTCTATTTCAATGTGAATATTATGATGGGATGATGTTCATTTAGTTAATTTCTTTTTTTTATCAGTAATTATAGTATTTTAATAATTCTAAAGAAAATTACATATAAAGTAATTGCATAAAACTTCAAAGCTTCCAAGCTCCTCTAGCCTTCACTACTCAAACAAAGCATCCAAAGTTTTTATCTCCCTTGGATTAGAATGAAAAACTAATCTACCTATGGTCATACAACTACATCCAAGGCTTTCAACCTTAAAGTTACCATTTCAATCTTGAAACCCTACAATTCCATTGTCGTTCATCCAAGCAATCAACATTTGTGTCCCCAATTTTGACACAGTGATCCCTGAAAAATCCCAAAGTATAAAAGCCAACCCCATAGATTCTCCTCCTGAAAAACTCCAAAGGAATTAGTCCCTACATCCTCTTACCATTCATTGTGTTTTTCTACTAACTTCCTATCAACCACCATAGTGTGTATGCCTTCAAAATAAATATACTTGTACTACATAACCCAACAACTATACATTTCCATCACTCAACACAAAGATTTTGTACACACCACACACATTCATTTCTATCAACCTTTAGCAAGGCTAAAAACTTTTCTCTAAATCCATCAACCCCCAAACACACCAAACTCCCCAACACTAATTACTTTGCATCTATTTTTGTTCATCCTCTATCTCATAATGAGCCCCTACATTCATCTGGTAAGTTTTAAAGCCTAAAACCACCTAAGGTAAGAGAGGTTGATCTTTTTCCAATAAAATTTCTTCAACACTTGTTAATGAAAGTGCACTTTTAGCTAGTTTTTCCACCTCACCATTCCCTTTGCAATAAATATGACAAATTTTGAAGCAATTAAAACTATGTTACAATTCCCTTTTGTATTCAATTAAATTAAGTAAATGCCATGCAAGTGGAGAACCATATTTGATAGCTTCAATCACAATACTTGAGTCACCTTCTAGATGAGCATTATTAATATTTAAGAATTTGCAAATCTTAACAGCCAACAAAGTTACTTGAACTTATGCCATATTGTGTGTTCCATCGTGAAGCCTCATTCTAACCTTAATGACAACTCCACCTTATGAATTCCTTACTATTACTCTTGCATGAGATGGACCTAGGTTATTGATTGTTGCACCATCAAAATTCTCTTTGAACCACCCTAGATCAGGAGGTAGCCACCTTACTTTTTCTCTATCATCACCTTTATTCAATCTAGAATTCTTCATCCAATATCTAAACTTTAGACCTAGTCAACACCTTTGCATTGCACTATCCCATGAAGAAAAGGGATAAAAGGTTTAATGAAGGCATCCATAGCATTCGTTGTTTCTATAATATGCTACATCCAATGTCCCACATGGCCTTTTAAAATCTTTAGCCTTACCCTAAAAGATTCTTTGATTCATCCCTTTCCATAATTTCCATATTACAATAGAGGAAATTATGACCCAAAGTTTAGCAAAGGTAGAATGCTTATCCAAAATTGGTCATGATGCAAAAAAAATTGAAATACAATTTGGAAAGGGGCTCTACCATGACATTTTTAGCTTGATCTAATCTCAGCAAGCCTAAGCCATATTACAACGAACCAATAAATGATCCATGTCTTCAAAAGATTTATAACATAACACACACATTATGGGGCCTACAAAGCCATGTTCCTTCCTACTTTATCTTGTAAGAACTCTACCCTAAATAATCAACCATGCAAAGGCCCAAACTTTATGAAGGAAATGTCTACTCCAACATAATTCATAGGGCCAATCCATCTATACATGATTATTAGCCAGTAATAAGTGACCCAACTTTACTAAATAATTACTGATCTTAGCAGCACACTAGAATAATCGATGATCCTTATTATAAACCAACATAGGACAATCTTTGAAGATCTAAACCATAAATTGTTGTTGAGCAACATATTTTAAAGATCTAGGATCCTTCCAATTTTTTTTAGGCCTATAGGAGAGGGGTAGTCCTCCACATAGTTGCATAGTTTCTCTCCCCATGCATTCTTTATCATTTCCAACACTTCCTAGTAATCATCGTTAGTAGCAAGGCATGGAATCCCATTCCAAGAATCCCTCCAAAAAGATATCATCTCCCCATTACCCACGCTCCATGAAAGGTGGTCAAGAATCAGTTCTCTACATTCAAGGATAAAATTCCAAATAATAGAACCCTTTGGAGGATTAAGCCCCTTTGGAGGATTAAGCACCATATAGATCCTTGAATTATCCCTTGAGTCCAGATATTTAGCCTTCACTATTCTAACCCATAAATGATTGGGCTAAGAGAAAATTTTCCACACTATTTTAGCCTCTAAGTCTTGTTCATAAGCTTCCAATCCCAACACCCTCATATTTCTTTGGTTTATAGATCCTATCCCATGCCACATGGGGGATTTTATCCTCTTCACAATTCTCATTCTAGAGGAGTTTCCTCATCCTACTTTCAATATATCTAAGTACCTTTAAAGGTAATTTCAAACATCTCATAGAATAAACAGGAATAGCTAAGATAACAGATTAAAGAAGAAGGATCTGACCAGCATAGGATAACCACTTATCTTTCCACCCCTCCAACTTCTTTACATAGTTGTCGATGAGATCTTTCCAAATATTTTCCTGAGAAGTGATTTCAAATAAAGGTATACCCAAGTACTTGCATGGGATCTTTCCTATCTTCATGCCTAGGACACCACAAATCTAGAGTTGCCTATGTTGCTTCATGTTGAGAAGAAAACCTTTGAATTTTCCCACTTAATGTTTTGCCCAAAGGCCTTAGAATAGCTATCCAAAATAGATATCATAATTCCTGCCTCTTGAATAGGAACTTCACCCATGAAATAAGTGTCATCAACAAATTGAAGATGCATATTGGGATCCATATTTTTTGCAACTCTAATGCCTTTCCAAGAACCATTGCTTGCCCACCTCTTAATAATCTTCCTAATACTTCAGCAAGAATGACAAAAAGAAAAGGAGAAAAGGGATCACCTTGGTAGATCCCAGTTGAGGTTTTAATGAAACCTTGAAGGTTTCCATTCACAAGAATTGATAACCTTGGAGTGTTGATACAACTATTAATCCATCGCACCCACTCTAGAGAAAAACCAAACTGCAACAAAACATCCAAAAGAAAATCTCTATTAACATTATCATAAGCTTTTTAGATATCAAGTTTGATCACCATCTTACTAACTTTTACAAATTTTACTGTGTCTATTACTTCGTGAATCACCACTACACCTTCAAAAAATGACCTATCAAGCACATATCTACTTTGCTCCTCCAAAATGACTGAAGGAAGCACCTACTTAAGTATGTTGGCAATGCTATGAATTTATAAACTATATTACAAAGAACTATGGGGCAAAAATCATGAAAGGAATCAGCCTCATTCCTTTTAGGACTCAAAGAGAAAAGGTTGTTGTTAAGATTTTTGTGAATGAAACCATCAACCCTTGACTCATCAACAACATCCCATAGATCATCACCCAAAATTTTCCAAGCTTGCTAGAAAAAACTTGTTGGGAAGCCCCAAACCTAGAGCTTTCTCCCCCAAGACTGAATAGTGTGGATTTAGCTTCCTTTTTTTTATTGATTTCAATAAGAATGCATTCTACTCCACAAACACACACTTGGGAATAACATCTACAAATACCTCACCACCTTCAAACTTTTGCACATCTTTTGCAAATATTGAGGAAAACAATCTAACAGCCTCCTTATTGATATCCTCCCCATTATCCAGCAAATTACCATTAGAATCTTTTATGGAGAAAAATTTAATTTTAGCCTTTCTCACTTTCATAGAGTTATGGGAAAATTTTGTATTGTGATCACCATCTTGTAGCCAAGTTTCCCTATATTTCTATCACCAAAGAATTTCCTCCCTAATAAGAATTTTTTGAATAAGATTCCTTTGATGCTAATTCTTTCAAAAAATATTGATCTCTCATACCATGTTCAATTACTTTCTTGTTGAGAAATTCTAACTTAGATTCAAGTCTAAATTTCTCAGCAAACACAATTTTGAATTCCTCCCTATTCCACACTTTCAACTCTTACTTCAAGAATTGAAGTTTTTTGAAGAAAATAAAGGATTCCTTCCACATGACTGCCAAGACACCTAAAGCTCCTTATGGTTCCACAAAGGAGTACTTCCACTGTGGAAATTATCTCCCAAAAGCCTCACAACTTACACCTACTAACTTTATTTCCTATAAAAACACCACCTCCAGCCTAATCTGATCAAGACATCTCTTGATCAAACAAACCTTGTCAGGGGCATTGTTTCCCTTGGCATTCCATGATAGGAGTTTCATTATTGTCAGGAAAAGGCATAGACTTTTCCTGATCTCAACAATTTTGTTCAATCTTCTACACAACCATCCACCTCACACTTAGTCCTATTAGATTTCCAACCCCATTTCTTCTTCCCTATATTAGGTTTGGAAATGGTTGAAAAAGTCTAATTGATCTACCTATGTCCAACACATCCTCTAAGCTCAAAGGTTCATTGTCCCCATCATCATCTGATAAAGAAAATCTCGACTCTGAACCAAGGCTATTACAACCACTATCTCTGCAACCTTCCATCAAATCCAGAATTCAAATAGGAGAAATATGAATGTCTTTGAAAACCACTTCATCCATTTGCACTTTCTCAAGGATACTTTGTGAGTCCACAAAGTCAAGGTTAACTAGATTTGCCTCCATCTCCTTCTCAATCTTCCCACAAGCCCTCGAATGCACTCTATCCTTCAAAGTTTGGAAAGTATCAAGAATGATAATCAAAGAGACTCTAAGCCCTTCTTGAGCATCATTTTTTATCTCTTTTTTTGCCCCAAATTCCTAGGTAAGGTCAACCACTTGCAAGGGAAGTAAGGAAACATTTTGAACCCCCTCAAAGGCAGTGGCATGTGTCTCTTTCACCACCTAAGTAGAAAAAAATAGCTCTCCATCCTGAGTGAAGGATTGTTTAACCAAGTCATCCTTGATATTGACACAACTGCATATGACTGAAGCATCAATGAATTCTTGAGACTTATCCAAAATCATTTTATATTCATCCTATAATGAACACCAATCAGATTTACCTAGTTGTTATGTTAAGGCTTTAATCAAATCTTGTCATCTATCAAAAAAAAATAGCTCTCTGTCCTGAGTCAATGATTGTTTAACCAAGTCATCCTTGATATTAACACAACTGCATATGGTTGAAGCATCAATGAAGTCTTAAGAATTATCCAAAATCATTGCATATTCATCCTATAATGAACACCAATCAGATTTACCTAGTTGTTATGTTAAGGCTTTAATCAAATCCTGTCATCTATCAGATTCCAATCCTTTCCCTTTAGGATTCACTCTAACTTCACCAATACCTTCCTTTGCATTCTCAATCACCACCTACTACCTTCATTCCCCTTTGGTTGAGCCCATGACCACATGAGTGGGGATCACATCACAATCTTGCACTTTTACTAGTATTTTGGGGTAAATTGATATATCTACTTGGTCTACCATACATCTTGATTCAATAAAGGAACCTATTGAGTCTCTAATCAATATCAGAGTCTCATTTTCCCAATATTAATATTGATAAATATCATAGCCATAGCCAAATCCCCATTTCTTTCACTTTCTCCTTCTCTGGATCAGAATTGCATACCCATTCTTTTACAAATAGTCTTTTTCCTTCGATCATATAAGGCCTACCATTTAAGACATGAAGCTTGTCTTCTTTTGAGGGGCATATTACCAATACAAAATCATTAGAGAGCATTTTAAACACAAAGGCATTACCCTAGTTTTGTGAGAACCAATGTTGTATCATGGAAAGAGATGGCTAGTGACCAGTCCATTTCATGAAGACAATCCTATCTGTTAGAGTAATAAAGTATTTTCTTATTGATTAAATCATATTGATTTAATTATTAAGTCTCTTATTATCTCTAGTTTACTTAGGTTAAACTTTGGGCATTTAATAATTAATTATTTTATTAATTATTATCATGCAACCTAGGTTAGTTACTTATTAGGGTTTTGATCTCCTTTTATAAGGACTGATCTCTTTGTAATTTATTAATTCACTTTTGATAATAGAAATCTTTTTTTTGCTCATCAAGAATGTCTCATCTATGGATCTGGGAATTCCAGCCTCCATAGATTTTGCTTCTCTCTTTCTATGATAGGTGTTTGCATGTAGGTGATTCTTGGGAGATGTAGGGTTGATCTTTCATCAACTTCAACATAGTATCAGAGCTCCAAATATTTATGCCTCTATTTTGTTTATGACAAGTTTGGCTTGGCTTTCATATCTATGTTTTCTCTTTTAGAGGGTTTTATTTTTTAGAGTTTTTTGTATTAAATCTAGGGGATCACCATTTTTCGGTGCACTTTGAGCCCAAACGGACCTCACAGTTGAGCTTAGAGAACCCAAAACCTCTTATTTTCATATAACATTTGTCCAATTTGTACATAGTTGAAATCTGAGGCAAAAAAATTATTACTCCCCAATTTGGCACATTCCCAAGATGACAATTTTATGATTTTTGGTACGCAAATCAAAAAAATTGGGCATGTAAATGAAGTTTTTTGTGTAAAAATTAGAATTTTTCACACAAATTGATATTTTTGGTGCACAAATTGAAAGTGTTGGCACACATCTCGACATTTTTGCATGCAAATTGAGATTTTTAAGTGCAAAAATTGAGATTTTTTTACATAAATCAAGGCAATTTGGTATAGAAATAAAATTTATCTTGGCACGAATCCTAAGGTAATTTATGGTACTGGTGGGCATGCTTCTTGAGACAATCTGACATGGATCCTGAGGTAATGATTTTTTTGCCCTTTTAGCACTTTTTTGACCTACATATGGTCTTTTGGTCGTAACTTACTCTTCTGGACTCCATTTTTTGCAAACAAGATATCGTTAGAAAGTTTATTTAAAGCTTGTCATGATGGTGCAGTTTATTTTGACTTTTGAAGATGTTTGGTTGCCTTTGTATGCACTCAAATTTAGAGGTTCTATTTTGCACTCTAGGAGACATATTTGGAGACATTTTATTTTCCAGATTTTGCTCCGAACACATCTCATTTAGTTTTTTTTTTTTTTTTTGGCATTCTGGTGGATATTTTTGTTGTTTCAAGTCCAATGATTGATTTTGTTGCTTCAGATGATTTTTCATGGGTTGTACTATCTCTTGTATCAGTCTTATGTCTCTTTTTTATCTTTCTTGACATCTTGTTGTAGTATTTAATGCACTAAGATAAAGTGACACTCTATTGCATTTTAGAATCTTATGCATCTTTGTGTTTTGTTATACTCACACTGTACTGCCTGCCCTCGTTTACCTTTTTCTAGAAACATTGTTGCTATTATTATCAGACTATGTTAGACTAGTTTTATGTTGATGGATTAGTAGCATTGTTTCAAGACTATCAGACACTATGTTATGGATTCAATTGATGTATGATGAGATTATTTAGACTCTACATTTCATGTATGCATGATGATTATTACATTGCTTTCAGTTATTGATGATGATTAGTTAGATGGTTTATTATCACGTGTTTTATTATGGATACTTACCCCATACTTGCATGTGTATGGTGTGTGTGTTTGTTCTTATGTATGGCATTTTTGATGTGGTTAAGGATGGGAGTCGTAGTCACCTGCTAGTCGGGATCTACACGATGCACCACTTCCTACCATTGCCTATTTAGCTTAGCATTATATATATTGTATGTACATGTGTAGTTTTTATGCAAGTTGCAGGTACCAAGTATCGACTTCCCTAAATTGCCAGGATGAGTGTACCCTATCACACTATCTCAATGGTAAGAGAGGGGAGATAAATTCTCAAGTCCAAATTCCAAACCCTTAAACCATTTGTCCTAGAGAGATGGGACAAGTATCTGGATATTTTACCTTTTGAATGTGTCAGATGACATAATTCGTGATTTTTAACCCTATAGACTGATATTGTATGAATTGTTCTATGATGGGAATTTATATTTTATCTTGGAGGTCTATGGTGAATTTTCTATTAATTAAGTCTAAATTAAAAGATTTAATTAATAATTTAATTATTTGGGAAAAATTAATATAAAATCATGATCTTTGATATTTTGATTATAATTAATTAAATGAGAATTAATTGAGAAAAAAAATTAAATAAAAGAAATTAGAAATTAAAATTAATAATAATAATAATAAAATAATAATAAAGTAATAAATAAATAATAATAATAAAAGTAATAAAAGAATTAAAATTATAATTATAAGCTTGCCTAGGAGTAAACGCACCTTTTGATTGCACATATGTCAACAACACAGGAGTTAGTGCACCAATTAAGCACATGGTGTCTACAACCTTATGACTCATCTAGAAGGTTGGAATAGACTCATGCTTAGTTGTCAACACCTTCTGGTTGTTTCTAGAGACATTCTAGGTGCTTCCGGAGAGTTCTTTATATTCAGGCACTCCTAGAGGCTTAGGGAGGACGTTTGGAGAGCATTTTTGGAGGACTCGGGAATGTGGGAGAAGGAAGGAGCTTGCTTTGCAGTTTCTAAGGAGAAGCGGATTAGCATCAGTATCCGAGTAAACACTTGTGATTTTGCCCATGTTATTTTCGCTTCTTGCATTCTTGTCTTCTTCGTGTCTTCTGAATGCTTTTTGAGGATTTACATATCTTGGTTGCATGAAACTTTCATATGCCTAGATCCAATGAAATTATCGGGCTAGGATCAAAATTTATAATCAAACCCATTAGAAGAATTATTGAGTAAATTTAGAGAACAAAGGTTATATAGGAAAATTCTTAAAATTAGAAGCCTTTTTTTTTAAAAACATTATGTATATGTTCTCTATAGAAATATACATGTTTATATATTTCAGATTTGCATACAAAGGTTATATAGGAAAATTCTTAAAATTAGAAGCCCTTTTTTTTTAAAAAATTATGTATATGTTCTCTGTAGAAATATACATGTTTATATATTTCAGATCTGCATACATATTTATTTATTTATTTATTTATATATACATACATATATATATATATACATATATATATATATACATATATATATATATATACATATATATATATATATAATTTTATATATACATATATATATATATATGTATGTATATATATAGATACAAATTTATATATATACATATGTATATATATACACACTTAAATATATATATATATATATATATACATACATATATCTTTATTTATTTATTGACAAATCGAATGTTTTATCGCAGTGTGAAAATTTATATATAAGAAATCGACTCATGATTCATGTATGAGGAAAGCGTTTTAAAAATGCTATAAAAAAAGTATATAATAAAATAAAGGGGGGGTGGATTTACCCACCCTCGACCCTCCTTCCATCATAAGTAATGATAGGTGGTCATCGTACCGTTGTTGCAGGTACTGCGACTGCCATCGTAGGCCCTGCGATAGGGTACCAACCACACGCCCCTTTTTAAATATAACGACAGCGAAGTTAATAATTTATGCAGTGATTTAAATTGCTTCTAAATCATTTTAAAACAATAATGATATGCATTACGAATTGCAGGTTATATGAATCAGATTTATAATTTGATTTTTATGAGATAATTTCATATATTGCATTTTATATTTTGTGTGTGTGTGTGTGTGTGTGCGCGCGCGCATTACATTGATAGAATTTTTAATATTCAAGTTATTTTAAAATTATAAATAATATAGTTTTTGATCTATTTAAGGTTAATTAAAGGTTATGATATTTAAGTTATCTAATAATTTAGTCCTCCTCAAAATTGTAAATTGAGATTTTGGAAAAAAATGATAATTCATTATCAAAATAAGAATAACGTATAATTCCTAGAACATTTAGAAAATTGAGTTCTAAGAGTTAGAGGGAAAAACTTTAGTCCATCAAAAAAATACATGGGTTAGGAAAAACGTACATATGTCCCTCTACTCAATATCTAAATTTGAAAACGAAAACTAAGACCTCCACACACTTAATTCAACTATGTAATAAACCAAAACATGTGCTTGCATTGTGTTTTCTCTATGCTATCTATTTTGGGTTTTGGGTTGACTAGTGTTAACCAGTTATAGGACGTCTACTAGAGGCTCGGGGGTTATGATTGTGATGTCTTGATTTTGATCTTTATAAACCCAACCATGGTTATGTGATGGTATGATCTATGACATATCTGTATTTATTGATTGTTAATGCTTTCTAGTCTTCTTGTGTGAAGCTGAGATTCATATGTATGAGACACTTAACCATTTTGAGTCATTGATCAATTATACTTGAGTTACTTTTCAATCATTTGATGGAATTGAAATTGTTATCTGATCTTGATGATATCATGTTGTGACATGTTTTGACTCAACCTTTTTGGAGTCTTCGATCAGTATTATTTTGAGATACTTTTGGTTGCTTATTAAGAACCAATAATTATTGTGATTACCAGGGATACCTTCAGTTGCCAATAGAGAACTGTTGTGGTCATGATTATCTATGATGCTTTTCAGTTAACTCATGGAGATTTGATGTTTATATTGTGGATTATCTTTTGGTATTTTGAGATTTATGATTCCATGAGCTTAGGGTAGGTTATCTACTTGTAGTGACAGGAAGTGGCTTGCAATGGGGGTCGGGGCCCTAAGAGGCTACTAGGGTAACTCATTGTAAGTTTCCTTAATAAGTGAAAACATTCACACCTAATACTGACTTAATGAACCTAAAAAGATAATTTTTTTGTTCTCGCCCATGCCTCGAGTGCTAGTACAAACTAGGATGGGAGTAGAGAGAATGCTTGGTTGCGACCTTGCATTCCGTAGTATGCCTCCTCTATATGAGAGGATACTAGTGGCTACACAGGGATCACTAGGGGGTTGGGGTCTATTGGGAGACTACCAAAGTAACTCTAGCGTGATCCATGCGACGACACTTTCCCACTTGTATAGTAGGTTTCCTACATGTCATTGTGTGCCTCTGGGAATTAGATGTCGAATTTGTGTTGGAACCTTTGAGTTAGTATACTTTAAGGATTCCTTGACTTAGAGAGTATTTATTCTATGTGATTTGAAAACCTGTTTGGGACTTGAGATTATCTCCTCAGCGCAGTGGGAGTGGACCATTTAGGTTCCACGCAGTCGGGTGGTAGTGCTTATCACTCTTATCATTTGAGATCCATTCGGAACACCGTAGTTGATGCATTCATGATTATGATGGTGGACATGTATCCTTATATTGATGATTTGCATATGTTAGATGATGATATCTTATGCTTTACTTTGTATATTAGATTAATTTTTGCATATGATGTAGTATGATTTAGGAGTGACATTCCTACTATGTTAATACCGATGATCTCTTTGGTGATTTGGAATGTTATGCACAGAGGGATGGCTAGGTCCCACGATGGTCTAATGATGTTATTAATAGTTGGGAGGAACCCCGCACTTAGATATTTATATTGATTACTTATGGTTATCTCTTATGATGATGTATCATGTATGATGTATGGTTTCATTTATGTTGTTGCATCATGGATTAGATTTAGAATGATGATATACTTTATTTCACATATGTATATTCTTTTAAGCCTATCATACCCTGTGACATGTACAGTGGATAATTGAGCAATCGGAAATGTAATTCAAAAAGGACACTTGCATATTGTTTAGAACATTGGATTTATCATTATTATTTGATGGGGATGTGATGTTAGATGAATAGTTAATTTAGATGTAATTCAACGTTGAGGGATCCATAAAGAATGTAACCTATTATGTATGTTTATGTTTACTTTCATTTGGATTGTTGCTATTGCTTCCATTATTGTGTATAAGTTGTAAATGGTTTTTACTTTCATGATTTTTATTTATTTTTTTAAACGCTACCAAACTTAGTGAAACTTTAGGTTAATTCTTTGGATCCCTTGGTAGGGCGTTACATTTGGTATCAGAGCCCGAGTTTCTACATTGGGAGCTTTGGGTATTTTGGAACAAAAAAGGACTTTAAACTTTTATGTGTATCTCTTTCAAATTTGAAACTAGGTGAACTAAAATAGAACCTAAAACTGTTACTTGCATATTTTTCATACTTCAACACTTAGGTTTCATACCTAAAAATTTTACTTTTGAAATTGAACTTAGTCTATTGCAAACATGTGTCTTTTGGTTGTAATAGTACTTTGTACTATTGTAGGATGGTATCTAGGACTAGGTCTTATGTTAGAGGTCGTGGTAGAGGTCGTGGTAGAGATCATGGTCATGGTAGAGCTATCAGTGTCCATGAGTCTGTCCATGGAGAATCTTCTCATGGAGAGAGCAGAGAAGAGCACGCTAGTAAGCAGGAGGAAGAGAGCCGTAGAGAGGACCAAGCTGAGTCTGAGGAGGTTGACTTGAGACAGATGATGCAGACCATTCTTGATCGTCTACCTCCTGCTCATGAATAGCATAGAGCACATCAGACAGAACAAGAGCATAGACCCAAGTCTAGGAGCCCTCGGAAGGATCGACAGAGATCCATTGTTTCTACTCAGATGGACCTTTTGAGATCCAAGGTCAAGCCCTTTAATGGGCAAGGTTCTAGATATGTGGTTGAACAATGGCTTATCACCCTTGACAGGATATTTTCTATGCAAGACTTTGATAGTAATGTTAAGGCAAGATTCGCCATTACCAATTTGGAGAATTTTGGGGCCACTTGGTGGACAATTGAGGAAAAGAAGCTGGGTATTCATATGAGCAGTGTCACTTGGGAGCTATTCTTAGAGAGTTTCTGCAAATGATTCCTACCAGAGGAATGGAAGCAGCAAAGGGCAGATGAGTTCCATAATCTCAGGCAGTATTCTATGACTATGAAAAAGTATGAGCGCAAATTCTACGAGCTCATGTCCTTTTTAGGATTCAGTTAAAATTCAGCTCAATTGACACAGCACTTCATTAGAGGTTTGAACAACTGTATAATTGGGGGTGTCAAGGTATTTGAGCCAAAAACCCTCAAGGATGTGGTACGACGAGCCATCCTTGTTGAGAAAAGTGTCAACCTTGGTCAGGGAGGTTTTGTAGGAGCACCAACAGCATCAGGATCTAAAGGCAACTACAACTCAGGTGGTAACAGGAAGCCTCCTTTTTCTAAGGGGAAATAGTTTCATCAGCAGTCTCAGTAGACACAATAGCAGAAGGGTTCAAACAGTCAAACTCAAGGTGGTGGAGGAGGTTCTAACTCCAAGAAAAACCGCAATGCTCAGCACAATAAATGTAATCAGCCCAATTAGCCAGCTCAGAGCAGTCAGACTTTTGTTAGCAGGAACAGTCGTCAGCAGTCAAATGCACCACCTACGGGAAGAGGATCTGGCAGAAATACAGGATGTTTTTCATGTGGGCAAATTGGACATTTTATAGCTCACTGTCCACAGCGAGCACCTCAGTATTCAAGCCCTAGGCCAACAACATCTGAGCCTACAGTAGGAGACGTAAGAAGAGCTCATAGAGTGTTTGCAGCAGTAGATCACCTTCATGCTAATCATTAGGAAACAATGGTTGAAACCATAGAAGCTATTCGAGTTACATCTCTTTCAGTGTTGTTTGATTCAGGAGCTACAGATTCATTTATTTCTCCATCTATAGTTGTTAAATGTAAGATGGATGCAGTGAAGCAAGATCGTGGTTGGCAAGTGGAACTAGCCTCAAGTATTAAGGTCTCCATAGATTCTGTAGTTCATAAGTGTGGGCTTAGTCTAGGAGGATTTGATACTGCAGTTGACCTTCGGGTTATACCCCTTGGTTCCTATGATGTGGTTTTGGGTATGGACTGGCTTGGATCTCACAGAGCTAGTATAGATTGTAGGAAGAAGATTATAATGTGCCAAGATGACCAAGGGAATGATGTGAAGATTTTTGGGATACCAAGGCCTATATCTTTATGAATGATTTCTACTATGCAACTGAAGTGGAGTTTCCGGAAGGGATGTCAAATATTTGCTATTATGGTAAATGATCTTGATGAGGAAGATCTCGTAAGGAAGACTTTAGATCACCTGATTTTACAGGAGTACGCAGATGTCTTTCCAAGTGAGATTCCAGGCATGCCTCCGAAAAGGGACATTGATTTCAGCATTGATCTAATTCCTGGAGCGGAGCCTATCTCTAAAGCTCCTTATTGTATGACTACACAGGAATTCGGTGAGTTGCATCTTCAAGTAGAGGAACTTTTGGCCAAAGGGAGCATTTGACCTAGTGTGTCACCATGGGGAGCTCCAGTGCTCTTTGTGAAGAAGAAAGACGATTCTTTGCGCCTTTGTATTGATTACAGACAGTTGAATAAGATGACAATTAAGAATAGGTATCCTCTACCTAGGATTGATGACTTATTTGATCAGATCAAGGGAGCTACAGTATTCTCCAAGATTGACCTTAAGTCAGGATACCACCAGCTTTGCATCAAGGAAGCTGACATTCACAAGACCGCCTTTTGAACTTGCTATGGGCATTATGAGTTTACAGTGGTACCTTTTGGGTTGACTAATGATCTATCAGTTTTCATGAGTTTGATGAATGGAGTGTTTCGATCTTATCTTGACAGGTTTGTACTTGTGTTTCTTGATGATATATTGATATATTCTAAGACTCAAAAGGAGCATGAGGAACACCTACGATTGGTATTACATTGCTTGAGAGACAATTAGCTTTATGCCAATGCAGCTAAGTGCGAATTCTTCAAACCAAAGATTCGGTATTTAGGGCATGTCATTTCAGGTGATGGTATTTCAGTGGACCCTGCAAAGATTCAGGCTATAGTAGATTGGCCTAAATCGACTAATGTGTCAAAGATTCATAGTTTCATGGGTCTAGCTGGTTATTATCGCAGATTTGTCCAAAACTTCTCCAAAATAGCGCATCCTATCACTTCCCTTCAGAGAAAAGGAAATAAGTTTTTATGGATAGAGAAATGTGAGGAAGCATTTCAGAAGCTCAATGAGCTTTTGACCAGTGCATCGATTTTAGCAATACCTGATCCAGAAGGAGATTTCATGGTTTGTACAGATGCTTACCTAGAAGGGATTGGAGCAGTTTTGATGCAGAATTGATGAGTGATTGTGTATGAATCACGCAAGCTCAAGGATCACGAGCTAAATTATCCTACACATGATCTTGAGTTAGCAGCAATAGTTCATGCTTTGACAAGGTGGAGACATTTCTTGTTGGGGCACAAATTCGAGCTACATAGTGATCATCACAGTCTTCAGTACATTTTCACTTAGCTTAATTTGAATGCTTGCCAAAGGCGATGGATGGAATTTCTATGTGAGTATGACTTTGAGGTAAAGTACATTCAGGGGAAGGAGAATGTGGTGGCAGATGCTTTGAGTCGCAGGAGACATGTGATATCATCTATGACTCTTAATGTTGATTTGAGGAGTCAAATTCTTCAGGCACTTTCTATAGATTCTTGGTACCAAGAAGTGTGCAGAGAAATAGATTCAGGAAGACCTTTGGAGGGTAAGTTTGCAAGCTACATCCGAGAGTCAGATGGTCTTTTGTGGTAATCAGGAAGATTTATGTGTCGTTACTAGATGAGCTTGGCATCTTGATCCTAGCAGAGGCCCATCGTACACCTTACTTGACACATCCTAGTGTCAAGAAGATGCATGCTGATTTGTGGAGTTTATTCTATTGGTCTTGGATGAAGCGAGACATTGCTGATTATGTGGTTGAGTGTCTTGAGTGTCAGAGAGTCAAGGAAAAACACCAGCACTCGGCAGGACTTTTGCAACCAAATCTCATTCCTTCATGGAAGTGGGACATCATCTCTATGGACTTCATTGTAGGATTACCTATGACTGTTTGTCGTCATGATGTTATCATGGTCACTATTGATCGATTGACTAAGGTGGCACATTTTTCACCAATCAAGTCTTCCTATACAGTAGCTTTTGTAGCTAATGTCTTCATGCATGACATTGTGAGATTACATGGTATTCCCCGAAAGATCATTTCAAACAGGGACCCTGTATTCACATCCGCATTCTGGACATTGTTGCAGCATGAGCTTGGAGCACAATTGAATTTCAGTTTAGCATATCAACCGAAAATAGATGGTCAGACAGAGAGGGTGAATCAGGTTCTAAAACATATGTTAAGGATGTATGTGATGGATAGGCAGACACATTGGGAGGATTATCTCTACCTAGTGGAGTTTACTTACAACAACAAGTATCAAAGTTTTATTGGCATGGCACCATTCCAGGAGTTATATGGACATCCTTGTCATACGCCTTTGAGTTGGGACAGTCTTGAGGATCACATCATGTTGGGTCCTGAGATGCTTCGTGATATGGAGCAAAAGGTAGTGCATATCCGCGGGCACTTGACTACGGCACAGGATAGGCAGAAAAAGTATGTTGATGCACATAGTATAGATAAGCAGTTTGTTGTGGGAGATAAGGTTTTCTTGAGAGTGCATCCATGGAAGAGTTTGATCCGATATGGAAAGGGTTCAGAACTAGCACCTCGCTTTGTGGGACCATTCGAGATTCTTGAGAGGATTGGCCCAGTTTCTTACCACCTTGCTCTACCGCCCAACCTAGCTCGCATTCATGATGTTTTCCATGTTTCAGTACTTAGACAGTATATTCCTGATGTTATACATGTTCTTGATTGGAATGCATTGCAGGTAGAGGACAGGCAGCTGGCTTTGGAGCCGATTCATATTTTGAAGCAGCGGGAGTTGACCCTCAGGGGTCGAACCATAGAGCAGATAACAGTCCAATGGGACCCTACTGATGATTCTTTAGCTACATGGGAGGATGCAGCTAGATTACGAGAGTTATATCCCTACGTGTTTGTAGGCTTCCAGGAGTAAGCCTAATCCAAGGCGGGGTGGATGTAGTGCCTACCCTCGCTTATCATTTTCTGGACACATTGTTGCTTTATTATCGAACTGTGTTAGACTAGTTTTATGTTGATGGATTAGTAGCATTGTTTCGAGACTATCAGACACTATGCTATGGATTCAGTTGATGTATGATGAGATTATTTAGACTCTACATTTCATGTATGCATGATAATTATTACATTGCTTTCAATTATTGACAATGATTAGTTAGATGATTTATTATCACATGTGTTTTATTATGGATACTTACCCCATACTTGCATGTGTATGGTGTGCATGTTTGTTCTTATGTATGGCATTTCTGATGTGGTTAAGGAAGGGAGTCGTAGTCACCTGCTAGTCGGGATCTACACGATGCACCACTTCCTGCCATTGCATGTTTAGCTTAACATTATATATATTGTATGTACATGCATTATTTTTATGTAGGTTGCAAGTACCAGGTATCGACTTCCCTGAACTGCCAAGATGAGCATACCCTATCACACTATCTCAATGGTAAGAGAGGGGAGATGAATTCTCAAGTCCAAATCCCAAACCCTTAAACCATTTGTCCTAGAGAGATGGGACAAGTATCTAGATATTTTACCTTCTGAATGTGTCGAATGACATAATTCATGATTTTTAACCCTTTAGACTGATATTGTATGAATTGTTCTATGATGGGTTTTTATATTTTATCTTGGAGGTCTATGGTGAATTTTCTATTAATTAAGTCTAAATTAAAAGATTTAATTAATAATTTAATTATTTGGGAAAAATTAATATAATATCATGATCTTTGATATTTTGATTATAATTAATTAAATGAGAACTAATTGAGAAAAAAAATTAAATAAAAGAAATTAGAAATTAAAATTAATAATGATAATAATAAAATAATAATAAAGTAATAAATAAATAATAATAATAAAAGTAATAAAAGAATTAAAATTAAAGTTATAAGCTTGCCTAGGAGTAAACGCACCTTTTGATTGCACATATGTCAACAACACAGGAGTTAGTGCACCAGTTAAACACATGGTGTCTACAACCTTATGACTCATCTAGAAGGTTGGAATAGACTCGTGCTTAGTTGTCAACACCTTCTGGTTGTTTCTAGAGACATTTTAGGTGCTTCCTGAGAGTTCTTTACATTCAGGCACTCCTAGAGGCTTAGGGAGGACGTTTGGAGAGTATTTTTGGAGGACTCGAGAACGTGGGAGAAGGAAGGAGCTTGCTCTGCAGTTTGTGAGGAGAAGCGAATTAGCATCAGTATCCAAGTAGACACTTGTGATTTTGCCCATGTTATTTCCGCTTCTTGCATTCTTGTCTTCTTCATGTCTTTTGAATGCTTTTTGAGGATTTATATATCTTGGTTGCATGAAACTTTCATATGCGTAGATCCGATGAAATTATGGGGCTAGGATTAAAATTTATAATCAAACCCATTAGAAGAATTATTGAGTAAATTTAGAGAACAAAGGTTATATAGGAAAATTCTTAAAATTAGAAGCTCTTTTTTTTAAAAAAATTATGGATATGTTCTCTATAGAAATATACATGTTTATATATTTTAGATCTGCACATATATATATACACACACATTTATATATATACATATATATATATGTTAATGCTGTAATATAAAACTCTGCATGTGTGTGTGTGTGTGTGTGTGTGTGTGTGTGTGTGTGTGTGTGTGTGTGTGTGTGTGTGTATTTTTATTTATTTATTTATTTATTTATTGACAAATCAAATGTTTTATCACAGTGTGAAACTTTATATATAAGAAATCAAATCACGACTCATGTATGAGGAAAGCATTTTAAAAACACTATAAAAAAAAGTATATAATAAAATAAAGGGAGGGGCAGATTTACCCACCCTCGACCCTGCTTCCATCATAAGTAATGGCCGACAGTCGTCATACCGCTGTCGCAAGTACTGCTACTTTCGTCGCAGGCCCTACGACAGGGTACCGACCGCACGGCCCTTTTTAAATATAACGACAGCGAAGTTAATAATTTGCGCAGCGATTTAAATCGCTTCCAAATCGTTTTAAAACAATAATGATATGCATTACGAATTGCAGGTTATATAAATCGGATTTATAATTCAATTTTTATGAGATAATTTCATATATTGCATTTTATATATTATATTTGTGTGTGTGTGTGTGTGTGTGTGTGTGTGTGTGTGTGTGTGTGTGTATTACATTGATAGAATTTTTAATATTCAAGTTATTTTAAAATTATAGATAATATAGTTTTTGATCTATTTAAGGTTAATTAAAGGTTATGATATTTAAGTTATCTAATAATTTAGTCCTTCTCAAAATTGTAAATTGAGATTTTGGAAAAAATGATAATTCATTATCAGAATAAGAATAACGTATAATTCCTAGAAAATTTAAAAAATTGAGTTCTAAGAGTTAGAGGGAAAAACTTTAGTCCATCAAAAAAATACATGGGTTAGGAAAAACATACAAATGTCCCTCTACTCAATATCTAAATTTGAAAATGAAAACTGAGACCTCCACACACTTAATTCAACTATGTAATAAACCAAAACATGTGCTTGCATTGTGTTTTCTCTATGCTATCTGTTTTGGGTTTTGGGTTGACTACTATTGACCAATTATAGGACATCTACAAGAGGCTCGGGGGTTATGATTGTGATGTCTTGATTTTGATCTTTATAAACCCAACCATGGTTATGTGATGGTATGCTCTATGAGATATCTGTATTTATTGATTATTAATGCTTTCCAGTCTTCTTGTGTGAAGCTGAGATTCATATGTATGAGACACTTAACCATTTTGAGTCATCGATCAATTATACTTGAGTTACTTTTCAGTCATTTGATGGAATTGAAATTGTTATCTGATCTTGATGATGTCATGTTGTGACATGTTTTGACTCAACCATTTTTGAGTCTTTGATCAGTATTATTTTGAGATACTTTTGGTTGCTTATTAAGAACCAATGATTATTGTGATTATCAGGGATACCTTTAGTTGCCAATAGAGAACTATTATGGTCATGATTATCTATGATGCTTTTCAGTTGACTCATGGAGATTTGATGTTTATATTGTGGATTAACTTTTGGTATTTTGAGATTTATGATTCCATGAGCTTAGGGTATGTTATCTACTTGTAGTGACGAGAAGTGGCTTGCAATGGGGGTCGGGGCCCTAAGAGGCTGCTAGGGTAACTCATTGTAAGTTTCCTTAATAAGTGAAAACATTCACACCTAATACTGACTTAATGAACCTAAAAAGATAATTGTTTTGTTCTCACCCATGCCTTGAGTGCTAGTATAGACTAGGATGGGAGTAGAGAGAACGCTTGGTTACGACCTTGCATTCTGTACTATGCCTCGTCTGTATGAGAGGATACTAGTGGTCGCACAGGGATTACTAGGGGGTCAAGGTCTATTGAGAGACTACCAGGGTAACTCTAGCGTGATCCGTGCAATGACACTTTCCCGCTTGCATAGTAGGTTTCCTACATGTCATTGTGTGCCTTTGGGAATTAGATGTCGGATTTGTGTTGAAACCTTTGAGTTAGTATACTTTTAGGATTCCTTGACTTAGAGAGTATTTATTCTATGTGATTTGAAAACCTGTTTGGGACTTGAGATTATCTCCTCAGCGTGATGAGAGTGGACCATTTAGGTTCCACGCGGTCGGGTGGTAGTGCTTATCACTCTTATCATTTGAGATCCGTTCGGAACACCGTAGCTGATGCATTCATGATTATGATGGTGGACATGTATCCTTATATTGATGATTTGCATATGTTAGATGATGATATCTTATGCTTTACTTTGTATATTAGATTAATTTCTGCATATGATGTAGTATGATTTAGGAGTGACATTCCTACTATGTTAATACCAATGATCTCTTCGATGATTTGGAATGTTACGCACGGAGGGATGGCTAGGTCCCACAATGGTCTAATGATGCTATTAATGATTGGGAGGAACCGTGCACTTAGATAGTTATGTTGATTACTTATGGTTATCTCTTATGATGATGTATCATGTATGATGTATGGTTTCATTGATGTTGTTGCATCATGGATTAGATTTAGAATGATGATATACTTTATTTCACATATGTATATTATTTTAAGCCTATCATACCCTGTGACATGTACAGTGGATGATTGAGCAATCTGAAATGTAATTCAAAAAGGACACTTGCATATTGTTTAGAACGTTGGATTTATCATTATTATTTGATGGGGATGTGATGTTAGATGAATAGTTAATTTAGACGTAATTCAACGTTGAGGGATCCATAAAGAATGTAACCTGTTATGTATGTTTATGTTTACTTTCATTTGGATTGTTGCTATTGCTTCCGTTATTGTGTATAAGTTGTAAATGGTTTTTACTTTCATGATTTTTTTATAATAAAAAAATGCTACCAAACTTAGTGAAAGTTTAGGTTAATTCTTTGGATCCCTTAGCGGGGCGTTACACGCACTACATTATAGAATGTCTTGGGGGGTTTCATGTTGGCCATATTCATCATCTTCCATTGTTAAGTGGGTATTCCTTCCATGACATTAGCCTCGTGATGTGTCGATGACAAGTGCCATTATAGGTATTTGTACTTCTTTTGCACTCTCAATGTTTCCAGTTCTTCTTTCTGTAGAAGATATTGCATTCAATTTTAGTGTTCATGTCTTACCTCTCATCATTATAGGGGGGTTATGTTGGTTTAATTTTTTTCTTTGTTCGATAGAGTGAGCTATGTATTCAGTATTTGATCCTATGTACTAGGCAATTGTAGTAGCTGGATACCTATGCATTTCAGTGAGATGGATCATTTATCATATAGACATTCCTTCATTCTTGTTTTTGGAGGCCATGAAGATACCTTCCATCTTTAATTGATCATCTCTTCAGACTTGGTCTTCTCTACCTGATCATGTTCTATACAGTGGAGGTTCTTCAAATCAATAGTTTTGGAATGTTTGCAGCTTCATACTTCAATGATGTTCTCCATGATCATCATTTTGTTCCTATCTTCTGGAACATTCTTTCCATCTCTTTTTGGAGTAGGGTTTTTCCCATGTGGTTTTCTCTATTTCTCCTCTTTGCAGAGATTTGGTTGTGCTTGGGTACATCATTAGGCCTTGTTGCTAGGACCCATGTTTGCAGCTTCATACTTCAATGATGTTCTCCATGATCATCATTTTGTTCCTATCTTCTGGAACATTCTTTCCATCTCTTTTTGTAGTAGAGTTTTTCCCATGTGGTTTTCTCTATTTCTCCTCTTTGCAGAGATTTGGTTGTGCTTGGGTACATCATTAGGCCTTGTTGCTAGGACCCAAATTTACTTTTAGTACTTACTTTCTAAGTTTTTAGCTACTCTCTAAGTCTATCTTAAGGGGGATGTTAGAGTAATAAAGTATTTTCTTATTAATTAGATCATATTGATTTAATTATTAAGTCACTTGTTATATCTAGTTTACTTAGGCTAATCATTAGGCATATAATAATTAATTCTTTTATTAATCATTATCATGTAACCTAAGTTAGTTACTTGTTAGGGTTTTGATCTCCTTTTATAAGGACAAATCTCTTTGTAGTTTATTAATTTACTTTTGATAATAGTGATCTCTTTCTTACTCATCAAGAATGTCTCATCCATGGATATGGGAATTCTAGCCTCCATAGCTTTTGCTTATCTCTTTCTATGACAAGTTTTTGCATGCAAGTGATTCTTGGGAGCTATGGGGTTGATCTTTCATCAACTTCAACACTATCTTCCAAAAAAATTAAAGTTTCTTCCCATTCCTTATTATTAATAAGGACCAATGAAGCCTTCATCACTAGAACATTATTGTTGAGTTCTTCTAGAATAACTATTTCACATGATGATAGTTTTGGCCTCCAAAACATGTGCACTGTCTGATTGAACTTGAAACCTTTATCTCTCTCTCTCTCTCTCTCCCTCTCTCCCTCTCCCCTAAATTTATGTTTGTGATCTTCATCCCATCTATCCTAGCTCCAACCATGCATTCTCAAACCAACTCGTGGAAGCAGTTTTGGGAAGTAATGACCTTTAGAGTTTTGGAAACTTCTATTAACAAACATTTCCTAGGTTTGCCTATTAAAGGGCCATCTTGGTTGAAAAATCCCCCCTCCACTATTTCTAATTGGGAGACTACCAACACCATCCATTCTGCCCCTAGGTCGCTCTTGTAACCTTCCCTAACCACCGTTGTTCCACATTCATTGCAGAGCCATCGTAAATAAATATTCTTTTACTTAATTTTTAATTCTTAGAGTATATATATCATAATATTTGACTTGTTATTCTAATTATTTATTGAAGTTATTATTTATATTTATTTTGTGCTTCCATTACAAAGTATTATTTTGTATTTTATATTTCAAGTTTAATTATAATATATATAATATAGTTAGGTATTATATTATATTTATATTATGTAAGATAATTTTAAATGTTTATATGTTATTATGATATTTATATAAACATGTCAATTATTTATTCAATTTATATTTTAAATTATTTAATTAGATAATACTTTTTTATTAGGTTTAATATTATTATAACTCTATTATTTTATTTTTTATTTATCATTAAATCATATTTCAATGGGGAAATCACACCTCTAGAAACTTTTAAAAAAATATAATTGACAACTTTGGAGCTAGATTCCACATCCATTGTAACCATTCTTTTCACCTTTGCCAAAATGAAAGCATTTTGGAACACGATACTGCAGAAGCACTCTAGAACACAAGATTTGTACTCAACAAAGCATTATCCAAGAAGGATTTGTATTATATGTAACTACCATAATAGCATGTATGCAAAATGCAAAATTATAGATGAGGCATGTGATTTGTTTGTTAGATTGTGTCACAAAGATGATCTTATGTATTGTTGTGATTTAAAAATATGTTAGAATGGGTTTGTTGCTAGGGCATAAGGAGCTTTTAAGAAACTGTAACTAGTGGATGTAAAGACAGACTCCTTGACCTTGGCTAGCATACCCCTTTGCCTAGTGTTGAGGAGCTTTGGATCAATGAAATCAAAGTTGAAAAGGGATTTTTGTGGGATGTTGTAGTTACAAATTAGTAGGTAGACATGTTTCCAAAATGTGGACTCATAGACAAGGCATATGAATGTTTTGACAATCCCAAGGAGATTTGGTCCCATGGAATACAATGGCAACAAGACACATTTAGATTAGCATTAATTTTATGAAAAAAATATTTTTAGACTTAAAAAAGAAGTGCTTTAAATAATTTGATTTATTGAAAGTAGTTATTCAGCTTAAAATTTAGTTTTAGATTCCAAGAATAGATTGTACATATGTTTAATAATAAATATTTTAGAGAGATCAAATTTCCACAATCCATTAAAATTGTTGATAACTACTTTTGGATTAGATTGTGTTGAATTTTTAATCATCAACGTTTCAAATCACACTACACAATTCATCATCGGGATGAGAGAGCAAGAGTTGCAAAACAAAGTGAGTTGCAAATTGGGGCTAACTCCAAAGATATAGGGAGAGAGAGGGAGAGAGAGAGAGAGAGAGAGCAAACCAAGGGTGGAAACCCTAAAAACTAATATTTTATCTTAGTTTTTAGTATCTTAATAATTCATTGAACAACTATTACTTTAATATCTTAATAATTTATTTCAGTTATTATTAACAAATATGCAAAACTTGTTTATTAAGTTTGAACTTCAAATACAATTAAATTTGTATAATTATAACCAAACATATTAATCTTAATAATATTAAAAAATCTAATAACACATATCATCGTTGGGAATGTTAATCTTGTTTACTTATTGATTAAAACATTACCTACCAAACATATTAATCTTAATATTACTATAAAGAAAATCAAACTTTTTATTAAAATAAGTAAACAAGTTCAACGTGCCAAAACAACTATATGTACTATTGTGCAAGTCCATTCTCTCTACAAGACAAAATTCAAGGGGATAAAGGCTAAACAACATCTTTAAGTTCACAATGAATTCTCCCTATTATTCATATTTTCCTAAAAGCTAAACAATATCTTTATGTTTAAAAAATCATCAAAATTCAATTTATCATTTATTGGTTTTTTTTAATAAATTTGTAAAATTAAATATTAATTTGAAGTTTGAACTATTCAATTTTCAATCTTATAATCCAAGAAATAATTCTAAGATCTCATAGATTGTTTCATTGTAAAAAATATTAAAAGCTCTCATTTAATTTCGATCAATGAAAATGTGAACATATCATTTTATCAAAAAGTAATTCTATAACTATCTTTTAAAATTACCTTTATTATTTCTAAAGAAAGTTGTAATCACAATTCATAAATATGTTCTATCTTTTTGTAGTTTCGTTGATTTGTTCCTCTTTATAAGTCCTCATTGCACCTATAATTAATCTTTAATTTTACTTACTAGTATATAACTAATGAATGGTTCATAAGGCACAACACTTACTGAAGGTTTTGCAAATGGGGTTGCAAGCTTTGGGTTTAACCATGGAGGAAACTATGTAGTTAAGTGCACTCAAGCTGGAGTAGTACTAGGATGGGTGACCTCCCAGGATGTCCCGGTGCTTCACCCTTGTGAGCATCACCTAGATCCAATGAGTGCTAAGTGTTGCATTTATTCTCATGAGAGATGGGTTCACGTTGAATCACTACTCATGAAACATGGGTCAATGAATTTGACTCAAAATCACACAGTTAAATCCTGATAGCAATATCATAATTTGACTTGATGTGGAAATTGTCTCCTACTTATCAATTGATGAGCTTAAGGGGCTTTCTAATGAATGGTTCATAAGGCACGACACTTGGTGAAGGTTTTGCAAATGGGGTTGCAAGCTTTGGGTTTAACCATGGAGGAAACTCTATAGTTAAGTGCGCTCAAGCTAGAGTAGTACTAAGATGGGTGACCTCTCGGGAAGTCTCAGTGCTTCACCTCTATGAGCATCACCTAGATCCAATGAGTGCTAAGTGTTCCATTTATTCTCATGAGAGATGGATTCATGTTGAATCACTACTCATGAAACATGGTTCAATGAGTTTGACTCAAAATCACACAGTTAAATCCTGATAGCAATATCACAATTTGACTTGCTGTAGAAATTATCTCCTACTTATCAATTGATGAGCTTAAGGGGCTTTCTAATGAATGGTTCATAAGGCACAGCACTTGGTGAAGGTTTTGCAAATGGGGTTGTAAGCTTTAGGTTTAACCATGGAGGAAACTCCATAGTTAAGCGTGCTCAGACTGGAGTAGTATTGAGATGGGTGACCTCCCAGGAAGTCTTGGTGCTTCAATCCTATGAGCATCACCTAGATCCAATGAGTTCTAAGTGTTCCATTTATTCTCATGAGAGATGGATTCATATTGAAACACTACTCATGAAACATGGGTCAATGAGTTTGACTCAAAATCACACAGTTAAATCCTAATAGCAATATCACAATTTGACTTGTTGTGGAAATTATCTCCTACTTATCAATTGATGAGCTTAAGGGGCTTTCTAATGAATGGTTCATAAGGCACAACACTTGGTGAAGGTTTTGCAAATGGGGTTGCAAGCTTCGGGTTTAACCTTGGAGGAAACTCCGTAGTTAAGCGCGCTCAAGCTGGAGTAGTATTGGGATGGGTGACCTCCTGGGAAGTCTTGGTGCTTCATCCCTATGAGCATCACCTAGATCCAATGAGTGCTAAGTGTTCCATATATTCTCATGAAAGATGGATTCATGTTGAATCACTAATCATGAAACATGGGTCAATGAGTTTGACTCAAAATCACACAATATAATCCTGATAGCAATATCACAATTTGAATTGTTGTGGAAATTATCTCCTATTTATCAATAAATGGATTCATGTTGAATCACTACTCATGAAACCTGGGTCAATGAGTTTGACTCAAAATCACACAGTTAAATCCTGATAGCAATATCACAATTACTAGTATATGTTACATTATTTTTAAGCATTTCTTAAAATTACACTAATTATTTTTTATTTCTAATGAAGTGCAATCCCGAATCACAAAACAAATATAAGAACTTTTAAATACCGCAGGAATGGCAAAAAATTAATGCCCGTTGGGTTTTATTGCTTGCTTTGTTAGTTATGCCATCTCGTTGAATGTCATATGGGGTTGGCATGGTGTGTTAGACATTGGGTGTGGCTATCCTCCCTACAAATTGCACCATTGACTAAATTTCAAAAAAACGAAGACACGATGAATTTTTTTGAAATTTTCAACATTTGATCTTCATTATCTATATATTTTGTGATAAAAAACAACAAAATTTTTGAAAATTTTGCTTTGCATTACGAATCTGAAAAAGAATCATGTTTGACTTTTTTTTGTCTTTAGTACATTTTGTCTGAAAATTAGCTAGCACCTTAAACATCTACATGCATAACCACATTACCATTTATTTAGCATAACCCAAAAATATATATCCTTATTATATATCATCTGTCAAAACAAATAAATATATTTATCCATCCAGCAATTGTTCTTTCCTCATGAGCTAAATTTGCATACCACTTTGAAGATTTTTATGCAAAAACATATTATATTATACCAAATTTTTTTTTTTCGTTGTATTCTTTCATATGGAGGATAATCATAACTGTACTGGGACCATAGAAGTAACCAACAAGGAGGCGTTCGGAAATCTAGAACAGGGACCATAGAAGTAACCAACGACCTAAAGTTCAAACACCACACCAGACTCGCTGGACTATTCACCCGATAGAAACAAGTATTCACTAGTCAACTATAGCTCTACAAAAACAAGTGTTCGCTGGTGAATTATAGCTCTACAAAAACAAGTATCCACTAGATAACACTTGGTTGAATAGAAAAATTAAATAAACTTTATGTAGGCTCAAGAAATTTCACACTTCGATAAAGAGTTCAGTGTAGGGAACATAAGGATTGCTTTTGCAGGTGACCGGCTCACATGTAAACTTTGGGGCAGTGTGTTATTGAAACTTTCTGACCCAGAGGTTCTGCAAACTTTCCTGTAAATTTACCATATTCAATGCAAAAAATAATCGGTCTTTGTTTCCGAAATGCCGTGTTGCAGAAGCGTCTGTTATAGGTACAGACGAGTGTAAATAATAATCTATATTTGGGCGGGAAAGAATTCAATCACATTTTACAGAATGGGAGAACCAGAAAGAAATGAAGATGATGAGGAGATCTGGGCGTTAAGATCTCACATGTATTTACGGCAATTGGGTGCTCCACAGTTGCATGGATCTTTATCAGATTCTGGAGCGGCACCAAATCTGTAGTCAAAATTCAATTCTTCCCCTGCTTTAATATCTCTGGCAGCAATCAGTTCAATGTGGTCTTCGCCATCGATTACCTTTGCACTGAGGTTGGGATCACATGAATGATTGAGTAGACGAGCCATATTTCCTTTCTTTGTTGCATCAATGATTTTATTTACTGATATTGTGAAAAAATAATTGTTTATTCCCTTTCCCTTATATAGTTTTTCTCTGGAATCTGCCTCGGCAGATTTGATTTTCTGACCTCTGTATTCGATTACCATTTCGCCCTGTAAGATGGGTA
The DNA here is from genome assembly GCA_028749045.1 of Cupressus sempervirens. Taxonomy (NCBI): domain Eukaryota; kingdom Viridiplantae; phylum Streptophyta; class Pinopsida; order Cupressales; family Cupressaceae; genus Cupressus; species Cupressus sempervirens. The sequence continues at coordinate 656,811,140 of CM053788.1, forward strand.
CCCGAGCAAACAGGCCGAATCCGTGTACTCCAGATTTCCCAAAATAAACCCTCTTTTTTTCGTTCTCTAGGGCATAACGAAGGCGTTCCTTGAATGAGGAAAATTCTGGTTGTTGGTTGAAAGAATTCATGGCTTCTATCACCTTTGCAGAATGGTGACAGTAACCCTTTGGCCGGTGCAGAATGGGCTCTAGTTCCTTGTTGTATTTGAAGGGCCATGCGTTGCATCTGCTCGCTGTTGGTATCTCCAAGGTAATGAGTTCGATTTCCACGCCCTTGCTGCTTGCTCCTTGTGTTTCTCCTCCTCCTTGAGCTGATGAATGAGTAGAGGGAATTGAACCTGTGACTTGCTGTTCTTTAGGTTTTTCTTTTGGGGTTTTAAAAATTAAACCGGGAGAATGCTGAGATTTGGGGGTTTTGGGCTCAGGGCAGTAGGAAATCCACTTGCCCACATCTCTGCCACTCTTGTCCTTGGCAACGATGTTAAACTGAAGCCAAAAGCCGGCTAATGCCGCACACATGGCATGAAAGGACCTAGGGCATTTGCAACATTGAATGCATGAGCCATGAATCTGATTGCATATAATACATGATTTCTTGAAAGAGTTACAATCAGCTCTTAGCACTCCATCTGCAGGTTCCATGGCATCTTCATCCCGAAACTCAACACCCTTGACCAGCCAAGCACATGTAACGTGTACCCAAAAGTAGCGGGTGGTGGTGGGTTTTAGGGCACCACCCACAATGGGGCAGAGGCAGCATTCTTTTTTAATCTCCGGCCTCTCACATGCTCTGCAAACCCATGTAGCAAGAGCTTCATCTTCCACATCCCACGCACCATAACATTCTTGATGAACCGCAATCTGACATATATTGCAGATGATGATTTTGTTTTTCTCCTCATCTTGGTCTGACAAGCATACTCCACAAGTTCCAATGCTCCAGCTTGGTTTGTAGGGTTCATATGGGCATAGCAAGTTTACAATCAAGTCTCTTTCCTTGGGTGTGAGCGCCGGTTCTTCAACACCAGTAGTAAAATAAGCAAGCCCAACAACACCTCCTTGTCGGAGCTCGGTGAGCCAATCTACGAGACAGGCATTGATGCCCTTCAATGTCAAATTGGTCTTCATCTTCCTCTTTCTACATCCAGCGTGCAATTCCCAATCCCCAATGCTCATAATATTGCCCCTGTTACATTTCCTGCACTCACACAGTACTAAATGATAATGCGGAAGGTAAACTTCTTCCCTATCTCCGCACACAACATTCACCCGGTAAGGAGCATTCAAAACCCTATCATCCACTACTTCCCCTGCCTCCACCATTTCCTTCTTCTTTGCAACCTCAAAGTAAAGCCGGCACTTAGGACACATATATTCATCATCATCTTCACACTTGCTGCCGTTCGGATCACATTCTGAATGGCACCAAACATCACACTTTTGACAATTTAGCCACATATATTCATCATCATCTGAGCAAACCCTTCTGCATAAGTCACAGAGCTGTTTGTACAAGTACATCATAGCTTCTCTCTGCGCCGTTTCATCCTCGGTAGCACTATTTCTTGGTGGTGCTGTTTCATTCTTGTCGAGCCCATCTCCAAACACAGACGACTCTCTCAAAGTGGCTTCCTCAATTGCCAAATCAAAATCATTTTTCGACCTTTTATTTGCCACTGTTTCAAACTCAACCTGAAATTTCTCTAAACAGGGCCAAAAGGGAAAGATCATTTCAGGCCTTGCCCAAACATAATCCCTTGTTCCAACCTCTTTGAAAGAAGGCCCCAAAAGCATCACGCAAAAGCAGCCAGGATTGTAAACGCTCAAAACAGATGGAGGAAGATCTTCATTTTTGTAGTCAATAATCTTTCCAGGCCAAGTGGGCATGTTCCTAAGATCAGATACAACCCAAACTATTATCTCCCGTACTGAAATCTTGAAAGGGAGTCAAGCCCTCTGCTGCTGCACTGCTACTAGGATTTGTTGATCCTCTGAAGTTTGACCCCATTATATTGGATATTAATTCGTCCTGAACAAGATTCTTTCGCAGTTTTTTGAAGTTGGCCTGTTCATCTGATGAAACTGGATTTTTTCGTTTGCGTTTCCGCTTTGCAGATTCTTCGGGAGGATCAAAGAAACGCGATGGCACCTTTATCTGGCGGCGCTGATTTGAAATTAAATCTGTGTCTGTGTCTTTTTGTTTCCCAATTTCGTCCTCTCCGTGCGCTTCTTCATTGCCAGGAATTTCAATCACCGCCGTATTTTCTGGGGGCGACCACGCCCTCTTTTGGGTTGCGTTCCTCTTCCATGCATCATAAGTGTTCTTCAGTTTGAAGTTTTGAAGGCAGGAACGCGGATTTTGCCTCTTTTTTTATTGTGACAGTATGACCCCATCTCAGACAACTCGTCCAAATACTTCGATTAATTGTTAATAGGCCCATTCGCGTTGCGTTTGCGTTCTTACAGAACTAACAGCTTTTCGAGGATCTCACAAATAGTTACGGTTTGCATTAAACAAAATAAATTGTTTGTTTGATTGAAAGATGATTGAAGGATGATTTATTGGTTGTAAGCTTCCAATATCATAAATCGCATGGTGGTCTCTCATCGGACACTAGTATTACTTATGCATTCATGTCACTTCTAATAGGACCAATCAAATCAAAGAATTTAAAACATTATATGAAACTTCAAATGTTTATATCATTTTCAAAATTTTCATTATTTTATAAATCACATTTTTGATCCATTCTAGTGGTCCATACTATTTTTGGTGGGGAAGAAAATTAATTTTCTTTCACAAAAATACAAATATTTTCTAACTTCATTTTGCATCTTGCATTAATTACAATTTTATCTTTTTCACATTTGTTGATAAGATTTTTTTTTCAATCATTTTATCTTCCACCTCACACAACATGTCTAATCAATATTAATTCTAGTAACAATATAATTTCAATATGTTATATCTTTGTATTTGAATTTCTAATTTTTTTAAAACTTTGATTTTTTAATAAAAGTAGTTAAATTATTACTATTATTTTACTTTTGTAAAAATAAATTAAATAATATTATTTTTTAATTATATTTTATAATAGTGTTTGTAATATGTATAATTGATAAGTGTTACAATTTGTAAATTATATCATTTATTATTATTAATATTTTATATTTCAACAATTTATCATTTAGTTTAAATATATTTAAAACTTAAATATATATTTTGATGTTAAATTAATAATTATATTTTACATCAAAAAAACATACTAAAAGAAATAACTATAAAAAAGAAATAATTCAAGTCTAAAAGATATGTAAATTATTATTAAGTTTTTATAAACTATGTATTAAAATTAAATAGTTATATTCTATTTCTTATTTATTACATCATATTTATTCATCAACATCAAATTTATATGTATTGATCGTTGAGGGAGTTTTTCCAACTACTTATGGTTCTCTAGTAGCATGCATAACATGCTTAAACATATAATGTGATACTCCAAATGCTTCATCACTTCTTCAAGTTATATAATTCAAATATTGGTATGGATAACTTTCCTCATTGCACATATTTTAAGTTGTCAATGTCGAAGGTGCAAATTTGTCTAAAACATATGTATTGATCGTAGTATGATATTAAGTAGTTAGTGCCATGTTGGGTACTTTGGCCTCTTATTCTTGGGCTTAAATACCCAAATATATAATAATATAACATGAGAACTTAATAACAAAATATGAGTCATCCTATCAGATCACAAGCGCATTTTTAAGCAAAAATTAATGCATTCAACATGTTAATTTAGAACTATTTAACCTTATTCTCACTCATCTACACCTCTGCAACCATTATATGTTAGGCACGAACTATGATGCATCGTGTCTCTTGTATCAAAATGGATTGAGTGTTTATGCAAACCTTTATATAAAAACCTATTTAGATTATATCCACATCTTATAAGGTAAGAATGTATTGGGAGCACAATCTTGGATTCATGATTTAGATTCATACGAATTGACAAATGGCATGCTTAGGCATTGACTCATAGCTATTATGCAACCTCTTTAGAATATATTGAAATTGTTTCGAATTATATTGAAACTTTTTCTAGTAAAAGTCATGAATTGATGGGTTTTATTTTGTCCAATTTATTGGGAACACAATTACAACTTCATCACTTAGAATCATATGAATTTCACTTTTATGAGATTGACTTATAACTTATATTGAGACCACTTTGGATTATACTAATATTTCTTTGTGTAAGAGAAGAATTGATGGACACCTATTTAGTTAAATTCATTAGGGGTGTGATCCTTACTACATCACTTAAATCTATATGGATTGCCTTTTACTAATTGACTCCTATCTTTTTGGAGATGACACAAATAATCACCTAATAGAAACCTCATTACTTAAGGGCCAAGCATTGAAGGGTATACATTCCAACAAATTCTTCAAAGATGTGATCCTAATGACATCTTTCATGATGTTTGTTATGATATCTTAATCCCTAGGAGAGTCATTTAAAACCATTCAACTCTACCAAAAGACCAAAGCACCTAAAATAACTTATATTTTCATTTATAAACACATTTATTAATTTAGAAGAGACTTTCATTACTGTGAATTGTCTTTATAGAACTCAAACAAAATGATTATAAATAACTCCAAATGGATTACATGGATAATGAGTGGTGTTTCTAGTAAGATAAGCGGTGTGCACATATATTTGTCAAGATAAAAATTGATAAAGTATTAACAATTGTATTTAATGTACATTTTGTATTTTCTTTATTTCTAAGAACATTTGTTTTACTTATGCACATTGTTAGGTTTGTGTAGATTAATTAGAAATGATTATTATGAGAGAATATGTGACAATCTATTTGTCATATTTGTCACTCATCTATTTTTTTGTCATTGAGTCTTACAATCTCATTTGAATTATTAGTGACCTATCACAATTAATATGTACAACCATGTATCTTGACAATTACCAAACAATAAAACTCTCACAGATTCTTAACAATGAGAACCATTGCTCCTCTTGAATGTATATACCTATATATTTTCTATACTCTTACATTTCATGTTATGTATAATTTGTTTATATTCACTTTCATTTTGTCTCAAGAATTCTTTAGGATATCATCTCTAAAATATTATTGTGATCTTTGTTTATTTGTTAATTGAAATGTGTGAAATATAAGCAATAATACATGTACTATAATGAAGCAATAGTCATATGCACTTACGTACCATAATGAATTTTGAGAGTTGACAATGACAATCTTAGTACTCTTGAGATTTCTTAAATTAATAATCATGAAACTACACAAATAAAATAGCTAATAAATTTCAATTTATTGTCATTTTAAATCTATGATCATGTGAATTTGTTTAACTTCTTTATAGCAATATGATGTAAGCCTATTCAATATATAAAATACAATTATGTCCATATACCAACTAATGTAATTATATTCCATTGAAATCCATCACATTAATCCAAGGGTGCATAAATGGTGCAATATTTTAAATTTGTGTTCTACTCAACTTTTGATTTCAATTTTTAATTGTAATATAAAACTATTTAAATGATGGAAAATTTTAGCCAATGAAAATATATATAAAAGCACAAATGCTTGAAGTTGGTTATAAGATATTACAAAAGGTGTTTCATTTTGTATTTAGACATTTAGGACATAAAAATGACACAATGCGTCTTAGAAAGCTTCCATTTCGCATTCAAATCAAATAAATTGGGACTCAATGTTCAACGGTTATATCCTATGTGTCTCTCACGTCATACCAATATAAGGAAAATTATTTATAGCCAATTTTTTTTGGGTAGGAGTCAAGAACTAGTAGATATTGTTTTTGCCAAATTGATTAGGGGCAAAATCCTAACTTCATCACTTAAATTCATATGAATTGATGTATTCAAACCTCTTCAAGTTAGAGTCAAGAATTCATGGATATCTATTTTGTCAAATTCATTGAGGCAACATTCACAACCTCATTACTTAGATCCATATGGGTTGCATCTATTCTAATTGTTTAAGGTGATCTAAAAGTTTGTGGGAAGTTTCTAAGGTTGGTGACTAAGTTGCATTTGGGCTCAATTGTTCTTTCATAGCATTTGGCTTCACATCATGTCATAGCTAAGAGCTATGGCTTGCAATTTAGAAGTAGAGCATGATACATCAAATTCAAGAGTTGTACAAGCTTAACTTCAACAAACAAAAAGTTGAAAGTGATAAAATGTTTGTGCCAATTCACAATGTGTTTTAATGTTGTGCATGAATGAATCAATATATTGGAATATATGCTAATTGAATGAAGAGTGTGGATGTACATTGGAGCCAATTGAGTACAGGTTGGCTAATGCATAGTTTATTCTTATTCCTAATGCAACATGTTGGCTTTTAGAACCTAGCCAATCCCGCATTTGATTTTGTATGTCATGTTTGATTGTTGAATTTGCATGTCTTGCTTGATTGTTGAATTCGCACGTGGTCAATTTACGGATGTGTAAAATGTTTGAAGACAATTTATTATTGTAATTAGTGTAAGAATGTATATTGTAAATGGCATTTATTCCTAATAGTTATTGTTGCGTGAAGATTGGAAGTGTTGTGCAAGTTGTAATCCATGAAGATGAGTTAAGATGTGTGAATCAAGATGTAGATTCTATGCACCCCAAGAGAATGCTCAATAGCAAATGTAATCTACCTAGTGATGCAATCAAAGCAAGTTATGCATGATATAAACTTTGCATATCTTATTATCATCTTATTGCCATCAAGGTTGATGTTTCTTAATCTATGTTAGTACCTGAATCATGAATATAGGGGATTTGTATCTCTCGTAGATTGTTGCTTACAAACTCTTGTCAGGAGATTGGTGTGTACAATAGGTTGGTGCCTATAACTATTGCAATTTTTTTGTTAACTTTTGTGAGGCTCGATTTGAACATGACACTCAAGCAACTATTCTCAAAATGGTTTATCCTTTCTACATTTCCATACAAATATAAAGTTATTTGTGTTGATGTACACTTGCTCATTACTTCAAAAATTTGTGCCGCTTGAAGAATTATTAATGATAATTAATGTTGAATTAATTTGAAAATTGGAGTTAGTCACTTGTTCTCCCATCTTTGTATATTTGTGTGACTAACAAAATTAACTCCCTATAAACTCAAAAATGCAAAGACAAACAATTGCTTTGCAAAACAATGGCAATTGCAAACCATTTTGTTAAAATATTAAGAGGTATGACTAATATAAAGAATAATTGTTTATATAGTCAATAAAATTTGAATTCTTTCCTAAAAGTTTGTTTAATTTACATCTTTGAATGAATCAAACTCCAACTCTTATACTTTGGAAACATTTCCTCATGCTACATGACACAAAATTTACTCAAATGTGGAGAACTTAAAAGCACAACTCAAATTTTCATCTAAAAGCTTATTTTGAGCTCTCACTTACAAGAGGGTCATTATCTCATGAAAGACTGAAACTATGAACCAAAGGGGCAATTTAAAATTTAGTTTTAAATAATAATAAACACTAAATAAACAAAAGGTCATCTAAAAAGTCATGTCTTTAGTATGGAGATTATTTAGAGGAGATTGGCATTGATGAACAATTCCATTTTATGATTCTACTCCTTGGAGAGTTTAACTATCCTCCATATAACTTGAGGATAAAAGCCCCTCTAGGTTCGGAATTGGTGGATGAAAATCCACAATTCTAGTGTGTGTGATTTGACATAGATCATAATTGTGGATCTGTTTGTACAACTCTCAGAACCCAACAACTCAAAATTATTTACATTTAGTTCTGGCTGACTCGTATAATAGGTGATTTGGCATCAATCATCGTACCACAATAATTTAAAGACTTCATAAATAAAGAAGTTTTCTACTAAGTGTTGTTTGTCATTTATTCCATTAGATCTTATTAAACTACTCTACATGATTTTATAATTGCAAACTCAAATTTCTATAGTTAATTATAACATTAGTTCTTTTTTAAGAAAAATATTATTGTACAAATTATAATTGTGTAGAAATTATATAATATTAAATAGATTGTTAGCAAAACCTGCCAGTTCTCCAACCGATCATTTTAATTTTTCCTCAATAACCATATGAATAATTTTCATGTAATCTGTAATTGCCTTGGAGATTCCAATAGACAATTCACCAAGAAAGATTTCATACAAAATAATTGAAAATTGAAAATTGCTTGCAAAACGTAATTGTTTTCCAACTATGTTCCACAGAAGCACATTTCCCATAACTTCCTCTGCTCATCCCCATTTTTCTCAAAATTCCGGAACATTACCTTGTTGTGAGGTTCTCACACCGTCGCCCCAAAAATTTTAGGAACCCCCTTTTTCGGTCGCCTTGGCAAAAAAAAATTTTAGGTTGTCCAAAAATTTTTAATTCGATATTTTTGAAAATTCTAAATCTTGGACACCTTCAAGCCAGAAGGGAGAGGGCTAGGTTTATTTTCACCCAGTGTCAACTTGGTTTCCCGAAACGACCAATTTCATACTTGGGCTGGACAAATTTCAAAAAAGCAACACTTGGCGAGATTAAAATTGTAAATTTTGTACTTGGACTTTTTCTTTGAAAATTTGGATATAATTGTGTAAATTTGAATAATTTTTAAAAAAATAAAAATTTTGCTAGCTTTAAGTTTTTTGGAAAATCTCGAATTTTTTCGGTGAGATTTTATTTTGTAATGATGAAATCAAATTGCAAAATCGATTTTAGACTCTAGAAAAATGATTTTATTTGTGTTTAAAGAATTAAAATTGCTTAGCAAAATCAATTTGAATTAAACTGCAAAAAATTGGCATCAAATGGATTAAATTTGCATTGAAATTTTTAAGTCTTTAATGAAATTAGTAATTTAATATTGAAAAAATGGCTTTTGGCTAGCCGAATCCGATTTTTTAATGATATATTAATTGCTAGATCACCATTAAATGGAAACATTTAGCATCTTCAAGGCATTATTTATTTTATTTTTGCAGTCTTGGTCTAATTGGCAATTTTAAAAAATAAATTTCATCTTGGCAAAGTTAATTTTGGGCTAAGCATTTAACTGGGGCCAGTTTTGTGTTCTAATTAATTTTTCTTTTGCTCCCAAGGTCCCAGTCGGCCAACTAGGAAGGATACGCAAGTGGGGTATACGAGGAAGTTTTTTCCCCTTATCTCCCTGTTCCTCACTCCTCTTTGGTGCTTAGATGATTTTGACTAAAAGCGGACTTTCTTCTCCCTTGGGCGATTTTGCAAAGGCGGATTGGCATTTTCCTTGGGCAAATTTTTCTAGCTATAGCAGATTTCATTGTGCTTGGACAATTTTAGCAAGAGGGCAGATTTTCGAACATGGCGATTTTACTTGCAAAGGGCAGATTTCCTTGCTTAGTGATTTTACAAGGCTCCATTCTTGGTGATTTCCTCTGACACCCAAGTAGATCTGCACTTCATTTTGGCGATTTTCCATGCTAGGGCAAAATTCTCATGCTTGGCAGCTTCTCTTGGACAGATCTAGAACTTTTCTTTGCTAGGTGATTTTTGCAAAGTCTGATTTTTGCTAAGGAGTTGCAATTTCTACCCTAATTTGGGCAATTTTATTTGGAGGAGGTTATTGTGATCAAAGGTCTAATTTTTTTTTGGGCAAATGGTGGACAAGTTCAAGGGATCCAAATTCTGATTTTTCCAACTAGGGCATCAAGATTTGCAAGGGATTTGAAATTCTTAAGTATGATCCTAAATTCCAAAAGAAGACTCGGCCATTGGTAAAGGTGACTTCAAATCATTTAGAGTTGAAAAGGGTTCTTAAGCGGATTTATCTCTTTCATTCTTGTCTAGTTTTGTTTCCCTTGGTTCTTCTTGCATTCATCATCCACCACTTCATCATTTCATCATAGGTTGAAGATTGGAGATTGGTAAGTGTAGAATCCATGATAGGGCATTTCAAGAGGCAGAAATAAGTTAGACCACCCTAGGAATAAAGTTGGGAGATATAAGTGTAGTCCATCCTAAGGTAATGGCAAGGCAGAAATAAGTGGTAGTCCCACCCCTAGGTTGAAGATTGGAGATTGATAACTGTAGTGATAGGACATTTGGCGAGACAAAAATAAGTGTAGAATCCATCGATAGAAAGAAGATTGGAGATCGATATGGGTAATCCATATCACTTAGAACGAAGGGGTAGAAATAAGTGTTTAGGATGGTAGATGTTAGCGCAAGCAAAACCCCTAAGGGAACAAACACTAAGAAAGCCAAAGAGGGTATGATGCCCAAAACAACTTTCTTCTCGAAAATGAGGCGAATAACCGATATCAATGTCAGTACAATAAATATGCTACAGATAAAGGACAAACTAAAGGAAGGACAATCCCCCTTGGCAAAAAAGATATACAAAAGCGAAATTGAACATGCAGCAACTTTTCTTGCTACATTGCCTTGTCTAGAATTAGTTATGGAGTGCACATCCAAGTTTGATCTGATCCGTAAATCCATCATTGTTTATGAAAGGAAGAGGGTGTTGGCCAATATTGGTGAACAAGCGATCGAAGAAGCATTTAACATTCCCAGTACAAGAGCATAATAGTGGTGATGATGGATCAGGCAGCCAAAACATTTCAGGATAACCAGGAAGCTTATTTCACACATCTAAAGCATGATTGGATTCACGAGGGAAAGAAAGGAGCAACCAGATCATCGAGGCTCACAGTGCTAGATTTCAAATCAGAATATGGTGATATCATCATGCTTCTCAACTGGATTATGGGCCTATCGCAAGGTATGCAATTTGAAAACTGGATGTACTTCTTTATTGATGAAAGTGAAAAGGGGAAAAGACAATTTGATTGGGCTAGGATCATAACGAGAACCTAGAGTTGCAACTTATAACCGTACAAAACCAAAAGCAATTCTACATGGGATCCTATCTATTTTACCTAATTGCTAGATTGTCCCAAGAGGCTTCCAAGATACCCAACCAACAAGGTAGTTTTGATGAAATTGGCTAGGCAACTTGAGTATTATGATAGAACAATGAGAAATGAAGGTAAGACAGGGATTACTTTCTCATTTGAAACAGGCAATGATAATTGCCCCAATCGGGTTGTCTTTGCAGCTGCGGAGAAGGAATTGGAATGGTATCATATAGGATGGTACAGAGTAAGGCAAGCATTTGATCATAATGGTATTATCAAGGTATCTCACAGAAATGCATTTAAACATTTTCCCACTATAGAAGACTTTTGGGCCAATGCCAAGGATGACTTTCATGTGAGAAAGCTAGCTTTCTAAAGATTGTCAGTGAACATGATGAGAGATATCAAATGGAAAGGCCTTGATATTCCCAATCAACTAGAAGATGATGGAAATGTGCTGAGAGGAGATTATGATACAGTAGAACGAACGAAGTTGAATCCAGTAGATTGGGATGATCATCAGGATCCTTCCTTGGAGGCAGTTACAAAAGCAGTTGATTTGCATACCAAATCATGGTATAATGAAAGATTAAGAGCTACAAAAACAAAAGATTCCCCTTACTTATGAGAAGATGAAGCCAAAAGAAGGTCCCGTAGAATCAGTCAGATAGAAGGGTGAAGGAAGTAGCAGACAAAAGGAAATAGTTAGAAGCAAGAAAAGGGCTTTGGAGGTTGAGAAGAGCAAAGAACATCTAGAACCTCCAGCCAAGAGACAGCATACAACACCATCAAGAGAAAGCATAATTGAGGTTAGAAGCCAAGAGGTCAATTCAAGTGATAAAGGGGCTGCAGTAGAGGTGACCTCTGATTCAAAATCAAGTGGTTACAGTGAGAGCATCGAGTACTCTCCTCTCTCAGAGAACTAATGTGGAGATGACATGGCAGTTACTAGTGGAGAAGATGGACCAATTGATATTGAGGCAATAAGTCAAGCGCCCAAGGCCGTTGGTGATGCTTTGTTAGTCGAACCAAATCCAAATTTGGGAAGATGCACCGCACCACTATGGTTAAGGCAAATGCTTATGCTAAGAGGCTAGGTAGTAACTACCCGAACAGTTGAAGACATCCAAGGATTAATAGAAAAGGATGATAGCGAGAACAAAAAACAAATGGCAAAAATAGTGACAAAGGCAGTTAGGAGCGACAATGATGGTCACCAAAAGGTTCAAATTGCTATACCAACAGTCAACAAGGCATTGGATGAGATTGCGGCCCAAGAATATGAGATAGTGGATCATAACTTGGGAAGAAACATGGATGATATGGAATGTGAAGACATCCAGGAGGGTATAGCTTCAATCAGAGAAAAGTTGAGGAAGGCAAATGAAAGGATCATAAAGTTGGAGACCGAGACCAAATATTGGAGAGATTGTTAGCCTATCCAATAGTTGCACCAGGCAGTCCTTCCTCAAGACAACAAGAGCAACATAGAAGAGATATTGGCTCAGCTACATAAAGTCAAGGATTGGATCCATGATAGAATCCAGGATGGGTGAAATTTCTTGCCTTCATCTCGACATTCTAGTCATTGGTGATTGTTAAAAACAAAATCATAATATTTGAAGAGGATTGGAAGGATTTCGTTCCACTCAAGGATTTGGCTTTTCCCAGGCTACAGGCATTCATCGAGCTACCAAAGGCATATTTGGAAAGGGCCAAGTTGGTTGATGAAAGAGGATTGAGTATGGTTGAGTCTTGGTCTATTGCCTTGACTACCAGATTGAGAACACTCAAGGAGATACAGAATGCAGTTGCACACCACAACCCAAGCGTCGACGCTTCCATTTCAACCATGATGAGCGACATTGGAGTGGAACTCAATTTTGAAGACATCAGAGAAGAGAACATTGATGAGACAAGACTCGGATCAAGATTGGATGAGTTAGGAAAGGTTACTATCAAGAAGAAATATTTGAGCACCCTTTCCTCCCTCAGTGCCTTTATCGGATTTACAAAAGAGTATGAGAAGGACCATGAGAAGACACTACAAGCAACAAGCAACATGATGAAGTTAGCTGAGCTCAAGATAAAGCATACACCTTGCCCTCTTGTGGATGAAGTCAATGAAAGGCTAGCTAGGTTCATTGCCTTAGTTAAAAGAATGAAAGAAAAAGGGAGATTTATATTAGAAGATCATTTGACGTTAGCTCAAGTAGCAATTTATCTTTCTTCTAGGATAGGACAAGTGTCAAATTCTGATTGGCCACCATTTTGGTGTCTTCTCATTAGTTGCTACTTTTTCACTTTTTTCATTGGTCCATTGGCCAGGTGGCGTCTTCTCATTAGCCAATGGGGTGGCAACCCTAATTAGGGTTTCTAGGATTCAATCTAGATCGTCAGTTTTGCCTTCTTATCTCTATCGTCGATTGTACATTTTGGCCTCTATATAATGCCATTTGCTCTAATTTGTAAGGGTCAAAGAAAATTGTTGCAAAGATAATTCCAAAAATTGCTATTTATTTCTCATTGTCGTGACTAGCATGGTGATTAAGAGCCTTTGGTATTATTGCATGGTTTCTACTTCCAAATAGTTAGAGTAAAATTTCTTTTCAAGTTATTAAAGTGGATTGCATTTCAAGTTGTTAAGAAAAGAGTAAAGTAGATGAATAGTTGCATGGTAGCATTAGTAGATGTTAGATAGGGATCAATACAAGGCCACTAGCATCCTAACGGCTTGTTGGGAAGCCTTGTGTGGTAAACTAGTTCATTTTCCTTTGAATCATTGCATCTATGGAGGTGGAGCCACTAGTTAACTTTCATTAGATTTGATCCCCATCCATTTGTTAATCTTCCATTCATAGGAGTAGGAGTAGAATAGCAAGTAGTTTAAGAGTTAGAATTTTGAAGAGGAAAGTTAGAGGAGCATAAGTCATAATAACCATTCACCCTCCATCACCATCACCTTCACCATCAACACCATCTAGCATTCACACCCAATCACCATCTCCATCATTCCACCAAAGTCCAAGTCATCCTCAAACTAACAGGGTAAGGCCACGTACGTGATTACCAGCAAATCACATAGATATACTAAGTTAGTATCCACAGGTGTAAGGAACATTGGAGTTATTCTCATGTGTAATGCCCCGCCCAGAGATCCTTGGAAACAAGGATTCAAATCAAACTAAGATTTTTTTTACAAGTATGAATGCACATGACAACATCATACAGGGATCACAAAGATCGCAACGGAAGACGTCAATACAATTCCGGCAACCAACGAATCTCCAAATGCCACTACCAAACTGACACACCCAAACTAAAGCCAACAACCACCACAACAAGATGAGGGCACAAGAAATGACCACTCATCAACAAAACACCAAGCTGGGGTAAAATGCAGAATCCCGAAATTTGGCTAAGTCTGAAATCCTGAAGCCCTGAAATTTTCTAGAATCTTTAACTTGTCTCCGAGAGGTTTGAAACCTATCTCAAAATATTCGTCGCATATATTAAAATATATCTTAAGTATAAAGAATTAACTTATACTTAAACGATATATTTTAAACCCCAAGAGACAACAATAGAACACAAAAAACTGCATTGAACGAAAACCACCAGAATACAAAATGCAACAACATAGGGTCGAAGAATGCCCAAAAGGGTATCCAAAACAACTCTCAAAAAGATCGGATCACGAAGAAAAGTGCCCGCTGATGGTACGCGCAGGTTTTTCACAAAAACCGTGTGACACTCTTCCAGTGTCGTACAACATATCTCAAGAAGGAATGCGACACTTTTCAGCATCGTACGACATTTCTCAAGAAAGCGTGCGACACTCTTCCAGTGTCGTACAACATTTCTCAAGAAGGCGTGTGATACTTTACAGTGTCGTACGACATAATTTGCATGGGCGTGCGATACTTTTTAAAGTGTCACACCATGCTGAACAAATGTCACCCATAGAAAACAAAGACACTTCCAAAACTCAAAAAGGGGAAAAACAGACCAAAGAACCTCCACACCAAGGAGTATCAGAACCACAAAGGCTCGAGGAATGAACACTCGAGTACAAGAACAACACAAAAAGAAGAACATCGATCCATCTGAACTAAAGCAACAAAGAGCATACTGAAATAAACATCGCAGTGAACTGAACAACCAAACTAAGTACGCGGATCCTCCCAACCATCAATAGCATCATAAGACCATCATGGATCCTAGCCATCCCCCGCACGTAACATCCCAAGCCATCGACCAAATCGTCGATACTGACGTAATAGGGATGTCACTACTAAAAACATGCAACACTATAAGCATAAGGAAATCTAACATGCTAGTAGAAAAGCATAAGATAATCCTACAGTAGATAACATCACCTATCACATGCTAAACAACAGTAAGCAAAAGATATACTACTAAATCAAATAACATCATCTAATCATATGCTAAACATCATGATAAGGGAATGCATCAAATAAACTAATATCATCTAAACATGATATACAAACATCCCAATGAAAGCACAAATCACAAGAAAGCATACTCCGGAACCCGAAGTATCAAGTGAAGACATCCAGCAACGATCGCACTAGGACAAAAGATCGTCTCTGTACACCGATCCCTAGCAGTGGTGAAGGTAGCTACGCCTCCCAACCACGTGGAACTCATAAGTCCACACCCACCGTGCTGATGGAGATAATGATCCAACCACAAACACACATAAAGCACAACATCCAAGGCTAACACTCACACCAGATAGTATGATGGTTGCAACCAAGAACCTAAGACAATGCAAGGAGTACAGGTCCTGGTCAGACACTCAATAGGCTACTAAGTAGGGACTAACATCATGGAGAGTCACTTGGCATCGAAAAGCTCAAACTTAGATCTATCTAACTCAACTCCCTCAATAGAAGGCCAATACACTGTGTAGCTCAACTCCCTCAACAGAAGGCCAATACACAAAAGTACCATTTTATCATCTTAAGTTTTATTACCAGTCACACATTTTGTTTAGTTATCACTTATTTAAAACTTCCTATCCTCCGCCAACCCTATGGGACTAAGGTCACCAGGTTGCGAGATAGAAGCCCCCTCCATATGCTACCCTAACCTACCCATGCTCATCCTACGACAAGTGCCCGTGGGCATGCATACTCCCATCCCAACCCCAATGATCATAACTTCTGAAAGAACCACGGAAGATCGAGCCTCACAAGTTACTCGACAAATGTACGCGAACGTACTCGTGTGTGATGCACCACCATCACGAAAATCATAACACGAGGACAGGAATGAGAACACAATGCAAAGAAAACACCCAACTGAAAGCAACACAGGAAGGACAGATTCTACACGTATTCAAAAGCCAATAAAACCATACATCATGAAACCACTCAATCGACCTCAATCCGAGAGTATGGATTCTACACGAATCCCAATGATGCAACAAGACCAAAAGTCATGAACTTACTCAACCGGCCTCAATCCGAGAGTATGGATTCTACACGAATCCCAATGTCCAAGAAACAAAACAAAGGTCCACAAGAAACCATAACAGGTATAAAATCACTCAACCGAACACATCAGGAGTACGGATGCAACACGCATCCCAATGCAACATAAAGTGCAAAATTGGTCTGACTAATATCCAAACGGATCATCAAGGTCCACGACCCACATTGTGCCAAGAAAACCCGAGAAAACAGGGCGATACACAAAACGAGGTAAAAATCTCAAATTTTAGAAAAGTTCCAAAATTAAAACCCATTTGGCCTTTGGGTTCAAAAATCCCAAAAATCCAAAAATAAATGGAATTGGACACCGTATGCAAAAACGGCCAGCATAATAGTGCAAAATCCCAAACCCTCATTACAAAAAACAAGGAAATGTTCATACCCGCCCAACCAGGTAGAACTAACATACAGAAACTGAGGGGAACACTAGTTCTCAGCCTCCAACCAAACAGCTACCAAAAACAGAAGCAAAAACAAAGCAAAAACAATAAAACAGGAAAGCCCTACCTCACAGCCAAAAGGGCAAAACGGGAATCTGAACCATAAAATAAATATCCTGCAGAAGTAGCTGAAAATCGCGACAATCCAAGGTTTCCCCAAGCTGGATCCAACGAGCCCAACCTCGCGACGATCCCACGCCCGTAGCTCCCACAACAAACAAAACAGTAAATCCTCATGAAGAGGATTTTGAGTTGTACTCTCCAACTTTCCAATTTGAAAGTGAGAAGTGAGGAATTAAATTCCTTTTTGGATACTTATTCACTTTTCAAGTGAATAATCGATTAGGGCAAATAACCAGCCAACCTAGTTAAACCCTGAATCAACCCAAACAAAAATAGGCTATTCCTATAAATAGGAATTCATCTATGGCAAAGCTGCCAGAAATTAAAATAAATCAATTAAAAAGCCCGAAAGCCCAAAAACACAGAAATCACCTTGACAACTTTCGCGACAATGCGAACCTCTAAATGCACAGACATGCTTACTGGCCTAATCACATAATGCAAATGAGTTCCAGTTTAATAATCACCAGAAGGTTTAAATTAAACATTTAATAAAAAGATACATCGACCATTCAAGGACGACATTGGTAAAATATGAAAGGTTGAATCACTAACTCCATGTGCCACTGCCAGGGATATAAATCTTGCACACTAAACAACACAATCAAGTGCAATTGCATATAATAACATAGATGAAGCAATAATGCGTTAAATCACCTAATTTAACCATTTATTTAATTGTATTAAAATAATCTATTTACATCACTCACGTTCACATAAAGCATAACAACGCAGGAATGAAGTAAATAACCATAGCATTAAATCCATCACATAACATAATCAGAGGTATGTCCAAATCCCAGATAACTAGATATCATCATAAAACACACTGTCATCTCAAAATGGCATCATCATGCAATATGATTAACTGAACAGCATAGTAGTCTAATATCTATGATACTGGAATCAAAGAGTAACATCTGACCCTCAGGTCATCTCAAATGTAAAACATCACATAAGAACAGATATCTCTCAGATCAAAATAAAACAAGGTAAATGTCCGTAGCACATAACCAATAATCCAACAAGAACAATCCATTCTAATTACTTAAGCATTTAATAAGGCACTTAAAACACATAAGCGAACACAGTCAAAAACATGACTAACCACTGCTACAGGAACCTAGTCCCGTATAGCATGGTAATAGTATACAGTGCAATCTCTGCACACATCTCAGGGTAATCACGGAACAACCTCATGATACCACATTGATCCTGGTAACCACTGGCACAAACCTCAGTGAACCAAAAATCACATCATAATCTCATAGATCAGAGAAAAGCATAAACAAAGCCACTGATATAGAAACATAAATCTAAACACCTCAACAGTGTAGACCACTCATGGTCACAATCATGATCCCATCACAAAAAAAGATTAGCAAGGTTGCATCCATCAGGACGACTTAAAAAAGTCAAATGGGAGAGGCACTACATCATGTCCCATGAGTATTAACTTTTCAAGAGAGGAATTGAGGACTTGATATTCCATATTTAAGTGTTTAATTGCTAATATGTTATTTGGTGTCACCACTTGATAATCAAGCTTCAACGAATGGTAGACCGGTGGACAAGATATTCTTAGCTGAATCCACCATGTCTAAATATTGTAGATTTCATGAGACTGGTCAACATTCAGAGTTAGGATGTGCAGAATTCAAGAGGGCATCTAACCTGTTTCAAAAAATAATAGATGAGTCGAATAATCAGGAAGATGTTAAGGTTACGAGGTATGAGATAGTCTCATCCCTAGGATATGATCAGTGTTTGATTTTTGAGGAGTTTTCATTTCTACCGGAATTTGAAGCATATGAAGAACACCAAGGGAGATTTCCTCCCGAGTCAGCAAACAGGCCAGCTAATGAGGTAATGGATCAGAAGGGGTATAACAATGTGTCAAATTTTTCTTTCCCACCTTTGGGAGACTCTGTTCTAGTTCAAGGAATAGGTGGGAACCAAACATTTCAACAACCGACTAGCAATGCAAGGTTTTATAAGAGGAACAACAAGAGAAATGATGGACCCTTCACCTCCTCCATACCCTCAAATAATTTCAATACACCTCCAAACTCCAATGCAAGTAATGTACTGAATGCTTCAAGGGATGCACCTGAATACAAACATGAGAGTCATAACAATAGAAATGGATAGCAAAGTTTTCAACGAAGCACACAACAAAGCAATCAAGGTACTCAAGGATCGTAGAATGTCTCATCGCTGCAAGATGCAAATAGAGGAAGAACTGGAAACAATATCGTGAATAATGAGGAGTTGAAAAGATTAGGACAAAGTGTGACAGAGGAGATGAAGAAGGTCAAAATCAATCTCCCTTTGTTCGAATTATTGGAGGTAGCAGAGATTAGAGATACATTCCTTGACAGTTTGAAAGATAACAAATCACAAGGGTCTCACACTCAAGGTGCAGTAACACATACTCAAGGGAGGCCTTCTCCTAACTCGGTACATGTGGTCCATGACATTCCAGGAGCGAACATGACAAACTCATCTCAGGACATCTCATATGGAGAGGTAGGAATCTCTACACGAGATTGCATATGGCAATATCAGTGAATTCAATAGACAGCTAGGGCCTCAAGCAGTTTATGTGGCCCAAGGTTCAACGTCGACGAAACAACAAACTCAAAGGTGTCAAGACCCGGTAAACAATAAGGAAAGGGTGAAGAAAGAAGAGGCGGTTCAACCAATAGATTTCAGAGTAAAGCCAAAGCAATTACATAAGACAAACGTGGTGTATTATCAAGGGAAAGATGAGCTAGCCCCATTCTTGCTATCAATGAGGATATTTGGTAGGCTCCTCCATAATTGCTTGATAGATTCAGAAGCATCAAGTAACGTCATGCCTTTGAACATTTGTAGAAGTTTGGGAATCATGCCATTGGGGTCAAACAGAAAGGTTACCCAATTGGATAAAATAGAAGTGCTAGTAGTGGGTGAACTACACAACATACACATGCAGTTGGCATCTGATCTGAGAATGGAACACATGGTAGATATTTCAGTGGTAGATGTGGCCGATACCTATGGATTGATCCTAGGTAGAGACTGGGCTAGAAGGTTGAATGGATACATGGCAACGAACTTCTCTCACATGTGACTTTCGTGGAAAGGACTAGCCAACCAAATCAGAATCGATAGCACCCCAAGGTTGAGATTGACAATTACAGAATATGGGGAACCAAACGAAATATTGTTTGTGGAAACAGATATGAGCATCTATAGACCAAAGAAGGCAGAAGTGTTGACTATGAATATCACAAGCGAAGGAAGGGATTCCATTGAGATCCTGATTGAGTCAAATCCAGATGCTTCATCCAACGAGGGTGAAGGCATGTTCAAGAACTTTAAGAACTGTGTAGCAAGGAATAGAATTGGATAACCAAACATTAGTGAGAGACTTATTATTACACAACTAGTGCAGAATTCACAATGCATTCCATTTGGAGTTAGCTTGCTCCTTGTGTACAGTTGCCTTCAAGTAGAAAAGAGAATCCTAGTGGCTCCAAAACAGGATGATCAACATGGCAAACAAAGGATTGAGACTCTACAAGTTGATGAAGTAGAAGGTAGCGTGACAAGTGAAACAAAGAACCAAATTACACCACCCAACACGGAAATGAAGAGAGGTGACGAAACAGACAAATCCAAGAATTCCCAAAAGGAGAAGTATCAAGAAAGCAATGGAGTATGGACTCTAAGGTTCGATGGTTTCAAAACTAAGCAAGGAGCTGGAGCCAGATTTGAGTTAGTCAGCCCAACAAGGGCAACATATTTGGAGGCACATACATTGCAATTCCCATGCACCAACAATATGGAAAAATACAAGGCTTTGATTTTAGGCTTGTTGTGTGCTATCAAGAAAGGTGCCAAGATACTACATGTACTTGGAGACTCATATTTAGTAGAAGTTCGCCTGCCATGACAAGAGATTGAAGAGATATAGAAACAAAGTTTGGGATTTCATAGAGGGCTTCAATGCCTTCAATATCAAGTTTAGCTATAGAGAAAACAATCAGGTGGCAAATGCCCTTGCACAGACTACAAACTCACTAGCACCAATTAAGTTGGATGGTTTGAAGAAATTTAGAGTTGAGTTGGCATCGGTCCCATCAATACTAGACAATGTCAAGAATTTCCAAGTGTTTGAAGATGATAGACATATCCTCAAGTTCTTGACTAACTCAGATGTCTTCACAACGCAAATCATTGATGGCCAAGTGGATGAAGTAGCAGAGATCGACGTAGAAGGAGTTATGAGCTTAAAGACAAATACTATTCCAAAGGAAATGATTGAATTGGAAAGAATATTCGACATGGACCAATTCCACAAAGTGCAATATCAACCCACAGGAGGTGATGAATGTGAAAAGGTAAATTTGGGAACAGAGAATTGTCCCAAATTAGTTCACATCGAGAAAGTTTGCACACCTAAGGAGAAAGCAGATATACTAAGTTTGATGAGGAAATTCCTAGATGTAATTGCTTGGGGATATGAAGATTTGAAAACATACGATCCTTCCATCATTACACACACGATTCCACTGAAGGAAGAGAGTAAGCCATTCAGGCAGCAACAAAAGCCAGTCAACCCTTTGTTAGAACCATTGACATTTCAAGAAGTGAAGAAGTTGCTAGATACGCGGATCATCTTCCCAATAACGCATTCAACGTGGATCGCCAATCTTGTCCCAGTCAGGAAGAAAAATGGAGAGATAAGGTTATGTGTTGATTTCAAAAATTTGAACAGAGCATCAGAAAAGGATAATTATCCATTGCCATCACTAGATGAGGTATTGCAAATCGTAATGGAGCTCAAATGATGTTGTTCATGGATGGATACTCGGGGTACAATCAGGTGATTGTTGAAGAAGAAGACAGATTGAAAACGTCCTTCATCACAAAGTGGGGAACATTTGCATACAAAAGGATTCCTTTTGGCCTGATCAATACAGGTGCAACATTTCAAAGGGCCATGGATTATGCTTTCAAGGACTTAAAAGACAAATGCATTACCATTTACATGGATGACATAACAGTGTTTTTGAAAAAAAGAGAAGATCACATTATGGATTTGAGGAAAGTCTTCACAAGATGTAGGAGGTTCAGAGTTTCTTTGAATCCGAAGAAATGTATGTTTGGGGTTACCGAAGGAAAAATTTTAGGACGTGTAATTTCAAAAAGAGGTATCATGATAGATCCAGAGAGAGTGGAAGCAATTTCCAAACTTGGCATACCAACTAGCAAGAAAGAGCTCAAATCGTTCTTTGGAAAGATCAACTTTGTGAGGAAGTTCATATCTGCATTTGTTGAGATTGTGAAACCAATAAATGACATGTTAAAGAAGGATGCAAAAATGGATTAGACCCCAGCAGCGAAGAGAGCATTTGAAGAGATAAAACATGCTATCATCAATGCACCAATTCTAGTAAGCCCGGATTATGAGAGGCCATTCAATATATATTCTTTCGCATCTAATTATGCATGTGCGGCCATTTTAATGCAAAAGAATAAAGAAGGTGAAGAGCATCTGATTGCATTCATGAGTGCACCTTTTAGGGAGGCCGAATTGAACTACCCAAATGTGGAGAAACAAGCTTGTGTCTTGGTGAAAGTGGTAAAAAAGTTCAAGCATTACATCTTGAGAAGCAAAGTACATGCAATTATGCCTGACATAGCAGTGAAGACTCTTTTGATGCAAAACGAGCTTGGAGAAAGAAGAGGCAAGTGGGTTGCCACTATCCAAGAATATGACATAGAGATTCAACCAATGAAATTGGTTAGAGGACAACAATTGGCGCAAACCATGGCATCAGAGGGGCCTGGACTTGTGCAACAAGTTTATGAATTGGAGAATGTACACCCCGACGAATGGTATTGGGACATAATCAACTATCTGTTAAATCACCGATGCCCTTCACATTTGAATCCAGTACAAAAGTGGGCATTGAGATTCAAAAGCAAAAGATACATGCTACAAGGAGTAGTGTTATACAAGCAAAATCATGAGGGGATATATTTGAGATGCGTTGGAAAGAAATAAGCCAGGCACATTTTGGAACATTTTCACGATAAATGGGGAACTGGACATGGATCAGATTTGCCTCCAGCACATTGGATACTAAGAGACGGATATTACTGGCCAACTTTGTTCAAAGACACTCACAAGCATGTAAAGATTTGTCATGTTTGCCAAACTACAGCAAAGAGAGAAAAGAATCCAACAATGCCTTTGCGGCCCATTATTGAGGTGAGACCTTTCACGATGTGGGGACTTGACTTCATTGGTCCTATCAATCCACATTCCTCAACACAACATAGGTATATTCTAACCACAACTGACTACTGTACTCGGTAGTTAGAAGTTCAAGCTTTCAAGAATTGCACCGTTGAGACTATCATTAAATTCTTAGAGGAAAAGATCACAACTAGGTTTAGGTGTCTTCTACTTTTGTATGCAATAATGGTTATGCTTTCACTTCTTTGAAATTCCATACTTGGGCATTTGACCACGGGATCATATTAAAATTTTCATCAGGTTACTATCCCTAGGGAAATGGCCTAGCAGAATCCACAAATAAGAACCTTTTGACTGTAATTGGAAAACTTTTGGACAGGAACTAAAGAGATCGACACACATAGCTGAAATATGCCTTGTGGGCAGACAGAACAAGAGTTAAAGAGTCCATAGGAATCACTCCTTATCATTTGGTTTATGGACAAGAACCTGTATTCCCAATTCAATTGAAAATTCCAACTTTAAGGTTCGTACAGGAATACTATGATGAGAACGAAGACAGAATCCAAGTTAGGTTGGCTCGACTGATGCAACTAGATGAGAAAAAAGATGAAGCCCTAGAAAAATTTGCAAAACATCAAGGAGTAGTTAAATGTTGGTTTGATAAAAGAGCGCAAAATAAGGCCTTCAAGATCTCTGACTTGGTCTTATATTGGGACAAAGCCCACGAAAGGAAAGAGCAACATGACAAATTCGATAAACTATGGAAGGGTCCTTTCCAGATATTTGAGATTATCGAAGATAATGCATTTAGACTTGAGACACTCACTAGCGAGGATGTCCCATTGCCAGTCAATGGGCAATTCCTCAAGCATTGATTCTAAAGCTTAGGACTCAATCCGGAGCCCTTTTTGTACATAGTTAGAATTGGTTTGCTTTCAGTTAGTCGTTAGTTCATTTGTTTTTCATTCTTTAGAATAGAGTTTGTTTTGGACCATTTGGCCCAAAGGTTAGAGTAGTTTCCCTTTCAGTTGTTTAGGGTAGTTTTCTTTCAGTTGTTTAGTTTAGGTTTGTGAGGGAGCTCGAGTTTGATTTGCATCATGTCATTTGACTTGAAATTTTTAGGCTTCCCTTAGTTGGAAGGCAGTTTTGGTTTTGAGCCTTTACAAGTGCAAAGGGGGTCCATGTTATCACTCGTGGGCGAGGTGTGTAGATTTTACATTTTTGGTGACAAAATGGAGTCTGTCTTGTTCATTTCTCGAATACATCTAATAAGGTTCAGAGGTTAAAGGATGTGCTTAGTTGTTGGTCTATGGTAGGACTTGTACTAAATTTGGGTCGAACTCGACAAAGGTTCTTGAGTTATCTCTGGCATGGTTACAACATTCTACTCACACTTAATTGCTCTGAGTTCTTGATGTTTTGAAGTAAAATTGGACTTAGTAAAAATCACACACCTGCTTCAACGCCACAGAGGTCTTCCAAACCCTTCGCAAGCTTCATTGCCTACAAGCCAAACAAAAGATTGAAAAGAAAAGAAAAGGAAAGGAAAAAAAAAAGAAAATATCATGAGATAAGAGAAAAGGCGGTATCAAAGTGAAAATAAAGATGAAATTTGGTTCAAGGGTGTGCAATCATCTCTATCAGTGCTATAAAAATAATCACTAAAGGTAGAACCATGATTGTGGTGCCACAACGATAACTCCGTCAGGGCTATAGACGCCTGACTAGCAGCGAGGCTCTATCCAGGTTGCTTTTGAAGTGAGGATATTATAATAAGCTAAGTTTGATGGATTTGAGAGATTATCAAGTCCTTGTCGAGCGGGGAATAAATCATTTGCACACGTGTGAGTAACTTATGGTCAAGATACTCAAGTTCAACTTGAGAGTTTCTTCCCTTGTTGATTACTCATCCTTAAGTAGGTTTTCGGGTAAGCCATCCTAAGATCTTTTGTTCTAAGTTATCTTATTCTTGAAATGTTCAGGAACATTTCACCCGTGGAGTTGCCAAATGTTGTAAAGTTCTCACACAATCGCCCCAAAAAATTTGGGGACCCCCTTTTTCGGTTGCCTTGGCAATTTTGTTAGGTTGTCCAAAAAAAATTAATTCAATTTTTTTGAAAATTTTAAGTCTTGGACACCTTCAGGCCAGAAGAGAGAGGGCTAGGTTTATTTTCACCCAGTTTCAACTTGATTTTCCAAAATGACCAATTTCATCCTTAGGCCTGACAAATTTCATAAAAAGGGATAAAATTGTAAATTTTGTACTTGGATGTTTTTTTGGAAAATTTGGATATAATTGTGTAAATTTGAATAATTTTCAAAAAGTGGATTTTTTTGTTAGATTTAAGGCTTTTGGAAAATCTTGAATTTTTTCGGTGAGAAAATTAATTTTGTGATGATGAAATCAAATTGCAAAATCGATTTTAGACTCTAAAGAAATGACTTTATTTGTGTTAAAAAAAATAAAATTGCTTAGTAAAATCGATTTGAATTAAATTGCAAAAAAATTGGCATCAAATGGATTAAATTTGCCTTGAAATTTTTAAGTCATTAATGAAATTAGTAATTTAATATTGAAAAAATGGCTTTTGGCTAGCCAAATCCGATTTTTTAATGATATATTAATTACTAGATCACCATTCAATAGAAACATTTAGAATCTTCAAGGCATTATTTATTTTATTTTTGCAATCTTGGTCTAATTGGCAATTTTAAAAAGTAATTTCATCTTGGCAAAGTTAATTTTGGGCTTAGCATTTAATTGGAGGCCAATTATATGTTCTAATTAATGTTTTTTTTTGCTCCTAGGGTCCCAGTCAGCCAGCTAGGAAGGATAAGTAAGTGGGGCATAAGAGGAAGCTCTTTCTCGTTATCTCCTCATTCCTCACTCCTCCTCTTTGGTGCTTAGGCGATTTTGACTAAGAGCAGACTTTCTTCTCCCTTGGGCGATTTTGCAAAGGCAGATTGGCATTTTCCTTGGGCGAATTTTTCTAACTATAGCATATTTCATTGTGCTTGGACAATTTTAGCAAGAGGGCAGATTTCCAAACTTGGTTATTTTACTTGCAAAGGGCAGATTTCCTTGCTTAGCGATTTTACAAGGCTCCATTTTTGGCGATTTCCTCTAACACCCAAGTAGATCTGCACTTTATTTTGGCGATTTTCCATGCTAGGGAAAAATTCTCATGCTTGGCTGCTTCTCTACGACAAATCTGAAACTTTTCTTTGCTAGGTGATTTTTGCAAAGTTTGATTTTTGCTAAGGAGCTATGATTTCTACCCTAATTTGGGCGATTTTATTTGGAGGAGGTTATTGTCAAGATACCCACTCGACAAGGTAGTTTTGATAGAATTGGCTAGGCAACTTGAGCATTATAATAGAACAATGAGAAACGAAGGTAAGACATGGATTACTTTCTCATTCAGAATAGGCAATGATCGTTGCCCCAATCTGGTCACCTTTGCAACTGTGGAAAAGGAATTGGAATGGTATCATCTAGGATGGTACAGAGCAAGGCAAGGATTCGATCCTAATGGTCTTATCAAAGTATCTCACGAAAACGTATTTAAGCATGTTCCCACCATAGAAGACTTTTGGGCCAATGCCAAGGATGACTTTCATCAAGAATGTCGGTGAACATGATGAGATATATCAAATGGAGAGGCCTTGATATTCCCGATCAACTAGAAGACGATGGAAATGTGTTGAGAGGAGATTACGATATAGTCGAAGGAACAGAATTGAATCCAGTAGATTGGGATGATCATCAGGATCCTTCCTTGGAGGCAGTTACAAGAGCAGTTGATTTGCATACCAAGTCGTGGTAAAATGAAATATTAAGGAAGCTACAAAGTCAAAGGATTCCCCTTATCAGAAGATGAAGCCAAAAGAAGGTCCAGCAAAATTAGTCGGACATAAGGGTGAAGGAAGTAGCCGGCAACAGGAAACAATTAAAAGAAAGAAAATGGCTTTGGAGGTTGAGAAGAGCAAAGAACATCTGGAACCTCCAACCAAGACATAGCATACAACACCATCAAGAGAAAGCATAATTGAGGCTAGAAGCCAAGAGGTCAATTCAAGTGATAAAGGGGCCACGATAGAGGTGAGCTCTGATTCAAAATCAAGTGGTTACAATGAGAGGGCTAAGTACTCTCTTCTCTCAAAGAACCAATGTGAAGATGGCATGGCAGTTACTAGTGGAGAAGAAGATGGACCGATTGATATTGAGGCAATAAGTCAAGTGCCCGAGGCTGTTGGTGATGCATTGTTAGTTGACCCAAATCCAGATTTGGGGAGATGCACCGCACCACTATGGTTAAGGCAAATGCTTATGCCAAGAGGTGAGGTAGTAACTGCCCGAATAGTTGAAGACATACAAGGATTAATAGAAAAGGGTGATAGTGAGAACCAAAAACAAATGGCAAAAATGGTGGCAAAGGTAATCAGGAGCGGCAATGATGGTCACCAAAAAGTTCGCATTACTATACCAACAGTCAACAAGGCATTGGATGAGATTGTGGCCCAAGAATATGAGATAGTGGAGCATAACTTGGGAAGAAACACGGATGATATGGAATGTGAAGAGATCCCAGAGGGTATAGCTTCAATCAGAGAAAGGTTGACGAAGGCAAATGAAATGATCATAAAGTTGGAGGCTGAGAACAAATATTGGAGAGATTGCTAGCCTATCCAACAGTTGCACTAGGTAGCCCTTCCTCAAGACAATGGGAGCAGCATAGAAGAGATATCGGCTCAACTACATGCAGTCAGGGATTGGATCCATGATACAATCCAGGATGGTGAAATTTCTTGCCTTCCTTCATCTCGACATTCCAGTCATTGGTGACAGTTAGAAACAAATTCAGAATATTTGAAGAGGAGTGGAAGGATTTCCTTCTAGTCAAGGATTTGGTTATTCCCAAGCTATAGGTGTTCATCGGGCTACCAGAGGCATATTTGGAAAGGGCCAAGTTGGTTGATGAAAGAGGATTGAGTACGGTTGAGTCTTGATTTGTTGCCTTGACTACCAAATTGAGAACACTCAAGGAGATACAGAATGTAGTTGTACATCACAACCCAAGTGTCGACACTTCCATTTCAACCATGATGAGTGACGTTGGAGTGGCACTCGATTTTGAAGACATCAGAGAAGAGGACATTGATGAGACAAGACTCAGATCAAGATTGGATGAGGTAGGAAAGGTTGTTATCAAGAAAAAATATTTGGGCACCCTTTCCTCCCTCAATGCCTTTATCGAATTTGCAAAAGAGTATGAGAAGGACCATGAGAAGACACTACACGCAACAAGTAGCATGATGAAGTCAATTGAGCTCAAGATAAAGCATACCTTGCTCTCCCTTGGAGAAGGTCAACGAAAGGCTAGCTAGGTTCATTGCCTTAACTAAAAGGATGAAAGAAAAAGGGAGATTTATATTAGAAGATCATTTGATGTAAGCCCAAGTGGCAATTTCTCTTTTTTCAAGGATAGGACAAGTGTCAAATTCTGATTGGCCACCATTTTGGTGCCTTCTCATTGGTTGCTACTTTTCCACTTTTTTCATTGGTCCATTGGCAAGGTGACATCTTCTCATTGGCCAATGGGGTGGCAACCCTAATTAGGGTTTCTAGAATTCAATCTGGATCGTCAATTTTGCCTCTTTATCTCTATCGTTGGTTGTACATTTTGGCCTCTATATAAAGCCATTTGCTCTCATTTGTAAGGGTCAAAGAAAATTGTTGCAAAGATAATACCAAAAATCGCTATTTCTTTCTCATTGTTGTGACGTGCATGGTGATTAAGAGCTTTTGATATTATTGCATGGTTTCTACTTCCAAATAGTTGGAGTAAAATATCTTTTCAAGTTATTAAAGTGGATTGCATTTCAAGTTGTTAAGTAAAGAGTAAAGTAGATGAATAGTTGCATGGTAGCATTAGTAGATGTTTGATAGGGATCAATACTAGGCCACTAGCATCCTAGCAGCTTGTTGGGAAGCCTTGTGTGGTAAACTGGTTCATTTTCCTTTGAATCATTGCATCTATGGAGGTGGAGCCACTGGTTAACCTTCATTAGATTTGATCCTCGTTTATTTGTTAATCTTCCATTCATAGGAGTAGGAGTAGAATAGCAAGTAGTTTAGGAGTTAAAATTTTGAAGAGGAAAGGTAGAGGAGCGTAAGTCATAAGAACCATTCACCCTCCATCACCATCACCTTCTCCATCAACACCATTTAGCATTCACACTGAATCACCATCTCCATCATTCCACCAAAGTCCAAGTCATCCTCAAACTAACAACGTAAGGCTGCCTACGTGATTACTAGCAAATCACATCGATATACTGAGTTAGTATCCACAAGTGTAAGGAACATTGGAGTTATTCTCATGTCCCATGAGTATTAACTTTTCAATAGAGGAATTGAGGACTTGATATTCCATATTAAGTGTTTAACTGCTAATATGCTATGTGTTATAAAAACTGACATCAACATACCTTTGACATCATAGGAATCACCAAAAAATTTGTGAAACGTCTTCAGATGTCCTTAGTTGTCTCAAGGATGTCCATGCTTTCTGGGCAGGGAGTATATATATATATATATATATATATATATATATATATATATATATATATAAACAATTTTGAAAGGGGCATGGGAACAAATGGGCTCCACATTGTGTACATTAAAAGAGAAATGAAACAGTTATACAAACAGATAAACAGGAAAATTATGATGAAACTAGCATAAGATTTTGTGACACAAAAAACTTTTCACCCCCATTTCTTGTTGTCCGCACAAGGACATGCAAACCAATAGATAGGAATAAATTGTCTACCATGCAATTCCCCATGGAGATGACAAGGTATACACAGATACGTAAGTAAGAACTGGGAATGAACAAAAACATTTAAATTGATCAAATGACCTCTCTTTTTCTCCAATACACAAATTTAGTCTTCAAATTTAGTCTCCTAGGGGAAAAAATCTTATCTTTGTTTAAGAAAAATTGTGCTTCTTTACTCTTATTCGAGGGGTGTTCCAAAAAAAGCATAGGGATGGCCAGGATACATCCATTGTTGTCTTGTTGTCTCAGAAATGCCACATTGGGAATGTGATGCATGTTTTACAGCCAGGGATATGTCTATATGGAACATAGTGTTTTACTGGCTGAATCAATCAATCACGAACTGATTTTATATAGCAGTAGTAAAAGGATGGGTTCCACAAAGATGCATCCATGACTCCAAATCTGGCATCCTTAGCCCCAATTGTGTTTCCAAGAAGGCAAGACAGTAGGAGATATACCTTAGCCATCCCCATTTTTTCCCAAAATGTTGAAATATTGCAACATGTGAAATAAAAGGGCATAATGTCTAGGGGGTGTTTGGCCCTCTCTATGACAGCAAGGAACAACTGAGGCATCCCTCAACCATCTTGGTGATGTCCAAGCATCGCAATATTAAAAAGAAATCATCATGCCTTTGGCATGACTGCGTAAAGACACATGAATGAATTGGATAGCAAGAAATAACTTAGTTACCAGTTTGAGTTCAATTTGAAATGCAAGTTCGAAGAGCCAATTCGCCGGTAGGGCAAATTGAAAGGGTTTTAGGTTCGTTTGTACAAAAACATGTTAAAATTATATATATAATAAGGCTAGAAGCATAAGTTAAAATTAGATTGTCACATAGTATCATATGATATGATTTAATCATTTAAACAACCAAAACACCATAAACTTTTAACTTATAGTTGTAATCATAGCATCATTACAAAGCATTGCCCAATTGATTGGCATATCTTAAGCCTTCCTAGATAAGTTGAATACAAACAAGAGAGCTCCTTTGTCGAAAGCACTATTTATTATAATAGGCATACAAGTGCTTGGAAAGAAGTGTATCATGTTATAAAAGAAGCAAAGTTATACTTGCAACATTGTTCTATCCGTCAATGATGGATTTATTATGTTCATGTCAGTGTAACACGGTGACTCGCATCCACCTCCCAGACCTTGAAGTACCCATCCCCAGACGTCCTCGCATCGGGTACTTGCACACCCAAGTATCCCCACCTCTGCCATTTTGCAACCATGCTTTCACTAGAATGGGCACTTGGATTTCTATTTTTTAATTGTGTTTTTTGAGTGTTACTTGTGGGTATGTAATAAATTACTATGTTGAATGTTCAATTGTCCTAGTTTGTGTTGCAATTTTGATATGTTCAAATATTCTAATTTGGTATGTTCTACTAAAACATCATTTCATAACAAGCATTTCAAGTTCTATATGTATACTATACAACACACCTCCCTACCCTGTCCTCCCCTTGCTATCGTCCCCTGGCCGTCCCCCCACCATCCTGAAAATGAGGCCTATGTTCTCCCCGTCTTGGAAACTTGTCTCAGCATCCCCACGTCCCAATGTACCCCAATCTTAGGGTTACATTGGTTCATGTCTACTATTGGAGAAGCTCATCGTCTCCACATTCATGATCTAGTCTAGTCCATTTTGTGCAATTTAAACATACTCTGTCAAAGATGCAACCTGGGATGCCTACATATAGCATCTTGCACGAGAATCAAGGAGTCATTGATACACCAAATATTTTTGAACTCTAGGCAAATTTTGGATGAATTGAACCCAAATTTGGCACTGGTTCAAACCAATACGTGGTTCAGAGAGCAAAGTGACAAACCCTGGTAACTAAGAGAAATAATAATATGACGACAAAATCAACCAGTGTAACAGACAATACATTACATGGCTTATCTTGGAGACAACAAAACACTACTCACTAATCACTTAAATTTGCTCATTTCAATTAGTCAATGACTGAATGAAGATGTGACTTTAGACAAAACATGAAACACATGATGATAGGTATTCAATAAGTAGAATTCAATTTACAAATCTTTCCTCCCTTGATGATACATAATTAAATAAACGCACATGCCTCTATGAGTCTGCAATGTACCAATGGGGAAATCCACCCCACGATACTTTCACCATATGTCCTTCCCTCTGATGTCCCCAACGAAAATGTGGCCCATACAACTAGGTTGTTTACTCTTTCTGCACACGTACAACACTCCTTGACACCTATATGGTACACTTAGCCCACTCGTATGGTGTTGACACTCCACACTATCATCTTTCACTACTCAGACCCCCTTCGGCTCCTTTTGACACCCTTCAACACTCAATAGCCTTTGGCAACCTTTGCCATTCGACAACCTTTTGCACTCTGCACCCTTCGACACTCGACATTTGGCAGTCTTTGGCACTTGACACTCTTCAACAATTGGCACAACACTTGATACCCTTAGGCTCCCTCAATCGATATAAGTCAACTATATGGTTCACAAATGCCAAATGTAATTTGATGAATAAATTATAACACACAGCACTCACCAACAACCAAAATGAATTGCAAAGAATAGAGAACTAGCATTGACAAATTTTATCTTCACAAAGTTCAACAATTATGCACAAGTTAAATATCTAAAATAATATCTCCAACACCATACTAGGGTGGCTGCTAACCAACTGCAATTACAAACTAGGGAGGCTCTTGCACCTTCAAAACTGCAACAAGGACTCAATTCCCATTGGAATCACAAATAGACGAGAAAAAACTACACAATGCCTTCCTATAATGCCAACACGAGCTTACAAAGGAATCCAAGAAGTTTCCCAAAGGACCCAAGGGGTTACAAGTAGGCTGACAATATAGTTTATTACTTTTTATTTGATAATTAAACTAATTAATCAAAGGGGTCTATAAGATATTATTATTAAAATTATAGTCAATTAATTTAACTGAGTCATTTAATAACTTTAGGGACATTAAGAGTTGCTTATTATACTTCTCAATAGTTGCATGATTTACCCTTAAGATCAAAAATTTTATACTAGTAAAATTAGATTTTAGTGCACTACAAAATTGTACTTTCCTTAAGCAACCTTGAACATCCAAGAGGTAGGAATGAAAAATGGTAGCTTGTCACATTCTCTGCTTGGGAAAACTAGTCTTAAATGGCAAGCAACCAGAATGTGCATTAAATTATTGTTTACATAATAAAATTGATTTGAAATTAGGTTTTAGCAAAAATTCATAATGATATTCACACCAATTAGTATTAGTATTGAATTCAATTTATTAGAAGACAACTTGTTGGACTTAATATGGTACTTGTGTTTATAGTGGCACCATTTGATTTGACAAATGCCCCTACAATGTCCATAAGCCTCATAAACGAGAATTCTAGCATATTTTTGGACCATTATGTATTAGTGTTTTTGGATGAAGCATTAGAGCATTTGTGCCAAGTTCTTCAGTATTTGAAAGAGAAACTTTAAGGTAACTTTTTGTTAAGGACATTCTCACCAATAGTATTAGTATTAAATTCAAAATATTGACTCAATATGGTGCTTGAGTTTGTAGTGGCACTGTTTGGTTTGACAAATGCCCCCTACAATGTCCATCAACCTCATAAATGAGGATTTTGGTATATTTTGGGAACATTTTGTGTAGTGTTTTTGGATGACATCTTCATTTATTCATAGACAGAGGAGCATTAGAGCATTTCTGCCAAATTCTTCAGTATTTAAAGAGAACAAACTTTTAGGTAATTTGGTGAAGTGTGCATTTAGTCATATTGCATTCAAAGATAATTTCTCCCTAGATCCATCAAAAAGTGGAGCTGGTTTGGATTGTCTAACACCCACTAGTGTGACATAAGTTAGAAGTTTCATGAATTTGGCGAGCTATTATCGCATTTGCACCAAATCAATGCCCTTAAGGATATTGATGAGTGTGTTAGAAATGCTTTAGAATAACTGGGGGGGTGAATCAATTATTCAAGGTCCAAAATGTCCAATTCAAACTTTTTCACCAAGTGTAGTGAGCCCATTCAACCATTCATTCATCCAAGCATTAACTTTTCTAATCAGTAAGTTACTGTAAATCAACAAGCATGTATAACACATAAAAGATCAACACATAACACAGTGATTTATGTGGAAACCCAATTTGGAAAAAACCACTAATAACATGCTACTCAATTCTCAATCTTCTGAAGTAATGCCTTGTGAAAGGTTTGCCTTGCTAAAAGCTTACAACACACTGTTAAATGTGATCTTGTTAGAGGATTTAACCACCCTGTTAGAAGTGAGCCTAGTTAGAGGACTTTAGAACATTCGCTTGGAATGCCACTCCGTTAAAGGATTTACAAAAGGCTGTTAGGCCGGCCTAAGTCCATAGGATTTTTCTTCTATCCTAACTGATACAATTGCTAAAGAGTAACAATTAGGGATTGTGACCTGATTACAGCATACAATTTAACTCGCAGATCTCAGATCACTTATCAGCTCGTCACATTGCCTGGCCTTCAATCTTTGCAACTCTGACAACTTGCCCTCCTTTCAAGCTTAATCTCCTTAAGTCTCCATGCTCAATGTACCAGTGCAATCATCTCTACTTGACCACTTATAGAAGTAGAGCGTCTATTCTCTTCTTTCTCCTAGATGTCTTCTCCTTTACACCCTTCTAACCACTTCGCAATTTGGCTCTTTAGCAGTAGCAGCATCAGCAGCATTTGCTTCTTGGTCTATGACTCCTTAAATAGAAGTCTTGGAATTCCTTTCCCACTCAATTCTTCCATTCAATTCGTATGGATTAGGTAGGATTCATTATATCTAACCTATTGGCACTAAAAATTGCATGGTCAATTTTTAGTACCATTGAGAAATTTGAGCCCTATAAATGCTTTTTGATGAGATTGTACCCGACTGTACCTTTGAGCCCTATGAAGTGTTTAATGTTTCTAACACCTTTCATTTAGTGCGTCTACGTGTTTCATGAAGTTAAACTATCATTCCAAGCCATTTCGTGAAGTCCTATTTTGAGCATTTGCCAAATTTGCATTTTACAAGTGTTAAACAACAACAAGAGGTTGTGTTTGCATCTAAATATCTCGCACCCAAAAATGTTTCATGACTTGCCAATTTGGGAATATTTAGTGTCCATACCTGAGAGCCTATGTTTCAGATTTCGAGTCCATTTGACTAGGTTTTGAATCCCTCAAAGTTGGTCAATTGTTAATGTAATGCCGATATGAAATGTTCAGAGTTCTGGGAAGCCCTATTTGATGAGTTATAACTTTGACCCAGTTGACCAAAATGTTGAAATTCCTTTTGCGTTGCATTGTAGATGTCAAAGACTTGTTATGTTTCAAGTTTCATTTCATGACAAATCCATTTGATCAATTTTCAAACGCGATTCCAAACACAATTTCTATCTTTTTACTGGTGTCAACAAATGCAGATTGTTTGGTACCCCTGTTCGGGACGTCATAACTTGAGATCCGTGATTGGTAAGATCGAATGGATTGTACCCCTGTATTGTACTCTAAAAATACTTTAAGTGTGCCAAGTTTCAAGTCTTGATGATCCATATGCACACTTTTTCAGATCAATTCCATTTGCAAAAATCATTTCTCTGTCATTGTCTCTAGTCTACAATTCTGAGTAGCTCACTTTGACCGCTTTCCATTTGCGTCTAGTTATTCATCATGAGCCCAAATCATAGATTCATATTGTCCTCATGATAGAGAAACAATGCCCCAGTTTTCGTCTTCCCACGTGTCAGTTTGCCCAGTTTTTGAAGCCAAATCTGAACCCAATTTAGTGTTTTCTGACATGTTTACTTGCAGGTAGTTCTGAGAGGTCAATTTCGACAGTGAATATCTTTTGACCTCGAATTCATCATGAGATGAGATTCGACAGGGTAGAAGTATGCAGAACAAAGATTCAGTATACCAGATTTCAAAGCCTGCTCAAACGTTTGGGTCAGTTTTTAAAGCCAGTCAACGGACCTCCTGATCAAATTTAACAGTTTGCAGATAAATGATAAAAGAGGTTTTAATTGATGGTTCAGTGATCGAATTGCATTTCAGTCAGTCTAAGAAGGTCGGTGGATCACTTTGAGATGTCAATCGCCCGAAAACGAAAAAAAAAAAATTAGTCGGACCCACTTTGGGGTCCAACTGACTTCAACAAGCTGATAAAGTATTCAGGATTGGAGTTGTTTTAAAGAGTTACTATAAGTGATCGATATGAGAACACCGTTATTCAATGTCAAATGATGTGTCATTATATTAAAAAAGGAGAATCAAATATCAATTTCTGTATTCATTTTGGAGGTTCCACCATCAAATAGCTGTATTTTTTAAATATATTTTAAAGTTTTCTCCTATAAATGTGGTTTCATAAGTTCAAGGGTATGTGCAGTATGCAAATTTGCTTATATCACCTGCGAATTGCGAGTGGGCAAATGAGGAGCTGGTGGTTATCTCAGAATCCAGAGAAGGCAAGATTGTGATCACACACAGTAGAGAAAGAATTGGAAGAAGCACAAGCTTTACTTTAAGAACACATTAAAATAAGAAAATGTATTCAAAGGAAGCCACCATGGTGACAGTGGTTAGGTTTTTTCTAGCATTGAGAGTGAGTTTTTGTTTTAAAACAAAAGGGGACTTTGAATGGGAGGTGACATGCAAAAGGAAGGTAGTGGATCGCCAACTGGCCTGCATTGAGACCATCGAACTCCTCACAGCTAGATTGGAATTCAGAGGCAAAATTAAGGCCTTTCTTTTAGATGACAGGAATGAGTTTATAAAAGGGTTTGGTCAATATGCTTGTGGCTAATGGTAATTGATTGAGAGATACTACCCCTGGATAATGGAGAGCTTTGCAACACCTTACCCAATATTTTTCTTTGATAAAGAAAATGACCATGAGAAAGGTCATGTCAGTGTCCATTCTTCTCTTACATTCAAGCGTTTTCAGGCTCAGGTGAGCCAAAAAATTGTGATTCTAGCCAACCAATTATCAGCAGTCTTGGTGTGTGAGAAGATGTTTAGAGATGTTGAAAAACGGCAGAAGCTCCCTATAAATGAGAACACTAAATTCGGCATCCTTTTCAATCATCATAACATCAGTCAAAAGTAAAGGAAATCTGCTCACATAGGCAAATACAACATTGGAAATGGAAGCATAGAATCCACGCAAGCAGTAGAGAATGAATGCAACGTATGAAGGAGCCGCCATCAAAGAACAGCCCACCACACAGGTTTGAAAAGAGGAAGCACACAGAAGGATGAAGGAACCTACAATGTTAGAAGAAGCCACCAATTAAAACAGAGCCCCATGCAAATAAAAAGCAATCTTCACACGCCAAACACAGGTTAGAAGGCCAAGCATCAACGCATGAAAATAAGGGATCGCAGTCAAAGCGCAGGGAAGATTAGAGCAATCGTAGGGCACGCTCATATATCCCACATTCTTTGTGGAGGCAGATTTAGAGTTCTTTAAATATAATACAACACTTTATGTAATATGAATTGAAGTTGGAGGCTTTTGGGAAGCCGCAGGCAAGTGTGTGGGGCCTGTGGTCGGCCAATAGACTTAGAATTTCGAGCCCGAAACCATAATTTTAAATGAAAGGACAAGAGAGCTGATGTGGCAGAGAAAAGGTCAAACGCACAGGATTGCGCCACGTGGCGCATCTTGTGGACAGTGCATTCCCGCAATAAGAAATTACGAGGGAGATAAACAATGTGGGCATGCGGGAATCGAACAAATGGCAGTGGGCCCGGGAGACATGGTGAAGTGGCGATCCAGTCAGAGCAGGTAGGTGGTGACAGAGCAGTTGGGCGGCAAATAATATGGTGCCACATGGCACACGTCAAGGCCCAAGGGGTGAATAAAAATAAGTTTTTTTTTTTTGTCAATTTAAAAATATT
This sequence comes from Cupressus sempervirens, assembly GCA_028749045.1. Lineage (NCBI taxonomy): Eukaryota > Viridiplantae > Streptophyta > Pinopsida > Cupressales > Cupressaceae > Cupressus > Cupressus sempervirens. Next base: position 656,849,255 of record CM053788.1, read on the forward strand.
TTTTCGTATGCACGTCCAAATATTTTTAAATCCAAAAGGACTTTTATTTTAAAGTTTAAACTTTAGACTTTTAAAATTCTTGAATTTCAAGTGCATGCCTGAGTGTTCTAACAGAGGGGTATTTTTCAAATTGATATTCTGGGGGTTTCTGAGAGGCGAACATAGCAGTATTATATATCGTCAAAATCGGGAGAAACTGAATTTTCTGGTTATGCAGTTAGTTTCTACATAGGAAGCGACATGTTCGAGCTATACAAGGTTTTCTCCAAGATTCCTAACTTGCAACCGAATTCAGTTATCAATTTTCAAAACTGATTTCTCGTAAGGTAATGACCTTAATATAGGTAAAAGACCATGAAAATGCAATCTGGGGCAAATTTGATTACTTTCAAGTTAGTTGAATCAAGGTTTTATCAACGTTCTTAAGGCAAATCAAGTATTTTGGCAAGCAAGAGGTTTTCATCATTTAGAAATAGATATTTGTAAATCAGTTACAAAGTAATGATGAAACCAAATTAGATTAGAGGAGAGAGGGTAGAAAGAGGTTGCTTCATCTTCTTGGGAAGGAATTCTGAGTGGACACTTGTCAGGCATACAACAGATCTGAGAATTCACTTCTTCCTATATCATTCCCTTTCTTTCTCATTGTACAGGTTCCAATCTTGAGTTCTCTCAAATTTGTGATACCATTCTTCAGCATTTTCTTCTTGTATTGAGCAACATTTATGTTTTATGCAGATAGATCAAATTTGTTAGGTGATTTTTGAATCATTTCTATACATCTTTCATGTATTTGGTTTCAAGGAAAACAAATAAAGAGTAGCGAAGGGATTTAAGTTCAGTTTGAATCATGTCTCTTGTTTGTGGATCTATAACTTCTTCTAGTTTGTGAACAAAGAGCATAAATTGGGTTACATTTCATTTAGAAATGTATGTGATTGAAATATCTTGCTGGTGGAACAAAGAGCCATGTAATTGCTTGATGTTTGTCACAGGGTTTGCACATTTCATGAAAGGATTGTCTGAGTATGAGATTCATTCTGTAGCGAATGTCTGTTCACAAGGTGAAAGATAGATCAAGGATCTTGATATAGGAATTATGTCAAAGATTTCCAGAAGATGTATGGTTGTAATTCAATTAATTGCCCAATAGATAAGGCACTGATTAGAGATAGGATCATTAGGTTTTGTTGCTCATACCTAGGTCTTGTTGATATCAACATATTAAATCATCTTTTCCCTTTATGTTGAAAGTTATTCAAAGTTTAACCCTCACTTAGCTTACCAATTTCATGAGTCATGTCATTAGCTACTTCATGCTTATGAATTCCTGGTTAAGTATAGAAGATTTAGGGGTTTCTATCTGTTATTCTAGATCCTAATTATGCTTATTGCACTGGTCACATAGTCAAATCTAAAGAGGTTCACCTGCCTAGGTTCTGCAGAGCCTAAAGTGAAGGAATGTAGCCTTATAGTTGGCCCTGGTTCTTGGTAAATTGCATCCATTATTGGAGATAGCTCCCATAGACGCTTTCTTGCCTTGCATATCTGGTTATTTTAAACTTTGTTAAATCAGGAGCTAACATAACCCATATTTTGTTTCCTCTAGAAACTTCTTGAATAATCCTTTTGAATTCGCCCAAAAACGATTTACATAGAATTATGTGCCACCAGCTCATCATCCTTATCCTCCAACTAGTTCACGAAATTCAAGACAACAACTTTGTCAGCTCAGATTTGGTGAATCTTCATCCTTTAAAATAATGTAGCAGCTCGGCACTATTGAAATACTAGTGCTCGGCACATACTGTGTTACTCGGCATCAACTATGTTTTTACTGATGCTCGGCACCTGAACTTCACTCGGCACACACTAGAATTTCCTGTTGCTCAGCTCCAACTGAGAATTTGCTCGGCTTCAACTAGTTTGCTCGGCACTCACTAATGAACTTAGTTTTCGCTTTGCAGTTAACCTTGTTACAACTTCTTCCTCCAATGTTTCTAAGTGTAACCCACCTCTGTATCTTTGAGTATGTTATCAATTCATCATTTAACCATTGTCTTAATTGATCTTTGCACTTCATTACAACATCATAACTCAACTTTTCCCTTAGGTGCTCTTGTTACATCTTGTTGATCAAATCCTCTTCATCAATCAACTAAGTGGTAGTACTTGGATCTTATAAGCAAATGTCATTCCTACAAGTAGCAAGTTTGACATCAATGACAAAACAATGATTGAAAATATTATGTTAAGCAACAATCTCCATTTTTTATCTTCAACGATGATCTTTTCAATTAGATTTCCAACAAAGTGTTATGAAGACATGGCAAAGGAAACAAGAAGTTATTATCTCATGGATGTTCACTTGAATGCCTAGGCTGATGTGAATCAGTTATTCTCTTTTCATTACTAATGCCACCAAGTTTCCAGTGCTGCCTCAACAGTACAAAAAAATTATGTTGTGAATTTAATTATGTGATAATCTTATTTCACTTTTAATTGCTCTTGTAAACAAATGCCATTCTTGTAATGAGCTGAACTCAATTTTCTGTTGCCTTCTTAAGTGCTTAGAATATATGTTTGTTTGCGATGAACCCAAAGAAAAGTAAACAAAAAATATGCATCGCATAAATAATAAATACACATTCAAACATTTACTCCAGAGAACCCAATGTGTAGATAAGCTCCAAAAGAGTAAGGCCTTGCCTTCACTTGCTTAGGGTGCATACTGTCAACCGTATCCTAACACTTGCAATACTTCTCTAACACACTCTATTGTACATCCATCCTACAACTCTTCGTAACACTCAAGTTATTATCACAAGTTTGTAAAGGGTTTCTCCAAGACTGTGCAAACTAGTGGGATTACCCACCCCATTCCAAGTCTGCCTAGAACACTCCACTAAGGAATGATACATCAACAGGAAACATAAAAATGAGTTTCATTAAAATTGTGATAATTAATTCTGGAAGAGAACTTTTAATGATCATTGCTTTTAAATGATATTTTACAATTTAAAAAGAAAGGCACGAACAAGAAGCCAAAAAGCCAAAAATTGGAAAACACACTGTGTTGTAACCAACATTGTGACTCTTCATTTCTTGAGTAAACAACACCACATATGACGAGGAGCAACCACCATGACACATAATGCCAACTATTTCAATTTTCTAGTTTGCAACTGCCATCCTGCTACAATTGGTGGTTTTGTGACTGTCGAAACCAAAATATTTCTTTGTATTTCTCAAAAGTGCATCTTTTATATTTGACCCAATGACATCTAGATAAACTCCCAAATCATTTGTAATCCCCATAGACTCATACAGCTTTGACTTTGCTACTGATTGAAATTCATCACAATAGGAGCACATAAGTTGCATAATCAATTTGACTACTGACTGAGAATAGGGTCTTAGTAAGATGCATTTACTAACTTCCATGATCCAAAGTTGAATAAATTCTATGGATTGAAATAAACTTTTCAAAGCCATCAAAAACCTCGTGCGAATTTTCTCAGATTCTGCAATCTCTCACAAAATCCCATTTTTTAATGAGGCCAGAGAAGTTTGATCTACAGGGGCAAGGAAATGTGATATGCCACTCAAGCACTCGAGTAAATAAATTAATAATTTGATCCCATAGAAAACAGTTATACAAACCTAATGATTCCCAACAGATAATAGATATATCACCCTCAACAATATCTTGCCACAAATAGAGTATTTGCAAATTAGATGAGTTCTGGAACAAGTTCCAGAAATTCTTATTATAGGTACATTCTTTTGTATCAGTTTCTTAATAGGCACAGTGAACTAAATTATGACTTTTCCCAAGGACAATTGTCAATCATATTTATATATTTCACAGTGGTCTGCCTATTCTCTTGTCACCAATTTCAATCACTAACTAAAACACATTATATCACTGAAGAAGTGGAATATACAGAGTGCAGGTCATGAAGCGGAATTTCTCATAAGAAAATGTTCCCCATTATGTAAAAGTCTCCTTCACAACAAAATCAAAATAGCCATAAAATAAAATTAAAAGAATTATTCAAAACAGCATTAGAGATTAGTCTATGCATAGAATGAAAGAATCACTTGGGCAAAAAAGAAAACAAAATAAATACTTCAAAACAAGAATGATAAAGAAATCATACAAGGGAGCTACACCTCTCAAATGAAGAAGAAAATCAGAGCACACATTCTCTATTCCATTTCTTGCACAACCAAACATGTAAGAAGAACACAAAGAAATCAATTACAAGCTATGTTCCATGGCATTATGTTCCACGGCATTTCGGAGACGGGAACTGGGGGATGGCAAGGGATGTGTTTCCAGGACATTTCATAGAGGGTCATTTGTAGGGGGCGAAAGGGAACAACTGTGTGTGTGTGTGTGTGGATGGGGGGAGAGAGAGAGAGAGAGAGAGAGAGAGAGAGAGAGAGAGATCTCAATAACTGATAACAGCAATAGCAATATGTAAACAAATTATGTATAACACCATAATGAATTTCAATAGAGCATTATAATAGCAGTCTCAAACATCAAAAGACAGTGGGCTATGAAACTAAGCCTCATTTGGGCTATCAAATATCCTAAGACTCAATACCATCCGAGTTACTATCACCCTCTAGCAGAAGTGGAACATTCAATGGTAGCCACTACGTCAGTGCCAAATGGTAAAGATTTTTTGAGCAAATAAAGTACAATCATACAAAGAAATAAAATAGTCCATTTTGTAATTTCAAAACTGAAGAATGAAACTTTTTGAGCATAGTATTGAGACTTGGACCTGGAATGCCTTTCTAAAGCATATTCCATTGAACATATTCAATTCTCAGAAATTTGAAATTAGATACTTGTTTAGATTCTCATATATTTGAAATTAGATAGCTGTTTCATTTCTCATACATTTGTAATTTGAATATATTGTTTGGCATCTTGTATGAAGATCAAGAAGTAAAAAAAAATTAAAAAGAAAAAAAATTATTTTTTTCCTTTTTAAGTGCATGAGCTCCCAGCAGCAACAGATGGCTAGTCCTCCTCAAAATGTCCCCCAGCCGTCCCTAAATGATAGGGGACATTTCCTGCCATTTAAGGCACCTCTGCAAGAATTGAGGACAGGAGGGGGACATCCCCTCAGACCTCTGCAAGAATCAAGGACTGGAGGGGAGCATCTCCTCACCGTCCCACCATCCCAGAAATGCCAAGGGACAGGGATGGAGGGAGTTGGGTGGGTTGGGGGAAGGGGACATGTCCTCGTATTTCCCTGATTGTGAGTTAAACTTGTGAATTAAATATAACCAGTGAAGAATGCAAAGAAGAATATTTTTAATGTTCAAATTTCTCTCTCCTTGCAGTTTATGTACAATGGATGTGTCAAGATGTAAAAAGTAGTAACCTTTTGAATGAATAACCTTGTATAATGATAAAATGATAAAATCTTACAACCAATAGGGAAAAGGTAGATATCCTTCCAATGTAACCGTTTAACTACCACCATTTGGACTTTGTAAACATTTTATTATGATGATGTTGTCAAGCCCTCCAATGAGTGCGTATTCCTTTAACAGTAATCATTCAAATTAATGAATTTCAAACAGTTATAAAACTGACTTTATAGAACATGTTGACTTTTCATTGAAACTTGACAAGCATATGACTATCAAAGCATTGTGCCAAACAGTTAGCATGAATAGGCCATAGGTGTTCATTTCTGGAGCATTTAGTCAAATATTTTACTAGTAAGCCCTGCCTGCATGCATTATGTACATCTCCCAAGGCATTTACAACCCAGCATAAGCTGTGTATGGCACAAAGCTTAATTATGAAAAAAAATCACAGATCTGTAACAGAGACTTTTCAATCTTATCACTCAAACCACATGTTTCCTACCGTTATTTGGATTTTGCAAGGCTTGCCTCCTCTTCTAGTTTCTCAACAATTTCTTCAAGTGGCTTGCCTGCATCATAATGCCTCTCTGAGGAAAAAGGTGTCAAAGAAGTCTTGAGAGTATCCACCAAACTTGAAGTGGCATCTTGAAATCCTTTGGTAGTATACAGTCTCATTCACATCATGTCTCTTCACAGACTCAGTTTCTTTGAGCTATTTGACAAATGATCCATATTCTGGAAGTATTTGTTAATCTAATGCCATTTGATCAATCCCTTGTATTTGATTTACATATAATGTAGGAATTGTTGGGTCATGGGATCAATAAAACATGATGTTTGTTTATTAAATCTTCTTCTTTGTGAAGGCAAGTACTTGATGCTTCACATAAAAAACTAAGATATCATTGTAGGGCTCAATGCCATAGAAGACTTTATGATTGAAGTTGCACATATCTCATATTTGACACCAATAAGAATATCTTTGATCATATAAACACCAACAGAAACTTCAATTTGGTGAAAGAATTGGCCTTTTATTCCTCAAGTATCTCATAGGCAAGCTGTTAATAGCTCATCCTTGGGACTGGCAAGGTACGATTCCAGAAAACAGCATTTTGTCATTAAAACTTATAAATTGAACATCCTACAAAATTCTCCCCATCATTCTAGTCTTCTTCCTAGGCAAAGAACTATAGTTTTGAGGAGATGCATGATGATCTACAAAAACTGGTTTCTTCTTCTGATTCTTCTATTTCATAGATTGTGCATATAAGTGAATTGAATAATTTTATACTCCAATCAATCATTTATTATGTCTCCAGCATATGTATTGTCATTCACTTTGAATACTGCCTTAATCTATGAAGGATGCCACAACACATCTTGTAATAAGTATCCCGAAAATATTTGAGAATTTTACAACTGAAATGAACTGCAATGCAATGTCCTTATCACATTTTGATCACCCAATTCCCACGATGGGAAAAATGAGAACATACGATTTATAGAACCTCACCAACTACCGACATTGCAGCAGCTATGTAATCTAATCAACTGATGCACACAAGGTCACGTAGCCAGCCAAGCTTCACTTCTTCAGTTGAGGGCTATGAAAGAACTGAAGGGAAAACACTTCAATGCTTATTCAATAAAGTGTATTGGTAAACCACGGGAACTTCATGTTTATTGAGTGTTGCGCAATTACAAAGCACTGGAACATCTCACTTATTCAGCAAAGTGTTCTGAGCACAAGCAGCCTTGCTTATTCAGCAAAGTAAAATTACAAAGTACAAGCACTTAATGCATGTTCAACAGAGTGTGATCACAAAACACAGTCACTTTCACTACTCGAGTGATGAATGCAATTTGTTTCAGATGATTGTATCAAATGCATTACAAACATCCTATTAAAGATTAACTGCTGATATGCTGACATAAAGTGCTGATCATAAATAAAATTTTCTGCAACAATCCCAAAGCGAACAAAATAATAAGAATAAATCAGTTTGACTACGAAAAAGCAACAGAATACCTGATATGGATACTATAAAATGTTGGTGCAGATCTATAGCACTTGGTTCTATTGATAAACTGCCAAATCAAAACTGAACATGGGTTGAGAACACATTGAAAGCTGTTCATTACTAAAACTTGACTAGGGCTGAAAAATTATAAGGTTCTCCAAGAACAAGAAGTTTCATTGTAACTCCAAAAGATTCAAAGCCTCATCTCAGACATCCTGAAACTATATATATGAAATATACCTTTCAAGTGTAACAATATGTCACTTATCAATATGTCAAATGTTTATTTTATGCCTCAAAATGCATGTCATGAGACTGATAAACTATAGGCAGGTCTGATAGACTTTCTGTAACAGCAAGTATGACACCTTTTTGAGCTCATTAACAAGCAAGACTGTGTCACCTTCAGAAAACCAAAAACATCAACCTCAAATATGATTGCTAAGAAATTTCAAAGGCTGGGAACCACAAAAGAACCCAAAATAATAATGAAAATGTCAGTGCTTCACTTCAACTTTTTCACAGGCCCCTTTCAAGCAAGTACAAACAGTATTGATAGAATATTTGAGAGTGCAAGGAAACCAGTACTCATTAACCAAGCCCTCAAGGAAACCACCATCTTGAGAGTGCAAGGAAGCAAGGTTCAGCCTAATTGTAAGTTCTGTCATGCCAGCTGTTTCTACACTCTTGCACTCCCTAGAAATATCTATTTGATCCTTCTATAAATCTTTCTTGGGGTATTCTCACAAATTTTAAACAATCCTCACAAGTCTTCATAAATCGTTGCATTTTTCCTAAATCATCCCAAAAAATTGAATTTTTGGCACTCTACAGTAGATTCAATGCCCAATGCCTACAAATATCAGTGTAACACGGGGACTCCCACCCCCTCCCAAACCTTGAAGTACCCTTCCCCGAGATGTCCCCACACCGGGCACTTGAGTACCCAAGTACCCCACCTCCTTCATTCCACAACCATGCCACCAGTGGGATGGGTACTTCAATTTCTATTTAAAATTTTGATTTTTGAATGTTATTATTGGGTATGTAATATGTTACTATGTTAAATGTTCAATGATGTTGCAATTCTGCTATGTTCAATTATTTTCATTTGGTATGTTCTACTGAAACATCATGTCATAACTAGCATTTCAAGTTCTATATGTATACTATACAACACCCCTCCCTGCCCCGTCCTACCCTTGCCGCCATCCCTTGGCCATCCCCCCACCGTCTCGAAAATGAGGCCCATTTCCCCCCGTCCTGGAAACTCGTCCCAACATACCCCAATATTGGTGTTACACTGGCAAATACAGGACAATATCATTGTGCCCACGTTTGCCTTAGTTGACTGTGGCAGGGGTTTTCTACTCATTGAGTTTCATCACGAGCAATTAACAATAGGAGGGGAATATCCAAAAGCAACCTAAATGTCCTTTGGAATGTTGTTCTGAGTTTTTCTCTCAAAAGTATACTTCACAGCATGGTTGTGCTATGATTATATTCGTTGACTTCAAACTTAGAAATTTTTATCTAGTTCCTCTAACATATGGTTTCTTGTAGGATGGCTTTCAGGATCCTTACAGGTGCATAGTCACTTTGCTGAGGGTTTCAAGAATATCTTCATCCTCAATACAGTCTGGCTGAGGAAGAGTAAATATATCATTCCTGTTTAAACCCAATAGCTCTCCTAGACTACACACAGCAAATCATCCATATATTGCTACAAAGTGACTACAAAATGGGATTGGTTATTTGGACAGGGTATTTGTGATCAGCGCTCCTAGTCGAAAATTGTTAGGAGAGGCCTGCAATCATGAAGGACAAATGGATGGTTTTAGGATCACATATATTGCAGGAATCCTCAGTCAAACCCGCAGATCTGAGAACTCATGAATTTAATTGATCTCCAGACTTATAGTTATATCCATTGCCACAGAACACTTTTTTTTTTCTACTTATAATATGGGCTGAAGGTCTCCAAATACCCTTCATGCAGAGAATAGCCAATAATCATTAACCTTCAAATTAGAGCTTCTAAATTCTTTCTTCTATGCGAGCCTAAACTGGCTACAAATCTTAACCAAATAAGAAAGGCATATGCATTAAAATTTAAAAGTTGTCATCTTTTCAAGTTGAACAACATCTATTCAAGATTAATTTGTTTCCTGCAAGTCTGAAAGCATCTTGTGCTACCACACTGGATGCAAGATTTCCATTTGTATTCCTTGAATCTACACAAAATTTGTAAAATAAAGATAACAAAACTAAAAGTCCAAGATTAGGAACCATATGTTCCAAAATAGATTGGAGGGAAAATATACAAATTCTTGTCATGTTTTGACATAAACAATGATGCAACGTCATTGATAATGCCACTAACAAATTGTAGTAGGTGAACTGCAACCTGATGCTTGCTTGTGGGCCAGCATGAATTTTGAGTTTTTGCACATTTTCCAACAATCACTGTGCCAACCACTAGTGTGATCAAACGTTTCATACGTTCTAATATAGGTTGAACCAGAGTCCCCAAACTCACTGCGAGTTGAGCGAATCTTGCAAGTTGGTGAGCTGTGCCAACCCACTGCGCCAACCCAACCGAGTTATGTCAACTCGGCAACTCGGTTCGTCGAGTTTCATCGAGTTCAGGCATGCATAACTTGTTCGGGTATGAGCATACACTTGCAAGATACTCAGTGATTCAAAAGTTGACTTGAGGGGTGGGAAGATTTATACAAATATAACATTTAAGTATAAGTTTTATACTATGTTATATTTGTATAAATAATGTTAGGATGTTTGAGAACGGTTTCAGCTTCATAGGAGTTAAGATGCAAAATCTAGATTTGGGGGTTTTCAAAAGAAATCCAAACTCGGCCAAATTCCAAGAATTGGCACGCCTTCAACACTCTAATCCCCCATAACCTACCCTAGCTGTCTAAGGTCAAATTGAAGCTAGAACAAGGATTGTCTAAAGGTTTTAAATTTTTAGCTCATTTCATCCAAAATCCCTTTGGTTTCAATTCCATATTCCTAACGTACTTAGATACAATTCACATCTTACGTAAATGAAGGATTTATCATTTATGTTCTTTGTTCATGTATGTGATGACAAATTATTTTCTATTTGATGATGTCATAGTGTCTTTAAGTTTTATTCAAAAAACAGTGCATGAAACAAGTTTTAAATCGTTGAATATCTCTAAATTTCAAGGATTTTTCATTTTGTCGAGTTGTAGCCGAGCAACAAGTCGAGTTGGCATTGTCAAGTTTGTCAAGTCCAAGTTTGGAACTATGGGTTGAACACATAGTTCTTGACTTCCACTGAACAAATCTTGGTTCATTGCATTCCTAAAGGATGTTATGAGTAAAATGTCAACCATGGATCTCTGTGGAACCTAAGATACAATTTGTAAGCCAGTGTCTGTATTAGGGAAAGTTTGTCCTAGTATTTCTGACAAGCCATTCACAAGTGCTTTGTTCTGTAGTACACGATCTCCAAGCAGATAGATAAACCACCCAAGGCATTTATAGCTGGAACCTTAAGGTTTGAACTTATATCATTCTTTGGATTCTTGGAAGCAATTTCTTTTGCAAACTTTCTTCGGTAACCTCAAAACGGTGCACTTTGTCAAACTGCACCAGAAACTCATTTTCCAACAACCATAACCATGGATCTCCGACACAATCTGTATGCCAGTGTCTGTGTTAGGTAAAGTCTGCCCTAGTATTTCCGACAGGCCATTCACAAGTGCTGTGTTCTGTAGTAAACGACCTCCATGCAGACAGATAAACCACCCAAGCCATTTATAGCTGGAACCTTAAGCTTTGAACTTGTATCATTCTTTGATAAACAGACCAATTTTTGAATTAAGAATACATTTTATTGGATTTTCTGCAGCAACCTCAAAATGTACTTATCAAGTCATGCCGAAAACTCATATTCTAACAATCATACCAACAAGATTTTATGATTCCAATTTCAACATTTGTGACTATGACCCCAAATGGATAAGTTGAGCTGACAAGCAATCTTGATGCTGCAAGGTGAATTAGGACATTTATGACAAAGGAACTTCACATGTGACTGAAAATACAACATGGTTTTCACAAAATGATTCAAAGAAAAATGCCATTTATTGTAACTGAAAAAAGTTCAATTTTTCAAAGTCAAAAATTAGAATAATAGGATGCCAATTTAAAGTCTGTCTAACAAATGAGGAACTAATGTTATCAACTACAAATTATATTTTTGCAACATTATCCCGAGAAAGTTAAAAAATTGATGTTTAACCCTAAAGAAGTCCCTTATTCCATCAATCAAAGTCGAAGATTGTGTGCTTTGGAGCCTTTTTTGAACACTTCCCTCAAAAAATCCAAAGACTAAAAGACGAACCCTAAAAGAAATTCTTACTTCGTCAATCAAGACTGAATAGAGTTGAGATTCTGCATCTTGAGGTCCTTTCCCTAACGATCACCTAAGAAAAATCAGATATTGACGGAAAAACCCGAAATTCGTCAATCAAGAGTCCAGAAACTAAAGATTATCCAGCTAGGGTTATCACTCCTAACATACGCCTCCAAAATCCAAAGGTTGAAGAAAAAAACCTAATTTCTTAACTTCATTTACCAAAAGACCATAGAATTGAAACTTGAGAATCCATAGAGTTGAATGTTATGCAGCTTAGTCTCCATTGTTTCTGTCCCGGACAGAATCACTACCACCAAAACATATTTTTTATTCTAGTCCTCATTGTGGTTAAAATAAAGTTGATCAATTGACAAAGAAGAGAGTACGAGTAACCTGGCAGCGTCATATACGTCCAGGTGAGCTCATTGCCACATCCTTCGTATGGGCTGCCATTTCGCCACACTTCCAATTCGGGGTTGTTTGAAGTCATATTTCCTCAATGTGCCAGTGAATTCCACTTTTGCGAGAACCTGAAGCTTCTGCAAAGAAGAGGAATGTGCGAACAATCATGAAAGGCCCGCACATTAGATTTCAGATGTGACGGCCTCGAAGACCGCAGTCTCTGATGTTCTCATCGCCATCGTTGGAACGCCGCTTCGATCTATTGATGTTTGTGCCGCTGATGAAATTTAATCGTTTTAATGTAATCATATTGAAATGAAAAAACTAGCGTTTGCACTCAAACGAGGTAGGAAGGATACAGGTATTTGATTCAAGAAATAAACAAGTCCTACGTAGTGCTAAGTACTTGCCTATCTTAATTTAATAAATTTATTATAGTATATAAAATATTATACGGTAATAATAATAATAGTAATAAAAAAATTTCTATTATAATTAGAAATTATTATTTATCAAATATAATTAATGATTAAGAATAATAATATTAAAAATAATACAATATAAGTATATAAAAGTATATATTATATATCATAATAGAAGTGTATATTGTATAATATATAATTTTAACATTTTTAATTAATGAGAAAAGATATATTTGGTAAACATAATATTAAAAATAGAAGAATCTAAACTAACTTAATCACATTTAAAAATACAATAATAATAATAAATTTCTTTAAAAGTGACCAAAATGATCCCAAAAAATTATAGAAAAATATTTTATACAAATTAGAAAGTTGATTTTTTTGCATCTATACTATTGAGAACTATTAATATTATAATAAAAGTTTAAAATGATTAATTCTTGTCATAGAAATGAAAAGTTTTAATAACTTACAAATTTGATAAATCATCACAATAGTACTTAGCTGGCAAGTACTAATAAAGCTTTACATAGACGTAGGGAAAAAATGTATAAAAAAAATATTAGTCCATATACATATTATTGTAGAAGTACATATTATATGCATTTTGGATTATTTAAAGTCAAATAATGTTTATTGTAGAAGTACATATTATATGCATTTTGTATTATTTAAAGTCAAATAATGTTGGTTAAGAAAGAAAAGTTATATAAGGAACAAAGATGTTAATACATAAAGACATACATATATGTACCAATTATTTTGGAGTATTTTTAAGAAATTATTTAGTTGAGACACTGATAATTCTATTGTTAAAGAAAGTAAAAAATATAGTGACAAGAATAAAACAATAAAACTTAAGTCTTTGTCAAAGTTGGAATTGGCTTTAGCTAGCTAATTTAAACATGTTATAAAGAAAATCAATTTTAAAATAAAAAATAAAAAATTGAAATTTAGTTATTTAAAAAGTGTGAGAATTAGAATACAAATGGACATATAAGTAAATTCATCCATATTAGAAAAACAATTTAAATGTTAAAGATGGCCTTAAATACTAACTAGGTAATTTAAACATTGTTAATCCCTTGCCTTTAAAGGCATAGACTAATGTTTTTATCTCCCCTATAGATAATCAGTTTGACCTTTGGAGCTTTGTTAATAAAAATGTAAACGATTTATTCAATAGTTTGTAGTCTCTCAATTTTTCAACTTTCATTTTCATTATTTAGTTTGATTTTTTCATTGGCAGAGTCTGATTTTGGTTAGGGTTTAATATTTTCCTATTAAGACATTATTGGAAAAGTTTGCAGCCAATGGGAGAACAACATTAAAAAGATTAAAGCATTTTGTAATGTATGGAAAGGACATTGTCAAAAATAGGTTTAGGTATTGTTATTATTATTAAAATTGCACATGGCATGAGGTGCACACATTACTTATTAGTACTTTAAATGTTGCTCAGTGCTAGCTGGCAAATGTGTTCCAACTGGCATTGATTTGTGTGTAGGAATGCAGTGTAATTTAATAAGGAGATCACATATTTTATTTTTCAAGGGTGGTATTCACATAACACACTTCAGCTAGATCACATGTTTTGTTTTCCAACGATAGTATTCAAATAATTCAATTCAACTTTCCAAATTGGTCGAGCAAAAGTCTTAGATTTGTGGCTTACCATATCAAATCATTGTGCTAAGGAGTTGTTGTAAGCATACTGCAAATGTTATTATTTTTCATTGTTTCTTCTTTTTGTTAGCTTTAATCTTGTTCCATTCAGGTTTGTTGAAAATATCAAACAATTATTTCAAGATTTCCTAAAAAAATATGAAGCAATTATTTAAAAGGATCCCCAAAAATCTGCAACACTTTGTTAGGTTTTCTACAAATTCTTATTTTGTAGACCTCTTGGCATTTCATGTGCCTCCATCTTTCTTATTTGTTCAGATGACTTGAGCATAGTTTTCTAACCTTTCATATATCAAAGTCTTGATTTGGAGCGGTTTGTGCTCTGTCAAGCACATACACTCATTCAGTCTTCTTCATATATTCATTTAGTATATCCCCTAACCTTGACCCAGATATCATATATTTATTTAGTATATCCCCTCACCTTGAGCCACACCTATTTTCTTACATATAGTAATGTCATATTAACTCCTAAATTAGTTTCATTTGATTGATTGAGCTTTGTTGTGACTATGCTAGTGAGAACAACTTTCCTAGCCGAATGTAGGAATGTAGTGCATCTCATGTTTGCAATCTATACCTTGTTATATTTTGATATGAGAGGTATTTTTTACTCATGTTATGTTTACATTTGAGATGACTTGATAGTCAGATGTTATATTTTGATTTCCAGTATCATAGATGTTAGGTTACTATGTTGTTCAGTTGATCATATCTACATGATGATGCCTTTTTGAGATGACAGTATGCTTTATGATAATATCTAGTTATCTAGTATTTGGACATATCCTCTGATTACGTTTATGTCTTGGATTTAATGTCATGGTTATTTACTTCATTCTTGCTTTGTGATGCTTTATTTGAAAGGGAGTGATGTAAATGAATTATTTTTGAATAATTAAATAAATGGTTAAATTAGGTTATTTAATGCATTTATTGCTTTAGGATATGTTATTATATGCAATTGCACTTGATCATGTGTTTTAGCGTGTAGGATTTATATTCATGGTAGTGGCACATGGAGTTAGTGATTCAATTGTTCATATTTAACCAATTTCATTCCTATATGGTTGATGTATCTTATTTAATTGTTTAAATTAAACCTTCTTTTGATTTAATAAATTGAGACTCATTTGCATTATGTGATTAGACTCGTGAGTGTGTCTATGCATTTAAAGGTTCACATCTGTCACAAATGTTATTAAGAAATTCTATAATTTTGGTTTAATGGTTTTTTGGGCTTTATTTTAATTAATTTTAATTTTTGGCAGCTTTGTCGTAGCTGAATTCCAATTACTTGGAATAGCATGTTTTCATTTGGGTTGAATTAGGGTTTAACTAAGTGACCTGGTTATTTGCCCTAATCCATTATTCACTTGAAAAGTGAATAAGTATCCATAAAGGTATTTTGTTCCTTACTTCTCACTTTTGGAAAATAGAAATTTGGGACAAATTTCCAAATCCTCTTTTGTAGGATTGTGTTTATGTTCGTTGTAGGAGCTACGGGCATGGGATCTTCACGAGATCAGTCTCATTGGATCCAGCTCGGGGAGATCTTGGATTACTGCAATTTTTGGCAACTTCTACGAGATTTTTATTTTATTGGTCAGATTTTCATTTTGCCCCTTTTGGTTGTCAGGTAGGGCTCTCTCATTTTATTGTTTTAGCTTCATTTTAGCTTCCATTTCTAGTAGTTGTATGTTAGGAGGTTGAGAACTAGTGTTTTCCTCTGTTTTTGATTGCTTGTTCTGTCCAGTTGGTCGAGTATGAACATTTCCCTAATTTTCAGGGTGAGGGTTTGGGGTTTCACACTATTATGATGGTCATTTTTGCATATGGTGTCTGAACCCAATTTTTATTGGATTTTTGTGGCTTATTCATCCTTGTGGTTAATGGGTTTTATTTTCATTGATTTTTTTCAACATTGGTTTTAGGAGGTTTTCACCTTGATTTGTGTGTTGCACAGTTTTCTCAGATTTTCTTGGCATGATGTTGGTCATGGACTTGGATTATCCATAAGATACCAAACAAACCACTATTGCACTTTTATGTTGCATTGGGATGTCTCTCGCATCCATACTCCTGAGCTTATATTTAGTTGAGTGTTATTTTGCTTGTGTTCTCATCCAGCCCTTATTTTATGATCTTCGTGATGGTGGTAGGCCACACACAAGCATGTGCACATGCATTTTTCAGGTGTTTTTGAGGCCCAATCTATAGGTTGTTATTGGTGGAGTTATGTTCATTGGGGTTGGGTTGGGAATATGCATTACCTACAAGTACCCATCATGTGATGAGCATGGGTATGTAGGGTAGACGTGTGGAGTGGCTTCTCTCATGTACCACAGCCTGGAAGTGGCTGACAAGGTAACATGAAGAGGTTCTAAGAAGTGATAACTAAATTAATAAATGGGTACTATAACCTAATGAAAGATAATATTTTGAACACCTAGCCTCTTGAGGGAGTTGATCAAAGGCACAGTATTTGGCTTCCTACGGGAGTTGATTGAAGATACATTCTGAGTCTGGCCTCCTGAGGTAGTTGATCAAAGGTTCAAAGTACTTGCGCTAACTGATGGCAAGTTAGGACACTCCACTAGAGTCCCTGCATAGTGACCCTAGAGTGTCTGATCAGGACCTATTGTACTTGCATTGTCTCATGATCTTGTTTGCAGTCCTCTTTACCATCTAGATGAGTGTTGACCATGGACGTTTGCTTTATGTGTGTTTGTGGTTGGATCATTATCTCCATTAGCACGGTGGGAGTGGACCTATGATTTTCACATGGTTGGGAGGCATAGCTACCTATACCACTGTTGGGGACCAATGTACAGAGACAGTCTATTATTCTAGTGCAACCGATGCTTGATGTTCACTTGGTATATTGGGGTTTTTGGAGTATGTTTCCTTGTGATTTATGCTTTAACTGGAATGCTTGGATATCATGTTTAGATGATGTTAGTTTATTGGATGCATTCCTATATTATGATGTTTAGCATATGGTTAGATGATGTGATTCACTTAGTTGGAGTATCTCTTGCTTTATTGGATTAGCATGTTAGATCTTTATATTCTTATGATGTTATTACATTGTAGTAGTGATGCCCTCATAAGATAGCTCTAACTATCTAGTTGGCAATTTGGGATGTTATGCGTGGGGGATCACAAGGGCCTTTAAGGTCTCATGATGCTATTATGATTGGGAGGAACCACACAAAAGATTAGTTGTTTTTGTACATTGTGATGTTGCTTTCTGCATGTTTTCATATGTTGATATAGTTTAGATGGTTAATTGTATTTTTGTCTTGCTACTCTTGTGTTCAAGTGTCCAAGCCTCGATTTGTGGATCCGATAAAGTATTGAATGACCATAGTAACTCTATCATCCAAAACCTTAAAGTATCGCATGACAACATGAGAAATGTTGTATGATACCGGTGAAGTATTACCGAGGCTATTTGGAAATTTTGCTTCGTTTTGTGGGAAAACCTTCTTGGGTGACCAACAAGCACTTTTTTTCTTCATCAAAAGTTTTTGAGAGGTGATTGGGAAACCCTCTATGGAGTTCTTTAACCCTAGTGTTTGACATTTTGAATCAGGGAAGTTTTAGATTTGAATGTGTTTGTGACCTCCATAGCTTTGTCATTTTTTGGTCAGTAGTGGTGCTTGGAGGTTTGTTGGTGTTTGGATGTTTGTTTAGTCTTCCATTGTGATCTTTGTGATCATTGTATGTTGATTGTTGTGTGCATCCACACTTGTTTAAAAAGAAAATCTTTACATTTATTTATCCTTGTTCCAAGGATCTCCGGGTGAGGCATTACATCTGGTATCAGAGCCCATGTTGCAACATTGGGATCTCTATGTTATGCTCCCATTTTGATATCATTTTCTTGTGTGTATTATTATCATATTTTAGCTTATTCATCTAACTTTTATAATTGTAACATGTGATTCTGACCTTTATCTTGTTACGACCTTAGTGATGCCTCCTGCACATAGACCTGGTGGTTGGCATAGTAACCAACAGAATAACCATGAAGAAGAACACCAATAGGAGGAATGTCAGGTTAGTAGGGAAGAATAAGGTAACAATGACCAGGGTGGCATTGGTGCATTGATGCCTCTGCTACAAGAGATTATAGCCTGGTTGGGACCTTGTGTGGAGGAACAACCATAGGATTGTGGCTAGGAAGAGGGAACTCATCATGGAGATTCTCATATGTCAGATCATAGAGAGGAGCATGAGCATGAACATTCTCACACACCTCCTAGTGGTAGAGGGCACCATCGAAGATGTTGAGACCATGATGGTGAGGATTCCATCCATTTGGATATTATAATATCTCTTCAGTAGTCCAAACCATCATTTTATGATGGTAAGGAAGGTAGCCTTAGGGCTGAGACTTGGTTATTAGATATGGAATGTTGTTTTTCCATGTATCTATATGCAACCAATTTAAGGGTCCATTGTGTAGTTATGCAATTGAGAGACCATGCATCCATTTGGTGGAACATCGAGGGGCGAAAGCTCCAAATTAGTATAGTAGATCTCACCTGGGAGATCTTTGAGAAGAGATTCAAAGAGAAATTTTTATCTCCTTAGTTCAGAGATGCTTGTGCTAATGAGTTCTTTTAGATTAAACAAGGGAACATGTTAGTGGATTAGAATGAGATCAAATTCTTCGAGCTCCAATAGTACTCATGCTATAACCATGATGAGATACTCCTTACTTAGCATTTTTTCCAGGATTTGAAGGACTCCATCATTGGAGAGGTTCAGATGCATCAACCTAGGACACTTATCCTTGTTGTGGAGAAGACATGGATCATAGAGAGTAATTTGGCTAACGGGTTCAGTGGCAAATCAGGTTCTCAAAATCATAGTGCAAGACCTAGAGGGTTAGGTGTATCTCCCTCTCAAACACAGATTACAAGACAGACTTATACCCAATCAACACTATCCACTGGTGGGCATCAATGGTTTGATAAACACTAGTCACAAAATGATCAGAGTAGCGAGGACTCAACTATCATTAGAGTAGAAGAGGAGAACTACCCCCAAGATAGTAAGCCCCAATAGAGTCATCCAATTGAGGGTGGGCAAAATTATTCTAGTAGAGGGAGAAACCAACAGGTCAGTGTTATGTGAGGAGGGCATGGCTATGGGAATGGTTATGGTGGTGGGGCATGCTTCTCTTATGGTCCGTTAGGCCATAAGGCAACATGATGTCCTCAAAAGACATCAACAAGACTTAACGGAGTTGTGGTCGTGTTAGTGCCCATAGTAGGGGATACAGATAGATCCCATAGAGCTTATGTAGCATTTGGTGAGCATCGGGTAGATCCTCAAGCGTCAGGACATAGAGATGGGAAGGCCCTATGGGACTCAAGTGATGTGACCTTGACTATTTGGGGTGGGGGGGGGGGGGGGGGGATGCTACATGATTGAGAGATTTGTACACCTATCATTTTGCAGACTTCTAGGAGTAAGCCTATGCCTAGTGGGGGAGGATGTAGTGTCTCTTGTTTTTGCAATTTGTACCTTGTTATATTTTGATCTGAGAGATACTTGTTACTCATGTTATGTTTACATTTGAGATGACTTGATAGTCAAATGTTATACTTTGATTTACAGTATCATAGATGTTAGGTTACTATGTTGTACAATTGATCATATCTGCATGATGATGCATTTTTGAGACAACAATATGTTTTATGATGATATCTATTTATCCGATATTTGGACATATTGTTTGATTACATTTATGTGTTGGATTTAATACCATGGTTATTTACTTCATTCTTGCTTTGTGATGCTTTATGTGAAAGTGAGTGATGTAAATGGATTATTTTAGTATAATTAAATAAATGGTTAAATTAGGTTATTTGATGCATTTATTGCTTTGACTATGTTATTATATGAAATTACACTTGATCATGTGTTTTAGTGTGTTGGATTTATATCACTGGCGGTGGCACATGGAGTAAGTGATTCAGTTGTTCATATTTAACCAATGTCATCCCCATATGGTCGACATATCCTATTTAATTATTTAAATTAAAAAATCTAGTGATTTAATAAATTTGGACTCATTTGCATTATGTGATTAGACACTTCAACATGTCTGTGCATTTAGAGGTTCATATTTGTCACAAAATTTATTAAGAAATTCTATAATTTTGGTTTAAGGGTTTTTGAGGCTTTATTTTAATTAATTTTAATTCCTGGCAACTTTTCCATAGTTGAATTCCAATTAATTAGAATAGCCTATTTTCATTTGGGTTGAATTAGGGCATAACTAGGTGACCTTGATATTTGCCCTAGTCCATTATTTACTCAAAAAGTGAAAAAGGAATTTTATTCTTTACTTCTCACTTTTGGATAATAGAAATTTGAGAGCAAATTTCCAAATCCTCTTCTATAGGATTGTGTTTTTGTTTACTATAGGAGCTATGGGTGTGGGATCATCACAAGATCACTCTCGTTAGATCCAACTTAGGGAGACCTTGGATTGTTGAGATTTTCAGCAACTTCTACAAGATTTTTATTTTATTTGTCAGATTTATATTTTGCCCCTTTTAGCTGTCAAGTAAGGAGCTCTCTCATTTTATTATTTCAGTTCAATTTCTACTTCTATTTCTAGTAGTTGTATATTAAAATAAGAAGTAGTGTTCCCCTCCATTTCTGATTGCTAGTTCTACCCAGTTGGTTGAGTATGAACGTTACCCTAATTTTTTGGATGAGGATTTGGGGTGTTGCTCCATTATGCTGGCCATTTTGGTATATGGTGTCTGAACTCAATTTTTATAGGATTTTTGTAGCTTATTCATCTTTGGGGTGAATGAGTTTTATTTTTACCAATTTTCATCAATGCTGGTTTTGGGAGGTTTTCACCTCGATTTGTGTGTCATCCATTTTTCTTGGGTTTTCTTGGCATGATGTTGGTCATGGACTTGGATTATTTGTAGGATGCAAATCAGACCACTATTGCACTTTTATGTTGCATTGGGATGTGTGTCACATTTGTACTCCCAAGCTTATATTTGGTTGAGTGTTATTTTGCTTGTGTTCTCATCCAACCCTTATTTTATGATCTTCATGATGGTGGTGTGCCACACACATGCATTTATTAAGTGCTTGCGAGGCTCGATCTCATGGTCATTACTGTTGGATTTATGTTCATTAGGGTTGGGTTGGGAATATGCATTACCTACAGGAACTCATTGTGTGATGAGCATGGATATGTAGGGTAGATGTGTGGAGTGCCTTCTCTCATGTACCCCACTCTAGAAGTGGCCAACAAGGTAATATGAAGAGGTTCTAACAAGTGATAACTAAATTAATAAATGGTACTAAAACTTATTGAAAGATAAGATGTTGAACACCTATCCTCTTGAGGGAGTTGATCAAAGTTGTGTGTGTCTGGCCTCCTGAGGGAGTTGATTGAAGGTGTGTGTGTATGGCCTCTTGAGGGAGTTGATCAAAGGCACAATATCTAGCCTCCTATAGGAGTTGATCTAATATACATTTTGACTTTGGCCTCCTGAATGAGTTGATCGAATATACATTTTGACTCTGGCTTCCTGAAGGAGTTGATCGAAGGCTTGAAGTACTTGCGCTACCTGATGGAAAGTAAGGACACTCCACTAGAGTCCCTACATAGTGACCCATAGAGTGTCTGACCAAGACCTTTTGTACTTGCATTGTCTCATGATCTTGGTTGTAGACCTCTTTACTGTTTGGCATGAGTGTTGGCTATGGATGTTTTCTTTATGTGTGTTTTTGGTTCCAATCATTATCTCTATCAACACAGTGGAAGTGGACCTATTCTTTTCACGTGGTTGGGAGGTGTAGCTACCTATACCACTGTTGGGGATTGGTGTACAGAGATGGTCTATTATTCTAGTACCAACGGTGCTTGATGTTTACTTGGTATATTCAAGTTTCCAGAGTACATTTCCTTGTGATTTATGCTTTAATTGGAATGTTTGGATACCATTTTTAGATGATGTTAGTTTATTATATGCATTCTTATATTATGATGTTTATCATATGGTTAGATGATGTGTTTCACTTAGTTGGAGTATCTCTTGCTTTATTGGATTAGCATATTATATCTTTTGGTTCTTATGATGTTATTACATTGTAGTAGTGATGCCCTCATAAGATAGATCTAATTATCTAGTTGGTAGTTTGGGATGTTATGCGCGGGGGATGGCTAGGAACTTTGAGGTCTCATGATGGTATTATGGTTGGGAGGAACTATGCAAGAGTTTAGCTATTTTTGTACATTACAATGTTGCTTTTTGCATGTTTTCATATATTGTTATGGTTTAGATGGTTAATTGTGATTCCATCTTACTACTGTTGTGTTCGAGTGTCCAAGCCTTGATTTGTGGATTTGGTACTCCCTGGTGTGGAGGTTTGAACTCTTATCCTTCCTTCTTGATGTTCAATGAAGTGATTCTTGCATTTCTGGGCGACAATGCTTCAACATTGGGCGATACTGGAAAGTATCACACATCCCTTAGAGTTCTGTTGTAGTGCCTCTTTTGTTTGAAGTCTGTGCCTTGTTCATTTTGATTTGAGAGATACTTGATACTCTTATTATATGTACTTTGAGATGACATGAGGGTCAGATGTTATGCTTTGATTTTAGTTTCATAGATCCTTTACTGCTATGTTGTTTAATTTATCATATTTGCATGTTGATGCCATTTTGAGATGATAGCAGGTCTATGATGATAAATGATTATCTGGTATTTTGGAGATATCTCTGTTTCAGTTATGTGATGGATTTTATGCTATGGATATTTACTTTAGTCTTGTCTCTTTATGCTTTATGTGAACGTGAGTGATGTAAATGGATTATTTAGGTATAATTGAATAAATGGTTAAATTAGTTATTTAATGCATTTATTGCTTTGGCTATGATATTATGTGCAATTACACTTGATCATGTATTTTAGTGTATAGGATTTATATCCCTGGCAATGGCACGTGGAGTTAGTGATTCAACTATTCATATTTTACCATTGTTGTCCTTGTATGGTCAATGTATCCTTATTTAATTGTTTAAATTAAACCTTTCGATGTTTATTAAATCTGAAGTCATTTGCATTATGTGATTAGACTAGTAAGTGTGTATGTGCATTTAGAGGTTTGTATTATCGTGAAAGTTGTTAAGTTAATTTCTATGATTTTGGGTTTTCAAGCTTTAAATTTTATTGAATTTAATTTCTAGCGACTTTGCCTCAGGTGAATTCCTATTATGAGGGATAACCTGTTTTCGTTTGGGTTGATTTAGAGTTTAGTTAGTCTAACTGGCTATTTGTGCTAATCAATTATTCACTTGAAAAGTGAATAAGTATTGAAAAAGGGATTTTTTTTCATACTTCTCACTTTTGAAAATACAAATTTGAGATCTTTTTAAAGTATCCTCTTCTAGAGGATTGTGTTTCTATTCATTGTGAGAGTTGTGAGCATGGGATCTTCATGAAGTCAGTCTCATTGGATCCAGCTCTGGTAGACCTTACTTTGTCGTGATTTTTGGCAATTTAAGTACGCGATTTATTTTACTGTGTTGTTTTCAATTTCACCCCCTTGTGCTATCAGGTAGGGCTTTACCATTTTCTTATTTTTTCTTCATTTCAGTTTTTGTTTCTAGTAGAAGTTTGTTAGTTTGTTGAGAACTAGTTTTCCTCTCCATTTTTGTTTGTTGGTTCTGCCCAGTTGGTCGAGTATGAACATTTTTTCTATTTTTGGGATGGGGGTTTGGGGTTTCGTGTTATTATGCTAGTCATTTTTGCATATAGTATCCAAACCAAAATTTAATTGGATTTTTTGGGTTTCTGTGCCCAAAGACCAAATGGGTTTTAATTTCAAAGTTTTCTAGTTTTTTGGGTTTTTACCTCATTTTGTATGCCACTCTATTTTCTTTAGTTTTCTTGGCATGAGTTTGATCGTGGACTTGGATCATCCATTTGGATGTCATTCGGACCTTTGTTACATTTTTATGTTGCATTGGGATGTGTGCTACATCTGTCCTCTCGAGACTATTTTTGGTGGAGTATTTTTTACATTGTATTCTCATCCAGTCCTTGTGTTATGATCTTCGTGATGGTGGTGCGCCACACACGAGTACATGTGCATACAATTTTTTGGGTGACTTGTGAGGCCTGATCTTCTGTGGTACTTTCGAGAGTTATGATCATTGGGGTTTGATCAAGAATGTGCATGCCTATAGGCACTCATCATTGGATGAGCATGGATAAGGTAGGGTAACACATGGAGGGGCTTCTATCTCACAACTTGGTGACTATTTCTCATTGGTTGGTAGAGGAAGTTTTATATAAGTGATAACTAAATTAAAATACTAGGTGGTAATAAATATAAGATAATTAAAAAGTTTGGCTTGTGCGCCTTTCATTGGGAAGAGCTATCGCTCAGAGTTTGTGTTTCTTGTTGGGGAGTTCATCTGCCAATACTAGCTTGGGCTTTTGGATGCCAAGTGACTCTCCATGATGTCAGCCCCTACTTAGTAGCCAATTGAGTGTCTAACCAGGACCTATAGTTTATGCATTGTCTATGTTCTTGGTTTCAATCATCATATTGTCTGGTGTGAGTTTTAGCCATGGATGTTTGCTTTATGTGTGTGTTTATGATTGGATCATTACCTCCATCAACATGACAAGAGTGGACCTATAGGTTCCATGTCATTAGGAGGTGTAGCTACCTATACCACTACTGGGGACTAGTGTACAGAAATGGTCTACTATCCCAGTGCAACCGTTGCTGGATGTTTTCACTTGGTACTTTGGGTTCCAGAGTATGTTATCTTGTGATTTACGCTTTCTTGGAATACTTGTATATCATGTTTAGATGATGTTGGTATTGATGCATTTCCTTATATGATGGTTAGCATATGTTAGATGATGAGTTTGATTTGTAGGATTATCTTATACTTTACTTCTAGCATGTTAGATTTCCTTATTCTTATGTTGTAGCACGTTTCAGTAGTGATGTCTTTATAAGATAGCACTAACAATCTAGTTGGTAGTTTGGGATGTTATGCGTGGGGGATGGCTAGGACCCATGATGGTCTTATGATGCTATTGTAATTGGGAGGAACCACATACTTAGTTGGGTTGTTCGATACATTGTGATGTTGTTTTAGTTTATTGCGATGTTACCTTATGTGCTTTCCCTTCACTGTTATGTTTACATGTTTAGATTCAAATCTCGGCTTTCCATCTTTTAGTTATTATTCGAGTGCCCTTTCCTTGAGATGTGGATCCAATACTCCCTAGTGTGGAGGAAATTTATTTCTTAGCTTTTTACCTTTTTTTTTGGTGTGCTATCTTGGATTCTCATGCATTGTACTTTCTCACATGAGAATGCAAGATCTTGTGTGGTGCGTTGGGTTTTCTTGCATGGCCTTTGGCACTTTCTTGCATGAAATCCCACACTAGTTCTAGGGTGCCTTGGTTACTAGGCCAAGCACTTCCTCATGTCATTTGGTGCACTTCCTCGCATGAATGGGAGTTTCTTGTGTGGTGTGTTGCACTTCCTCATGCAAGAATTTTTTAGTCTGTTGTCCTTGCACAAAAAATAGAGGGTATTTAGGCTTGGCTAAGAAAATTTTGAAAGTTGGTTTTGGACACCCTGTTATGTTTGACACCTTCCTAGTTGAAAGCATATTTCCTATGGGGTTTAAAATATATCATTTAAGTATAAGTTGACATATATTTAATTACTTAAGATATATTTTAATGTATGTGACAAGTGTTTTGAGATAGGTTCCAGACTGCTACGAGTTAAGATAAAGATTCTAGAAAACTTGAGGGCTTCATAAATTTAGACTTAGCCAAATTCTAGGGCTTTAGGATTTTAGACTTAGCCAATTTTTGGGAGTCAACTATTGTCTTTGAGCATGGTGTTCAATTGTTGAGTTGTGCTTCCTTTGTGCCCGCAACGTGTGTCAGACCATGGTTGGTCTCTGTTGTTTTCTTGTTTATGTTTTGATCAGTGGTGATGCTTGGAGATCTTTGGTGTTTGATTGTTTGGTTAGTCTTCCATTTTTATCTTCATGATCTGTGTATGGTGGTTGTCTTGTACTTTCATATTTTTTCAAAAAAAATTGTTTGGCTTTTATCTATCATTGTTCCAAGGATCTCTGGACAGGGCATTACATCTGGTATCAAAGCCCATGTTGCAACATTGGGATCTTTATGTTATGCTTCCTCTATGGTTTTGTTTTCCATTGTGTATTATTATATTATAGTTTCTATTTTGATATCTTATTGGTTAATGGTTTTGACTCTTATGCTTATGATCTGATTGTTCTAAAATTATCTTGGTGTTCCCATAGTGATACCTCTTGCACCTAGGCCTAGTGGTCAGGGTGGTACCCATAGCACTAACGGTGGAGAAGAACACTAGGAAGAGGGACATCAAGAAGGAGAGGGAGAACAAGGTAATAATGAATAGAATGACATGGAGGCATTGATGCCAGTGCTTCAGAAGATTCTTGCTCAGTTGGGCCCTCATGTAAAGGAACACCGATAGGATCATGACTAGGAGGAGGGATCCCATCATGGGGATTCCCATCATTTAGAGCATAGAGAGGAGGAGCATGAACGTGAATGTTCTTGTAGTCCACCAGGTGGCCAAGGGCACCGTCGGGGTGGTAGGGACCTGTAATACCCCAAAATTGGCACATTGCCATGTTAACCAATTCTGGTCTATTCACTAGGCAATTCTAATTTTGATACTCACTACTTGACCTAAGTGTCAAATGTAGAAAACCCTAACCTGCATTAATCACACTATTTATTTAATTCCTAAATATCAACTCAAATTAGCTACATTAAACTTATTGATTAAGCTTAATTTAATTAAAGCATTCATACCTTAATTAAATTAAAATTACTTCTTTAGCTAATGTAAAAAGGAATTAAATGTATTTAATTTAATAATGTCCTAATTTTAATTATTGAATTTAATTATTCAATTAATTAAAGATTATACATTTATGAGGTCATATACTATTTTATTAAATTAAATATTCTCTACAAATCTTCTCTTTAGTTCCAGGATGGAAGGTCTAAGTGAACTATCTCTCAAAATAGAATCAACTTAGTTAACTTTGTAGTGCCTCTCCCATTTGACTTTTGTAAGTCATCCTGATGTATGCAACCTTGATGATCTTTTGTTGTGATGGGATCATGATTGTGACCCTGCGTGGTCTACACCGTTGAGGTGTTTGGATTTATGTTTCTTTATCAGTTGCTTTGATTATGTTTTTGACTGATCTTTGAGATTATGATGTGATTTTTGGTTCACTGAGGTTTGTGCCAGTGGTTACCAGGATCGATGTGGTATCATGAGGTTGTTCTATGATTACCCTGAGATGTGTGCAGAGATTGCACTGTGTACTATTACCATGCTACACTGGACTGGGTTCCTATAGCAATGGTTAGTCATGTTTATGACTGTGTCCGCTTATGTGTTTTAAGTGTCTTATTTAATGAGTAAGTAATTAAATGGATTGTTCATGTGAGATTATTTTGGTTATGTGCTGCAGACATTTACCTTGTTACATTTCTGATTAGAGAGATATTTGTTACTCATGTTATGTTTACATTTGAGAGGACCCAAGGGTCAGATGTTACTCTTTGATTCCAGTGTCATAGATCATAGACTACTATGCTGTTCAGTTAATCATATTGCATGATGATGCCATTTTGAGATGACAGTGTGTTTTATGATGTTATCTGGTTATTTGGTATTTGGACATACCTCTGATTTTGTTATGTGATGGATTTAATGCTATGGTTATTTACTTCATTCCTGCATTGCTATGCCTTTTGCGAACGTGAGTGATGTAAATAGATTATTTTAATATAATTAAATAAATGGTTAAATTAGGTGATTTAATACATTTATTGCTTCGGCTATGTTATTATATGCAATTGCACTTGATCGTGTTGTTTAGTGTGCAGGATTTATATCCCTGGCAGTGGCACATGGAGTTAGTGATTCAACCATTCATATTTTACCAATGTCGTCCTTGTATGGTCGACGTATCCTTAATTAAATGTTTAATTTAAACCTTTCGGTGATTATTAAATCCGAACTCATTTGCATTATGTGATTAGACCAGTAAGTGTGTCTGTGCATTTAGAGTTTCGCTTTGTCGCGAAAGTTGTTTAAGAGATTTATGTGTTTTTGGGTTTTCGAGCTTTTTATTTGATTTATTTTAATTTCTGGCAGCTTTGCCATAAATGAATTCCTATTTATAGGAATAGCCTGTTTTCGTTTGGGTCGATTCGGGGTTTAACTGGATTGGCTGGTTAAATGCCCTAATCGATTATTCACCTGAAAAGTGAATAAATATCCAAAAAGGAATTTAATTCCTCACTTCTCACTTTCAAATTGGAAAGTTGGAGAGTAAAACCCAAAATCCTCTTCATGAGGATTTACTGTTTTGTTCGTTGTGGGAGCT
The DNA here is from genome assembly GCA_028749045.1 of Cupressus sempervirens. Classification (NCBI taxonomy): domain Eukaryota; kingdom Viridiplantae; phylum Streptophyta; class Pinopsida; order Cupressales; family Cupressaceae; genus Cupressus; species Cupressus sempervirens. The sequence continues at coordinate 656,878,109 of CM053788.1, forward strand.
ACGGGCGCGGGATCGTCGCGAGGTTGGGCTCGTTGGATCCAGCTCGGGGAAACCTTGGATTGCTGCGATTTTTAGCTACTTCTGCTAGATATTTATTTTATGGTTCAGATTCCCGTTTTGCCCTTTTGGCTGTGAGGTAGGGCTTTCCCGTTTTATTGTTTCTGCTCCGTTTCAGTTTTTGTTTTTGGTAGCCATTTGTTTGGAGGCTGAGAACTAGTGTTCCCCTCCATTTCTGTATGTTAGTTCTACCCGGTTGGGCGGGTATGAACATTTCCCTGTTTTTTGGAAAGAGGGTTTGGAGTTTTGCACCGTTATGCTAGCCGTTTTTGCATACGGTGTCCGATTCCATTTATTTTTGGATTTTTGGGGTTTTTGAACCCAAAGGCCAAATGGGTTTTAATTTTGTAATTTTCTAAATTTTTGGGGTTTTCACCTCGTTTTGCGTGCCGCCTTGTTTTCTCGGGTTTTCTTGGCACATTGTGGTTCGTGGACCTAGATGATCCTTTTGGATATCAGTCAGACCACTATTGCACTTTTATGTTGCATTGGGATGCGTGTCGCACCTGTACTCCCGACTTTGTGTTCGGTTGAGTGATTTTACACCTGTTTTGGTTTCTTTTGGACCTTTGCTTTTGTTTCGTGAACGCTAGGATTCGTGTAGAATCCATACTCTCAGATTGAGGCCGGTTGAGTAAGTTCATGACTTTTGGTCTTGTTACATCATTGGGATTCGTGTAGAATCCATACTCATGAATTGAGGCCGGTTGAGTGATTTTATGATGTACGATTTTATTGGCTTTGGGATTCGTGTAGAATCCGTCCTTCCCGTGTTGCTTTCAGTTGGGTGTTTTCTTTGCATTGTGTTCTCATTCCTGTCCTTGTGTTATGATCTTCGTGATGGTGGTGCGCCACACACGAGTACGTACGCGTACATTTGTTGGGTGACTTGCGAGGCCCGATCTTCCGTGGATTTGCCGAAAGTTATGATCATTGGGGTTGGGATGGGAGTATGCATGCCCACGGGCACTTGTCGTAGGATGAGCATGGGTAGGGTAGGGTAGCATATGGAGGGGGCTTCTATCTTGCAGCCTGGTGACCTTAGTCCCATGGGGTTGGCAGAGGAAGTTTTAAATAAGTGATAATTAAAGAAAATGTGTGATTGTTAATAAAATTTAAGATAATAAAATGTGTGTGCGGGGCCCTCCGTTGAGGAGTTGAAACGCACGATCCGAGCTTGGGCTTGTCGATGCCAAGCGACTCTCCATGATGTCAGCCCCTACATAGTAGCCTATTGAGTGTCTGACTAGGACCTGTACTCCTTGCATTGTCTTAGGTTCTTGGTTGCAGCCATCATACTGTTTGGCGTGAGTGTTAGCCATGGATGTTGTGTTTTATGTGTGTTTGTGGTTGGATCATTATCTCCATTAGCACAGCGGGTGTGGACCTATGGGTGCCACGTGGTTGGGAGGCGTAGCTACCTTCACCACTGCTAGGGATCGGTGTACAGAGATGATCTTTGTCCTAGTGCGACCGTTGCTGGATGTCTTCACTTGGTACTTCGGGTTCCGGAGTATGCTTTCTTGTGATTTATGCTTTCTTTGGGATGCTTGTATATCATGTTTAGATGATGTTATTTTATTTGACGCATTCCCTTATTATGATGTTTAGCATATGATTAGATGTTGTGAATTGTTGTATTAGCATATCTGTTGCTTACTGTTGTTTAGCATGTGATAGGTGATGTTATCTACTGTAGGATTATCTTATACATTATCACTAGCATGTTAGATTTTCTTATGCTGTTATTATGCATGTTTTAGTAGGGACGTCCCTATTACGACAGTACTGACGATTTGGTTGGTGGCTTGGGATGTTATGTGTGGGGGATGGCTAGGACGCACGATGGTCTTATGATGCTATTGACGGTTGGGAGGAACCGCGCATTTATTTGGTTGTTTAGTTCTGAAATGTATTTTGTTCATTGCAATGTTTATTTTAGTATGTGCTTTGCTTTTATGTTTTAGATGGTTAGATGTTTCTCTTTCCTTGCTGTTAGTGCTCTCGAGTGTTCATTCCTCAATTTACGTGGATCCGGTACTCCCCGGTGTGGAGGTTTCCTTGTTTGTTTAGTTTTTTTGTTTGTGTTTTATGTCGCGCTAATTTGTTTCCTCGTGCGAGACTATTTCTTCCTCGCGCGAGACTGTTCTCTCCTCGCGCGAAAGAATACACTTCCTGCACGAGAATGTAGATCTTCGCGCAACGCGTAGGGAATCCTCGCGTGAAGCTAAATAGTCCTCATGCGAAGTGTGAACTTTCTCACACGAAACTCAAGACCAGTTTTCTCTCTCGCGTGAGAAACAGGGGCTATCTAGGTTTGTCGGATGAAAGTTCGAAAGTTGGTTTTGGAAACCCTTTTGGTTTTTACACCTTCTTGGTTCAAAACAGATTTCCTAGGGGTTTAAAATATATCATTTAAGTATAAGTTGACATATATTTAATTCCTTATACTTAAGATATATTTTAATATATGCGACAAATTGTTTGAGATAGGTTTCAGACCTCTCAGAGATAAGTTATGGATTCTAGGAAATTTCAGGGCTTCAGAAATCCAGACTTAGCCAATTTTCAGGGCTTCAAGATTTCAAGCTTAGCCAAATTTAGGGATTCTACATATTACCCTAGCTTGGTGTTTTGTTGATGAGTGCTTGTTTCTTGTGCCCTCATCATGTGCGTTGTCGTTGTTGGCTTTGGTTGTGTGTGTCAGTTGGGTAGTGGCGTTCGGAGATTCGTTGGTTGCCGGGATTGTGTTGAAGTCTTTCGTTGCGATCGTTGTGATCCCTGTATGATGTTGTCATGTGCATTCATACTTGTAAAAAAAAAATATATCTTGGCTTGATTTGAATCCTTGTTTCCAAGGATCTTCGGGCGGGGCATTACAAACTTGTTCTCACACTTAGGTGAGACTGAGTTAACTCTTCATCACATTCATATTTAAAACAATTAACTTCATTTTTTCTAGGAATTTTCCATTCTGATTGAGTCTCATCTTCAATCTTGATCATTCATTCCAATTGATCTCGACCATTGATCAATCTTGAGATTCTATATAAGGAGCCTTCAATTCCTCATTACAGAGGTTGAATTGATTGTGCATCAAATTAATGCTGGAATAGTTACTCATTTTCATACGCCCATAGCTGAAATTCTTACATTGCAATCTCATATTAGCTTAAAATGCATTCATGTAGTGTAACTTGCTTTATTTGTTCTTAGATTAATAATGCATTTCATCTAGCTTTAAATATTGCATTCTCATTTAGCTTAAGCAAAAATCCTTTGTACTAGAGGTCTTTTGCTAGCTTCTTATTCTGAGAGCAAGGGAAAAATCTATCTAGTTAGGAGCCAATAGGTCAAACTGTTGGATTACTCAAATGAATAATCTTATATTTATTTTGAGATGATCTCTCAGGTAATGACTATGTTGAAGTGTGTGTGAGGATTAGAGGCCCACATTCCATGTATACATTTCTAGCACCCACCGTGGGGCCTTGAAATCAAATTTTTTGGCCTCATCTATTCTATTTTCTATATTTTTAATTATACTATCACTATCATCCATACAGATTTCTAGATTCTCGCACAAGAAATCTCATTTTTGCATGAAGAATTGAAGATTTTGCCCCTTTCAGTTCACTTCCTCGAATGAAAAAGTCTATAAATGCATAGTTTCTTGTGTAGTATACCTCATTTTCTCGCAAGGGCTTGTGCATGATTTTGCGCAAAATTTTGCATCAGCACATGCAAATGCAATTTCCAAAATTTAGTTTTTACTATTATGTTTTGACTAATAGTGTTTTTTGAAGCATTTTCATTCAGATTTTTTGTTTTCCACAACTTAATAGTGGTTTGCAGGATGCTCATTAAAGACACCTTATCAAAACACTTGAAACATGTACTAATTGTGTGATTGCAACAAAAGATATGCGTGTTGAAGATGTTGGAAATAATCAAGACTAGCTAGGTTACTGAGAGGGGAGGGGTGAATCAGAAACCTCAAAACTTTTGAACAAATTCAACACTTAACAACATAATCCATTTATCATTAATTGATCTAATCTACTGCATGCATGAGAAACTAAAAGCACAAAACACTTTGAACACAATATTTGGTGACCCAAAAACCTTCCAAATAGAAAGTAAAACTAGGGTGTGGATGATACCCACAAAACTTCAATACTGTAGTATAAAGTTGGCCTGTTAATGCTTACAATGATCACTTCTAATGATCTTCCCTATTAGGAGAAATTAGGACTGCTAAATCCACCTTGTTAGAGGTTTTACAAACATACAATGAAGTATGCACTCGGTAAAGAGATTTAAGAAAAGACTATTTAGTCTACCTTGTTAAAGAATTTGAAGTTGATTCATCTATTAGGATGAAACATTAGATCTGACTTACAACTGAATTGTTGATTAAGATCCTTGAAATACTGATCACCTCTTTGTGATAGATGTAACTTGACTACTCATGATTTGACCTTGTTATACACTTTGCTCTTCTGCTAATTCATATTCGCATTCTCATGCATCAATAAACATTATAACTTCTTGCTTGGGTATGATACAATACATTACATATATACCAATCCAATTCTTATAATTATAAGGTTGGCCAAAACACAAGATAACACCAATATTACTAAGTCAGCCCAAATGTAGAAACTCAGGTTCTGAAAGCTGACTTGGTGAATTTTTGATACTTGGTGTCTATTGCATTACATGGCATCATTATGCATTTGGTAGAAGTAGAGGCTCGGTCCATACTAATCACTCAACATAGCTTCAAACTTGGTATACACTGGAGACTAGGTAAATACAGTGTCACTCAGTAGAAACTGAATTCCATGTTTACCATGGCTGCACTTGGTAAACACTACTCATCCCATCACTCGGTTAACACTGGCTTTACATCACAAAAATTGATGACTCGATAGACATTGCGAAGCTTAGTAACCACTAAACTACTTAGTAAGAACTGAACTACTCAGTTTGAATTGTTGGACTTCACACTACCTGTTATTCACTAGGTAACCACTAGAATGCTCGACAAACACTAGAGACTGAATGAAGAGCTCAATAACCATACAAAATCTGAATAAGTGTTGTCACTAATAACAAACATGACTTAATGCCAATAATCTCCCCCTTTGGCATTAGTGACAAAAATACTTATTAGCCAAAACTTGTGTACAGTGACATGCTGATTTTTTGATTTTTCAAAATTTGTCTTTGTAACTCTGCTATATATACATTTGCACATATCTCCCCCATACAATGTACATATCATATCAAGCATAATATCATACTAAGTATATATACAAACATCTCTTCTCCTTATATACATATCTCTCTCCACAAATATCTCTTCTCCTTATATTCATGTCTCTCTCCCCCTTTTTGACAATAACGCCAAAGATTTATACAGAATCTACTTATATAGAGACACCAAAATGTGAGAGAAACTCATAATGTACCTTAAGTATAAGAGTTAGGGTCTTGTCCTAGTTTTCTTGTAAAATTTTACAGTTTTGAATTGCAACTTTGATTTCTATAGAGAGTTCAATCATATGATCTGCAATTGAAAAATTGTTGTCATGGATCAATGTTTTTGAATAAGCAATGTGCTTCTGCATTGTATCCATGATAGGAAGGATCATGTTCTGGATGTCTATAAGTGTAGACTGGATCCTTGCTTCTTCTCTCAATAACTCTACCTACATATTTGATAGGAATCTAACCCTTATGTGGTGTGCAGAGCTTGAACTGGGGTCAAGCTACAACTTCTGAGCATTGGCCTTCAGATCCTCATCAATCTTACTCAATTTTCCCTTAATTTATTTTGTATACTCGATAACATCACATAACTTAGCAAAAAGAGATGTTACATTTGTGAAAGAATTTTCAAGATTTACCAAAATTGAAGAAAGTTCTACCTGATGAATAGTTATATGCTGAGCAATGTGCTCAAGCACTTTATTGTCAAACTTCTTCTCTACTTTTTCAATTAACTTATCCTGACCACTAGAATCCTCATTGAATTTATTTACTACCTCTTCTAATTGTAACAAAATATGTTGAGAAGAATCAATATCCACACCTATAGCCTTTGTCAAAATGTTCTTGGCACTCTCTATAATTCTGAATTCTTTGTCTCTTTCTTCTCTAAGTTGCTTCTACTTAGCCTTCTGTTCAAGTAGTTGACTAACTAGTCTCATTTTCTCTATAGTAGCATTATCAAAATCTAACTTGGGAATTTCAATCTCCTTGTCCAGATCAATATCTTACTCAATTTCTTTTCCACTAATTAGAATTTTTAATTGTGTCTTTGGTTCAACTTCTAAACTTAATGCTTTAGATTTGGAAACAGAAACAATAGTGGAAATAGTAGGGCTTGCAATGAAAACTTGTATAGTGCCTACTGATGGAATGCTAACTGGAGTACTAAAAGAATCCAAAATTGATGTACTACCCAAAATTGAAGTATTTACAGGAGGAATGTTGACGAAAGTATTTACAATAGGAACACTTACCGGAGCAAGCAAAATTGAAGTAGACAAAACTGAAGAATCCAAAACTGTAGAACTAGAAGTTGCACTTATTGCTGATGAACCAAACTAAGGCACTGAAGAAGTAGAAGGCTGCAACTTGGTAGATGAAGTGGTAGACACTTCCATTAGAGATACATTGAGCTGAGAGGGGATGAAGAGTGTTTGGATAGATGATGTATCTGTTGTGGTCACAATCACACTTGCTGAAGTTGTCTCTAAGCTTGATGATGTTACTATTTTTGCTAGAGAGTGAGGAAGGGAGGCTATGACAACTGCAACTATCTTAACTAGATCACTTTCTTCTTCTTCTTCTTACCTATCTTCCTCTTCAGCTTCTTCATCTTTTTCTTCTTCACCATCCTTCACCAAATCTTGATATTCTTCAGCATCAATGGTGACACAAGGAGTATTGTCTTCTTCATTATCTTCATCCTTGTCACTGTCATCATCATCATTGTTGATTTCAACTAGATTCTCACTTGGCTTGTGTAGATGATAAACATTTTTCCACATAGATGTAGCATCCTTGACTATATGCTCTATGTCTTTTACCAAGATTAAACAAATATGAAATCTAATAGTCATCTTATCTTCATTTTTCTTCATGGCTTCTTTTACCTCATCATTGGTAAGGCTTAGTAACAACAGTCTCAAAGATTGTTCATACATGTCCTTTTTTGTTTGCATGGCTAATTCCCATCTTGGCTTTAACCTTACTAATAGCTCATTAGAAATTTGAGGTGCAATTTGATTAGAGGAATATTTCCATTTTCCCATCTTTGTCAGTGCCAACTCCTCAATCTGCATCTTCTGTATCTGTTCTAGTTTCATATTTTAATGCTTTGAAATTTGTTATACCAACACCTTCTTCCAATTGCTTCAATCTTTCCTAGAAGGTGAGAGGGGGCTTACTAAATACAACTTCACTGCCTCCTTTCTTCTTGGATCTTCTGGTGAATACAACTATGGAGGCCTTGGGTGGCTTGGTGATAATCACCTTGCCTTTCTTTCTTATAGGCTCTTCCTCCTTTTCAGATTCCTCCTCTTTCTCAGATTCCTTTTCATCTTCACCTTTTCCCTTGGTAAGCATAAGAGGGGCGTTTGTTGTTTTCAGTTTTGAAATCCTCCTCTTACCTTTATTCACTGCCTATGGAAGTTTAATCTCAAGTTCTATTCTGGCTTTGGCTTCGTCATAGGTTCCAAAGTGTTAGGAATAAGGTGTCTCAACCTTGTATAATTCCTATTCTTATTATTTGTTTTATAAAATGTATTTCTTGAAAATAATGTTGATGTGTCAACATCTTGAATTGTGTGTAAGGAGATCATGACTAAAATGGTTATGACGGATTCCTATGACACGTAAGAGCTAAGTTAGGAAGATTCAATGACAGGTGAAGACATGTGGCAATTAAGATATTTGAGTGAAGCACATGTTATAAGCATTTTTAGGGTTGCAAAGAGATGCGATGTGAAAAAGGTGTATTGTTGGTACTGCGAGTAGCTATTGGAGTCTTCTGTTGTTGATGTTGAACTTGCATTGCAAGTGTATTGTAACCTCGTGTTGAAGATAATACATTGTGCAGGTTCTAAAGGGGTGGGGTTGTTTTACCGAAAGGTTTTTTCCCCACCAAAAAATCCTTGTGTTATGTGTTCCTTTCTCTGTCTATTTTCTGTATGCATGGCTGGCTGCAATATTGTTGTTTACATGATATTGAATCTGTAAGTGTAGAAGATTTTAATAGGATTTGCATCATATTTTCCTTATGAGATTAGTGTAGGAAGCTATTTCCGGACCTGAGTTTCCTTACAATTGGTATTAGAGCTTGATCAACTTTTGATCCTAGTTGTTGGGTAGCATTTTTTGAGCTAATCTCAAGTTGAGTGGGAGTCTTGTGCAGAGCATCCTAAATCTTATTTGCAGATTGAGATGGCGAGTTCATCATATGGAAGAATGAAGGTGGAGAAATTTAATGGCACTAATTTCGAGTTGTGGAAACTCAAGATGGAAGACATGTTGGAAGATTGTGACCTATGGGAAGCGACTACAAGTGCTACAAGACCAGCAACTATAGCTCAAGCAGATTGGGATATCAAAGGACGTAAAGCTAAGGGTCTCATAAGACTCTGTTTAACCAATGCAGTCCTTCTGAATGTTCTAGATGAGAAAATCGCATATAGTTTGTGGGAGAGACTTGGGGCCATGTATCAGGCCAAATCTTTGGTGAACAAGTTGTTCCTGAGGAAGAAGTTGTATTCTTTGTGAATGGAGGAAGGTGGATCCTTAACGGATCATTTAAATGCATTTAATCTGCTGGTTGCACAGTTGACATCAGTTGGTGTCAAGTTAGAGGAGGAGGATCATTGCTACACACTTTTGTGTTCTTTACCGGATTCATGGGACCATCTTGTGATGGCTCTTGGAAGCACATTAGTCACCTTCAAAATGGATGATGTGGTGTCTTCACTATTATCAGAGGAGATGCGGGGAAAAGCTTCTATTTCAGAAAAAGAAGCCCTTGTTGTTCGTGGGAGATCCACGGAAAGAGGAAAGAAAAATGACAATAAGTCTTAAAATAAGGGTAGATCCAAATCTCGTGGGAAGTCAAATACTTCCAATAACTCCAAGGCAAAATGTTGGAACTGTAATAAGACTGGGCACTTCCATAAAGACTATAAAGAGCCTAAGAAGAAGAAGAAAGCCTCAGATTCTGGTTCTGAAAAATCTCAAGAAGATGGCGATGCATTCATCGTAGCTTTGGCAACCCATGCATCTGATGATGTGTGGTTGGTTGACTCAAGTGCATCTTTTCACATGACCTCTCATCGAAACTGGTTCTCAAGATATGAAGAGTTCGATGGTGGAAAGGTGTACTTGGGTGATGATTCTCACCTAAAGATAGTTGGACGTGGAAGGGTCACTATCAAGTTTCCTGATGGATGAGTACAGGGAATCAATGGAGTTATGCACATTCCAGGTTTGGCACGAAACCTACTATTTGTAAGTATGCTGAATGATGTAGGTGTGCAAGTTGTTTTTTCTAAAGATGGATGTAAGATGATGAGAGGAGTTATGGTGCTTACTAAGGGTACTAGGAGAGGTACTTTGTTTCAGCTTGATGCACACATTTCTTAGTGTAATAGTTCTTCTGTTTCAAAGAAGAGAGTAGCTATCACTTCATCCCCACCATCTGAACAAGCAGTAAAGAAGACTGTGGTTAGTGGTTCTGATGGTAGTGCAACAAGTGTACCTAAGGTTGCAAACACTTTGGAAGGAAAGCTTCCTGCAGAAAAGACAATGTTGTGGCATTTGAGATTTGGTCACATTGGTGAGAAGGGTCTCAGAACCCTAAAAAATAAAAATTTCATTGAGGGGTTAAATGATTGCAATCTTGAGTTTGACTTCTGTGAACACTGTGTATATGGTAAACAAAATCGTGTTCATTTTTACTCTAGCTCTCACAAATCTCCTGATGTTTTGGATCTTATTCATTCTGATGTATTTGGTCCTGTAAAAGTTCCTTCAATCTCCAAGTCTGTATTTTTTGTATCTTTCATAGATGATTAAAGTAGAAGGACATGGTTTTATTTTCTTAAAAGTAAGACACAAGTCTTTAGTCGATTCAAGGAATTTAAAGCCCTTGTAGAGAATCAGACTAGTAAGAAGATTAAGTTTGTGAGAACTGACAATGGTAGTGAGTTTTGCTCAATAGAGTTTGAACAGTTCTGTAAAGAACAAGGTATCAAGAGGCATAAGACAACTCAGTATACCCCACAAAAAAATGGAGTTGCAGAGAGAATGAACAAGACACTAATGGAGAAGGCTAGGAGTATGCTTAGTGGAGCTGGTTTAGAACAAAGGTTTTGGGCTGAAGCTGTGGCCACTACTTGCTATCTGGTTAACAGATCTCCTACATCAGCCCTTGTTGGTAAGAAACCCATGGAGGTGTGGTCTGGTAAGAAGCCTTCAATTAGACATCTTCGTGTTTTTGGTTATGAAGCTTATGCACATGGTCCAATGGAGAAAAGATCTAAGTTGGAAAACAAAGCTGTTAAATGTATTTTCATCGGGTACAGTGCTGGTGTGAAAGGATACAAGCTTTGGGATCCTGTGACTAGTAAGGTGTTGTATAGTAGAAATGTTATTTTTAGAGAGCTAACATCTTCTCCTATTATGCTACAACCAGATGAAAAAGAGAAGGAAAAAGATGTTGTTCAGTTGCCTCCTACCCCTGAGAAGACTGAACATAGAGACCATGTTGGGTCTAATGATGAGGAGAGCTCTTGCAGCTCTGATAGTTCAGAAGAAGAGGAAGAACAACCTCAACCTCAGCCCTTGAGGAGATCCACAAGAGAAAGAAAGCAACCAGAAAGGTTTGGTTATTCTATGTTGGATTCCAGTTGTGCTTTTGCTTTGATTACTAACACTGATGAGCCTAGATCTGTGAAAGAGGCTTTGGGCATGGAAGATGCAGGTTCCTGGATTGAGGCTATGGATGATGAGATGGCTTCATTAGAGAAAAAAAAAACATGGGACCTTGTACCTTTTCCTAAAGGGAGAAAATCTATTGGCTGTAAATGGGTGTTCAAGAAGAAATTCTGTGCAGATGGCAGTGTTGAAAGGGACAAAGCTAGATTGGTTGCAAAGGGGTATTCACAGGTAGAGGGAATAGATTATGGTGAAATATTCTCTCCTATTGCAAAGTTGACATCCATTAGATTTTTGTTATCTCTTGCTACATCATATGCTTTAAAGATAGAACAGATGGATGTGAAGACAACTTTCCTTCATGGTGATTTGGAGGAAGAGATTTATATGTCATAGCCTGAGCACTACATTGTTAAAGGTAAAGAATCCATAGTTTGCAGATTAAAGAAATCTCTATATGGTTTGAAGCAATCTCCTAGGATGTGGTACCTTAAGTTTGATGCCTTTGTGTTGTCAATTGGATTTTTAAGATCGAAATCAGATCATTGTGTTTATTTCAGAATTGAAAATGATCACCTTCTTATTGTTGCATTATATGTTGATGATATGTTGCTATTTGGGAAGGGTAAGGGTATGATTTTTGATTTTAAATCTCAGTTGTCAGCAAAGTTTGAGATGAAAGATCTTGGGGCAGCTAGGTACATCTTGGGTATGGAAATAAGTAGAGACAGGTCTAACAGAAAACTTTGGTTGAGTCAGAGTAAGTATGTGAAGTTTGTGTTGGACAGGTTCAACATGGCAGATTGTAGACCACTATGTGTTCCTATTCCTATGGGAACAAAGTTATCTGTAGATGATTGTCCAAAATCTCCTAGTGAGATGGAGGACATGAGTAGAGTACCTTATGCTAGTGTAGTTGGTAGTCTTATGTATGCTATGGTCTGTACTAGACCAGACATTGCCCAAGCAGTGGGAGTCCTGAGTCAATTTATGGCTAATCCTGGGCGGATACATTGGGATGTAGTTAAGCGAGTATTCAGATATTTGAGGAGTACATCAGATTACTCCATATATTATCATGGTAACTCTTCTGGATCTTAGCATTTAGTTTGTATTCATGGGTTTGTGGATTCAGATTGGGCAGGTGATATTGATCGCAGGAGATCCACCGGTGCTTATGTGTTCACTATGTTTGGTGGTGCCATCAATTGGATGAGCAAGCGACAACCTGTGGTTGCTTTGTCCACTATAGAAGCTGAGTACATGGCTGCTACTCATGCTTGTAAGGAAGCCATTTGGCTTAAGAGATTGTGTTTTGATGTTGGTGTTGATGCAGAACAGATTACTATTTGGTGTGACAGTCAGATTGCTATTTGCCTTGCAAAGAATCCAACTTTCCATGCCAGAACGAAGCACATTGATGTGTAGTATCACTTTGTGAGAGATATGGTGGAAGATGGAAAGGTAAATTTGGAAAAGGTAGATACTATGAAGAATGTTGCAGATGCATTAACAAAACCAGTGGGCACTGAGAAGTTCAGATGGTGTTCGGAGTCTATGGGCCTTTCGGCCTATAGCGATTAGTTCCTATTATGTTCTTGTAGCTCTTACAAGGTGTTCGACAAGTGGGAGAATGTTAGGAATAAGGTGTCTCAACCTTGTATAATTCTTATTCTTATTATTTATTTTGTAAAATGTATTTCTTGCAAATAATGTTGATGTGTCGACATCTTGAATTGTGTGTAAGGAGATCATGACTAAAACGGTTATGACGGATTCATATGACACATAAGAGCTAAGTTAGGAAGATTTTAATAGGATTTGCATCATACTTTCCTTATGAGATTAGTGTAGGAAGCTATTTCCACACCTAAGTTTCCTTACACAAAGATAGGTACCTTTGGATCTATAGGCTCATTAACTAGGGCTTCAATTATTTTCTTTGTTTCATCAATATTAACCTCATAAGAAAGAGGTTTCACCCATACTATTCTAGGCCTTACTGTTTGGATGTATACTCTATCACAATCAACCATAAAATAGAAATCATCCTTATAATGTTCAACCAATTTCTGTGGAATCCAGAACCTATTATTCATATTTTCCTTGAAAGCTTCAAAATAATTATCCATGATGCTATCAAAATTTTCAACCATTTCAGCAATAAACTCATTTATCTAATACAAAACTAGTGTGTCCTTTTTCCATACTACTGTGCCTTTAGAAGGGAAAAAATTTTGAACATAAAAGAACAAACATGTCAACAAAGAACAAAATTTGCATGGGTTATTCTTCAAGGTTCTAATGCTTTCCATGTTCTTATTCAACTGCTTCAACATTAAGTCTACTAGGTCATATTCCAAATTCTTCTTAACAACCTTGTAAGCTAGGTCTACAGCCTTACACAACATGCTATTGAGTTGACTAGAGCTGTAAATCTTATGAGCAATAATATGAATGCCAAATTTGAGTTCCACATCAGATAAATTGCTAATTTTCAATCCTCTACCATCCCACTCGATTAGGGTTTTCTTCTGAAGCTCATCCTAAGCTAGGGTTTTTTGTGACTTTAACCTTGTTAAGAATAGCAAGACCAGTAATACAATGAATCATTTTCTTCGTAATCAAACTTGGTTGCTCTAACCACAATTGACCATTATGGACTCAGCTCAAGATATACTTAATCCATTTAATCTAAAAGCTTCATGGCAGGTGAGGAATATGGGTTAAGCCTTTCTCCTCTAGGTGTTTATGCTCGAGCTTAAGAGTTCCATCCACATAGTGCTCACTTAGGGCACTATCCATTTCTAGGGTTCATATCTCTTATATAAAACATTTGAAATGAGTTTGAATATCATTGATAAGGAGTACCTTTGGTGGAATTTGTGACTCAGCTCCATTCAGGTTGAGGGATTCTACAATTGCTGATACCAATTTGAAATTTAGAGCTTTCCATTCAATTCCTCGCACCAACATTTTATATCTTTTCTTTTCCTTGCTACTGCTACTGCTGGATGCCATGATCACTCGATAAACTGAGAATTCTTTGAAAAAATTCACTGCAAATTATGCTCAAGATCACTAGAATGCTCTGCAAATCGCTCTACTCTGAATATATTGAAATCACGATGGAAATGAAATTGAATTCCTACCTTTTGATAATTATTTCCCATTAATGCTTGGTATGATGAGAGCCATAATGGCACAGTGCATGATAGCCTATCATCCACTATCTGCATAGATTGCTTGGTAGAAGCTTGTGACTCGGCAACCAAACAAATCTTTGTTACTCCCAACTTTTCTCGGTAGAGCCTATGACCTAGATTTTCTCAGTGATTACTGGTGCTAAACTTTTGTGATCCCTCTATATCTAGAACACTGATTTGGATCTTTTGCTTTCCTTTCAATTGGAACTATCTAAGATGTGACCTTGAAAATACAATTCTAGTTCTTCCTTAAGGACTTAATTTGAAATGGTGGAGTCACCCACTTCTTGAGTGACATGAGCATCATCACTTGAACTAGCTTGCTTGGTAGATTTGGAAATCCACTGTTGTCTCATCTGCTTCTTGATGTTATCAGCTTTTTCTTTCTTTTCATCTTCAACTCTACCTATATTCATGCAATTCTTAACTATATGACCAAGTTCAGTACATGTGTAACATCTTATTGTAGGAGCCTTTCTTCTCAAGTGATGCCTAACATAGTTTATGCCAATGTGTCCATATTCTCCACAGTAATGACATCTACACCAAGTACTGTAGTCCCAACCAAATATTGCCTTTACAAGTTGTTTAGTTGGATTGAATGGTTTAGATCTACATTTAGATACCATGTGTCCTTGTTTCTTGCATTTGTGACATTTTCCTTCAAACTTTGGTTTCTCCTTGCATTCATTAGCTTTATGACCATGCTGACTGCAATTATAACATTTTCCATTGAATTTTTCCTTTCCATTACTCCAAAATCTGTTTGATATATGACCTATCTTACCACAATAATTGCAAGTAGGTATTTGATTCCTTTGAGCATCTTGTTTGGAGAATTCACCTTCTTCTTTGTATCCAAGTCCTGCTTTGCCCTTTTTCCTATAAAGATTTTGCTAATTTTGCTGATTCAATTGATCCATGTCTGCTTGGGATTTCATTATTCTTTCATTAAGTTTCCCCTCCAAATTTAGATAAACTTTCAACCTTTCATTGATTTGCCTTTCAGTGTTTAAATCATTCCTTAACCTTTCATTTTCATTTCTCAGATTCATGATTTCTTCATTTGCATTAGAGAGCTTATTGATAAGACTTTCTTGCTAAAGGAATTGATTTTGAGTTTCATTGTTCCTTGCCTCCAAGTCTTCATTTGCCTTATTTCTCTATTCCAAAATTTCACACAGTCTTATTGATTGGATTTCTTGTTCTCTTTTCAATTTCCTTACTTCTTCTTGCAGGGAGCCATTCTTTTCTAGGAGTTCTTTGATTGCATCATTTGCTTCATTTGAACTACTTGGGGGAAAAAAGTCTTCAATCTTCTCTTCAACATACTGGTGGTCAGTCATCTATTTTGCAAGTTTCTTCCTTCTTTTTAGGGATTGGGAAATATGCTCTTTTGCTTCCTTGAGTTGAGCTATGGCCATTTCTAGATCTATCTTTTCATTGTCAATAACTTTGTCAAGTCTGAATATCTCCATTTTCCTTGATCTTTGCTCAAGTTGTCAAACTTTATCCTAAGAGCCACAAAGCTCTGATACCAATTGTTGGAAATAATCAAGACTAGCTAGGTTATTGTGAGGGGAGGGGCGAATTAGTAACCTCAAAAATTTTGAACAAATTCAACACTTAATAACATAATCCACTTATCATTAATTGATCTAATCTATTGCATGCATGAGAAATTAAAATCACAAGACACTTTGAACACAATATTTGGTGACCTAGAAACCTTCCAAATAGAAAGTAAAACTGGGGTGGGAATGATTCCCACAAATATTCAATATTGTAGTATAAAGTTGGCATGTTAAGGCTTACACTGATCACTTTTGATGATCTGCCCTATTAGGAGCAATTAAGACTGCTAGATCAACCTTGTTAGAGGTTTTACAAACATAAAATGAAGTATGCACTCGGTAAAGAGATTTAAGAAGAGACTATTAAGTCTACCCTGTTAAAGGATTTGAAGTTGATTCACCTGTTAGGATGAAATAATAGATCTAACTTACAACTGAATTGCTGATTAAGATCCTTGAAATACTGATCACCTCTTTGTGATAGATGTAACTTGACTACTCTTGATTTGATCTTGTTATACACTTTTCTTTGCTGCTAATTCATATTTGCATTCTCATGCATCCAAAAACATTAAAACTTCCTTCTTGGGTATGATACAATACATTACATATATACCAACCCAATTATTATAATTACAAGGTTGGCCAAAATATAAGATAACACCAAAATTACTGAGTCAGCTCAAATGTAGAAACTCGGGTTCTAAAAGTTGACTTAGTGAATTTGTGATACTTGGCATCCATTGCATTACATGATATTGTCATGCATTCGGTAGAAGTAGAGGCTTGGTCCATACTAATCACTCAATTTAGCTTCAAACTTGATCTACAATGGAGACTCAATAGCTATAGTGTCACTCAGTAGAAACTAAATTCCATGTTTACCATGCATGAACTCGATAAACACTACTCATCCCATCACTTGATTAACACTAGCTTCACATCATAAGAACTGATGACTTGGTAGACACTACGAAGCTTGGTAGCCACTGAACTGCTTGGTAAGAACTGAACTATTTGGTATGAATTGCTGGACTTTGCATTGCCTGTTATTCACTAGGTAACCACTGGAATGCTCGGCAAACACTAGAGATTGAACAAAGAGATTAGTAACCATACAAAATCTAAATAAGTGTTGTCACTAATGACAAACATGACTTAATGCCAACAGAAGACTCATTTCAAACCCACTTAAACATCATGTCTTCTTTTGTTTCTTTTTCACACATAGTATAAATGGGGCTTGTGAACTTCATAGGGTGCAAGATAGGGGAATAGGGGAGTATGCTATTTACTACTTGGAATTAATGCCTAAGAGTAAATCAGAAACATAGAAGCCTTTGAAAGATGGTACTCAAAGGAGGCAAGCAAGTTAGTGGTTCTCCTATATGAGTCTTTTCTATGAAGAGATGATGATTTCCTTTTAGGAGGTCAAAATCTTGAGAAAGGACAAGTTAGGATTGTTTAAGATAACTTGGTGATTAACAAGTCTTGCATGTTTGGGCAAGGTGATGAGGTAGAGGAGTATGCTCTTTCCCCTTGACGAAAATTAGAAACTTGGACACTTAGATCTAAACCACCAGTCCGAGTCAACCTTTAGAGAGCCTGCTAGAGCGATCCAACCTTTGTGAATGACCCAAGTGAGCACACTCCTTTCACTAGAGATTCCAAGTCACTATAATAAAGAATATTTGTATATTGAAAGACTCCAAAGCAATGTTAATTTCTTCCTCTTGATTCTTGATATTGCATATCGAGAGGAGGTTTTATCTATTGCACTGGCCAGTGCTAGCCCCAGTCTTGCTAGTCAAGTGTGTGCACTTTCAGATGCTGGTGTGAGTTGCTAGTCTTAACTTCACTTGAGAAACCACTAGGGATTAATATGAATGGAAGCCAAGTAAAAACCTCTTAGTTTCTACTCGGTCCACCTCCAAAAGGGGGCATAATCTTTGTGCAAGGAGGGGGAAGAATCTCTCATATAGATACTCACCATAGACATGTACCTAGGTGTTGGAAGGTGGTATACCTACTTGACCCCTGCCACAAGGGTGTTCATTTAGTGTATATATTATTGAGCCCTTAGAATACACCAAAAACATGAGTGCCCTTTGGTGGGGTAACACAGCTGTGTGAGGTGCACATATGTAGATAAGTTGTGAGACAAAGGTCTTATCTTCTCTACCATTTTTGGTTTTAGGGATAGAGCATGTCCTTTTTGAGTCTTAAACTTGTCCAAATCTATCAAACAAACAAAAGGTCAAGACTCCCCCATCCCTCCGAGTTGCTTTGTCCTCGGCTGGATTGTTTGTGATTATTGCTTGCTTCCTATGTTTATCTAAAAACAAACTATCTTTTTGAAAACCACAATACTGTCCAAAACTTGAAAACTACCTTGTTATCTATTTGAAATCTATATACACAATTAATCATCTATCCAAAACTGTCTGAAACTTGCAAAATATCTTCAAAATATAGTTAAAGTTGTCAATCTGTCCAAATTCAAGCACCTAATTTTACAAAATTTCATGTGAGAAAATACCCTATCAACACTTCCTCATGCAGCTCTATCCAAGTCCTCATGCAGTCCTTTGTGAATCTCTATGCAAGATTTTGCAAATCACTATCTTTTTATGCCAAAATCCTATCTTAGAAGACTATCCAAAATTTATTGTTCTAAATCTTCGTGTCCTTCTTTGTGTTTCCTCGCACTATTCCTTGAGAATATTTGCGTGGGGTCTTCTCCTAAAAATTGTCAAACTATTCTATTAGAGCTATTTGTACTCTAAGTTTGGTTTGTATATGCAACATTTACCACTTTCTATTTGCAAACAATGTCAAACAATAACTTCTTGCTTAGATGAAAACTTGTGATCTACATGCAAACTAGTCTGATTACTTTTCTATCTTGTTCTTGTCCTTTTGTATTTGTCATACTTTCTATCACGATAGTCATAATCTTTGATTGTTCTAGCCATTACTTAGATGAATCATGCCTAAGTATACAACACTCTTATCTTTCTTTTTTTGAGAGTACATTCTAGTGTGGTCCTTCTCTAGACTTTCACTTTTTGTCCTTGTCTATGATTGTGGCAACAAGAAGTGAAAACATGTTTTACCCCTTAAACTTAGATGAGGTAGAGCTAGGGGTCATAATTGTGGCAAAGGTCACTTCTCAATTTATACATGGTCTATGTCCAATTTATTTAGTGAAGGGTCTTCATGATCTCCTTCACCTATTAGATCACCTTATGTTTCGAGAACATTTTCCATAAACTTACAACAAACTAGGAACCCCTTGTATCAAGAGGATCCTAAAACTAGAAAAGGTCATACATCTCCAAAAAAAAAAACTAAATTCTTATTCAGACAACCTTTTCAACCAACATGCATTGAAACTTATTTTATTCCTGAAATGGCTGATCAAGAACCATAACATGGAGAACATAGTAGAGAACAAGATCAATATAGGAATGAAAGATATAAGGAACCTTTTACTGACAAGAATGAAGAAGTGATAGAAATACTTCCTGAACATATCAAAAAATGTCATAAGGATAATAACTTATGCAATTTCATGGGAATCCTATTTAATGAAGAGAAACATAAATACTTTCGCAAACTTTCTCAAGAGAGAGCCAAGCTATTGCATCACTTTAACATTCAAACTATTATTACACCTGAAGAGGAAACTAAAATGTCTAAACTACAAAAGCAACTAAAGCCCAAATGATGCATAAGGACAAACCTACAAAAACATACACCTTAGATGTTCTTTGTCCATTTCCTTTTGACAAGAGTATAGACAAGCCTCCTTTTCCAAGAGGAGTTGAGTTACCTAAGTACAATAAGTACTTTGGAACTTCTGATCCGCAAGATCATTTATGGGAATTCGAGGCCTCGTCTATGGAATTCATGCATAATCTAACATATCTCATGCATCTATTCCCAAGAAGTCTAGGTGGTCAAGCTATGGAATGGTTTTCATGCTTACCTACTGGTAGCAAAATGTTCGATGAGATTGCTAACCTATTTGTCCAATAGTACTCTCACAACATACAACATTTGGTTAACATACGAGGCTTTGTAACCTTAAATAGAAAGTTGGGGAACCTTTCCTCACATTCCTTCAGAGATGGAGACAACTTTACAACAAATATTAATGGAAGATTCCTGAAACAGAAAAACTTGATATCTTTATGGATAATCTCCTACCTAATTTTGGGTATAGAGTTCAACTTCAGGGTCCACACACCTTTGAAGACATGGTCAGGCAAGCTATCTAAATTGAGGAATTCATGGTCAAAAAGGGTGGCCTCACCCTTCATAAAGACACTAAACAAAGGTCAACCTCCAATAACGAAAAATCTAAGTATGTGAACAAAAATCAAGAGGTTGTGCATGATGGAGTTGTTGACAACATTACTCCTAAACCTACCAAGGAAGCTTTCAATCTTATAGACAATATCAAAGCATCTAAGAATGTTGAGAAACCTCCTCCTGACAACAAGACATTTGGAAACAAACCAAAGAACTCATCTTGGGTCACACGCTTGAAATAAGAATATAAACTTCTTGGTGAACCTTTGGATGTGATCTACAAGACCTTGCAACAAAACAAGCTCATTTATCTATTGGATAACTCTCATCCTTATGATCCATAACCAATACCACCATGGTGGAACGTAGCCCCATTTTGTGAATATCACCAAAACAAAGGTCACAAAATTAGCAACTGCATTAACCTGCGTCACAAACTCCAAGACTTAATTGATGATGGTGACATTATTGTGGATGGGCATAACAATAACTTAAATCAAAAGGCTTTCAAGGAACCATTCCTATCTTATGAAAAAGGAGAAAACTCAAAACAAAAATCTCATAACAAGATCAACTATATGTACTCTAATGATGATGATGAGATAGTCCACATGGTTGAACTAGTGGATGTTGAGTATTATGACATTATTACCATCAAGCAAAAACAAGAAAAAACTAATCCTAAGACACTATTTGTCTTAAGGGGCCCTACTTTCAATACATCTTATAACAAACCATCACAATCTTGTGCCAATGCTATTACATGTTTTGGTGCTGAGTTGGTACTCGAAGGCCCTGCACCTTCTGCTCCTGAGCTAGAACAACACAAAGAAAAACCTCTTGTCGGTCCATTTGGAAAAGGAACAAAACTTACAACATTTGTTTTGGCTACTAGGTACAGTATCCTTGATTAGTTACAGTGAACAAATACTCAAATCATGATCTTTGAATTGCTCAAAATCTCACCTACTCATAAGAGGATTCTCAACAAAGTCCTCGCTGAAGCAAACATACCTCAAGATCTTCTTGAGAGGTTCCAATTTATGGTAAGTCATCTAAACTTGCCTTACTATATATCCTTATCTAAGGAGGATGACAATTCGCTGAGTTATCCACATAATCAACCTCTACACATTGAGGTCATGATACACCAGAAACACATCTGTCATGTGCTCATTGATAATGGAGTTGGTTTAAACATTGTCTCTACTGCTCTACTTAGACAATTGGACTATTCTGAAGAGTCCATTGATCCTCATCACAAGATAACTATCAAAGAATATGTTGAAGTCAAGAAAAAATCTTTAGGTCTTGTGGTGTTGCCTCTTTACATTGGTCAAGTAGAAAGGGATGTCACTTTTCAGGTCCTTGACATTCTTTTAGCTTACAATATTCTACTAGGAAGACCATCGATAAATGAGATGCAAGCTATGTCCTCAACTTATCATCAATGTGTAAAATTCCTATTTCATGGCCCTGAAGTCACCATACCTATAAGTAATAGCTATACCTATAACATGCTAAAATCTATTGAAAACTTTGTACCTACTAATAGGGAATTTATAGACTATCATGATAACAAGCTAAAGCAAATAGAGCAGTCGCTCAAGTTGAAAGAAACTAGAATGGGTGAATATCACATAGAACCAATTTTGTCTTTGACATCTCTTCTCGAGTCTCCCCATCATTATGAGAAACCATCTGAAGTAAAGAGACCATTTGTGTTGACACCTCAAACTAAGTATGATGGTACCTTTGTTAAAGCTACTATACCTCTTAAGGAGGAAGCTGAAAACATAGCTATTGCTACATGGATATATAAAGAGGAGACTCCAGTTGACCTCATAGAATAGTCTCATGAAATTACTCCTGAAAAGTATGGTCCAGGTCTTAAACTCATGAAACATTTTGCCTACAAGGGAACTGGTCCTATTGGATGTAACAAAAATGGTGTGATTTATCCTGTCAAAGAAATAACTAGAAGGAATCAAGATACATCCAGTCTAGGTTTCAAGAAGATTCCCTTCCATCTAAGGATTAAGAAATTTATACTAGAACTTGAGAACTCATCTGAAAATGACTCACAAGTTGAGTCCAATGACCATGAAGATAACACTGATGATAATGATCCTTATCGTTATCCCATTCTTGATGATCTTGCTAAGTTCTTCCCAGAACCAAATGACTTTGTACTGCATGTTAGCACCATGGATGGTGATAGTAGTTCTTTTGATGACACTACTGATTCTCCCCATATCCAACAAGAATAAGGAGAATCTAGTCATGCTTTACATATTGAGTACCTTTGTAAAAATCTAGAGGATGAAGGAGAGTTTTTCCCTATTACTGTAGGGGAATTCTACAGTCTGTCACCATGTAGAATAGATTCTCAAGAGTATGAATTCAACTCTCTCTTAGAAGTAACTACAGACAAAGATATAGATCAAGTTCATGTCTATGAAAATCTTCTCAAAGTAGGTGAATCATCTAGGGTTAGGTCAGATAAGTCTTATCCAATTAGTTTCATCAAGTCTTTGATTAATGATGTTGGAACTCAGAGGTATTTGAACACCCTTGCAGACGAAGCTGCTCTAGGTCTCGAATTGCTTATCCATGCATTTGATGACTACACCATGAACACTATTGAACCCACCACATCTCTTTCACTCACCTATCTTGAGCTCATAGACTAGAATTCTAATGCATCTAGTGAAGTCCCTACATTCCAAAATGACTATGCTCTTGCCTATTACTTAAACATTGTCAAACTTGTAACATCTTCCACCAGCGAAAAAAGTGTCAACATGACTGAAGTTGACATCAAATTTCTCAGTCATACAATAAAAAATAAAAGAAATAAAAAGTTCAATGGTGAAAACCACATTGTGGCAGTGTCAAAACCTAAAAAAGTAAAAATAAAAGACATATCCAAGGGTGAAAACCTCTTTGAGGCGTCTGCAGATGAGATATTTGATGCACTTCCTAGTCATTTTTAGGAAAGATCATTAGTGTTGATAGAACCAATACAATCAATCAAATTGGGAATAGAGGAACAACCTCATTTGATACATCTTGAATAGTCACTATCTCTAGGAGAAAAAGACGAATTCATTGCCTTCTTCAAAGAGAAAAAGATAAACTTTGCATGGACATACTCAGACATGCCAGGATTAGATCTTGATCTCATAATGCATCACTTGTCTATTGCACCAGGGGTTAAACTAGTCAAACAAAAACTTATGAAAATGCATCCTCATGTTGCATTACTAGTCAAAGCTAAACTAGAAAAGCTTTTGAAAGATTGTTTCTTCTATGCTATTGATTATGCTAAATGGATATCAAACATTGTTCCAGTCTCTAAGCATGAAAAATCTATTAGAGTCTATATAGATTTTCAACATCTGAACTTAGCATGTCTGAAGGATGATTTTCCACTCCCTAAAATTGATGTGATAGTGGACATGAAAATAGGATATGATATGTATTCACTCATGGATGGATTTTCTAGTTATAATTAGATCAAAATCACACCAAAAGATCAAGAAAATAGTACTTTCACTTATGCCTGGGGAATCTTCTGTTGAAATGTAATGCCATTTGGTCTGAAAAATGCTGGTGCTACATATTAGAGGGAAGTTACTACAATTTTTCATGACATGATGCATAAAACAATGGAAGACTATGTCAATGATACCTTGGTTATGAGCACAGAATGCAACACTCACCTTCAAGATTTGGGACCCATCCTAGATTGTATGGAAAAATTTAGTCTAAGACTTAATCCCAAGAAATGTGCATTTGGTGTAACATTTGGGAAACTACTTGGTTACATTGTCTCTACAAAAGGAATTGAGGTTGATCTAGAGAAAGTTCAAGTAATCATGGATATGCCTCCACCTCATAATATCAGTAAGATGAGGGGCTTACAAGGAAGACTTCAATCCATTCATAGATTCATCTCACAAATGGTGGATAGGTCACAATATTTTACCAAGACTCTGCATAAAGGTGTGAAATATAACTGGAGCCAAGCTTGTAATCAAAGTCTAATATAGATAAAGAAATACCTTGCTAATCCACCAATTTTGATGCCTCCTATTCACAAGAAGCCTCTTATTATGTACATTTTAGCAATAGAAATATCTCTTGGTATCTTGCTAGCTCAAGAAGACAATGACAATAAGGAAAGAGCTATTTACTATTTGAGTCATACACTGATTTCTTATGAAATGAATTACAATATCATTGAGAAGGTTTGTCTGGCAGTCATCTTTGCTTCCCAAAATTTGAGACACTACATGCTTGCCCATACTACATGACTAGTTTCTAAAAGTGATCCACTGAAATAATTACTCAATAAGGTAGGTCTAATAGGAAGGTTAGCTAAGTGGGTCATGATACTAACTAAGTTTGACATCTAGTATGTTGATGGAAGGCTATCAAGGGATAAGAAATTGCTAATCAATTAATAGAAGCAATGATGTAGAGTCTTCTCCCATTGAACACTGATTTTCCTAATGAATCAATTCTGACACTCACACACCAAACTTGGGTGATGTTCTTTGATGGTTCCTTCACATAACAGGGATCTGGTGCTAGACTCTTGTTCATAACACCTTAGAGGTACTCGCTGCCTAAGGCATACAAGATTTTGTTTCCTTGTACAAACAATATTATAGAATATGAAGCCTTGATTAATGACATGAATATTGTAGTTTAATGGAGAGTGGATGAGTTAAACATCTTTGGTGATTCACAACTCATCATCAACCAGTTCAATGATGTGTAACAGACGAAGGATGATAAATTGATCCCTTATAGACACATGGTAGATGACCTAAAGAAATACTTTTCTCATATCACTTTTCAACAAATTTCTTGGGCAAACAAAAAAGTGGTTGATGCCATGGCTACTCTTTCTTCCATGTTATAGATGCTAGAAAATGATCTTCGATACGAGTTCCTAGAGGAAACATTACTCTACCTAGCTTATAATTCCCCTAAATCTTAGATGGTCTGTTCTATTATAGGACATGATTCATCCCACTACCACCATATATACTCTTACTTGCATGACCAAACAATTCTGAATAGTCTAACCTAGAATAAAAAACATCATGTTATCTGCAATGCTTCAGAGTATGTTATTATTGTTGACGACTTGTTTAGTAAAGGTCTTGATGGAACACTGTTTAGGTGTTTAGAACCTGAGGAGTCCAAACATGCATTAATCGATATACACAAGGGCATTTGCAGATCTCACTCTAATGGCTTGACACTAGCTTGTAAACTTATTAGAGCTGGTTACTATTGGCCGAATATGGAGCAAGAGGCAATCAAATATGCCAAGTCCTACAAATAATGCCAGTTCCATGAGAATCTGATTCATAGTCTAGCTAGGGAGCTAATTCCATCTATCATACTATGGCCATTCCAACAATGGGCCTTTGATCTTGTGGGTCAGATTCACTTGTCTTCTTCAAATAGACACAAGTTCATCATTACAACTATAGATTATTTCACTAAGTGGGTAGAGGTAGTCCCTCTCTCTATAGAAAATGGCAAAATTATAGCTCTGTTCATTATGAATTACATCATATGTAGGTACGATGTACTTTCCTCCATCATTACTAACAATGGAGGACAGTTTAAAAACAAGGATCTTAAGGAGTTATGCAAAAAGTTTAGAATCACACAACATTGGTCTTATATTTATTACCCCTAGGGTAATGCTCAAGCAAAGACCTCCAACAAGGCAATCCTTAAGATCTTGCATTACACAGTTAACAAATTTGGAAGGGACTGACACCTTTAGATTAATCCAACTTTATGGGCTTACATAACAAGTATCAGAATTCCAATAGGTACAACACCCTTTGCTTTAGTATATGGAGCAGATGCTATGATTCCAATTGAGGTTGAGATTCCCACTTTGAGAATCTCTATGAAAGGCCTCATTATTGATGATGGCTATAGAGTATCTCAGCTTCAAGAGCTAGAATTGTTAGATGAACATTGGCAAGTGGCATGTGATAATCTCCAAGCTTATCAGTAGCATATATCTAGAAGCTATAATAAGAAAATTAAGCCATGTGACTTCCAACTGGGTGATCTCATTTTTGGAGAAAACCCTAAATATTAGCAACAACAGGTACAAAAAGGGAAGTTGGAACCCAACTGGATTAATCCTTATATAGTCACTGTAGTGCTCGAATTTGGTGGTTACCAACTTTCTACAGCCAAGGGAGAGGCACTCAAGGAGCCCATCAACACTCTCCACCTGAAGGTCTTCTATAGCTGATCTAATTTCAAGAGTCTCTATATATACTTAAATGTCCTAAAAAAATCTAAAAAGTGCAAAATGTCTTGAAAAAAAATCATTACTTTGGTGAAAACCTAGCAATAGGTGCCTTGGTAATACCAAAAGAAAAAGGAATTCTTGCTAAGAAGGTGAAAACCTCATAAATAGGCACCTCTTGTTCCCAATGCTATGTCTTGTAGCACATCTTCTGGCTCATGTACAGTTGCCTTCCTACTTTAGTTTCTTTCTTTCACTCATATATCCATAGATTGAGTCTTGTCATAACTCAGGGGCAATTCTCTATAGTGTCATAGGAATCTCTTAATCGTCAATCACCAATTGTTCTAACTACATCTACCTACTATCGCTAGTGTCACTTTTTGAGATTCCTCTCATAGACAATCTCTTAAGGTTAGTCACTAGTTGTTCTAACTACATCTGCCTATTGTTGTTCATGTCACTTTTTGAGATTCCTCCCATGGAAGATCTCTCTCATGTTAGTCACTAGTTGTTCTAACTGTGTCTATCTACTATCAGTTTCCTACCAAGGCTCTTCTTACTAAAGATTCTTCTTTGACTTCAGTCACTAGTTGTTCTAACTATGTTTGTCTATTGTTGTCACCCTACTGAAGAGATTTCTTTCATACATGTTCTAAACATTAACACTTGACATCAATCTTATAACACAAAAAATGAACTCAAAATGATGAACTTGTTTGAGATATGCTAAGCTTTTCTTTGCTTGTTTTACTTTCACTTTATCATGTCTCTTCAAGCAACTCGATGATGTCACTTTTAACTAGAGAAGCAAGGACTAGGGGCATGATCTTTTATTTTCTTTCTATTTGGTGGTTTAGTTCCAATGATCTAAAGCATCCTTATAAAAGGGGTGTCCACTATAAGAGCTTACATCTTTTATTGGATGGTCATGTGTACCTTGAATCCTTTTATATAGACTCTTCATTTAGGTTGGTTCTTTTCCTTGCTTATTTGAGTGAATTCTCTATGCTACAGTAACTACTGATACTCATCCTGCTAAGTGAATGTATGGGTCACTGTGAGTATACCTAGCACAACTTTTGTCTTAGGTTACAAATGCAAGGATTGTTGTAAACAAAATACTTTTTGATTACTTAGCATAAGAAGGATATCTTGTGTGTTTGGTATGTCTGCACGCAAGACACATTCTGGTCATCTTAGCATTTATGATTTGATGCTTATGTTCACTTGCTCTATTAAAAGGGACAAATGTTTTGGTCATTTTGGCTTCTTGTGCCTCGAATGCTTACATTTAATCTCAACAAAACTAGAATAGATGTCCTATATTTATTCCTATGATTGCAATGTTAGTGGGAGTTATATGACATTTGGGGTTTAGCTACATGCTTAGTGATGATAATTGTCAAAGCTTGGTAACCAAACCTAGGGTTGCATCTAGTGTAAGGCTGCATTGCATAAGCATATGGTTCAATTGCTAATCTACTTGCCTCCTTTGTAATGAGGGATTGTTGGCTTCTTCAAAGTATCATGTTTCTTCACAGCTGCACAAGCATTCGCTTCTTTGGTTTGTCCTCTTGATCTTCAAGGAATTCCTATCACTATCAACAAAATGGAAGACTACATGAGATGTTAGTTCATTCACATTTTTCATTTCATACATAATTTCATGATTCATTTCATCTACACTAATTTCATACATTATATCAAATTTACATTCATCTATCATATTAAATTTGCATTTATACTTATAAGTATAAACATCTTGTGTATGACAAACTATAAAGAGAGAAACTGACACATGCAAAGGGTGCTCAAATAAAAAAATCTTAGATATATATGTCAAGTCAAAGTGTACAATGGTGCAAAAATGGATGCTACTCTAGTGCTATCAATCTAAAAAATGGTGCAAAATGGTGTTCGCACACCAATTGATACATAGCCAGACCAAAAATAGAACAAATATGATATTTTTCCTTCACCCTCACCTCCCACTGGCAGGGGAGGAGGAGGAGGAGGCATGTCTAGTCTCACTAGAGGCCATGCTTCCCCTAACTCTCGTGCATACTAAGAAAATTGAGGCACCTACTCAGCCTCATCTGGCACTGCGGCCACACATGCTACAAAATAGTAAATTGCCCTAGTTGACTATAGCTAGATCTCATATTGGTGTTGCTCTAATCTCTAAGCCACTAGCTCTAGCTATCCCTATAAATCACAAATCTCTTAATCCCTTTCTGCTATTCTATGACAATCTCCTAGTTGCCGTTATGTTGTTTGCACTCTATCTCTCAACCTCCTTAGGGCCTCCTGGGTTTGTGCTAGGATATCTTTGTTCTAAGCCCCTATAGTAGGTTTGTCCTACATCTCCTCATCACCCTCACCCTATTCAATTGGCTACTCAGTTGGTTGTGCTACCTCTATCTGTGGTCTTTGGGTGTCTCCTCCAATAGCTCCTAGGGGGCCCATCTTGTCTCGAGGACATCTCTGTCTTGCTCCACTACCACCAACACCTGGGTCTACTCTCATCTGTCAAGGAGGAATCTGTAATTGGTATGTCCTATGCCTAGCTCCCTCCTGCTAGGGCTACTATGGTGGTGCCTATACTGGATGAGTGGGTACAACCATCTGCACTGGGTCTCTAAACCATGGAAAGGGATGACTTGCAAAATGCGCCTAATATGTGAGAGTCATTCCTCCATTTGCTATCACCATCAGGTAGTCCCACTATGTTGCAACCAAGTTGTGCACATCAATCATCGACTAGCCTAGGTCTAACCTTAAGGACCATCCATGATCTAGATTTGTCACCAACTGCGTGTAGGAACAATACTCCTGTGATATATCCTATGACTACCATACTATCACCATACATGAGTCAGTGGGAATCTCTCTATAGTTTTCCCCAAGTAACCTATCAATGTTCAAGATGTGAACATGTGTCATAGCTCTTGAGGTGCATCATCTCAATCCGTTATATCTCTCCAAGGTTGCCATACCACTACTATCAGGTCATTTAATTGTGCTCTCCATTGTGTAGTCTTCCCTAGAGTTGTTTGGGTCAAATGGCCTCTATAACAACATATATAAGGCTCCATGGGCTACCTCTCATCTGTGAATATGAGTCTACTGACTAGCAAGTGCTCCCATGCCCATATCTAAAGAACATAGACTCTAGTGGCCATGCTCTTCCTCTCATGATATACTATCTCGTGCATCTTATGGAACATGTGTGCGAGCATGCACTAACCCCATCCATAACACTTGGGTGCCTCTAAAATCATCTGTAGTATCTAGCCCCATCTGCACTCCAATTCATGCTAACCTCTATCTAGCATCAAGAAGTAGCTAATGAATATAGCCAATACTAATAGAAACCTTTGTGTGGGACCATAGGTACACACTAGCTCCTCCCAACTGATGGCTTGACCAATGATGAGGTCCTCCTAGAACGTGGTCCTTAGTGCCTTTGTCCCTATCCATGGCACTATTTTATAAATAACTCATGGCCCATGGAATGGGATACACAGTATCTGGTAGATATCCTCTAGGGTGATCATCATCTTCCCCTGTGGTAGATGGAAGGTGTTCTTCTCCAAATGAAAATGCTCCACCAGTGCAGTCAAAAGGCTGTGACTTACCATCACTAGTCGAATTTGGCAAAGATATGACAATTCAAGTCTATCAATGTGTGCCATGTTGACATCATCTAGCTATTGCAATAGAGCTCCATAAGGTGGGTAATGGGACCTAAATTTGATATTGGGAAAGGTAACCTGCACACATGAATAGAATAGGGAAATGATCAGCCTCAGATAAATGAACACAACGAACAAAGATGCAAAATTACAACCACAACTTACTTTTTAAACATCATAACTGGCATTTTACACTAGAATCTCACACAAAAATTCATGTTCTCACCCAAGATTGCACATCTTTGCACGAGGATACACTTTGTTGCATGAAAAGCAATCAAGCTATGAGTGAAAAATGCACTAAAATTAGGGTTTCTTGAATGGAAGATGGGTATCCTCTGCATAAGGAAACCCACAAAACTAGGTGAAGGAGTACTAACTTGGTACTTCTTCATGCAGATAGAGATTGGCTTCACGTGAGGAGAGACATCCTTGCATGAGGACTGACACAATAAAAAATTCAAATGCCTAAAAAATGCTACAAACAACTCAAAATGTGTTAAAATTGAAATGCAAAGCAAGGTTATTGATTACTCATTGGATGTCTATACTCCACCGGCTGACTGTGTCGTCGGGAGCGCTCAAATTATTGTGAATGCATGGGGACCACCATTTTCTCCTTAGAGCTCTCTTCTCCACAAAAGACAAAGCACAAATGATTTGAAAATGCCCTTTGGGCCCTTATATAGGTTTTGACCTAATTTTTCAAAGTGCTTTGATTAGCGAGAAAATCCCCCTAGCTAATTTGGTTGCTTTAAATCCATTTTTGGGATCAAATTCAAAATTTGATACACTTAAGCAACTCAAAAATGCAATTTAAAATTTTGGGACCAATGCGATCAAATGCTTGTGCAGTCCAATTTTTTTGATACTTTGTGAATCTTGGAATCTTTTCAAATCACATTTTCTTCAAATTTTCCAAAATCTTTGGAAAAAGACAACTCAAGTCAACTCTAGTTAGACTTCAGTCAAACTTGGTCTTTTGGACTTTGACATCACTCTGAATTGACTCCAAAATTTCTTTTGATCATTTTGATCTCTTCTATATCCTTCTAAATCTCACATTTCTTGAATATCTCTCAACATACTACTCTGCATCACATTTTTGTTGTGTCATCTTTTGATTTCGCTCTTGAGGGGGTAGGATGATTGCATCATTGAATTTTCCAAAGTTGACTTCAAATCAATCTAAATCTTATGTCCTCATCAGTCAGGGCATCTCATCACTCGGGGCATCTTGTTCCCCTCTATTTGGCATATGTGCCATCTATCTCATCTTTCGATCAGCTTATCAATCTTATAACAATCTTCTTAGAGTTTGATGGAGAGGTATTGGGGAAATCTAAATCCCAACCCCTAAGGACCAAGCCTCATTTTGGGGATGATTCTATGACTCTTGATAGGTCTTGTTATCTTTTATGGATCACTATTCAGGTGTTCTATCTGGACTCTAGGGAACTAAGCTTCATTCTGGAGATAATTCCAAATTCTTGCTAAGGATTAAGCTTCATTTTGGAGATAATCCTTACTCTTGTTGAGAATTAAGCCTCATTCTGGGGATAATTCTAGGCTCTTGTTTTTTATCACTATTCAATAGATAGGTATCATGATAGTCTAAACCCTAACTCCTAAGGATCAAACCTTGTTCTAGGGATGATTCTATGAGTTTTGATTAATCTTGTCATCTTTTAATGGACAGTATTGAGATATTCTATACCCTAACTCCTAAGGATTGAGTCTTGTTCAGGGAACAATTCTATGAAATTTTACAATCTTCATGCTATCAATTTTGGTATCTAGGTGTTCTATCTGGATTTCCTAAGTTTAAGCTTTGTTTTGGAGATAACCTTAAATGACGAATTGATCTCATCAATTTTGATATCTAGGTATTCTATTTG
Source organism: Cupressus sempervirens (assembly GCA_028749045.1). Classification (NCBI taxonomy): domain Eukaryota; kingdom Viridiplantae; phylum Streptophyta; class Pinopsida; order Cupressales; family Cupressaceae; genus Cupressus; species Cupressus sempervirens. The sequence goes on from CM053788.1 coordinate 656,910,134, forward strand.
GATTCCCTAAGGTTAAACTTCATTTTGGAGATAACCTTTAAAAGATTATCACATCTTGATATCTAGGTGTTCTATCTAAATCCCTTAAGGTTAAGCTTTGTTCTAGAGATAACCTTTAAAAACTTATCAATTGGTCTTCATGTCATCAATTTTAGAACCAATCTCATTTCTTGATCTATACATCATACTTTGAATTTCTTTGAATCAAACTTGTTGCTTGTACATTCATTCAAAGAGGGGCAAATGTAATACCCTAAAATTGGCACATTGCCATGTTAACTAATTTTGGTCTATTCAATCATTCCTAAGTCCTATTTCACTATGCAATTCTGATTCTAATTTTTATACTCACTACTTGACCTAAGTGTCAAATGCATAATACCCTAATCTGCATTAATCATACTATTTATTTAATTCCTAAGTATCAACTCAAATTAGCTACATTAAACCTATTGATTAAGTTTAATTTAATTAAAGTGTACATACATTAATTAAATTAAAATTACTTCTTTACCTAACGTAAAAAGGAATTAAATGTGTTTAATTTAATAATATCCTCATTTTAATTATTGAATTTAATTATTCAATTAATTAAACATTATGCATTTATGACGTCATATCCTATTTTATTAAATTAAATATTCTTTACAAATCTTCTCTTTAATTTCAGAGTGGAAGGTCTGAGTGAACTATCTCTTGAAATAGAATCAACGTAACTTGTTCTCACACTTAGGTGAGACTTAGTTAACTCTTCATTACATTCATATTTGAAATAGTTAACTTCATTTGTTCTAGGAATTTTCCATTTTGACTAAGTCTCATCTTCAATCTTGACCATTGATCAATCCTGGTATTCTAATTAAGGAGCCTTCAATTCCTCATTATGTAGGTTTAATTGATTGTGCATTGAATTAATGCTGGAATAGTTACTCATTTTCATACACCCATAGCTTAAATTCTTACGTTGCAATCTCGTATTAGCTTAAAATGCATTCATGTAGTGTAACTTGTTTTATTTGTTCTTAGATTAATAATGCATCTCATTTAGCTTTATATATTGCATTCTCATTTAGCTTAAGCACAAATCCTTCATACTAGAGGTCTAGTCGCTAGCTTCTCATTTTGAGAGCAAGGGAAATATCCATCTAGTTAGGAGGCAACATGTCAAACTATTGGATTACTCAAATGAATAATCTCATATTTATTCTAGGATGATCTGTCAAGTAATGACTATGTTGAAGTGTGTGTGAGGATGAAAGGCCCACATTCCATGCATATAGGACCACAACAATGAAGATTCCATCTAGTTGGATATCATGAAGTCTTTTCATCAATCCAAACTACCATTGTATGATGGTAGGAGAGGTGGTCTCAAGGCAGAAACTTGGTTATTAGACATGGAGCACTACTTCACCATGTACCCATATGCAACCAATTTTAAGGCACGCTATGCGATAATGCATTTGAGGGACCACACATCTGTATGGTGGAATATTGAGGGGTAGAAGCTCTAGATTAAGGTTTTAGATCTCACCTAGGAGATCTTTGAGGAGAGGTTATGAGAGAGATTCCTATCTCCTCAGTTTAGTGAGGCCTGTGTTGATCAGGTCCATCCAGTTCGACAAGGAAATATGATAGTGGATCAGTACAAACTCTGATTCTTTCAGCTTAGGTAGTACTCATTCTACAATCATGATGATTTACTTCTAACTCATCTTTTCATTTGAGGCCTTAAGGATGCCCTCATTAGGGAAGTTCGCATGCATTAGCCTAGAATTCTTGTCTTCACTATTGAGAAGGCACATATTGCAAAGGAAAATTTGGCTAGAGGTTTCAGTAGAAGATCTAGTTCTTAGAACCAAAGTGCATGGAAATTAGGGCATGATGCATAATTTACCCAAACATATGGCAAGGGCCAAACCCAATCATCACCCTCACAAGGTGGTAGTTGTCATTTTTGACCAAGGGGAAATGGCCTAAAGGAAGACAATATGTAGGAAACTCAGGGAAGAAAGGAGATAACTAGAGTCATGGGTAGAAATCTTAGCAAGATCATCCTCCTCAAAGTGTTCAACAAAACTCTAGCAAGGATAGTGCACCTTACTCTAGTGCTACTTAGGGTGGCTGTGGGATAGGTTTCAACTTTACATGGAATTATTATTCTTGTGGTTAGCCCAACCATAGATCTTTTGAGTGTTCTATCAAACCATCTACAAGACCTGGTAAGAGTGTAGCTCAATCCAAGCCTATAGTGGGAGATGTGGGAAGGAATCATTGAGTTTTTGCAACAGTTGATAACCATCAAGCTAAGAAACAAGGTATAATAGTCGAGGCTATATGTATGCTGCATGGTATTTCAGCTTCAGTTTTGTTTGACTTTGGTGCTTCAGAGTCTTTCGTTTCACCATCTCTTGTTCGGTGATGTGGGCTAGTGGCAGTAAGTCAGGTTGATAGGTGGTAGGTTGAGCTAGCCATGGGGTCTAAAGTGGTTGTAGACTCATTGGTCAGAGGTTTTATTTTGAATTTGGTAACCTTCACAACCATAGTGGATCTTCATATCCTACCTCTGAGATCGTATGACATTGTGTTGGGCATGGATTGGTTAGCTATCCATAAGGTGAATATTTTTTTTTTTCATAAGTTAGTACAGTGTGTGGATGACATAGGTAGGTAGGTGGAACTTTCAGGAGTTTTGAGTCCAGTCTCACTTCGTATGATTTCATCTAATTAGCTAAAGCAGAGTGTGCAAAAGGGTTGTCAGTTATTTCTTGTGTTTGTTAGTGATCTTGAGGAAGCCAAGAGTCATACAGTGACACTTGATGATCACCCACTCTCTTGTGAGTATGTAGATGTGTTTCCTAAGGAGATACTTTGTATGCCATTACAGTGTGACATTGATTTTCAGGTTGATCTTGTATGGAGAGAAAAGCTGATTTCACCAGCTCCTTACTACATGATTACTCTAGAGTTGAGTGAAGTCAGATTGCAGTTGGAGGAATTGTTGGACAAGGGCCATATTTGTCCTAGTGTATGCCTATGGGGTGCACCATTCATCTTCATAAAGAAGAAGGATGGATCTTTGCATTTGTGCATTGACTACCAATAGTTGAGTAAGGTGACGGTGAAGAACTAATATCCTTTGCTGAGGATAGATGACTTGTTCAATCAGATGAAGGGAGCACAAGTGTTCTCAAAGATTGATCTGAAGTCAGGATACCATTAGCTTTGTATCTAGGAGGCTAATATTCATCAAACTTTTTGTACATGGTATGGGCATTATGAGTTCATGGTTGTACCCTTTGGGTTAACCAATGTGCCATCAGTGTTTATGAGTTTGATGAATGGTGTATTTTTCACTTACCTCAATTAGTGTGTCATTGTATTCTTGGATGACATATTGATTTATTCAAAGACTATGGAGGAACATGAAGTCCATTTATTTTATGTATTGCAGTGCTTGAGAGACCATCAATTTTATGGCAACTTGAGTAAATGTGGGTTCTTCTAATCAGAGGTGAAGTATTTGGGACACATCATCACTAGTGATGGAATTATAGTGGATCCAGAGAAGATTTGTACTATCATGGATTGACTAGTATCCACTAATGTCTTAGAATTTTGTACTTTCATGGGATTGACAGGTTACTACTATCGCTTTGTGATGGATTTCTTAGGAGTAGCTCATCCCATTACTTCTCTTTAGCATAAAGAGAAGAAGCATGTTTGGTCATACTAGTGTGAGGCAACATTTAATGCTCTTAAGGAGTATTTGACCAGTGCACTAGTCCTTAGTACGTAATCCTTTACGTGATTTCATGGTTTGCACAGATGCTTCATTGGAAGGCGTGGGTGCGGTGTTGATGTAGGATGGTTGAGTGATTGCAATTATAGGAAACTCAAGGACCATGAGCTTAATTACCCCACTCATGATTTGGAACTTACAATCTTGGTGAATGGCCTTGTTCGTTGGAGGCATTTTCTTTTGGGATACAGGTTTGAGTTGCATAGCAATCATAGGAGCTTTTAGTATATCCTTACTCAGCCAAATTTGAATGTACGACAACATCACTAGATGGAGTTCTTGTGCGAGTGTGAATTTGATGTTCATTACATTAAAGGGAAGGAGAATGTCATCGCATATGCCTTGAGTATGAGGTGATGTGAAGTATCAGTGATGTCACTAGGAGTGGATTTGCAAGGCAGTATCTTTGAGGCTTTGCCTATTGACACTTGGTATCAGGAGGTGAGGGAAGAGATTGAGTCTGGACATACCCTTGAGGGGAAATTTTTAGGTTATATGCTTGAGTTTGATGGGCTACTGTGACGCTTGCAGCATATCTATATACTTGTGTTTGGTGACCTTCATACCTTAGTTTTGTTGGAAGCACATCGTGCACCATATTCCACACATCCCAGTGTTAAGAAGATGCATGCTGATCTTAAATAATCATACTTCTGAGCAAGGATGAGACATGATGTTGCTGATTTTGTTGCTTGATGTCTCGAATGCCAGAGAGTGAAGGAAAAGTATCAACATTCGACAAGTCTATTGTAGTTGCATACCATTCCAAAGTGGAAGTGGGATATGATATTTATTGATTTTATCATAGGGTTACCTATGTCATCATAAAGGCGTTATTTGTATCATGTTGACAGTGGACAAGTTGTCCAAGTTAGCACATTTTCACCTATGAGAGCATCCTACACAACTTCTTCTATAGTGCATGTGTTCTTTGAGGATATTATTTGCTTACATGGGATCCCTTAGTAGATTATTTCAAATAGAGATCTAGTGTTTACTTTTGCACTGTGGACATCTCTCCAGCATGGTTTGGGTGTGCAACTCAATTTTAGTTTGACTTATCACCTAGAGACCAATGGTCAGATTGAGAGAGTGAATCAAATTTTGGAGGATATGCTTTGCATGTATGTGATGGATAGGAAGGTGAAGTGGGACGATTGCTTATACCTTGTTGAGTTTGCATACAACAACAAGTATCATAGTTCTCTTGGCATGTCACCTTTTTAGGCTTTGTACGATAGATTGTGTTATACCCCTTTGAGTTGGGATCGTTTAGAGGGCCAAGTTCTTGTGGGTCTAGAGATGCTTCAGGATATGGAGCAGTAGGTTGTTCATATTAGGGAGCATTTGGTTACTGCTTAGGACATGTAGAAGAAGTATGTAGATGCCCATAGTTTGGATCATAACTTTTCTATTGGTGATAGGGTGTTTTGAGAGTGCAGTCAAGGAAGAGCCCCATCTATTATGAGAAAGGTTTTAAGTTGGCACCACATTTTGTTAGACCATTTGAGATCCTTGAGAGGATTGGACCTTTTTCTTATCGACTAGTGTTGCCACCTAGCCTATTGTGCATCCACAATGTTTTTCATGTTTCTATTTTGAGGTAGTATATTCCCAATGTGACCCATGTTCTTGATTGGGATGCTTTACAGGTAGCAGATGGCCAGCTTACTTTGGAGCCCATTCATATCCTATAGTAGTGAAGGCTAACCTTGCAAGGTTGGGACATCAAGTAGGTAAGGGTCAAATGGGACTTGAGTGATAAGACCTCTGTGACTTGGGATAATGCTACACATTTGAGAGGATTGTACCCCTACCTTTTTGTTAGCTTCCAAGAGTAAGCCTATGCTAGTGGGGGAGGATGTAGTACCTCTCTTGTTTGCAGTCTATACCTCATTCATTTTGATTCAAGAGATACTTGATACTCTTATTATATGTACTTTGAGATGACCTAAGGGTCAGATGTTATACTTTGATTTCAGTACCATAGATGCTTTACTACTATGCTATTTAGTTTATCATATTTTCATGTTGATGCCATTTTTGTTATAATTCTTTAGAATAACTGAGAGGGGGGGTGAATCAGTTATTCAAGGTCCAAATGCCATAATAAATTTTTTTCTCTTTTCTCTACAAATCCTTAATGACCTGCATAACTAAACTTATCATGCATGCAATTTAAATATTGAAACAACTAAGAAAAGTAAACATGCATCACACCATAACACTAAGAATTTGATAACCCAGAAACCCTCTAGGAATAAGAAGGTAAAATTGGGGTGGGGATGATACCCACAAAATAACTGTGCAATTGATTTTAACCACTTCTGATGGTCCACCCTGTGAAAAGCCTGCCCTGTTAAAGGCTACAACACATTGTTAAATGTGACCTTGTTAGAGGATTTCACCAAACTCTTAGGAATGGGCTTGGTTAAAGGACTTTAGAACATTCACTTGGAATGTCACCCTATTAAAGGATTTACAATATGGCTATTAAACCAACCTAAGTCCATATGATTTATCTTAACTATTACAATTGCTAGAAAGTAACAACAATGGCTTTGATCTGATACAACTTACAACATAACTTGCAGATTATAGATCACACTTCAATTCAATCCTTTGCTTGGCTTTTAATCACTTTAGTTCTGTTAGCTTTTCTTCCTCTCAAGATTTGTTTCCTTGAGTCTTCTTTACTCATCATACCAATGCAATCATATCTGTGGTCATCTAGTGAAATAGAGTATTCTTTTCTCTCTTTCTCCTTAGCACTTTTCTTCAGCACCTCATTCTTTCATACTTTCTCACCACCACACTACTGCTTCGTGACCTTATGACTTCTTAAATAGAAATTTGAAATATCTTTCCTGCTCAATTCTCCCTCTCCAATTTTAGGGTTTCAATGGATTAGGTAGGATACAATGTATCTACCCCATATTTCTTCTTCATCTAGAAACCTTGTCTAGCATCAGTTGTATTCACTAAAAACCTTTTTACATGGTGTTCTATGCCACCATCTCATCACTCTTATCTTCTATCTGGTTTACAAACTTCTAGGTAACAACCTTGTCGGCTCAGATCTAGCGAATCTTTGATTTCAAAATAATGCAGCAACTCGACATTATTGGTTTACTGATACTCAGCTTGTTCTGTGTTCCTCGACACTTGTATCCTACTCAACATCTATATCTTTACTCGACACCTGTTTCTTGCTCAACACTTGATGTTTACTTGGCACTTGATATTTACTTAGCACTTGATATTTACTCAACACTTTTTTTCTACTCAGCACTTTATATTTACTCAGCACACTCTAAAAGTGAACTTGATTGGCTTCAACTAAGAATCTGATCGGCACTAACTAGCTTGCTCAAAATTCTCTTATGAACTTAGTTAGGCTATCACAAATAACATAGCTAAACCCTTACATCTTTGATATGTTTTAATGTGTCTATTATATGTGTCTTAGAATATGTCAACAATACACTATTTCATCAATGGCTTAGCTGATCCTTGTACTTCATTAGAACATCATAACTTTAACCTTTCTCTAGGTACTCTAGTTACATCTTATTGATTGCTGCCTCCTTGTCAATCAACCAATTGATAGTATTTGGATCACTAAAACAATTGTCATTCCTGCAAGTAGCAAGTTTGACATCAATGACAAAACAATGATTGAAAACATTTTTTTCCAGTTCCATCATTCTTATTCAATCATTTTCATCATTCTTATTCAATCATTTGCAACAATTTTGAGATGATAGTAGGTCTATGATGATATCTGATTATTTTGTATTTTGGACATATATCCATTTCGGTTATCTGATGGATTTTATGCTATGAATATTTACTTCATTCTTGTCTCTTTATGCTTTATATGAACATAAGTGATGTAAATGGATTATTTAGGTATAATTGAATAAATGGTTAAATTAGTTATTTAATACATTTATTGATTTGGCTATGATATTACATGTAATTGTACTTGATCATGTGTTTTAGTGTGCATGATTTATATCCCTGGTAGTGGTACAGGGAGTTAGTGATTCAACTATTCATATTTTACCAATGTCATCCCTTTAAGATCAATGTATCATTATTTAATTATTTAAATTAAGCCTTTTAGTGATTGTTAAATTTGAACTCATTTGCATTATGTGATTAGATCAGTAAGCATGTTTGTGCATTTAGAGGTTTGCATTGTCGTGAAAGTTGTTAAGTTAATTTTTGTGATTTTGGGTTTTTGGGCTTTAATTTTTTTTAATTTAATTTTTGGAAACTTTTCCTTAGGTTTTTCTTTTGGGTAGACTTAGAGTTTAGCTAGTCTAATTGGCTATTTGTCCTAATCGATTATTCACTCAAAAAGTGAATAAGTATTAAAAAAGGGATTTGTTTTTGGACTTCTCACTTTTGAAAATATAAATTTGAGAGATTTTTTGAGAATCCTCTTCTAGAGGATCACATTTATGTTTGTTATGAGAGCTGTGATAGTGGAATCTTCATGATGTTAGTGTCATTGGATCTGGCTCTGGTAGACGTTGCTTTGCCTTGATTTTCAATAGTTTTAGCATGTAATTTATTTTACTATGCTATTTTCAGTTTTAGCCCCTTTTGCTGTCAAGTATGGCTTTCCCATTTTCTTCTTTTTTCTTCTTTTCAACTTCTATCTCTGGTAGGAGTTTGTTAGGAGGTTGAGAACTAGTGTTGTCCTCCATTTCTATTTGTTGGTTCTACCCAGTTGGTCAGGTATGAACATTTTCCCTATTTTTGGGATGGGGATTCAGGGTTTCGTTCTGTTATGCTAGCCATTTTTACATACAGTGTTCGAACTCATTTTTTTTGGATTTTTGGGCTTTCTGTGCTTATAGACCAAATGGGTTTTAATTTCAAAGTTTTCCACTTTTTGGGTTTTTTTACCTCATTTTACATGCCACCCTATTTTCTCGAGTTTTCTTGGCATGCGTTTGGTCATGGACATGGATCATGCATTTGGATGTTAGTCAGACCTTTGTTGCACTTTTATGTTGCATTGGGATGCATGTCACACCCGTCCTCCTGATACTATTTTTAGTGGAGTGATTTTTTGCCTTGTGTTCTCATCTAGTCCTTGTGTTATGATCTTCATGATGGTGGTGCACTACACATGAGTATGCGTGCATACATTTATTGGGTGACTTGTGAGGCTTGATCTTTTGTGGTACTTCTGGGAGTTTTGATCATTAGGGTTGGGTTGGGAATATGCATGCCTATGGTTAGTCATCATTGGATGAGCATGGGTAGGATAGGGTAGCACATGGAAGGGCTTATTTCTCATAACTTGGTGATTATTTCAGATTGGTTGGCAGAGGAATATTTATATAAGTGATAACTCAATTAAAATAATGGGTGGAAATAAATATAAGGTAACTAAAAAATTGGGCTTGTGTGCCTTCCTTTGGGAAGAGTTACTTCTCAAAGTGAACATTTCCCATTGGGGAGTTTAGCTGCCAATATTGGCTTGGGATTTTGGATGCCAAGCAACTCTCCATGATGTTAGCTCCTACTTAGTAGCCCATTGAGTGTTTGATTAGGACCATTAGTTTATGTATTTTCTATGTTCTTGGTTTTAGTCATCATATTGTCTGGCTTGAGTGTTAGCCATGGATGTTTTCTTTATGTGTGTGTTTGTGGTTGGATCATTACCTCCATCAACACAATGGAAGTGGACGTACAGGTTCCACATTGTTAGGAGGCATAGCTACCTATACCACTGCTGGGACTAGTGTACAAAGACAATCTACTATCCCAGTGTGACCATTGCTGGATGTTTTCACTTAGTACTTCAGGCTTCAGAGTATGTTATCTTATGATTTATGCTTTCTTGGAATGCTTTTATATCATGTTTAGATGATGTTAGTATTGACACGTTTCCTTATACAATGTTTAGCATATGTTAGATGATGAGTTTGATTTGTAGGATTATCTTATGCTTTACTTCTAGCATGTTAGATTTTCTTATTCTTACGTTGTAGCACATTTTAGTAGTGACGTCCTTATAAAATAAAATCAATGATTTGGTTAGTAGTTTGGAATGTTATTTACGAGGGATGGATAGGACCCACGATGGTCTTATGATGCTATTATAGTTGGGAGGAACCACATACTTAGTTTGGTTGTTCTATACATTGCGATGTTGTTTTAGTTTATTGTAATATTGTTTTAGTGCACTGTGATGTTACCTTTTGTACTTTCCCTTCACTACTATGTTTACATATTTAGATTAAGATCCTAGCTTTCCATCTTTTATTTATTGTTTAAGTGTCCTTGGCTCGAGCTATAGATCCGGTACTCCTCAGTGTTGAAGAACTTTATTTCTTATCTTTTTATGTTTTTTTTTTTTGCCATGCTATCTTGGATTCTCATGCAAAATTGTACTTTTTTTTGCAAGAATGCAAGATCTTGCATGGTGTGTTTGGTTTTCTCATGTGGCCTTTGGCACTTTCTCACACAAAATCCCACACTAGTTCTGTGGTGCCTTGGTTGCTAGGCCAAACACTTCCTTACACAGATGGTAGTTTCTAGCATGACATGTTGCACTTCCTCACATGAGAATTTATCTATTTGTTGTCCTTGCACGAAAAATAGGGGCTATCTAGGCTTGGCTAGGAAAATTTTGGAAGTTGGTTTTGGACACCTTGTTATGTTTTTCATCTTCCTATTTCAAAATAGATGTCCTATGGGTGAAGTATTGCCTAGGCTATTTGGAAATGTCACCTCGGTTTGTGAGAAAAGCTATTGGGGTGACCAACGGGCACTTTTTGACTTGACCAAAGTTTTTGAGAGGTGATTGGAATACCTTCTATAGAGTTCTTGAACCCTAGTGTTTGACCTTTCAAATTCAAGAAGTTTTAGACTCAAATGCATTTGTAACTTTTGTAGCTTTATCATTTTTTGGTCAATAGTGGCACTTGGAGATTCATTGGTGTTTGGATGTTTGTTTAGCCTTTTGTTATGATTTTTGTGATCCCTGCATGTTGATTATTGTGTGCATCCATACTTGTTTTTGAAAAAAAATCTTGGCTTTTACTTATCCTTGTTCCAAAGATCTCTGGGTCAGGCATTACATCTGGTATCAAAGCCCATGTTGCAACATTGGGATCTTTGTGTTATGCTCCCATTTTGATACTATTTTCTTGCATGTATTTTTATTGTATTTAAGCTTGTGCTTGTGACTCTTATTATTGTAACATGTGATTTTAACCCTTATCTTGTTACTTCCTTAGTGATGCCTCTTGTGCATAGACTTGGTGGTCGGTGTAGTAACTAATAGAATAACCATGAAGAAGACCACCAAGAGGAGGAATGTCAGGCTAGTGGGGAAGAACATGGTAATAATGATCAAGGTGGCATTCGGGCACTGATGCCTCTACTATGGGAGATTAGACCTAGGGGTTCCACATGGTTGAGAGACATAGCTACCTATACCACTGCTGGGGACTGGTGTATAGAGATGATCTATTTTTATTTGCAACTCATGCTCAATGTTTCACTTGGTTTAGTTAGGTTTCAAGAGTATGTTCCTAGTGATTTATGCTTTAATTGGAATGCTTGGATATCATGTTTAGATGATGTCAGTTTCATTGATGCATTCCTTTATTATTATGTTAGCATATGGTTAGGTAATGTGATTTACTATTAGTTGATGCATCTATGCTTTGTTGGATTAACATGTTAGATCTTCATGTTCTTATGATATTACATTGTAGTAGTGACACCCTCATAAGATAGCTTTGACTATCTAGTTGGTAGTTTGGGATGTTACGCAGAGGGGGTGGCTAGGACCTTTGAGGTCTCATGATGCTATTATGGTTGGGAGGAATCACACAAGAGTTTAGTTACTTTTGTACATTACAATGTTGCTTTCTGTATATTTTTATATATTGTTATGGTTTAGATGGTTAGTTGTGTTTCCATATTGCTACTCTTGTGTTCGAGTGTCCAAGCCTCGATTTGTAGATTTGGTACTCCCCAGTGTGGAGGTTCTAACTCTTATCCTTCCTTCTTGATGTTCGATAGAATGATTTTTGCATTTTTTGCTGACACTACTTCAGCATTGGATGATACTGGAAAGTATTGCACACCCAAAGGAGATCTATTGTACACCCAAAGGAGATCTATTGTACAATACTAGAAAGTATCACAGACCTTAGGGAATTCTATCATACAATACTAGAAAGTATCACATGCCCCTTAGAGTTCTATCATATGATACTAGTAAAGTATCAAATGACCATAGAAACTCTTTTACCCAGACCCTAAAAGTATCTCATGACAACATGAGAAATGTCATGCGATATTGGTGAAGTATCACCTAGGCTATTTAGAAATGTCACCTGGGTTTGTGAGAAAACTTTCTTGGGAAACCAATGGTCACTTTTTGACTTGAACAAAAGTTTTTGAGAGGTGATTGAGATACCTTCTATAGAGTTCTTGAGCCCTAGTGTTTTACCTTTTGAATTTGGGAAGTTTTGGATTCAATTGTGTTTGTGACCTCTGTAGCTTTGTCATTTTTTGGTCAGTAGTGGCACTTGGAGATTCATTGGTATTTGGATGTTTGTTTAGTCTTTCATTGTGATCTTTATGATCCTTTTATGTTGATTTTCATGTGCATCCATACTTGGTTTAAAAAGAAAATATTGGCATTTTCTTATCCTTGTTTCAAGGATCTCCGAGCTGGGCATTACATCTGGTATCAGAGCCCATGTTGCAACATTGGGATCTCTATGTTATGCTCCCATTTTGATACTATTTTCTTGGGTGTATTGTTATCATATTTAAGCTTGTGCTTGTGACTCTTATTATTGTAACATGTGATTTTGACCCTTATCTTGTTACTTCCTTAGTGATGCCTCTTGCACATAGACTTGGTGGTCAGGGTAGTAAATAACATAATAAACATGAAGAAGAACTCCAAGAGGAAGAATGTCAGGTTGGTGGGGAAGAACATGGTAACAATGATTAGGGTGGCATCAGGGCATTGATGCCTCTACTATAGGAGATTAGACCTACGGGTTCCACATGGTTGAGAGGCATAACTACCTATACCACTACCAAGGACCTCTATATAGAGACTATCTATTTCTAGTTGCGACTGATGCTTAATCTTTCACTTGGTTTACTCAGGTTTTAGGAGTATGTTCCTTGTAATTTATGCTTTAATTGGAATGCTTGGATATCATGTTTAGATGATGTTAGTTTCATTTATGCATTCCTTTATTATGATGCTAGGATATGGTTAGATAATGTGATTTACTATTAGTTGATGCATCTATGTTTTGTTGGATTAACATGTTAGATCTTCATGTTCTTATGATGTTATTACATTGTAGTAGTAACACCCTCATAAGATAGCTTTGACTACCTAGTTGGTAGTTTGGGATGTTACACACAGGGGATGGCTAGGACCTTTGAGGTCTCATGATGCTATTATGGTTGGGAGGAATCACACAAGAATTTAGTTATTTTTGTACATTGCAATGTTTCTTTCCACATATTTTCATATATTGCTATGGTTTAGATGGTTAGTTGTGTTTGCATATTGCTGCTCTTGTGTTCGAGTGTCCAAGCCTTGATTTGTGGATCTTGTACTCCCTGGTGTGGAGGTTCTAAGTCTTATCCTTCCTTCTTGATGTTAGATGGAATGATTCTTGTATTGGGTGATACTGGAAAGTATTGCATGCCCAAAGGAGATCTATTGTACGATACTAGAAAGTATCACACACCTTAGGGAATTCTATCATATGATATTGGAAAGTATTGCATGCCCTTTAGAGTTCTATTGTATGATATTGGTAAAGTATCACATGACCATAGTAAGTATATCACCCTGACCCTAAAAGCATCACATGACAACATTGGAAATGTCATACGATATTGGTGAAGTTTTGCCTAGGCTATTTGGAAATGTCACCTAGGTTTGTGAGAAAACTTTCTCAACAACCAGCAGACACTTTTTGAATTGACCAAAAGTTTTTGAGAGGTGATTGGGATATCTTCTAAAGAGTTCTTGAACCCTAGTATTTGACCTTTTGAATTTGGGATGTTTCAGATTCAATTACATTTGTGACCTCCATAGCTTTGTTATTTTTTGGTTAGTAGTGGTACTTGGAGATTCATTGGTATTTGGATTTTTTTTAGTCTTCCATTGCGATGCTTGTGATCCTTTTATGTTGATTTTAATGTGCACCCATACTTATTTTTTAAAAAAATATCTTGGCTTTTACTTATCCTTGTTCCAAGGATCTCTTGGTTGGGCATTACATTTGGTATCAAAGCCCATGTTACAACATTGGGATCTCTATGTTATGCTCCCATTTTGATACTATTTTCTTGTGTGTATTGTTATTGTATTTAAGCTTGTGCTTGTGAATCTTATTATTGTAATGTGTGATTCTAACCCTTATCTTATTACTTCCTTAGTCATGCCTCTTGTATGTAGACTTGTGGTTGGGGTAGTAACTAATAGAATAACCATGAAGAAGAACACCAAGAGGAGCAATGTCAGGTTGGTGGGGGAGAACATGGTAACAATGATCAGGGTGGCATTGGGGCATTGATGCCTCTACTATACAAGATTAGACCTACGAGTTCCACATGGTTGAGAGGCATAGCTACCTATACCATTGCTGGGGACTACTATATAGAGACAATCTATTTCTAGTTGTGACTAATGCTTAATATTTCACTTGGTTTACATGGGTTTTAGAAGTATGTTCCTTGTGATTTATGTTGTAATTAGAATTCTTGGATATCATGTTTAGATGATGTTAGTTTCATTGATGCATTCCTTTATTATGATGTTAGCATACGGTTAGATGATGTGATTTACTATTAGTTGATGTATCTATACTTTGTTGGATTAGCATATTAGATCTTCATGTTCTTATGATGTTATAATGTTGTAGTAGTGACAACCTCCTAAGACAACTCCAACTATCTAGTTTATAGTTTGGGATGTTACGTGTGGGGTATGGCTAGTGCCTTTGAGGTCTCATGATGCTATTATGATTGGGAGGAACCATGCACAACTTTAGTTTTTTATGTTCATTGCGGTGTTGCTTTTCACATGGTTTTCATATGCTTCTATGGATTAGATGGTTAGTTGTGTTTTTGTTTGATGTTTCATGCTTTCAATTGTCCAAGCCTTGAGTTTGTGGACCTGATACTCCCTGATGTGGAGGTTCTAATGTTTCTCTTCCTTTTGATTGTTCACCAAAATGTTTCCTTGTATTCTTGGGCACAATGCTTCAACATTGGGTGATATTGATAAAGTACTGTACGCCTTATGGAGAAATGTCATATGATACTAGAAAGTATCACACAACAGTGTTGAGTTCTATCATACGATACTAGAAGAGTATAACATGACTATAGCCAATTCTATCACATGACCCCTAAAAGTATCACACAATAGTGGAGATAAATGTTGTATGATACTGGACAAGTATTGCACGACAATGTGAAAGTATTGCTTGGCTATTATGAGAAATGTCAGATGGCTATAGTGTGAAGTATCACATGGGTCTATGAGAAAACCTATTCGAGCAAATAGTTAGCACTCTTTCACCTGACTAGAACTTTTTGAGAGTTGACTTTGCTACCATTTATAGAGTTCTTGAACTCTAGTGTTTGACTTTTCAAATTTGGGGTCTCTCAGATTCAACTGTGTTTTGTGACCTCAATAGCTTTGTCTATTTTGGTTTTAGTGTCACTAGGAGACTCATCGAAAGCCTAGATTAGTTGGGTAAGTCTTACATTGTGATCTTATGATTGGTTGCATGTTAATGATGTTTTATTCCATGCTTTTAAAAAAAATATTGGCTTTTATTTATCCTTGTTCCAAGGATCTTTGGATGGGGCATTACAATGCTAGAGAGGGAGATTGTTAAAAATAATTATTCAATTGTATGTTTTCTTTGATAAAATGTCAAGCCCTTATCAAGAAATGAGTCATAGCCAAGCTCACTTAGGCATCAAAGGTAGTTTCCTGTATGTACCAAGCATTTAGTTATAACCAAGTTAAGAGACAATATTGACTGAGCTTAGTTGGTTAATGAAGCTAAGTCTATATTGACGAAGTTTAGTAGGTTATCAAAGGAAATTCAACAAGATGTCTATTCTAACCGAGTTGGATTGGTTAACATTAGAACTCCCATTCTAACCAAGTTGGTCGACGAACAAAGGGATCCTCTATGTTACCTAAGTACTCAATTTTGTATTAGCTAATTGTTAGCATATTAAGTTTGATAAATTTATTGGTTAATACAAGATCACTTAAGGGATGATAATTATTTGATTAAAAGAGTATTCAAGTCGACTTGATAAGGTAAATCATATAAATGAAATGTCAAGTTGAGGTTTGAAATGTGGAATTGAAGAAGATAAATTAAGGGAGCAAATTTGGAAGGATATCTATAAGAGGATAGAGTACCCAAGTTGAAAGAGATGCAAAGAACACTATGATCAAGGAGGATAAAGTAATGAAGCTAGGACAAAGATTTAAAATAGAAAAGTTAGTTGCATCAGGAATCAAGTCAAGTCATTGTTACTCTCTAATAATTGTATTAGCAAATCAAATCTCCTAACACAGTTAGTTTAATAGTTATTTAGAAAGTCCTCTAACAAGGTGGCATTTCTAGATTGAAGTGTTTGAAGACCTCTAACAAGGCCACTCCTAATAGGGTGAATTAAATCCTCTAATGGGGTCACACCTAATAGTGTATTTTGTAACCTTTAATAGGGTTGGCTTCTAACAGGACTCACTTCAGAAGAGTGAAAAATAGTAACTAGCTGCAATTGGTGGTTTTCCCAAATTGGGTTTCCATGTTAAATATTGGTGTTTATTGTATCCATGTTATTTCCTTTATGCTTTTGCAACTAATAAAGGCTAAATCACATCAAATATTTTAAGATCTAATTATCTTTTTGTTAACTAAATAACAACAAAGTATTAAGTGTTTACCAAGTATCAACAAGGATTTGGTTTAAAGTTGTGTTGACATCTTAAGGGGCTAGAATTTTTTTGTAGTAACTGATTCACCCCTCCCCTCTTAGTTACTCCTTTTCTTTTCTAACAGATAATTTTCATCTTTTTCTTGTAGATTACTATAATGAAGGTTCCCATGTGGGTTAGCATATTGTAATTCTGAATTCTATATTTCTACATTTGTGACAATAATAAGAAACACATATTTTGTAATCGCAATTGTTGTTGTTTCTTTGTTTCTATTATATGTGTTTATGGTATTAAGGGGTTGTATCAGAGCTGGAGTTCCTAAGTATGTAGATAGATCTCTGATTGAGAGGTAATTTGTACCAAGATCATGGTTTGGGTTGTGAGTGTAGATAGATTATCGATTGTGAGGTAGTTTGCACTAGGGTTTCAATAGTAGGGAAAAAATGCCTTCATGAAGATAACATGGTGGAAGAGTTGAAGGTGTTACACCTAAGAATTTTAGAACCCTCTTGAGGAAAATGCAAGTATTTCAAGAATAGATGAGTAGAGGAATAAATCTTGCAATATGGATAATGAAACTAGGGATGAAAGAGAAGAAGGAAATGCAGACCAAGCCATAGTAGAGGAAGTTCTTAACCCAGAGGAGGTGAAGCTTTTTAAAGCTATTTCTAATATTAGAAAAAGACCTAAGTTTGATGTTCCCACATGTTGGGAAATCTCAATTCAGAGGAATTGATCGACTAGATCAATGAATTAGAAGAGTATTGTGAATGCGAAGATATTGAAGATCTAGATAGGGTCAAGTTTGTGAAGGCCAAATTAAAGGGTCATGCAAAGATCTGGAGGTAGGAGATCCACTTGGATCAAAATAAGAGAGGAAAGTTCAAAATCACTAGATAAGATTGAATCATAGCTAAAATGAAGTGACAATTCATTCTTGTAGATTATGAGCTTGATCTGTTGAAGAAAATGAAAGGATTAAAGAAAGCAGGAAAATCCATTCATGAGTATATCAAAGAATTCTATCGAGTTCTCATTAGAACTGACCATGTAGAAGTTGATAAAGAGAAGGTGGCCCATTATCTTAATGGGTTAAGGCCAAGAATTCAAGAGGAGCTGAGTCTTGTTTGAGTGACCAGTATTGAACAGGCATACCATTTTTCCCTAAGAGTTGATGAGAAGCTAAGCAAAGCTTTTGATAACAAAAATAGTGGTAGAGTTCATGGTAGAAGATTTGGCAGACATTCTTATGGAGGCTAAAATGATTATCAAAAGGACAAGGATGAGGCTAGAAGTAATAGTTAGAATGAGAGGGTAAATAATTCCACTCATTTCCATGATAAAAAAAATAGAGATCAGAGAGGAAGAGGTAGACGAAAAGGATTTGGAAGAGGAGACTTCTATGGGAAATGTTTTCACTATGAAGAATAAGGGCATAGAGAATTTGAATGTTCCTAGTACCAAGAAAGGATAGATCGATGAGTAGAAGGCTAGAATAGAGTTGCACATGTTTATAAAGATGCTAGATCATCACATTTTGAAAATGTTGAAAGAGGATAAGTCCTAGTTAACAAAAGAGTTCTGCTAAGTGGCAAGAATGAACCTTACTAGAGAAGGAGCTTTTTTCATACAAGGTGTAGATGTGAAGATAAGAGTTGTGATGTGATTATTGATGGTGGAAGTACTAAAAATATAGTATCAGAAATGATGGTTGCAAAGTTGAAGCTGAAGAGGAAAAAACACCCACCTCTATACCATATTGCTTAGGTACAATATGACTACAAGGTCATGGTTAATGAGCAATGTTTAGTGAAGTTCAAGATTGGATACTACCAGGATGAGGTGCTTTCTATATCATACCGATGGACATATGTCATATGTTGCTGGATAGGGAAAGGTAATTTAACATGCATGTTGCACATGATGGGTGAGAAAATACCTACACACTAACAAAGGATATGGTGAAGAATAAGCTGAAGCCATTGAAGGAGAAAGAAGAAAAGGTATGTAGTGCTTCTAGAATATGTTTTGTTGATGGAAAAGAGTTCCTCAAAGGTATGAAGCATGAGTATATGTATTTTTCTATAATTCCAAAATATGGTATAGAAGAAGTAGAGAAGGAACCTACATAAGTTGCAGATTGTCGGGAGAGTTTTCTAATATTGTGTTCAATAATGTACCTATTGGACTACCCCTAGTGAGGAAGATAAGTCACTATATGGATTTGACTCTAGTAGTTAGTTTTCCAAACAAGGCAATGAATAGAATGACACTAGTAGAAAGTGAAGAGTTGAATAAACAAGATCATAAGTTGTTGTAGAAAGGATTGATTCAAGAGAGCCTGAGTCCATGTGTTGTACCATCAAAATTAACACCAAAGAAGAATGGAGAATGGAGGATGTGTACAAATTCTTGTGATATTAACAAGATCACAATCAAGTATAGATTTCCATTGCCAAGGATGGATGATATTATAGACTGTTTGAGTGGAGCTGAGTATTTTACAAAGATAGATATGAAGAGTGGATTATTAGAAATATAAGAGGAATAACCAAGAGGGAAGGGGTGAATTAGTTACCACAAAAAAAAACCTTGAATCCCTTAGATGTCAGTATAAAACAAACTCTGTAAAAATTGAACTCTGCTGAAGCTTGACAAACACACAAAAAAAATGTTGTAATTTGGTAATCATTGAAATAACTTGGCAAATGCTTAACATAAAAATGTTATGATATTATCTCTGATGAACATTACTTTAACTTGGTTTCAAACATATAAGAGAAATAGCATGAACATAGTTGACACCAAGATTTAATGTGGAAACATAATTGAGAAAAACCACCAATTGTAACTAGTTACTGATTTTCACTCTTCTAAAGTGAGCTCTATTAGGAGCCAACTCTGTTAAAGGTTACAAAACACACTGTTAGGTGTGATCCTATTAGAGGATTTAATCACCTTGTTAGGAGTGTTCTTGTTAGAGGTCTTTAGACAATTCAATAGGAATGCACCACCTTATTAGAGGATTTACAAATAGTTGTTAAGCTAACTTTTTAAAGAGATTTAGACCACTACTAAAATGGTTAGAGAGTAACAATGATATGACCTAATTTTTGATCAAACTAAATTTCTAATTAGAGATCTCAATTCTAGCTTGTATACTTAATCCTTTTTGATTGAATGTATCTTTTCATCATAACAATGATATTCTTCTTATCTTTCTAATTTGCTTCCTCTTGGCATCATTAGATCTTCAATTATTTCCACTATGCCTCTTCTTCTAATCATCAACTTGACCTTATATTTATATCATACACATTTTCAAGTTGGCTAGAGTATAACTTAGAATAGTTAATATTCATATACTCAGTCAGCTAGAACCAATAAAAAATTCAATTGAACTCAATATGCCAAAGCAAGAAAATCCTTCATTAGCTGACCTTGCTCAATAGATACTAACTTAGAAATGATTTTCTTGTGTTAACTAAGTGAACTTAGTTAATACTGCATATTGAAAAAGTTCCTTTGGTAACCAAGTGAGCTTGATTAACACTGGTCCCATCCAATATTTCCTTCATTAACCGAGTGAGCTTTGTTAACACTCAAATTTCACAAACTTTCCTTTGTCACTCGAGTGAACTTGGTAGACACTATCTTCTGAACTAAGAAAACTCTAAAATGCTTGGTAGACATAGAAAACTATCTTCAATGCCTGAGTGAGCTTGACATACACTGACTAGCAATGATATGACATTTTTAGTAACATCAAAGATAATACACAATTAATCAATTATTTCCAACAATCCCCCTCTTGGACATTGATGACAACACATGTCATAGTACAATGAAATTTTAGAGAAAGAATAAAGTAAGGAACACATCTTTAGTTTCATTTTGATTCTTATCCATCAGAACTCCCTCTATAAATGTGAATTTCTTCTACTTTTAGTTTCTCCCTCTGTTAGAAAACTTTTGCCTTCAACATCTTCTTCTAATAACAAACTTTTTCTTTGATATCAGACCAAGATCATTCTCCCTTTTTAACATCTTTTTCTTTATAAATTTTTTATGAGATATGATAAAAAACTTCTCCATCTTTGACATCTCATGCCAAAGACAATATTTAGTGAATATCAATTTACCTCATTTACATATCTATTTGCAATATGCCCTTTGTTAATACTGCACCAACTGATTGGTCTTCAAAATGCTCTAGTTGATGCATCACTAAACTTCATTTAGTGAGCTTTAGATAGGGGAATGACCCCTAGCTTACCTCTTAGATACACAAATGCATCCTTAGGTAAAGGCTTGGTGAACATGTCTACAATTTGTTCTTTAGTATTCACATATTCCAATCTTACTTCTTTATCTTGTACCAATTCTCTCAAAAAATGATATTTTATAGCAATGTGTTTTGTTTTGGTATGCATCACTAGATTCTTTGATATATTAATTGCACTGGTGTTATCACAATATATAACCACTAGATCCTTGATCTCTATCTTCATACTTGCCAATAGTTGTTTGAACCAAACAATACTAGAAAAATTAACTACTACTACCACATATTCTACCTCTGTTGTGGAATGAGAAATATAATTATATTTCTTGCTTGTCCAAGACACTAGTCTTTTGCCAAGAAAGAATGCTCCACCACTGGTGCTCTTTCTATCATCAATACTTCCTGCCCAATCAACATTTGTGGATACTTTTAAATTCAAATTGCCTCCTATTTTGTACCACAAACTATATTCTTCAGTACCTTTCAGATATCTCATGATTCTTTTGATTTCAATCATGTGATTTTCTTTGGGATTTGCTAAAAATATTGCCACCATATTGACTTCTAATGCAATATCAGACCTTGTATGCACTACATATTGCAATTTTCCAATCATTGATCTATATGTGGAGTGACCTACCTCTTTGGAATCATCATTTTTGGAAAGCTCATGTCTAGTAGACATAGGGGTTCCAACTGGTCTTGAGCTTTCCGTTCCAAATTTCTTTAGTATCTACTTGATATATTTATATTGAGTAATGTAGATACCATCTTTCTTCTACTAGATCTACAATCCAACAAAGAATTTTATCTCTCCAAACATAGGAATCTCAAATCCTTTATTAATTTCTTCTAAAAATGCCTTGCACAAGTCATCATTTCCTATGAATAAAATGCCATCCACAAATATTTATGCCAACATAATCTTCTTGTTTAGCCCTTCTTTGATGTATAAACTACTATTATCATTTGTTCTTTGAAAACCAATTTGTACCAGTAGTTATGAAGTCTTTCATACCAAGCTTTGGGAGTTTGCTTGAGACCATATAATGCTTTGTGTAATTTTCAGACCATATCTCTTTTTCTAGGATCTACAAAACCTTCAAGTTGTTCTATGTAGACTTCTTCATTAAGAATTCCGTTCAAGAATATAGATTTTACTTTCATTTGATAAAATTTAAATCCTCTATGAGCTACATATGCTAGCAAAGTTCTAACACCTTCTAATCTTACAATAGGAGAAAAAGTTTCACCATAATCAATACTTTCTTCTTGAGAATAACCTTTACATACTAACATTGCTTTGTTTCTAGAAACTTCTCCATCTTCATTTAGCTTATTTATGAATACCCACTTTGTGCCAATTACAATTTTATCCTTGGGTCTAGGAACAAGAGTCCAAGTTTTGTTCTTCTCTATTTTTTCTATTTCTTCATTCATTTCTTTATTCCAACCTTCATTATCTAAAGAATCTTTAATGTTTCTAGGTTCAAATTCAACAAGTAAACATGTACCTTTCAATTTTTTTCTTATCATTGTTCCATTTGACTTGTCTCCAATGATCTAATTAGGTGCATGATGCCTTCTAACATATCTTGCTAACATAGGTAATTTGGAGTTTGTTTCACTAATCTCTTCATGATCTTCTATATTAAGCTTGGGTCCCACTATCTATGACTTAGGTCCATCAGATTCAATTTTCTCTAGTAACAGCTGGGAAACTTCTGACTATGACTCAGGTCCTTCAAACTATGACTTGGGTTTTATTGATTGTAACTCGATAACTTTTGGAGATTTTGCAAACTTGAGAGGTGAGGCCTTCTATTTTGTAGATAGATTTGGAGTATCAAGTTTGTAGTAAACAAATCTTCTATAATGCTTAGGCTCTTTGTTGCTTTCTTCTTCACTGTTTTATGCAAACTCATCAATTGTCACACGCGCACTTTCTATAATTTTATATGTAGACAAATTCAAATGCTTATATGCTTTACTTCTATAGGAGTGTCCTAGGAATATGCCTTTATCACCTTTGACATGAAATTTACCTTTCATAGATTCTTTCAAAATATAACATTTGCTACCAAATACTTTTAAGTAACTTACATTGGGTTTGTAGCCATACCATAGTTCATAAGGAGTTTAATTTGAGTCTTTCTTTAGCTGTACTCTGTTCAAGGTATGCACTGTAGTGCTAATTGCTTCCTTCCATTATTTGATTAAAACATTCTTTTCTATCATCAATGTTCTTGCACAATCAATGATGGATCTATTCCTTCTTTTAGCTATACCATTCTGTTGAGGTGTACTAGGGGCTGATACCTATCTTTTACTTCCTTTTTCAATGCAGAATTCATTGAATTTATTAGAAATAAATTCACCACTTTTGTGTGATCTCAAAAATTCCAAATTCTTTCCAGTTTCTTTTTCTACTTTTCCATAAACCACTTGAATTTTTGAAAAGCTTCAGATTCCTCTTTTAGATACATTACAGTCATCATTCTAGAATAGTCATCAACAAAAAGAATGAAAAATTTATCTCCACTATAACTCTTTATTCCAATAGGTCCACATAAGTCTGTATGTTCAAGCTCTAAGAATTCTTTAGAATGATAGTTCTTTCTTTTGAAACTAGTGTTTCCCACAATTTGACAATTTTTGCAAAGACCCATATCAAGTTTCCTCAAGCTACGAATACCTCTTACTCTTCTATATTTTCTTATCTTGACTAGGTTATCAAAGTTCACATGACATAATCTTTTTTTCCATAACCAGATTTCTTCTACTTGAGAAATAAAACATGAACTTTCACCGAGATCTAAAAAGAATAGATTACCTTTTTTTTGTTTTCCATATCCAACCAAATAGGGTATAATATAGTGGTGAATTTTCGTATTTTGGCAAATTTAACATTTTTCCAATGTTATTTTTGGCGATTTCTAAGCCCTTCCATGGTTTCCTGGTCACCAAGCTTTGTTGGGTTTACCTGGTTGCCTAGCATTGTAATCACCAAGGCAAATGTTATGTTTGAGTTTTTCTCAGGCGATATTCACCTTTCACGTAGCCAACTAGGTAACGCTTATTGTGGAATGTTCACCAGTTTTCAAGTTTTTGTTTAATGTAGTATGGGAGAATTCACCATCCCAATTTCATTTTATCGTGGAGGAGTTGACTCATTTCATGTTATGGGAAGTGGAAGAGTCAGCTCATTTTGCCAACACACTTTCATTTTTTCATGGAGGAGTTGGCTTGTTTGGCATGGTAAATTGGTAATTGTATTGATTTGTATATAAATTCGAATTTGCCCAAGCAATGAGACATTCACTAAATACCGCTGGTACTCCATCAAATTTTTGATAGTGTAGGACACATCAAGGGCAAGACTCAGACTCCAGAGATAGCTATCATAGCTTTCATCAAGTGGTGGTACATTGGTATGTGCAGCTATGCTATAAAATACTCTCCTTGAGCTTATGTAGTTTAATTTAATTAGAAGATTATCTACAGTTTCCTTTCTTATCTCATTTTCATTAGAAATTTTTCAAAAAGTGGACGTTAATGGTTTTTAAAGCTTTCATGCATGGATATTGACCACCTAAGGTCAATATCCTATTTCCTTTGCCATGGAATGTCGATTCACCAATTGTCAAAAATCAGATTTGAAATTTAACTTTTTTTCTTTAAGTTTCAATTCGTAGTCTGAAAGTAATACTGCTTATTCTCAGGGAAGTAAAGTTTAAATGGATTATTAGTGGATTGAGATGTTAGAGGAGGGTGAGTCTGTAACTAATATTGCTCAGTCTTAGGGAAGTGACAAGGGTAAGACCCCCAAGGGTAGTGAAGGGATTAATCTTACATCAAAATGCTGAAAACTTAGAGATATTACCATAAAGGCTTTCTTTGGAATTGACAATGTTTTTGGTCCACCAACTTTGGCTAGTACAAGTGTAGAAGGAAATCACAATACCTCACCACCACTAGAAGAGCAGGTTGTTATTCAATTAAATCAAAATGCATCAAACGAGGATAACAATGTTCCAACATCAAAAGATGTTGTAACAAAAGATAATATTGATGTTGGTAGGAAGAAAAGAAAAAGGAATGTAAAAATGGGGTGGGAGTGGGAAATGAAAAGGACTTTCTAGGTTGATTGGGTAGCAAAGTACTAGTTTATTGAACCAATCACAAACAATGATGAACCACCAACATAATGCAAGTGTACGATTTGTACCTAGAAAACTAAAAGAGAGAAAAAGTTGCATTTAAAGCTCGACACTATAGAAAAAAATATTGGTAAGGTTTATGAAAAAAAATTCATAGATGGAAAGGAAGTAGCGGCAGTGAGATTGAAATCAAAGGAAGAATGCCTTCATGTTAAGTATGCCATAGAATATGAAGAGCATTTCAAGAAAATAGCGGTAATTGGTAGTGGTAGAAGTGGCAATCCAATCAAGGCTAGGCTTCAACATGTAGTCAATGATGTGAACTTGGCAAAGACCATTTAGATGAGTGTTATTTTTCATATTCTATCTAGAGGGTGTCCTATGAGAGACTTTTCAGAATATGGTAATTTATTATCTTTTTTGAGAGTTCCTCACTATCCTATGTCACATTGGTCAATATACGTTGGATGGGAAATGACAAGCTATCTTGCTGAGGTGGAAAAGCAAAATGTACAGGAGAGTAAAAGAATCCAAGTTCATTTCATTATCCTTAGATGAAGTCACTGTGGTAGATAACACTGCTTGGGTCTGTATGCATGTATATACTGTAAAAGATCATGTCCGACAAGCTAATCTACTTTGTGTTTGTAAAATGAGGGCCAATTCAACTACATAAAATTTATATTTAGAATTTAAGAAAGTTTTGAATGAAATTTTTGGTATGGATGACTTGACAATTGAAAAGAAGTTAGTGTGTGTCGGAGCTGATGGAGCTGCAGTAATGCAAGGGCAAAGGACTGGTCTTTATGCAAGATTACAAACTAGTATTTCACCTTACATGCTTGGCATACACTGCATGGCCCACTGGATGAATTTAGCATATAAGATTGTAAGTACTTTTCCTACAGTGTCAAAAGTTGAAGATCTAATCCGTGAGATCCACTCATACTTTTGTAGAAGTCCTAAACGCTTTGCAAAATTTAAGATTTTTTTTGAGGGAGTAACAACAGGAAATAAGATTCTCAAGGATGTTGAGACTAGATGGATATCTTTGCATGGACCAGCAGAATGAGTTCTAGCAAAATATCAATCCTTGATTGGAGTTCTATATGAGCAACACCTTACAGTGGACAGAGCTCCTGATTTGTTAAATAAGTTAAGTGATATAGAGAACCTATTAACTTTATCCAATCTTCTCTCCATGCTAGATTTAATGAACAAACTTGTTAAGAAAGCCCAAGACAGAACTATGTATATTCACGAGTATTCGGATTTATGTAAAATGACATGCATGGATCTGGATTCTTTGTATTTAGATATCTCAGGTCATACCCCAATTTTTTCAAGGTGGGAGATAATTGCAGATTTGAATCATGCTAAGAATTTTTTACAAGTTAATGGAAAAAATGAGCTATGTGTGTTTGTGAAAGGATTTGAAATACCAACGCACCAATCTAAAACAACCAAGAGAGGTAGAGTACTACCAGTTATAAAGGATGATTTTGACAAGATTGTTAAATATGTTAGTGAAAATGTGAAGTCTATTTCCTACCAACTTTCAAGTGAGATTCGTGAAAGATTCCCTCGAGAAGAAATTCTTGAAGCCATGAGTTGTGTGTTTCCTCAATTTTGGAAACACTTTGGACATAATCTAACTAATGCAAATTTGTTTCATAATAAACTTGACGAATTGATAACATAGTTTTCAAAGCATATAGATTGCAATGGACAACTAATACAAGGAATCTTAGATTCAAATAATCTTAAAAATCAATGTAAACTTTTTACATTGTGTATGAAAAACTAGATGGAAAACTTTGAGAATCCATTTGATCCTGGTGCAATAACAAGGCTCTGGAAAAGGATAAGTTAGAATGAAGTATTACGTACTTCAATATTAGAATATTTCAAACTTGCTGATTTATGTCAAACAATGATATTAGGGTCGGTGGAAGATGAGAGAGTTTTTAGTGCATTGGGGTTTTTGAAATCAAATGTCAGAAACAAACTAGAAAAAAATTTCGAAACTTGTTTGAGGTTGTTTGTAACTCAATACAATGTTAGAAATTTTCCTTATGATAGGTCATTGGCCATTTGGAATTCCACACATGAAAGATGAGGCCTTTGCAACAGTTTAAAAGATGGTGGTTCTACTTCTACTGCTAACTCCAACATAAATGATGAATTTAGGTCTCAAAGTAAAAATGAAGATGAAGATTTTATGGAGTTTGAATACCCAATTCAGAATGAAGAGGAACCTATTAGACTTCAGACTAGTCAGACTTTAGTTTCAGGATTTGGATTCTAGAGTCCATATGGGATATAGAAGCATCACAGTTGAGATTGAGTCAATGAAGTGAATTGTTATTTAGTAATGTAGCATTCAATTCTAAGGAATTTATAGGTATACAATATACTCTACTTCAGTTCTTCCATATTCATTATTCAGTCATATTGCAATTATAATTTACAAAAATTGAGTTCAAGATTTTTGTTACTCTATTGTTGACATAATGTTATTTTTGTACCTTTCTCTTGATTTGAGTTCAAGATTTTTGTTAGTTGTTACTCTATTCATATTGTTAACACAATGTTATTTTTGTATCTTTATCTTGATTTAGTTGTTTGATAATAAAGAAAGAGATAATAGAGACGTGTGCAAAGCCCATAACATCACAGAGAATTAATAAATACAAAACATAATGGAAAATTGAAATACATAGAGTTGGAACAATATCTACTCTTAAAGAAAATTATACTTAATCTGAAAAATAACAACAGATCGGACCATTTCTAAGCCTTGGAAACTCATATTTATATCACTTGAGTTGCAACAAGCTTCAGGCTTACAAAGGTTACACCATGATTCATTACAAAAGACAAAAGATAAAACCAATTAAGATAATCATTACAATTTGTTGAAACCTTTTGTGACATATTTTAACAGAAAAAGGGGAAACAATTACAAATTGTGACAAGTTGCAAGTGATCATTAAGCCTGTCTTCCAGTTTTAACTACAGCTTTACCCACAGTGGATGTACCACAAAGGTAAGGTAATTTGTTATGATGACCAACTTCTCTTTGATATTCTTTTGCAACACTTGTCCTCCAATTGATTCGACGAGGCTCCCATGTTTTGTGCTAATCTTCTTCTACTGAAGGGATTACTTTGATATCTGCTATAACCTCCCAGATGGCAATATCTGTATCCACAACAGGCCACACTGTATTTCTAACTGCCTCTAATTCACTGATTTTTTTAGTCCATTTTTCATTTATGATGGCTTTACCCTCTCCAATAATTTTGTTCATATCTACTTCAATTTTTTTTGTCATATCAATCATATCATATACAACTTGATCACTTGATTCACCTCTTGAAAATGCTATAAATCTTGGATGGTCTAATATTAGATCAAAAGATTCAGACCACTCTTGCCAAGATTTGACATACCCTTCATTGTTCAAAATTGTTGGAATGAAATCTGGGGTACCCAATGCTATGCTTTTAAATTTTCCCCTTATTGCTTCAATCTTACCAATGAAGAATGAATTCAAATCTTTAACTTGATGTATCATTTTCCTTATAGGAACAATGATCTCCTTAGGTAGTTCCCTTTTTTGTGTGAGTAAAGGAACTGACCTATCAAAGAATTGAATGTATGGCCCCCACTGGGCAAATAATGGAGATAATAGTGATAAAGCCTCAGAGCATTGGTATTCATTAATCTGTAGAGTAATGTACATACTATGTGCATTTTTAGAGGCTCTATTTAAAGCAGCGATTCTATAATCAAAAGCTATTTCATTGTCTTGATCTTTGCATCCTTGCTAATCTCAAACTCATCCACATCCATATGTGTTACTGGATGTGGTTCTTCTGCTATCTGGTCAGTTTGAATATTCTAGTCTTGTACCTCCCTTACTCTTAATGAAATTTCTTGTCTTTTCAAATTTTCATTCTCCTTTTTTGATTTCTCCAAAGCGTGTTGCAGAACATATGTTCTCATTTCCTCTTCATATTTCTTCTTGGCATCAAGGTACTTTTCATATGTCTGCACCAGTTGTTCTTGAAGAATATCAATCTTGTTCTTGCCTAGCATAGCAACAGTGTTTTGGAGGTTGTAAATTTGATCTGAAGAAGTTGAATGTGCATTCCAAAAAATTGCATTACCTTCCAGTGTCTCTTTAATTTCCATCAAGGTAGGCTTCTCTGATTCTAGAGCTACACTCCAAATAGCCATTGTCTTAGTATCTATATTAAATCTTGCCCCCTACAATTCACCAAATGGATTAATCTCCTCATAAGAGATTGATTTTTCTTGTCTCCTTATTTGATCAAGTAGGAATGATGAACTAATATCCCATCCTAGGAAAACTATCATACCACTCCTTTGTACCAATTCCCTAGCCTCCTCTACAGTGAGGCTTTCACTGTTAGGATCATAGGCTTGGAGCTTCTGCACCATTTCAGTCACTTTTTCATCTACATCTCTAGGTTTTACACGCAAAGAAAGTTCATTCTGTTTGAGTTTATATAGAAAACTTTTGAATTCTTCACTCTTGATAAAATCATCATCCTTCATGAATTCTTGAGCCTGCATAATTCTGTCATCTAGCATCATGGACTATAGTTCTAAACTATTGGGTCTCCTCTCCTCTTCAGTAGCTTGATCAATTAAGAACTTTTTTTTGGCATCATCAAAATACCTAGTTCCTTTTGGAAGCACTTGTAAGGCTTTCTCTCTAGCCTTTTTTGGAACCTCAATCAATTTTTGTTTCTTCTTGCCCTCTTTATCCCAGTCTGAAGGGCCAGGCTAATCTTCTTCATCACTAATTTCCAATACAACATCTGCCTCTGGAGAAGAAGGGTTTACCCTATCTCTAGCATTTTGAGGAACTTGAGCCATAATGTTATCAAACTCCTCAATACACTTATCAATTTGTTTAAAATAGGGTAAATGAAAATAGAAGCCCTGGAAATTAGGATCTACTTTCTTCATTTCTTCCTCTATTGAGAGGATTTCTCTCCACTTCTGCATCCTATCAACACAAACATCTTCATACAATACATCCCTAATGACATCCTCTTCCCAAATTTTCCTTCCAATGACGACATTATAACCCCTCATTTATTTATGAGCACTTGTAACAATGTTATATGGGTCATAAACCCTAGTGGGGGCAGTGGGGAAATGTAACTCTCTTACGAAGGCATCAACTTCCTCAATGGCCTCTTTACCAATTTCAAAATCCCCTACTTTGAAATTTCTACACACAAAAGACCCCTTTTTAATGGTTGGCCCTAGATATTCTCTATTCATGGATAACAACTACTAGAAAATATCCACTACACTCACCCTCTCTGGTACATATCTTAGCAAGAAATGAGGGGGTTGGGAACAACCAAAAATTCTAATCATTATATAGTTTGCTAACAAAAAGGCACTGCCCCTATCATGATCAATTGGTCCCTCATCATCAAAACACATAGTTGGTCTAACAATCTTCCTAATTAACCTAGGTAATCTTTCCAATTTTGAACCTAACATCCTATGAATAGTTGCAACAAAATAATTATAAAAAGAGAGGGAATTAGAAAAAGAGTAGAACCTTTGCCATAATCTTGTCCATCTTTGAATAGGAAATGCCTCTCTGAAGTTGTCCAAAGCTTCAATGAAACTAGAATCCACATGGCCCACGTTGTAGAAGAGGATGAGATGCATCAGCAACGAGTAATGTAGAAATTTGAAATTGCCAAGATCACCTTGTTGAGTTGTCACCATCTGTTAATGAATACTATCAGCAATGAATGTTCCAAAATCATACCCCACATTAGTATGTGGGTCTTGAATGTCTAGTGTTGTCATATACAATGCTGGGGAGGCATCCATGGATCCATCTACTCCCAATAGTTTGTTCAATCTGAAACTATTTTTTGAAAGTATGCACACAAATATGACAAGGGTATAAAATCAGTAACCATTTTCGAAAATTATCCTTTCATCTTGTTTTGATTTTCCCTCAAGATATGTCCCAACATTGCATGTGTTGTATAGAAATCTCTCTGTTTCTCAAATGCTACTTTCAATTTTTCCAGGTTAATAGGAATTGACATGGGACCCTGCAAATCAAATGCTTCAACAAAAACATCCTTACTTAACATACAGAGAATGCTCATATCCTTTATATGAAAGGACCGAGTGGTTGGATTATATGCATTTACCAGTGCCTTGATAAGGTCAACATCCACATATACCTTTGGCATTATCAAATTTCCTAGGTTCCTCATCCATGGATTTGAGATGAGAACCTTTTGCACCCTATTCTTGTAAAAGTACCAAAATAATTCAGTTTCATTGGTGTACAGTACTTGAGCATCTCTACAGAAGCTGTAAGCATCTCTAAACGCATGGACATTAGCACTTTGAGCATTGGAAGATTTAGGGAGAATCCTCAACCATTCTTCTACAAATTTGGCAGACAATGATACCTTACTACCCTCTCCAGTGCCCTTCTTTATTGATGATTTTGCTTCTGCCATTCTGATCTCACTACAAATTCTTTTGGCTCTATTAGCTCTAGATGTCTAAGAATTCAATTCACCTTGTAAACATTTTTCTTTGATAACTGGTACTTGAATAATCCCTGGATGTTTAGCTTATAGTAGTACTAGTTTTCTGCAGCTTGGTGATGATGTTAATGACTTTAAATTTTTAAAAGCTTGCATGTGCATGGATATCGACCTATAGTAAGTACCTTAGTACCACCTTAGGTCTGCCTTTATTTCATTTGCCTTAGAATGTCAACTCATCAACTGTCAAGAATCAAATAATAGATTTGAAAACATGTTCTTTTGTCCTTTCAAGCTTTAAAATCTTATGAGTTGTGAAACCCTTCTTTCTACGCTCTATCATAAGTGGTTTAACTTAACCTTGAATTCTTTTCACAAAACTACAAAACCCTTATTTTTCTTTTCTTGGGCTATCACAATTGTTAAATCAAATATTCACTTTACCCTTGTGATCTTGTGATAAGCCTTATATCCTCTTCCAATGAGATTCCCCTTCTGTTGCAGCTTTGGAACTTAAACTTTTCAAATTGCAGTCTCGCAGTTGTGAAAACCCATTTCCTTCTAACCGGTGCAAAGTGGCAAAGACAGCTTCATCTTAACTTTTCATGGCTTCGCAGGATGACAATATCTTTCTATTGGAACCTCAAAACATGAAAATCCTTGCCATTGTGGTCTCGCGGTTGCTGGAAGTATTTTCCCTTTAACCGCTATGAACATCTGATGGTGTGATCTCCCTTTTTCATGACTTTGCAACATGAAAGTTCACCATCATTTAAACTAGTGATGATGCAATCTTTGCCCTCCTTGCGGTTTTGCAACACACATCTTTTCAACTGGCAATGATGCAATCTCTGCCCTCCTCATGGTTTTGCAACACACAAACTATTAACTTGCGATGATGCAATCTCTACCCTCCTCACAGTTTCGCAACACAATTTCCTATATCTTTTCAACCGGTGATGATGCAATCTCTACGCTCGTCACAGTTTCGCAACACAATCTCCTTTATCTTTTCAACCAGCGATGATGTGATCTCTACCCTCCTCACAATTTTGCAACACATAAACTATTACCTTTCACTTTGACAACGACATTGTGATAGACTTGGTAAAGCCTTTCTCGTGGTTTCACAACTACCAACTTCAAACTGATGAAACCCTTTGCGAACCTCCGATGCCATCGACTTCGTGTATGTTTTCTTTAACCTTGAATACAATGAAATGATTTGCCCAAAAAATTAAAATTTTACTGTGATTATTATTATTTTTTTCGCCAATGTATAATTTTTTTGTGGTTTTAAAATAACACGATTTGCCCAAATTTTACACATTGTTTGAGAGACTATGAATGATTCGCCAATGGAGATTATTATTTTTTCTTTGTAAACTATTTTTTTTGCCACAAAAAATAAATTTTTTAGTTAGGTGTTTTACACCTTTCACCAATTTTTTACACCTTTTCTAAAGGAGGGGTTTCTTAAAGTATACCCTGCAACCAAATTTCCTTTTCCATTCATAAATACTACCTTGAATCCAATGTTATTCAACTGTGCCACACTAAGTAGATTGTGCTTTAGTCCTTCAACCCAATAAGCATTTTCACAATCAGGTTCATTCCTTAATGAGATACATCCTTTTTCCTTTATGAAACAAGGTTCATTATTTCAAAATCTCACACTACAACCATCATAATGTTTCAAGTGTTTAAACTTTTTTTTGTCTCTAGTCATATGATGTGAGCAACCACTACAATAATCCATGTATCATTTTTTCTAACATGATAGATAAGTGCCATTTTATCTCCTCCATCGTCAGATTCATCTTTTATAGCAATAAATACCATTTCATCTTCATTGTTATCAGAATCTTTAGTCATAAAACAAGATTTCTTACCTTTGTCCTTGTAGTCCAAGTGTAGTTTTTGAATTCCTTCTTGCCTTTGTACTTATTTCTTTTCCTTTCATCCTTGTTTACTTTTTTTAGGCACCTTGCAACTGTAATACCCCAAAATTGGCTCATTGCCATTATACCAATTCTAGTCTATTTCTGATAATTTCAAAGCCCTATTCTAATAGGCAATTCTCATTCTGCTATTCACTACTTGACTTAATTGTCAGATGCAGAAAAACCCTAATCTGCATTCATCATATTTCTTATTTAATTCCTATAGTACGTACTCATATTAGTTGCATTAAACCTACTTGATTAATATTTAATTTAATTATTGAGTATTTATACTTTAATTAAATTAAATTATATCCTAAGGCTAATGTATTATGGAATTAAATTTAATAAATACGCCTATCTTAATTAATTAAATGTAATTATTTAATTAAATGAGAAAGGTATTTCTAATTAATTAAAAGAAATTATTTAATTAAATAGAGTACTTACTTCTAAATAATTAAACAAAGTTATTTAATTAAATGGGAAGACATTCCTAATTAATTAAATGAAGTTATTTAATTAAACAAAAGTGTCTCTAATTAATTAAAGATTATTTAATTAAATAGAAAAAGTAATTATGAGAGCATATTTCATTTTATTAAATTAAAATCTCAACAAAAATCTCTCTTCAGTTCAAAAAAGGGGAATTTCCAGTTCACTATTGATAAAAAATGAGTTAACACAGTTAACTCCTTTTTCTACTCAAATTTAAAACAGTTAACTCCTTATTTATCTCAAATTAAGTTTGTTAACTCCCTTTAACTTGGGGATCTCCCTTTATGACTAAAACTCATCTTCAATCTTGATCGTTGATCTGAATCGATCTCAACCGTTGATGGATTACAAGAAACTCTATTTAAGAGACCCTCATCTCTTCATTTGAGGGAGGATGAATTGATTTGCTATCGAATTTTTGTTGAAATTCATGCTCATATTTACTTACATTTCTTGCATACATTCTCATTTTTAGTTTAATCTCATTTTAGTTTAATCATGCATATGCTTAATCTAGTTTGCTTCATTTGTTCTTAGATTACATTGCATCTTTCATTTTCTTAGATTAATCTGTATACTCATTTTTAGCTTAATTCCATTGTCAAATCCTTCGTTCTTAGAGGGTCTGGTTGCCTACACCTCGATTTTGAGGATATTAACAGGCAAAATCACTTTAGATAGAAGGGAACAGGTCGCTTTGCAGGGAAAATTTTGGATGTACAATTCAATGTTCATTCCGCGATGAATCGGTAAATAAGGACCGTGTTGAAGTGTGTGTGTTAGCATAGGCCGCATTTTCACGCATACATTTCTGGTGCCCACCGTGGGGCCGAGAAAATCAAATTTTCTGGCCTCTTTTTGTAATTTTTTAAATCATTTTTTTGGTCTCTGTCCGTACTGTTCCGTACAGGTTCGAATCTTCGCGCGAGGATCTAGAATCTTCGCGCGAAGATTCTTTCCGCATCGCGCGAGAAAGTTCTTTGGTGTGCGAATCTTCGCACGAGACTTTATTTTTTCGCGCGAGCTAAATTTAATCTCACGCAAGTCGGATTTGATTTCGCGCGGTCCGTAAAAATTCTTCGTGCTAGACTTTATTTTTTCGCGCGAGCTAAATTTAATCTCGCGCGAGCCGGATTTGATTTCGCATGGGCCATAAAACTTCTTCGCGCGGACTGTTAGGAATTTTGTGCGAAACTATGCTGAGAGAGACAAATTTTTTTTTGCATTGATTTGCATGTTTTTTGATTTTTCTGTTGACTATTAGTAGTTTCTAGTGTTTCTGTGTTTTGTCTTGATTTTTTGAACAACATAGTAGCAGTTTCTGGAATAATGGGAAAAGTGTGCTATAGTTGTCAGGAACAGGTAAGAATCTACTAAGTGTGTTGCGAGGATCACCGGGTAATCTTCATCAGCTGATAAGATTTCATTTGGATCTAAAACAAACATCTTTCGTGTCGAGCTTGTGTGTTTCCTTCTGTACTTCCATTTTACAACATATGCATAAACTCATACTAGGGTGTAATCTCTGTTAGTATTCATTTAGCAGGCTTAGTCTTTAGTGATAGATTTGATTAACTATCTTGGGTTATTGGACTCGCTAATCCATCGGCCCCTCGTTCCACCCTGTGGTTGCAAGCTCAGTGCCACGTTAAATAGGGGAGGGGTCTACAGGACATAAGCGTTAAAGGCTCCACAAGGCAACCCTTTTGTGCTTTTTAGAACTCACTAATTTCTGAGTTGTGGACTCATTTTGGCTTGTGTGAGGGGTTAAATGTTCCACATCTTTGGACACACCTCACATTAGTTAAAGTGTTAAGTGTACCACCTTGTGCTTTTTGATTAATTTTAGATAGATTTGCTTTCAGGAATTAACATCTGTACACACATAGTAATTAAGCCCCCATGAAGACTATTCGTGGATCTTGAGGGAGTGGGTTCCTAGTGAAACTCCTCTCTAAGACGGATTCCTTATGGGTGGGGAGGATACTTTGAGCATCTCGTAGATAGATGAATCTTTGACTTGTTGATTAAGGCATCCTTTCTCCGGGGAGGTTGATAGATCACAGGAAGATGATATCATAGATCTTTAAGGGATAATCTTAGTCTAGCGTGTCGGATTAATTTGTTTGCTTTGATTGAGCTAAAGGTGAAAAAGTGTCAGAACCTTGAATCTGGAAGCTAAGTCCCCTTGTGGTATACTATTGTGAGTCGGTCACCTTTAGAGAGGGTTAACCATAGCAAACAATCCCTCTACAGGGAAAACTATGATGACGGAACCTTAAGCTGTAATAGCCATTTTTGCCATGGTAGTGACAACCGCTATATAAATGTCCTTGTGGAAGAAATCTCCACGGGTGTGGTTCATTGTGGGTTGTCAGATCTCCCTAGCAGCTCTTGAAGATTAAGTTCTCAGACTGTGTCAAAACCTCGGTGCGCCGGGATTGGAGGTCACCCCTATGAGCCATAAAAGTTACAGAGTCAAACCATTATTAAATACCTTAGAGAAGCCAACTTTTATTTTTCTAAGGAATGTGTGCGATGATTGCAAAACTCTTTGAAAATGTACACAAATAGCTCTCTTATGGATTAAACACAAACTAAGTCACTTGATTGTTCATGTGCAAGGTTGCTTTTGCCCTTGCTCATTGTTTTCGGACGTTCTTGAAATCACTTGCTTGCTGTTCTACATGCCTGTTTATCTGCCTGGTTATTGGATCGATCAAAATTTTTGTCAAAATTAGTCGCTGTTGTGAAACTGTTCTGTCCGTTCGCGCGAAATCATTTTGGTTTCACATGAAATCATTTTTCTCTTGCACGAAATCATTTGGATCTCGCGTGAAGCCATTTTTCCCTCGCACGAAATTAAAGCTCTGTTGCGCATCTTCACGTGATACCAAAAAAATTCTCGTGCGAAATTAAAAACTATTACTGATCTTCGCGCGAGACATAAACATCTTCGCGCGGGCCGTAAAACTTCTTCGTGTGACCCATAAAGGTTTTTCACACGAAGTTTTGTATCAGCATTTACAATCTGGGTCTGTTTTAGCTATTTGTAGCCTACACGCTGTCCTTTTTTGCATCCATTTATCGCTCTCTATTTGCAAACAGTCCTGGAACAACGACACTTTGCTTAATTGAAAACTTGTGTCTTATACCTTGACTAGTCTCGTCTCATACATCCTCGTCTTAATGCTTGCCATACTTTGTGTTGCAGTGGTCGTAATCTCTGGCTGTTCTAGCCTTTAAATCAAACCATTTGTGCCTTAGTGAACAATATTCTTGTTACTATCTTGTCCTTTTTGAGACTCAGTCTTAGTATAGTCCTTGTCTAGGTTCTAGCTTCTTGTCCTTGCCTATGACTATCACAACCAGAAGTGGCAACGTGTTTTATCCTGATAACATTAAACATGGTCGGGCAAGGGGTCGTAATCACAGCAGAGGTAGCTTACCTTTCGCTACGCAATCCATAGCTAGTTTGGCTAGTGAGGCATCTTCACGGTCTTCCTCACCTGCAAGGTCATCTCAAGATCAATGACCATTTCCCAATTTGCAACAAATTGGGAATCTTTTTTACCAAAAGGATACCGAGACAGGTAGGAGTCCTGCATTCTGAAACACAATGTATGACCCTTTTTCCACGGACCCTTTTCAAACACAACATACGAAAATTGAACAAGTTCCTATAATGCCTAATCGTGAACCTGAACGGGGTAGCCATAGTCGATATCAAGAACAACCTAGGGATGACAAGGAGAAAGAGAAAGAAAATGACACTGATGAAGAACAAGAAGAGGTGGAAATCCTTCCTGAACACATAGCAAGATGTCAACGAGACAAAAACTTTCAGAAGGTCATGGGAATCCTAATCAACGAAGAGAAAGAAAAGTACTTTCTCAAACTCGCCCAAGAGGGAGCTAAACTGCCCACACATTTTGATGTGGAGACTATTATCACACGTGAAGAAGAAACTGAGACCACTAAACTCCAAAAACAACTAAAAATTATGCAAGACCAATTGGCTTAGATGATGCATGAGAAAGAGAAACCTAAAAAGACATACACATTGGACACTCTTTGTTCATTTCCATTTGACAAAAGTATAAACATGCCGCCTTTCCCAAGAGGTGTAGAACTACCCAAATATGACAAGTACTTTGGTACTACTGATCCCCAAGATCACTTGCGGGAATTTGGTGCTTTATCTATGGAGTTTATACACAATCAAACATACCTCATGCATTTATTCCCTAGAAGCCTAGGTGGTCAAGCTTTGGAGTGGTTTTCACATTTACCTACTGGCATCAAGACGTTTGACAAAATTGCTAATTCATTTGTTTAGCAATATTCTCATAACATTTAACACCCTATAAATATTCAAGATCTATGCAACCTTAAACAGAAGGTGGGTGAGCCTTTTCTCACTTTCCTCCAATGGTGGAGACAACTTTATACCAAGTACTCCTGTAAAATCCTAGAAACGGAGAAGCTTGACATTTTCACCGATAACCTCTTACCTAATTTTGGGTATAGAGTCCAACTACAAGGTCCGCGTACCTTTGAAGACATGATTACATAGGCTATCCATATCGAAGAATTTATGGTCAAGAAGGGTGAGCTCACTCTTCAGAGAGACTCAAAACAAGGTTCCACTTCCAACAAGGATAAAATCAAACATGTCAACAAGAATCGAGAAATTGTACATGATGGGGTTGTTGATAATGTCACACAAAAACCTGCTAAAGCAACATTTAATCTCACAGACTGCTTCAAAGCGGCCAAAAGTGCTGAGAAGCCTCCTCTTGACAATAAAATGTCTGGGAATAAACCGAGAAACTCATGGGCAGCACGACCCAAGCGAGAGTATACGCCTTTAGGAGAACCTTTGAATATGGTTTACAAAACATTGCTACAACACAAGCTTATCTCACCAATGGATAACCCTCGTCCCTATGATCCACAACCACGTCCACCATGGTGGAATGAGACCTCATTTTGTGAGTATCACCAAAACAAGGGTCATAAAACCATCAACTATATAAACTTACGTCATAAAGTCCAAGACATGATTGATGCTGGTGAACTTGTGGTAGATGGACATAACAAAAACTCGGACCACAAGGTGTTCAAAGAGCCTTTCCCACCTTACGAAAAAGGAGAGACTTCGGATCCAGAACCCTACAATAAGGTCAACTATATGTATTCCAATGATGACAATGTCATTCACATGGTTGAACCTATAGATTTTGAATACTGCGACGTTATTACCATAAAGGGGAAGCAAGATAACAATAAACCCAAGACACCATTCATCTTGAGAGGCCCTACTTCCAATAACATGGATAATACGTCTTTGCAACACTGTGCTAACACTGTTACTCACTCTCATGCGAAATTGGTGCTCAAAGGCCCTACATCTCCTACTTCAAATCTTGAACAACACAAGGACAAAGCCCTTGCTGGTCCATCCGATAAAGGTGCAAAACAAATGACGAACTTGACTGCAACCAGTTATAGTGTTCTAGATCAATTGAAATGAACCAATTCTCACATTTCTATATTTGAGCTACTTAAAATCTTGCCCACTCATAGGCAAATTCTAGACAAAGCCCTCACTGAGACAAATGTTCCTCAGGATCTTGATCTTGAACGATTTCAATCCATGGTAGGTCACCTGACCTCACCTCATCTTATGACCTTCTCCGAGGAGGATGACAACTCATTGAATCACCCACACAATCAGCCTCTACACATTGAGGTTATGATCCACCAGACACGTGTTCGTCAGGTACTAATTGACAATGGCGCTGGCCTAAATATTGTTTCTACGGCTCTACTTAGACAATTGGGTTATTCTGAGGACTCTATCGATCCTCGATGAAAGATCACTATTAAAGCATACTATGAAGTAGAACGAAAGTCACTAGGTCTTGTGACTTTACCAATTCGTGTTGGTCCTGTTGAAAGGGATGTTACCTGTCAGGTGCTTGACATTCCCTTAGCCTACAACATTCTGTTAGGATGGCCATGGATACATGAGATGCGCGCTGTTCCATCCACATACCACCAATGCATTAAATTCCCATTTCATGGCTCTGAAGTTACTATTCCAGCAACTACTAGCTACACTTGCAATATGCTCAAAGCTGCTGAATCTTTCGTCCCTGCTAACCATGAGTCTACTGATTGTCACAACAATAAGCTGAAAAAAATTGAGCAGTCATTTAAATTGAAAGAAACTGGTATGGGAGAGTACCACATGGAACCAGTGTTATCATTAACATCAATTCCAGAATCCCCTCGACATTTTGGGAGACCCTCACTAGCAAAGAAGCCATTCGTATTGACACATCATACCAAGTTTAATGGTTCTTTTGTCAAAGCTATAGTTCCCTTAGAAGATGAAAGCAAAAACAGAGCCATTGCTGCATGGCTTTACAAAGAAGAGTCTCCAGTAGACCTAACAGAACAAGTTCGAGAAATCACTCCTAAGAAGTATGGACCTGGTCTTAAGCTTATGAAGCGTTTTGGCTACAAGGGAACTGGCCCTATTGGGTGCAATAACAATGGTTTAATAGATCATGTCAAAGCAATAGCTTGAAGCAACAGTGACACAACTAGCCTAGGGTTCAAGAAGGTCCCTTTCCATTTGGGATCCAATAAATTCATACCTGTACTTGAGAGTTCATCTGAAAATGAGTCACAATCTGAATCAGGTACTCAAAAGGAAGAATCTGAGGATGAGGATTCTTTGAAATGTCCCTTTTCTAATTTTATATGATATTTTATGCCTCTAATCAGATTTTCAAGATCAAACAACTAATATCACAAAGATCCACCAAATTTCTCAAGAAACCCCAAATCGGGTATGCCAGAAATTGTGCCAAAAGCTTCACAGCTTCACCTATTATTAATAAATATGAAAGTGGAAATTTTTACAGAAATTTCAGCAGCATAAAAGCCTACAAAATGAAATTTCCAGATCCATATATCCTTTACACAATAGTTCTCAAATGTAGGACAAAAACTATGCTCATCGGGCTCCTGAAATTAACACAAAAATGACCGAAAACACCACAAAAACACTAATAATCTATCTCAGAAGTTTAATCACATCCCAATACATATATTCAACTCTATTTTAACACCTTAAAGTCTGAAATACAGCAGCAACCCAAACTGATATGAAATACTCAATTGGAAACACCAAACTCATACAAAAAACACACCCGAAAACCCACAAATCTGCACTATTTAGCACAAAGGCAAACTCTGTATGAGCATGCACATGGAATGGCTTAAAACTCCCATTCTTAGCCTTCTTGGAAACCTGCAAACTCCTATTCTTGGGTCTCCCTGGAAACCTGCAAACTCCCATTCTTGGGTCTCCTTCTCCACAGGTTTGGCAGCCTCTGAAGAATAACAAAGAATGAGCAAAAATCAAGTTCTGGAAATCAGCCCAAAATGCCTCCAAACCCCTTAAAAGAGGGCATAACTTTAACTCACATCCAAGAGAGGTTAATGAAACATATTTTAATAATAATTTTCATTTATTAGTCCAACGGTTTCCAAAGATTAACCCCCTTTTTTTGAAACTTCACTTTCTTGGGCCTGCCTGCCTTAGCAAAGATTATTAATTTTTAATTATTTGAAAAGGGGACATGACAAGTCCTCCCCTCCCAAACATTTCTTGTCCTCAAGCAATGGCTGAATAATAAACCAATCAATCCACCTGGATCCTAAATGTAGTCATGAACCATACTACTACCAATTAACATAGGCTCCTGCAATATCCTCTGTAATATGACCAAGAGGAATCCATAATCAAACTGACAATTATAGCTCAACCAAACTCCAAAATCACCACTACCACAGTCAAAAACCCATGAGACACAAACTCTTAGAACATCAGAACCCAAGTAAAGTGGACAAATCAAACTACCAACATAGTAAATACCATCAACGCATCCCACTGGCCTATACGGAATGTACAATCCAACTCTGCAACAATGGTGAATGCTCTTGAATGAAACTGTACCAAGTATGGATAATCCACACACTGTACAACTCCTACAGTCAACACAACTCTTCAAATCACTAGCCACTATCTCATAACCATAAGTCCCATGAACTGCTGATGGTGAAAAGAAATTACAAGATAAAGAGTAAGAAATGGAATCCAAACCAAATTTTTCTGCCATCAACTCCTCAAAACAAGGATCAAATGCTAACTGATGTACATACCCTGCAATATAATGTTGATTAAAAAAACCAACCTCAGTCAACAGCTCACCATGAACAAGTGATACAACCCACTGTGACTGATCACTAGCTAAGTCAGGAGATGTCATAGCTAAAGGCGTAGAATCAATAACAACACCCACTGAAGCATCACTCCCAAACTCCTTCTCTAAGTCACATATTATCAAGCTGTCAACTGCAGAACCTATCACCATGTCATGCCCATCACAACTATCATCTTGAGGCATCAAATTGTCCCATAACTGATGATAAGCACTATGAACCAAAGTACATCTCTGTATCATTATCTCATCAACATGGTCATCAAAGGTAAATTGATGAGCGTACCTCACAATATAATGCCAATAGAATGCGCCAATCTCAGTTAGTGGCTCAGACTGTAATCTAGATGAAACTAACTGCAATTGATCATTAACGATGTTGGAACTGACTACTACCTCCGAAGATATCACCAAGGGAGTAGTATTACTAGCAGGAACCATGCCAACTGTCGACTCACCAACATCACACATGATCTTTGATACATCTCTAGTCTCTATGCCATCAATACTAGAGACCACCACCATGTTAGGCATACAACAATTTGCTACAACACCCAACTCAACTGAACCTGACTCTAGTGGGAATGAACCTGATATGCCAATGTTAGTATCAAGAATGGATGCATCCCCATCTCCACTATCTTTGACAATCTCAGCCATGGACATCCTCGGATCACCAAACACCATAGCTTGTGACTGTATAGAATCAGGTAAAGATTGTAGTCACTCTAACTCCATGGTCACCTTAGCCAAATGAAACTGTGACTCCTTGAAAGCCAACGGTATACTCTCAAGAATCTCAGAAGTCACCTCAAGCTGCTCAGTAAGCTCACTCACCTCATCTTCCTTGGCCAACAATGCATCATATGCTATACTGCCCCACTTCATAAGATAATCTCTGTCGGCTACCAACTGCATATAATCCTGTCTCAGAATCTGGATAGCCTCCCATAAAGAGTGGAACTCTGTCAAGGAAAGATAACTGCCTCCCTACTCATCACTAGTAGGAGAACCCCATCCATAAACTGCTAACAACTGACGAGCAGCATCGAAATGCTGGCAAGTGATAGCAATGTCTCGGTCACTAACTCTCAACTGATTAGACACATGGTGGCATTTGCTTGACTATCTCCTACAAACCTCCTCTAATGCACTGTCTAAAGGAGTATCCTCAAAGTTACTAGTCTCTAGAGTATTACCATCCATATCCTGTGAATCAAATCTAAAACTCATATCAACATACAGAGTATCAAAAACATTAGCATTGCTGTCCAACTCCTCTATACCCAAGGAAAATAAGTCTTCAAAACTGCCCACTGCATCCTCCTGGATGTCATCAATGCCAATATGATCCTGGGACTCATCTATACACACTGCCAAATATGAAATATCATCAACACATTCCAACAAGTATGGTCGACTGGATATATGAACAAAACCCAACATCGGTGTATAAAAACTAATACCAACATCAGACAAGATACTGGCACAAGAAAAGACAACACCGCATAATCTGCTAATCAAATCCATGATAGCACCCAACAAAAACTACTACCAAAAAGGGTTAAAGATCTCCAGTCAACTGAATCCCAAATGCCAATATAAAAATCTTGAGTCCACATCCATAAACTAGAATCAACTAGTAACTCAAGCAAACTCCTCACCTGAGTAATATGACCAATACCAACTAACTCCACATACCTGTCATGATAAGATAATGAAGTCACAATACTATCTTTGTTCACCTTCAGCTGGCTGGACAAATCATGTGAAGTACTACTAGCCTCAACCTCATGTGGTGAAGCATCTAACTGTGCCTGGTACTCTTTCTCAGCAAAATTATGAATGCTCAATGTCTGCTCATCTCTACCAGGTATCTCACCATCCTGCACAACAACATCCTCATAATCATCATCTGAACCCACTACACTATAGTCACTGCCTGTTGTAACTATACCATCCTGAATACCTATGGCATCGCCCTTTGACAACCTGTAAACAATTGTCTCAATTTGAGTATCAAGTTGACCATTACTATCAAGCTGTGTAATATCCTTTCCCACCACCTCCTGTGGCAGAGTAGAATCTGAGACCTCTACCTGGCTATCAGCTAGTTTCTCAAACTCTTCATACAAATTCTTGGTAATTGTGTCATCTGCCCTGTGAGAAAATCTGCCAAATAGAAATCCAGTCAACTTATCCACC
Organism: Cupressus sempervirens; assembly: GCA_028749045.1. Classification (NCBI taxonomy): domain Eukaryota; kingdom Viridiplantae; phylum Streptophyta; class Pinopsida; order Cupressales; family Cupressaceae; genus Cupressus; species Cupressus sempervirens. Next base: position 656,954,899 of record CM053788.1, read on the forward strand.
TTAGCTGGGTCGGACAACATGTCATTCATTATACGGTGGTGCTCAATCAACTGTCATGGCTTATTTTCATAAGTTTATCTCGAATGTCTAAATAACCATCCTTTCTACTGTTTTGACTCTGGATATCAATTGTCCAAGATCGTGTCCTCTGAGACTCTGTACTATACCTGTCCATTCGGGATAAAGTAGAGTGTAACCCCAATAGGATATAACTTCTTCAAACACCAAGAACTAACATGCAAATGATTAGAAGTAGCATGCAACCATAGATTTTGACATGCAACTGATTAGAAGCAACATGCAACCACCAAATTCACCAAGAACTAACATGCAAATGATTAGAAGTAGCATGCAACCATAAATTTTTTTATGCAGCTAACTAGAAGCAACATGCGATTATCAATGATGACATGCAAGATCTGGGTAGTTGTCAAAAATGCAAGATCTGGGTAGTTGTCAAAACTGACATGCAAGATCTGGGTAGTTGTCAAAACTGACGTGCAAACTTCTACAACCACCAAATTCACCAAGAACTAACATGAAAATGATTAGAAGTAGCATGCAACCATACATTTTTACATGCAGCTGATTAGAAGCAACATGCAACCATAAATTATGACATGCAAGATTTGGGTAGTTCTAAAAATTGAAATGCAAGATCTGGGTAATTATCAAAACTGACATGCAACTTCTACAAACCCTCAGGCTGGCAAGATCATGGCTCTGATACCACTGAAATGTCCCTTTTCTGATTTTATATGATATTTTATGCCTCTAATCATATTTTCAAGATCAAACAACTAATATCACAAAGATCCACCAAATTTATCAAGAAACCCCAAATGGGGTATGCCAGAAATTGTGCCAAAAGCTTCACAGCTTCACCTATTATTAATAAATATGAAAGTGGAAATTTTCACAGAAATTTCATTAGCATAACAGCCTACAAAATGACATTTCCAGATCCATATATCCTTTACACAATAGTTCTCAAATGTAGGACAAAAACTATGCTCATCGGGCTCCTGAAATTAACACAAAAATGCCCGAAAACACCACAAAAACACTAATAATCTATCTCAGAAGTTTAATCACATCCCAATACATATATTAAACTCTATTTTAACACTTTAAAGTCTTAAATATAGCAGCAACCCAAACTTATATGAAATACTCAACTGAAAACACCAAACTCATACAAAAAACACACCCGAAAACCCACAAATCTGCACTGTTCAGCACAAAGGCAAACTTTGTATGAGCATGCACATGGAATGGCTTCAAAATCCCATCCTTAGCCTTCTTGGAAACCTACAAACTCCCGTTTTTGGGTCTCCCTGGAAACCTGCAAACTCCCGTTCTTGGGTCTCCTTCTCCACAGGTTTGGCAGCCTCTGAAGAATAACAAAGAATGAGCAAAAATCAAGTTCTGGAAATCAGCCCAAAATGCCTCCAAACCCCTTAAAAGAGGGCATAACTGTAACTCACATCCAAGAGAGGTTAATGAAACATATTTTAATAATAATTTTCATTTATTAGTCCAACAGTTTCCAAAGATTAACCCCCTTTTTTTGAAACTTCACTTTCTTGGGCCTGCCTGCCTTAGCAAAGATTATTAATTTTTAATTATTTGAAAAGGGGACGTGACATTCTTACCCTCATCCTATTCCTTATGATCTTGCTAAATTCTTTGCTGAGCCAGATGACTTTGTGCCACGTGTTAGCACTCTGGATGATACTAGTGATTCTTCTGAGGATAATATTGAGCAACTCGAATATCATTCAGAAAAGGGAGAATCTAGTTAGTCATGTCATGTTGAGTATTTGTGTAAGAATCTAGAGGCTGAAGGAGAGTATGTCCCTATCACTGTTGGGGAGTTCTATAGTCTCTCACCATGTAGCACCTATTCTCATGAATATGAATTTGACAATCTTTCAGAAGCGACTACTGATAAAGACATTGACCAAGTGCACGTCTATGAAAATCAAATCGAAGTGAGTGAAACATCTAGGGATAAGTCACAGGGGTCTGGTCCAACTAGTGTCTTAGATTCATCAATTACTAACATTCGTACTCTTAGATGTTTGAATACACCTTTGGGTGAGGTCGCCGTAGGTCTTGAATTGTTGGTCCACACATTTAATAACTATACTGTGAATGCAATTGAACCAGCCACTACTCTCTCACTCGCACATCTCAAGCTTATAGACTGGAACCCCAATGCATCTAACGAATTCCCCACATTCTAGAATTACTATACTCTTGCCTGTTACCTAAATGCTATCGAACCTGTAATGTCTTCCACCAATGAGAAGAGCGTCAAAATGACTGAAGCCGACATCAAATATCTTAGTCACATAATTAAAAAGAAAAATTGTAAGAGGTCCGATGGTGAAAGCCACATTGTGGCAGTGTCGGATCCAAAAATAGTAAAAACAAAAGACGCATCCAAGGGTGAAAACCTCTCTGAGGCACCCGCAGATGAGATATTTGATGTCCTTCCCAGTCACTTTCAGGAGAGATCATCAGTGTTAATAGAGCCAACACAGCCGATTAACCTAGGCACAGAAGAACATCCTCATGTGATACATTTGGCTCAGTCATTGTCAACTGAAGAAAAGGAACAATTCATTGCTTTTTTCAAGGGGAAGAAAATAAATTTTGCCTGAACATATTCTGACATGGCAGGATTGGATCCTGATCTTATTATGCATCACTTGTCCATAATGCCAGGCATAAAACCAGTTAAACAGAAGCTCTGCAAAATGCATCCTCATGTTGCATTGCTAGTCAAAGCCGAATTGGAGAAACTTCTGAAGGCTGGTTTCATTCGTGCAATTGATTATGCTGAATGGATATCCAATATTGTCCCTATGTCCAAGCATGATAAGTCTATCAGAGTTTGTACAGATTTCCATGATCTTAACTTGGCATGTCCTAAAGATGACTTTCCACTCCCTAATATTGATATGATTGTGGACATGACAGCTGGCTATGAGATGTAATCACTTATGGATGGTTTTTCTGGATACAATCAGATAAAAATTGCACTAGAAGATCAAGAGAAAACAACCTTCACATGTGCATGGGGAACCTTTTGTTGGAATGTGATGCCATTTGGTTTAAAGAATGCTGGAGCTACATATTAGCAGGCTGTTACTACGATTTTCCATGACATGATGCATAGAACTATGGAGGACTATGTTGATGATACTTTGGTCAAAAGCGCTAAACGCAATACCCATTTGCACGATTTGGGACCAATCATAGATCGTATGGAAAAGTTTAGTCTTTGGATCAATCCTAAGAAGTGTGCATTTGGTGTCACATCAGGAAAACTGTTAGGATATATTGTTTCTGCAAAGGGAATTGAAATAGATCCAGAAAAAGTACAAGAAATAATGGACATGCCACCACCTTGAAACATCAGTCAGATGAGAGGACTACAGGGAAGGCTTCAATCTATTCACAGATTTATTTCACAATTGGCAGATAAATCACAACCCTTCACAAAGACTTTACATAAGGGTGTGAAATTCAATTGGAGCCAGGATTGTGAGCAAAGCTTAACACAGATTAAATAGTATCTTATCAATCCACCAATCCTGATGCCTCCTATGCATGGGAAACCTTTGCTTTTATACATTTCAGCTACTGAAACATCTTTGGGAATCCTGTTGGCTCAGGAAGACAATGATAAAAAAGAAAGAGCTATTTATTACTTGAGCCAAACATTGGTCTCTTATGAGAAAAACTACAGTATTATTGAGAAAGCTTGCTTGGCAGTTGTCTTTGCTTCCCAAAAGTTGAGACACTACATGCTTGCCCACACTACATGGCTTGTGGCTAAAATAGATCCCTTAAAGTATTTTCTCAGTAAGGCAGCTCTCACAGGAAGATTGGCTAAATGGGTCATGATACTAAGTGAGTTTGACATCCAATATGTTGAACGCAAAGCTATAAAGGGACAGGCAATTGCAAACCAGCTAGTTGAGGCACCCATACCGAGTCTCCTACCAATAAACATTGATTTTCCAGATGAGTCAATTCTAACACTCACTCACCATACATGGGTTATGTTCTTCGATGGATCCTTCACACAACAAGGATCAGGTGCTGGATTACTTTTCATCTTACCACAGAAATACTCATTGCCAGAAGTATACAAGATTCTATTTCCTTGTACAAATAACATTGCTGAATATGAAGCTTTGATCAATGGTATGAAAATTGCAGCTGAATGGAGAGTAGATCAATTGGATATCTTCGGTGACTCTCAGCTTGTCATCAACCAAGTAAATGATGTGTATCAAACAAAGGATGAAAAACTAATTCCTTATAAGCGCATGGTTGATGACTTGACAAAATATTTTGCACATATCACCTTCCAACAGGTTCCACGTGTAGATAATAAAGCGGCGGATGCCATGGCCACTTTGGCTTCCCTTCTACAAATGCCAAAAAATGATCTCCGACACGAGTTCTTGGTGGAAGCGTTACACTACCCAGCCTATGACACACCTAATTCCAAGATGCTCTGTTCTATTAGAGGACAAGAATCATCCCGCTACCATCACATCTATTCCTACCTTCATAATCAAACCATTCCAGAAGGTCTGACCCGGAATGAGAAACGTTACCTAATCCATAACGCTACACATTATGTCATTATTGCTGACGATCTATATAGGAGAGGTCTCGACGGAACACTCCTTAGGTGTTTAGAACCCGACGAGTCCAAACGTGCACTAATTGATGTTCACGAAGGCATTTGCGGATCTCATTCCAATGGCCTAACACTAGCTCGTAAAATCCTTCGTGCTGGTTACTATTGGCCTAAAATGGAGCAAGAAGCTATTAAATATGCTAGGTCCTGCAAACAGTGTCAACTACACGGGAATCTCATTCACGCTCCAGCTAGAGAGTTGATTCCCTCTACTTCAACATGGCCATTTCAACAATGGGCCTTTGACTTGGCAGGACAGATTCACCCAACCTCTTCTAATGGACATAAGTTCATTATCACCGCTATAGATTATTTCACGAAATGGGTAGAGGCAGTCCCTCTCACAATTGCTGATGGAAAAACTGTAGCACTTTTTATCACAAACTACATCATCTGTAGATATGGTATACCATCCTCAATCATTACTGATAATGGAGGACAATTCAAAAATAAAGACCTTAAGGAAGTGTGCAAGAAATTTAAAATTACACAACATTGGTCTTCCATTTATTACCCCCAGGGTAATGGGCAAGTTGAGGCATCAAATAAGGCAATCCTCAAAATTATTCATTGCACAGTTAGTAAGTCAGGGCGAGATTGGCATTTCCAGATCAATCCAGCCCTGTGGGCATATAGAACAAGCATTAGAACTCCAATGGGCACGACTCCTTTTGCGTTGGTATATGGAGCAGATGCTGTGCTCCCAATAGAGATTGAGATTCCTACCTTGAGAATCTCTATGAAAGGCCTTATCACAAATGATGACTGTAGGATAGCCCGGCTTCAAGAACTTGTGTTGCTGGATGAATGACGACAAGTGGCCTGTGATCATCTACGAGCATATCAACAAAGAATGGCGTGAAGCTACAATAGGAGGATTAGGCCACGTGACTTCCAGCTGGGTGATCTCGTCCTAAGAGAGAATCCTAAGAATCAACAACAACGAATGCAAAAGGGAAAGTTTGAACCAAACTGGCTAGGTCCTTACATCATTACTGCAGTATATGGATCTGGCGCCTATCAACTTTCTACAACTGAAGGAGAAGTGCTTAAAGAGCCTATGAACACTCTCCACCTGAAGAGGTTTTTCAGTTGATTCAATCTTAGCAAGCTCTCTATACATATCTAAATGTCCTAAAAAAATTCTAAAAATAAAAAAAAGTCCTAAAAATATTTAAAAAAAAGAAAAAGAAAAAGAAGATCCAAGAAGGTGAGAACCTGGTAAACAGGTGCCTCTTGTTAGTCACTTTCCTGCTTTTGCTTTCCTGCTTGTCCTGCTCATGTATCCATGGATTGAGTTTTGTCATAGGTCAAGGGCATTCCCCTCTAGTGTCACTCTTTTAGAGATTTTCCTCATAAAATCTCCTTCGTGACAGTCACCAGTTGTTCTGAATGTGTCTACCTACTATCACCAGTGTCACTCTTTTCAAGATTTTCCTCATAGAATCTCCTTCGTGATAGTCACCAGTTGTTCTGACTGCGTCTACCTACTATCACCAGTGTCACTCTTTTCGAGATTTTCCTCATAAAATCTCCTTCGTGACAGTCACCAGTTGTTCTGAATGCGTCTGCCTACTGTCACCAGTGTCACTCTTTTTGAGATTTTCCTCATAGAATCTCCTTCGTGACAGTCACCAGTTGTTCTGACTGTGTCTGCCTACTGTCACCAGTGTCACTCTTTTCGAGATTTTCCTCATAGAATCTCCTTCGTGACAGTCACCAGTTGTTCTGACTGCGTCTGCCTACTGTCACCAGTGTCACTCTTTTCGAGATTTTCCTCATAGAATCTCCTTCGTGACAGTCACCAGTTGTTCTGACTGCGTCTGCCTACTGTCACCAGTGTCACTCTTTTCGAGATTTTCCTCATAGAATCTCCTTCGTGACAGTCACCAGTTGTTCTGACTGCATTTGCCTACTGTCACCAGTGTCACTCTTTTCAAGATTTTCCTCATAGAATCTCCTTCCTGACAGTCACCAGTTGTTTTGACTGCATCTTCCTACTGTTGTCACCCTACTGAAGAGATTTCTTTCTTACATATTCTGGACATTGACACTTGACATCACCTCGAAAACATTAAACTCAATGATATACTTGTTTGGATCTTCTGAGCATTTTCTCTTATTGCTTTGTTTTGCTTTATCATATCTCCTCGAGCAACATTGATGATGTCATCTCTGACTAGATAAGTAATGACTGGGGGCATGATCTTTTCATATGTTTTCTATTTGCAGTTTATTTCCAATAAGTTGATACATTCCTATAAGAGGGGTGTCCACTATAAGAGCCTCCATTCTGTATTGGATGGCCGTGTGTACCTCGGCTCCTTTTATACTGATATATCAATGATATTGGTTCTTCTCCTTGTTTGTTGGAGTGAACTCTTCATGCTATAGTACATACTGATATTCATCCTATTAAGTGAACGTACGGGTCACTGCAAGTATATTTAGCACACTTCTATCTCAAGTTATGAACGCAAGGGTCATTGCGAACAGCATGAATATTGAATACTTTGCATAAGAGGAATCTCCCGTGTGTTTGGTGTGCCTATCATACAAGAAACATTCAGGTCATCCTAGCATTCATGCTTTGATGCTTATGTTAACTTGTTACATTAAAAGGGACAAATGTTCTGGTCATTCTGGCTTCTTGTGCCTCGAATGCTTACATTTAATCCAGACATTCCAATAACGTATGTTACATTCATATTTTCATGATTGCAATGTTAGTGGAAGTTGTGTAACATACGAGCTTTGTTTTATATCCAATGATGATAAATCATCGAGGCTTGGTGACCAGACCTAAGGTTGCATTTAACATAGTCTTGCATACTTCATTGGCATTAGCACACAATTCGACGGTAATCCTATTCATACTCCACATGCATCAGATTCCTCCATGGCTGCACAAGTGTTTGGTTCATTGATTCTCGTTCCTCCATGGAATACTTGTGACTGTCAAATAAAAAATGCACAAAACTATGTCAGATGTCAGTTCATACATATGCGTTCTATCTAAACATACATCTCATGAACATCAGAGTAAAACAAAATAGACGATGACATGTACACAGGAATACTTGGCTCAAAATCTCGTATATATATATATCAAAGAATGGGTCAGTACAAATACAATGGGCGCTACTCGAGCGCAATCGATAAAAAATGATACATCTAGTGCTGGCACACCAATCGATACATAGCCAGAGATCAAAATAAAAGTCAAGCACAGAGCATCTAACTCTGTCCTGAACCCTCACCTCCAGGAGGAATAGGGACAACAGGTGGTGGTGGCATATCCGGCCTGACAGGAGGTCGTGCACCTCCAAACTCTCGTGCGTGCTGAGAGAATCGCTGCACCTGCAATGTCTCATCAGGTACTGCACTAGTGTATGCAGCATAATAATATGCGGCTTGAGCAAACTGGAAGCGGTTCTCATCCTGTGCCAACTCTAGCCTCCACTCTGCAGCCTCCACGCTCTCTCTCTGGTGATCTATCTCTCTCTGTCTCTCTACTAGCTATGCATCCCTAATTGCCACTGCAATTTGCAACTCTCCCAACTGTTGGGAGGCTTCACAAACTTGCCCTTGGTACTACCGTACCGCATCCTATACTCCACCTACTGGCTGATCCGACATATCCTCATCGACCATCTCTGGTGCATGCTGAGGTGGAGGTGCCTACTACTGTGGGACCTCTTGCTGAAGAAACTGATCCTCTGTCCTCTGCCTCCTTCGCCAACCGTGTCCTGCTCCACTACCCCTAGCACCTAGGTCTGATCCCATCTGCCGTGGGGGAATAGGCATCTGCTGTACCCGGTGCTGGACCTGTGGTGGCACTTGTGGCTGTGCCTGCTGCTGCTGTGATAACTGTCCTTGCCCCTGTAACTGCCCTACCATCCCTAATGGATCTGTGAAGCATGGGAATGGATGGCTCATCAAAAATGCCTAATATGCAGGCGTCATCTCGGCATCTACTACCTCTGGCAGGTAGTCCCACTGAATTGCAACCAAGCTACGAATATCTATCATGGATCGTCCTGGATCCATCCGTGGAGGCCATCCCTGCTCTATATCCTTCTGTACCCTGGCATAGGCATAGTACTCAGCTGAAATGTCCTATGGTCTACCATACTGTCACCACACTCATGATATGACAAATCTCTCTATGACTGATGTCATCCTGCCTGCCAGCGGTCGAGAACTAAACATCCAGGGTAGCTCTCTCGGGGCATCATCCCAGTCCTCTGTCTCTCTCCAGGGTCACCATATAACAGACACTAGGTCATCGAGATGTGCCCGCCAATGCTCAGTCTTACCCAGGTGGGCCTGGGTAATATGCCCTTGATATTTGCAAATGTAAGGCTCCATGGGCTCTCGAGAATCCTCAAAAATTGGTCTACATATAGGGAGATGCTCCCAAGCCCAGATCTGTAGCACATAAACACCTGCTACCATGGTCTTCTTCTTGTGGAAGATGACCTCATGCATCTCATGAAAAAGATGGGCCAATATACATTGACCCCACCCAAAGATCTCAGGTGCCTCAACCATCCTACGGAGCATGACACCCCATCCACACTCCAACCCATGCTGTCCCCTATTAGGACATAGGAAGCAACTCAAGAAAATACCCAACACAGATGCTAACCTATGTGTAGGTCCATAAGTATGCATCAACTCATCCCAGCTGATGGCCCTGCCCCTCGGTAGCTCTCTCTCAAAAACAATGGATAGTGCCTCTGTCCCTAATCGAGGCACTATATCATATACAACTCGGGTACCGTGAAAGGGAATCCTTAAGATCCTCCATATGTCCTCTGGTGTGATGGTCATCTCACCCATCAGTAAATGAAATGTATGTCTTCGAATGGAAACGCTCTACCAATGCAGTCAGTAAACCGTGATTCACCATCACGGCTGGAATTCGACATAGTGAAGACAAACCCAATCAGGCAATGTGTGCCTGATCTGCGTCATCCAAACTCCGCAATAACTCTCCATAAGGTGGATAATGAGATCTAAATGATACGTCTCCAAATACCTCCTGCACGTGCAACAAAAAAAAAATGATAAACAAATGATCAGTATCAAGTCGAATTGAAGCATCAAAACAAAATACAATGCGATTTCTAAATGCAAAAAATCACAAAACTGGCACAGAATTTTGTGCGAGATTACAGAATCTCACGCGAATACATATGGTTTCGCGCAAAATAGTTCTCTCTTCGCACAAAGAAACTCTCCTTCGCGTGAAAATAAAATAGATCTCCTCGTGCGAGAAAAGAGGTTCTCGCGCGAAAAAGGATTTGCCACGTGTGAAGAACCTGCATCTTCGTGCGAAGCCAAAATTGCCTCGCGCGAAGATATTCCTGCCGCGCGCGGAGAAACAGCACATCCTGTTTCTTCGCACGAAGAAAGAATATCTTTGAACGAGAAGAGATCGGTCTTGCGTGAAGAAAGAATTGAACATCCTAAAACATGCTAAAAATGTGCATAAATGATCTCGAAATACGTGTAATCAAAAGTACAAAGATGGGAGATTGATGACTCATCGGTGGTCCGTAGTCTGTTGGCCGGCTGTGTCGTCTGGAGTGCTCAAAACGATGATATCTCAAGTTCACTGCCATGTCTATATCAGAGCTCAAAATCACTAAAAGACAAAAGCACAAATGAATTGAAAATGACCCTTCAAGCCATTATATAGGTGTTGACCAAATTTTTCAAAGTGCTCGAATTTGCGCAAAAATTGCACCCTTGGCTAATTGGACCATTCTGGATCCATTTTTGGGATCAAATTTGAAATCTGACACAACCAAAAGCCTTAAAAATGCATTTTAAAATTTTAGGCACCGATGTGATCGAATGCTTGTGCAGTCAAATCTTTCTGATACTTTATAATTCTTGGAATCTTTTCAACTTTACATTCTCCATATTTTCAAATTTCATTTTGAAAATAGTCAACTTAAGTCCACTTTACATGATTAACTGCTTCAAATCATATTTCTGGTGTGTCATCTTCCGACTTTGCTCCTGAGGGGGCATGATGATTACATCATTAAATACTTATTGCTTGGGGCATCTAGTTCCCATCTTATGTCCTCGTCACTTGGGGCATCTCATCACTTGGGGCTTGTTGTTCCCTTCTATCTGACATTTCTGCCATTTATCTTATCTTTTCATCAATTGATCAACCTTATAACAACTCTTCTCAGAGTTCGATGGACAGGTATTGGGACAGCCTAAACCTCGACTCCTGAGGATCAAACCTCGTTCTAGGGATGATTCTATGACTCATGATGAGATGTTGTTATCTTTTATCAATTTCAGGTATCTAGGTGTTCTATCTGGATCCTTGAAGGTTAAGCTTCGTTCTGGAGATAACTTTCTAAATGCTATTAATTTCAGGTATCTAGGTGTTTTATCTGGATCCTTGAAGATTAAGCTTCATTCTGGAGATAATCTTCTAAATACTATCAATTTCAAGTATCTAGGTGTTTTATCTGGATCCTTGAAGATTAAGCTTCATTCTGGAGATAATCTTCTAAATACTATCAATTTCAGGTATCTAGGTGTTCTATCTGGATCCTTAAAGGTTAAACTTCGTTATGAATAAACTTTTTAAATGCTTATCAATTTTAGGTATCTAGACATTCTGTCTAGATCCTTAAAGATTACGCTTCATTTTGAAGATAGTCTTTTAAATGCTATCGATCTTAGGTATCTAAGTGCTCTGCTTGAATTCCTTAGGATTAAGCTCTGCTCTAGAGAAGGTCCTTAAAAAGCTTATCAATTGGTCTTCGTGTCATCACCTTCGGAACCAGTCTCATGTTCACATCATGCTTTCTGATTATCTTTGAATTGAACGTGTTGCTCGCACATTCATTCAAAGAGGGGCAAAATGTAATACCCCAAAATTTGCTCATTGCCATTATACCAATTCTAGTCTATTTCTGATAATTTCAAAGCCCTATTCTAATAGGCAATTCTCATTCTGCTATTCACTATTTGACTTAATTGTCAGATGCAGAAAAACCCTAATCTGCATTCATCATATTTCTTATTTAATTCCTATAGTACGTACTCATATTAGTTGCATTAAACCTACTTGATTAATATTTAATTTAATTATTGAGTATTTATACTTTAATTAAATTAAATTTTATCCTAAGGCTAATGTATTATGGAATTAAATTTATTTAATTTAATAAATATGCCTATCTTAATTAATTAAATGTAATTATTTAATTAAATGAGAAAGGTATTTCTAATTAATTAAAAGAAATTATTTAATTAAATAGAGTACTTACTTCTAAATAATTTAACAAAGTTATTTAATTAAATGGGAAGACATTCCTAATTAATTAAATGAAGTTATTTAATTAAACAAAAGTGTCTCTAATTAATTAAAGATTATTTAATTAAATAGAAAAAGTAATTATGAGAGCATATTTCATTTTATTAAATTAAATATCTCAACAAAAATCTCTCTTCAGTTCAAAAAAGGGGAATTTCCAGTTCACTATTGATAAAAAATGAGTTAACATAGTTAACTCCTTTTTCTACTCAAATTTAAAACAGTTAACTCCTTATTTATCTCAAATTAAGTCTGTTAACTCCCTTTAACTTGGGGATCTCCCTTTATGACTGAAACTCATCTTCAATCTTGACCGTTGATCTGAATCGATCTCAACCGTTGATGGATTACAGGAAACTCTATTTAAGAGACCTTCATCTCTTCATTTGAGGGAGGATGAATTGATTTGCTATCAAATTGCTGTTGAAATTCATGCTCATATTTACTTACATTTCTTGCATACATTCTCATTTTTAGTTTAATCTCATTTTAGTTTAATCATGCATATGCTTAATCTAGTTTGCTTCATTTGTTCTTAGATTACATTGCACCTTTCATTTTCATAGATTAATCTGTATACTCATTTTTAGCTTAATTCCATTGTCAAATCCTTCATTCTTAGAGGGTCTGGTTGCCTACACCTCGATTTTGAGGAATCTTACAAGAAAAATAGATTAGAGGAATCTTACCCTTGTACTTTCCTCTGCCTTTACAATATTTCCTTGCAAGTATGGCTTCAAAAAATTCAAGATCTTTGTCTGAACTTTGTTCTTCCTGTTCACTTCCTAATTGATTGGCATTTGATTTCTTACCCTTTTTCTTGAGTGACAGCTTGGCTTCAAATGTAGAGTCAATACCTTTGGAACTAGGAATATAGTTATTATAGTTTTCCAACTCAAAAGCTACCAATCTTCCAACTAGAGCATCCAAAGTTATTTTTCTATTTGGATCATATCTCATCTCTTGAATAGAAGACACTCTAATTTCATAGATAGGAAGAAGGTTTATGAGTACCTTGCTTACAATTATTTTGTCATCAATGTCTCTTCCAGATGCTTTGATTGTGCTCATGCCTGCTTTAATTCTCTCAACATATTATGTAATGTTTTTATCTTCTCTCATCTTCATCTAATAAAATTTTTCTCTAAAACTTTTAGATTTGGCTCTTCTTACATTATCATCTCCTCCATAGATGGCTTTCAGTTTGATCCACATATCATAAGTTTTAGTATAACTTTTGACTTCATCAAATTTAACATAATCAAGAGTAGAAGCAATGCCAATCATCATGATGTTATGATTTTTCTTTTCAACAATATCTTCAATTAATAATGTTCCAGTAGGAGTTTTCTATTCATTATCAAGATACTTACAACTTGAATCACTGATAATTGATAGATGTAACCTCATAAGTCCTTGCCATGCTACAAAGTTGTCTTGATTCAACTTGGGAATCTCTCTTCTATAAGACATCCTAATCTTTAACTTTAGTCCTTAAAACCTTCTCTGCAAATAACAAAAGCTTTGATACCAATTGTTGGAAACATAAGAGGACTAATTAAGAGGGGAGAGATGAATTAGTTACCACAAAAATAAATCCCAAATCCCTTATATGTTAGTACAAAACAAACTCTGTGAAAATTAAACTCTACTGAAGCTTGACAAGCACATAGACAAAATGCTGTAACTCGATAATTAGTAAAATAACTTAGCAAATGCTTAACATGAAAATCTTAAGACGTTATTTGTGATTAATATTACTTTAACTTAGTTGCAAACATATAAGAAAAATAACATGAACACATTTGACACCAAGATTTAATGTGGAAACCCAATTTGGGAAAAACCACCAATTGTAACTAGTTACTAATTTTCACTCTTCTAAAGTGAGCCCTATTAGGAGCCAACCCTATTGAAGGTTATAAAATACACTGTTAGGTGTGACCCCATTAAAGGATTTAATCACCCTATTAGGAGTGGCTTTGTTATAGGTCTTTAAATAATCCAATAGAAATGCCACCTTGTTAGAGGATTTACAAATAGCTGTTAAGCTAACTCTGTTAAGAGATTAAGATCACTACTACAATGGTTAGAGAGTAACAATGAGATGACCTAATTTTTGATGCAACTAAATTTTTGATTACAAATCTAAATTCTAGCTTGTATACTTGATCTTTTTTGATCGAATGTATCTTTGCATGACAACAAGGAATTTCTTCTTATCCTTCTAATTCGCTTCCTCTTGGCATCATCAAATATTCAATTATGCTCCACTATTCCTCTTCTTCTAATCCTCAACTTGACCTTATATTTATATCACACACATTGTCAAGTCAATTAGAATATAACTTAGAATAATTAATATTCATTTCCTCAGTTGGCTAGAACAATTAAATAATTCAATTGAACTCAATATGCCAAAATAAGAAAATTCTTCACTAGCTGACCCTGCTTGGTAGAAACTAACTTAGAAGTGATTTTCCTATATTAATGAGGTGAACTTGGTTAACACTGCATATTTACAAAGTTCCCTTGGTAATTAAGTGAGCTCAATTAACACTAGTTCCATTTGACATTTCCTTCATTAACCGAGTGAACTTGGTTAACACTCAAATTTTGCAAACTTTCCTTTGTTTCCCAAGTGAACTCGATAGACACTATCTTTTGAACTAGGCGAACTATGGAATTCTTGGTAGACACAAAAAAAATCTCCAATACTTGCATGAGCTTGACACACTGATTGGAAATGATATGACATTTTCTGTAACATCAAAGACAACACACAATTAATCAATTGTTTTTGACATGGATAACATCATATTTTCATTAGAGTAGGTGATGAGTGGAAGATTACTTTCAAGACAAGGGAAGGATTATATGAATGGTTAGTCATGCTTTTTGGGTTAACTAAGCACTTTCATATGGCTCATGGATGAAGTATTGAAGGAGTTTTTGGGTAAAATTTTCATTGTTTACCTAGATGCTATTTTGATCTTTAGTAGGATTTTGGAGGTGAATTTGATGCATATTCAAAAGGTGTTTGATAAGTTGAGAGAAGAAAAGTTGTTGATAAACTTGAAGAAGTGTAGGTTTGTGAAGAAGGAGTTGGTGTACCTAAGATTTGCAGTCTTAGAAGAAGGTTTGAAAATGGACCCAAAGAAAGTGAAGGCTATCCTTGAATGACCTTCTCCAAAGAGTGCTATGGAGATACGATCTTTTCATGGACTGGCTAGTTTTTACAAAAAGTTCATAAGAGGTTTTAGTAATATTTGTGGACCCTTGATTGAAACAATGAGAGGGGAAATGAAATAATTTAAGTGGGTCATAGGAGTAGATAAGATCCTTAATTTGTTGAAATAGAAAGTTATAGAGTAGGCTATTTTAGCACTTCAAAATTTTAACAAGGTGTTTCAAGTAGATTGTGATCCTAGTGGTACTACAATAGGAGTTGTTTGAGCCAAGAAGGTAGACCTATTTCTTATTTTAGTGAGAAGTTGAATGATGCCAAAAGAAATTATTCTATTTATGATAAAAAAAATTATGCTATAGTTTAGGCATTGAAGAAGTGGAGACACTATCTTCTTATTAAGGAGTTTGTTTTGTATACTGATAATAGAGCTTTGCAATATTTGAATAGTCAAGGAAAATTAAACCAGATGCATTTGAAGTGGATTGAATTTTTATAGAGTTATACATTTTTTTTGAAATACAGGAGTGGAAGTCTAGTAGAGTTATAAATGCTCTTAGTAGAAGACAAATTTTGCTAACAAAGATGTAGATTGAGTTGGTTGGGTTCAAGGTGTTAGAAATAGGGAATACTGAGAGGGTTGGGTTCCATGGAGTAGTTGAGCATGAAGTATGGGATAGCTCCCTCTTAAAATAAAACTTAGAATTAATTTCTAATGCTCCAAGTAGGTATTCTCTAGGAGGAGAGTTAATCAATGATGAAGACCTAATGGTTAAAATCATTTTGCAAGATGGTCCTAAACTCAATGTAGTCTTAGAAAACAATTTTCATCTTATGCTAGCTGGCTCAGGAGAATCACAACAATATAAGTTGTTTATGCAAATTAAATTAATGATTAACAAGTAATATTGTGTCCTAACTATCCCTTCCTTGATAAATTCATTCAAAACTATTGAGAAAGATGTTAAATATCATAAGGAAAAACTAAAAGATGTAGAGGAGGAGGAGGAGGAGGATTGGACACTTGAAGAAAATAGAGTTGTACTTAAACCTGCATTATTTGGTATTAGAATTTTAAATGTGGTTCTTAGTAGAGGTTCTTCCATTGGAAATCTCTTTCTTAGACAATTTAGAAGAATTGCTTTCTATTTAATGAATTCTTGCCAAATACAAAAGGGCACGAATGTTTTTGAAATATCTTTTATATGCTAAATTCTCTTGGCATGGTCAAATTTGAATTTGGTATACAGGTACCCTACACGTCCATTTTTTGATGGAAAATGGAAGTTCCTAGGCATTGGAGAATTCCAACGCTATGATAAATACATTTGAGGACATTTATTTACTAGATTACTTAAATGGTCTGTATTAGATTCTTACATTTTTGAGTGTCTCAGTTATTGTCAAATTACTATTTTTTGCACAATTTATAATATTGTTTAAAGGTTTTATGTTGCAAGATAGAAGACTTGAAGAAAACTGCATTTCAGGTAGGGAAGCTTGAATGGGGATTCACTAGACCACAAGGCTACAACAACTTTCCTTTGGGGGAACCATTTTTCAAGGAAGGGAAGAGAACATTGTTGTTAGATTATGGGTAGTTCTTCTTGGTAATTTCCATAGCCTACAATTTCACTATTGCTACCAATTCCTTCACGGTTCAATTCCCTTCTAAGATAAACAATGTTGTAGGCATAAGATCCTTCAACATCTCCAAAAATATATTTGTTGGAAATTTCCCCTCCAATTTCCCTAGATTAAAAAACTTAGGAGATTTTTGATGTTTACAACAACTTCACAGGGTCATTACCTTTAGATGTTTTCTAGATTCCTAAACTGAGGCATCTCCACTTGGGAGGGAATTATTTCTCTAGAAGTATACCTAATGATTATGGTAAGTGTGAACACTTGGAGTACCTTGTAGTATCTAGAAATGAACTTCAAGGGAAAATACCCGCAGAGCTTGCAAATCTCACTAATCTTTGTGAGCTTTATGTAGGCTACTACAATTCCTATGATGGAAGAAACCCTCTGGAAATTGGGAACTTAAGTAACCTTCTTCATCTAGATATCTCAGATTGTGGCTTATCTAGCCTCATTCCCCTCGAGCTTGATTTGAAGCATCTTGATACATTATTCTTGCAAATTAACAACTTATCTAGGCTTATTCCTCCAGAGGTGGGGACCCTCATGAGCTCAAAATCCATGGATATTTCTAACAATTAGTTGATAGGATAAATCCCACATGCTTTATCAAAGCCTAAGGAGTTGACACTATTGAATCTCTTTAGGGACAAGCATTATGGTGGCATTCCTTCCTTCATAGGTGACTTGCCTGACCTTAAAGTTTTGTAGCTATGAAAGAACAAATTCACTAGCCAATTCTTGGCATGTTATAGTAAATTTCATGAATAATTTGGATGAGCCACTACTTATCACCTGGAGTGGTATTCAACAATAGAGAAATTATTAGCAAGATGGTGTATTTGGGATAAATTTTCCCATTCATGTAGCATGGAACTAGACATACAACTTTCAGGTCAAGGATAAAATTGGTAGCCTATTTTTTATTTTCCTTCTCTTAGTCATCAAAGGGTGGCTAGAGGGTATGGAGGATTCATTGTGAACACCATAGTAGTGATTCATGTTCCCTTTGAAACTCTAGATGGAGACTTTACTATCTTAATTAATGAATGGTATACTAGGAGTCATAAGGATATGTAGAAAGCCCTTGATGATGGCAAGGACCTTGGAATGCCTAATGGCATGATCTTTAATGGAAAGGGCCCCTTAATAATACAATAATTTATTCCCTACTGATATTTAGTGTGAGACACTTCAAACTACATAATGTTGGCATTTCAACCCCACTCAATGTTAGAATTTAGAATCACAATATGCTTCTTATGGAGATAGAAGGATCTTGTATAGTTGAATCTCTTCTTGATGATCCAAATGATTATTTCTCAATGAACAAGGCAAGATTTGCTAGGTGGAATGTATCTCTTGGAGATACTAGGAATAATGCACAAGGTTCTTTCAAAGATGAAAGAGGCTAATTGCTTTTGTCTATGAAAAGATGAAGGCAACCAAACACACTAATAGCTCTAGGGTATGGAGGAAGATGGATTTTATAATTTTTATTTTGTTTTAGTATAATTATTGTCACAAGAATAAGTGTTTTTTCTCCTATGATGAATGTTAGGTTTATGAGAACATCCATTTCTTAAAAGCTTTCTTTTCTAAGTAGGAAATCCAAAAAAAGAAAAAGAAATAAGAGCTAAATATATATTTAGACTATAATATAATAGAATTTTTTTACCTAATTTACTTTTGTGAGAATTAGCATTGACAGATCCCAACTTGGCCTACACATGGTCATTCTAAAATTTAATTTGGATATAGTTTCTCTTTGCATTGCCCATTCATACTCCTATTATAGATCCTAATTGATTCACATCGCCATCAAATCTTTCTAATGAAGGATCAAATCTTTGTCATCTTCATTTGAAGAGGATATAACATAGCCTCCAAAAAATCTCTTGATTTCTTTTCTAGATTTTTCATTATAGTCTATTTCTCAAGTGGCAAATGAAACTTCTTTCAGTATACTACTATTAAGCCTTCTTTTATTGATGAAACCTATTTGCAATCCTTAGCTAGTCAAGAGGCCAAATATGATCAAATCTGGTTCCATCTTTCTCCCATATTCATAAAAAATCTACCGCTACTTGTGTTTATTCTGTTACACATGTCTTCTTTAATTATCCTATTTCAAAATTCACTAAGAACTAAGCCACACAAATTTTTTAAAATAAAAAACATTCTTGTGCCAAAATGAAGATATGTTACTTGGATGCATCATATAGTAAAAGAATGAGACCCAACTTATGAAGATAAAGATCAACATCCATATCTAGTAACAAAGTTGGAGTTAGTAGAGATAGCACTCAAAATAGTATTTTGAGGAGCATAAGATCCAATAGCCAGTTTGGTGGTGGTAGATGCCTAAGATTTAGTTACTATGAAAGTTCCAAATTCACTAGCATTGGAACTTTAATGTGCCTTCAACATGGATCTCTAGACTAGCTGGAGTGCTTCAAAAATAAAGCTTGATATTTTGTTTATTTGGAAAGAGAATCTTACTGTCGGGGCTCCAATCATCGACTTCAAGAAGCAAACAACTAACAATTTCTCTTAAAAGTTTATTTCATTTATTAAATGATTATGTACAATCCTGTCTCTCAACTAAAATTAAAGAGTTATCTAATGCACTTGTTCTCTTATGAGGGATCATGGAGTATGACCTAAAAAGTTAATGTGAAAATTCTTACATAGTTGAATCCATAAATAAATCATAATCAATAACATGCATTGCTGATTTCTGATAAATTTATTTGAAAATCTATTTGATGCACCATTCTCAATTGATTAGTCTACTACTATTTGTTCAACACCTATTTAAAAGACATTCATAATACCCTAGAGGCTATTGAAAACATTTAGGGAAGCCAAAAATTATAACAAAATTGCAAGATCCACAGGAGCATAAATAATTCACCATGTATCCCAATGGCCATCCATCCTTATGTTGAAGGTGTATTTAAAAAGTTCCATTTTTTAAAGAAAAGCAACAAAAAAGATTTCAAAATCACATAAGTTTTTTGACATGAGGATCAACAATGATGGTGTGGAATGATAACAAGCCGTGATCATATTTTCTTTGACAAAAAAAGATAAAGATCATTGCTAACAATTCCTAGATTTCCATTTGGCACTATAAGTTTCTACCTTGACTCTTTCTGACCTATCAAATGTAGTAGTTTTTAGAAGGTGTCGATGTATGTCACATGAATATTCATGCCACGCATCCATGTTTCTACATTATATTTCGATTCCATGTAATTGTTGGTGAAGACTATGATAAGTCACCACCTAGTATCTTATGTAATTCCATGCGTTTAACTATTGTCTCTTTTGAACACTGGAACAAAGCATATCAAAATTCATATTTGTCAGGGATGGCCACACATACTACCAAATCTCTTGCAAATTATGATTACTAAATGTGGACAACGATTTTTGTGCATCCAATGATAAGTATAATTCTGCTACATCTGTTGTGTATATTATTCATGGGATAAAATTATGGATAATAAGTAGAATACTATTTAGAATTGATTTTTTTACTAAGAATAGTGAAATTTTTGTAATAATTGTTTATTTACTCTTTCTAAAGTCGTGAAAGTTATCAGTAATGGAGAGAGGAAGATTTATACTGAAGTGTCTTCTAGTTTACAATGATTGTTGAATGGACCTTGTTTGACATCAACATAGAGATTAGTATTAATATTGTAGAGTTTATGATTTATTATTATTATATATAACTAGAAATAATATAGTTATTGTATCAATATTTCTTATATGATAGATTGATCTTAATATCTCCTTGTTGCTAGATGTAACAAGATAATGATTACAATTTCAGAAGGAAATGTTGAGCTTTAGAGGAGGACTTCATAATTAAGAGGGAGTACTTATGGAATCCCCTTCATTCTCATACATTCTTGTGATGCTTGTAGTATTTAAAAAATTTAAGTCTTAAATGGAATAAAGTGTTAGTTTCTTATGCCTATTTCTATTCTTGTGTGAATAAATGAGATTGTAAGATCAACTATGATAATTCTTTCACTATGCAATAGTGAATATCATGTTGAGAGAGTCCATGATGTCATCATGTTGAGATATTCTATGATAGAAGTTGGATGTCATGTTCAGATATTCCATTACAATTCACATTGAGAGAGTTCATGAATAATCACTTAGCTGCAAATCTTGCAAATCTTTTCATATTGAGTAATTCTATCAATGAGTAATTGTTCTAGGTTTTCATGTTGAGTGATTCCATGGATATGATTAATTGTTATAGGGTTTTCATGTTGAGTAATTCCATGAATATGAGTAATTTCTACAAGGTTTCATGTTGAGTGGTTCCATGAATATGAATGATTGTTACACGGTTTGATGTTGAATGATTCCATGAATATGATTGATTGTTACAAGTTTTCATGAATCTTATAGGATATATGGGATGAGATTTTATCATTAACATTTTGGTTGTAGTCTTGTGTGATTGTTCAGCTAAATATCTCTCTTCAGCTAAGATGGACTATTGAAGATGGTAGTTGTGATAGAGATCTTTATCTTTGGAAATATCAAAATTATTACCATTATTGTTTCATTTAGCTAAAAAGGACATTTATGTTTAAATTATAATATTAAATGTAATGATATGTGTCATTCAACATGCATTGAGGCATAGAAACTCAAAAAAGAGTTGTTATTGTATTTGTAATAAAGAGTCTCATTTTGGGAATTTGGAGAGACCTTCAGTTGGACTGTGAAGAGTCTCTCCTTAAGTTATTTATATCGCATCAAGTGATAGGCATTGTATACTTGAAATTTTATTATCAATAAAATGATCTTTTGTTGTGTGGCTAGGTTTTTTCCTTCATTCTGGAAGGGTTTTCCTAGGATATCTTCTAGTGTTGATTTTCTTTCTAATGATTTCTTTATTATTGTATTTTATCTAATTTCTGAGCTCAAGTTTTAACACCAACTACTCAACTATGCCATATACCCTACTCTCTAATTGCCACACTCTTGATTGGGTGAAGTACTAATTCCAACTTCATTATTTACTGATTGTATTAACTAGAATAATGTCATCTTTATGACCACACCAGTCAGTCTTTAAGTGAATTAGGATCTTAAACTCCCACTAATCCTATCAACTCTCATGTCAAACCTTGCCCATGTTATTCTTAAGAGAATATATTCTTGACAATGTCATCCATTTACACCTTTTACTGTCACTTCTTGACAATCCCTCTTTTGACTAAACTTATCATTGGAATATTACTACCCAATCTCTATGGTCCTTTAGCCACCAATAGATCATCTCCTATCCATGATACTCTAGAAAAAATCCCACTCTTTCTATGGGCAAAGATTCCTGAACTTATCCTACAACCTCTACAATTAAATACCAATTTGATTTTGTAAATATACAAAGTTTTACCTTTACTTTCTCTATTCTTTGTTACCTTTTACAAATACATCCATCCTTCTCTTTATCAAATCGATCACACTTCCTTGTCTATCTTTATATTGCAATTACAAAGACAAATCATGATTAGTTCTTCCTATTTAGTTTATTTCTACCCTTACATGGTTGCCTATGGACTTAAAGAAGAGTAAGGTTTGTTATTCCCCATCTTGTGTTAGCTTCAATGTCTAAATTAATACAAAGCTATCATATTTTTTTGTTCCTGAAACACTGAATCATGAGTTCACAAATGCACTATATCACTACAAAATAGATGAGACATGCAATGAGTAACTGGGATCTTCTATAGTAGCCTAGGGAACTTTGATATTTGTATCCTAGGGGATAACATTTGAGAAATCAGTGTTCCAAAGACTAAATTAACTATGAAACTAGAAAAGTGTCCTAATCAATTACAAAAAATGAAACTAGAAAAGTGTGATATTAACATCATAGATCAATACTTGAGCATAATCATGGTAGTAAAAAACATATAATAATGTGCATAAACCCTTCTTCCATTGATATTGATAATTCATACACTAACTCCCCCTCATGATCATGCTATCCAAAACTCTTAATGATATGAAAAAATTGTATTTTATTATATCAACTTTTCCTACATCAACTCTTTCACACCCTGTTACATTTGTCATACCCCATCAATGTCTATTTCCTACACATATTGACTTGCCTATACAAAGATTTACACCTGACTCACACTTTGTTTTGCATATTGGGCTCTTTTACTTTGTTTTGCAGAGTAACCAAAAATAGGAACAACTTAACATCAAGACACGAGGAACATACTTACATCCAAATTATCAATATACTATGTGTACTTGTATATGCATCTCCATAACCAATACCAACTGAGCTTCATCTAAAATTATACTAATTTTTCTTAGCAATAACTTATTCCAAACTCAACTTAAGAGATGCCACTTACACACACCAAAAGATCAACAAACATATGAGATAAAAATAATGCCCTAGGTACATAAGAGTAAGTGCTAACAAGTATTAAGGCCATAAATCCAAGCATAAATTGATTATGGCATTCCATTTCAACTATTACACCTGAGTCTAAAGCTCTAAGGTACCGTTACAATTAGTAAACCTACTTCTTATAAATACGCATTTCATATGCCATTTCTAGCTGATGGCAAATGTCTAACCAAATCAGTAGAAAATGCAAATCTATAGCATATTATGAGCAACAATTTCAACATATCTTCACGATTATTTTACCCTTTGACTTGTCATCTTGTGTCTATAAAAGTAAACTAATCTATGGTTGGGATGTTCCATATATTTCATGTCCAAAAAATGTATATTCCAACAAAATAATGTTGTATGAAGCAGCACAATGCATAATGGAGTTGGGCTAGTTTTTTTGTGCAAGCAATGTTTGTTGTGTATTGGCTCTAGTGGACTCAAATTCTACCCTTAGTGGATATATTTTGGCTTTAGAGACACTTGAAAAAAACCTATTCATTGAGTCATATACATCAAATGTGACAACTTTTGGGATGGTATTGGCTACTCAATAAAAGAATGTCACCAAAAATATATGTAAAAGTCCCAAGAGAAAGTATTTTCATAAAGGTTGAGACTCATCTACATTTAAATGATATAACAGTAAGAGGAGGTCCAAAATCCATGTCAACTAGATGATGCATCTAGAAAGAATTGTTCTTCTACTCCAATAATAGCCACAAAAAAAGTTGCTAAAAGTTATAAACATATGAAATATTTACATGGAAAAGTTGTGCTAATTAATGGGACCAAGACTATCATGCATAGAAACACACCAAAAAAAGAAAAAGAAAATCTTTTTACCAGTGGTAGATATGTTACCTATGCACCAACACTAAAATGATGAACCAAGGCATAAAATCCCCTATGCACCAACTCTAAAATGAGTAATTATGTCTTCAATGTGCTCTATTTGCTTCTACAACAACTAATATAAAAATAGTAGTTCCCTTCCTTATAGGTATTGGATAAAAATCAATGGCCACTATATCAAACAATGTGATAAAAACTGATTTTGTGTCATGATTTTTTGCAGCAAGCTATATATTAATTAGTATAGCTAAGAGATCTAGAATAGAAAATGCCTTATCTAAGAGGTATATATATAGTTTAATAAGAAAGACAAAAGGAACAATAACTATTATCATGATGATGTGCCTATATATGATCTGATTAGAGGATCTAGGACTATTACAAAAGAATGCCAATGAATTACATAAATTTAATTTAATGAATTAAATTAACGTAACTGAAAGAAAGAAAATCACAATATTAAAAAAAATGGAATGAGGAAAGAGAGAAAGGGACACAACATATTTGATTTCAAAGTTCGTTTGATATGGACTACGTCTTTGGGTCTTACTCCAACTAGATTGAAAATGTCCTCCTAGAAAATTCTCTCTAAGGTCAGCAATTCTAAATTTTCCAACTATTCAATGATCTCCAAAAAGGCCCCTAAACCTCTTTTTGGTCCAAAAAATTAGCCAAAATAAGGCTATAACAAAATAATATAAAATTAGGGCCTTTAACTAATTACCCTTTGAAAATACCCTTTAGCTAATTTGGAAGATTTTGCTTCATGTTAAATTCAAGGTAAAAATAATAACTATAAACCTTATTTAACATAAGGTTGGTGGGCAGTTAAAAGGATAAGTAGAATCTAGCCTAAATATACCTTTAAGCACACATTTGGTGCACTGGCGATTAAGGTTTTGTATGGGCCACCGGTCGGGGGTTCCAATCCCACTGGCAACCTTTTAAAAGCTAATTTTGGTGAATGCTACCTTATTAACAATATGGACCATATGAATTTTAAAGTGCACCGAATGTGCAATGGCCATCAACAGGGGTTTGGGGCTCGCTGGTCATAGGTTTGACTCCACCGGCCTCCAAAAGTAATATTTTACAAGGTGATGCTTTAAATAATATATTTTATTATTATTATTATTATTTGGCTCCATGCCACCTCAAACTTCAATCGAGCACCATTTTTACATATGAGCTCCTTTTTTGATGAAACAAACATCATTGCAGAGCTGTCAATGAGACTATCAATCTAACATCAACTTTGACCAAATATGGAGAGTTCAAATTTTTTCCTTTTTGATGGCCTCTATACCTAAATTTGACCAATCTTTGATCAGCCATAACTTTTGCATACAAACTCCATTTTTTCTTGTTCAAATTGCATTGGGTCCAAAATTTTGAGCACTTCAATCTAATGCTGATTGTTGGAGTTTTGGAGATACTCCAATTTTTGGTGAAAACATCCCCTGGATTAAGCCTCCCCATTGAGAATATTTTAGACCACCAAAAGTTTGGATTACATAGAAAGTAGGTGAGGGTGTTTTTCCCTCACTTTACCAATCTCCATCCATATTGCCTTTCTTGGATGCATCACCTTCAATCCCACTTGAAGGTATTCAACTGGTCCTCTTTGTGAGGTTCTGACATTTCTGTCAAAGATGACATCTTTTGGCAATTCTAACATGTACTCTGGTGAAAGGTCATCAATGGAAGGAACCTAAATGTCAGTGCCTTCATCAAAGATCATTGGAAGTTTGTACAAATTTAGATTCTCAACATTGACAAATAAGTATATCTGCATGTATGGAGGGAGATTAAGGTAGAAGGCATTGGTACCAATCTTCTCTAAGATTTCAAAAGGACCATACCAGATAGGATTGAGCATCCTTCCTTCACCTTGCATTCTTTCCTTGCTGATGTGTAACCAAACTCGATCACCAACTCAAAATTGATGATTAATGCGATGCTTATCATGGTGAGCCTTGTATTTGGCTTGGATATACTCTAACTATGTTTCTACTACCTAATGGATTGATTGGACCTTCTGGATGAACTTTAAAGCCCTTTCTGCATCATGGCATCCATCGATAACATCTTCCTTCCCAAAAGAAAAATCCATTGGTGTTTTAGGCAAATAACCGAAGCAAGTCTCAAAGGGACCTCTTTGTAGAAGAGTGTGCTTCATGGTTATAAGCATGCTATACATAGTGAAGACTTTCATCCCACAAATTAGGATGCTTGCTGTAGTAATCTTTAAGAAAGTGCACAATTGTCCTATTCACTACCTCTATCTATTTGTCAGTTTGTGGATGGAAGGCTGTACTCTTCTTCAACTTGGTGTGCATGAGTCCACACAAAGATGACCAAAATTCCCCTAAGAATCAAGAATCTTGATCTCATACAATAGAAGTGGGTTACCCAAAATGAACCCATACATTTTGAAATTACAAAAGAGTAGTCAGTTCAGTAGTAACTTTAATTTTATAAGGCATTAAAATACATATTTTTCTGAACCGATCAACTACTACATACAAATAATCATGACCCTTTCTAGACATAGGTAAACCTCCCATAAAGTCCATAGACACACTTTACCATGGATGGGATGGTACAGGTAATGGTGTGTACAAACCCAATTTCCCATTACTTGGTTTGCTGGTTGCACACTTTACACATCCTTTTATATAGTTGGTGATAGTTTCCTACATACAAGGCCACTAACAATATTTCTACAACTGAGCCAATGTTTTACTTAACTCAAAATGTCCTGCAATCAAAGAGGTATGTGCTTCCCAAATTGCATGTGCCTGTTCATCTTTAGGAATGCATAGTTTTTGCAAGTGGTACAACAGATTATCTTGCACATAGTAATCTTTTTCTTTTGCATGTTTACTCTGGATTAAAGTTGCATAGATATCCTTAAAGTTCTCATCATTAGCATATTGTTCTTGAAAACTTTCATGAACCATAGAACTATTTTGAAGGATTATCAAAGCATTTTGAATAGGAGGTCTAGAGAGCATATCTGCTACTTTGTTATGGGAACCCTTCTTATACTTAATTACCAAATGAAACTATTGTAGAAAACCCATCCACGTAAAGTGCCTAGTTTTTTCAACTTAGATTGTGAGTACAAATATTGTAGCGGCTAGTGATAAGTGTGGATTATAGTTTCCCTTCCCATTAAGTAGTGCTTCCATTTTTTAACACTCTAAACTAAAGCATAAAGGTCCTTATCATAAGTAGAATAGTTACTTATTGCTCCTAAAAAAGTTTCAAAGTGGTAGTAGATTGGTTTACCTGATTGCAAGAGTATAGCTCTTATGGTAAACCCGCTTACATCTATCTCAATCTCAAATGGTTGATGTAAATCAAGTAGAGCTAGAACTAGTGCAATGCTCAACTTTTCCTTTAAAGTGTCGAAAGCCTTCTGTTGTGAACCTCCCCACTGAAAAGTTGTCTTCGTACTGGTTAATGCATGCAATGGTGATGCAATGTAAGAGAAGTTTGCAATGAACTTCCTCCAATATTGAACTATACCTAAAAAGCTCTTGACTTCTATAACCATACTTGGCTTAGGCCATTTTACAATACATTCAAACTTCATAGGGTCTACTTTCAGTTGACCATTCCCTATGACATAGCCTAAGTACACTAATGATGTCTTTGCAAATTCACATTTTGAGATCTTTACATAGAGTTTTTCTTTTCTTAGTACATCAAGTACTTTCTTTAGATGAATTACATGATCATCCCAAGACTTACTGAATACAAGAATATCATCTAAATAGACTATGACAAAATCATCAATAAAAGGATGAAAGACATCATTCATGACTTGGATGTATGTAGTTGGTGCATTACAAAGCCTAAATGGCATAACCAACCACCCATAAAGTCCCTGTTTTGTCTTAAAAGCAGTTTTCCAAATATCATTTTCTGCAATTCTTATTTGATGATATCTGCTATGTAAGTCTAGCTTAGTGAAATAAATTGCATGTTTCAACTGATCAAGTAAATTATCAATCCTAGGAAGAGGGTACCTATTCTTTACCATTATCTTGTTCAAAGCCTTGTAGTCAATGCACATTCTCCAAGTCCCATCTTTCTTTGGAACCAACACAATAGGAGAACCACAAGGAGAAGTACTTGTATAGAAACTCCTTTCTCGACGAGCTCCTAAACTTGATTCTTGATTTCTTCATTTTGAAAGATTAATAAATGGTACATGCTGATATTAGGAAGTGGTGCTTCTGACTGCAACTGATCTCATGTTGTATCTCTCTCTTAGGAGGTAATCCTTTCAGTTCCTGAAACAAGTCATCATAAGTGGAAAAAACTTTGACCAATTTAGCCTTATGTTTTGGATCACATCCCTTAAATGCCTTAGATGTTTCATCTTCTTTGCATTTTACAATCATCAACACCAAATTCTTACTAGAGTTTACTAACCTTTTCATTTGACCAGCATTGACTAATGCTAGATTAGTCTTAACCTTATGTGCCCGTACAATATATTCAATATTATCTTTAAAAAGATGATACTTATTTTTCCCCCTATAGAAGATAGCCTCTCAGTCATACAAACAGGGACTCCTAAGTACAAGACCATAAATATCTAAAGGGACTACATCAACTTCTACATTATCTACAAAGTTTTCAGTGATAGCAAATCTTAACTTGCATTATTTAGTTACCTGTAACTGTGCATGATCACAAACCCATCCAAGAGGATATGGTTTTGGATGAGGTGTTGTAGTCAAATTAAGCTTTTTAACAACTTCCTCAAATATCAAATTAACTTGAGAACTCATATCAAATAATGTATCAACTTTAATATGCTTGATAACAACTCGAATGCGAAATAATTCATTCCTTTGTTTATCATTCTTAGGAGAAGATTCTTTACTTGTACTTGCACTTATACTAGAAGAACTTGTAGCTAATGAAAGAGATATACCTTTTCCTTTACCTTGAATCCTAGTAGCAACAATCTTTGTCTCATCTCCAGAGTTGGATCCAAGATCTTTTTGAATTATGGCAAAAATTTTTCGTTTATCTTTGTTTCCACCATATCACTTTGGCCTCTTTTCAGGATGTAGCTACTAGCACTTAGAATCATCATGCCCTTCTTTGTTACAATGTGAGCATGTGGGTTTCTCACCCTCTTTCTTTACTATTGCGATCTTTTTACCCTTTCCTTTGCCTTTGGACTTTTCCTCAGACTCAGATGGGTTTTTATCAGAATTATCAATGAAAGTAGCTTACCTTGTGATTCTAAATGTGTTGCCTAGACACATACTTCATCCAAATTACAAGGATTTAGGACAAGAATAGAATGCCTTAGGTAAGAATGAAGACCACCTATGTACTTGAGTAAAATGTCTTAGGTATACAATGGGACATTTAAAGAAATAGGCTTTTTACAAAATTCATGGGTGTAATCCTAGACAGACAGACCTTTCCCTTGCCTAAAATGTTGCCAGTTCATCATTAACTACTGTATATGGCCTAGTGGGTAGAATTGCTTCTTTAAAGCACTAACAAATTCTATCCAAGATAAATTGAACTTACCATGCTGTGAAGTTTCATGCCGAGTCCTACTCTCCCACTAGGTTAGAGCTACACCACCTAACTAAAGAGTGGTTAACTTAATTCTATCAACAACATCTACAAGGTTTTGAACTCTACAGTAGACTTCTACTTGCTAAATCTAGTCATCTAGTTTTTTGGCATTTAACTCCCCATAATATTTTGGCAAGTGAAACTTTACATCCAACTTGATTTGAGACTTATGTCCACCCTTAAAAATATTAGAAGAATAAAAATGGATAGAAGAAGGAGAAGAGGGGGGAGAAGGAGAAGAGGGAGGTGTATTTGGAGGATCACGATCACCTCCTTTCTTTTTCCCTTTGTCCTTCCCAGCTGCATATCTTTGCATCTTTTCTTCTCTTTCCTATAGCAAAACTTCTACCATTGTTTGCAAATTTTGAAGAGTCTTCTGGATACTCTTATCTTGAAAAACTTGTCCACCAACTTCATCTGCCATTTGTGATGATGGTTTAGTCATTTGTTTTCCAATTATAGGATTGTATTCCTTGAGCTTTCCTTCACCTTTCTCAATCTTGGATCATGTGAGCATTCAAATCTACAATACTAGTCACACAATAGCTCTGATACCAAATTTGATCTAATTAGAGGATCTAGGACTATTACAAAAGAATACTAATGAATTACATAAAGTTAAGTTAATGAATTAAATTAATGTAATTTAAAGAAAGAACATCACAACATTAAAAAAAATGGAATGAGCAAAGAGAGAAAGGGACACAACACATTTGATTTTGGAGTTCGTCTAGTATGGACTATGTCTCTGAGTCTTGCTCCAATAGTGGGACAAATTTGAATAACTCCACAAATTAGGTATAGTGTTACAACATCATTCCCTCATAAGCATAGCAACATTATTTTGGTGTGCAGGATTGAAAAATGTCCTCCTAGAAAATTCTCTCAAAGTTTAGCAATTCTAACTTCTCCAACTATTCAATGATCTCAAAAAAGGCCCCTAACCCCCTTTTTTATACAAAAAATTAGGCAAAATAAGGCTATAATGAAATAATATAAAATTAGGGCCTTTAACTAATTACCCTTCAAAAATACCCTTTAGCCAATTTGGAAGATTTGGCTTCATGCTAAATTTAGGGTAAAAATAATAACTATAAACCTTATTTAACATAAGGTTGATGGGCAGTTAAAAGGTTTAGTAGAATCTGGCCTAAATAAATCTTTAAGAGCACATTTGGCACACTGGCAATTAAGGTTTTGTATGGGCCACTGGTGAGGGGTTCCAATCCTGTCGATGACCTTTTAAAAGTCGATTTCAGCGAATGCAACCTTATTAATAATATGCATTGTATGAATTTTAAAGTGCACTAGTGGTGCAATGGCCATCGGTTGGGGTTTGAGGCCTAATGGTCACAAGCCTCTAAAAGTAATATTTTACAAGGTGGTGCTTTAAATAATATATTTTATTATTTTTATTTTATTTTATTATTTTTTATTTTTTTTGCTCCATGCCACCTTGAACTTCAATTGGGCGGCATTTTTGCATATGAGCTCCTTTTTTTAATGAAACGAATGCCATCGTAGAGCTGTCAATGAGAACGTCGATCTAACATTGACTTTGACCAAATCTGGTGAGTTTGAATTTTTGCCTTTCTGACGGCTTCTGTACCCAAATTTGACCAACCTTTGACTAGCCATAACTTTTGCATACAAACTCTATTTTTGCCTATTCAAATTATGATGGGTCCAAAATTTTGAGGTTTTGAAGATACTTCAATTTTTGGTGAAAATATCCCCCAGATCAATATACCATTAGAAAAACTAACTCATTTTAACATTCAATGAAATCCTTATTGTACCATAATCCATAAAAACCTTAACTATAATCTTATCATTGTTATACCAATACTATTGACATGTCATTCCAATTTTAGTCCTATTAGTTTTCTCATACATTCTAAGTGTTTTTTTGTTTAGACCTCCATTAAGAATAAAAAATGTAGTTAAAAAAAAGGAATCCAATGTGAGCACAAAGGGGAGGGATATTCAAGATTTTAAATTCTTATAAAGAAAACATGATTCTCATAAGTATCCTATACATTCATCCATTGTAAACATATAGATTAAAGCAAACAATTGATTTTATAGAGTTGAGATTGTGTAACTTACATTAAAAAGCTTCCTAGCCCATAAGGTGTCTACCCTTTTGTTAGAAGCAAGGACATGCACTCTCCATTCCCAATTTTATGCTCTAATAAATTTGTAAACCATAGAAGGAAAGATTGAACATACCCTTTTGTTAGAACTAAGGACATGCACTCTCCATTCTCAATTTTATGCCCTAATTAATTTGTAAACCATGGTAGAAAACTTTGAACTAAAAAGTGCATTGACAAATAGTTAGATAATGGATTAGCACATAAAAATATAAATAAATTGATCATTTACAACTACACTTATTAGAAAATATTCAAAAATATCCAATACCAAGCCTTTGAGTCTTGAAATAATTGTTATTGAAACTTTCTCCACTTTTCTCACTAACTTAGTTTCTCTCTGCCTCATCCTTGTCATGTCAAATGTAGTAATTTTTGTTGCTATATGAATACTCTAGAGGAAAATTCTAAATGTAGAGTCATTTCCAGTGGTATTGCATTCTATGTTGTCTAATAGAGGTTGTGATTCATGAATTTTGTGAATTAAAAAAATTGATCGCTTATGTACCCATTCCTACCTACATGCATTTTCTTTTGTCTTACCTTTTCAATTTAAGAAAATTAGAATAATGTTTTTTTAAAATTTAAGATGACTAAGATAAAATTTAATTGAATAAGATGAAATATTTATTTCATCTTAAACTATTTGCCTATTTATTAGCGATTTGGCTAAGGTGGAGCAACAAATATTGTATAATAGTCCATACATAAATGATAATTGGAAGAGCAAAAATTTGTAAACAAAATATGAGAGATAACTATGGGGAAGAATTAATAAAATGAGGAAATAAAATGAGGACATTCTAAATTGTGTAATGATAAAGGAAGGGATTAAGTTGGCATTGGGCCAATACATAAATTTGGAAGATATTTAAATATGATAAGATAAAGAAATTATAAATTAATTTATCGACTATGAATAGAAATAAAGATAAAGAATGAATGTGTTCAAGTAACATCTAAATAACTAGTAAAATTATTAAAATTGCTAGATAATAATGTATCTTATGGTAATTAAAGGAGGATCTATTCCATTGAGCCAACACCTTTGTGATCTTGAATGCACAAATAACATGTTTATATATTCAAGAAAACCCTCATGGCCATATAAATTGAATAAGAGAAAATCAATGTATTTTGAATATTCATTTGAATGGAGCATGATAGAAATTGGAAGACTTGCCAATAGAGATATTAAGTAAATCATAACCATAAAAACCCTTAAAACCTTTATAGGAGGTGGTCACAAAAAGATGTGATAAGGTACAACAATAATATGGTGGTATTTTTCATGGTTAAGAAAAGCCCTTTTTTTTTATTAATGTCTTTCCTTCAACATGTATATTTAGTACATAAATTTTATAATGTTATATGTATGTATATATATATATATATATATATATATATATATATATATATATATATATATATATATATATATGTATGTATGTATGTATGTATGTATGTATGTATGTATGTATGTATGTATGTATGTATGTATGTATGTATGTATGTACGTACGTACGTATGTACGTATGTATAAAAATATGAATAATATTTTATTTTATTTATTTGTAAGTCAAATGAGTATTAAAACATTTTAAGAAGTGTATGCATAGTTAAGAGAGGTGAGTTTTCTTTGTATTATGCTTTACTAGAAAAATTTAGTGATGAACCTATATATGCTTAAGAATGCTTAAATGCAAACTAGAATTTTGACTATGTTGGTGTCTTATAGATCTATTTAGACAAATGACTCTTACAAATGTGCAAAATGAGTTTTTTTGAGTCAAATGGACCTTACTTATCTTGGATGAAACATTAACAAATAAGAATAAGTACAAATTATTAGGTTTTTTGAGGCAAGTAAAATGATAGGCACTCTTACACCAATTTCTTATATAATAGTCCTATTAGCAAATGAATGATTATGTTGAAATAGTTATACATTAAAATACATTTATTACAAATAAAAAATAAGAACTAGTTCTCAATTTTTTAAATTTTTAAATTTTTTTATTCTTATTAAAATATATCTAATGGTGGTTATCAATAATTTTTTTTTTGATGAATAGACCTTTTCTATTAATTTAAAACTTTAGAGATACGTATTCACAAAAAAGGGGCTAGGGGATATAGGATCACTCCATAAGTTCAAATGGCCCATGGTAGGAGATCAACTATTCATAAAAAAAACATATATAAACATAAATAAAAACTTCAGGCTACAAGAATAGTGCCATTCAAAGGAGAGTCTTTGTCATCAAAACCCCATAATTCCTTGGCATCTATGGTTGGCTCAGGTAGAGCCCAACCATCTGCAAGAACAACTTATTTGTCTTTATCTTTATCTTCCTCATCCCTAGGAGGAGAAATGGCAAGACCTAGCTGGGGGAACACCCACTCAGGGTCACAGTGAGTAGCTGGCCAACCCACATTAGTGGCAATAGGGGGAGCCACCGAGGAAGGGCCCAAGCCTACCCTTTAAGGGGGCAAAGCCAAGCAGTGACAACCAATAAAGCCACCACTAGGAAGGCGACAATGAGGCTGTGACCTTGGGGTCTATGAGCAATGAGCAGAATTGGTGTAACCTCTCTGGCAACCATGAGGAGTGCAGTCACTAGATAAAACATCTAGAGGTACTTAGGCAACTATACAAGGGGCATTTCCCCAATGGACAAGTAGCTCCTGTAGGTGAACCACTTCCAGTGTGACCTTGTTAGTTTGTACTTGGATCTACATCATGACATTATTACAAATAGATACTTTAGAGTACATTGGAACATAAATATCAAGAAAGTTGTGAGAGAATAAAGAAACATTGCAATCTTTCCAAATTGTAAATAATATCTCCATTTTGAAAGCATGCTAGATTTGGGCATATCTAAAAGGGAGTTTGGGAGCATCCCCTAGAACCACTAGATGCCAAATGAAGGCCTCAAGATGAAAATGCTTGAAGAAATAAAAAATCTAGAGCCCAATAATTTTGAGCTCTTCTACAAAACCAAAAAATATGTAGAAAGCTTTTAGCTTATCCAAAAAAAGGGCATCTAGGGTTAGGAACCCCTAGATGCCAGAGCTGAGGACCTTAAAGTAAACCCTAAAAAAGGAGACACAAGGTGAAGTGAGTAATCTTAGCTTGGTAAAAAAATTCCAGATAGTGTCAAATCTAAGACTCTAATTCTTGTGTGAAGAATGCAAATGCCAACATTGATTGAGGGTATCAACCATCAGAAAATGGGGCACCAACCATCGATATTGCAACCTAGATTTGTAATTGGTCATTAGAGTGGTAGGGTACCACTTCCAATCTTTCCACCAAGGGTTAGATGAGTGAATTCTAAGCTTGTGTAACAAATTGGGAAGAACTGCAGAAAATAGAAGATCAATTGTCTATCGATCTAGATGGATAAGCCAATACTACACCTATAAGTCCTCTCATGAGCAAAGGCTCATTGTAACCCTAGAGAATAAACCTTTGGGTGTCTTGATACCCCTACAGAATAAATGCAAAGCATTGGATCCTTGAATCTTGGCTAGCACCCCTTGAGTGGCAAACAAGGGCAACCACCAAAGGTTTTCTTGATTCATGGAGAGCCCATCTCTAAATATATTACAAGCCCAATGAAGCTAAGGCTTAATGGCTTCCTAGGACTTCAAAATGCTCTTAGCAATAAAAGTACCTTGCATCTAAACATGTTTAGAAGTCACAAGAAGGGTTTGAAAACCAATCCCTCTCCAGACTAGGTGGTTAATTGGGAAGCTTGAAGAAATGCAATGACATAGTAAAATTTTGCAAGCCTCATCACTAGTGAGAGCCTACATGACCCATTTGACATAGAGGGAAACCCCCTATTTGAGAGTGGAAAGTAAGCCAAGACCACTAGAATCCTTGGGTAAATAATAGAAATCCTAGGCCACTATTTGAAATCCATGATGCAAACCATTAGAGGCCCAGAGGAAATTCCTAAGAAGATGTTCAAGCTTAAGATACAAGGCTTTGAAGGGAGCCCAACAAGAGGAATAATATACATGAGTAGTAGCAAGCACTTTGGAGTATATTTGGAACTTCCCTGCAAGTGAAAGAGGCTTAATAATCCAATACTCTAGCTTCTTCTCAATTCTAGCAAGCACAACATTCCAAAACTCCATAGGAGATGCTTGGAAAGAAAAGGGAATGCCCAAGAATTAAATTTTTTTACCAGGTTGGACCCATTTCCATCCATGCTATTGCAACCAGTGTAGGCCTGAAAGAAAAGATTGTCGGTAGCATAGGGTTTTATGCCATTGAATAACTAACCCTAAAGCAAGAAAAAAGGTATCTAAACATTGCAAGGTATTGGTAATATTCTCCTCATCCTCAATCAAAATGAGGAAAGAATCATTAGCAAAATGGCCATTAACCAGTTGGGTGGTCAACTCTAGTAAGGAAAATCCATGTATCAACCCTTGAGAGATGTCATTGGTTAGCAAGTAATCAAAGCCATTGGTAGCCAAAACATAGAGAGAAGGTGCAAGAGGAAATCCTTGATAGATAGACAAAATATTGGGCCAAAACCTAGAGCTTGAAGTATAGCACAAATAAAGGGCCATTCAATATGATCATATGCTTTGGCAAAGTCAATCTTTAGGAAAAGGGCCTATTGATTGGATTGCCTGGCCCATTCCATTCCTTCCCAAACAACAATAATTTTGTCCAAGACATAATAGGACTTGATGAAGCTAGTTTGTCAAGGTCAAACAATCTGAGGGAGCAAGTGCCAAATTTTAAGAGAAAGGGCTTTGGCAATTATCTTGTATGAGACATTCAGTAAGGTGATGGGCCTCCAATTACAAATCTCTTTAGGGTCTCTAGATTTAGGTATGAATTTAATATTCCATTTATTAATAATTATACCTAACATTTTAGAATTGTAGGCTTCAAGATACACTTGAAGCAAATAAGAGCCAATGTCATCCCAAAATGTCTTGTAGAACTCACAAGGGAAGCCATCACAACCGTGGGCTTTGTCATCAACCATGGATATGAAAACTTCCTTTAAGTCTACAAGAAAAAGCTTTTGTTTACAAAAGACATACTACTATGGAGCAAGTCTATTGGGAGTAACATCAAGGCAAGCTTTCAATGCTTGATCACATGCAATATACAACCTCTGAGCCATAAAAACGTGCTCATAATGGTACAAAAAAGCCTGGAGAATATGAAGCAAGTTAGAGAGAACTTGCTGATCTTCCTAGATGCACTTGATGCCCACAATAGAATGACAAGTCCTCAAAGTATTAAAAAATTCCTTGGAAGCTTGATCATCGACCTCCAACCAATGGAGATGGGCTTTGATTTGAGCTCCCCTAGTAGCATAACTATCAACAACCTGCTTCTAGTGCTAAAGGTTGGCAAGCTGAACCTAGAGATCCATATCATATAGATTCATGGCAAGAGCCTTAGAGGCTATATGCAGATTGAGAGTAGTAGCTTCATAAGACCACTTGTGATACATAGCTAGCTGTCTACTGTAAATGTGAAGAAATCTCATAGTATGAGTGACAACATTATTCCACCATTTAATCCATCCAAGATGATTGTAGGGTCTAGGCTCAAGATTCTAGACACATAGGATGTGAGCAATAGTTGGTAGATGGGACAAAAAAAAGTGTTGAGGTAAAACTAGGTTTTATTCAGGTGAAGTTAAGCTATCTACCAGGTGATGGAAAAAAGGATGAGGGAGTGATCTGACCACATCACATCAGATAGAGGAATGACAAGCAAGGCATGCTTTTGAGAAAAGGAGAAAAAGGACTACATAGAAATCATAGCCCTATTAGGCCTTTTAAAAACTTTGTCAGATCCAGCTCAAAAATTAGACCAAGTGTGCCACATCCCATCAGGGTAGTGACGAGATGCACTAGGATAAAAAAGACCTAATTTGTTCCTCATGTAAAACTAGCCCTCTCATTCACCAGCTACCCATCTAAATGATAGGAGGCCATCATTGTCAGAGGCCAGCTCAACCATATTAAAGTCCCCATAGAAAACCTATGTTGCAAGTGTAAAATGATCTGCCAACCAACACCACAGTTGTGAATACTCAACAACATCATTCAGAGCATAAATGGTAACAATACCAAAAGAATGATTCTAAAAAGACAACAAAATCCAAACCACCTTGTGCAAAGGGCTAGTATCATGTAAAACAATAGAGGAAATTAAAAGAGGGGAGAGAAGAGTAACAACAACACCTCAACTAGCTTCATGCTGAGAAGAAAAAATGACACTATTTAGCCAAATAACATGATAGGCTAAGGTAAGAAGAAAGCCAACAACTTTAACTTCCTAAAGGTAAAGCACATCAAGATCAAATCAACATTTGGTATCATGGACAAAATAATTTCTAGCCAGGTTTTTCAGCCCTTGCACATTCCATGAAATGCAATTCATGGTAACCTAGCTTGCATGTCATCCTCATCCCCAAGAGAGAAGAAAATATAGTGTAAAAAAGGAGGCTCAAAAGAGGGTTTAGCAATAGCCATGATCTTTTGAAGCTTCTTGCCATTGTCAAAAAAATCATCGTAGCCATTCAGGTTACGAGACTGGCATAGCTTTTACTAGGCAATCATCGACACTATTTGTAGCACTTGAGATGAAAGAGGTCATGGATCTAGGATGTAAACAACCATAGTCCCCTTGCCTCTAGGGTTTGAAATGAGAGGTGGAGGGAGGATTGGAACTGGGGCTTCATGGTGAATCTAGCTTGGGCTAGGTTTACCATGGTCTATAGACACATAACTTGCCTTAACCGCAGCTGCACCTTTACCTTTCTTCACTATTGTAGTCCATTCATCTTTCTTGGTAGCCAGAGTGGGCTTAGCCTCTAAAGCAGAGGGATGGTTACGGTCCAACAAGGGACAATCCCTGATCTTATGTTCAACTGACTGGCACCGATAGCAAGTATTTAGAAGGCTAAGGTAAAGCACCTTCTGAGTAAAGGTGGTATCACTGATCTGTATTTCCACTATATCTTTGAGGTCCCTAGATAGGTTGACATCAACACAAACCCTACATTTGGGATGCATGTTGAAAAACTTTTCTCATTCAAGGAAAACAACCTTGCCAATAGTTTGTAGAATAGCAAGTAAAAAAGACCAGCAAGGAATGAGAAGCCCAAGGAACACCACCCAAATGGGTACCTTAAGCTTTTTATCATCACAAACAAAAAAATCTCATGACCAATTTTAAAAAATCAGAAGGGAGGACCTTATAGTCTAGGGGCCTCTTACAAAAACATGTTTGGCTTAGCCAACATCGCTGAAGTGAAAAAGAAAAAAAGCCTTTGGTAAGGCTTTGAACACCTTCAAGTTGAACACCTTGAGGTGTCCAAACCTTGGAAACCCATTCCTGTAGCATGCTTTTAGAACAAGTATGACCCACAAAATACCCAATAAGGGTTTGTTGCTCTAACTAGGCACATCCACTATCAAAGTCCTTAGCATTCAAAATAATATCAAAAGAAGAATTAACTCATGGAACACTTTGGGAACAAATTTGCATGGGCATTTGGTTGGTGGAGCCATTAACTCTAGTAGCAGTAGCAACTCCAGCACCAGCATCAACTGCTGGGCTAGAGAAGGTTAAACTCATTATAAATGGAAATAATCCCATAGTAAATGTGGTATGATGAGTAATAGAAACTAGCAAGGATTTAGATGGAGGCCGTACAAACCCTAGCAGAGCTCATTTCTCTTTGACCAATCGAACCTCAATAATTAATTTTAAAATCACCAAAAACCTAGATTTTTAGCACTAGTCAGGTGTGGATTGATTTCTCACACAATAATCCTATTGGTAAATAAACATTTCAAGTGAAATAGAACTTCTAATTTATATATTAGTCTATAATTAATTTATCAAATATTATTATAAAGGATAATTAATATATTATTCAATCATTTTTGTTTAGGTGACTGATATATTAGTGACTAACTATTTCATCATTTAGTTAATAGCCTATTTACTCATTTCTATTTAGCTGACTAATTATTAGTGAATAATTTCTTAGTCATGTATTTAGATGTTTTTTTTTTAGTTTATTTAGTCACTTTCATTTGGTTGATCTTGTGATTTTACCTAATGACTAAATTAGTCACCTATTTAGTCACTTATAGTTGTAAACTACAAGAAAATAGTAGAATATGATCAATTTTAGTCATGTGACTAAATTTTTTAGTGGCGTGACATGCAAACTATTGTGAAGATAGCTTGAAATATTTGTGATCCTTATGTGATATGAGATCTAATGTATGATCAAAGAAAAATGCAGGTTTCATCAATGATAAAGTATTGTATGTATGCTTATACTTGTGAAGAACTTTATTGATTATTGCATGTTAGGATAGTGGGCTCTTCTTGCATACATTGTATTTGATCTACCAACTCCTAATAGGATTAAAGAAAGTCCTAATATGGTTGAGGTTTCTAATAAGGCCTAGTCCTCTAACAAGGACTCGAGACACTATATGTACTTCATAGACTCCTAACAGGGTCAATATCCTTAACATGATTCTTTTCTTTAGTGGATCATCTAGTGGATATCATCCCCACATGGGTTTTCCCTTGGCCAAGGTTTCCCTAATTAATAGATAATGGTGTTATGAGTTCTCTTTGTGTATGGTTATATTTACTATTCAAAATTTTTGCTTTACTTTCATATGCAAGTTTTAAAGTAATTAACAATATTCAATTATAGACAAAAGTTTGTAGAATACCAATTCACTGCCCCCTCTTAGTATTATCTATTTTTAACAATTGGTATTAGAGCACATTTACTTTGAAGAGGATTAAAAGTTTGAGTAAGATCTCTATAGATATGGAATAGTTAAAGAGGAATCTTGAAGAAGCTCTTGAACATATTACCCTTCTTATGGAAGAAAGAGATAACCTCAAAGATAGTTATGAAGATGCAAAAGTTTACATTAGAAAACTAAAAGACATGATTGATAATCTAAAATCTACTAAGGAGTCAAATGTGTAGATGAGACAATGATGAAGTAGGAAATCTCAAGAAATAAAATGAGATCTTGAAACATGATTTGAAAATTGTGGAACTTAAGTTGAGTCTTAAGAAAGATGGTAGTAAGAGTGAACCTAATCAGAAGTTTGAGAATACAGACCTTAGATCCCAATTGAGTCAAGTAACATCTAAATTAGATTCTATTAAGATTGAACATGCATAATTAGAAAAGTAAAATACCATTGTGAAAGGATAATTGGCACAAGATAAATAATAGTTGGAGAAAATTTATTCCAGTAGTGAGAAAATTGATGAACATATATTTAACTAGAGACCTTCTTATGATAAGACAGGCCTTGGTTACCTTATTGGAGAGAAATTTGCCAAGAAAGTTGAAATTAGAAAAGAAGAAAATCCAGTTGTTGAATCCCCTTAAAGAGTCAGATCTGAGTAAGATTGAATCAAGCATTACTACTGAAGTTACTAAAGAGATTGAACTAGTTGATCTATCTATCAAACATGACAACCCAAATAAAATAGAGCAAGTTGATAAACCTAAGAAAGATGAACCACCCAAGAAAGTTAGACATGAATTCAAAGGTAGATTTTTCATATACAATGAAGTTGGCCATATGAAAAGAGATTGCATAGGTAAGTCTTTAAAATCTATTACTAATTGCTATTAGTATAATTGTCATGGTTATGGCCATAAAGTAGTAGATTGTAAGAAACCTTTGTTTGATAGTAATAATGAAAATAGTAGAATGTTTAGGAATAGTAACCATACAAGTAATGAGAGAGGAAGATCAAAAAGTATTTCTAATGATAGAGGAAGATCTAATGGAGAAAGGAAATAGTTTGTATGTTATAAGTGTAACAATCTTGGGCACATTGGAAGGAATTGCAAAGCACCTGATAGTCAGAATGAAACCAATCAAAGGAGGAACACACCTATATATCAGTTATTCAATAACTTTGGACACACACTGCGATATTTTAGAATGGATAGAAGAAACTTCAACATAATTCCTAATCACAGAAGAAAAAATAACATAAATGATAGAAGGAATGATAACAACAATAAAAACAATCAAAAGGAAGAAGTCAAGGAACATGTTGATGAATTCAAAGAAGAATTTGTGAAAGGTAAGGATCCAGAAAGTTCTTATATAGTTTTGGAATATATTGATGTATGTGATGAGAGTTTGAAGTTAGAAGTCATTTGTGACTCATCCTATCTGAATGAAACAATTTCAAAAGATAAAGAGCATCAATTAATTAGAACTGATGTTAGGGAGTGAATTAGAAGTTGCACAGTTAACATAAGGTAGATGATATAGAGAGAAAGATATGGTCGAGTGTGTAAGCTTAGAGATGACCATAGTAAGCTGTAAGATAGAAAATTTTTTTTACTGGTAATTAGTGACAATTTTTGAATTTATGGTAGATACACATTTAATGCAAAGTCCATTTTGAAGTAATTTAAAGATTGTGAACAATATTGTATGTACCATTTGTTCATGAGAAGAGTTTAAAACAAT
The DNA here is from genome assembly GCA_028749045.1 of Cupressus sempervirens. Lineage (NCBI taxonomy): Eukaryota > Viridiplantae > Streptophyta > Pinopsida > Cupressales > Cupressaceae > Cupressus > Cupressus sempervirens. The sequence continues at coordinate 656,997,449 of CM053788.1, forward strand.
TAAAGAAATAACTTGACAACAAATTGAAGTCTGTAAAGGAGACTTTGAACCACAAAGTTGTAGAAGCTCTAAATGTGACATTTTAAGGTATTTTATGGAGCTTGAATTGAGTTTTTAGTGTATACAATTGAAAGAATTATGGCTTTTCAAATGATATATGATTTTAGTGAAAGATCAAGGTATAAGTTCAAGAAACACCCATTTTTTTCTTTAGTAGATGATATGTTAGGTGCATTTTTGCAAATCTTGCAAAATGTGCTTCATGTAGAAGATATTAGGTGTTATATTCATTGTGAAATTGAAAGTATTGGAGATAAGGATATAGATAAGGACTTAGGAGTCATGTGTAACATTAAACTAACCTTGAAATCTGAGTACACACATCTGAATGAGTTAAACCTAGTAAAGTATATGTTTTACACAAAGTTTGACAATCATGGCTGGACCAGAATCATTCTAAGAAGAGTTCATGATGAGATGTTTTGGATAGGCAACATACCGATAGCAATTGATAATAACCTAATTCACAAGGTCATAGGTTTCAGCAATGAAGGATGCAACCCAGTGAAAGATAGAACCATGAGAAAGATAGTTGAGACAAACTTTTACACCAAGTTTGATGGAAGAAATATGAAAGTTGACATGATTCAAGACTAAGTAGTTAAAGTATTAAGTAAGATTTTAGGATACAAGCTTAACCATAGTTCAAGGGTTAACTCAGTACCAACTATATTCTTTCATATAGCCTATATAATGGTAGTTGAGAGAAGAAAATTGAACCTATTGGAGATAGTTAGGACTCAATTATTAGACAACATTACAAAATTGAAGACTAAGGATACAATCTTTAGATTTGAGTCTCTATTGACACATTTATTCTTCTTTGCACCAAGAAGTTCCTAGGAATAACAAATTAGGAAAGAAATGAGTGTGCAATGAAGTTGTAACACAATGCTATATGGAAAAGTTGGAAAATGTTAGCAATAGTGAGCAGGTTGATGAATAGTTTTTAGATTGAGATGAAATAGGGGTACAAATACCTCCCTCCATGGTGGAGAAATACAAAGATGATTTATGATTCAAAATGGAAACTAACAATACATGCATGGAAGTAGTTGAACCAAGGGTAACATTCATTGAGCCCATGGGATATGAGATGAGTGCAGAACTCATTAAAGGGTATGAGAAAACATACTCTAGTTAGAAAAGGCAATTGAGTTCCCTAAATGGGGTACCTATGAGGAGAATGTAAGGTAAGTTCACTCTAAACTTCATAGCAAAGACATTAAGAAGAAAGTGGAGAAGCAGATAGATTCCATCTTCAAGGAATCTAGTATGACTCAAGAGGATTTTGATGAAATAAAAGGTATTCCACTAGAAATGAAGAACAACAGACATAATGAGGTGATAGAAACAAAACTAATTGCTATTGCAACACCTTCTAAGGGTGTAAAAATAATAAAACCAAGTGCACAAACACCTGTACCCTATGTAATAGTTATGTAAGTGCAACCAATTAGAGTTCATTGTGATCAACCTAGGAGATAATTAGAGGATGATTCATCTATTGTGTAGAGGAAGTCTAAAAGATTACTAAAGGTAAAGAAAGAACCTTTACCATCTATGAAGAAAAGAGTCAACAAAACTTCTAGTGGACCTAGAAGAAGGAGGAAGACCTTACAAGTTAGTGATTTAGAGGAATCAAAAGATGAAATTGAGGACAAACCAATGGAGCAAGAATCAAAAGAGGGAAGAAATCCAACATAAAAGAAGGCATGGAAGCCAAATAAATGATGATAATTTTGTACAGTTGAATAAATTCTATAGCTTGTATAATAATATGGATAGAAGTCAACTAGAGAATGCCATAGTAAGAAACATGATCTTGAGGAACATAAGTTTTGATAATGTTCATAACAAGATCCCAGAATACATATATAATAGGTTATTAAATAGGAAGAAAAGAGTGATAGAATAAGACACAAAGTTAAGAGAAAGCATGCTAAATAAACTATGTGAAGTTAACTCTAAGGAAGACATGGACATAATTTTGAAGGGTATTGAGCCCTTGTTGAGGAACCAAAGAAGAGAAATTATTCTAATGGGAGGAAATTATGAAGAAGTTAAGAAGGAGACCAAGGAAGCCATAGTAAAACAAATGACTTCTATACCAAAAGTAAGTGCACAATCAAAACTAGTGAGCCCAGTATATGTACAAGTAAGTACACCATCCAATGATGAGGAAGATGTTGAGGAGACACAACAAGAACCATAACCTCCTCACATAGTTATGGGTACTAAATCCATGCAAGTAGATAGTACACACTATTGGAAATATGGCCAAATAGATGTCTTGATGATTGTCATCTATGGAAACATACATCCAATATTTCATTTATGCATTTAGAGTTAGAAAATTGTCTAAGTGTTAGAAAATTTACAACAACACAATGAAAAGATCTTTAGTGTGTGAATGATTCATTAAGAGTTAGCTCATGCATTGTTGAGGAAAACTTCATGATAGTATCATGATGATGTGTGTACAGATAGTATGGTGTGAGTTATGAATGAAATACTAGTGTAGATATTAATTAGTATAGAACAAAGCATTGTAGAGAATTAGATTGTATGGCTTTTAGAATTATTTGGTTTACAAAATAATTACTAAGTTATGATGAGCCAACTATGTGGATATTATTGCATAAGATATTTTATATTATGTTAAGCATGTGAACACATGAAGGTTGATTGAGGAGATTTTTTTAACTATGCAAGGTATAAGTAAAGATCTTAGCTTGCCCAGATAAGTGTTCTATCTATGATAGAATAACAAGTGTTATGTGATGCAAACTATTGTGCATAGATATTGAAATATTTGTGATCCTTATGTGATGCTAATTCTAATGTATAACTAAAAAAAGTGCGAGTTACAATAGTAAACAAGTATTGTATGTATATCTATTCTTGTGAAGTATTGAATTGTATAATTGCATGTTAGGTTAGTGGGCTCTTCTTGCATACATTGTATTTGTTCTACCAACTCCTAACAGGGTTGAAGAAACTCCCAATAGGGTTGAGGCTTCTAACAAGGCCTAGTCTCCTAATAGGGACTCAAGACACTATATGTACTTCATAGACTCCTAAATGGGTCAATATTCATAATAGGATCCTATTGTTTATTTAATCATCTAGTGGGTATCATCCCCACCATGGTTTTCCCTTGGCCAAGGTTTCCCTAGTCAACAAATAATGGTGTTATGAGTTATATATGTGTATGGTTATATTTATCGTTCAATATTTTTGGTTTACTTTCATTTGCAAGTTGTAAAGTAATTAACAATATTCAGTTATGGGAAAAAGTTTGTAGAATATTGATTCAACCCCCTTAGTATTATCTATTTCAAAAAATTGGTATTAGAACCCACTTACTTTGAAGAGGCTTAAAAAATTAATTTAGATCCTAGTGAATATGGAATAGTTGAAGAAAAACCTAGAAGAAGCTCTTGAGAAGATTGACCTTCTTACTAAAGAAAGAGATAACCTAAAAGATAGATATGAAGATGTAAAAGTGTTCATTGGTAAACTAAAAGACAAGATTGATGATTTAGAATCTAGCAAGGAATCAATTATATAGATTTGTGACAATGATGAAGTAGGAGATATTCAAAAAGTAAATGAGATGTTGAAACATGAATTGAAAATCATTGAGCTTAAGTTGAGGCTTAAGAAAATAAGCAGCAAGAATGAACTAGAACAAAAATTTGAGAACATAGATCTTAGATCCTAGTTAAGTCAAGTTACATATGAACTAGATGCTATCAAGGTTGAACATGCCGAGTTAGAAAAGTACAACATTATTGTGAAAGGAGAATTGACACAAGCTAAGAAACATTTAGAAAAACTTTATTCTAGTAGTGAAAAGATAGATCAAAAGATATTTCATCAGAGACCTTCTTATGACAAGATAGGACTTGGATATTTGATTGGAGAGAAATCAGCCAAGAAAGTTAAAATTACAAGAGAACTAGATTCAATTATTAAATCCCCTAAAGAATATAATTTGAGTAAGTTTGAATCAAGTACATCTAATGAAGTATCAAAGGAAGTTGAGTTAATTTATTTTTCAGCTAAACCTAATGAGCTTAAGAAAACAAAGCAAGTTGATAAAACTAAGAAAGATGAACCACCCAAGGAAGTAAGACTTGAGTTTAGAGGTAGACACTTCATATGTAATGAGGTTGGAAAAATGAAAAGAGATTACACAAGTAAGTCTTTTAAACCCATCACTAATTTCTATTGTTATAATTGTCATGGTTATGGATATAAGGTAGTAGAATGTAAGAAACCTAAGTTTGATGGTAATAATAAAAATAGTAGATTGTCTAGGAACACTAACACTACAAGTAATGAAAGAGGAAGATCACATAATAGATCTAATGATGGAGACAAATATAATGAAGAGAAGAACTAGTTCATGTGTTACAAGTGTAACAATCCTAGACACATTGCAAGGAATTGTAGAGAACTTGAGAATTAGAATGGAACTAATTAGAGAAGAAATGCACTTGTATGTTAGTTATGTAATAACTTCAGACACATAGTGAGACATTGCAGAATGGATAGAAGAAACTTTAATAGGAATCCAAATAAAATAAGGAACAACAACAAAAATGATAGAAGGAATGATAATGGTAGTGATAACAGTCAAAAGGAAGCAATTAAGGAACATGTTGATGAAATCAAGGAAGCATTTGTGACAACTAAAGATCTAAACAACTCTTATATAGTTTTAGAGGAACAATTTTTCAATGTACCTGATAAGACATTGAAGTCATAGATTAATTGTGACTCATCCTGGAATTAAGCAATTTTAGCTATGGTAGTGATTCAACTGGCCTGAACTGATGTTAGAGAGAGGTGGAAGTTGAACAATTAATAAGAGGTTAAGGACATAGAGAGAAGGCTATGGTCAAGTGCACAATTCTTGATATGATCACAATGAGAAAGAATTGAGAAATCAAACTTATTGGTAAATAGAGATAGTATTTGAATCTATGGTAGATACACATTTAATGTGTAGTACGATTTGGAATAATTTAAGGATCACAAGAAAGATTGTATGTACCATTTGTTCACATAAAGTGTCTTGAGCGAATTGAAGAGTGATTTGAAAATGAATTGAAGTGAAAAGTGAAGATTGTAAAGTGAAAATTTGTAGAAGCTTTAAATTGAATTTTAAAGGTATTTTACAATGTTTGAATTTAGTATTTCAGTGCTTACAATCACAATTTCAATTGGTATCAAAATGAAGTATTGGCAACAACTCCCATTGTTGTTGCAAGACCTTCATATAGAGTGATAGTAGTACAACCTTGTGTGGATGCCCCTATTGTGCCTTATGCAAAAATTTCACAAGTACAACCAATTAGAACAAGGGATGAACAACCTAGGAGGTAGACATAGGTGGAAGCACCTATTGCACAAAGAAAGTTAGAGAGATTGATAAAGGTAAATAAAGAACCTTCACCATCAACCAAGAAAAGGGTCAAGCACACCACTAGTGGACTAGGAAAATGAAGAAAGACATTGCAATTAAGCAGTTCAGAGAGTTTTGAGGATGAAGTTGAAGATAAACCTATTGAACAAAATGTGCAAGAAGCTAGAACAATAGCTGGAAAAATGAGCTTGGAAACCCTAGGTAGAGAATCTAAACATGCAAAAAATTAATGATGATAACTTTTTATAGTTAAATAAGTATTACAATATGTATAGTAGTATGGATAGAAGATAGCTAGAGAATTCTATTATAAGGAATATGATTTTGAGAAATAAGAAGTTTGAAAACATATAAAATAAGATACTTGATGGCCTATACAATAGGTTAATTAACAGGAAGAAGAGAGTGTTAGAAGATGATCTAAGTATGAGGAAAAATCAAGAAATAAACTATGTGATGTTGACTCCAAGGAGGACTTAGATGAAATTTTGAAGGGTATTGAGCCCTTGTCAAGGAACAAAAGAAGAGAAATTCTTCTGATGGGAGGAAACTATAAGGATGTAAGGAAAGAAACTAAGGATGAAATTGTAAAATATATGACTAAATTACCTAAGGAGAGTGTACCATCTAAGACTAATAGCCCAGTATATGCTCAAGTACATACACCTTCCAAGGAAGACGAAGAAGTAGATGAAACACAACAAGCACCCTAACCACCTCACATTATCATGGATACTGAATCCATGCAAGTGGATAGCATGTGCATAACTATGGACACAAAGGAGAATCCTTTTGCAACATTTGGCCAATCCATTGTTGGCAATATCATTGCATACACTAGCTTTGATGATAATGAGGAAGAAGTAAAGAAGAAAGAGAAAGAAGAAAAGAAAAGGAAAGTAGAAGATGAAAAGAAAAAGGGAGAAGAAGAAAGGAGGAAAAGACAAGAGGAAGCAAAAAAAGAGAGAGAAGAAGACAAAAGGAGTAAGGAAGAAGAAGTAGATGCAAGAAAAGAAGTTGGAGATAAGAAGAAGGCCGAGAAAGAGAAGAAGAGTGCAGAATTGAAAGTAGTTCCTCTCTTTCCTACAATAGCTCTAGTGACAACAATAACAACATCAAAAAAAATAGTAGTACCATCTAATGATGATGATCAGAAGGGTTTGATGAGCACCTTAACTAAGCTATTTGAAAAAAAAAATTCTATGAAGTCTTTGGAGAAGACTCTAGCTGAAGTCTTGGAATGTATGCAAAAGACAATTACCACAACTGTAGTCAATCCAAACTTGCAAGAAAAGGCCAAAGAGTTGGTGAGAACCTTTGATGGGGAATTCAAAGCTCTAGTAGAAGTAGCTTTAGTACAAACACATGCAAAGCATGATACATCACTATTTCATCTAGTATGCGCAAATGTCAAAAATGATATGATAACCTTAGATGTTTGCATCAAAAATTTGAGGGGAAGCATAGATAAACATAATAAGTTACATGGACAATGCATAATACCATATAGTTACCTATTAGATTTTTATAACAAGATCGAAGGAAAGATGAGTGAGCTTCATATACTCACTACTAGACTACAACAACTAGAGGCCAGAATTGAAGATTTCAAAGTTTAGATAGAAAAGATCCACAATGCTAAAAAAAAAATTGAGTTTGACAAGGAGGAGGTATTAAGGAGGTTCTCTATTCTCAGAGAACACTTATCATTCAAAGTTTTTTTTTGCAAAGGTAGATGGAGGAGTGTCTTGCACCTAAGAAATCCTATGATAAGTTTACTTATACTAACTTGAGTGTAGTTGAAGTGGCATCTTATACACATTGTTCACTCATCAATATATCTCATATAGTTAAAGTGAACTAGAAGAAGGCCTTTGTGTTGGAATGTTCAAAATGGGAAGAGTACTTCTAAGAGGAGGGGTGAATCAGAAGCACCACACTTTTAACCTTTGCTAATCATTTAAATCAAATAACTAAAAATAAGATGCATGCATGTAAACATAAAGAAAACACATGCACATAACACACATAACACTAGATTTGGTAACCCAAAAACCCTCTAGGAATAAGAAGGTAATACTAGGGTGGGGACGATACCCACAAAAATCACTGCAGCAATAAATGTTTGACAAATTCTTATGATTTGCCTTGTGAAAGGCCTACCCTATTAAAGGCTTTACATTGTGTCAATAGTGACCTAGTTAGAGGATTTACAAACACTTTACATGAAGTGTTACCTTGTTAAAGGATTTAATCACTTCTTCAAAGGATCTACAAAGTAGCTATTAAGCTAACCTATCAAAATAGGATTTTCACTTATCCAATATAATGGTTAGAAAGTATTGGAAACCTTTCACCTAATTATTCACAATCTTTAATTGCTGATTTTAGGCACTTGATCTGCTCCTTCTAATCTTGATCCTCTGAGATCTAATATCTGATCATGTCCCTTGTCCCTTGTACTATTCTGATCAACTAGATATGTAATTGCTGCTATGTTCCTCTAAGTCTTTCTCACTTCACTCTAAATTCCACTATAGTTTACCCATACACTATTCCTACTACTCACACACAATGGGATTCTTATCCTCATTTTAAAAATTGTGAAGACTTAGGGTTAGGTATGGATCTATGATCCATATGAAATCTTAAGTAGCTACTCCTTCCTTGCATTTTTCTCATTGGTTGCATGCCTCTTCCATTTTTTTGATTAGTTGCATGCTGATGGCATAGGAAATGCAAAATATTTGATCTTATCCTTGTTCACCTTCGAAATCCTTCTATATCAGCTCCAAAAATGGTTTACATCTGAATTTGTGAGGGCAAAAACTCATATGCTGACTTTATGTTACTCAACACATACTAAACTACTGGTGCTTGACACATGTTTGATTCTAGATTGCTCGACACCTATTACATTCTATCTTGCTCAACACATGTATAGTTTTGACTTGCTCAACATCAACTATGACTCAACAGCTACATATCACTTGGCACTTTTATAATACTCGACACTTATATAATGCTAAGCACCTAATGTCACTTGGCACTTATTAGGAATCTGACCTAACATCGAATGTGGCTCGGCATACATAGTGTACTTGACTTCAATATAAAAAGTGGTTAAGTGTGTTGACACTGAAATGTCAAAACTATTCTAAGACCAACAATCTCCCCCTTTGACATGAGTGTCAAAAACACTGAACTAGACATTTTTTCATCTATCCTTATGAGTACCTTATTTACAAAATTTCAAAATTTATTCAAAATACCTTGTTACTCCCCTGAGCTCATTTGGCCTTGACATTCTTTGCAATCAAAATTCTGTGTGCCTGATACTCTTTGTCTTTTTCCTTGTTCCTATATTATGTACCTATGATCTGTATCTTCCATATGGTTGCCAAAATGTTTGTATCTCCCCCTTTTTTCTATCAAAAATTTATAGTATTCTCCCCCTTAGTTATATCAAAATATTATATCTCCCTTATATCTCCCCTAAAACATATATCTCCCCCTTTTTGACACTAATGTCAAAGGGTTCTAAGGAGTAATGCCATACTTAGCCAAGAAATTACTATTTACCTCCATATTTGTTTTCAGAGCTACATCCCAATTCTCCAAAGCAATGTTAAGTGACTTGTGCTAGATGGCAATCTCTACAACAAGGTGTACAAGTTCATCAAATGTAGAAAGATTTGGATCTTTCTTTAAAACTATTTATACATATACTTTCTCCTTGTGGAGGACTTCCAAATGTGGGGTGATAGAGGATTGAATTTGCATCAATTTAGACTTTATATTGGCTTCCTCTACTATAAGTACATCTATCTCCCTTTAAGTGTGAAGCGATTGTGAAAAATGCTTCTCACTTTGAGCTAGATCCTTCTGTAGTTGCATGCTAGAAATTTTCAAATTTCTTTCCAAGCTCATTATTCTATGACTTTTTTCATGTGTGATGTTGGAAAAATATCACATTTTTTTTTACAATGAGAAAATATTGTCAAGTACAACTTTGACCTTGTCTATTATCCTGCCCAACTCAACCTATTCAAGTGCTATACCACTTGATATATTTTCATTTAATTTCCCTTGAAATTTTCTTTCTAACCATTCCATGAGTTTAGCATTAGTATCCTGGTCTTCATTGGTCACTTGGTCAACTATATTTGATAGTTGCTCTATTATTGGCTTTGCTTCATTTGGTGACTACAAGATGAAGGAATCCATAAATATGTCCTTAATCTCATGTAGTGCTTGCTTGTGTTTGAACTTTTTCTTGAGTATTTCCTACCTCATCCTTTTGTCTAATGCATTTTTCATTTCATTTATTTATGCCATTGTGGTGGTCTTGGAGTCATAGGAAGGTATTTCTATGTCTTCATCTAATTCAGGGTCCCCATAGTGAAGTACCTTGGTCACTCTACTTGAGCTTGAGCCTACAATTGAAATTTGCAAAGGTGTGACTTCAATGCTCAGCTTATGAAGGGTCTTTGTAGGAGTTCTAGTTTTTGGTAGTTCTACCAATGTTTGAATGGTGGCCTACTCCTTTTCTTTTGAGGTATCCTCCTTCTCATCTGACTTTCCTTCCACTGCACTCAGCTTTTGCAATGTATCTCCTGCTGCTGGAGGTGGTGGAAGCATCAAAATTTTAGTGCTAGTAGCTTTATAGGTGAAAGGTGGTTCCTTTGGTTTCACCTTTTCTCTTTGTGGTTCTGCTATTGCCTTTTGTAATTCATCAACACTCACCAATATAGGGCTTGTGCATAACTATGCCTATAGAGTGGATTAGTGAAGGATCTTGGAGAGATCCTCTATGGTTAGGGGATTGGTGTTTTGAGATGAATTATCAGGAACATCCTTAATGATTATTGTATCTATAGGTGTAATGGTTGTATGAGGAGGGCTAGGAGGTGGCATTTGTGTGTCTTGCACACTCTATTCCTCTTCTTGCTAATATTTAGTGATTGCCATAGTTTCTTCTTTTTGTGTTTCTTCCTCCTCACCTTTTTCTTTATCCTCCTCATCTATCTTATTTTCCTCTTCTTTCTTCTTTTCTTCTTCAACTCTTGCTATTCCTTCCTTCTCTTCCTCTCCTTTCTTCTCCTCTACTTTCCTTTCCTCTATCTTTTCTTTGGCTCTAGTTTCTACCTTATTTTCTTCCTCTACCTTGTTGAAATATCTTAATGGAAAGAATGCTTCTGAGAGGGGGGGTGAATCAGAAGTACTAGCTTTTAACCTATTTTTCTAAAATTCATAATAACATAATATTATAATGTACATGGATGCATATAAATATTAAGCAATTATGAAAAACACATGTGCATCACCACATAACACTAGAAATTTTGGTAAACCAGAAACCCTCCAGGAATAAGAAGGTAAAATTGGGGTAGGGATGATACCCACAAAAATTACTGCAGCAATAATGTTTAATCACTTCTGATGGTCTACCTTGTTAAAGGCCTGCCCTGTTAAAGGCTACAACACATTTTTAAATGTGACCTTGTTAGAGGATTTACAAACACTTTACATGTAGTGTTACCCTGTTAAAGGATTTAATCACCTATTTAAAGGATCTACAAAATAGCTATTAAGCTAACCTATCACCATAGGATTTCCTTTCTAATACAATTGCTAGAGAGTATTAGGTATAATAAACTTGAAAGCTTACAATCCTTTAATTTTTGAATACAGGCACTTGATCTGCTTTTTTTGATCTTGATCCTTTGAGATTTGATACTCTTCACTCTAAAATAGTTTTCTTTACACACCCTCATCTTTTTCACATATACAATGAGATTTAGTCTTCCTTATAAAGACATTTGAAGACTTAGGGTTAGATGTGGATCTACGATCCATATTGAATCTCTATTTCTCGCTCATTCCTTACACTTGCATTATTGGTTGCATGCCTTCTCCATTTTTCTTATTGGTTGCATGTAGATTGCATAGGAAATACAAAAGATTTGATCTTAACATTTTAATTCTTTGAGATTCATCATATATTGGCCATGAAAATGGTTTACATATGAATTAGTAAAGTTAAAAACTCATATGTACATTCTGTGTTACTTGACACTTACTGATTCCTGATGCTCGACACTTACAAAAAACTAGCTTACTTGAGTCTTGTTGCATTTTTGTATTGCTCGGCATCATTTGTGACTCGGCACTCAAATATCACTCGGCACCTATATCATGCTCAGCACCCAAAGTCATTTGGCACTTGATCTTCACTCGACACCTGATCCTCACTCGACACCTAAAGGCTACTCGGCACCTGAAGATCACTCGACACCTATAGGATTTCTTGACTCGGCTTATGTTGTGGCTCGACATACATAGTGTGCTCAGCTTCAATGTAGAAAATGGTTAAGTGTGTTGGCACTCAAATGTCAAAACCATTTTGAGACTAAAAATCTCCCCCTTTGACATGAGTGAAAAAAATGATTAACTGATCTTATGAGTAATTCAGGTTTTAAAAACCTTGATCAAAATTATTGTAACTCCCCCTGAGTTGATTGTGCCATTATCTGTGCTATCTTGGTAACCAAAATTTTATGCTGTATATCATGCTCCCCTTTTATCTTGTCTCCCCCTTTTTAACTTGTGTAATTCCCTCATTCATCTTGTCTTCGCCATTCATCTTGTCTCCCCCTTATTGACACTTATGTCAAAAGATTTTAAGGGTTAAGACCATATTTTGCCAAAAATGTGTTGTTTACCTCCATAATCATCCTGAGAGCTACATACCAATTATGCAAAGCAATTTCTAATGACTTGTGCTGGATGGCAATCTTTGTAGCAAGGTGAATAAGTCCTTCTGAAGTAGAAAGATTTGGATCTTTCTTGAGAACAGTTTCAACATAGACCTATTCTTTATGGAGTACTTCTAAATGTGGGGTAATGGAGGATTGGAGTTGTATCAATTTTTCCTTAATGGTGGCCTCTTCTACTATTAATATAGCTATTTCTTTTTGAGTGTGAATCATTTGAAAAAAATGCTTCTCACTTTGAGCTGGATCTTTGGGTAGCTACATGCTTGATATATTCAAATTCCTCTCCAAGCTCATTATCTTTTGGCTAGTTTCTTGTGTGAAGTATGAAAAGTCACACAACTTTGTGTACAATGAGAATATATTCTCAAGTAATTTTTCTATTACCTTTGCCAATTCAATCTATGAAAGTTCTATTTCACTAGATATTTTCTCATTAACTTTCCGTTGAAATTTTCTTTTAGACCATTCCATAAGTTTTGCATTTGTCTCTTGGTTTGCATTTGTCACCTGGTTAACAATATCTAATAATTTCTCCATGATATGCTTTGACTCATTTGGTGACTGAATACTCAAGGCATCCATAAAGATGTCTTTGATCTCATGCAATGTTTGCTTTTTTTAATACTCCTTCTTGAGTATCTCTTGCCTCTTTCTTCTATTCAAGGCTTCCTACACCTCATTGATTTGATCAATGCTTATTATTTTTGAGTCATAACTTGGTATGACTATCTCCTCATCTAGTTTAGGGTCTCCATAGTGAAGTACCCTTGCAACTCTTGTAGAACTTGATCCTGGTGCATATATTTGCAGTGGCTATTGTGAAGGAGTCCCAGAGGTAGGGAAATTTTTCAATGTTTGTATTGCCTCTTTCTCTTTAGGGGTTTCCTCTATTTTCTCCTCCTACTGTTCACCCTAATCAATTATAGTAATTTTAGGAAGTGCACCTTGTGTTTGTGCTATAGGATCATATGTAATAGTCTATCCTGTTTGTTCTATTTCTTTGTCTGCTGCTGCACTCGACTTTTGTATTGTTGTGTCAACTATGCATGATGAAACAACTATTGGCATTAGAAGTTGACCACTATTAGCTATAGAGATGAAGGAAGGTGGTTCTTGTGGATTTACCTTATCTCTAATTGTGTTTTCTACTAGTTTTTGTAATTCATCCATACTGAACAATACTAGATCTACACATAATCTTGCTTGTTACGTGGATTGGTCAAGGATTATTTTGAGATCCTCTACAGTTAATGGATTGATGTTTTGAGTAGAAGTGTCAGGAACATCTTGTACTATTATAGTTTCTGTAGGTGTGATGGGTACATGAGGAGGACTAGGAGGTGGCAATTGTGTTTCTTGCACACTTTGGTCTTGTTGCTGTTCTTGCTCAGCTGTTGCCATTTCATCTTGCTTTTGTGTCTCCTCCTCTATTTCTTTCTTTTCTTCTTCCTTCTTCTCTTCTTCTTGTTTCTTTTCTTCTTCCTTCTTTTCTTCTCTACCTTGCTCTACTTCTGTCTTCTCTTCTCTCCTTTTTGTTCTTTCTTTTGGTGGAGCAGTAGCTTCTTCCTTGTATTCTTCTTCAAGAAAATCTTCAATCTTTTTGTACAAGTTCTTACATGATTTTGTTTTTCTTTGTAGAATTTCTTCCATTTTGTTTTGGAGAATGAAGAATGCCCTCCTTCTCCATTTTCAAACAAAAATGCCATCTATCTTCTACAATTTTAGATAGTTCATTTGGAAATTGTCCATCTAGTTCAAGAGGAGTATACTTGAACTGTGCCATCATTCCATAAATTGATTCTTCTATTCTATTTTGTTCATCTTTAGTGAACTTATTGAAATCAACTTTATTTATGTTGCTTAAGTCTCCATTTTCAATCTTTTTACATAATGTATCAACTGAAAAATGGCTTACCTTTTTAGATTGATCTTCTTCATCAGTATCAGGTTGAGCCACATATTTTCTTCTTTTCCTTGGCTCTTCCTATGTCTCCTTGATTGTTTTCTTCTTTTTAGCATCTTCTTTAGCTTTTTGTGTGGAGGTCCTTGTTGCAGCTCTGGTTTTTGGCTTTTGTGGTGATGGCATGGCAGTTTTCTTTGGTTTGAACTAAGCTGGAGGCTGTTCTGTTGCCTTTCTCTTCTTTGGCTCGGCTATGGTTGGTGCATCCTTGGCTTCTTCTTCCTCAGAACCTTCCTCCTTGTCTTCACCTAGGCCTTGAGTTAATTCCATTTGGCCTTGCTCCTATTCATCCTCATCATCATCACTGTCATCATTATCTTCTTCTTCTGCTTCAACCTCTATTCCTTCACCAAATTTCTTCTTAATTTTCTTCATCAATTTATCTTTCTTCTTCAATGTGGAGGTAGTCTTTAATTAAATATTTATCTTTTACCTTACCACATCATAAGTGCCAAAGTGTGGGGCACGCTTATCGATCTCTTCTGCCAACAATGCAGTAATTGCTACAGATGCTTCATCTATGTTAATCTCATAACCAAATGGCCTTAGCCATCTCACCCTTGGAGCTGCTACTTAGATATAGGTGAAGTCAATATCAACTAAGAAGCATATATCATTAATATATTTTTCCACTAAGGAAACTGGTATTCTCACCCTTTGCTTCATGGATTTCTTGAAATCCTCAAAATAGCTTGCCATCAGGGTATCAAAATTGTCTCCCATTTGTTCTATATATTCATTAATTTGAGATATGATAGTTCTATCAATTGTCCATGTAACTTTTCCAAAAGAGGAAAATTCATTCTGAACATGGTATTGTCATACAGTTCCTTGGGCATGGTATTGTCAAGTTCTAGAGGTGTGTTTTTGAATTCTTCCATCATGGCATACATGGATTCTTCTACTTTATTTTTCTCTTCCCTACTAAGATTATTAAAATCAAGAGTCTTTAAATCATTTAAATTTTCATTCTTAACTTTTTCTCAGAGTTTATCAATCGTAGACTTTGGAGGATGAATTACCACTCTAAATTGGCTATGGTCCTTTGATTCTATTCTCTCTTCATCATCTGTATTTGGCTGTGCCACATACTTTCTTCTTTTCATTGGTTCTTCAGTAGGCTATTCACTAGCCTTCTTCTTCTCTTTTGATAGTTCCTTGGCCTTTTGTGTGGAGGCCCTTGTATTAGCCCTTGTTGCTAGTGCTAGCTTGGCTTGAGTTGGCTTAGTGACCTTCTTGGGTTTGGGTTGAGCTGGAGGCTATGTTTTTTCCTTTCTCTTCTTTTGGTTGGTAGGTGTAGGTGCTTCCTCAACTTCTTCTTCCTCAATACCTTCCTCCTTGTCTTTTCCTAAACCCTAGGTCATCTCTACTGGGCCTTGCCCTTGCTCTTCTTCTTCTTCTTCTTCTTCTTCACCACCTGCTTCTCCTTCAATTCTTGCTTGAAATTTGTTCTTTATCTTCTATACTATTTTATCTTTCTTCCTGACAATAGAAGTTATCTTTAATTCTGTCTCAACCTTTGATTTGACAACATCATATGTGCCAAAATTAGGAGCCTTGTTCTCTATTTCTTTTGCAAGCAATGTTGCGATTGCTGTTGAGGCTTCATCTATATCAAGCTCATATCCAAATGGCCTTAGCCATATTACTCTTGGTATGGCTACCTAGATGTAAGTGTTTTCAATGTCAACCAAGAATCATATGTCATTTATGTGCTTTTCCACTAGGGAAACTAGTATTCTAACCCTTTTCTTCATGAATTTCTTAAAATCTTCAAAGTAATTTGTCATTTGTGCCTCAAAATTGTCACCCATCTGATTAATAAACTCATTGATTTGTGTAATTGCAATTTTATTAGGGTTCCAATTTACCTTTCCTATAGAAGAAAACTCTTCCATAACATAAAAGAATATATACATAAGAACTGTACCAAATTTACATTGAGCACCTTTTGATCTCCTTATTGCTCCTAGGTTTTCATTAATTTCCTGCAACATAAGTTTAGCCAGATCATAGGTGTAATATTTCTTCACTAGTTTGTAGGGTACATCAACAACTATGCATGACACACTATTCAATTTGTGGGATATTATTCTCACAACAAAATCTAAAAGAGAATTGGTGATAGTATCAATAGTCATACCCCTTTTATTCCATTTGGCTATGGTATTCCTTTCAATGATCTCTTTGGAATCACTGCATAGGGTCTTAGGCCGATCTAGGGTTGGGAAACTTGTAACCCTATGTACTATATTTTTTGTGATCTTTACTAGTCTTTTTTCTAGCCATAAACATCCATTGTGAATTCTACTCAAAGCAATTGGTATCCATTCAGTTTTGAATCTTGTAGGGTAAACTAGGGCATCAAGGTCAAACCCTTCTTCTCAACTATTTAGAATTCATCCTTTATAATCTTGTTCTTGCATAGTTTGTCATAGGCTTGGAATATTTGTAGATAACCTATTGCACCAATTCTGTAGTTATAACACTTTCTCACATCTTGCACCATGACAACTCTAGGCGGAATGACAGACAATGCACCGACTGGGTCATTTATGTAGGTGACTTTTGGGATTAGCCTAAATTCTAGTTGTTTGACCTTGTTGCTAACTAATTGAACCTCACAACCTTCCTTTGCTTTGGGGTTTCTTGAGCTAGAAGCCATTTTACCAAACTAGGGTTTAAAAAAAACTTTAATTTTGCGTAGCTCAACACTTGGTAAATACCTTTAAATTGATGAATTTGTGCTAAATTTCCATTGAAATCTATGCAAATGGCTATTAGGTTTCTACTTGATCACTTCTTCACTCTTTTCATCTTTTCTCTATGTTTGAATGGCATGAAAGTGATCAAAATTCAGTCTTATACTTGTCAAAACCTAGGATTAAATGCTTCGTGCATACAACTGTAAACTCGACACTTGAAGGATTCAAAATGACTCAGCTCCCATTGTATTTCATTTACTCAACTTCCACTTGATTTCTATTTTACTTGGCTTCAACTGTCAACTCAGTGATTATTAGAAACTCAACATCCATTGGAGCTTTACTCAACATTGAAGGGTAACTCGACAGCTTCTTCAAAATTTTACTTGGCATCTTTTCTCATGCTGATTTCTTCTTTGTAGTATTCCTTTGTTCTTTGGAACTAATGTATGATATAGCTTTCTATATCAGTCCCATACACCTTTCTTTTGCTTAGTTGGATCAAGTGTGATCACTTGACCTCTTGGGTGAAGTGATATCTCCATTTGATGTGTTGCACTCATCTTTCTTCTTCCAAGTCTTGTTCATTTGCTCTGTTGTTTGTTCAACATCGACCTTCTCTTTTTGTTTATTGACTTTTGAGTTGGGTGCTTTTGACTTTTTTGGGCAATTCCTATTGATATGAATAGTCTTCAAGAAACTAAAACATGTGGTTTTTACTCAACCATCTATTGTAATTCCCTCTAAAATGTGTCCTTATGTAGTTTTAAGGAATGTGTCCATACTCCTGACAATAGTGACAGCTATTCCTAGTGTTATAATTCTAGTGTAGTGATGACCATGGTTGTTTCCTCTTGTAGGCTGATTAGGTGTCCACATAGGCTTTGATGTGCATTCAAATGCTCTATGTCCATACTTCTTGCAATTGTAGCAGTGTCCTTCAAATCTTCATGTCCTCATGGTCTTGATTCTACATTCATGTGCTTGATGTCCTTACTTTTTGCAATTGTGACAAAAGTTTGCATTTTTAGGCTTATCATGTTGATGACTATTCTTGATCCTACACACATTAGAGGTATGTCCCTTTTTACCATAGAAATGACAAGTAGGTTTAGTATTCTTACTTTGTTACTCCTTTCTTCTACAATCTTGGATGATTCTCCTTGCTCAGTGCTAGTGTAACCAAGTCCTGAAGTATCATTACTAGCTCTTGATGATTTTAGTAGTTGCTCAAAGTACTTGATAGCTTCATTGTGTTTGTTGAAGCTTTCTACTATCTCCCTCTCTCTTTTCAGTTCATTTTGTAGTTGATCATTTTGTATCTTCAATGTACTGATCTCAATGTCTTTCATGTTTAGCTCATGATGAGCATTCATCATCTGGCTTAAGGTGTCAAGCTACATGTTTGAGATTATTTCAAACTAAATTGTCTTCTCCTCCAATCTATTGGCAAGATTTCTCTTGTCATCTTCTATCATGGCCTTGTCGTCAATGGCTCTCTTCTTTTGTTTAGTCACTTCACAAAGCATTATGGCTTGTGATTCTTGTTCAAGCTTGAGTATTGTGATTTCTTCAGCTTGTGCTCTATTTTTCTCGATCAATTCTACTATTGCTGCATCAAATTCCTTAGAATCTAAATTTGAAAATACCTATGTGGTATTAAGCTCCTTGTAGTGTATGCCATTTTCAACTATGGCTATCTCCTTCCTTCTTTTTAAGGACTTTCTCAATTCTTCTCTAGCTTCATCCACTTTGTGTAGAGTGAGGTGTACATCAATCACCTGATTGTCTATGATCTTCCCAAGTTTGAAGACTTTCATCTTCAGATATGTTCTCTAAGCTATTATGCTTCTCCTTGTGAGAACACCAAAGCTCTGATACCAGTTGTTGAAATTTTCAAAATGGGAAGAGTAGTTATGAGAGGGGGGGTGAATTAGTCCTTTAAATCAAATAATTGAAAATAAGATGCATGCATGTAAACATATTAAGTAAACATAAAGAAAACACATGCACATAACACACATAACACTAGATTTGGTAACATAGAAACCCTCTAGGAATCAGAAGGTAAAACTGGGGTGGGGATGATACCCACAAAAATCATTGTAGCAATAAATTTTTGACTAGTTATGATGGTCTTCCTTGTGAAAGGCCTACCTATTAAAGGCTTTACATTATGTCAATAGTGACCTAGTTAAAGGATTTACAATCACTTTACATGAAGTGTCACCCTATTAAAGGATTTAGTCACCTCTTCAAAGGATCTACAAAGTAGCTATTAAGCTAACCTATCAACATAGGATTTTCACTATCTAATACAATGGCTAGAGAGTTTTAGAACCCTTTGACCTGATTGTTCACAATCTTCAATTATTGATTTTAGGCACTTGATCTACTCCTTCTCAGCTTGATCCTATAAGATCTGATAACAGATCATGTCCCTTGTCCCTTGTACTATTCTAATCAATTGGATATGTAATTTCTTCTATGTTCCTCTAAGTCTTTCTCACTTCACTTTGAATTTCACTATAGTTTACCCATACACTATTCCTACTACTCACATACAATGGGATTCTCATCCTCTTTTTAAAGATTATGAAGACTTAGGCTTAGGTATGGATCTATCATCCATATTAAATCTTAAGTACTCGCTCATTCCTTGCATTTTTCTAATTGGTTGCATGCCTCTTCCATTTTTCTAATTGGTTGCATGCTGGTCACATAGGAAATGCAAAAGATTTGATCTTATCCTTGTTCACCTTCAAAACCCTTCTATATCAGCTCCAAAAATGGTTTACATCTAAATTTGTGAGGGTACAAACTCATATGCTGATTCTATGTTACTCGACGCATACTAGACTACTGGTGCTCGACACATGTTAGAATCAGGATTGCTTGACACTCATTACTTTTTTATTTGCTCAACACATGTATAGTTTTGACTTACTCAGCATCAACTATAACTTGACACCTATATATCACTCGACACTTATATAATGCTTGACACCTCTTGGAAATTTGACTTGACACCAATTGTGGCTCAACATACATAGTGTATTCAGCTTCAATATAAAAAGTGGTTAAGTATGTTGAAACTCAAATGTCAAAACTATTCTAAGACCAACACTTTGAGAAGTTGAAACATGATTTTGAAAATTGCATTTCTAGAATGACCAGCTGATCAACAAAAGGTAACAAAGTTTTTTAGATATAGTTTTTGATACCTTTGCCATTGATGTCAAAGGGGGAGTATATAAGGAATTTTTTTATAGATGTATACATATATGTAAGGGAGATTATGTATGTATGAATGTAAAGGAGTGATAAGAAATGTAATGATCCATCAAAACATAAATAAAATTGTTCTGTTTTGAAGGCAATTATGTGTAGTTACTTTTATTTGTTTTTGTTATGTATGACATCATTTTGGGACTTAGCCAATTTTCCTAACTGTTTTCATTAATGCCAAAGGGGGAGATTTTTGGAAATATGATTAGATAGATGTCTTGATGGTTTTCATTTATGTATTTAGAGTTAGAAAATTGTCTAAGTGTTAGATAGTTTACAACAACACAGTGAACAAATGTTTAGTGTACAGATGACTCATTGAGAGTTAGCTCATACATAGTTGAGGAAAGCTTCATGACAATATCATTATGACATGTGCTAGTGCACAAATCTGCACTGACAGTATGGCACAAGTTATGAATGAAATGCCAATGCAGGTATTTATCAGTACAAAATAGAGCATTATAGAGAATTGGATTGTACAATTTTAGGAATTACTTTGGTTACGAAATAATTACTAAGTTATGATGAGCTTACCATGTGGATATTATTCCATAAGATATTTTATATTATGTCAAGTGTGTGAACACATTAAGGCTGACTAAACAAAGTTTTGCAATTATGCAAGGTATAAGTAAAGATCTTATCTTGTGCAACTAAGTATGCTATCTATGATAGATGAGCAAGTGTTATGTGATGCAATATATTGTATAGAGATCTTGAAATATTTGTGAGCCTTATGTGATGAAAATTTTGATGTATGATGAGAACAAGTGTGAGTTATAGTAGTAAGAAAATATTGTGTGTATATATGTTCTTGTGAAGAACTGAATTATATAATTGCATGTTAGGGCAGTGGGATCTTCTTGCATACATTGTATTTGTTCTACCAAATCCTAATATGGTTGAAACAAATCTTAATAGGGTTGAGGCTTATAGCAAGGCCTAGTCTCTTAATAGGGACTCAAGACACTATATGTACTAAATACACTCCTAAAATGATCCTATGATTTAGTGAATCATCTAGTGTGTATCATTCCCATCGGGGTTTTCCCTTGGCCAAGGTTTCCCTTGTTAAAAAATAATGGTGTTATGAGTTATCTATGTGTATGGTTATATTTATTGCTCAAAATTGTTGGTTTACTTTCATATGCAAGTTATAAATTAATTAACAATATTCAATTGTAGGAAAAAGTTTGTAGAATACTGATTCACCCACCCTCTTAGTATTATCTATTTTTAACAAAAACATAATAGTACATGCAAAATAAAATACTTTTGTAGGTTATGGGTCATCTATTGTTGGAAATATCATTGCCTACACCATCTCTAATGAGGAAGAAGAAGAAGAGGAAAAGAAGAAACATGCAGAGGAAAAAAGGAAAGAAGAAGTAAAGAGGAGAGAAAAGAGAAAAGAAGAGAAAAAGAAAGAAGAAGATAAAAAAAAAAAAAAGAGAAAATGAAGAGAGAAAAAGAAGATTCTAAGCTAAAGTAGAAGTGGAAGATTGTGATGTAAGAATCAACATTCTTACCCAGACTAAAACATGTGGAGTTAGAACTTGGGAAGGTAGTGTTTCAACATGAGGTTGACATACCTTATGGAGCTAGACAAGAATTATATCTATTACAGAAGCTACATGTAGCCCATCATCAATAGTCAAGCTCTTGATAGTACTATTTGATGATGATGATGACTAGAAAGGGTTAATGCTCATTGATAAAGTTATTTGAAAAGAATAAATCTATGAAGTCTTTGGAGAATAAATTAACTGAAGTCCAAGAGAGAATGCATAAGACAATTACTACAACTATAACTAATCAACACTTACAGTCAAAGGATAAAGACTCGATGAAGTTTGTTGATGAAGAATTCACAACCTTGTTTGAAGTTTCTTAAGCACAAGCATAGGCAAAGCATGATGCATGAGTTTTTGATACAGTGTGCATGAATGTAAGGAATGACTTGAATGTTAGAAATGGGGATTACTTGGGGGGGGGGGATCAAATCAGTAATCTACAAAATTTAGTTTCCAACTGGATATTATTTCTTACTTTAAACCATACATAACAAAACAATAAAGTAATGGTGGATAGTAACAATGACAATGCACAAAGATAAGTCATAACTCCATATTTTCTTAACTAGGGAAACCCTAGCCAAGGGAAAACCTCGGTGGGGATGATACCCACTAGATAATATATTGATATATAAGTTCTTTTTTAGAGGATGGATCCTATTAGGAGTCAATGAGAAAATTTAGTATAAGGAGTCCTTGTTAGGAGACTTTGAATCCTTGTTAGGAGTTGTAGTACAAAAAAGTCAAGATGAGCCCATTGCCTAAACATGCACTTCCAATTAAAAGAAGAGCTCACTGCCTAGACAAGTAATTAGATTTTTGGAATATAGGTATTATATCTTCTTCCTTGATTGATCTCTGATCTTCAACTCGATCTTGGATCACAAAATAGCTCATATTAAACTATGTATATATCACTTTCACAAAAGTTCACATATAATTGTTGGAATTAACAAGTGGGATGATTTACTTCTAAGAGTGGGGGGTGAATCAAAATTAATTAACTTTAACCTTTTCATATTTCTTTAACTAAAACCATTCACATGCATCCAATCTATGTAATGAAATTAAAAGTAAAGATATGCATAAAAATAGACAACACACAAATTTGGTAACCCAAAAGCCCTACAAAATGAGAAGGTAAAATTGGGGGGGGGGGGATGACACCCACAAAATATCATTGCAACAATGTATAACTTTTCAAGGTTACAATGTTTGACCAATTCCAATGGTCTGCCCAATGAAAGGCACATCCTGTTAAAGACTTTACACTTTGTCAAAAGTGACCTAGTTAAAGGATTTCATTACTCTGCTAAAAGTAGGCCTAGTTAAATGACTTTTGTACATTCACTAGAATTGCCACCCTATTAGAGGATTTACAAATAGCTACTAGGCCAACCTAAGTCCATAGGATTTCCATTATCTAATACAATTGCTAGAGAGTATTAGAAAGTCTTTGACCTGATAGCTTTGCAATCGTCAATTGCTTATTTTAAATCCTTGTTCTGCTCTTACTGATCTAATCCTTGCTTGATCTAATATGCCACTCTACGTGGTTCTAATACTTTGTTCTTCATCAACTGGATACTACAATGCTTTTCTATTCTTCTAAGTCTTCTCACACTTCCCTTTAAATTTTTCTATATTTTACCCATACACTTCATTCATCCATGCATACTATGGGGTTTCATCCTCCTTTTAAAGATTTCAAAGACTTAGGGTTAGGTATGAGTCTAAGATCCATATTCATTCTTCATTTCTTGCTCAATTCATGCACTTTTCTTATTGGTTGCATGACTTCTCCATTTTTCTTATTGGTTGCATGCTAATTGCATATGTAATGTAAAAGATTCATTCTTATCTTTAATATCCTTCAAGATTCTTCTATGTCAGCTCAAAAATGGTCTACATAGGTGTTTGTGCAATTACAAACAACTATGTCCAATTTGTGTTACTCAGCACTATTTACCTCTAATGCTTGACACTTGATCATTTTGTTACTCAACACTTGTTGTAGTTTTGTCTAGCTCAGCACTTGAACTTACTTGACATCAACTATTTACTCCACATAAACTGATTACTTGACTCCTATAACAATTCTGTCTTTCTCGACATCTATAGTGACTTGACACCTATACTTTGCTTAGCACCTAAAGTCCACTCGACATCTATACATATTTTACTCGACATGTGTTACTAGCTTAGCATGAACTTAGTAAACATCTTAAGTGTGTTGACATGAAATAGTCAAAACTAGTCTTAGATTCAATAATCTCCCCCATTGACATGAGTGTCAAAAACACTTAGCAATATATCAAAGTCTAATCTCCTTGAGTAAAATATGCATATAGTTTGGCATATATACAAAACATCAAAACTTCTCAAAATTTTGTAAAAGCTATATATATATATATACTTCAATATTTTTGTAACTCCCCCTGAGCTGATGTGCCATTTCTATTCCTATAACCAAAATTTTGTGCTGTATGTGTCTCATACTGATGTATCTATGTATCCTGTATTCTGTATCTGTATTACCTTCCATTCTTATTTACAACTCCCCCAAAACATTATATCTCCCTCTCAATTATTTCTCCCCCTTAACTATATCTCCCCCTTTTTGACACTTATATCAAAGGGTTCTAAGGATTAAGACCATATTTTGCCAAAAATGTTTTACTGACCTCCATAATCATCTTGAGAGATGCATCCAATTGTCCAAAGTAATTTCCAATGATTTATACTGGATAGCTATCTTTTTTACAAGATGAACAAGTCCTTCCAAATTAGAAAGATTAGGATCTTTCTTTAGAACTTTCTCTGCATAGGCTTGTTCTTTATGGAGTACTTCTAGATGTGGGGTTATGGAAGACTAAATTTGCATCAATTTGGCCTTGATATTGGCCTCTTCTACTATCAACATAGCTAACTCTTTTTGTGTGTGAAGAATTTGGGCAAAATGCTTCTCACTTTGAGCTAGATCTTTTTGTAGCTATATGCTGGAAATCTTTAGATTTTGCTCCAATCTTAGTATCCTTTGGCTTGTTTCCCATGTGAAGTATGAGAAATCACACAACTTTTTGTACAATGAGAATACATTCTCAAGTATCTTTTTCACTTTTTCAATCTTTTTCACCAATTCAACCTATGATAGTGCTATTTCACTTGATATATTTCATTTACTTTAATCTAAAATTTCTTCTCTAACCATTCCAATAATTTGACATTGGTTTCAAGGTCCTCATTCTATACTTGGTCCACGATATTGGATAATTACTCCATTATGGGCCGAGTTTCAACAGGTACTTGCAAGCTAAAGGCATCAAGAAATATTTCTTTGATTTGTAGTAATGCTTGCTTCTACCTGTACTCATTTATGAGTATCTCTTGCCTCTTTCTCCTTTCTAGTGCCTATTGCACTTCATTTATCTACTGTAGATTCATTTTCCTTTTTTCATACCTTGGTATGACTATTTCTTCATCAAGTGTAGGGTCTCCATACTGAATTACCCTTGGAACCTTGGTAGTGCTTGAGCTTGATGCTAATATTTGCAATGGTACTACATTAGTGCTCGACTTGTTCTAAGGAGTCCCTAAGCTAGGTAAGTTTACCAATGTTTGTATTGCCTCCTGCTCCTTAGGGATTTTCTCCACTTCTTTCTCCTCTCCTCTACAACCTTGATCAATGCTGACAATTTGAGGAGGTACACCTTGGGTTTGTGCTGTAGGAACATCTTGTCCTATTGGTTCATTTGTAGGCTCCTTGGTAGTAGTTGTTACCTTTGTTGTAAAATCAAGCTTAGCAATTTTTTCTTGTACGTCTTGCTCCTTAGGTTGCTCTATTGTAGTTGTGGGAGGTTGTGTTGATAGTTCTTGTGTGGTTTCCTTGTCCCTTGTTATTGCTTCTATAACTTTATGTAGTTCATCAACACTCACCAATATTGGGTTTGTGCAAAGTTGTACTTGTAGTGTTGATTGGTGAAGGATCTTCTTGATATCCTTTGCAGTTAAAGGGTTGATGTTTTGAGCTGAAGTGTCAAGAACATCCTTTATAATGACTATAATTGTAGGTGCTATATGTGGAGGACTTGGTGGTGGTAGTTGAGTGTCATGGACACTTTGTTCAGTTTGCTGCTCCTTTTCACCATGTGTCTCCATTGTCTCTTTTTCTGGCTCTTTTTCACCTTCATCTTTTTCTATTTCCTCCACTATTTTTTCTTCCTTCTCTTCCTTATTGGCCTCAGCCTTATTTGCATCTTTATCTTTTTTAGTGTTTTTTCCATCAGAGGGATCTTCTTCCCCATCCTTAACAATAGTCAAGCCACATATCAACTTCCACATTCTTGTTGATTTATTGACAATTTCTTCAATTTTATCCTGCAAGATGTTGAAGGTTCTATATTTTGGTGCAAACTCGCTACCATGTTTCGTATTTGCCTTAGTTATTTGATATTTACTCAATTCTAGCATTACTTGTGCCGATGTGGATTCTTTTAATTCTTTTTCCATTTTAAAACAATAATGCCATTTATTTTCAACAATTTCATATAACTCATTAGGCATTGTATTGTATAATTCAAGAGGAGTGTTATTGAATTCTTCCATCATGGAATATACTGATTCTTCAACTTTATTTTGATCTTTTCTACTCAATTTATTAAAATCAATATTTTTCAATTCAGAAAAATCTACATTCTTCCTAACAATATCACAAATTTTATCAATATCTAACTTAGGATCATGACTTACCACACTAAATTGGCTAATATCTTCAAATTCTATTCTTTCCTCATCATTTGACTTTGGTTGTGCAACATATTTTCTCTTTGGTTTCTTCTACACAGGACTAGTTAGCTCAATAGCCTTCTTCTTTTCTTTGTCTTGCTCCTTGGCCTTTTGAGTTGAGGCCCTTGTGGTGGCTCTTGTTACTGGTATAGTTGGCTTGGCTTTGGTTGGCTTTGTAACCTTCTTTTCTTTAGGCTAGGCTATAGGCTGATTTTTGGCCTTTCTCTTTTTGGGCTAGGCTTGAGTTGGTGCTTCCTTGGCTTCTTCTTCCTCGGTACCTTCTTCCTTTTCTTCATCTTCACCTAAGCCTTGTGTTAATGCAAGAGGTTGATGTTCCTCTTCATCATCATCATCATAATCTTCCTCTTCCTTAGCATCAACACCCTCTTCTTTTGCTTCTTCTGTAGTGCCTTCTCCAAAATTTTCTTTTAGCTTCTTTACAAGCTTGTGTTTCTTCTTTAAAGTGTAGACAGTCTTCAACTACATATCCACTTTGGATCTCACCACATCATATGTTCCAAAATATGGTGCATCGTTATCAATTTCCTTTGCAAGTAATGCTATGATTGTTTCTATTTAGCTCATATCCTAATGGTCTTAGCCATCTAACCCTTGGAATTGCTACTTGGATATAATTATAATCAATATCAACTAAGAAACAAATATCATTGATTTGCTGGTTCACTAGGGAAACTAGTATCCTTAGTCTTTGCTTCATGGATTTCTTGAAATCCTCAAAGTAACTAGTCATTAGAAATTCAAAGTTGTCTCCCATTTGCTCAATGTACTCATTGATTTAAGTAATAGCTGACGTATTTGATTTTCAATTTACTTTGCCAAAAGATGGAAATTCTTCCAAAACATAGAAAAACATACATATTAGAACTGATCCAAACTTACACTGAGCACCTTTTGATCTTCTTATTGCTCCTAGATTCTCCATGATCTACTGTAATAGCAATTGTGGTAGATCATATGTATGATCCTTCTTGACAATTTTGTAGGTCACTTCCACATCAATGCACAAAACACTATTCAATCTACTTGACTGATAGAACTTGTGAGATATGATTCTTACTACAAAGTCCAGAAGGGGATCTATTATTATATCAATAGTCATGCCTGTTACCATTTTTTGCCTCCCACCAAAAAATTCAAATTTGTATGCCCAGCTTGTCCAATGGCTAGTTCCCAGGTTTAATGTTATTTTAATGCCTAAGAAACATCAAAAAATTAAATGATCAAACCTTATATTTTTTCCACGAGCCTGCAAGTTCCTCATCATCGGATCAAGGTAAATCAACGGATGGCGCTATGTCACTATGGAAAGTTGCACGTCATTTTGCATTAGTGACATAGTTCCCTTTTGCCGCATGTTAGGTGGGTCCTCCCTTTCCTTGATTGTTTCACCGGTGCTGAGTTTTACTAAGTACGGTGGGTGCTATGGCACTATCGGGAAATTTTTTCTTCTAGTCGTTAGCGACATAGCGCCTAAATGGAAAATGATCCTATAGTGAAGTTTAATTGTTAGGTGGGTCCCAAGTATGCTCTGTTGGATACCAGGGATGAATTATTAGACATGTTGGTAGTGATCAATCTTCTCATTAGCTAAGGTATGACTGCAAAATGTGGGTCTTGTTTCCCTTGGTAGTCGCAAACAAGGACATGTCAGATAGGTTGGTACGTGGCCAATTTCTATTGGTTGGTACACTGAGAAGTCAGATCCATCTTGCTCACTATCAAATCTCAAAAAATTGATGGTAGGCACTATCTCGCTATGGAAAGCTGGGAGAATTTTACCCATAGTGACATAGCACCTTGGCGACGCATGGCACAGATGACATAATGGGCCTGTCCTTCTCCAAAGTAACAGTATGGCTCATCCTTGGTGGTAGTTGTTAAGTGGTTCATAGTACATCGTGGTTTTCCATTGGTCCATTTAGCCAACTTAGTGTGTAGTTGTACCATTTTGTTGATCATCGTCCGATGCAGGCAGATCAAGGGTTGGTGTTTTCTCCATTATCAAGATGAGAGGAAATTAAATATTGCAGGGAAGCAGTTTGGCAACACATGTCCCAGGTGATGTCACAGTGGATGTTCTTAGAGGTTCAAAAAGTACAAGTTATGTTCACCATCCGATGTAGGTAGATCAAGGGTTGGCACTTTCTTGCATCATCTAGATGCAAGGAAATTAAAAATTGCGGGAAAGCATGTAGCTGCCATGTGTTTTTGTGAGACCAATTTCTCTGCGGGTCACCAATTGGATGTTAGGTTGTGCTAGATGGTTTCCAAGTGGATTCATAGATAAAAAAATTTATGGAGGCAAGCGCAGATCTTCCACGACTGTTGATCTCGTGGAGATCAATGGTTGGCGCTATGTCGCTATTGAAAGCTGTGAGAATTTTAACAATAGTGACATAGTGCCCTTTTGCCACATGGATTAGTTGGGCTGTGTGTTATAAAGTTGTGGGGATGGTACCAATTTGAGCTGAGTCAGATGCCAGGTGTGCTGAGGTTTTTTGTGGGACTAGAGGTTTTAAGGAGATACTGCAGTATCATGGCGAGTCTTCACAATCGTCAAATCTAAGGAAATTGATGGTGGGCACTATCTCACTATGAGAAAGTGCTCAGAGGATATGCATAGTGACATAGCACCTCACTAACATGTTTCCTAGTGGGTCTAGTTAATTCATTAAGAGTTAGCGGCTGGAAGTTATTGTGACTGTCACAGTCAGGGTTTGCAAGATGGCGCAATTAGTAAAGAAAAAGGGTGGTCAACTTAGAGAGACCCCGCGAGGTGGAAAAAAGAAAGAGGTTCATTGGCCCACGTGGCTCCTCCTACTTAAGGGTATTGTTTGACTTGCTGACTGTGTTGACTCCCAGTCCAAAAATAGGGGAAATCAATAGTTTTACATGAATCTAATCTTCATGATCGATTCCAACTACCAGAAGTGAATGCGAAACATACAGGAACACTCTACCACCCCGACCTATTTATCTACCTGGTCAAAGCAATTTAATGGTGTCATTTCTATCCTCTCAAGGAACATTTTACAACAAAGGTTAGATTTTCTTCAGATCTCCATGATTGTTCCCTGCAGGACTTAATGTCAGGTGGTTGCGGGATAGTTTTGGAGGGGAAATCTTAGTTATGCCTCTGAACTAAATGATATTCTAACTTATCTCCTTTAGCCATTGGTGTGAAAGTGCAAGAAATATTTGCCTCTCACTAATGTTTTGTAGAGATCTATAATTTGCATGACTGTATCTCCTTGGCCTATGAATGATAATATAAGTGAATCTCTCTTTCCTTGTGTCATTCATCTTGGTCTTTTGATCTGCATGTGATTATTAGATTAAAGCAAGTTTGAATGTGTATATCCTTAGTTTCATTTTGGTTCAATAGTGCATATATGGGTAGAGATTGGTCTGAACACTCTATTTTGGAGCATCACCTCTTTAGATTAGATTAGGTAGATTTTCTTTCATGCTCTCTTTCTCCCTTTTCCTCTCCAAGAGTAGTTAGGTGCATCCTGATAGTAAGAGGAAGTTGACCTGCTCTGGAGACTCAAACTCATAGTTCAAGTCTCATAGCTTGGAGGTTGTTTTCATGTTTCACTAGGTTGTCCTCATGCATAGGCTCTGGACAAGGGTGCAAACCTAAGTGACAATAGTTTTTGGCACGATCGATGGGACGTTTAGTCAAAAAATTTGAAGTTCGCTGGTTAGCCAGTTGATCTTGATAAACTAAGGATTTAGGTGTTATTCTTAGTGCTACTAGCCTTTGGAGGCATTCAATCAAACACCATGGTGACTCTAGTGCAAGTCTACTAGTTTCAAGCAGAAACAGTGCTAGTATGTAAAGATCACCTTTGATCTTTTTGTGATTTTCAAGTTTTTTATGAAATTGCAGTGTTTATGAAAACTTTGTTATGGATTCATTTCATAGAAATAGTAATTATTCCCCTTATATCATGAATATTTTACTCCTCAGCCCTCATATTGCCAATTTCAATCTCCACCCCAAGCTGTTTATAGCCAAG
This sequence comes from Cupressus sempervirens, assembly GCA_028749045.1. NCBI lineage: Eukaryota > Viridiplantae > Streptophyta > Pinopsida > Cupressales > Cupressaceae > Cupressus > Cupressus sempervirens. The sequence continues at coordinate 657,028,083 of CM053788.1, forward strand.
CTACTCAAAACTTTGACCCTCCCACTGCTCCTACTCTATTAGTCCCAAAATCCCTAATTGAAGAACTTAAAGATATGGTTTTGGGATTCCAAAGAAGGATGGATTCATGGGATAGGAAGATAGACAAATGAGATGAGCAGTTATTGGCCTAGGATAGACAACTTGAGTAAGGTGAGCTATTGCTAGACCTTGATAGGTGGCTTGATGAGGTTGCAAGGCAACAAGAGCTTGATAGACAATAGGAGGAGATGGCCTACCTCCAAGAAGAAGAAGAAGAGAGGGAGAAACAAAAATTTTTTGAGGAGAACCTTGCAAGGCAAGAGGGTAGGAAATGAGGCTCCAATCAGCTCATTTTCAAGCCAAGGAGGTAGATATCCCTCCCCCTCCAAAATATGTCATCCCAAGCTTTAGGAAGCCCCCTCCCTCGCAAGATATTGCTATTGTAGCCCCACCATCCCCTATAAGAGAGAGTTGGACTAGTCATGAACCCCCTAAACATATTACTAATAGATTATTTCCAGGTGGGCTGGTTGTATGGACTTTTGATGGTTCAAATATGGAGTTTCGAGAGAGTGAGTCCAAACTCACAAAGATTCCATGTGAGGAGTTGTAGTCTACTGAGGAGAAAAATGAGGAGGCTATTGAGCCAAATGAAGAGGACCCAATCCCCTCATTTGAAGAGTTTCTCTCTTTTATTAAGGAAGAAGAAGAAGACAACAAGGTTGTTCCTCCCCTCGAGGAACAAGTCATGGCTTTTGAGCCTTTGCTAGTGAATGAGGATCTACTACTAGAGGAGGAAGATGATCATTTGCTGCAGCAGATAGCCCTCTATGATGTGGAGGATGGACAAGAAGGCCTCAAGGATAGCTTTGTCCTTGAGGAGGAATATGCAAACCTGCATGAGGTTTTTCCCCAACCTATGCATATCTTTGAAACTACAATGGAGGAGATCAATGATGAGGATGATCTTTTGGATGACTTGGATGCACTCTGCTCTTCCATGGATATCGAATTAGTATCTACTATATATGAGGAGCATGTTCCACAACAACAACAAGTGGAAGATCACACCATACCAGTAGATCCAAAGGAAGTGGTTCATGGGCAGCATAAACAAGATGTGGAAAAAAATCAAAAGGAGGAGCCACTTCCAAACTAGTTGAAGACAATCATTGTAGAGCATAGTCAAGTGGTCAAGGATGATTACTTTGGCCCTACACCATCAAGAGGATGCCCTTTAAGGTATCTAGCTCTGCAACAAATCAGCAAGTTGCCCCCAATCATGTTCACTCTAGAGCATGAGGAAGACTATCATAAGGAGGAGTGGGTATGTTTTGCTCCATAAGGTAACACCCCAGTTCTAGAAAGCTTCAATATTTTTAGCATTGGGAAAGAGATATTTCATGCAGTAGTGTGCTTGTCATACCTGCTGATCCATTTGGCTATCCTTTTGTATGGAACAAGAAATCAGTTGACAAGGAAGGGTAGCTATTTCAGCAAACTAGTCAATGGGTTTGTTTGACCCCTCTCTTGGTAAATATTTGTGTATAGTAGAGTAGTTCTTTGTTTTAAGCTTTTCCTTTTTTTCCAAGAAGTGCATGAGCACAAAATTGTCTCTCTATGAGACAGCAAGTCTTGAATTTTTTTTGAGGGTTACAGAGATGTTTGATTTTTGGTTCCAGTTGTAGAAATAGAGTTTCTTCCATATTTTTCTATTGTTGTAGAGGTAGGGTTAGAGTCTCATAGTATACATAGGATCCACATCTTTTGACTCTGTAGCCCAATGGATGCTTCAAGCTAGTGGTCTTATGTATAGTAGGCTAACATTCCCTTGTGAGTCGCCAAAAATGTTGCCATTTTTTGTCTCCCGCCAAAAAATTCAAATTTGTATGTGTAGCCTGTCCAATGGCTAGTTCCTAGGTTTAATTTTATTTTAATGCCTGAGAAACATTGAAAAAATCAAATGATCAAACCTTATGATTTGTTTCCATGAGCCTGCAATTTCCTCATCATTGGATCAAGGTAAATCAATAGATGGCACTATGTCACTGTGGAAAGTTGCACATCATTTTGTGTTAGCGACATAGTGCCCTTTTACCACGTGTCAGGTGGGTCCTCCCTTTCCCTGATTATTTCTCTGGCACCAAGTTTTGCTAAGTACGGTGGGTGCTATGGTGCTATCAAAATTTTTTTTCTTCTCACCGTTAGCGATATAGTGCCTAGACAAAAAATGATCCTACGGTGAAGTTCAGTTGTCAAGTAGGTCCCAAGTATGCTCTATTGGATACTAGGGATGAATTGTCAAACCCGTTGATAGTGATCAATCTTCTCATTGGCTAAGGTTTGACTATGCAGAATGTGGGTCCTGTTTTCCTTAGCAACCACAAATGAGGACATGTCAGATAGGTTGGTACATGGCTAGTTTCTATTGGTTGGTACACTGAGATGTCAAATCCATCTTTCTTATCATTAGATCTCAAAAAATTGATGAAAGGCACTATGTCACTATGGAAAGCTATGAGAATTTTACCCATAGCGGCAGAGCGCCTTGGCGATGGATGACACAGATGATGTAATGGGCCCACCCTTCTCCAAAGTAACAGTATAGCTTGTCCTCAATGGTAGTTGTTAGGTGGGTCATAGTACATGGTGGTTTTCCATTGGTCCATTCAGCCAACTTAGTGTGTAGTTGTACCATTTTGTTGATCATCGTTCGATGTAGGCAGATCAAGGGCTGGCACTTTCCCACATTATCAAGATGCAAGGAAATTAAATATTGTGGGGAAGCAGTTTGACAACATGTGTCCCAAGTGATGTCATGGTGGTTGTTCTCAGAGGTTTAGAAAGTACAAGTTATGTTCACAGTTTGATGTAGGCAGATCAAGGGCTGGCACTTTCTCGCATTATCAAGATGTGAGGAAATTAAAAATTGCAGGAAAGCGGGTAGCTACCACGTGTTTCTATTGGACCAATTTATCTGTGGGTCACTAGTTGGATGCCAGGTTGTGCTAGGTGGTTGCCAAGTGGATTCACAAATCAAAAACTGTATGGAGGCAAGCACAGATCTTCCATGACTGTTGATCTCGTGGAGATCAATGGTTGGATCTATGTCGCTATTGAAAGCTACAAGAATTTTAACCATAGCAACATAGCACCCTTTCGCCATGTGGATCAGTGGGGATGAGTGTTATAAAGCTACAATTATGGCACAAGTTTGAGTTGAGTAAGATGCCAAGTGTGTTGAGGTGTTTCGTTGGCCTAGAGGTTTTAAGGAGATAGTGCAGTATCATGGCGAGTCTTCACGATCGTTAGATCTAAGGAAATCGACGGTGGGCACTATCTCACTATGAGAAAGTGCTTAGAGGATACACATAGTGACATAGCACCTTGCTGACATGTGTCCTAGTGGGTTCGATTAAGGCATTGATGGTTAACGGCTAGCAGTTATTATGACTGTCACGATCAAGGTTTGCAAGATGGTGCAGTTAGTAAAGAAAAGGGGCGGTCAACTTAGAGAGACCCCACGAGGTGGAAAAAAGAAAGAGGTTCATTGGCCCACGTGGCTCCTCCTACTTACGGGTCTTGTTTGACTTGTTGATTGTGTTGATTCCCAATCCAAAAATAGGGGAAATCAAGAGTTTTACATGAATTTGATCTTCATGATCGATTCTAGCTACTAGAAGTGAATGCAAAACATACAAGAACACTCTTCCACCCTGACCTATCTATCTACTTGGTCAGAGCAATTTATTGGCACTGTTTCTGTCCTCTCAAGGAACTTTTTGCAATAGAGATCAGATTTTCTTTAGATCCCCATGATTGTTCTTTGCAGGACTTAATAGCAGGTGGTTGCGAGATAGTTTTGGAGGGAAAATCTCAGTTATGCCTACACTATAAACTCAAATTTTGTAGATTTTGTTTAGGTTGATCATTCTCTATTGTTCTTTGCTATTTCTCTACAATTCCAGTGTAAAATTCCCTTTGCCTTTGAATTGAATGATATTCTAACTTATCTCCTTCAGCCATTGCTGTGAAAGTGCAAGAACTCTTTGCCTCTCACTAATGTTTTGTAGAGATCTGTAATCTAAATGACTATATCTCCTTGGCCTATGAATGATAATATAAGCAAATCTCTCTTTCCTTGTGTCATTCATCTTGGTCTTTTGATCTGCATGCGATTATTAGATTAAAGCAAGTCTAAATGTGTATATCATTGGTTTCATTCTAGTTCAATAATGCATATATGGGAAAAGAGTGGTCTAAACACTCTATTTTGGTGCATCACCTCTTTAGATTAGATTAGGTAGATTTTCTTTGATGATCTCTTTCTCCCTTTTCCTCTCCAAGAGTAGTTAGGTGCATCCTGATAGTAAGAGGAAGCCGACCTTCTCTGGAGACTCAACCTCACAGTTCAAGTCTCATAGCTTGGAGGTTGTTTCCATGTTTCACTAGGTTGTCCTCATGTATAGACTTTGGACAAGGGTGCAAACCTAAGTGATGACAATGCCCCTTTTGTTCTATTTTACCTTGGTGTTCTTTTCAAGAGCTTCCTTAGAATCACTTCACAAGGTCTTGTACCGATCTAGGGTTGGAAAATTTTTAACCCTATGCATGATTATCTTTGTTATCTTGATAGGTCCTCCTTCTAACCATAAAAAATGATTATGTATTCTACTTAGGACAATTCTTATCCATTCAGTTTTGAAAATTGTGGGGAAAACTAGGGCATGGGTTAAGCCCTTTCTTTCAATTATTTGAAATTCTTCTTTTAACACTCCATTTTCACATAGTTTATCATATGCTTGATGAATCTCCATGTCTACTATTGCTCCTACCTTGCAGTTGTAACATTTCTTAACATCTTGCACCAACCAAAATTTTGGTGGAATAATGGATAATGTACCAGCAAGATCGTTCTTATATGCAACTTCTAGAATCAACCTAAAATATGGTTGTTTAACCTCATTGCTAACTAACTAAACCTTGGACCCTTCCATATCACTATTAGCTAATTGTTAGCAATCTCCCCCTTTGGCATTGATGGCAATAAAATATGGAAAATTGGCTAAGTGAGAAAAACTATGTCTATTATTTGTGTTACATTACATAAGCTCCCCCTTACAATATACTTTACAATTTTCTACAACTACTCCCCCTTTGACATCAATGAAAAAGGTCATAATGTCAGGAATCTATCCAAAAAAGTATCGAAAAAAAGCTATTCTTCCTTATGCTGATATGATCTTCATGCAATAATCAAAGTTTCCCTTAAGACTATTCATACCTTTAGTCCATGTCTCCTTGATGGATTCAGTTGAGGTGAGAATTGCACATAAAGCATATGAGGCAATCTCAACTACATTAAGATCTAAATACAAAAGGTTAGAATATGTGTCCTTAGCCTTGACACATTCCTCCAACTATTTCTCAACAAAAGATAATTTCAAAGCAATAGATTCTCTAAAATATGATATCCTCTTCAAAATTTGTTCCTTCTAAAGTTCTAGTTTTCTAATATCATTGTGGATATTGGTCACTTGTCCTTCAAAATCATCAACTTTGCAAGATGGATGCTAGATTTAACTAGATAAAGCTTCTAGCTCACTCATCTTTCCTTCTATCTAACTGTTGATGTGCTTAATCAACTTGTGTAATAAGGTACACTTGATATAAAAAGTTTTCCCATCCTATTGGCATTTCCAAAGTTCCTTGATACAAGTATCAAGATTAACCAAATCATTCTCAATGTTTTTGACAGATGACGCTAAACAAGTTAGCATCATGGGAAATCTATGCCTTTTCTTTTGCAACATTTAACAAATTAGTAAACTCTTCATCAAATGATTTTAGTACTACTTGTGCCCTCTATTCAAGATCTATTCAGTGTTCTATACTACCAAGGTACTATATAGTCTGTTAGTAACTTCCATTAATGTTTTCTATAAGTTTTTCACTACTCTATTCTTTTGAATAAGCCTATATGGTGATGAGATCAAATCTATTTGACCATCATCATTAGTTGCTAAAATAGCAAGAGAGAGTAGAGTGGGTAAACTAGATGGTTTAATATCACCCTCCCTTTGTTTCTTAGCTGCTTCCTTCATTCTTCTCTCTTCTTCCTCTTTCTTTTCTCTTTCTTTTCTTTCCTTTTCTCTATTCTCTTCCAATCTATTCTTCTAATCTTCCTCTATTTTCTTTCTCATTTCTTCTTATGCAATTCTCCTCTCTTCCTCCTCTTCCTTTCTTGTCTTTTATTCCTCAAGAAATTTATGCTTGGATTCTTCTATTTTTGTCTTCTCTTTGTCAAGTAGCCTCTTCTCCTCTTCAATTTCTGTCAAATTGTCCTCAATATCCTCAGTGTCTGGTTCATTAAGTTTAGAACCCTCAAATAGATTGGTATCATCAATGGTAATGGTAACATTGGTTTGATCAATTTGCATAGTGTCACTCCTGATTAACACTTCTGATGTTCTAGGTGCTAGAGGAAATGCTGTCTTTGAATTTGTCAACATCTAACTAATTGCTATCATAGTCTCAATTCTTAGTTTATCTTTTTCACCAAAAATAAATAGATATGCTCTCACTTTATTTTCAAATATGATGTGAGGTTATTCAACAATATTTTATGTTGGAATACTTTAGAATAACTATCCAGATGTATAAATAAAAATTTTCATAGCTTAGTGAACCCATAAAACATTTATCTTCATGCATGCATCCATAAGATTATGTAGTCACTAAAAACTTGTAGGTTACTATCAAATCAACTTACAGAAATGTAAACATGAAACATAACAGATTCATCAACACACTTGACACAATGATTTACATGGAAACTCAATTTGGGAAAACCCACCAATAACATGCTACTTTTTTTCACTCTTCTGAAGTGATGCCTTGTGAAAGCCCAACCTTGTTAAAGGTTACAATACACACTATTAAATGTGACATTGTTCAAGGATTTCAATAACCCTATTAGGAGTGAGCCTTATTAGAGGACTTTAGACCATTCACTTGGAATGTCACTTGGTTAAAGGATTTACAAATGATTGTTAGGTCAACCTTAATCCAAAGGATTTACCCTAGACTGATACAACTATTAGAGAGTAATAGTAAGGCTTGATCTAATAACAACTTACAACTCTATTTTTAGATTACAGATCATTATTTCACTCCTCCATTCTACTTGGACATCATACATTTTAGCTTTGATAGCTTGTTCACCCTTTAAGCATTCATATGCTTAAGCCTTCTTGCTTAACATGCCATTGTAGACTCGTCTTTAGGTCACTTGATGAAGAAAAACCCTTGACTCCTTGTCTTCCTTAGGTTCTCACATATGACAGCCTTTGGTTTTGACTAGCCATTCCTATAAATATGGAATTAAGATATTTTTCTGCTCATTCTCCATCATCCAATTTAGGGTTAGGACATATTAGGTAGCATACAATGAATCTACTCCATAATCCATATCTCTTCTAAAAAATTCTCCTTGAATCCTCTTTGAATTCACCTAAAAATGGGTTATCTTGAATTTTGTACCTCTAGCTCATCAATCTTATCTTCCACCTAGTTCACATAATCCAAGAAAACAAACTTGTTAGCTTAGATCCATCAAATTCATGATCTTTCGAATAATGCAGCTACTTGACATTATCTAGCTTCTAATGCTTGGCATATACTATGTTTCTTGACATCCTTTGTAAATTCATTTAGCATAAACTAAAGTTTACTGGTGCTTGACATCAACTAAACTTTACCTGACATCCACTATTCTACTCGGCATACACTAGAATGGACTTTTACTCGGCTCTAACTATTTTTTTTCTTGGCTTAGACTAACTTTTCTCGGCACCACTATCCACTTGGTCAAGCTTGGTATAAAAAATTGTGTAAATTATTCTTCTAAATTTTCTTAGTGTAACTAGCCTTTGTAACCTTAAGTAGATTACAATACATCATGTTATCACTATCTTAATTGATTCTTGTACTTCTTTACATAAGCATAACTCAACCTTTCCTTGAGGTGCTATTGTTACATCTTTTGATCAAATCCTCTTTATCAATCAAATAAGTGATGGTACTTAAATCATATAAGCAATTGTCTTACCAGCAAATGAAAGGTTTGACATTAGTGACAAAACAATGATTGAAACATAATGGTCATACTTTTTCAACATACTTTATTCTCAACAATCTCGCTCTATACAATTTTCAATCTATTGTCAACAATCTCCCTCTTTGGCATTGATGGTAAACCAAACTAATCAACCAAACTAACTAGGTTAAAATAATAAGACAATACCAAAATAATGATTCCTTGTATTGAAATTCCTACCTCTATCAGAAACTTCCATCTTCTGAATAACTTACAAAACTCTTCCTTATAACTCCCTCAAAATTTCTTCTTGTATCTCCCTCTTACTAGGTAGATGTTAGGATTTCTCTATCTTTATTCTCTTGATCAACAACTATCTCCCTCTATGATTTGTTTTAATTTAGTCTTGTATTTCTCCCCCTGATAAGTAAATCTCTCCCTCTTTGAGAACAATGGCAAAGACTTGTCACCTTAACATGTAGACATAGTACTTCTTTAGTTTCTCCCTTTGTCACCTTACTTGTGACTGATTTGTAGTTTCAACTTTTTGATTATATTAGGCATCTCCTAAATTAAGATCCTCTGCATCAATGTGTAACATATGAACATCATCTTTTTTGAAGTAGGGCACTCCTCTTGTTACTTAGATAGCTTTTGATAGGGATATCACCCCTAGTTTACCTCTTAGATACTCATGAGAATCCTTATGTAACGCTTTTGTGAAAATATCATTAATTTAATCTTTAGTATTAGCATATTCCATCTTCACTTCTTTATCTTGAACTAATTCTCTCATGTAGTGATACTTGATTGCAATATGTTTAGTCTTTGTGTGCATCGCAAGATTCTTTGATATATAGATAGTACTTGTATTATCACAATAAAGTGTAAATGGTTTTGTGATCTCTTCCTTCATACCTTTGAATAGTTTTTTGATCCATACAATGTTTATACAATTTACAACAACACCATATTCAACTTCAGTAGTAGATTGTGAGGTGTAGTTTTTTTTCTTGCTAGTCCATGTGACCAACCTCTTGCCTAAGAAAAATGCTCCCCCACTAGTGCTTTTCCTATCATCAATGTTTCCAACCCAATCAGCATTATTATAGGCTCTTGATTCAAATTTATCATTATTATTATAGTATAAACCATACTCCTCTATTCCTCTAAGATGTCTCATTATTCTCTTTACAACTATCAAGTGATTCTCCCTAGGATTAGTAGAGAATCTTGCAACTATCCCTATAGATAATGTAATGTTAGGTCTACTATGTACTACATATTATAATTTTCCAATCATAGACCTACACAATGTTTGATTTACCTTAGTTGAATCATCATTCTTTGACAACTTGTGTCTTGTCACCTTAGGTGTACTTACTAGTTTGGAATCCTCCAATTCAAAAGTTTTCAATATTTACTTGACATATTTTGATTGAGTGATGTATATACCAGATTTCATCTGATATACTTGCAAACTCAGAAAGAATTTGATCTCTCTAGACATAAACATTTCAAATTCTCGCTTCATTTGATTTGCAAATCCTTACATAAAGCATCTTGATCTCCAAATATGATATTATCAACAAAAATCTTAGATAACAAAATACCTTTTCCTTTCTCTGTCTTCATGTATAGATTGTTGATATCATTAGTCCTTTCAAATCTAATCTTCACAAGATAATTATGAAGTCTCTCATACCATGCTCTTGGTGCTTGTTTCAAACCATATAGAGCTTTGTATAATCTACATACCATGTTCTTATTGTTAACATAAACAAATTCTTCTAGCTATTCTATGTAAACTTCTTCCTCTAATATGCCATTCAGAAATGTAGATTTAACATCCATTTGATAAACTTTAAAACCTTTGTATGTAGAATAAGAAAGTAATTTTCTTACTCTTTCAAATCTGGAAATAGGGGAAAATGTCTTTCCATAGTCAATTCCTTCCTCTTGTGCATATCCCTTGCAAACTAATCTTTCCTTGTTCCTTGTGACTTCACCATTTTCATCTAGCTTGTTTCTGAATACCCATTTGGTACCAATCACATTTTTGTCTTCTGATCTAGGAATTATAGTCCATGTTTTATTTTTTTCAATTTGTTCAATCTCTTCTTTCATGGCTTTACTCCAATCCACATCTTCTAAAGCATCTCTCACTGATTTGGGTTCCTTCATGCTCAATACACATGTATCATTTCTCAATCTTTTTCTCTTCATTGGTCTAGCATCTTTATCTCCAATAATTTGTGTAGTAGGATGATGTCTTTTGATAAGTATTGGTTCAAATCTAGTTTCCTCATCTTGCATTTTAGCTTCGGAGTCACTATGTACATCTCTATTAGGTAGTTCAACATCTCTTTGATGTACACTAATCTCAAAATTAGAATGTGCATCAACTTCATTTTGTAACTTGACATCTGGATGCTACTCAATTCTTGAATGCAACTTGACATTCATAGTATGTGACTTGATAGTTACTAAAACTTGCTATTGGTTTGTAGCTTGATTTGCAATATCTTCTTTAGCAAGCATAACTTTCTTGAATTGTACATAGTTCAAGGTATAGACAACTATACTTACAACTTCTCTCCAATATTTTAAAGAAAAATTTTTCTCCATCATGAGAGTTCTATCATAGTCCATTATATATTTGTTCCTCCTTTCAACTATTCTATTTTTTGGATGGGTTCTAGGTGCAGATGTTTGTCTTTTGATTCTCAAACTCATGTGGTGTAAATTCTCCTCCTCTGTTAGATCTAAAACACTTCAGTCTTTTACTTGTTTCCTTGTCAACTCTTGCTAAGTACCACTTAAACATTTGGAAAGCATTAGATTTATATTTTAAAAACATAACTATCATCATTCTAGAATAGTCATCAACAAACAACATAATATACCTATCTCCTTTTTAGCTTTGTACATCAATTGGTCCACACAAGTCAGTATGAACAATCTCTAGTATTCCTTTAGAGGTATGAGCTTTACTCTTAAAACTTGACTTTGTTATTTTGCCCAACTGACATTGTTTTCACATTACATTATTAGGCTTCTTCAACTTAGGAAAACCTCTAACTTTTCTCATGTTACTAATACTGACCAGGTTATCAAAATTAATGTGACATAACCTTTTGTGCCACAACCACACATCATCAAATTTCACAACTAGACAAGTAGCATCCTTTATATCAAGATAGAATAGATTACTCCTAGTTTGATCACCCTTTCCAATAAATTTTCTATTTGTGTCATATATCTTATCAAACTTGTTCTCAAACTAAACCTTACATCCCAAATTATTCCATTGTGACACACTAAAAAAATTATAGTTAAGTCCTTCAACACGGTAAGCATTGTCACGTAAAATCTTATCTATGAGCTTGATAGAGCCTTATTATTTTATCAAACATGGTGCATCATTGCCAAATCTTACACCATTTACATCATAACAATTCAAGGTAATGAACTTACTTTTGTCTTTAGTCATGTGATGTGAACACCCACTGTCAATGATCCATCTATGATTCTTGTTCACACAAGTCACAGGTGCAGTTGCCTCATCTTCATTAGATTCATCCTTCATTGCAACATTCACCACTTCATCATCATGTTCATCAAATTCATCTCCATTTTCCTCTTCAATAATGTAGCATGACTTCTTGCCTTTGTCTTTGTAGTCCTTGCTATCTTCATCTCTTCTACTTTTGTATTTGTCACCACCTCTATAATTCTTCTTCTCTAGAAATCTCGTAACAATACAACCAACCTCATTTCAATTGAAACAAATGATAGGTGATTTACCTTTAAACTTGCCTTTACCTTTGTGGAATCTTCTTGCCAGTAGTGCTTCAAGCTATTCTACATCCTCCTCATCTGTATCACTATCACTAGTTACATACTTTTTCTTTTTCTTCTTTTTCTTCTCATCATTTTCCTTCAATGATAGCTTAGCTTTTAAAGTAGATTCAATATTTTTGGGTTTGTAATTATCAAAGTTAGATAGCTCAAATGTAGTGAGTCTACCTACCTAACCTTCAAGTGATAGATCATTCCCTAGTATAAATATGTGTTATTGAATTGCAAAAACTCTAATTGCATATATAAGCAATAGTGTTCTCAAGACTTTTCTTAGCATAGTATCATCATCTATTTTACTAGTATCTACTCTTATTGCATTAATAACTTCTTTTATCCTTACAACATATTGAGCAATATTTTTACCGTCTTCTATTCTCATATCATCAAACTTACCTATGAGACTTTTAACTTTGGTTCTTAGAACATTTGCATCCTCCATAGGTAGTGGTTAAGGCATCCCACATTTTCTTTGCATTGTCAAGACGTTTGATATCATCAAATTTAACATAGCTTAGGGTAGAGGCAATCTCAAGCATTGCCTGATTATGTTCTTTCTTCTTTGTCATATCCTTAGTAGTTGGGGCAAGAACAAGATTAACGCACTTATTGGTAATGGTAGATTGTCCATGATCTCCAAATCCTCCAAGGTATAGCTTCATCAAACTTTTTCATGCAGGAAAGTTATCTCTATTAAGCTTGGGCACTTCTCTTTTTGACATCTTGATCTTTGTGCTTCTAGTACCTTCAAACTAGTCCTCTTAGGTAGATGGATTTGATACCAATTGTTGGAATACTTTAGAGTAATTGGGGGGTGGGGGGGTCAATCAGTTATCCAAGGTCCAAATGTATAAATAAAAATTTTCATAGGTTAGTGAACCCATAAAACATTTATCCTCATGCATGCATCCATAAGATTATATAGTCATTAAAAACTTGTAGGTTACTATCAAATCAACTTGTAGAAATGTAAACATGAAACATAACAAATTCATCAACACAGTTGACACAATAATTTACATGGAAACCCAATTTTAGAAAAACCACCAGTAACATGCTACTCTTTTTCACTCTCCTAAAGTGATGTCCTATGGAAGGCCAACCCTATTAAAGATTACAATACACACTGTTAAAGGATTTCAATCACCCTATTAGGAGTGAGCCTTGTTAGAGGACTTTAGACCATTCACTTGGAGTGCCACCCAGTTAAAGGATTTACAAATGACTATTAGGTCAACCTTAATCCAAATTATTTATCCTAGATTGATACAATTATTAGAGAGTAACAGTAAGGCTTGATTTGATAACAACTTACAACTCCATTCATAGATTATAGATCACTGTTTTAGTCCTCCATTTTCTTGGCCTTCACAAATTTCAACTCTAATAGCTTGCTCACCTTTCAATCATTCATATCCTTAAGCCTTCTTTCTTAACATGCCATTGCAGACTCTTCTTTTAGGTCACTTGATGAAGCAAAACCCTTGACTATTTTTCTTCCTTAGGTTCTCACATATGATATCCCTTTCTTCTGACTAGCCATTCCTATAAATAGGAAATTAAGATATTTTGCTACTCATTCTCCATTGTCCAATTTAGGGTTAGGAAATATTAGGTAGGATACCCCATATTTCACATCTCTTCTAGAAACTTCTCTTTGAATCCTCTTTGAATTCACCTAAAAATGGTTTACCTTGAATTCTGTGCCTCTAGCTCATCAATCTTATCTTTCACCTAGTTCACATAATCTAAGAAAACAAACTTGTTAGCTCAGATCCATTGAATTGATGATTTTTTAAATAATGTAGCCACTCAACATTATCTAGCTTATGATGCCCGACACATACTGTATTGCTTGACATCCTTTATAAAATCACTTGGCATGAACTAAAGTTGACTAGTGCTCAACATCAACTAAACTTTACTCAACATTTAGTATTCTGCTTGATATACACTAGAATAGACTTTTACTTAGCTCCAACTAATTTTTTGCTCAACTTGCACTAACTTTTCTTAGCACCTACTAACCACTCGGTGAAGCTTGGCAGACAAACTTTGTGTAACTTTTTCTTCTAAATTTTGTTAGAGTAACCAACATTTGTAACCTTAAGTAGATTATCAATACATCATGTTATCACCATATTAATTATTTCTTGTACTTCTTTACATAACTCAACCTTTCCTCTAGGTTCCAATGTTACATATTTTGATCAAATCCTCTTTATCAATCAAATAAGTGATAGTACTTAAATCATATAAGCAGTTGCCTTACCAAAAAATGGTAGGTTTGACATCAGTGACAAAAAAATGATTGAAACATATTGATCATACTTCTTCAACATACTTTTTTCTCAACAATCTCCCTATTTGTATTGATTTCAATCTATTCCCAACACTTTTAATCTCTTCTTCATCATCAGTCTTGCAAATAGTTCTAAGCATAGACTTCCAAAGTTCTAGATCTTCTTCCCTTGTAGGAGCCTTCTTCTGAATGAGTCTTCATAGACTTACTAGTTAATTAAGCTCTCAAGATCCTTCAATTTTAAATTATTTTCGATGATATATCTCATAGTGGAGATATCAATTTGATCCTTCTCAAAACTATTATACAAATCATAAAATTTGTTCATCTAAACAAATTTACCTTCATTAGCAATAGTTGTCTTAATATTCTCTATCTTTGGCTTCCAAGGTTGCCAAGCTTTGCCTATTGATTGCTTTGATGGAGTTACTTTCTCTACTTGCTTGATCTCTTGTTCTTCTTCATCTTCATCACTAGACTCATCAATTGTCAGTAATATTTTTTGTCTTTTTCCTGGTTTGGTGGCTTGTTGTTTTACCCTCTTTGTTTTAGTCGTCACTGCTTCCACCAATCTTTTAGATTTTCTTTTTGGTTCACTTAGTTGCAAATCTAACATTTCAACATACATAATGCTCTATTCCAAACATGTCTCTACAATAGATACTAAAAAAGGTTGAATATTCAATATTCCTTACTTCATAGTTTGTCTTATAGCCTCAGACTCACTCTCTGTCACTCTGGCCTTTGATAGTGCTTTCTTCATAAAATATTCTATCATTTTGTGTGATGCCTTCTCATGGTTTCCTTATGAGCTGATTGGGTAATCCCATCATATGTACCAAATTTGTATTCTACTTTGTCTTTCTTAGAATTCAATAATAAATCAATATAACCAACTAGTATATCATCATTTAATTGATAACCCAAGTGATCAAGAAATGTTTCTGAAGCTTCTACTTGAATATAGGTATAATTTGTATCAACCAAAATACAAATGTCTTCCTTAAATCTATCAACAATTGCAGGTGCAATTCTAAATCTCTGTTTCATTTCATTCTAAAATGTTCTCATTATTAGGTTGCCACTATCCAATATCTTATCTATGGGATGCCTTCTACATTTTTCTATGATCTTCTCCATTGTACATCTATAACTACTCATTATGTTTTTGATTGATAAATAAGGAAATATTTTAAGTACACAAAAGAATATGTGATTGATCAATGAATAAAATCTAAACACACCATTCTTTGTCCTCTTGATCTTTTCTAGGTTTTCTAAGAGTTGCATTCTCAAAATTTTACTAAGATTCACTTGTTCCTTCTCTACACATATCTTATATGCTACATAGATGAATCTTGTTGAAAGTTCATCAATCTTTGAGCTTGAACATACAAAATAGGAAATAATTCTACTCAAAAATCTTACATCATCTTTCTTGATGGTGCTTATCACCATAGCTTTTCCATTATATAGTGCTTTAGTATAACTTTCCACTTTCTTCTTAACCATTTTATCACCTATAGGTACACTGCCTTGTTTACTAGGACCAGTTACCTCATGAATAAGGTTGGTAGAAATGTTAATTACATTATCTTTCATCCATAACTTTCCATCATGTATCCTACTCAATAGGATCTGTGTCCACTCATCTATGTCCAATTCACAGTAGAGTTGATATTTGAACAAGTCTATTTCCTTTAGATGTTCAAATCTAGGCTTCATAGTCATGTAATGATTGAAAACTAATTCTGTATCTTTGTTCATGAATTCACTACCAATAGACTCAAACTTACTATTTAGATAACTTCTTACATCTTCAAGATATAGTATATTGTTCAAAGCGATAGACAATGCTGAGTTAGGGTTTTGTTTAGTAGGTTTTACAGAAACAACCTTTAACTTAGGTCTATCCCCATTCTCAACATGGTGCACTACTAACATATCCATGATTCTATCAATTAGAAACTTTTACCAAACAAATTTGTAGAAAAATGATAAAATACCTCTTTTCAAAAATATGATTTGCTTCAAAATCTCTTTGTGAAGTCACTTCTGAGTGCTCTGCGCTTTGGTTGAATTTGCAATGAAGTGAAAATCAATTCAATACTCGATTTATTCCATTAACTTGAACTTGCACTAATTTCATACTTTGCAAACACAAAAAAGCTGTCAATTACATTCTGTCAGCAAAAAATTGTTCAAGATCATCTATTTGATCTCCAAATGTCACCCAAGGTTTGCCATAGCTAGTTTCCATCATGAAAAAAACTCTATTGAACTTCGAAATTCTCTGCAAAAACATGCTTTTCATCTTTTTCTATATAATTAACCTTTTTCTATAATACCAATAACTTTGAATTCCATCATAACTTGCTTAGATGAGCTCCAAATTATAAGCGAGCTTAGGTACCAACTAAACTTATCTTGATACACCTTCTCCCAACTTCACTACCTCTAATTCAATCTCTAATTTGAAGTTTTCAAATTTTTATGATGTAAACAAGCTTAATTCAATTTAATTGAATCAAACTCAACAACTAACTTTGATCTTCTTGTCTCACCATCATCTAGCTTTTCCTTTGAGATATCTACTCCTTTTACAAATGCCTCATTAAGTTCTTCTCAAAGTTCACTAACAATGTTTCTTTGTTCCTCATTGTCTTTATTGGTTTCAAAGTTTCTTTCATGGTTCCTTTTGTCACTTCTGATGTTCTTTCTATTATTCCTTCTATTCCCAAAGTTTCTTCCATTGTTCTTTCTATGTCTAAAGTTTCTATCCATTCTACAGTACTTTTTTGTGTGTCCAAATTTGTTGCACAACTGACATAATGGTGCTCTGCTTCTAGGATTTTTTTGATTATTAGATGCATGCCAATTCCAAAAATGTGTCCTAAGTTGTTATATCTATCTTTCATCTTCATTAAATCTTCCTTCTCTTGATGTCCTTTCATTAGATCTTCTTCTATTTGTAGGGTTAGTATTTCTAGACATACTACTATTCCTTCTATCATTCTCATACTTAGTCCTACAATCAATTGCATTATGACCCATACCATGACAATTATGAAAATAAAAGTCATTAACATGACTAAATGACTTATTAGTACAATCTTTTTTCATATGACCTATTTCATTAAACAAAAACACTTACCTCTAAATTCATACCTGGTTTCCTTAGGAGATTCCACTTGCTTTAGTTCATCCAAAATTTCAACTTCCTTATCTTGTCCAACTTCTTTAGATTTATTAGAAGATTGATTGGATTTAATCTGATCATTAGATTTATCTTTTTCTTTTGGATCTAATTTAATCTCAGGTTTCTTCATAGACATGTTAATTAGATAACCAAGACTAGTCTTATCATAAGTAGGTCTTTGTATTGATATTGAATCATCAAGTTTTCTCTACTAGAATAAAGCTTCTCAAGTTGTTTCTTGCACTGAGTTAATTCACCTTTCACAATAGTATTGTATTTATGAAGTTTTTCATGATCTTTTTTCAAATTTTCAAACTTAGATGTTTTCTTTTGTAGACTTCTCAGATCTACATTCTCAATCTTCAAATCAGATTCAACATTGCTAGGATCATTTCTCAAAGTCAATTTCAGATTTGTAATCTTCAATTCATGCTTTGAGATCTTATATTTTGTCTTCAACTTTGAATAATCATCATCACTAGTTCCAGATTTAGTAGATTTAGGCTTAGATTTGAGATGTTCAATCCTTTCCTTCAATTTACCAATGTACACTTTGGAGTCTTCATATTTGTCCTTCATCTTATCTCTTTCTTTAGTAAGGAGATCAATTTTTTCAAGAGCTTCTTCAAGGTTCTACATCATCTGTTCCATATCCATAGGGTTCTTACTTAAGCTATTAAGCCTCTTCAAAGTAACTGCACTTTGATACCAATTTTAGAAATAGGGATTACTGAGAGGTTGGGGGTGAATTAGTAATCTACAAACTTTAGTCACCAAATAGATTTTATTTCTTACATTAAATCATGCATAATAAAGCAATAAATTAATGTTGAATAGTAAAAATAACAATACAAAAAGATAACTCATAACACCATTTTTTAAACTAGGGAAACCCTGGCCAAGGGAAAATCCAAGTGGGGATGATACCCACTAGATGATATACTGATATATAAGTTCCTTGTTAGAGGATTGACCTTGTTAGGAGTCAATGAGAAAATTCAGTAGGAGACTTTGAATCCCTGTTAGGAGATTCCAACCTTCTTAGAAGTTTTAGTACAAAAAATGCAAGATGAGCCCATTGCCAAACATGCACTCCCAATTACAAAAAGAGCTCACTACCCAAACTAGTAATTAGACTTTCAGAATATAGGTACTATATCTTCTTCCTTGACTAATCTCTAATCTTCAACTCAATCTTAGAGCACAAAATAACTCATATAAAACTTTGCATATATCACTTTCACAAAAGTTTGCATATAATCACAATTACAAGGTAGCACTTGCAATGAAAATCACAATTCCACTTCTTATCACAAGATATCCTTTACACAAATACCATGCCTTTACACAAATTACTGCTAGATTAGCTAAGACCACAATCCACTTTTCCAACTTAGAGTAAACATCTAGGATGTTTTCCCTAATTGGACAAGTAATCATCTTATAAACAAAATAATCCTTTCCTTCAATTCTATTGTCCTATTTTACTACAAAAATGATTAACCCTATTATCTATAGTCTATACTAACTTTCAAGGTTATACACATCATCACCAATATGTATACTATCTCCATCTAACTTTTCTAGTCATAATATGATGTCAGTGAAAAGTTATAAACAAAGCAATACACTGCTGTAAACCAAATTCTATACTTAGACAATTTTTTGATTACCAAACACTAAGTATCTTTATTTCTAAGGTTTCTTGTGAGCATATACATCACGTGTTTCCATAAATGACAACAATTAAATATCACTGTTATCCAATTATCAAGATTGAAGGCACTTGATGTATGTATCAAGGAGTTAAGAAAGCATATTAATGAAGGTATAATGTTGTATGGACAGTGCATACTATAATATAAATACCTGATAGATTTTTAAGATCAATTAAAGGGTCAGATGAGTAAACTTATTATAATCACTACAAGGTTATAGTTTCTAGAGGCTAGCATTGAATATTTTAGAACTAAAGTTGAGAAGATCGGTGATACAATCAAAGGGACAAAGGCTGATAAGGAAAAGTATTGATCTTAGATTGGTTTTTGACAACTGAGTGTCAACACACTTAAGAAATTTACTTAGTTCATGCCAAACTAGTAATGTATGCTAAGTACGCCAAACTAGTAATGCATGCTGATGCCAAGTTGCAATGAGTGTCAAGTCACTCATGTGACAAGTCACTCAAGTGATGAGAATATAGACCATGCCAAGTGATGCAAGTGCCAAATAAAAAATAGATGCTAAATAGTTCAAGTGCTGAGTTAGAAACATAATTATAGTATGTGCTGAGCATCAACAACTTCAAGTGCCAAGTAACACAGATTGGACATATTTTTTTGTGATTACACAAACAATTATGTAAACTATTTTCAAAAAGATGACCTAAGGATAGATTTTTATTCTTTAAAGATAAGGACAAATCTATTTGCTGAATCCCTATGTATTTGTATGTAGCCAATTAGAAAATAGGAAGGATTAAATGGAAAAAAGTTTGAATCTCAGTCGCAGATTCATACCTAACCCTAAGCCACCAAAGTCTTTATAGGGAAGATGAAGCCCCAACAATTATAATGAATTGAGAGAATGAAAGAAGATCATGCTATAGTAGGTAGCAAGAGGTGAATGATAAATTTTGTTCATATAACATTCAACATGACTTAGCAGGAAGAGTGAATTGTAGAATCAGTTGGAGGAGAACAAAGTGTTGGGACTAAAAATTGCATGGTCAATTTTGAGTACCATTGAGAAATCTAAAGCCTATAAATGCTTTTTGATGAGTTTGTACCCAACTATACTCTTGAGCCCCAAGAGTTGTTTAATGCTTCTAGCTCCTTCTATTCAGTGTGTCCACTCATTTCATGAAGTTAAATTGACATTTCAAGCCATTTCGTGAAGTCTTGTTTTGAGCAAATTTCAAATTTGCATTTTCACCTAAGTGTCAAATAGTGATAGGATGTCATGTTTACAAATGAATATCATGCACCCAATAATGTTTCATGACTCACTGGTTTGAGAGTATTTAGTGTCCATACCGAAGAGCCTATGTTCCAGATTTTGAATCATTTTGAGTCTGTTTGACTAGGTTTTGAATCCCTCAAAGTTGGTTGTTTATCAATGTCATGCTGATACACTTATGAATTCTAGGAAGCCCTATTTTATGTGTTATAATTTTGACCTAGTTGACCAAAATGTTAAAATTCCTTTTGCATTGCATTTTAGAGGTTAGAGACTTGTTATGTTTCAAGTTTGACCCTATGACAAATTTGTTTGTTCAATTTTTGAACACAATTCCAAATGCAATTTCTAACTTTTTACTGGTATCAACACATGCAGATTGACTAGTACCCCTGTTTGTGATGTTATAACTCAAAATATGTGATTGCCTAGATCAAATGAATTGTACCACTATGTTGTCCTCCAAAAATAATTGAAGTATGCTAGTTTTCACATCTTGACGAATCCGTCTACACACTTTTCCAGGTCCATTCCATTTACAAAAATTGCTTTTCTGCCATTGTTTCTAGTCATCAAATTTGAGTAGCTCACTTTGACCACTTGCCATTTCTGCCCAGTTATTTTTCATGAACCTAAATCACAAATTCATACTCTCCTCATGATAGTGAACCAATGCCCCAGTTTTCAAAGTCTAATCTTAATGTGATTTTGTGTTTTCTAACATGTTTTCTTGCAGGTAATTTTGAGAGGTCAACTTTGATGGTCAATATCTTTTGACCCTGAATTTTTCATGAGACAAGAATTGACAGGGTGAAAGTATGTGGAATAGAGAATTTGTGGGTCAGTTTTTAGGGTCTAGTTAGATGTATGAATAATTGTTTAAGGCTAGTCAAAGGACCTCCTAGACACTAAATTCATAGTTGCAAAAAAAGGTGAAGTAAGTTTTAAAATGTTAAAAAGTGATGCAAATTGATTGATTCTTCATCAAATCAATATCAAATGTTCTAATGGATCAGTTAGATAGTTTAGGTTTTTGAAAATGATTTTTTTTTTAGTTGGACCCACTTTGGGGCCCGATTATTTTCATCTAATTAATAAGACATTTGGATTTCAAAATGTTTAAAAGGAAGAGAGGTCATAATGGTTTTAAAATCATTACAAAGATGATTTTGGATTGAGAATGGTGTGAATGATAAAATTGAAAACCATTCCCCCCTTTTTATAATTTAAATGATTATAAAGGGATTGTAACAATTCAAATATGTTTGGAGATTAAACTGTTTTTGAGTTCTTGATTCTTAAAATTTGGGATAATTTAAATAGTATCAACATCTTTTAAGGATAAGGATCAGTCTATGGTGTTAGGCATTGAAAGGAGCCAATTATTGGTCCAAGTTCAGAAACTAATGTTTATTTAAACATATCTGAAGACAATTTTTATGCCAAATTAAGAATGGAAGGTAAGATGGGTTATATAATGAGTAGTTGTTAAACTTTCAAAAGGGGAGTCTAGAAATAAAAGATTAAATCATAAGGGAATTATGTCAAAGAAAAATAGGAACAAAGCACTCCATGAAGTCAAAGCCCCTTGTCTTGAAGCTATGAGTAGTAAGATGGATTAGATGAATACCATGCAGCAACAAAGGGGTTAAAAATTCATTGGAAGATCACCCACGAACATAGAGGAACATAGCATTCAATCCGCAGACCCAAGAGAAGGAGCCATGGCTAGGTTGAAAGCCATAGAACAAAAAAGTGAAAAAGTATTTTTCTAAGGCATGTGAGTAACAGAGGAGGGCCACCCAATCTAAAAAGAGCCCATGATTTGGAATAGGGGATTAAGGTGTGAATAGGAGCACGTCAAGAAAGGCTGACAACAAGAATAAGCCAACAGTCGATATGAAAGTAAGAGAGAATAAGGGAGTTTGAAATGGAATTATGAACATAAAATAACAATATACACATAAAACTAGCAAGGGAACCCATAGCAATCATGAAGCCTCAGTAGGGCAGTTTCATAGAATGAGCCTCACACAATAAAAAAGGGAGACACCTTGCATGAAATCCACACCATAAGATGAAACTGTAAGGAGGAAACGTATAGGCATCTTAAAAGTTGACAAATAAAGGTAGAGAGACCCTGCATTTCAAAGAGGGAGTTGTTTCAAATTAGTGTTAAAAGAGAAGCTGTTTGAGGAATAAAAGGGAAAGCCACCAGTATCAACAAAGGAGTAGCTAACATATGAATGGAAGCTCCATGCATTTGCATAGGGAAGAATCCATGGCATGTGGGAGTAGATCTCATGCTAAAGAAGAGACATGATAGTATAAAAAAATTAGGAACATGCCAGATCAAACAAGATGTGCATGCATTTTAAAGGGAGCAATTGGTGGCTTGCTAAAGGAAAGTCTATGGCATGAAGAGAGGAGTTCCATCACTATTTTCTCAAGGTGGAAGCAATGCAAGCATTGCAATGCACTTGTAGAAGCTCATGGAGGAGCCTCATGTTGTTAGCACTCTGGAGGACTTGGCAAATGTGCAATGCAAACTATGTATTGTCTAGTTTCAAAAAGTATGGTTTAACTTCCCATGTTAACAACTACAATGTATTGCTAAGTTATCTAGTGAGCATGTCTCTAGTTCTAACCCAACCAGGGGAACATAATAGGGTTATGAAGCTGAGAGAGATAGCAAGAGATGAATTTTCCCATCAAAGGTTAGCGCAGAGTGAAGAATATTCAAAATAAATTATCCCACATTGTCCATAGGAGAGTCTTTATATGTCTTTAAATATGAAAGCACACTTAATGCATAGTGTCAAGGACACAAAGGATTTTGGAATCTGTGTGATGTGTGGTAGATTCTATAGGTCCCAGTCAGCTAGTACAAAGCTTATGTTTTAAGGAATATTCACCAAAAAATAGGTGACGTTAGTAGGTCACGAGGAAATTAGAAAATCTAGCAATTTTCTATATCACCACCGAGAAAATCCCAAGTTTTCCTATAGTGACATAGCAAATCACTGGAAAACCTCAAAAATTTGGCGAAGCTAAAATAAGCAACATGGGTCCTACCTGGATACAGAGTAGTGATCTAGTGAGTGACAAGTGGTAGTTGGAAGGGTATATAGGGTGAGTCACTAATGATGTGGAGCTCCAAAACAACTACAAGGTGCCACCTGGTACAAACCAATGCATGCAATGATGTGGCGAGTTCAAGCGACGATGTACGAGATCGTGACACATGGTGGAATGTGTGGTTCTTGCTATGTTGCCAAAGGAAAGTTGTAGGGAAGATAAGATGGCAACATAATGAATCACAATAGGAAGATGACACATGGCACTAAAATGGTGGTGAGGTGGAAAAATCTCATGCTAACAAATGGCATCCAGTTGGAGAGGTTTGATAGTTGTGTAGAAAAAGGAACCAATCACAGTGTGACACGTGTGACTAGGGTTGGTCAACAAGTTTGACCCGAAAGAGATTGGTGGAGAATTTGGCAAATTTAAAATTTTAATATTTTAATAATTTTCCTTAGAATCACGTGCAAGTCAAACATTTAAATAAAGTCTGAAACTTTACATAGTTCAAACTATATAAAAGTTTAAATTTTTGCAAAATATTATGGAAGCCATGAACATAGGCCTGAAACTTTAGAAGGGCATATCTGGGGCTATTTTTATCCAAAACAGGTGCTCCAATATACCACTAGAACCAGGAAGAGACAAACTTTCTGAATATGAGGTTGGTTTTTGCACAAGTGCTCATCAGTTCATGTTATAAGCCAATTTGTAAATTTTGGGGCATTCTCAGCAGAATGGGTGTTTTTCGTCATTAAGCATTAGAGTTGGTTAGAGGGTAGATTTAAAGGCTTATTGGGATCTGAATGTGGACAAAATCATCTTTAAACTACTTTTTTGCATTCTTGAGGTCATATTAAATTGATTTTTCACTTTTACCTTGAGCTCGTTTTGGCATCAAATCAGTTATGATTTCCAATCAAGTATCTTAGATATTTTGTGTTCTTTGGAGGCCAATTGATGATGGTTTGATATGTAGTTATAGAGAGAGGGTAGAAAGAGGTTTTTTCATCTTCTTGGGAAGGAATTCTGAGTGGACACATGCTGTCTTTACAATAGATTTGAGAATTCACTTTCTGCTATATCATTTCCTTTCTTTCTCATTGTATAGGTTCCATTTTTTTTGAGAAAAATTGCTCATTACCATGATACCAGGTTTTGGTTCAAGTTTTGATGTGTTCCCATGACCGAGACACCATTCTTTCAGCAATTTCTCTTGTATGAATAGCAATAATGAAGATAACATAGAAAGTTCAAACCTTTTAGGTGTTTCTATCTTTTGATTGCATGTATTTGAATGTATTGTTTCAAGGAAATGAATACAAGTGAGCAAGAACTTCATTAGTTTCATTCTGATTCTCATCTCCTATTTTAGTAATCTTCAATGTTTTATGGTCTTTGAGCAAAGAGCCTAGGTCATAGTTGTAGTCCCTTAAAGCTGTATGTTGTTTTATTGTTGCTTATAAATCAAGGGGTTATGTAAATGCTTTAGGGAATCAATAGGGTTGCAAGTTTATTGAGAAGGATATCAAGCAAGAATGAGATTTAGATTGAACACAAATGTCTATTTACAAGGTGAATCGATAGATCAGATATCAGAATAGATGGATATGTCTTAGATATCCATATGTGTGTGATTGAATCATAGAATTTCCCAATGGATTAGGCACTGGTCAGTTAGAGGATCACTTGTTCATGCTATTGCATATTAGGGTTTTTTTTGAATTCACCATCATTTATCAAACATTCATCCCTTTTATGTTGAAGAGCTTAAAAGTCTAACCCTCACTCAACTTATGAATTTCCTAGATTTTCAATTTGCTACCATAGACCTGTGTCATTACATGAGTCATTAGGAGATATAAGGGTTAAATCTACTATAATAGATTTAGGAGTATGTCTTTGCACTAGTACCATATTGATTGAATCTAAGGTCCAGCTGCCTAGGTTTTGTAGAGCCTGAAGCAAAAGAAGGATCAACCCTTATAGTTGGCCCGATGTCTGAAATGATGTGTTGAAGATGGGAGTTAGCTACCCCTAGATGTGTCATATTCTCATCAAGGTAATTGGATACCTACAACATTTTCAAACACCAAAAAAATGGTAACTCTACTGGGGATGTGCATATAGAAAGAATAGAATCTCTAGCATGAAATAAAATGGATATAGTAAATACATAGCAAGAGGTATTTCTTGTTTCCTTGCTGAAGTTTCATGTCCCCCAGTTATGCCTTATTTGTTAATAGTAGAAGTTTGATTGAATTGAATAATTTGTAATATCAAAGTCACTTGAAGTTTTGATAAGTTGCTGTCATAGTTTAGAATCAGTGTTAAGTGCTTTCACATTGCCAATAGTGAAATTCCCATGTTGTTGCATAAAGTTTTCAAATACCTGTTGTAATTTTTGGATCAGCTTGTTACATTTTGCAAGTTTGGTAAATCTTTTCTCACTAAGTGAGTGGTGACTCAAAGTCATATCTCTGCACAAGTGCTTTGTGAATGTCAAGGTATTCTAAAGGAAACAACAATCAAAAAGTAGATTTGAAGAATTCATCTCAAGATTCTTGACAATGGGTGAAAGATTTGTATGAGATGCAATGCAAGTGTTACTAAATCCAGATAAGATCTAAATCTGCTGTTATTTGCAGCATTGAAGTAGTTGTAGGCATCCGTATTAAAAGGTATTCTCCATTTTCATGTGATTTAATTTACATGAAAGTAAGCTTTGCAAAAGATTCTCTATCAAATGATTTCTAGCATTAAATTGGAGAATGGTTTAGTATAGGTCAACATATTTTGTGAGAGGTAGATCCATAAAATGTCGTCATATTTCAAAGTATGTTTGAAGTTGAAATGGGTAAGAAGAACTTCAGATCTGCTGCAATTGATAAATTCTGAGGGTATTTGTGATGAATAAGTTTTAAGTTTGAAGAGTGTCAAGTTTCTTTTCATCAAGTATGTAGCTAGTTAGTGAAAGTTTTATATCTATTTCTACCAAGTGGTATATGCCATTTAATTTTAATGGTACTCATGGTTTCCCAAATACTATGCCTTATAACCTTAGAAAGTATTTACCTAAGTCTGGTGGGAACCATGAAAGGCTAGCTAACCATCATTTTCAGTTATCCAGTGACTTGGTTGGTGATTTTGAAATTGCTCATGAAGATGTTCATATGAAGTTGTTTGTTAAGACTTTAGAAGATGATGCTTGGGATTGGTTTTCATTTTTATCAATGTGTTAAATTTCATTCTAGGATGAATTAATTTCAACCTTTATGATGAAGTTTAGGGAAAGAGTAAGCATATCTAATTATTTTGATAAGTTTTTGAATATCCAAGTTGGGAATAGTGAGTTAGTTCTTGAATTTAATATCAAATTTGCAAAAGTGTTGAATGGCATTCCTAAAAGTTATAAGCTGGGTGATCAAGTGTGTCTAGTTGTTTATCTTGGTGCATTTGATAAGAAGATGAGTTACCAATTAAGAGATAGAGAGCCTAAGACTTTGCATCAGGCATTCATGATGGTAATGGAGATTAAAAATAACATAAAATATGGATTGACCAAGAGTCATTTCTCTTGAAATGTTTTCCAGCAAGATGAGGTGCAAATGAAGAATCAATGTCATGTAGAATGTTCAAATTCAGATCAGTAAGTAGGTACCCCTATTGCAATCGATGGTTTGGTTGAAAATTCAAAGTTAAAGACATGTGAAGATGAGGTTTATTGGTTTCATGGAAGAGATGAATCTATTCTTGTTGAATGTAATCCACATGTTTCCAATATTACAACACCGGATGATAGAGTTGGTTCATTTGATAAAGTATACACACAAGATGTAAGTTTAGCTAGTCCTTCTTCTATCATTGGTGATTTGCTTCATGATGAAAACATATCAAATTAGGAAGAGGAAAGGCACTCATCTCAGTATGAGGATGAAGGATCTAGAAATGTGTCAAATGACAAAGTTGAAGTGGTTGATCTAATGTATAATCAAGAAGCGTCATATAAAGCTAATGATGAGAGTTTTTTCTCAAGTCAAGAAGAAGATAACGATAGAATATCTTCGTCTTCATGTGAATCAAATGAAAATTGGGAGGAATAAAGTAATGACATAAGTGAATACTCTTACATGAGTAAAGGCATGAGCTCTTCTCTTAAATATGAAAGTGAATTTCTAGTTCAGAGTTATACAAGTCAGCAGTTGAAGGTTGTGAAGAAGAGTTGTCTATACAATCTAAAGAAAATGAGATTATCTATAAGGATAGATAGATTGGTTGTGTAGATAAATGTCTTGAAGATAGATGCCATAGTAATAAGCAATATACTAATGATTCTAAGGTTAATTCATCAACACTTAATGATGACTAGTTTGCAAGACATTTGAATCACCTTGATGAAGACAATGAGAATAGAATTTATTTAATTTCTATGTGCTCCGTTGATGGAGAAGAAAATGAGTCTTCATGTAGTTCTGATTTTTCTTCACATTCTTAAAGTGTCCACATTAGTGATGTTAGAAATGGTTTTAAAGTTTTCACTAACCTGTTATATAATGAAGATCATGATGATGATTAGCCTATGTTTTGTCAAGATGTTCAACAAGGATCATTACATGGAGTTATTAACCCATTGTTTGAAGAAGACATGGAACTTTTAGATTTGATTTAGGATGGGTTTAACGATGATACCTTGTTTTACTACTATAAGAGATCAAATATATTTTCTTTCAGATGTGATGGTGAAAGTATTGATGAGATTGCATCTCATGATGAGAATAATGTGTTTGATAAGGTTGTTATTGAAGATCAACACACACCTTGTACTAAGTTTTATGATGGATACTCTAATGTGAAGACTAATCTATTTGTTGATTGTGAAGAACCATTTGAAGATCTTAGATTAGTTTCAGATTCTGATATTGGTGACATGTGTGAGTACAAGTCAGAGTGTTCATTTGAGTATCCTCCAGTTATGCAAAAGGATATACAATTTGAAGGTATGTATGATCCTTTTCCTCAAGTTGAGTATGAATACTTCATATTCAAAATTGATAGCATGCATGAGTCATTAAATGAAGAGCATTTTTAGTTTCAGTTTGATAGGCTTGAGCATGCTGATCAGTACTCTCATAATGAGAAAGTGGTTGAAAATGAAGTAAGTTTTTATATGAATTATGGAAGTAAGGATATAGATTTAGTTTTGCTAAGTGGTGAGATTAAGATGTTTAACTAATTGGTGAAAATGATATGAGTGATAATTTCAGTTTATCTCATGCAAGTTCAGATGAGAATCATGTTTATGACAGAGGTAAACAATTTTGTTGAAGTTCGGTGGCCCAGGGCCATCGTTTGTATATAATCTTAGTGGTAGTTTCTTGTTTTCAATAAAGCTATTTAAGAGGGTTTTTGTGAGTGGTCTGCTTATCCTAGAGATTTGAATTCTTGCCATGCCCACAAGGACATGCATTCCTAGATAGAGCCACTCTTGGGACTAAAAATTGCACGGTCAATTTTGAGTACCATTGAGAAATCTAAGGCCTATAAATGCTTTTTGATGAGTTTGTACTCGGCTATACTCTCAAGCCCCAAGAGGTTTTTAATGCTTCTAGCACCTTTCGTTCAGCGTGTCCACTCATTTCATGAAGTTAAATTGACATTTAGAGCCATTTTGTGAAGTCTTTTTAAGCAAATTTCAAATTTGCATTTTCACCCAAGTGTCAAACAATGATAGGATGCCATGTTTGCAACTAAATATCTCACACCTAGTAATTTTTCATGACTCACCACTTTGGGAGTATTTAGTGTCCATACCAAAGAGCCTATGGTTTAGATTTTGAATTTTTTCAAGTTTGTTTGACTAGGTTTTGAACCCCTCAAAGTTGGTTGTTTATCAATGTCATGTTGATGCACTTAGTTCGAAATTCTAGGAAGCCTTGTTTTACATGTTATAATTTTGACCCAGTTGAACAGAATGTTAAAATTCCTTTTACATTTCATTTTAGAGGTTAGAGACTTGTTATGTTTCAAATCCATTTGCTCAATTTTTGAATGCGATTCCAAATACAATTTCTAACTTTTTACTGGTGTTAGCATATGCAGATTGATCAGTACCCCTGTTCGTGATGTTATAACTCAAAATTTGTGATTACCTAGATTGAATGAATTGTACAATTGTGTTGTTCTCCAAAAATACTTTAAGTGTGCCAGTTTTCACATCTTGATGAATCTGTTTGCACACTTTTCTAGGTCTATTCCATGTGCAAAAATCACTTTTTTACCATTGTTTCCAATCATCAAATTTGAGTAGCTCACTTTTACCGCTTTCCATTTGCGCCCAATTATTTTTCATGAGCCCAAATCATAGATTTGTACTCTCCTCATGATAGTGAACCAACGCCCTAGTTTTCATCTTCCCAAGTGTTAGTTTACCCAATTTTCAAAGCCTAACCTGAACACGATTTAGTGTTTTCTGACATGTTTTCTTGCAGGCAGTTTTGAGAGGTCAGCTTTGACGATCAATATATTTTGACCCTAAATTCATTATAAGGTGAGATTTGACAGGGTGAAAGTATGTGGAATATAGAATCAGTGGGTTAGTTTTCAGGGTCCAGTCAGATGTGTGAATCAGTTTTTAAGGCTAGTCAAGGGACCTCCTGACACTAAATTCACAGTTGTAGAAAGAGGTGAAGTAAGTTTTAAAATGTTAAAAAGTGATGCAAATTTATTGATTCTTCATCAAATCAGTATTAGATGTTCTAATGGATCAATTGGATAGTTTAGGTTTTTTAAAAAATTTTTTTTTTTACCCAGATCCACTTTGGGGCCTGACTATTTCCATCTAATTAATAAGACATTTGGATTTCAAAATGTTTAAAAGGAAGAGAGGTCATAATGGTTTTAAAATCATTACAAAGATGATTTTGGATTGAGAATGGTGTGAACGATAAACTTGAAAACCATTCCCCCCTTTTTATAACTTAAATGATTATAAAGGGATTGTAACAATTCAAATATGTTTGGAGATTAAAGTGTTTTTGAGTTCTTGATTCTTAAAACTTGGGATAATTTAAATAGTATTGGCATCTTTTAAAGACATGGATCAGTTTGCGGTGTCAAACATTGAAAGGTGCTAGTTATTAGTTCAAGTTCAGAAACTAATGTTCATTTAAACATATCTGAAGACAATTTTTATGCCAAATTAAGAATGGAGGGTAAGATGGGTTATACAATGAGTAGCTATTGAAATTTCAAAAGGGGAGTCTAGAAATAAAAGATTAAATCATAAGGGAATTATGTCAAAGAAAAATAAGAAGAGAGCACTCCATGAAGTCAAAACCCCCTGTCTTGAAGCCATGAGCAGTAAGATGGATCAGATGAATACCGTGCAGTAGAAAAGGGGTTAGAAATTTGTTGGAAGATCACCCACAAACGTAGAGGAACATAAAATTCAATTTGCAGCCCAAGAGAAGGAGCCATGGCTAGGATGAAAGCTGTAGATCAACAAAGTGAAGAAGCCTTTTTCTAAGGCACATGAGTAATAGAGGAGGGCTACCCAATCTAAAAAGAGCCCATGATTTGGAGTAGGGGATTAAGATGTGTATAGAAGCACATCAATAAAGGCTGACAACAAGAATAAGCCACTGGTCTATATGAAAGTAAGAGAGAATAAGGGAGTTTGAAATAGAATTATGAACATCATATAGCAATACACATGTACAACTAACAAGGGAACCCATAGCAATCATGAAGGCTTAGCAGGTCAGTTTCAAAGAACAAGCCTCACACAAGAAAAAGGGAGATGCCTTGCATGAGATCCACACCATAAGATGAAGCTGTAAGAACAAAACATATAGGCATCTTAAAAGTCAAGAAGTAAAGGTAGAGAGACCCTACATTTCAAACAAGGAGCCATTTCAAAGTAGTGCTAAAAGAGAAGCTGTTTGAGGAATACAAGGGAAAGCTACCAGTCTCAACAAAGGAGCAGTCGACATATGAATGGAAGCTCCATGCCAATGCATAGGGAAGAATCCAGGGCATGTAGGAGTAGACTACATGCTAAAGAAGAGACAAGATAGTATAAAACAAGCAAGAACATGCTAGATTAAACAAGATGTTTACGTCTTTTAAAGGGAGCAGTCGGCGACTTGTTAAAGGGAAATATATGGCATGAAGAGAGGAGTTCCATCACCATTTTCTTAGGATGGAAGCAATGCGATCATTATAATGCACTTGTAGAAGCTCATGGTGGAGCCTCATGTTGCCAACACTCTGGAGGATTTGGAAACTGTGGACTATGTATTGTCTAGTTTCAAAAAGTATGGTTTAACTTCCTATGTTAATGACTACAATGTACTGCTAAGTTATCCACTGAGCAGATCTCTGGTTCTAAGCTAACCAGGGGAATAGAACAGGGTTTTGAAGCTGAAGGAGATAGTAGGAGATGAATTTTCCCATCAAAGGTTAGTATAGAGTGAAGAATATTCAAAAAAAATTATCCCACATTGTCCGTAGGGGAGAGTCTTTATATGTCTTTAAATATGAAAGCTCACTTAATGCATAGTGTCAAGAACACAAAGGATTTTGGAAGCCATGTGATGTATGTCAGATTTTGTGGGTCCCAGTTAGCTAGTACAAAGCTTATGTTTTGAAGGAATATTCACCAAAAAATAGGTGACATTAGTAGGTCACCAAGAAATTAGAAAATTCAGTGATTCACTATATCACCACCGAGAAAATCCCAAGTTTTTTGGTAGCAACATAGTGAATCATTAGAAAACCTCAAAAACTTGGCAAAGGTAAAATAAGCAACGTGGGTCCTCTGTAGATATGGAGCAACAAACTAGTGAGTGACAAGTGGTAGTTGGCAGGGTATATAGGGTGAGTTAGTATGATGTGGAGCTCCAAACCAACTACAAGGTTCCACATGGCACAAATGAATGCATGTGATGATGTGGTGAGTTCAAGTGATGGTGTACAAGATTGTGACATGTGCTAGAACGTGTTGTTCTAGCTATGTCACCAAAGGAAAGTTGCAAGGAAGATAACATGGCAACATAGAAAATCACAATAGGAACATGACATGTGACACTGACATGGTGGTGAGGTCAACAAATCTCATGTTGGCATATGGTACCCAGTTGGGGAGGTTCGAGAGCTGTGTAGAAAAAGGAACCAATCATAATGTGACATGTATCACCAGGGCTGGTCAACAAGTTTGACTTGGAGGAGATTGGTGGGGAATTTTGGAAAATTTCAAATTTTAATAATTTTCCTCAGAATCACGTGCAAGTTAGAAATTTAAATAAAGTTTGAAACTTTATATAGTTCAAACTATATAAAAGTTTAAATTTTTGCAAAGTATTATGGAAGCCATGATTAGAGGCTTGAAACTTCAGAAGGGCATAACTAGGGCTATTTTTATTCAAAATAGGCACTCCAATATGCCACTAGAATTGGAAAGAAATGAACTTTCAAAATATGAGGTCAATTTTTGCATAGGTTCTCACTGATTCATGTTATAATCCAATTTGTAAATTTTGGGGCATTCTCAATAGAATGGGTGTTTTTCATCATTGAGCATTAGAGTTGGTTAGAGGGTAGATTTAAAGGCTTTTTGGTATCTGAATGTGGAGAAACTAATCTTTAAATAGTTTTCTTGCATTCTTGAGGTCATATTAAATTGATTTTTCACTTTTACCTTGAGCTCATTTTGGCATCAAAATCAATTATGATTTCCAATCACGTATCTTAGATATTTTGTGTTCTTTAGAGGCCAATTGATAATGGTTTGATATGCAGTTACAGAGAGAGGGTAGAAAGAGGTTTTCAAATCTTCTTGGGAAGGAATTATAAGTGGACACATGTCATCTTTACAATAGATATGAGAATTCACTTCTTGCTATATCATTCCCTTTCATTCTCATTGTATAGGTTCTAATTTTTTGGAGAAAAATTGCTCATTATTGTGATACCAGGTTTTGGTTCCAGTTTTGATGTGTTCCCATGACTGAGACACCATTCTTTCAGAAATTTCTCTTGTATGAATAGTAGTAATGAAGAGAACATAGATAGTTCAGATCTTTTAGGTGTTTCTATCTTTTGATTGCATGCATTTGAATGTATTGTTTCAAGGAAATGAATACAAATGAACAAGAACTTCATTAGTATCATTCTAATTCTCATCTCCTATCTCAGTAATCTTCAATGTTTTATGGTCTTTGAGCAAAGAGCCTAGGTCATGGTTGCAGTCCCTTAAGGATGTATGTTGTTTATTGTTGCTTATAACTCAAGGGGTCATGTAAATGCTTCAAGGAATCAATAGGTTTGCAAGTTTATTGAGAAGGATATAAGGTAAAAATGAGATTTAGATTGAACATAGATGTCTATTTACAAGGTGAATGGATAGATCAGATATTTGAATAGATGGATATATCTTAGATATCCATATGTGTGTGATTGAATCATAGAATTTCCCAATGGATTAGGCACTGGTCAGTTACATGATCACTTGTTCATGCTGCTGCATATTAGGGGTTCTTTTTTGAATTCAACATGATTTATCAAATTTCTTCCCTTTTATGTTGAAGAGCTAAAAAGTCTAACCCTCACTTAGCTTATAAATTTCTTAGATTTACAATTTTCTACCATAGATCTGTGTCATTACATGAGTCATTAGGAGATATAAGGGTTAAATCTGCTACAATAGATTTAGGAGTATGTCTTTGCACTAGTAAAATATTGATTGAATCTGAGGTCCACCCACCTAGGTTTTGTAGAGCTTGAAGCAGAAGAAGGGTTAGGCCTTATACTTGGCCCATTGTCTAAAATGATGTGTTATAGATGGGAGTTAGCTGCCCCTAGATGTGTCATATTCTCATCAAGGTAATTGGAAACCTACAACATTTTCAAGCACCAACACAAGGAACAAAAGGATACAACAATTATTATATCAGATCAAAGAGCATCAAGAAGGACACTATATAGATTTGATCTTTAACTAGGCAACTAGAGCCAATCAGAAGATCTATGCTAAAACATCCTAACATGTGGTTTTAGTTAAATCTCCTAGGCAGAGTAGTCCTAATAGGTTGTAGTAATACTTTAACAAGGTGACAGTCCAAGTGGATTTTCTAAAGTCCTTTAATTGGGCACACTTCTAAAAGGGTGTTGAAATCCTCTAACAAGGTGGGACTTAACAATATTTTTCTTTAATAGGGCAGATCATGATTCATGATCAAACCATTGTAACCTTAATTGGCTACACTTTATTGCTCCTATAGTGAAGATTTGTGGGTGTCATCCCCACCCCAATTTTATCTTCTCTTTTGGAGGGTTTCTATGTAATCATATTTGGTATTAAGTGCATGTTTTTTATTATATGCTTACATGATTTAGATATATGTGCTTTACATGTTATTTTCAGTTCATATATTACATGCATCTAATGAATGGTGAAAGTTTTAACAGCTGAAGTTTGAACTTTTGATTCACCAGTGCCCCCCCAGAAGTACATGTTTCACATTTTTAATTCCAACAAAAAGGTGGTAAAAAGGTTTTCTAATCATAGGGATATATTGTCACCTAAGATCAATATTTTGTAGAGGTAATTGGAGGAGTCTACTACAACTAAATCCTCTTATGATAAATTTTCCTATATTGAATTGAGCATAGTTGAAGTGGAATCCTATCCACTTTTCACACTAATTAGTATATTTGATATAGTGAAGGAAAACTAGAAGAAATAAGTTGAGTGACAAATACTTGTGTATGTAGATTATTTTTCTATCATATCAAGTTGATCAACAAGGAAAGTTTTTGTTTACAATTTTTGACACCTTTTCCATTGATGTCAAAGTGGGAGTAATATATGTAAATAAAATTGTATGTAGGAGACTATTTATGTATATGTAAGGGGGAAGTAAAATTATGTACCACTGCAAGGAGTGATAAAGAATTTAACGATCCATCAAAACATGAATAAAATTATTTTGTTTTGAAGGTAGTTTTATGTAGTTACTTTTATTTGTTTTTATTTTGTATAACATCATTTTGGGAATTATCCAATTTTCCTAAATGTTTCCATCAATTCCAAAGGGGGAGATTTTTTGAAATATGGTGAGTTATATGTCTAGAGATTTTTCATTTATGGAAACATGTATTCAACATTTCATTTATGCATTTACAGATAGAAA
This sequence comes from Cupressus sempervirens, assembly GCA_028749045.1. Classification (NCBI taxonomy): domain Eukaryota; kingdom Viridiplantae; phylum Streptophyta; class Pinopsida; order Cupressales; family Cupressaceae; genus Cupressus; species Cupressus sempervirens. Next base: position 657,063,773 of record CM053788.1, read on the forward strand.
ATTGTCTAAGTATTAGATAGTTTGTAGCAGTACAGAGACATATGTGATATGTATAGATGACACACTTTGAGTTAGCTCATGCGTAGTTGAGGATAGCTTTATGAAAATGTTATGATGATGTAAGTTAGTGCACAAATGTGTATGGATAGTGCAACACAAGTTACAGTTAAAATACTAGTTCAAGTATTTGACAAAATAAAATAGAGTATATTAGAAATATGAGTTTTACAACTTAAGGAATTATTTTAGTAAAAAACTAATGACTAAGTCATGATGAGCCAAATTTATGGATATTAATCCATAAGGGATTTTATATTATGTCAACATGTGAAGACATGAAGGCCGTCTGAGAAAATAATTATTAATTGGTGAGATATAAGCAGAGATCTTATCTTACACAAATAAAGTGTAAGTTGTAATGAAAGATGTGTGAAATGCAAACTATTGTGAAGATAGATTGAGAGATATGCAAGCCTTATGTAATGTGAGATATGATGTACGATCAGAGAAAGTGCAAGTTTTAGTAGTGAGAAAGTTTTTTATGTATACCTATACTTGTGAAGAACTTTATTGATTATTATATGTTAGGGCAGTGAGCTCTTCTTGCATACATTATATTTGATATAACAAATCCTAATAGGGTTGAAGAAAATCCTAATAGGTTTGAGGCTTCTAATAAGGCCTAGTCCTCTAACAAGGACTTGAGACACTATATGTACTTCACAGACTCCTAATAGGGTCAATGTCCTTAACATGATTCTTTTGTTTAGTGGTTCATCTAGTGGGTATCATCCCCACAAGGGTTTTCCCATGGCCAGGGTTTCACTAGTTAACAAATAATGATGTTATGATTTCTCTTTGTGTATGGTTATATTTACTATTCAACATTGTTGGTTTAATTTATTATGCAAGTTATAAATTAATTAACAATATTCAATTGTGGAAAATTTTTGTAGAATATTGATTAACCCCCCTTCTCAGTATTATTTATTTCTAACACTCACACCTCACAAATCGAACAAGTCAAACCACATTGTGGAAGGTCTGGATAAAAAAATAGAAAAAAATAGAAGTGACACATGTAATGGTGAAAACCCAACTATGGCACCCAATGATGAGATGATTGATGCTTTACTTAAATATTTATAAGATATGTCATCTATCCTAATTGAGCCAAGAGAGAAAGTAAATATTGGGACAGGACAAGAAAATAGAGTCATTCACCTAGCACAATCATTAACCCCAGAAGAAAGAAATGCATTCATTCACTTCTTCAAGGAAAGAAAAATTAACTTGTATGGTCTTATGTAGATATGTCAGGGTTAGATCCTAATACGATCCTTCATTATCTTGACATTTCTCCAGTAGCTAAGCTAGTCAAGAAGAAGCTTCAAAAAATGTATCCACATATAGCATTATTAGTAAAAGTAGAGTTGGAAAGGTTACTTCATACCAACTTCATCAAGTCATTAGCCTATGCTTCATGGATTTCCAATATTGTGCCCATTTCAAAGAAATATGGGATTGTATGTATTTGCATTAATTTTTGTGATGCCAACAAAGCATTACCCAAAGATGATTTCCCTTACCAAGCACTTAGACCATTATCTACTTAACAATAAGAAAATCTATGTTCTCCCTTATGGATAGTTTTTTTGACTATAACCAAATTAGGATTGCACCTGAAGATTAAGAGAAAACAACATTCACTTTTGCATGGGGGATCTACTGTTGGAACATCATGTCCTTCAATCCAAAGAGTACAAGAGATACATATCAATAGGCTATGACCAAATTTTTTGTAACATGATGCACACATTTATGGAAGACTATGTAGATGAACTTCTAGAAAAGTTTCATACCCATGAAGACCATCTTCCAATTTTAGATAAAATATTCACACGTCTAGAAGCTTTCAAGGTTAGGGTAAATCCTAAGAAGTTTGCTTTTGGGGTGCAATCTAGAAAGCTCCTAAGCTATATTGTTTCTACCAAAGGGATAGAGGTAGATCCCAAAAAGGTCGAAGCTATTGTTAACATGCAACCTCTCAAAAACCTAATTTAGCTACATTCTCTCCAAGGAAGACTTCAATCCATCCAAAGATTCATATCTTAGTTGGCCAAGAAATGGGTGCCTTTTGCTCACCTTTTGTACAAAGACATAGTTTTCAAGTGGGATAATTAGTATCAAATAGCTTTTCATCTTCTCAAGAATTATCTAATGAATTCATCTATCTTGGTGCCTCCTATGTCACACAAACCTTTATTATTGTATATCTCTCTAACAAAAAAATCAATCAAAGCCCTCCTAGCACATGAAAATGACCAAGGAAAGGAATGAGCTATCAACTACATTAGTTGAACCTTGGTTAACTATGAGGTCAACTACACTTTCATTGAAAAGGCATGTTTGGTAGTATTTTTTGCTTCCCAAAAATTATTCCATAACCTCCTAACACACAAGGTGGAACTCATAACCAAAATTGATTCTCTCAAGTATCTTCTCAGTGAAATAGCATTAATAGGACAACTGGCCCAATGGGTGATAATTTTAAGTGAGTTTGACATAGAGTATGTTGATAGGAAGGCCATAATCAAATAATCCATTATATATTAGTTGGCCGAGGCACCTCTAGAAAGCTTGAATCCCATATTAGTAGATTTCCTAGATACACACATCCTTCAGAAAAAGCTAGTTACATGGAAATTTTAATTTGATGGATCATATATACATCATGGTTCAAACGTAGGGATTCTATTCATCATGCCTTTAGGCATGACCTTACCAAAGTCATACAAAGTGATGTTCTCCTAGACTAATTATATGGAAGAATATGAAGCTTTAGTTCTTGGCCTTAAATTAGCTTTAGAATGGAAATTGACAAAAATAGAGGTCTATGGAGATTCCCAGCTAGTCATTAATTAGGTGAATGATACATATCAAACCAAAGATGAAAAACCACTATCTCAAAAACACTTGGTTGATACTCTCAAGGTATGCTTTGTTCAGATTATATTTGAGTAGATTCCTAGAGACAAGAATAGGATATACAATGCTATGGCTACTTTGGCCTCCTTACTCTAGTAACTAGATCAATAAGAACAATATGATTTCTTAGTAGAGGAGGTAGTTCAACCTACATTTACTTAATTAGAATCCCACATGGTTTTCCTTTTAGACACTCCCAACTCCCCTTTGTATGATTCCATTTCTGCCAACTTACACAATAACATTATGGCTTCTAACCTACCCCAAAACCAAAAATGAACCTTTATATGACAAACCTCATGTTACACATTGGTGGCTAATATATTGTATGGGAAAGGTTTAGATGGAACTTTATTTAGGTTTCTATAAAATGATGAGTCTAAGGTTTCTCTACAAGAGGTTCATGTTGGTATTTATAGGTCACATTCCAGTGGATTCACCCTAGCCAAAAAAACTCCTTAGAATGGGTTATTTCTAGCCCACCATGGAAATGTATTTTATCAACCTTGTCAAGACTTGTAAGAAGTATCAGATGTATGAAAACCTCATTCATGCTTCGGCCTAGGAACTCAACCCATTAGCCACACCATGTCCTTTTTATCAGTGGGGTTTTGACTCGATTGGCATAATTCACTCACCTTCCTCCAATGAACACAAATGGATTATTACAACCACTGAATACTTTATATAATGGGTCAAAGCAACACTTCTCATAGAATCCACTGCCAAAAAAATCTCCCCATTTATCCTAAACCATATCAAATATTAGTTCGACATACCTCATGCCATCTCAATAGATATTAATGCCTTGTACTTCAAAACCCAAAGAGTTGACAAGCAATGTGAGAAGTTTTTGGTGTAGGAGAACCAAGAGAAGACATCAAAGTAGTCTTTAGTAATCATAATTAAATTCAATTACTTTTTCATTGGTAATGTCATTTTGAGTCAATGTATATCACTATGTAAGGCTAAAAGAGCCTATTGTAATGAGTTCTCCTTATATGGTGTTCAATTGGTAATTTGATAAAATTTGTATAAAATAACCATGAAGTGGTAAAGTGATGAGAAAATATATTATTATTCCATTCTAATATGTTTGCAATGTTATTGTGAAGATTGTAAAGTTATTTGAGTCAAATATTGTAGAAGTTGTATAATGCAACTTTTCAAAAGTTGTAAAAAGAGAAAATGAGAAGTTAGATGGTCATAAGAGGAAGTTGATAGTTATAACTTCCAAATGAAGGTGTAAAGGATATAATTTTTTTAATGGTTTTTCATAGGCATGATGAAAAGTTGGAGAAGGACTAGAAAGTATTGGAAACAATTTGGTATCAAATCTTAATTGTTTCAATCTATTGTTTTGGTGTTTTGAAAGTTTTTCCTCTTATTTTAAAGTCTTGTATGAGCATGTATAGCCTAGAAAAAAAGTCTTGAATGATTTCATGCAATATAGAGGGAGTTATCAAAGTTTTGGTGAAAATCATTTGTAACTACCCAAAACTCCAATTCACGGTGACTAGTTTTGGGAAAACAATCATAAGTTTTTATTGCACCATTAGATCTTTCTATATATTGAAGACATGAAATATAATTATATATTCTAAAATATGAATGGTGGGATTGGCCTGATTATGAATATTTGAAGAGTTGTTGATGACTTTTTATGATTGTATTTTCATGACCATAATAGAGTTTATTTCACATTTGTTAATGCCTCTATCATGTTGAAGAAAATGTGTTTATAATTGAAATCTATGGTTGATTTGGGATTATTGAATGGATTTTCGTGATGCTCTTCTATTGAAATATTAGTCAAGTTTTTTTATTAGTGACATACACTTATTCATCGAGCTCATTGGATAGTTTATAGTGTTTTCCATCTACTTCAGTAGCCGTCAAGTTCTATAGTTGCTACTGAGTATTTTGGACTAATCCCAATAGTTACTAAGTAGATTTAGTTAGTGTGAAGTCCAACAGTTCAAACCATGCATTTCATTATACACCAATTTTATTAGTGGTTACCAAGCATTGCAGTGTCTACCAAGTTCGCAGTTCATGTGATGTGAAGCTAGTGTTAACTGAGCTACTTTATGCTAACCAAGTGATTCAGTGTCTACCGAGTTGCACAATATCTACCAAGTCACCAGTGTAGACTGAGTTCAAGACTACTTGAAAGTTATTAGTATGGACTAAGCTTCTACATCTACAAAGTGCATGACAATGCCATGCATTGATAGTGGATGTTGAGTATTAGAACCTCACCAAGTCAACCTTTAGAACTTGAGTATCTTCATAAGGGCCAACTTTGTAATATTTATGTTAACTTGTATCATGGCTGACTTTGATATTATGTAATTTAGATTGGTATACATATGTATTGTAATGTGAATGTGAATGCAAAAAGTTCAAGTTATGAATGCAGTAGATAAAGAATGAATTGCAAAGGCCATAATAGTATAAGGAGCAACATAGACATATCCATCATAGAAAGGTGACTAGTACACTAAGGAATCTCTATCAATAAACTAAGTTGCAAATTAGAGATCTTCTTCTTCATCCTAATAGGTGAACCAGTCAAAATCCTTTCACAAGGTAAACCTTATAGTGTTTTATAAATCTGAGTGCATACTTCATTGTATGTTTGTAAATCCTCTAACAAGGTGGACCTAGTAGTCCTAATTGCTCCTAATAGAGTAGATCGTTAGAAGTGATCAATGTAAACCTTAATAGGCCAACTTTATGCTATAGTTCTAAAGTTTGTGGGTATCATCTCCACCCTAGTTTTACTTTCTATTTGGAAGGTTTTTGGGTCACCAAATTTTTGTGTTCAAGTGTTATGGATTCTTTCATGTTTTCAGTTTCTCACACATGCAATTAGATTAGATATGATGAATTAAGTGCTAATTGATTTATTGGATTAAGAATTGAAATTATTAAAGTTTTAGAAGTTACTAATGCACCCCTCTTCTCTTACTAACCTAGCATAGTCTTGAATATTTCCTTGGTATCAGAGCATTGTGGTTCTTAGGTGAAAGTTTAATAGCTTGAGAAAAGTTCAAGGATATGGAGATATTCAGACTTGACAAAGCTATTGATAATGAAAAGTTGGATCTAGAAATGGCCATTGCCCAACTCAAGAAAGCTAAGGAGCAACTTTCCCAATCCCTGAAAAGAAGAAAAGAACTTGCAAATCAAATGAATGATCATGTCTACATTGAAGAAATAATTGAAGACTTTCACCCTTGAAGTAGCTCAAATGAAGCAAATAATGCAATCAAAGAACTCCTAGAGAAGAATGGTTCCCTGCAAGAAGAAGTAAGAAAGCTAAAAGAGAACAAGAAATTCAGTTAGTAAGGTGTGTAAAGTCTTGGGATAGAGAAACAAGGTAAAATAAGAGATGGATGGAAGGAGCAATGAAATCTAGAACTAATCCCTTCAGCAGGAAGACCTTATTGATAAGTTCTCTATTGCAAATAAGGAAATTTTGAGACTAAGATTTGGAAATGAAAGAATAGGGAATGATCTAAACTCTGAAAGACAAATCAATGAAAGAATAAAAAATGATCTGAGATTTGAAAGAAAAATAATTGAAAGATTGAGGACTTATCTAAAATCTGAGAAGCCAATCAATGAGAAAATGATGAAATCTCAAACAGACATGGATCAACTGAATGATAAAAACCTCTATAGGCAAAAAGGAAAAGTAGGAATTGGATACAAAGAAGAAGGTGAATCCTCCAAACAAGGTGCTCAAAAGAATCAAAGACCTACTTGCAATCACTGTGGTAAGATAGATCATACATCAAACAAATGTTGGAGTAATGGAAAATATAAATTTAATGAAAAATGTTACAATTGCAATCAGCATGGTCAGAAGGCTAATGACTACAAAGAAAAACCAAGGTTTGAAGGAAACTATCATAAATGTAAGAAACATGGACACAAGGCATCAGAATAAAAAAGAAAGACATTAAATCATGGAGAACAAATTGTGAAAGCAATATTTGTTTGGGACTACAATACTTGGTGTAGATGTCATTACAATGGAGAATTTGGACACATTGGTATGAATTGTGTTAAACATCATATGAGGAAAAGAGATACTACTAAAAGATTTTTTATTTGTATAGAAATTGGTCATCTTGCTAAGAATTTTATGAATACTGGTAGAATTGAAGATGAAAAGAAGGAAAAAGCTAATAACATTCAAAAGTAGATGAGACAACAATGGATTTCTAAGTCTATCAAGGATACTATTCCAAGTAATGATGGTCAAGTCACTCACAAATTGGGTGACTCTACCATTTATAATTAAGTTCTCAAGGAAGAATTGGAACTAGGCTATCAAAGAAGACATTTGAATCAGTTCCAATTGAAATGTGACAAAGATCCAAATCCATATACAAGATACAAAGGGATCATTGAGCAAGATTGGTATTAGTTATTACTGACTTACCTTCTTTATCAAGTAAGGTTGGGTCATAGACTCTACCAAGAAAGGTTGGGAGTAACAAAGACACTTATGGTTACTAAATCATGGAGATGTCCCTGAGTAATCAAGGCCATGTAGTAGATGACAGTCTGTCAAATTATCTACCTTTTTACTGAGCATTAATGGAAAAGTTTTAAACAAAGGCATGGAATCAAATTCATTTCTTACCATGAATTTTCAAGTACTATTGCAAAGAGCTATTTTCAATGCAATCAAGGCGACTTGAGCATATTTCATACAACTTTTTTTTGAAGTTGTCTCAAGCTACTGAGTGAAGGTAGCATCCAATAGTAGTAAGGTCAAGAAATGGTCTAACATGTTGGTTCAAGGAGTTGAATGAAATGTGCTAGATTTCAAGCTCACACCCGTGGTTGCTGAAACCCTAGACCCAAGCAGAGCACAATCCTGAATCCCTCCTAAGGTACTTCTTATTAATGACATTTTTACTCATTTTAAATATGCTATTCAAGAAATTGGTACTTTGGAGATGGATGATGCCCTAGGTTAGTTATGTATTGATAGAATCCTAAAACTTGAGCATCAACATTTGGAAGAAAAAGGATTGACACATATTCCCCATATGCCTCAAGAATTTCAAATCAAATGGATTAGGTTTATCCTTAGTCAAGTGTATAATACAAAATTGTAGTTAAAACAACCAATTCTAATAATAAAGAAGATGATTCATTGAATCATTGGCCTCCCCATGCTAGCCAAAGCCAAAACAACTAAAACCTTAGGTCGAGAAAAGTTGGAGAAGAAAACCCTAGTTGAATGGGATGGCAGAGGTATGAAAATAGGTAGTATTATAGATGTGGATTGAAATTTGGAATTCATGTTATTGCACATAAGATATACAACTCAAGCTGACTTAACAATGTGTCATGTGAAGCCATGGATTTGGCATATAAAGTGGTTAAAAACAATTTATCTTATGACCTTTCTGACCTATTATTGAGAAAATTCAATAAAAACATAGAAAGTATTAGAACATCAAAGAAAAACCAATCCAAATTTGGTTCATTATTAACCTACCTATTCTTTTATGTTTAGAACTTCTTCCCTTCTAAAGGCACTATAGTCTAGAGAAAAGACGTGCTTGTACTTTACTAAATAAATGAATATATTGCAAAAATGGGTGGGAAATATGGAAACATCATGGATAAATACTTTGATGAATTCAAAGAGAAAATTAATAATAGGTTTAGGATTTTGAAGAAGTTAGTTGAAGATTACAAGGATGGTGTATGCTTCATGGTTCACAGTGACAAGGTATATATCCAAGTAGTTAAGTCTAGAGTTGCGTGGGTGAAACCTCTTGGCTATGAGGTGAATATTGATGAAACCAAGAATATCATTGAAGCCCTTGTCAATGAACCCATTGATCCCAAGGCCCCTTATTTTGGAACCTATGAAGAAGCTAAGGCTAGAATTGAGATAGAAATAAAGGTCCCATAGGTAGTTAACAAAGGGAAGAGAAGGATAGAAAAGCTGAAATCAAGTGCACCTCTCTTGTTAACTGAGGAAAAAGGTGAGGATGCAGAAGAAGTAGAGGATGAGGAAGAATATGAGAAAGAAGAAGAACCTTTGAAGAAAAGGGCAAGCCTACAAAGTCATCCATTGCAGTCTTCACAAGGAGGTCACAAAAGAAAGGAAGTAACATTGTATTCAACAAATATCCACCCACCTTTTAGGATAGATAGAAGCTATTAGAAGAAGGAGTAGCAATAAAAAACTTTAAATCTTTGAAATATGAGATTAGGATTGAGGAAGAGTAAAAGAAAGTTAGATAACTTGTGCTAAATAAAATGGGTAAGTGGAAGTACTCACTAGACCAGATCACTTCTCAAGTCTCTAGTGAATTACTAGAGAAGATAAAGCTAGGATGGGATTTTGCTATGCAAACAATCAAAGACATATATGCACAAACCTTGAGGTAGTTACTAATGAGCATATCATATGCTAAGGTAAAAGAGTCATTAAAGAAAAATGAAGAAAAACCAACTCTAAGGTTTAATACTTGTTTGGTTTTGATTAGACATTGAGCATGTTGTTAGAAATGCTACAAACACTTGGAAAAATATTTATCATCTTCCTAAACCAAGTGAATCTCCAATTGAAGTAAAGGATGATGCTGAAGAAGAAGATAAGGAGAAAGATGAGGAAGAAAATGTTGAAGTGACTCACTTTGATAATGAAAAAGATGAAGAGGATAAAGGTCCAAAAGCTACCGAGGAAGAAAAGTAAGATGAAGAGGAGACTAACCTAGTCAAGATAGCTATACCAGTCATTGCCTCACTTCCTCACTCCTTGAGAAAAATATTGTGGTGTAGAGCACCTAATTAAATGTTTGTTTTTTTTCAATGTAATAAGGTCTTGGTATTGATTAAGAGATCTTCCTAAGACCATCCACCCATGTAATGGATATAATACCCCATGGTGTTAATATAAACTTGGGCATCATTTGGTCCAAATAAGGTGGAATTTGGTTTGTTTTATGTTTTCTAGGTTAGTATGAGTGTTGAGAGCCTTAGGATAACATGAAGGAATGGTTGCAATTCAATTAGGAAGAAAATTTGATAAAATGACAAAAATTGAAAACGTTGCATTAGCAACTTTTGCAATGTTGTGACAACTTTTTCAAATAACCATCCCTAATAGCTAAAACTGCCATAGGGTGGTTCTACCCACCTAGAATATCCTAGAAAGGCTCTAGACACTTGAAGGAAGGAAAGATACGAAGAAAAAAATTGTATTAGCTATTTTAGTCAATAACAATCTACTGTTTCTGGACAATTTTGACTAGTTTTTCTATATAGTATGGCATTGAATGACTAGAGGATGAAAATTTTGTATTGAATTGATAGTGTAGTTTATTTATTAAGTTTTGGTATTGATTTCAAGTGTTCATCAATCAAGATATTCAAAATATTGTTTTTTCTTAGTCACAGCCCTATGAAACCCTTAAAATCAGTGTTTGGCCAAAGAAATGGCCCTAACTTGAAACTCCAAATTTAGAATTTTCTTCAAATGGGCATGGATCAAGTTAGGGTAATGCACTCTCATATTCTAAAAGTCTTGAAGTAGGAGGTTGCAATAGACAATTATTGGAGCAAGCCTTAGGTCTAATATTCCTTATGTATTAGACCCTGTTTTGTGCAATTTGGTTGAGTAATGTGAAGAAGGGAAGTTAGGGACTTGGTGTAAAAGAAAAACATCTTTTTTTGGGTTAGGAGAACACTTTGAATTTGGTGGTTTGATTTCATGAACCCATTTCTTGGCCATTACCTTGTAGACCATGCCTAAAGTAACTAATTAGGCCTGAGTGCATGGTTTGGGTTAAGGCATGTTGGAGTTTAGGGAAACCTTGCAACTTTGGAGTCTATCAATACTTGAAAAAGGGTATTCTAAACTATACTTTTTTTTCCAAGTCCTTTGGAAGGTTTTTTTTTTATTGCTGAAAAATTGAATTAGGAGGCCTAATTGGGCTATTAGGCCAAATGCTACATTTTACATTTTGGGTTGTTGGGAGTGGAAGCAATCATTAATTTGCTTTGTTTTGGTCATGTTGGAATTGCTCAAGCCATTATTGGGGTTAGGAAGGTTGGGAACATCAAAAAACCACTTTTTGCCAATTTGGGGGGTAATAGGCCTTGTTGCTCCAAGTAGGAAGTAGTTAATTTTATGTCTTTTTTGAAGAATTGGGATTGTAAACCAATGATAGAGTTATAAGATTAGAGTACTATCTTTTTGGGAAGTGATCCAAGCCCTTGCATAGCCTCTTTCTGGAGTTTGGAGGTTTGGATAGAAGGTTGGCTATACTATTGCTTTGTTGTGCTTACTCTGCATCAAGTGGTATCAGAGCTACTTTGATTTGTTGAGACACAATGTCTAATGAAAGAGAAGAGCCTAAGAGGGAGATCCCTTTGAGGATCAACAATGTGGAACTAGCCAAGCTAGTTAAGGAATAGATGGCAGAGAGTAGGGTGGTCTAGGAAGAGAATATGACCATGAAGAGGGAGTTGGATAGACTCAAGAATACGATGAGGAAAGGGAGTGATGATGAATTAGAGCTTGAGGAGATAGAAGGGAGCAAGAAAACATTCTTGCAGATCAAAGGCCTTTCCTTGCTACATTGGAGAGGATTGAAAAGAAAGGAGAAGGGGACTTACCCACTTTTCATGGTAAGTTAGACCCTAATGAGTGTATGGATTGGATTGAAGCCCTAGATAACCAGTTTGAATGTGATAAGACCCCTAAAAATTAGAAGTTGAGGATTGGAAAAGCTAAACTCAAAGGACCTGCCTTAAGTTGGCAGAACTTCTTACAAAATGAAAGATTGGATGAAAATAAAGAGTATATTGCTACATGGAAGAAGTAAGGTAGAGATAAGAAAGAAATTCATACCAGAAGACTATGAGGTGTTGGTACACAAAAGGTTGAAAAATCTAAGACAAAGGGACTTGGATGTTAGCACTTACACTCAAGAATTCCATAATCTGACCCTTAGAGCCAAGATGTATGAGACAGAGAAGCAAAAGCTTGGAAGGTATGTAAATGGTTTAAAGTATAGTATACAGGAGGAATTAACATTGATTACTTTGGGTTCGGTACATTAATCCTAAGGATAGCATTTCTTAAACCCCTCTATATGATTGGGAAGAGCAAAGCTATCCTAGTTACCCATGATCCCTGCATCCCTAGAAGGAAGAGCTCCAGATATCTTCCCCCTATCCCCCCCTCTCCTCATCCTAAGGAGGTGAAAGAGGCCAGTGATGATGATGTGGAGTTTGATACGGAGTCAAAGGAGGAGGACTTAGAGATGGGGAAGGAAAGTGAGATGGAAGAAGATAAGGGGAGAGAAAATGACAAGGAGGTGGTGACCCCTATGGACCCCAAGGTTAACCCCAAGAAAAGAAAAGTGAACTAGTCCCTACCCCAAGAACATCCCAGCGACCATGTTGATATGCCCCCTAGCCCTACCCCACCCAATTCACCTCAGGAGGTTCCCATTTCACACCTAGAGGAGATGATTGAAATCATGATTGAAAAAGGGGGGGAGGTAATCAAAAAGAACAAGAGGAGGACCTGGAGGAAATTCTATGGGGACAAGGTCAATTTTGGTATTGATAGAGAACTTGCTAAAATCCAAGTGCTGGAGGACCTTGACAGAAGTACCCACTATGATGAGCTCATTGACCTGACTCTTTTGGTTATCTCTAACAATGTGCGTGAAACTGGCTTCAACTTCCTGAATAATGCAAAGAACAGTCTGATTGACAACTTTCATTCCATCAAGTGGCTTTTTTAGGAAATTGAGGCTCTGAAGGATAGGAACAACCAGCCCAACAACTAGTGTACTAACAAGGACTAAGAAGCTAGAGGAAGCAATGACCAGGTGGGTAGCTAGGAGAAAGACAAAGGTCAGGTCTCTAGAGACCATCAAGATAACAGACTCACCCAGCTTGAGTAGAAGGTCCAAAGGCGGGATTCTGTCCACCAGATAATCACCAAATAGATAGTGGACACCCTTCACACCTTGAATGAGAATATTGTCAATCTGGGGGACTATCTGACTACAACTAGCCTTCATAGGGATGCAGAGTAGAACACAAAGCAAGGATTCAACCAGGATGAATTTTAGAAAGAGGCCAGTGACCAGGAGAATCAAGGGAACCAAATGAACACTCCTACCAAGATTTAGGAGCGCATGGCCAGTCAGAAGGATAATGATGCTATAGAAACCCTATAGGCCATGGACACAGACGGCCACTAGCCTATTTTCCTAGCTTTTCTTTTCTATCTCTAGCCTTTTTTCTTTGGCTTCGGGCCTTCTTTTGTCTCTGGCCTTTTGTGGCAGTTTTTTGTTTTTTTAGTATGTTTCATCTTGCTCTTTTTGCTGTAAAACTTTGGGTTTTAGGATCCCTATAAAACCTATTTTACCTAATCAAAAGCATTGATAACCTTGGGTGCATCTTTTGGTAGTTTGATGGGGTGCTTTTGAGGTCTAACAACCAATGCATAGCAAGGTGTATCCTTCTCTTTAGTGACCCTCAGGAATTCTTTCTCACCTACTAACATCACTCCATTTGTAATAGGGTTTCCATCATTAGGCAAAGTTGGCATGGTGTATTCAATTCCATCCTTGGTTATGGTGTATATGTTTGTCTTACCATCATGTTTGGCACACACATCATATTGCGATGGCCTTCCAAGAAGAAAATAGCATGCATCCATCTTTTCCACATCACATAAAACTCTGTCATAATATTCTCCTATCTTAAATTCTACCCATACCTACTCATTAATGAGAGTTTTTTTTCTTTTGTTAGCCATGACACCTTGTAGGGATAGGGGTGAGGCCTTGTTGTTAGTTTCAATGTATCTACCATCTCCCTAGAGGCCACATTATCAAAGGATCTGGAATCCACTATAACTTTGCAGACTTTGTTACTCACTTTGCATAAGCTTTTAAAATTTTTTTTTTTTTGAGGTGGTTCTATAGTTGTAGGGGTTCTGATCATGGTTCTTTGCATCATCAAAGACTCGCCATGCTCTAGAAGTGTAGGCCTTGAAGTGGTAGATTGATAGGAAGTGACACTATGACTCTCCTCCTCCTGAGTCAATTGTATTCTTCTATCCCCTTGCTTGTTCTTTTTAGGGCATCTAAAGGACTGATGTCCTACCTAATTACAAGTGAAACATTTTCTTGTGAACACACTAGGCCCCCTTCCACTAGATCTTCCTCTACCATTGGGTCTCCTACCCCTAAAAGACCCTCTATTTGTAGACTCCCCATCAGCATTTGATCCACCAGACTCTTCTTTACTTTTGTTGAAGGATCCTCTTCCATGGAATCTACCTCTGCCCCTATTATTGTTACCTCTACCCCTACGACTTGTTTCCCTCTTTCTCTTATGTTTCTCTTAAATTTTTAAAGCCATATTAAAGAATTAATGTACCGAACCCAAAGTAATCAATGTTAATTCCTCCTGTATACTATACTTTAAACCATTTACATACCTTCCAAGCTTTTGCTTCTCTGTCTCATACATCTTGGCTCTAAGGGTCAGATTATGGAATTCTTGAGTGTAAGTGCTAACATCCAAGTCCCTTTGTCTTAGATTTTTCAACCTTTTGTGTACCAACACCTCATAGTCTTCTGGTATGAATTTCTTTCTTATCTCTACCTTACTTCTTCCATGTAGCAATATACTCTTTATTTTCATCCAATCTTTCATTTTGTAAGAAGTTCTGCCAACTTAAGGCAGGTCCTTTGAGTTTAGCTTTTCCAATCCTCAACTTCTAATTTTTAGGGGTCTTATCACATTCAAACTGGTTATCTAGGGCTTCAATCCAATCCATACACTCATTAGGGTCTAACTTACCATGAAAAGTGGGTAAGTCCCCTTCTCCTTTCTTTTCAATCCTTTCTTTTCAATCCTCCCCAACTTAATAGTGAACCTAGCAGCACTAGCTTCAACTAGATGATTGGTTTGTGGCCAATAGGGGAAGAGATAGCAGCAATGCCACCTCTCAAACTATTTCTTATGATACCTCCACATCCAACTGGAGCAAGATTCCCCTTGGCCACCCCATCAAAATTGGCTTTATGCCAATTCTCAGGTGGAAAAGACCAAATAGCCTCCTATCTTCTTTTGATCCTGTCTTCTTTCTTGGCTTTACTGTTCCATCCAACCTTTATGTCTCCTTCTCTGGTTATGGCATAGTTCTCTATCATAAGGCTTTCATTTTTCTTAGCTATTATAACCTCAAGAGCTTCTCTGTAGCTGAATATCCTATTGTTGCACTCCTTCCAAATTCCCCAATAAAAGTGTGGGAGGATCTAAGAGCTCAATAACTGAGATTTCAATCCTTGGTGGTGGCTTCTCCACTAACTAAAGAAATCCTGGATGTAGGCCAGAGGGCACCAGTTGAAGTCCAGGTTAGTAGTCAGATGGCTCCACACCCTGGAGGAGAAGGGGCAATAGATGAACATATGATTAACCATTTTAGATCTTGCTTATAGAGGCAGCATCTATTAGGTAAGATTTGGCCTCTCTTGGCTAAATTATCCTGGGTGAGGATTTTATCTTGTAAGAGGAGCCAAAAGAAAATGTTTATCTTAGGCGTAAACCTAGGGATCCATGCTTTGGCTCAGATAGCTTTCTCCTCTTTTCTCACAAGGGATAGATAGCCAGAGGCCATAGAGTAAAGGCCCCCTAAAGAATCTCCCCAAACTAAAGAGTCACCATTCTGGTTTATGAAGATGGCATTCAGAGAGGACATTAAAGGCTTGAGGTCCTACAAAAGTTCAACTAAATTGTGCAATTCATTACCATTTCTATAGTTCCTTACCATGAAACCATATTTGCCAATACACTAATCAACCCACTTACCAAATATGGGGTGATTAATGAGGGGTTCTTGACATAGCCAACTATCTTTCCAAAAAAGGATTTTGTCTCCCATTTGAACTTTCCATTTACCCTTGGATTTAGCAAGGGGGAGGGCCTTCAAGATCCCATTCCAAATGTAGGATCCCATCGACAGCTCAGTCCCTTGAAATATGGAGTTAAGAGACAGTCTACCCACGTATTTCTTATCCAGAATATCCCTCCAAACACCTATGCTTTGGAAGATGCACCAAGGATATTTAACTAAAAGGGATTGATTGAGGTGAGAAATTTTTCTAATACCAAGACCATCCTGGCTTTTGGGCTGGAAGACTAGGTCCCAGGCAACCAGGTTGTATCTCTTGTGTTCATCAGTCCATGTCCAGAGAAAATCCTTCAGAATCCTCTCCATTCTTTCTACAAACTTAATCGAAATCCAAAAAAGATTGAGGGCATAGGTAGGGAGGTTCTAGAGAATAGAGTTAACCAGAGAGAATTTGCCACCTTGACTGAGGGTGGTCCCTTTCCAACTTGCAAGTTTCCTATTGAAATTGTCCATAATGTTGATCCAAAAGGAATCCAAAGGTTTAGTTCCAAGAGGTAGCCCAAGATAAGTCACTGGGAGGGACCCAATGCCACATCTCAGGAGGTGAGCAATTTTCCTTTGCCTCTCCAAAGGGGTATTGAGGAAGAAAATTGAACTCTTATCCAAATTGATTGTCTATATTGAGCCCCTAGTGTAGGAGTTCAGAATGCTTTTGAAAGTCCTAGCCTCTTGGATAGAGGCTTCACCCCCCAAGAGAGTGTCATCCACAAATTGATGATGGGTGAAAGTAGAGGGTCTCGAAGAAGGCCTTAGACCTTTCAAACTCCTGTCCCAGATCTTCTTCTGGATGAGTCTGCCCAGGCATTTTGCCAAGATAATAAAAATGATAGGAGAAATGGGGTCACCCTACCTTAAACCCCTTGAGGGGGAGAAGAAAGGAGAGGGGAGACCATTAACCAGAACAGACAAAGAGGGATAAGACACAAGCTAAGAGATGAGCTTGCATACCTAAGCATCGAGACCAAAGGCTCGTAGGATAGTAAAGAAAAAATTCTAGTCAACCCTATTGTAAGCTTTAGATAAGTCCATTTTGAGAAGGAAACCTTCCTTATTGCCCACCTCAAGAGAGTGGATGACCTCATGAATCGAGATGATGGAATCAAGGATCTGCCTGCCAGGGACAAAGCCAGTTTGCTGGGGTAAGATGATCAGGGGAAGAATGCGAAGGAGTATAAAAGTGAGAACCTTGGTAATGATCTTGTAAAAGGAATTGTAGAGGCCAATGGGCTTGAATTTGTCCAAAGAGTTAGCTCTCAAAATCTTGCGGATGAGGACTAGAAAAGTAGCATTAAGTTCTTTAAGCAGATTCCTAGCCCCAAAGAATTTTTGAACTACCTTAACCACATCCTTCTTAACCACATTCCAATAAGTCTAAAAGAAGAAGATAGGGAAGCCATCTAGGCTTAGAGCTTTATCCCCTAGGAGGGAAAAGAGGGCCTGGTGAATTTCCTTCAAGGTGGGGATAGCTTTTAGCAAGGAATTATGATGATCTTGTAGCAGGGGGGGGATGGCTACCAAGATATTCTCTTGATTAGATGCAGAGAGGGAGGGATCAACTATGAGGAGAGAGGAGAAGTAGAAAATAGCTTCCTTTACTATCTCTTCTTCCTTAGAAACCACAACCTGGCCCTTTTTTATATTAGATATCCTATTGTTAGCCCAATGCTTAAGGGTGGTCAGGTGAAAAAAATTGGTGGTACGATCTCCTTCTTTCAACCAGCTAACTTTAGATCTTTGTTTCCAATAAAGTTCTTCCTTAGATATGATGTTATGCAAATTTGAGAGGATAGCCTTTTCCCCTGCTTGTTGTGAGTGTTATATCTGGAGAGCCAAATTTCTTCCTAGATAGAATTGAGCTGATCAATTTTCTCATCTTTCTCTTGGAAAATGTAGCCAAAGTCTATTCTGTTCGAATATTTAATGTTCCTTTTCACATTTTTTAGCTTCTGGGAAACTCTGTACATAGCAGTACCATCTACCTCAAAGTTCCACCATGAAGAGATTTTTCCTTCTAGCACTAGATGGGAAAGCCACATTTTCTCAAAGCAAAAAGGGATGGCCCTTTTTCTAGACAGGGGGGAGACATAGAGAGAAATCAAGGAGTGATCGAAACCCACCCTAGGGAGGAGGTATAATCTGCAAGAATAGGAAAGAAGCCATTTAGGAGATATGATGGCATTGTCAAGGTGAACCTAAAGGCTATCTCCCCCAACTCTCCTATTAGACCAAGTGAAACTTCCCCCTTGAAGATCCATATCCAAGAAGGCAAGATTTTGAATGAACAATGCGAGGTCACACTTACTGTCCTGATCCAGGGCAAGACCCCCCCATTTTTAAGCATCAGAGAGAGGCGAGTTGAAGTCCCCCATGATAATCCCTTTATTAACATTTCAATTGGAAAGGATGTTGAGGAGCTTGACCCAAAAACAATTCCTTTCCTTCTTGGTGTTGGGGGCGTACAAGTTTAGGATTAGCTAGGAATCATTGCTATGGATGTGAGAGACCTCACACAGAAGATCATTGTAAGTGCTGAAAAGAGTAGATAACTTGAAGGCCTTGGAGTTATATAGGATTAGTACTCCTCCAGAAGCACCTTCTGAATCTAAGGCTTCACAGCTAAAAGCTTTATTAAAGGATATCCTCTTAACTAGGTCCCTTTTCATCTTAGTCTCCTGTATCATCAGAAAATTAGGTCTATGGTCTCTAATCATATTTTTGACTAGATCCTATTTATGAGCCCCATTTAGGCCCCTTATATTCCATGAAATCACTTTCATTTCTTACTTCCTGAGAAATCCTTGATGGTTCTCTAGCTCCCATCTCCTAGGTTCCTTTTTGTTTCTTCTTGTAGAAGCTGATTTGAGTTCTTTCTTCTTTCTCCCTTGGGGGTTATCCCAAAATTAACTTTGACCCTACTTCTAGTAGATGCTGGAGATAAAGGAGGGAGGACATTGTTTTGGTTCTTCTAGTTCTTCTTTTTCTTCTTTACCATGCACCAGTCATCTAGGCTTACCATCACACTACTTTCTAACTAGGCAATCTGGTTTGGATCAGTGTTTTTAATGAGAAGATGGAGCTTGGCCTCCAGCCCTTTGGGAGAAAAAGGTTCTCCCCCCTTTGACCCTAAAGGGGTCTGAGCATTAGTGAGCTTATGGGAAAGAATCTTATCTTGGCTCTCCTTTTCTTCTGGACTAATCTGAGCTAGGGCCTCCTGCCCCAAACTAAGCTGCTCTGTTGCTTCCAAAAGTGGAGCCTGCTCCTTTGTGGAACTAAGTTGGTCTATTGCATCCAAAGGTGGAGCTTTCTCCTCTACAAGTCCCATGGCTTGGGATTGTGGACTTGCCTACATCTTTGGAGCCTCCACCAAGGCTGAGACTAGCATCTCCAAGGTAGGACCCTTCACGAGGGGGGTAGCACTTGCTTGCTCCTTGGGAATGTCCTTCTTAGGAATATCCTTCAGGGCTTTATCCTTCTGGTTAACGGCCTTCCTCACCTACACCACAAAAAGTTTGTGCCTTCAGAGAAACTTCATCTTATCATTACTAGAAGGGTAGGATGATTGCTTCTTGGCTTAGTTAGAGATGACTGGTTCTGTGGGAAACTTCTTTGCTGCACTGGGGCACTATTAGGCCTTATGACCAGCCTTCAAGCAAAGGAAGCATGGAAAGGGGATAGTTTCATAAATGATTTTCTGGTTGTGCACCCCTAGTTTAGAGTGAAGAGAAAAAAACTCAAGCATGTCTATTTCTTCACTCACACCAATGCATATGCGAGCATAATTGAGATGATGTTTAGAGGCAGAGATCGAATCCATTGAGAGGAGATCCCCAAAGGTCCTCACAATCCCCACAAACATGTCCTCATTCTAGTATTCTAATAGTAATTATGGCAGTCTGACTCACATAGGATCTTGAACAAAGAAAGAATCATTTAAGCTCATTCTGGATGACCACTTCTAAAGCACAAGGGTAGAGCAACGAATGGCCCATTTCCCTTGACACAGAATGCTGGCAAGGTCTTCCAAGCATGTAAAGTTGAAAGACACGAAACCTTTCACCATTTTTGTGACTGAGACCTAACCTTTGAGAGCCCATTTTTGTTTGATGAACAACTTGACATCATCAATGTTTGGTTTGGGTTGCAAAAATCTACCAACCAAAGTAGAAGCCATGGCTCGTATGTTGTGATCCACTATCTCATCTAGAATGACAATTGCACAAGAACCTTTCTCAGAATCTTAGATAGTTTTAATAGGCAGGAAAGAGGACTTACCTAAAGGTTTTACCCCAAATAATGAAGACCATTTTATAGTTCGTAGCTTGTTTGCTTTGGAAACCAAAAGAATCTTAGCTGCTTCCTTGGGATGGATAGTTGGGCCCCCCTCCACACTTTTTGACCGATCCCCTATGCCAAGATTTGCCAGACTACTTCCATCTTGCTGTCCATGTTCCAGACTAGGGACCCAAAATTGGCCATCTGAGGAGATCTTGCCCTTGCAAGAATTTAAAATTTGAAAGCTCTTGCTCTCTCTACTCCCACCGCTCTTTCTTCCCATGAGGAGATCACTTTGATTCCCCAAGGTTATCAATGTTGGGCCTAAGGAGGTAAGGGATTTGTTAGATAAATACAAGGGGCTAGTTGTAGGTAGCCAACCAGAGACCTTGCCACCTGAAAGAGATATCAATCACTATATAGACATCATCCCAAGGTCTACACTTCCAAATAAGGTAGCCTATAAGATGAGACTAGAGCTAAATAAAGAGATAGAAAATCAAATTGAAGATCTATTAGCCAAGAGGTTCATTAGGAAAAGTATAAGCCCATGTGTAGTCACCACAATCCTAGTTCCAAAAAAGGATGGTACTTGGAGATTGTGTATAGAGTCAAGGGCAATCAATAGGATAACCATTAGATAAAGGTTTCCTATGCCAAGAATAGAGGACCTTTTGGACTGTTTGGGGAAGGAAAGCATCTATTCAAAGGTAGACCTCAAGAGTGGACACCATCAAATTAGAATTAGGGGTGGAGATGAATGGAATATAGCATTTAAAATCTTAGAAGGCTTGTATGAGTGGCTTGTGATGCCTTTTGGCTTATCAAATGCACCTAGCACCTTTGTGAGACTAATGAATGAAGTCTTAAAACCTTTCTTGAACAAGTTTTTTGTTGTATACTTAGATGAAATTTTGATATTCATCAAGGATAGGGATGAGCACTTAAGGCACCTTGATTTGGTTTTGAATAGGCTTCATGAGGAGAAATTGATGATAAGTTGGAGAAATGTTCCATTTTGTAGAATGAATTAATCTTTTTCAGGTTTTTGATATCAGGAGGAGAGCTAAAGATGGAACCTTCCAAGGTTGAAGCCATCCTTAAGTAGCCACCACCTACCACTCCATCAGAGGTAAAGAGATTTCATGGTATGTGTACTTTGTATAGAAAATTTATAAGAAACTTTAGTGGTGTGTGTGCTCCAATGGTAGATACCATTAAGGGAGGAAGGAAATGTGTTTTCTCTTGGACCAAGGAGACTAATGATTCTTTTGAAAGCTTTAAAAGAAAAGTTGTGGATCAACCTATTTTGGTGCTTCTTGACTTCTACAAATTGTTTACAGTGGAGTGTGATGCCAACAATAAGGCAATTGGAGGTTTTCTAAGTAAGGAGGGTAGGCTTGTGGCCTTTTTTAGTGAAAAGCTTAATGAGACTAAACAAAAATATTCAACCTATGATTTTTGAACTTTATGGTATGGTGCAGTCCCTTAGAAAATGGAGGCATTACTTATTGCCTAAAGAATTTTTTGTATACATTGATAATCATGCATTAAGCTTCTTGAATAGGCAAGAGAAGTTGAATCATAGGCATATGAAATGGATTGAATTTCTACAAGCTTACACCTTGACTATTAAGCATAAAAAGGAGAAACTAACAAGGTTGTTGATGCACTTAGCATGAGAAATTTAACCATTCAAGAGGTTTAATTGGAAAGAATTGGAATTCATGTAATGAAGGACATTTATGAGCAAGATGAGGATTTCAATGAGGCATACCAAGTTTGCAATTCCATGGGTGAAAGGTACCATACTGAATTTGGTGAGTATATCTTACAAGAAGGTCTTTTGTTTAAGGGGAGTCAACTTTATGTTTGTAAGGGATCTATTAGGGAGAACATTATAAAGGAAAATCATTGTGGTAGCTTAGTAGGGAATTTTAGGATGGATAAAGCTTTGGAGCACGTTAGGAGATTTTATTTTTGGCCAAAATTATAGACTGATGTTAGGAGGTATGTTGAGGAGTGTTTGATTTGTCAACAAGCAAAGGGAGGCACATTAAATGCAAGGCTCTACACCCCACTTTTAATACCACATAAGCCTTGGGATTCAATGAGTATGGACTTTTTTGTTGGTCTACCAAGAAAAAAATCAAGATATGATAACATATTTGTAGTTGTGGACAGGTTTTCTAAAATGGCCCATTTCATTACTTGCAAAACCACTCATGATGCCTCTCATGTAGTAGGTCTATTTTGCAAATAAGTTGTTAGGCTTCATGGTATACCATTTTCCATCATATTAGATAGGTACCCTAAGTTTTTGGGGCATTTTTGGAGGACTTTGTGGAGAAAATTAGGCACCAACTTGTGTTTTTCACCTACCTATCACCCTCGATCTAATGGGCAAACTAAGGTAGTCAATAGGTCATTAGGGAACATGTTAAGGTGTCTTTCCAAACAACATGGAGCTTCATGGGATTGTGTTTTCCCCAGGAAGAATTTGCCTTCAATGATTCCATTAATAGGAGTACTGGCCTAACACCCTTTCAAATTGTTTATGGCACTCACCCTAGGGGTACCTTGGAACTTAGGGAAGTCAAGGAAATAGAAAGGAGAAGTGTACAGGGTGATGATTTTGTATAGATCATGAGAAAAGTCCACCAATAGGATCAAGATAGGTTATAGGATACTTCCACCAAGTACAATAGTAGGCAGACAAAAGGAGAAAAGAGCTATAGTTTAAGGTGGGAGATATGGTAATGGTCCATCTCAATAAGGCTAGACTTACAAAGAAAATGCATACAAAACTACAAATGAAGAAGATTGGCCCTTTTAAAATAATCAAGAAATGTGGCAACAATGCCTATCAAATTGATTTACCACATGATATTAATTTGTCTCTAATTTTCAATGTCTCTGACCTGTATGCTTTTAAGGGTGCTGTTGCAGATGATGTGGATGCAAGTACACTTGTAGATCTTAAGGAGGAATTAAAGAATACTATCCCACCAATGCCTAAACCCATGGTGGAAACCTTTCTAGAAAAGAGAATCAGTAAGTAGACTGGGAGGAAGACTTATTATGAGTACTTGGTATAGTCAAAGGGGCAAACAACAACATATGTAACTTGGATGATAGAGAAAGATCTTAAGGCTCTTGGTTTTGATCTTCCACTCCACAACACTGTAGAGACTGGAGTTTCCTTTATGCAGGGGAGAATGGTGTAGAGCACCTAATTAAATATTTGTTTTTTTTCAATGTAATAAGGTCTTGGGATTGATTAAGAGATCTTTCTAAGACCATCCACCCAGTAATGGATACAAGACCTCATGGTGTTAATATAAACCTGGGCATCATTTGGTCCAACTAAGGTGGAATTTGGTTTGTTTTATGTTTTCTAGGTTAGTATGAGTGTTTTTAGCCTTAGGATAACATGTAGGAAAGGTTGGAATTCAATTAGGAAGAATATTTGATAAAATGACAAAAATTGCAAGAATTGCATTAGCAACTTTTTCAATATTCTGAAAACTTTTTCAAATAACCATCCCAAATGGCTAATACTATCATAGGGTGGTTCTACCCACTTAGAATAGCCTATAAAGGCTTTAGACACCTGAAGGAAGGCAAGATATGAAGAAAACAATTGTATTGGCTCTTTTAATCAATAAAAATATGTTGTTTTTGGACAATTTTGACTGGTTTTTTCGTATAGTACAACATTGAATGACTGGAGGGTGAATTTTTTTTACTAAATTGATAGCCTAATTTATTTATGAAGTTTTGGTGTTGATTTCAAGTGTTCATCAATTAGGATATTTAAAATATTGATTTTTCTTAGTCACTACCCTGTGAAACCCTCAAAATTAGGATTTGGCCAAAGAAATGGCCCTAACTTGAAACTCCACCAGTGGAATTTGTTCCAAATGGGCATGGAGAAAATTAGGGTAATCCAATCTCATATTTTAAAAGTCCTGAAGTAGGAGGTTGCAACATATAATTATGGGAGCAAGCCCTAGGTCTAATATTCCTTATGTATTAGACCCTATTTTGTGCAATTTGGTTGAGTAATGTGAAGAACAGAAGTTGGGGACTTGGTGTAAAAGAAAAAAATCATTTTTTGGGTTAGACGAACACTCTACAATTGGTGGTTTGATTTTGTGAACCTATCTCTTGTCCATTACCTTGTGGACCATGCCTAAAGTAGCTAATTAGACCTAAGTGCATGGTTTGGGTTAAGGCATGTTGGAGTGTAGGGAACCCTTGCAACTTTGGAGTCTTTCAATACTTGAAAAAGGTTATTCTAAACTATACTTTGTTTGCCAGGTCCTTTGGAAGGTTTTTGTTTTATTGCTGAAAAACTGAATGAGGAGACCTAATTGGGCTACTAGGTCAAATGTTGCATTTTTCATTTTGGGTTGTTGGGAGTGGAATCAATCATTGATTTTCTATATTTTGGTCATGTTGGAATTCACTCAAGCCATTATTGAGGTTAGGAAGGTTGGGAACATCAAAAACCCACTTTTTGCCAATTCAGGGGGTAATAGGCCTTGTTGCTCCACGTAGGAAGTACT
Source organism: Cupressus sempervirens (assembly GCA_028749045.1). Taxonomy (NCBI): domain Eukaryota; kingdom Viridiplantae; phylum Streptophyta; class Pinopsida; order Cupressales; family Cupressaceae; genus Cupressus; species Cupressus sempervirens. The sequence goes on from CM053788.1 coordinate 657,088,598, forward strand.
TGATTTTATGTCTTGTTTGAAGAATTGGGATTGTAAACCTATTAAAGAGTTATATGATCATAGTACTATCTATTTGGGAAGTGAGACAAGCCCTTTCATAGCCTCTTTGTGGAGTTTAGACGTTTGGATAGAAGGTTGGTTAGATTGTTGCTTCCTTGTGCTTACTCTGCATCACATCGACTACATCAAGTATGGAGACAACTTCAACAAGTTTGGTTGTGATTACTACTAATAAATCAAATTTCCAATCAATATTTGCCCTAACTCAACTCAACATATTATTTACAGAAGTGACTACCACTTCATCCATTGAACTACAAACTCCTTCATCTATAGAGTCGAGTTCTTCAGTTTTGAGTACATCAGTGGTAAGCTCTCCAATTTTGTCTACTTCAGTTTTGGATTCAACAATTTTGACTTCATAAATTTTGGATTGTTCAAGTATTTTTTGTCAGTACAGTATCAATTTTTATTGCAAGTCCAAGTATGTCTACTATTGTTTCCATTGTAGGTACAAAAGTAATAAGTGCAAGGATGGTTGAGCCTAAGGTTCAACTGAGTACAAAATTTTTGAGGAAAGGAAAGGAAGTAGAGGAAGAAATAGATTTAGATGAGGAAATAGTAATTCCCAAATCGGATATTTATAATCTTTCTATAGAGAAAATGCACATATTTGGTGAACTCCTCTAGAAAAAGGCCAAATAGAAAAGATTAAGAGAGGAAAGAGACAAAGAGTATAAGATAATTGATGATGCCAATAATATTTTGACTGAGGCAATAGGAATTGACATTGATTATTCTCAACCTATTTTCTATTAGCTAGGAGAAGCAGTCCAAAAATTCAATGAGGACACTGAAGGTCAAGATAAGCTAGTTGAAAAGGCTGAAAATAAATTTAACAATATAGTGCTAGAGCACATTTCTCAGCAAATATCCATTTATCAAGTTGAGCTTTCAATAATTTTGGTCAATCTTGAGGTGTCCTATTCAAATGTGTCATCACTTTTTAGGAAACTATGTGATGTCGCTGAGTATACAAAGGAAGTAAAGGATAAATTATCCAAAATTGGTATAGATCTTAAAGCAAGTGCTTGACAGCTACAACTTGACCCTAGTTCAAGCTCTACACATTTCAAGAAAATCAAATTTTGGTTAGACATGCAAGCTGAATTATTAAGAGAAGAAGCAAGGATTTTCTCAACATTGATTGACATACAAAATATGATCCTTCCAGTCATGGATGCTATGTAGAAACATATTGTATATTCAAGGACTCTGATCCATGATAACAACTTCTCTATTATATATCATATGATCAAACTATCAGCAGAGGTATAAATTACAATTCATACATGCAAGGTTTTGCAAGAAAAGTGGGATAAACCATTGGCAATCACTCTCAAGGTACACTCTAAATTCTTATCTCATTTTGGTGTCTCTATGTAAATAAGTTAGAATAAATCTTTGGCATTACGATCAAAAAGGGGGAGAAATGTTATATGTATATGGGAGATATGGGAGAAAAGTTATATTGAAGAAAAACAAGACATGTACATAGAGAGATACATATTATGGGGGAGAAAAATGCTATGGTGGAGAACTTATATAGAAAAAGATGTATAGTATACACTTAAACAGATCAATTTTGAAAAATCTCAAAAACATACTGAGCTAGTAGCACATGGTGATAAATACAAGGTATTCAGTTTTGGGCTAATAAGTGTTTTTTTCACTAATGCCAAAGAGGGATATTGTTGAAATATTAGTCAAGTTTTTTATTAGTGACACACTATTATTTAGATTCTGTATAGCTATCAAGCTCATTGAATAGTTTATAGTGTTTGACATGTAATTTAGTAGCCATCAAGTTTTGTAGTTGCTACTGAGTCTTTTGGACTAATTCTAGTAGTTACCAAGTAGATTTAGTTAGTGTGAAGTCGAACAGTTCAAACCATGCATTTTAGTATACAATAAGTTTATCAGTGGTTACTAAGCATTGTAGTGTCTACCAAGTTCATAGTTCATGTGATGTGAAGCTATTAATTGAGCTACTTTTTGCTAACCAAGTGATTCAGTGTTTTCCAAGTTGCACAATATCTACCAAGTCACTAGTGTAGACCAAATTCAAGACTACTTGAAAGTGATTAGTGTAAATTGAGCTTCTACGTCTAACACGTGTATGATGATGCTGAGCATTGACAGTGGATGCCAAGTATCAGAACCTCATTGAGTCAGTCTTCAAAACCCAAGAATCTTCATAAGGGCTGACTTTGTAATATTTGTGTTAACTTGTATTATGGCCAATTTTGATATTATGTAATTTAGATTGGTATATATATGTAATTTATTGTACCATATTAGTGAAAAAGTATATGTATTGTAATGTGAATGTGAATGCAAAAATTTCAAGTTATGAATGTAGCGGATAAAGAGCAAATTGTGAAGGCCATAATAGTATAATGAGAAACAAACACATATCTATCATATAAAGGTGATCAATACACTAAGGAATCTCTATCAGAAAACTTAGTTGCAAATCAAAGATCTACTACTTAGTCCTAACAAGTGAACTAGTCAAAATCCTTTAACAAGGTAGACCTAACAGTCTTTTATAAATCTCTTTATTGAGTGCATACTTTATTATATGTTTGTAAATCCTCTCACAAGGTGGACCTAGTAGTCCTAATTGCTCCTAATAGGGCAGATCATTAGAATTGATCAATGTAAGAATTAATAGGTTAACTTTATGTTGTAGTACTAAAGTTTATTGGTATCATCTCCACCCTAGTTTTACTTTCTATTGGAAGGTTTCTAGGTCACCAAATCTTTGTGTTCAAGTGTTATGGATGCTTTCATGTTTTCAGTTTCTCATTCATGCAATTAGATTAGATGTGATGAATTAAGTTCTAATTGATTTATTGGATTAAGAATTGAAATTGGTAAAGTTTTAGAAGTTACTAATTCATCCCTCCCCTCTTAGTAACTTAGAATATTCTTGAATATTTCCAACATCTTCATCATTATTGGTATCATAGCAAGAAGATCTTCAGTGTGTGGGTAGAGCACCAAAGGAGGAAATCCACACTAGAACCTAGCTCAAGAAGGATTTGTTATTTGGTTTTTGCTAATGATTATAGTTACAAGTGCTTGTCCATCTAGCTACAATAAGGAAGACATGAAAAGTCTATCAAGGATCAAATAGATGGTCCAAGGCCATAGGAAATGGTCTATTAGTTTCCAAGAGATTGGGGAGAGAGGCAAGAGGAGAACTCCTAGGTGAGGTAAAGAGGTTGTTGATGAGTTGATGCAACATGAAGAGGTGGACATGAGGTTAGTGAAGCACCATGGATGGAATATATATACACCCATTGATAGGAGTCACAAGAGGATTAATTGAAGGAATAATGTAGAAGAATATAGATTATGAAAGAAGAACCAAGAGACATGAAGTGATAAAGATGAATGAAGATAGAGTTGAAGATCCTACTTGAAATTTTCTTATAGGTTATTTTCACCCATGTTTCCAAGGGACATTGAAACTTTTCAAGGTTGGGAGTATGGTGTAGGAGCACCAAGATAAGACATCAAATTAGTCTTTACTATTCATAATTACATTCAATTACTTTTGTATTGGTAATGTCATTTTGAGTCAATGTATATCACTATGTAAGGTTAAAAGAGCCTATTATAATGAGCTCTCCTAATATGGTCTTCAATTGGTTATTTGACAAAATTTGCATTAAATAACCATGAAGTGGTAAAATGATGATAAAATATATTATTATTCCTTTCTAATATTTTTGAAATGTTATTTTGAAGATTGTAAAGTTATTTGAGTCAAATATTGTAGAAGTTGTAAAATGCAACTTTTCAAAAGTTGTAAAAAGACATAATGGGGATTTAGATGGTCATAAGAGGAAGTTGAGTAGTTATAAATTCCAAATGAAGGTGTGAAGGATATAATTTTTTTATTTATTGGTCATTCATAGGCATGATGAAAAGTTGGAGAAAGATTGGAAGCATTTTCGTATCAAATCTTCATTGTTTCAATCTATTATTTTGGTGTTTTGAAAAATTTTCATCTTGTTTTTAGGTATTGTATGACCATGTACATCCTCAAAACAAGTTCATTTATATTAAATTAGTTTAATAAATTGAATAAAATTTCCATTTGTTTTGGTTTGTGATGATTTCATGCAATATTGAGCAAGCTATTAAAGTTTTGGAGAAAATAATTTGTAATAGCCCAAAACTCTAATTCGCGATGATTAGTTTTGGAAAACAATCATAAATTTTTATTGCATTATTGGATCTTTCTATAAATTAGAGACATGATACATAATTATCTATTCTACAAAATTAATGGTGGGATTGGCTTGATTATAAATATTTGAAGAGTTGTTGATGGTTGTTTGTGACTGTATTTTCATGACAAGAATGGAGTTTATTTCACATGGTTTAATGCCTCTATCATGTTGAAGAAATTGTGTTTAGAATTGAACTCTATGGTTTATTTGAGATACTTGAATGGATTTCCATGATGCTCTACATCAGTTTCACATCATCCACCATCATCGCCAATTTACTATCCCCATGGCAATGGCCAAGAAGAGGCCACCAATAAAAACATCATTAAAATCCTCAAAAGAACTGTCCATGAAATTGGTAGGGATTGACATTTATAGGTAAATCCTTCTCTGTGGGCCTATAGGACATGTTTTTGAATGCCTATAGGCACAACACCCTTCTCTTTGGTCTATGATAATAAAGCAATTCTCCCTTTAGAGGTTGAAATCCCATCTATGTGAGACACCCTCTCTGATGTCATGTCAGATGAGGAATATAGAGTTGCCCACTTAGAACAACTGAAATTACTAGAAGAAAATCAATGCACAACACATGAACATCTTAAAGTGTATTAGGATAGACTATCCATACACTACAACAAGAAGGTGAAGCCTCATAATTTTTAAAATAGGGATTTTGTCCTCTAAGAAAACCCCAAAAAATTAGGCAACATGTGAAAAGAAGGGAAAGTGGGAGGCCAATTGGATTGGCCCTTATATGATCATGAAATACTTTGGGACAAGTACCAACAAATTTTTTGATTATGATCAAGAAGAACTAGCAGAACCCATTAACAATATCCATCTCAAACAGTTCTATGTCTAAAGCCTTGAAGGGCCACCTCATATCTAAAAATATCAAAAAAATCCAAAACAACAAGAAAACATTCTAAAAAAAGTAAAAAATAAAATCCTCTGGTATAAAAGGAGTGAGAGATACCACCTTTGGACTTCCTTAACAACACAAGTCCTTCAATGTGAAAATATGATAGAACATGGCTACAACAACACTATTCATGCTAAATTTTTCTTGTTTGTGGCCTTTTCATCGTATACCTCCACATTACCTAGCACAATTAATAGGACACCAAACAAGAAGATACCTAAGGCCATAGTCGAGTCAATTTTACACATACCCAACTTAGAAACACTTGTGGGTTATAGTTCAATGGTTTCTTGGCATTAGAAATAGTTCATAGAAGAGACAACCAACAAACATAAATAAATGGAAGTCAAGAAATTTAGAGGAAACATGTAGTCCAATTATGTTTTAAGACATCACAAGCATGAATTACAGGAACATCAATGCACATCTCAAATATCTACAGCTACCAAAAATCCCAAAAATCCATTTTAGCCTCCATAACTCCATTTTTGCTCCCAAATATCCATTTTTCATCTTCATAAATTACATTGTTAATCCCAAAATCTATTTAGCCTCCATTATTCCAAATATGGTTCTCTAAGCTTCCTTTTATCCTTCATAAATACAAACGTGTTCTCCAAAGGCCACATTTGGTCTCCTTTACTCTTTATGTGCTCCAAAATGGCCCCAATGATCTCCATATTCCAAAAAATATCACTTCTATCCTCCTTTTACTACCACCAAATCAAAAACCATAAAAAAATAGTAAAAAAAAATCAAAATTCATCAAAAAAAACCAAAAAATCAACAAACACATCCACAAAAAAAAAAAACCTAGCAATCATAAAAATGTCACAAATATTATCTTTAATTTGACATAAATTATTTTTGCATTTTTCAATTAAGAGATCCATTGATTTTATGTTGAGATAGCATCCATATGCCAACTAGTTTTATATGAAATCAATGATAAGGCCCCCTAAATTAAAAATCATTTAAATATTTTATGGCCTAATCCTTTCCCTATTACTTCTAGCAAAGAAAAAAAAATGCACATAACTTAATTAAGAAGCGATTTGGTTATGTCTTGAAACATATCTTAGGGATTTGGAAAATCTGGCACAATGTAGACCACTGACAAAGTTCTTCCTTTGTTTCTCTCACAATGACATCAAAAAGGTTTTGCAACTTTATTTCTATTACAGAGACCATGATTGATCCAACACCCTTCAACACATATATCAATGCTATCCTACAATGTCCTTCTACCCCAACTCATCTTTACAATTTAGGGACACATTAGTAATCTGGACATCATTTAGATTGCTATAGATATTTGTCACAGTCTTTCATCAGTGGCACCAAATAAGTAAATGTGCATTTGAGAGACTCTAAGGGCCTCCCCTGCCTTTTGTAGCCACCAGAGCCTTTTCTAGGCCCAAACACATTTTTCAAGGCCCCTTAACACCTTTTTCAGGCCTTCCACCATCTTTTTTAGTCCAAATGCCATTTTTAAGGCCCCCTTAGTTCCTTTTTAGGACCCAATTTCTTTTTTGAGGCCTCGTATTTCCTTTTCAAGACCAATCACTTTTTAAAATGCCCCATAGCACCTTTTTAGGGTTTCCAACACCTTTTTGGGTCCCCTAGCACATTTTTAGGCCATCGAAGCCTTTTCATAGGCCCAAATTCTTTTTCACTATCCCTATAAGTATCCTTCTTGGTATACACCTAGATAAAAATCTCAATTTTGGCTCTAATCTTGTTTTTAAATGCTATCAATATACATAGAATTTTACCCTCCAATTTTGCTTGCAATTCATGGTTTAACACTTCTTGCTTTTTCCACCTTATGTACTTTTTTCGCTCATAATGTTACACAAGTTTGTACTCATCTTTTATTGAGAGCCGACCTTGGCATTCGATTATCACACATAAGTGAAGGTTAATCTTCCTCTAATTATTCCATCACTCGCACTTTTGTGGATTTTGACAACCTTCCACATTTTTCAAAAAAATCCAAATAATTTCGAACATACCAAAAAAATTCAAAATATATCAACAAAAAAATCAAAACAAAAATGACAATAATAATCAGACACTTTTAGCTACATTATGCATAAACACGAAATGAGCGTCAGTCACCCTTTTAGTTTTCCATAAACCAAAACACCTTTTTTATTCTATTATGGAAGCAAAAACACAATTACATCCAAAGCAACACATAATAGATCACTAATTCTGGCCTCCCTTATGGATGTGAGATGTTAGGGTTTTTGGCTGTGGGCATTTCCCCAAGCACCATCTTGGAAGATGAGGCTCCTGGCATAGTTCCCCCTCACAACCACACAATATCCATTAGTATCAAGAACCTCCCACTATGCAGTTGAGCATTCAATAGATGCAAGAATTGTCTATCCATGAATTGGGGCTCCCATTGCTGCTCCAATGAGATCAATTGATAATATAACCTCATATAATAGGCATATTCATAGTGTACTTTTGTAGTCCTTTGCATATCTGCAAACACATTATCCACTAGCTTATTTATATCCAACACAATGATCACCCACTGAGCCACATCCCATTTCTATTACATCTATTTAGTCTCCATTCTCCAATGCTCCACATCCAGTCTTGTCTTACTCAGTCACTACTTCACTACCTCACCTTTGCCTCGCTAGCTACTAATCACTCTTGGAGCTATAATGACATGATATTTGTTTTGACATAGCATCCTTAAAAGACTCCAACTATACTTGCAGTAATACTAGTTCATTGTATGCAATTTCTAAACCCTCTTGCACCATTCTTAGCGAGTCATGTAACCTTTATGCCCATGCTCACTTAACCTAAATCCCTACATCATTCCACTTTGCTTGTGATCATTCTACCTATAGCTTAGCATCCAATGATTGCACTCATGCCTATTCTACATTCACATCCACGTGGGGTTGTCTAGTTTGTAGTTGTGCTCTATCCTCATGAGCTTTATCCATAAAACCCAACAAAAATGCAACTTCTTGTTCTATATTTTCTACCTAGACCCTCTCTACCACCAACATTTTTTGTAAATCATCCACTATTCTTATTGCTTATAGCCCATCCTCCACCTTTGGATATGGCTCCATCACACCCAATACGCCAATCTCCTCACATGTTGACCTTTGTCCTGAGACCTTGAGGCAAATCAAATGACTCACTATGCTTGTTAGATCACCCAAACTAACATCCTCTATCTTTCTCTCTAATATTTTCTTGTGGTCTTCCCCAAAGAGTCTATCTCTCTTGCATCTATCACTCTTTTGGCATGCTTTTTCTCTCTCCAAGAGGAATACTTTTTGCTTGTATCATAGAATCACCACCTAGTGCCTCCTGATATACCTACTACATTATACTCCCTGACAAAATCAATAGTGCTAACAAAGGAGCTTCTTCCACCTTGCCTATGAACCCCCAAGCTATGATTGCACTGATCCTACACAGCTTGACTCACTCTACTCATGAACTAGCACCTGGAGCTAAGGTGGATACACCAGTTCACTTAACATATGCTAGACATGCTTTGTCCTCCATCCTTGCCTCACCCTATTAGCTCCTAATTTTATAGTGATTTCAACTACCTTTTACAATGTCAGAAAACCTAGGAAGTAGTTAAAGACCATAATGGGTATTCTAAGAGGAAAAATAAATGAACCAAATAAAAAGACTATTAAGTCTTCTCCACTTTGAATTCTACAAGATTCAGGTAGGTTTACCTTAGGAATTCACTCTTGCTTGCTTTAAGATCAATGTTCTCAATGTGAACTCCAAAATAAAAAATAATTTAGCCCTTTTCTTCTAATTTAGTGGCAACAAAGAGATTATAACAAGATAATTTACCAAACCCTAAATCCCATGAATCAAGTGTAGGTTGACATTTTAGACTTGAACAACAAAAAATTTAAAAGAGTCATTGATTGATAAAAGTTTTCTACATTATGCTAAAATATTCCTATTAGATCAAATAGTAAAGATGGCTAGTGTCTTATCCATTGGGCTATAACTTGGAGGGATTTTAACCCTAATTCTAGATCTTATCTTGAAACTTTGTGAAAATATCATTGATATTCATTTCCAGATCTCATATTTATCATATCTTTAAATTGAAAACCAAAAGTTCTTCCCATTTTGCACTAAGCATTTACATAACCCATTAGATTATCAACAAAAGAAAAAGGAAATATAATTTAGAATTAATTATAACTGAAATTTAATGAACTTTTCTATCAAATTTTAGAGAACACAATGGAGATAAATGAAGAGACAAGATTTGGCAAGAATAATTAGCTCCTTGTATTTTTATTAACTCTCTTGAAGTTGTATACAATCAAAATGGCTATCCTAACCAAAAAATAGTAAACACTAGACCAAGCACTATTAACTTTTCATATTCGAGTTTGGAACAAAGTTACAACATGCATGGATTCACTCAATATTACAAAATTGATGTAATTAAAAGAATTTAGACCATCCTCTAGCCTTGGGAACTCACTTATATAGTATGAGTTGTAAAAAGATTCAAGATTAGAGGGAAAAAGAGAGTTGTCCTTAAAAAAAAAGGATTACAAAGGACAAAACTTTCACCATCAAAATTTTTCCTGAGAAGAAACAAAACTATTGATCTTTTTCTTGGTAACAGAATGGTCCCTTAATTGGTCACTTTTTGTTGGGGCCAATTCTATTTTGATAGTCTCTTGCACATCCACTATACCTAATGATTGATTTTCCTCCTTTTTTTGTTCCTTAGGTTGTACATAGGACCACTTGCTCTTCTTTTGTGCCTGTCTCTGACACTTGGGTGTATGTTGCAAGTTGTTGATTAGTTGCTATGTCATCATTCTTAACAACTTGATCAAATGTTGCAATTGGATAATCTTTTCCTCTTTCATTAGTCCAAACAATTTGATCAACTAACTTCCTTTCATCTATGATTGTTTGTTTATCTACAAACACTTCTTGAGAAGCCACCTATAGTAATTGTGCAATTAAAGAATAATTTGCCATCCACTTGTTAAAAACTATGTCATTTGGCTAATTATAGTTCAATATTTCTTTCTCTCTTTAAAATATTTTTTCCTAATTTATTTAAATTAAAAAAGTATTCTTTGAAAGAATAAAAAAATAATTGGTCTTGCATAATTTCTTCTGTGGTCCTTCAGCTTACTTTCCCATTCTTCTTTGTCTTTTATATAACCTAGACCTTTTAAAACATGGGAAAAGAGGTCAAAATATTTGCTGAGATATTTTGAGAAACCAATTTTTAGTCTTCTTCGTAGTATATCTCTTTTATGATCAAAAGTTTGAAGATCATTTGTTTGCTCAAAAGTTTTCTCAACTTGATCATCAGAGTTGTCAATGATAGAGAAACATATAGAAATGATGGCATCATCTCTACTGATCCATTTATTCAAGATTAGTTTTAAGGTGGCTTCATTATTATTCAACTCCTTCCATATGTCCACCAACCTTGACAATTCCAAGTGATAAAGGGGCTAATCGACTTTGTCTACCAGAAATTAAATTGTATCCCTTATTTTGTATTCATGTTGGATGCCCAACTCCACATGCAATGTCCAGATCTTTACTATTTCTTCATTGAGCTCATCAACTATGTATAATTCTAGTTGCTAAGGTGTACTAGGAATTTCTACAATAGGAGAAAAGGGTGGTAGTGAAATAGGGGAAGCTGCAATTCTGAGCTGACTGGACTCTCTACCCCTTTTCCATTTTCTAAATTGCTTCTCCATATTTTCAATTGTGTTTTCTAGTTGATAATTTTTTCTTCCTTTTTCATCATAGGCTTCCAAAACCTTCTCAAATTTCTCATTTAGTTCTAGGAATTTTTGTTTGTCTTTGGAATGGGACACTGCAATTCTGAGTTGATTGGACTCTCTACCCCTTTTCCATTTTCCAAATTACTTCTCCATATTTGCAATTGTGTTTTCTAGTTGATAATTTTATTTTTCTTCCTTTTTCATCACAGGCTTCCAAAACCTTCTCAAATTTCTCATTCATTTCTAAGAATTTTCATTTGTCTTTGGAAGCTACTAATACCTCGAAATCAGCTACTTCCTTGTGCATCTGGGCTAATCGCTCACTATCCACTTCGTCCACTCTGAGGACCATTAAGCTCCTCATATGTTCAGAATCTAAAACTTCTTGGGCCCTTGACATATACATTTTTTGAATGGACCACACAACCAAGGCTCTATGATCATCACTATACTTTACCGCTTTATGGTTTTTTTTTACATCTTCCTTAGTTTTGAATTTTGTTTCCTCTTCCTTCCCCATTGCATCAAAAAGATTTGCATTAGCAATGTCCCCATTATAGTAGTATCATTACTCCTGAATCTTTTAGCAGTTGTATCCCCCTTGAGGGATTTATTTGATTGAATTCTTGCATTAGGTTGGCCTTAAATTCCTCATGTATGTTAGAGTCCTATCTAGTAGGTTGCTCTGTTTTTATTTTACTACACTTTATCTCAATAGATTCAATGTTACTCTTCCACAAAAATTGGATGAATTCCCTAGACTTTACAAAATTTTCATCATCCAAAAAATTATTTGTTTAATACTCCACAAAAAGATCAATCTCATTCCCCATGAAATCTTCTATAGTGAGGGGTGGGAGTGAAATTGGAGGCTCTTTAGGTGCTCCCTCCACTTTTGATTTAGTTATCACAATATCACTTTGACCTCCCATTTGTTTTAGCTATTACCTCAATGAATATTTACTATAAATATGAATGGGGATCTATGAGGGGGAGTACTTCTCAACTCTAGATGAAGAACCTTGTTCTAATTTCTTCCTTTTAGCAGTTTGTGCCAAGGGAGGGCTTTCTAAAAGCTGCCTCTTATACAAAGGAATAGGTTGTATATTTATTTTTCTAGCCACAACATATCTTGCCTTCCTTTGCAAGGCGTATTTCCCTAGGCTTATTATTGCCCTTTTTTCTAGCCTTTTCTCAATCTCTATAGCCTGGTCTGGGTATGCTTGTATCAAAATTCTTTTTTTCATTAAGGCTTTGCATGAACCAAGAAAATTTTTCAATAAGTTTTGGTAGCCTTTATTTTCATTATGCCTAAATCCTAAAAATTTATTGTGAAAATGTCTTGAAATTTTTGTGTAGTTAGGGATTGTTATTAGATGGTTATCAAATTCCCATTAGAAAATCTAACCTAGCAGGGTTTGACCTAGCCTAGATTAAAATTTTTACCTTAACATATGATCTTGCAATATCCTAAGATCATATTTATTTTTCTAGCCACAACATATCTTGCCTTCCTTTGCAAGGTGTATTTCCCTAGGCTTATTATTGCCCTTTTTTCTAGCCTTTTGTCAATCTCTATAGCCTGGTCTGGGTATGCTTGTATCAAAATTCTTTTTCTCATTAAAGCTTTGCATGAACCAAGCAAAATTTTCCATAAGTTTTGGTAGCCTTTATTTTCATTATGCCTAAATCCTAAAAATTTATTGTGAAAATGTTTTGAAATTTTTGTGTAGTTAGGGATCGTTATTAGATGGTTATCAAATTCCCATTAGAAACCCTAACCTAGTAGGGTTTGACCTAGCCTAGATTGAAATTTTTACCTTAACATATGATCTTGCAATATCCTAAGATCATGTCTTTTACCCTATCATTGAGAAATTTATTTAATATGTATTTATATTTGGCCTTTACCCTAGGTTTTATATTCAAGTAGGAAATCACATGTGATTTCCATATTTTTCATCTTTTGTTATGATCTTATGATTAGGGTTTCAATGTCTAGTGGTAAGTTTAAGTTTTCTTTCTCCTAATGTTACAAAACAAAGGCTTTCTCATGATCATAAAGGTAAATGTTTGGTCTCTTGATGATACAATATCCAATGTAAACTTAGCATCACAAATGTATATTTTGAAAGTTTTGATTGTACATTCATCCTAGTTGCATATTGTCATAAGTGTCTTATGGTAAATAAAAAGTGATACAATCTGACGATAAAAGTGTATAAGCATAAAGGCTTGTAAGGGAACCCTTGACCATATGAAAGTAAAGAGATCATAAGATCATAAGACTTAAAGAGCTAATTCTATTAAGGGTTACCATCTTAGGAAGTGGGCCCAAGAACATAGGTATAAAGAAATTGAACACATGTCAATAAAGTATTTGAAAGATACAAGAGTAAAGGATCGTAAGATCACAAGAGCAAACCATGAAGGCTTTTGGAGCTATGAAGCAATGCTAAGTGAATGGTTGTAAGGGGTAAGGAAAAGTAAATAATAGAGAATCCAAAGCTATGATGAAGAAAGGTCATAGTTAGCATATGATCAGGAGGTAAACATAGCAGTTAAGAGAAAACTTCTAAAGTCACAAAGAAGCTTAGTTAATTGTGATTGAGAGATCTTAAAGAAAGAAACAAAAATGTTTGATGCTACACAAAGCTATGATCATAATATCATAAAGGCTAAGATACATGTTGAATATTATACAAAAAGGTTCATAAAATAATAAGAATAAGTTCATGACTTTAAAGAAGAAATTGGATTTAGTGTTTTGATCTTGCGATAAGTTGTTAGTTATAAGATCATAAAGAGATTAAAAGGGTTATTCACTAATAAAAAATATGGTCAATCATAAGATTATAAAGGCCACATTTCTTGCTTCTAAAGACATGAAGGGTTTGAAAATCAAAGTGAATCATAGAATCACAAGCCCTAAAATAACACATAAAAGCACTTTTTGCCCTTTTCTAAACTGGAAAAGGATAGAAGCTCTCGACCAATGAAATTTGAGTAAAGTACAGAGAATGCAAAGCTAGATAGTTATTGAAACTCCATTGAGGTGACATAATAATTGATTTTAGGGATTCTACATGTAGGAAATCAATGCATAGAGATGGTTGATGGAGTATGCATAGCATAAAGACATTCTGTAGCCAGTAATAGATTAGCATTTTTAGAAAGAAGAAGATTTTGAGTAGTTGTAGAATTTTAGTGTGAGGATTCTAGATTTTCCAGTGCCAGTTTCAAAATTTTTTGAGTTTTAATTCATACTTATAATGTGTGATAAATAAGTTGAAGAGATTCAAGCTACAAAAATGGAAGTTGTTGATATCTCTATTTCCAAAGGAGTAAAAAATTGACAGAGGAAAACTAGTAAATATATAGATGAATGGATAAAGTTATTCTTGGACTCCTTAAACACCATCTCTACTAATGAACTTGATTTAAGAGACTTGTATGCATTTGATAGAGATGCTACATGCCCTATTGTTGATGGGTATCAATTGTTTAGATATTTCTACAACAACAGATTCAATAAGATTCTCGTATGTAATCCATGGAAGAAGAACCTAGCTAAGCTCATTTTTATAGAGGTATTTGTGGATGTTGATCTAGTAAAGGTCCTAATCAAGTCTTACAACCTAACTACTAAGTCATTTCATAGGCATGATGGGAACATTCTATGCATATTGGATCATGCTTCTTTTATTCAAGCCTTTGGATTAGATGGTGTAATTAGTGAACCACTAGACCTAGAAGAACTTCAAGGAAAGTTTGAAAGAAATAAAAAGGCTTACACTAGAAAAACCATGATGCAACATATCCCCATGGATCTAAAAAGGTGGAATATTATCCAAAGAAAGTGGATAAGAATATGCCCTAGGATAAATTTAAGAATTACTTTGTCAAAACTATATATAGTGTCCACAAGGTGTTTTAGAATAGGAGAATTTTCAATTGGAAAAAGAATCCTTGGACCAAATTCATTCTTTCCTCCATCATAATGAATTGCCAATTGCTCCCTATAGAATGTATGACCCAGAGGGCTACATGAAGAACACCTTAAAAGAAATTAGGGGTTATATATTACTAAATACAAGGGAGTCACCTCAAAAGGACCTAATTACAAATATTGTAGCTAAGGGGGAAGCTACGAAAGAACTAGCTAAATTTGATGATGTCCTAAGGGTTGAGAATGAACTAAAAAGAGAAGATCCTAACTTCAAGGGGTTCTACCTAGATGTCCCATATCGACATAGTTTTAGGAAGATGGTGGATGATTATGCAAAGATCATGCCACAAATACCTATAGCGCCAATATGAGAAGAGGATGAAGTAAGCCTTGACTTCCCTAAGCCAAATGTCATATTATAAATAGAGGAAGAATAACTTGCCAAGACATCATGGGTTAGCAAGGGTAGAAAATGAAAAAAAGTGATCCAAGTCCATGAAAAAGTAAAATAGAGGACATTTCAACTCATGCCTAGAAGAAATAAATATTTTTATGATTTGAGACAAAGCTACATACAAGATAGGCCAATTACAATAGAGAATTCTCTAACTGACCTTGAGCTAGTTGCAACTAGACTAGATGATAGAATCATCCAAGCAAAATAGTTCATGGAAGATGATGAATTCCTTAAGTCTGTTGAATTTAAGAGCTTCCTTTACAAGGTAAAGCAGAGTGAACTAGTGTTGAACTCAAACCAGGAGAGTTTGAAGAGAAAATAAAGGAAGTGGTTGATAAACTTCATGCTTATCACCTAGAGATTAAAGTAATGACTCTTATAGAGGCAAGTGACTTAGTCCAAAGGAATTGTATTCTCTTGGTACTAGGATGGGATATGGAATAATATTTCACACTTGACTAGATAAGGAGGCAAGAGAACTCCATCTCTTATGAGGCTTTTGGTGCTGGTGGATTATAGAGGGGATTAGGCTTCAACATTGATTCAAAATCCCTAGCAGTGTGGAGCATGGCTCTTGAAACTAATAAGCCTAAACTAATAGATTTCTAGAATATAGCTAAAGGAAATATGATAGTTTGGAATATATAGAGAACATTTACTATAGAAATCTCTAAGGCCATGAAGCATTTCTCATTCATTCATGAAGCCAAGGTAGAAAATTGGCTAGGACAATTCATGATTATATAGATTTAGAAAGCTCTATGAAGAGGAACATAGAAATAGTTATATTTACAAGTAGAAGGTAGAGGAGTTGGAAGAAAAGGCTCAAGTTTTAGAGGCTGAAGTTGTATCCTTGAAGGAGAAAATGAATAATGAAGAGAAAAATGGGGCATAAGACAACCAGGAACAACCAAAAAGAGTCACACTAGAAGTGTATACTTAGTCTGCAGAGCTAGAGCAAGAGGAGGCTGAAACAAGAAGGATGGGAATTTATGCTCAATCTACACAACAAGGTGGTGAAGTAAGGGTAAGATGCTTGATAGGCATGATAGGCCATAGAGTAGAGACTCTAAAGAAAATTTCTCAACAAGCTCATGCCCTTTATATTTCTTTACAAGGTTAAAAGCATGTTTTAAATGAAGCACTCTTATGACTATCACCGACCTTTAATCTATGGGGGCTATATATACAATTCTTAGAAAAACTAATAATGCTAATGGAAAAGAAGACAAATCTACCATTCAAGATCATCACAGTGAAAGAAGACCTAGAAACATTAAAAGAATTAATATGCTTCTTTAGTGGTATATTATAGATGATAAAAGGTAAGATGAAAATATTGTCATAAGGGATTGAGCCTTGTATCCCACCAATTTTGGATTCTCATAGTAAACTAAAAGATAGATAAGAGTGGTCAAAATATTTCAATTTAATACTAATACAAATAGGAACAACATTAGTTTTTGATGATGATAGAGTCATTCCCTATAACAATTTAATTGATTTATTGTTTAAAGTTGAAATATACTTATACAAATTTTTTGTAGAATCAAAGGCCATTATGGATGCCAGGTAGAATAGGGTAATAAAAGACTTAGATGAAGTTAGAGGCAATGAGTGGCCCACCAAAAGGGAGATATATGTTTGGGAAGTAGTTGGGGAAATCAAGGCTTTGCCAATAGGGAGCACTTAAAGAGCTATAATTAAAGGAAGAAGAGATAAAGTGAGGAGAAAGGAAAAGAAAGTGATAGGTTGTTACAGAAAAAATAGTTTTATGTTGAGGATATCCAAGGAAAAGGCCACTTACCAATTTTGCAACTGCATCCCCAAATTTGATCAAATACAAAGAATGTTTGAAAAGTAGCTAAGAAAAATATATTTGTATTTTGTTTTCAAATCAATTTTTGACATTGTACTCCCATATGAATCTTTTTGAAATCCTTTCTTATAAAAGGATTTCCAAGATGTGGAGTAGAGGTCCAAGTCTTGTAAAATTTTAGTATTATGCTATTACAATCGGTCCAAAATTTTGTGTCAATTGTACATGTTTTCAAATTTGCAGTCTAAGAATACAATGGATCTTGAATGAAGAAAAATGTAATGCCTTGAGTTATAGTATGAGTCTTATATCAGTATTGTATTACTTTCAAATAAAATTAATACAAAAAAAGAGAGTTTTGCATATCTGTGTCTTTGAGTTTGTCTCAATTTTCATGTATTTGTTATTTTGAGATTAAAATGAGAAAAGTTCTTTCAATTTAATGCAACTTGGATGAGTTGTATACCATTTCATTATTTCTTTTAATTCAAGGAATTAAGTAAATTCTTCCATCAATTGATAGGATATCTAGGTATATGGGAGGGATATCATTAGAATGAAATTCAGGGTTAACAACTAACAAGTTTAATTGCAAGTCAATTAAATAGGTGTAGGGTTACTAGTTTGACTCTATATAACAATGGATTAGGCACTAGTCATTAATTTAGATGCAAATTGATATAGTCATGGGGTTGCAATACACATTTAAATCAAAATCTATTTTCCATTTCTGTAATAAAGAACTAAATTGCTGGTCATTCCCTTATTGTGACAACTTTTTATGATTTTATAGTGAGTTGTTGCAAGTCAACAAGTTGATTACATTTTAAGAAGTTTTTTGACCATATTTCTACTATAAAGGATATATCTAAGAATGAGAATTTTAGTGAACAAATATTGAAGAAGAAAATCAAAGAAAAAGCCAATAAATCCCTAGGTGAACCCACCTTGGCCCTACAGAGTCTAAAGAGTAGAAATCCCTTGTGTGCTTTGTTGAAGTTGGTCTAGATCTGAATGAGTTTATACTGAGCATGGGAACTAGCTAATCCTTAGGCATTTATCCCTTTTCTCCATTCTAGTATTGGTTGCTGGAAAATGAAGTTTTAAAACACAAACAAGTTTATTAATCTTATCTCCCTAATATTTAATATCAACACAGGGATCACATTTCTTATCTAATGAATTAGTAAACTCTAGAACTCTACTATGCACTTTCCACTTTTCCTCTTTTACTTTTTTTTTTTTACATAGAAAACTCATTTATTATAATGTCCTCAAGAAAGTAAACAAAATGCTCATAAGATTTAGCTTTGGTTCTATCCTTAAATATATCATAAAAACCTTCACAGTTAATAAAATGTGGATGGGATAGAGCCAATTGGTATTTATCCAAAAGCTTACCTAGATGTCTCCATCCCCCCTTGGTAAGCACAAAATTATGGATGACTTTGAAGTTTTGGAAAATTATGCCTCTAGATCTACCTACTAGCTCCTTTTCTTCTATTCCTCCTAATCCACCTCACAATTGGTATATAATAATCATGCCCAAGGTTGTACTTAGGAATAGTATATTCAATACAAGGACTATTTTCCCCACAATGAGGTGCATTTAATTTTTCAACCTAGGGACATTTACTTGAAATGGTTAGCACAATATATGCACTAGGTTTCTTAATGAGTAATTATGCTTATGCTGTAGGAAAGTAAAATGCAAGGAAAGAACCTACAGTAGTGCTGCAGGAAACTAACACACTTAACTCTTCACTAAAATGAATGTTGGAAATAAAATTAAACACTAACTTATATTCCAACTCAATTCATCTACTATAACTATTCTTACAAATGTTGCAGGAACACTCACAAAGTATTATGCTATAGGAAGGATCTTATAACTTCTAATTACTATACTAGAAATATTGAAAACAAATATATACTACTCTAATCTAATCCACCTCCCAAGTGGGCCCCCTTGGTTGACTTATTCTAATCTACTAACACAAAATGTAAACGAGGAGCTATTTCATTATGTTCCAAAAATTCCTTACATGAGAACAATACATAAAACTTTAAAAATAACTCACTACAAGAGTGAACAGTCTCTTTTCATAAAATTTCATCTAACCTCCTAACACTATTGATCTAATCCCTATAAATAGAGGATCAAAACTTATTCTAAAATATGAAAGCAAAAAAACTAACTACAAATCCATCAAAGAAAAAGAAGGAAAGATAACCGTTCATGATAAGAGTAATAAAGTCTGGACAACTGATTTGACACAATAGTAAATGTAGAGAAAATATAGAAATTCTTCATAGCTCCTCCTTGGTAGCGGATGTGCCTCTTGGTACTATTGTGACTTCTTCCACCATGGCTTAACCTTGACATTTTCTCCTTGAATGATGTTGGCCATCTTCAACATTCCCTCTTGAAAGCTTCCGACCATCTTTAGCTTCCTCTACTAACAAGTTAGTTATAATGCAAAGATATTTGTAAATAAGCATAATCAAACTAAATCCAAATATTAGAACACACATTTTGATGGTTATATGAAATAATGCATTATATATAATATTGAAAAAATATGACATATTATCTACCCATAGGTTAATGGTTCTATTTTGGACTTTAATCATCAGTTCAGGAAAACATAAGTTCACAAATGTCTTGGTGGTATTAAAATAGAGTATTAAAATTATCGTAAAATAGAGGCAATAATTAACCTAATCATCTGCCCCCTTGTAAACTAATGCTTGTCCTCAAGCATGTTATTTCCTGGTCAATGATCTAAATTCTCCAATTTTAGTCCTTCCTCTCCTACTACTTTTTAAGGTGTAGTAGAATCCTCATGTTCTCTCCCAAACTTCCCTTCTATTGTCCTCCTACAACTTGTCAAGTCTGTCAGCATTAATATCATACAGGGGCCAGATGAGCATTGGAAGTTTCATCATGAGTGGGCACCATAGTTCTAATCTAGCCTATTTCCCCAACTGTATATACTTTGGAACTTGTTGAAGGGTGGCCTCTAAGTTGATAGGACTGTGTGGCTCTAATCTTTTGAGTGTCTTAGGTAATCTACCCCACTTGCTTTTAACACCAACCATGGTTCTCTAAAAGGTTATCATATTCTACATAGACCTTGGTTCTAGAAATGAAGATTTTTTCCCTTAACTCCTTGTTCTTATCCCCATAAGTCAATCTGAACTAGTCCCTAAGAATTTCCTTTGGTTTATTGTACTTAGCTCTCAATAATAGGGGCTCTATTCTTTCCTCATCTCTATAATTATTCAATTTTTTGTCATAATTAGCTTCATTATACACCTGGGACAATAAAGCCCTCAAATGTATATCCCCTATGTAGAGTAAAGGATTCCATTGGGTTTTTGCTGGGATGATAAAATTGTGCACATATAACTCACAATGCAAGTTTTGCTACCAGGATGGTAGAGTCTAGTATAAACCATAGAATTCTTGAGCTGATTTGAATTTTGCATTTATGTTCTTGAGGGTTAGAATAAGTTGGAATAAAAGGAATTGTTCCTTTAAACACATAGCATAAATCCAAGGTGGTGGTCTGCAAGTAAGTGCTTCATCAACCAATTTGAGGGCATGATCCATCATTTTTTTTTGGTTTGGCAATTGCTCTTTCAAATCTGTAATTTCCTCACCTTGAGACACTATGACTTTCTTCATCTTCTTCCTCTCCTATTCCCATAAGGCTGCAGCAAGCATATATTTTCCATACAACTAGAAAAGAAGTTTTTGCAGGGTAATGGAACCACTATCCTCTTCATAGTTATTTTTATTTTACCTTTGTTCCCTCCATGACTACTCTAAGAAATTTATAAGCCATATTGACTTGTAGGGAACTAGGCCAGTGTTTGAATAAGCTAACTCATGCATTATGGGAACTATTTCATCTTTAGAACTTATCATTTTGATTTTCATTTACTTCAACCCTACATTCCTCATTAGGGTTTTTAAGAATGTTTGAAGTTTTAGGGTGAGGAGGAGAGTCATCCAAAAAAATTTGTACTGGGGATACTTTAATGGATGGTTTGAATGAAGTAGACTGAGCTTCTACTGACACTTTAGAAGTTTGTCCCCTCATTCTAGGACTTCTTCTCATAGGGGTCTGCTCAAGTATCATAGCCTTCTCCCTACTACTTCCTTTTGGTGTCTCTGCTATAGGAGTGACTGCTATAGGACCCATCTTAGTTTTCTTTTGCTTTACAACTACAGGGTTTGTTTTTTCTACCACCAGAGCTGACATCTCTTCTTTTAATTTTCATTTTCTCTTTGCTCGGGTAGAGGTAGGTATTTTAGTCTTTTGAACAGGTAAGGGCACATTTTATTGCACATTCTCTTGTACATTTCTAGCTTTAGCATCTTGAGTGCTTTACTCAGTGGGTTCATCAATGGGAGCTACATTTTCTTCACTGGGCTATTTATTAAGGACAACCTAGGGTTGTAAGGTTTTAGCTTGGATAAGTTCTACCCATGACATGGGAGAGGCATCCCTAAGTGATCTCTCTATGAGAAATTTGATTGGGGCATGATGGGTGATAGAGTTGTCCTTCCCCTTCTGAGTTTCTTCTGCACTAATGCGTAACACGTTATACAGGAAATTGGGAACATTTAATGGATAATTGTGCCTTATGTAATTGAGCAATTTAAAATGATGTGCATGCAAATATGAAAATCTTCCTTCATAGGTGAGGTACCTGATAATGTACATAACCAACTCATTGTATGGTAGCATAAGAGATTTCCTTTTGCAATCATTCTTGATTATATCTAGCTGAGGATCACTTGGTGTGATAAACTAAGCCCTAACTAATCTTGCATCATGTATATTAGGGTAATGTTCTCCTACTATTGGTAACCCAGTTACTTCTACTATTTTCTCTTCTGTAGCAACAACTGTCAATCCCCATATAGTAGCTTCTTCCTTATCAAATTTTCTTGTAAATTTTATGGTTGCTTCTTCATTAAATGCTGTTAGACTTAAGAAATACCCTAACTAGCCACACACATTAAATATTTTCACTACCTCTATGCCTGAGAGTAAAACAATATGCTCCACCAGTTCTCATCACTATAATTGTCCACCCATTTTTGCTTGACAATTTCATTATCTACTCTGCTTATGATATTTCCCCATTCCCTCATATGAATTCAAGCTTTCTTTTATTTTTTTACAAACCCATTTTCATATTTCATACTCTTTTTAGCTAATTAATGTCATAACAATTCATCATGAGTAGTAATAATGTAGTTTAATTAGAGTAAATGATAGATATGTGAAAATCATTCAAGAATTAAATTTGGATCACTTGAAAATTAAATTTGGGTCACATTAAAGCCTGACAGTAAGGAATCATTTAGGAATAAGGCTACAACGACTAGACACTTGCATACTTATAACAATTGAGTTTTAATGAATAAAAGGGAGTATAAAGATTTGAAAAATCTTAATGAATAAATAGGAATGTCACTGGGAATTAATAACCTTCCTTACCCCCTATGAAACATGGATAAGTGTCCACACTTTTCATACTTAGCATGGGGTATGGATCTAGCATAACACCACAAAATAATAAATAACACAGTACTAGATATAAGAAACAATATCTATGTACTATAAATGAATAAAGATTTGAAAAGCTTATACTTGTTAGTTGAATGGTGCACATACCAAAAGGTGGCAGAAATACATCAATAGTGACAATATACATCAACAAACTTAGGGTGTTTATTGAAAGCATTGTAAAATGATGATGTGGAAGGTGGGTGGGTGGTAGGTAAAGAAATGAGATGAGTTGGAAAAGAATAAATTAGAAAGTGAATGGAGAATTTTTGAACTTTATGTGGACATAAAGTTTTTATTATGCACATGCATGAAGAAATTAGTATTGAACAACTATATGCAGGAGGTCAACACCTTCTACTGTAGGAAGAGTTACCTGTTGTTCATTTGAAATTGGCTGTTGAAATTGTTGCAAGAAGTCCTCTTTTGTTTGAGGCCATTTATATAACTTGAGCCTATGGCCATTGACTAATAAATTAAAAGAAATTGGATCAATGGTAGATAACTAGATGAATCCATTTGCAAATAAATGGTTTATTTCATAGGGACCCAACCATCGTGTCTGTAGCTTTCTTGGGATATCTTTAAATCTGGAATAATATAGCAATGCCTAGCCACCAATTTGAAAATTTTTATTCTTAATGTGGGAGTCATGCCATTGTTTCCTTTTCTTTTGTATGATTTTGGTGTGTTCTAGAGTAGCCTTGTGCATTTCATCCAAAGAATTAAGATGCAGAAGACATTCTCTCTGCACTACAAGAAGTTAAATGTTCAACTCTAATGTTGTTCTTAAAGTTTTATGTTAAAATTCAATGGGGATCATTGCTACTTTCCCATACAATAGCTCAAATGGCATGAACCCTATAGTAGCCTTCCATTTTTTTCTATAGGCCCAAATAGCTTCTAGTAGTCTACTATTCCAATCCCTTCGGTGAAAATGAACTATTTTTGTTAAAATGGCCTCTATCTCCCAATCTATGACTTCTTCTTGTCCATTAGTTTGAGGGTGATAGGGGCTTGATTTCTAGTGTCTGATATTATATTGTTTCGTAAGTTTTGTGGTAAAATTAGAAGTGAATTGAGCACCTTGGTTAGTGACAAGTTCTTTGGGTACACCATAGCGAGTAAAGATTTCTTCATACAAAAATTCTACAAATTTGTGATCACGAGCATGCTTCATGACTTTGACTTCAACCCATTTTGTAAAGTAGTTAGTGCACACAAGGATATATGATTTTCCATTGGATGGATGATCAATTGGACCAATGAAGTCCATGTCCCATTTGTGAAATGGTATTAATGTCAGTTGTGGATTGAGAGGCATTTCATCTAGTCTTGTTGGTCTACCCATCCTTTGACATTTATCACACTTCAATGTATAGTTGGCTACATCTTTGTGAAGCATAGGCTAATAGTAACCAGTTGTTAAAATATTCAATGCTATTCTATTTGCTACAAACTATCCTCCACATGGTTCATTATGACATGGATGTAGAATTTCATATGTCTCATCCTCTCTCACACATCCCCTCATAAATTGATAGTGTAAAATAAGATATTATCAATCCAAGAGAAATGGAAACTTTTCTCTACAAGTAGCTTCTTTTCCTTGTAAGAGAAATGTGCTAGCATTTTATTAGTTGCAATGTAGTTAGCAATGTCTACATACCATGGAGTTTGGACAATAATATGAAATAAATTCTCATCTATTAGAGTATTTTCATTTTCATCATGGTGGATTCTTGATAGATAAATAGCTACCACATTAGCTTTCCTACATTTATCAATGATGGTGATATCAAATTCCTGCAACAATTATAGCCATCTTGCAAACCTACCTATAATAGTAGGTTTATTCATGAAGTATTTAATTGCTACATGATCATTATGAAAAAATATGGGATAGCTAGTTATGTAATGCCAAAATTTTTTCAGAGCATAAACTACTGCTAACAGTTCTTTTTTAGTCACTGTGTTGTTTAACTCTAGTCCATGAAGGTTCTTGCTAATATAGTATATTGCATTTTAAAGATGTTGAGATTTTTTCCCTAGAACTACACCTATGGCATAGTCAAAAGCATTTTTATGTATGTGAAAAGGAAAAGTCCAATTAGGACCCCTAAGTGTTGGTGCAGTGGTCAACAATGATTTAAGCTTTTGAAAGGAGTTGTCACATTCCTTTGTCCAAGTAAATTCAACCTCTTTGGTAAGCAAGGTATAAAGAGGACTAGCTATCTAACTAAAATCCTTAATGAATATCCTATAATAACTAGCATGTCCTAAAAAATATCAAACTTCTTTCTATTTTGTAGGTGTGGGGAGTGTGAGAATTACCTCTACTTTTGTAGGGTCTACTTGAATTCCAGCCTCAGAGATAAAATGTCCCAATACTACTCCTTCCTGCATCATCAGGAAGCATTTCTCTCTATTTAGAGACAAATTGTGCTCTTCACATCAGATGAGTACCATCTCAAATTTTTTCAAAGCTTCCTCAAATGTGACACCAAATGTAGTGAAGTCATTCATATATCTCCATGTAGTCATATGATATATCAACAAAGATGCTGATTACAACTCTCTGGAAAGTAGTAGGTGCATTACATAAAATAAATGGTAATACAAAATAAGGATAAGTACCCCAAGGACATGTAAATGTGGTCTTCTCCTAATATTCTAGAGAAATTCTTATTTTTTTGTATCCATTGCATCCATCTAGAAATGAAAAGTATTTCTTTCTAGCCAAAGTATCCAAAACTTGATCAATAAAAGGTAAAAGGAAAGTGATCCTTCTTTGTGGCATTGTTTAATTCTCTATAGTCTACATAGATCTGCCACTTCCCTCCTTTCTTAGGTACAATAACTAAGGGTGATACCCATTTACTATCAGAGATTGGATAGATAAATCCAACATCCAACAATTTCTATAACTCTGTCTTAACTATTTCATGCAATGCTGGGTTTATTCTCCTTTGAGGCTATTGAAGTGGCAAGCTCTCTTCATTGATGTATATCCTATTGGTGAAAAGTTTAGGACTCAATCCTACCATATCCTTATAATCCAAAGCAAAGGATTTTCATGCTTATCAAGGAGCTTGGTTAATAGTTCCAATTGGGATATGGACAACTTATTATTTACATGAAGATTATGACTAGGGAAAAGTTCCATAGTAGTTGTTAATTCCACCATTGACACTTTTGGTACTGGTCTTGTAGATACTTCTCTTGGAAATAGCCGGTCAATTATTTCAAGAGTTGCTAGGTAAACACAATCTTCATAGGTACACAGTTGTAAGATAGAACTTTCAACTTTCATCAATATCTTTGGCCACTATACAATCATTGGTGAGAATGCTTTTTACTATATCATCTTCTTGTTATATTTCTAGAAATTTTTTTTTATGCAACATCATGAGCTGAGCTATAGAATTTAGTTCTTCCTCTTCATCTCCTAAATCTAGTCAAATAGGTTCTCCCAAATCTGGTTGGGATTGGGCAGGTGGATATAGCTCTAGCTTCCTTATGTTTTGACCATTTGAAATTGTCATATTGCTTGATCTAAAACTAATTTTGGTATTAGTGGTGGCTAACCAAGGCCTTCCTAATATGACAAGATAGATAGGAAGTTTGACTTTGGGTGATAGGATAAGAAAATCAGCAGGGTACTCCCATGAATCTAAAGTCACTATCACATCTTCTATGAGACCATCTAGAGTGACAATTGAACTGTCTACAAGTTGTAACACTGTAGGAGTTGTCCTTAAGTGCTCCATGCATAACCTATGCATTTTATCATTTCTTATTACATTGATTATTGCTCCAAGATCAACTAAAGCATTTTGTATAGCCTGCCCATTTATGATCAAGTTAACCACTGGACTACCAATGTTTGAATACTTTGGTGTCACTACCTTTCCTAACATGATATCTACTAGTTGCCTGACAAGATGAACTATTTGAGGGTCTTTCTGCTTTAGCCCTAGCTTCTTAAGACATGCTTCCTTAATAGTCCTTCAATAAAGAGGGACATTCTTGATAGCTTGAAACAGAGGAATTTGAACATGCATGTTTTTTAGCTACTCAATAATGTCAAATGTCTCTTCCTTTTGGTGTATATATTTCTCTTTACCTAGCTTATGTGGAAAAGGAGGATTCACTATGGTATGGTTAGTAGTCTTGCTAGATACAATAGTTGGCAGGTTGATATCTAGTAGTATCACTTCTAGAAGGGGTGTTGTATGAGTATCTGCAAATTTTGTTATAATAGGGTATTCTGGTGTAGGCAAAGTTTTACCTGACCTTAAATGTATATCAAATACTTCTAAGGTATATGTAGGGGATTGCAGAGTACTTGTAGTGTACATTTTTTTGTTGTGGTTTCTTATTGTTTTGATTTGGCCAAGGTTGTGCAGGCAACCAAGTTGGCTTAGGGTTAATAGTAGTTACTGCAAGAGGTGACATTATTGTAGGAGGTGACATTATTATAGGTTGTTGAACTAGAGGCAGTAGTTCTGGGTTACCAAGATTTTGGTTAGGCCACTATGAAGGCCCTGTCCATTGATTATTAGGCTACCAATTTCCCTGTGGTGGTTTTTAGTTGTTCTATTGATTTTTCCATTGATTGTTTTGCTAGTTTTTCCACTAGTAATTGTACTAGTTTGGCCACTAGTTATTGTAGTAGTTTGTCCAAGAAGGTTTGGAGTACTGGGAGGGATTTTGATAGCTTTGGTTTTGCCATTGATTATTATAAGGATTTGAAAATTGTAGAGGATCTTGAGACATACCTTGTCTTGAGGCCCATGGTCAACATTAAGCAATGAAGAACACCAAATTATTGTCCCTATCTATCTTCATGTACTTAGTCAGAAAATGCTAGTTCTCCAAGTTGGCTACCAATTTACATGTGTAGTCTTGCTTCTATTTGCAATAATGAGAACAATACTCAGCCAATCATGGTTTAGCTTTTGCATGGTTCTTCTTTGTAATTATTGTATCAAGATATGTAGCAACATCATTTATGATGTCTTGCTTGAAATCTATTAGTAGGTTAGATATCTTGAGCTTTGAAATACCTTGACTGATTCCTTTAGTGACTGTGGAGCAAGGTCCTTGACCTTTCTACATAGTTGACCTTGAATAGTTTTGAAAGATTTTCTTGAGGTCATCCTAGGAAAACTGATACATGTCACCACTAGCCATCAAGTCTAGTGCTTCTAGAAAATTATCATGCACACCTCTCAAAAAGACTAGCTTTTGTGAATCCTCAGACAACACATGCTGAGGGTTCTTCTACAGTGTATACAAGAAATGTGAAACACAGTCTTCCAATGTCTCTTCCTCCTTTTGTGATATCCTAAGATGTCATCTCCTCTTGAACCAAATGCTTTGCAATACTCTTTGTATTTATCCTGAAATAGAGTTTGTATTTCATCCCAAGTTCCTATTGCATTGGCTCCTAAGCCCATGAACCATCATAGAGCTAATTCTTTTAGTGTTGCTGGGAACAACTTTAGCTTATGGGCATTAGTGTTTTAGTCAAAGCTATGAAAAAGTATGTCAAACTTAAACAAAAATGTATCAAGGTCTTTAGTTGTAAGGCCATAGAACTTTGGAAGAACAACTCCAGGTATATTCTTGAGATTAGCATTATTTATGAGGCTTGGAAGTGGAAATGGAAAAGTAGTGCAATTACTGGAGGTATTAGATTATGAGGTTTCTATTGAAAAGGAATATTGGGTACTGGATTGTTTACAACTAGTAGATTTGGAGCAGTATTATCAAGGAAATTGGCCAAAATTTCTGCAAAAGGTTGAAGACCACTCATATCTATAGGTTTTTCTCTTGTGGATGATTCTGTAGCAAAAAAAAGGCTTGCGTTGTCAAAAGGAAACTCAGATCCTTCTTCTTCAATTTCTCCATTCAAATTAACAATGTCCTATGGAAGAAATTTGCCATATTCATCTCATTGTCTTCCTCTTCGATGCATGCAATTGAATTTTTCACACTAGTGAAGAAATTTTTAGGACTGTAATTTCTAAAAAACTAAACTAAGAACTATGACTCAAGAATGCTCCTAGCTTGACACCATCCCCGACAATAGTGCCAAAAATGATCCACCTCAAATTAGGTGTATAATAATCATGCCCAAGGCCATACTTAGGAATAGTATATTCAATCTAAGGACTATTTTCCCCACCATGAGGTGTATTTAATTTGTCAACCTAGGGACATATACTTCAAATGGTTGGCATGGTATGTGCACTAGGTTTCTTAATGAGTCATTATGCTTATGTTGTAGGTAAGTAAAATGCAAGGAAAGAACCTACATTGGTGTTGTAGGAAACTAACACACTTAACTCTTAACTAAAATGAATGCTGGAAATAAAATTAAATACTAACTTATATTCCAACTCAATTCATCTACTAGAACTATTCTCACAAATGCTACAAGAACACTCACAATGTATGATGCTACAAGAAGGAACTTATAACTTCTACCTATAATTCTAGAAATATTAAAAACAAATCTATACTACTCTAATCTAATCCACCTCCCAAGTGGGAACCCTTGGTTGGATTCTGCTAATCTACTAACACAGAATGTAAACCCAGAACTATTTCATTATGTTCCAAAAATTCTTTACATGAGAACATAAAATAAAACTATAAAAATAACTTACTGCAAGAGCTAATAGTTTATTTTCATAAACTTTCTTCTAACCTCCTAACTCTATTGATCTGATCCCTATAAATAGAGGATCAAAACTTATTCTAAAATAGGAAAGCAAACAAATTGACTACAAATCTGTCAGAGAAAAAGATGTAAAGATAATAGTTATATGAGTAATGACATTTGGACAACTGATTTGACACAATAGTAAATGTAGATAAAATATAACAATTCTTCATAGCTCCTCCTTAGTAGTGGCCATGTCTCTTGGTACCATTATGACTTCCTCCATTATAGCTGAACCTTAATGTTTTCTCCTTGAATGTTGTTGGCCATCTTCAATATTCCCCCTTGAATGCTTCCAACCATCTTCAACTTCCTTTGCTAACAAGTTAGTTATAATGCAGAGATATTTGCAAATAAGCATAATCAAATTAAATCCAAATATTAGAACCCACATTTTGATGGTTATATGAAATACAACATTATATATATAATATTGGAAAAATATGACATACTATCTACGCATAGGTTAATGGTTCTATGCTAGACTTTAATCATCAGTTCAGGTAAACATAAGATCACAAATGTCTTGGTGGTATTAAAAAAGAGTATTAGAATTATCATAAAATAGAGTAAATAATTAGCCTCATCACCTCCTATCTACCATAAGAATTTTGCAATCCCAACCTTCAAAAACACTTGATAAGGAAGAACATGAGTTTTCCCTTAAAAACCATATACTCTAAAAATAATGGATATAGAGTATCCCCTTATTGTGGCTCACCTTTAGACCCTTTGCATGATTCTTAGGCCTGATTAGCTCTAGTAAGGGCTAGGTATTCTGGGGTTATCTCCTGTTAACAAAATCCTCATCTTTGAGGCAAAATATCTATCAAATTAAATAAAATTGGCATCTATAACCTCCCAGTTCATGTCAACACTCCATAGTTGAACATGTAACTTCTCCTCATCCTTCTCTAATTCTAGCTTCATCTCCTTAGAGAAAGTAGAAACTCTTTTATACAAACACATATACATCAAAAAATAATACCAACAAAAGGGCTTCTCAACCTTGGCCTTACTAATGCTAATTAATCAATTATGGATTTCTTTTGTGAGCTATGAAGAAAAATCAAAGATATAACTCATATCATACTACAATATTTGAGCAATAATAAATACTAGGGACCCTTGGATGTGATCTTTCTCATCCATACTAAAAATTCTACAAAGGGACAAGTAGAGTACCTTTGACCTAGGGTTAAAATATTTCCTTGAAAATCACTTAGAGGTGTGAGTTGTCACCGGTAGTAAATGCCCTATCCTTGCAAAATGTTCTTGCAATGGCCCTCCCCAAAGATATACCATCTAGGCATCATATCATGCTTATAGCTCATCTAGGTCAATTCTCTCATGCAATGCATGGTTAGGGTTTAAAATGAAAAGTTCCCTAATTATTTTAGGTGTGACCCTAAAAAGGTTCTCACTTGTATAATTTTTCACAACCCTTAGTATTGTATCATACCTCTTTGATATCATTATCAACAAATTATCATCAAATAAAACACCAGGAACTATCAACTTTCATGTATCAAATTACCATATGTTAGTTAATAGAGTATCATGTTTCCTCTTTGAAAAAATTTTTATAAATAGCTCCAAACAACTAGTAGATGTCTCAGCATCCACTAACCAATTTTCTTTATCATAAAAACCCTCATTAACTAGAAATCTAGGGTTTTTGGGGACTAATTCTTTCCCTATGGATACTTTGTTAGTGGAAAAGGGAAACTGCTATAGAAAATTATCATGCACATTTCTTTGTTGGTAGTCTACCTTTCTAGAAAATTCCATTCATGGATTCATCTTATAAATCTAATAAAAATGAGACTAGAATTTTGCAGACAATCAAAAGTTTTAAGTACTTACCCACAATTTTGTTTCTTAAGCTAAGCACTCCATTCAAACCAATTCACCATGTGTGAAATCATACTGTGAGCTCTAGTTATTTGTGCTTCAAATCTCTTTCACTTTGTAACTATTTATGAGTTGAATTTTAAGTTTTATGCATATTTCCTTTGCAAAAATTTTCTTTGATACACCACTAATGCTCCAACAATTAAAAAGTGTATGTTACACTAAAAATTTGGAAATTGGCTTTTGATCCGAGCATGATTGGATGGTCTTGTTCTAAACTCAATGACTACATCACCTTTTTGACAAGTTGGACATGTCTCAAGATTTCATATTCTCACTTTGGCTAAATAAATGAGCACTTTTATTATGCAAGAATATGACCATCATTGATCCTTTTGCATCCTATGATCATGAAAGATCCTAGTTGTCACTATATTCCTTTCTATATTTGGGCCCACATGATACATGCATCACCTCCTTGCATTCTCACTTTAGTTAAAAACCATGCATCTTCATCTTGTGAGAATGTGACATCTATTGATATACATCAGAAGAATAGTTCAGATCTTTGCCTATGACTAGATGCAAAGTGTGGCCCACATGGACATGTGATGAGTTTTTGCATTCTCACTTTGGGTAAATTTTAAACTTCAAAATGTGAGAATGCAATAGCCATTAATCATTTAATTATCTGACAGCTATAAGAGATCAATTCCTTCTATTATATTCAATACTTGTAGCAAATTAGAACACACCACCTTAAACTTTGCACTGACAACTTCCTTTTTCAACTCATAACATGAGTTGGTCCCACAATTTCCATGTGTCAACACCTCAAAAACTTTCTTTGGCTAAAAATTAGGAACTTTGGTTTTGTGATGTTAGATTGATCATTGATCTTCATCTAAATCTATGGCTATGATGATGCACTTTCTTCTGGTTAGTTTTTGAATGCAACATGGGCCTGAATAGACACTTTTTAATATGTTGCATTGTTGCAAATTTTAACTACCTTGCATCTTGAATTTGAAAAAATAAAAGAGCCCCTTATCTACATTCCAATCAATGGTTGCAAAAATTTCTTCTCATTATATTCTTTGGCGACCCACAAGAATAGATGTCGATCTATCATAGTTTCACATTTTTTAAATAGTGAGAAACTTCAACATGCAATAATATAAAAGTTCTTAATCATCACTTGGATCAACAATCAAGAAGGATGCAAGTCAACTTTAGAACCAATCTGGATGTGACAACTATCATACTGTAGCAGACATTTTCAAACTAAAACTTTACAACCCCCATTAGGATACATGTCAAGATGTCACATCTTCAGACTTTTTAAACAATGAGCATATTTACTTTGTAAGGATGTGAAATCCATTGATTCAAAAGGAGATCAATGACTACCATAAAACAACTAAGTTTTACACTCCTATAGGTTGCATTGGACATGTATCATTTAGTCTCTTTCTCACTTTAGTTAAAACCTTCAAATCTTGAAACTATGAGAATACAATGACTGTTGATCTAGAAGAAATCAATGGTTGAAAAATAACTCACTAGAATGGATTTTCACAAGGAAAAACAAAATGTGAGCTAACTAAAACACAACCTTAGGTTAGTGTTGAGTTACAAGCTAGAGAAAAATGAAAATTTTCTCAAAGAAATCAAAAGATTATAGAAAACCCTTATAATAATTTTGTTTTTGAAAGGTATTAAGGCTTTTTCAAATCTCCCACCTTAATTTGAAAGTGTGATCAATTTTAACAATTTCAAAAGGAACCTAGGGAACAAATGATATTAGGGCATAACAAATAAGGATCTTCTAGGGCATGATTAATCAAGAGACATACAAACCCTAATTAGAAAAAGGATATCAAGATTTTTTACAGCAAATTTTAAGGGTTTATTTACTAGGTGAAAAACTAGGGTAACACACCCAACCTCCCTAGCTGACATGCCCCATCTCCGCCTCCTTTTGTGACTGGTATGGTGAGACCAACATGCTTTCAAACACATATTTACTATGCCTCTCTAACAAATGAATCTTCCAACATGATGCAGTAGTGGACATCAAAATTCTTCAAATAGCAAGAAATGATGAAATTCTCCAATTCCCTCAATAGCCAAGGTGAAGGGTCCTAGTGCTAAATGCCTATCATAGGTATGGGAATGGGCTTAAAGGAAGTTTATCACAACTCAAAAAGACAAGGTAAACTAATCACTAGGTTCACCAAAGTTCAAAGCACCAAAAACACAAATGCACTATAGGATTCCCTTGACAAAAAGAGGGATAAAACACCAAAAAGTTGGATACAAAGACTAGGGGTGGCTTACAATCACTTATATGGCCTATTTAGGTCTTCTTCATAATGAATCAAAGATTTTTTCCATCAAGGACAACTTATAACACCAAGTTGCTTTGAAAACCAATTATTTGTCTTGCAGCCCTTCCTAGAATGGAAATGAGGCATAAGTTTGAATATCCTCAAAAAAAATAGTGGCTTGACTAGAGATCTTGATACCCTTTTGGGTTTTATAAAACATGCCAAAGTGCACAAGGATGGAAATGAACAAAGCTTTCTACCGTTGCAACATTTGACAAGATTTAAAGGCCTAATTAGGGCTCCATTTACACTACAAGTGTACTTTCTAAAATGGAAAAACTTAATCCAACTATTGAGACATGTGGAGCATCTAAAATAAATAATAATCTAATGTTTCAATTTTTGGAGAATCCCTAAATAGAAACTAGGAAGGACTGTTGTGAATGCTATATGGTGTACTCATGAAGAAGCACACCTAGGGTATGGTACTAAAAGCGCTCATTGCATTTTCTAGATTTTTTTTGGAAAATATCAAATTACATGGATACACATTGCATTCCACCAAAGGGCTTCAATTTCACATGGTGGAATGTGCCAAAATGACCCAGTCATAGCCAAGTGCTGATTTCTAGGTTGAATCCTAGGCAGCAATGGGGACCCCCTATCATTTTTTGACTCCCAAACTCATAGTTTGGGAGTCGGGGAAAGAAATTTTAGTTAAGGATTTTTTAGAGTAAAAAATTTGAAAATTTGAAAAAAAATCTCTTATGTGCACGTGCATCGAGGCACATTGTGCTTTGCAAAAGAGAGAGAGAGGGTTATAAACCCTCCCTCCCCTTCTTGACTTTCTCAGTATGGAGACCACCCCCTACCTGCATGAGTGAAAGCGACGTGATGCTGTGTGCACCCAAAAAGGTTGCGTGGCGTGGTGTGGGTTGTGTGTGGCCGCCGTCGCTGCATCCCTTTTGGGCGCATGACATTGCGCTGTGCATGGCCTTAAAGGCTATGCATGCCCTTAAATACTGTGCACCCTTTTGGGCGCATGGCACTGCTTGTGCCCTCTCTTTTGGGTGCGCATAAGGCGCGCGCCACCCTCATACAAATCCCAACTGCACGCGCTGCTACGCCACCACCCATACACTTTTAAAAAAAATTTAATTTTAGTTTAAATTAGTTTTTTTTAAAAATTACAAAAGAAAATAAATAAATAAATTAATTAATTAATTAAGAAAATAAAAAATAAAAAATAAAATAAATAAATAAAAAATAAATAAATAAGCTCCCGGGAGCTATTTTTTTCTCTTTTACGTTTTTAATTTTTTTTTTCATAAATCCAATAATTAATCATGTTTTCTTTTTCTTGTGACATGTAGGTATTATAATTGTTAGGAATAAGGTGTCTCAACCTTGGATAATTCCTATTCTTGTTATTTGTTTTTTAATATGTATTTCTTGCAAATAATGTTGATGTGTCAGCATCTTGAATTGTGTATAAGGAGATCATTGCTAAAACAGTGATGACAGATTCCTATGACACGTAAGAGCTATGTTAGGAAGATTTAATGACAGGTGAAGACATGTGGCAACTGATAAATTCAAGTACTGTACACTCTACCCCAATAGTCTAATTTTTTTTTAGGGTTCCTATTTTCTCGGAGAATGGTAAAACCCTAATACAGTTACCTTTGGGAGTAGCCCTAAAGTGAAGCACATGTTATAAGCATTTTTAGGGTTTTGAAGAGGTGGTATGCAAGAAAGTGTATTGTTGGTATTATGAGTTGCTACTGGAGTCTTCTGTTGTTGCTGTTGAACTTACATTGCAAGGGTATTGTAACCTTGTGTTGAAGATAATACATTGTACATGTTCTAGAGGGGTGGGGTTGTTTTATCGAAAGGCTTTTCCCCATTGGAAAATCTTTGTGTTATGTGTTTCTTTCTCTTTCTATTTTCTTTATGCTTGGTTTGTTGTAATATTGTTTTTTACATGATATTGAATATGTGAGTGTAAAAGATTTTAATAGGATTTGCACCATACTTCTCTTAAGAGATTAGTGTAGGAAGTTGTTTCTGCACCTAAGTTTCCTTACAATAATCAAATGGCATCCACATTTGGATTAGCAACAAAACCAGTTGTGTACAAGTTCCAAGGCGTAACCTTGAAATCATGGTTGCATGATGAATACTCTAAGATCAAGGACACAGAACTTGGACACATGGACTTGGGAGAGTTCTTGAGAGTTTGTAACAATCCAACCAAGAGATCATCCTTGAGATCCACCTTAATCTATTTTGGAATAGTGAATGCAGCATCACATCCTCGAACCATATAGTTAGCTGAATTAATTATGACCCTATCTCGGCATTTTGTCCCTAATGAAAGGGTGGTAAAGAGCATCATCGAGGAAGTAGTCTTGGATCTATGACCTGATAATATTGAGAGGGTTTTTCATCTACCTAGAGCTGATCAGTTCATCAACCTTTCATATCAAGCAACTAAGAGGTGGCATAAGGATCATTACTAGGAGGCTATCAACATCATATATTCCTCATACTTCATTGAGAAACCACCTCGGAGGAAGACAATCAGCAAAGTGAACATGACTTGAGGATACATGAAGGATGACATTGGATATTCGATCATTCTCCTAAGAAGAGTTATGGGATTTCCTGCAACAAGTCATCTCGCTCCATTCATGGTCAACTTCATCGAGACCATTAGACACACAAAGATGCCACTAGATTGGGCCACCACACTTAGTGAGAACTTGTGTGACCAGTTGTGGATAGTAAAGGACAAGAAGGAGTTCTATATGACTTCTTATGTGGTATATCTACTTGCAACAGGGGCCACCGACTATCTCAAGTTGTACAAAAAGGGTAGCATGCAAGATCCTAATGCATGAAAGTATATAGTCTACCCTCAGCTGGTGAAGAAGAAGCTATCACCACAGAGCAAGGAGTACAGAATTGTGAATGATGCCTTCGTCTTTGGCATTATTTGATTCATAGAAGGGGATTATGGGAAGAGGTTGTCCAATGAAGCCAAGACACAGATTACAGTTCTCAGTGCATATTTGATCCAGTTCCAGACATTCACATACATTCGGGTTGGTGGAGCATCCATCAATCTAAAGAAACTCCCAAGGTACCCAAGTGAAAAGTTGGTTTTAATGGAAATTTACCGGTAGATTGAGTCAGCTTATGAGAGGATCAAAAAACAATAGAGGCCTTGTTGGGATTGGTCTTTTGTAATAGGAGCA
This sequence comes from Cupressus sempervirens, assembly GCA_028749045.1. Classification (NCBI taxonomy): domain Eukaryota; kingdom Viridiplantae; phylum Streptophyta; class Pinopsida; order Cupressales; family Cupressaceae; genus Cupressus; species Cupressus sempervirens. The sequence goes on from CM053788.1 coordinate 657,125,612, forward strand.
TACCAAGTAAAGAGAAAGTAGGATATCCTAACTTTCAAGTGGGAATGGGAGAATTATCCTCTTGAAGAATATAACTCTCCTTGGCCATTCTTCGACAATGTTGGTAAAGTGGAAAACCTGGCAAGAAAAGAGTTCTATCATGAAAACACTATTAAAGATCATTGGATGAATGCCACAAATGACTACAATATTTGTATCAAAGACTATTGTAGAATGACTTTGTATTTAGTAGAGAAGTCTCTCCATTTGACCATCCCAGATGAGATAAGGCTACATGACTCACAGGAGCTACTGGATCCCTTATTCAATATAGATAAAGTTGGTGAGAGGTCCATCCTAAATGCAAAAATTGATAGAGAGGAAGGAAATGATATTAATCATCAAGCAAGAAATGTCATTATAATGACAAAGAGTTGGATCAAGAAACCCTTTCCACTTGATCCAATTTTGGATACAGTGATATTTCATGCACATGCTCACCTAGAAAGGGTAAAGGGGAAGAAAATCATAGTTCCAATCTTCATGCTCCAGTCTCCTATCAAGACAAAAATAGTCTACCAACTGAGAAGAAGAAGGAAAAGAGGAAGAGAGCCTCTCCTCAGAGGATTCCAGCAGAGCATGTTTAAGAATAGGCCCCTTCACAGTGACAAGAATCTACTCCGTAGGAGCCCCAAGACTCTAGAATTTCTCATATTTAGGTTGATTTTCCATTGCCTCCTATTTTTTCAATTCAACAAGAAGAGGGTGAAATTCTAGAGACATCCATTCATCCAGTGCATGAAGAGCCTATTTCTCGTATGGTTCCACAAATGAAAAAGAGAATCAAGGTTAGAATGAACAAGAGGCAAAGAGTTTGTAAAAGATTAGTGTGTAATCTGTTTGTTCCTGAAACCATTCCTGAGGAAGAATCAAATGAGGATGAAATAGAGTTAGATGAAGAGGAGGAGCAAGTGCCTCTACAAAGGAGAACTCGACTAGCCAAAGCCACAGAATTGGAAAGAAGGAAGAGTGTCACAAATACCCCACCACCCATGCAAGCTAAAATGGTAGAACTCTCTTCTTTGAAAGATGAAGTACAATGATGGGTGAATGAGAAAAGGGAGCTAGGTGATGATGTTCTCTCCATCCTAAATTTCAATTTCATGCTAGTAGGTATAGAATTGGTTGGAGATAAGATTAGAGATACTCCTATAGGTGATCTTCAATAGTAAGATTGGATGTAGATGCCACCCGAGACACAAGGTCCTCATCCAACTCCCCCATCTTCACCTTAGGTTGTGATGGTAGATAAGGTTTGAGTGACACCACCACCTCCAAGTTTATAAGAACATGTTTAGGAGGAATCATCCTTACATGGAGAACTTGAACCAAGGGTTACTAGTGAGCCATCAAAAGAGGCATAGGTAGTAGAATGTATATAACAACCTTCTCAAGAAGTTGAGGATCAAACTACGAGATCTACAAAAATTGAGACTATAGAAGAAGAACCCTCACAACAAGAGACTCTAAGAAAGAGTGATAGAGTGAAGGAGGTAGTTGAACACATCCCTTCATCATCTAGAGCTAAGATTATTAAAAGACATATCCCAAGATGGTTTCAGAAAGAAATAATGAGGAGTGCCAAGCATCAATTCCTTTCTTCAGAGGATGATATTTGTGACATTGCATAGATTTTGAACAAGCCTAACTCTCAATTACATGATACAACACCATTTGCATTCATTACTACTACCTAGAACCAAGACTTATTTGCACAAGTGGCTCACCCTCCAAAAGGTATAGATGAAGAAGCTATTTGACTTTAGGACTATGAAGTGAAGGATATCATGTTAGGAAAGCCTACACGAGATAATTCTTGACAGATGATGACTATGGGACTCAAGGAGGTTCTTATCCATATGGAACATGATGAGATTTAAATTAGAACACTTCGAAGGCAAGTTGAGATCTTAAAAGGATATTTAGCTGAAGGTATTTGTCCTCTTGATTCTAAAAACCCTGAGGAGACTTTGAATACCATTCTTAGAGAAGGGGAAGGTTAATGGCTTAGTCCATTTTTGAGAGCTTGTCAGGATTGGCAAGACAACCTTGAGCATAGGGGTGTTACTATAATCACAAGAAGTCTGAAGTTATTGCATGCTACATAAGAGAATGTTGATAAGATTGTGGCAATTTTGAGGTAGGACTTTAGTATTATGGATGAGGTACAAGTATGGAGCAAGGATTTACAAACTCTACAAGCCATAAAGGAGCAAAGGTACCACATTCTGATTGATGTATATATCGAAGAAGAGTTAGACATGATAGATGATTGGATAGAAAAGATTGAAGATGGAAATAAAGTGATGTAAACATTGCATGATGAGATACATAGGCTCAAGGACCAAGCCTAAGAGAGAATTTTGGAAGTAGAAATGTTGTACAGTGATCCATGCTTGGACATTTTTGAAGATGAAGAACGAGAGAAACTTTTATCAGTTGAGGTAGTTGTGGAAAATTTTAGAAAGACTTTAGAGGAAGCATCCAGTGATGAAGACATCAGACAAGCCTTTAGGAGTGAGGAAGCACTGTTAGAGTTGGACACCAAACTTAGAGATTTTGCAAAAACTTGAATTGAGGTGGACAACTACAGACAAAAGGTCAAAGACAAGTATTAGGCTTTGGATCTTCTGGATGCTACTAAGATTACTGATATTATAGAGAAATTCAAGGGTAAACATCCAAACATATCTTTAGGATAAAGATGAGCAAAACCTAGATGCCAAAATTTCAATTTTGACACTTAGTAAAATTTTAAGATTTTTGACCTAGTCGAGGTCTGCAGCTCCACAGCTCCACAATTTAGAGGTGCATTGACAGTTGACTTCCAGTTCCAAAAATAACACTTTCCATGCATTGGGACCACATTTTGATGGAAAGTTAACTCTGAAACACATCAAGTAAAGGGCTAGCTTCTATTTTTGGTGTCTCCATGCCCTTCTACTTTGATTGATGGCTTCCTCCAACTTTCTCTCTCATACTTTCATTGTTTTTGACATGTAAGGGGTTCATGCATCCAATTAATGAATAAAATATGAATGGAGTCCCTCAAAGCACTAGTTAGATTATTAGTTTGTATATATTTAGTCTGTTTAAATGCTTCAAAAGCATTTTATTGCATCAAGATATCTCTCACTCTCAACACAAATTAAGGAGATGATTTCTTATAAATACCCCATTGTAAAATGTAACAAGGGCCACCATTACTATGCAATAATATTATGCTTTTGGTGCTAGCATTTAGAGTGTAGTTATTCTTGCCTGAATGTGTCAATGTTTTGTGGATTTTATTCATGAGATTGTGATTGAGCCAAAGGTTTATTGCATTGTTTCTAGTTATGCGATCTTTTAGTTCTGGTGTTTGCTACAGATATATGAATTCCATTCATGTAACGAGCTTGAGAAGAGATCACCCGATTGTGTCTACAAAGCTTTTTGTCTTGCATGAGCGCACTTTCCATGGCCTTACAATTTGATGAAGAGTGAAATATCATTCGATTTGTTAAATATTCTCACCAACAATTGCATCAGTGGATTCTAGGAAGCATTGCTCCTATTTTCATTGGTTTCCTACTGATTTCTTTGAAGGTTTAACTCGTAGCGTGTTGTGTTCTGTAGCTTATGTTCATTTAGGAATTTCAATTTCAAGTCATTTGATTTCATGTTATTTTCTTTTAGTTTTGGTATTTGATTTTCTAAACCCCTATTAGAATAGGACCTCATAGTACCTTCATTATTAGAGTTGTATTCATTGAAAAAATAGAAAACACAAAATATTTGTTCTTTTGGTGTGATATTTTGAGACAGCGAACAAATTTTACCTCAATTCCAAGATAAGAGAGTTTTTAGAACCAGCAAAGGCCTCCTTGTGAACACTCACATTTATCTTCTATTGAGTGGATTTCAGTACGTCGCAAGACACACACTAAACCTTGGAGTGGGTCCTTATAAAAAATTTCTTTTCAAGAGAGGAATTACACTATGGATTCCTGCCGTTGACCTCGTGCAAAATGAATGCCCAACACAAACTAGAAATGATCAACACATGATACTTGATGAAAATTAAAGTAGATTCAATCCTCCAACTTTGAAGGTTACTGGCACATGCCCTCTCATCTATAAAATTCCATACAAAGTCCTAGAACATAGTTTTTGTAGGAAAAAAATGTTGATTTTTATTGATTTGAATGCCAAACTTACATTGTATATTTCTACCGTCAGCCTAAGAGGCTTTGTAGGAATTTTCCAATGGTTATATGGTTAGTGAAAATTGCCTAGCCATTGGAAGAAGATTTTTTAAATGTTTGAAAACCTTTAAAAAAGTTGCTCAAAAGTTGATGACAACTTTTTGAGCAACTTTTGCAAAATTTGCAAAAATGCAAAACTAGTGACCAAACTTGGTCCAGTCCTAAAGCAAGTAATCCAACATGGATCTAGATATTTAAAAAAATAAAAACCTAGAATCCTATGTATTATTAGGCTTATTGATCATTTTTGACCTTAGTTACCCAGAGGCTCATAATTATGCCTAATCCTAGAACTAGGCCTTACAACTGGATCAATGTGCCAAATTTACCTAAGTATACTATTTAGAATCCTTAGGTGCCTTATTTGATGAATCTAGAGTAGGTGATCCTACACGATACTCCTCTTGAGTTTTAAAACTGAAGTCCCTACTTGAGGGTAGAAAATCCACTGAAGTGCCATGTTGCCTGATTTGGTCTTTTGTTAGCCAAGTAGCAACTATGTTGGGGAGGCCCTTCCATTTGACTAAGTATTGCAGATATTTCTTGGTTTTTTTTTTTTCTTGAGTAGCTTTGTGACATAATCTTCATCATTGTTGTCTTCATCTTTCTGATCTGATGATCCTGTAGTAGCCTTATATGGTGTGAGGTATGCAATGTTAAATATGGGAGAAATCTACAAATTCAGAGGAAGGCATATCTCATATGCATTGTCACCTATCTTTTTTAGTATGTAGTAGGAGCCTACCTTCTTCATCTGTAGTTTAGAGTACCTTACCTTAGGTAGTCTCTCCTTCCTTAGAAAATCCCAAAATCTATCCCCTACATTGAAGTGGACCTCTCTCCTTCTCTTGTCAACATTTTCTTTGTATTTCAAACTAGATTTTTGCAATGTTTCCCTCACTTGTTGTTGTACCTTTGTTATTAGTTCTACCAATTCTTAGCCTTGAGAACTAATTTTAAAATTAGAGGGAAGTTCCATTAGATCTAGTGGTCCCTTGGGGTGTGGACTATATACTACTTGAAACGGTGTTTTGCCTGTTGATCTATTTAAAGAGTCAATGAAGGAAAATTCTACATGGGGCTGAATTGTATCCCAACTTTGAGAGTATTTCTTGGTTAGGAATCTTATGAGATTTCCTAGGTATCTAATCACCACCTTAGTCTACCCATATTTCTGTGGTGATAAGTAGAACTATAGGCAAGATTTGTACCCAACTTCTTGAAGAGTGTCCTCCAAAAATGCCTTAAAAATTTTACATCTCTATCTGATACAATTATCTAAGGAAAGCCATAAATTATAACTACTTCTTTAAAGAAGAGATTGGATATATGAGATGCATCATTTGTGCTATTGCATGGCACAAAGTGGGCCATCTTGATGAATCTATCTACTATGAAAAATACACTATCACAACCTTGCTTTGTTTTGGGTATTCCCATGACAAAATCCATTGATATGGATTCCCAAGGACTTGAAGGGATTTGTAAGGGTTGGTAGAGCCCTTGATTTTTTGTCACTCCTTTAGCTTTTTGGAAAATGGTACAATATTAAATGAATTTCTTAACATCATTATTCATCTTGGGCTAAAAATAACTCCTCTTCACCATATTTGTTGTCTTGTCAATACCAAAGTGACCTCCTAGGCTACCATAATGTTTTTCTCTTATTATATTTTCTCTCATTGAGCACTATGGTATGAATAGTTTTTCTCCTTTGAATAGAAGCCCATTCTAAATCAAATATTTAGAATAATCAATATGATATCTACCTTCCATCTTTGAGAAAAATCTAATATATCTCTGCAAAATTAGGGTCATCTTGGTACAAGTGTTTGATAGACTCAATATCAACACTTTGTAGTTGAACATATTCAACAAGACAATTCATCTTACTTAGAGCATCAACAAATTTGTTTTCTACACCCCTTTTATGCTTAAGAGTGGAGGTATATGCCTGTAATTGTTCTACCCATTTAAGATTCCTGACTGAAAGATTTTCTTGTGAATTTACAAATCTTAATGCATGTTTGTCTATTTAGACAAAAAATACTTTGGAAATAAGATAGTGCCCCCATTTCTTGAGGATTTGGACCATGGCATAAATCTCCAGGTCATATGTAGAGTATTTTCTTTTAGGCTTATTCAATGTCTCTGAAAAGAAAGCAACTAGTTTTCCTTCTCTGTTTAGGAAAACACCTATAACCACATTGATTGCATCTATCTCTATAGTGAAGACTTTGTTAAAATTAGGGAGAACCAAGATAGGATACTGTGAGACTCTATTCTTCAAGTATTGGAATGCATCATTTGCTTCCTTTGTCCATACAAACTTGGTTTTCTTCCCAGCTTTTATTGTTTCCAACATTGGTGCACACACATGACTAGAATTTTTAATAAACTTCCTAAAGAAATTTGAAATCCCATGAAAGCTTCTCACATCACTTGGATTCTTTGGTGGAGGCCAATTGATAATTGCCTCTACCTTCTCAGGATCCATCTTCAGGGTACCTTGTGAAATTACAAAACCTAGGAACACAAGTTCTTTCTTCATAAACATGCATTTTTCCAAGTTGAATACCAACTTGTGCTAATGGAGTCTTCTTAGTACCTATTCCACATGATCAAGATGGTCTTCTTTGCTATGGCTGAATATTAGTATATCACCAAGGTAAATTACAACTAATTTGCTAATAAAATCTATGAATATCTCATTCATAAGTCTCATAAAAGTACTAGGAGCATTGCTTAAACCAAAAGGCATTACTAACCATTCAAAAAAACTTTAGTTGTCTTGAGTTTTGTTTTCCATTCATCTCCTAAGTTAATTCTAATTTGATGGTAACCAAACTTCAAGTCTATCTTGGTGAAGTAGCAAGCACCTCCTAGTTGATCCACTAGGTCCTCAATCCTTGGCATGGGGAACCTATACCTTATTGTGATTTTGTTTAGAGCCCTACTATTAGTACATAACCTCCATTTTCCATCCTTTTTAGGGGCCAAAACTGAAGGTGCAACACAAGGACTAAGACTCTTTTGGATGAGCCCTCTTTCCAACAATTCAGTTACCTATTTTTCAATCTTTGCATGCTGCAATGGTGTCATTTTGTATGGTTCTTTATTAGGAAAGGGTAGGCATGGAATAAGGTGTATTTGATGGCTAATGTCCTTAATGGGAGGGAGGCTAGTGGGTAGGTCAAAAGTAGTGACATCTTTAAACTTTTGTAACAATTTAACAACTTCATTTGGCATGGGCTCTTTTTGATCAAACCAAATGTTATCTTTGGGTTTTGGGATTAAGATAAATGGATCCATATAAGATTCCTTCAAGGTCTTTAACATCTCTTTTTCTCCTATGATAATCATAGTAGGTTCCTCTTCAGTTTTTTTATTAGGTAGGGGCTTCATTGTGAAGGTCTTCCCGTCTCTGGTGATGGATTAGGTGTTCTTACTATAATGGTGCGTGAGATAAACATTAAATTTCCAGGGCTTTCCTAAAAGGATGTTTGGGGCAGCCATCTTAACTACATCAAAAATGAAGTTTTCCTTAAAATCAAATATAGAAAACCCTATCCAGGCTTTTTCTATGACTAGAGTTTGTTGGCCTTTGGTTAACCATGAAACATGATAGGGGTGAGGGTGTGGCTTCTTAGGAAGATTTAACTTCTGCACCTTTTCACAAGATACAAGATTTTTAGTTGAACCAAAATCTATAAGAATATTGCATATGTTTCCATGGAATTTGATCTTTTTTCTAAAGATATTCTTCCTTTGTGGAGGTTATTGAGTTTGTGGTACTTGAAGGAAGACCTACCTCATCATCAAACATGCTCCTCTAGTTTCAATTCTCTAGCATCAACATTATCTTCTTGCTTATCTTCTTGGACAAATGCTACTCTCCTCTCACCTTGATTGTTATTTTTCCTCTTCTTAGGGAATCTTCCTATATGGTGTACCATTTGATTGCAATTGAAACACTTCAAAGGTTCATTACCTCTTCTTGCATTTTTTTCTTCCTTTATTGAAGGGTTTTCTTCATCTATAGTTTCCTCTTGAATTAGAATCACTATTTTCTTTGTCTCCTTGGTTAGAGGTCTTGTTGTTGCTGCCACTAATTTTTCCCTTGTTCCAAGAGTTTCCCTTGCTTTTAAAATTCTTCCCACTATCATTATTATTCCCTTTGCCAAAATCTTTCTTTCTCTCTTATTCTTCCTCTACCTTTAGTGCCATTTGATAACACTTATTGACTATGGTAGGGAATTTAAATCTTAGTTCCTCTTGAATGGGCACCTTTGAGCCATTCATGTATCTTGTCACCTTCTCTTCCTAATCTTCTATCATATTTGTCTTCATACATAGTTTTAGGAACTCTTTAGTGTATGTGCCTACATCCATGTCCTCTTGTTTTAGAATTTGCTTCCTCCTATGGAGTTGTACTCCATAATCCTTAGGTACATAGGTTTCTTTGATCAAAGCTATCATCCTATTCCATGAATTTATCATGATCTTTCCATTCTTCACCCTCTCTATTTGGATGATGTTCCACCAAGTTAGGGCTGCCCCATTCAACTTGGATCTTGCCATCTTTACCCTTTGAATTTTAGGGATGTCCTCACATTCAAAGAATGTGGTTAAAGCCTCTATCCAATCCAAGGCTAAATCTACATTCATCTTTGCATTGAAAATTGGAAAATCTATCTTCTCCTCCATGGTTCTCCTTCCCATGGATTTCAAGGAATCTATGAGAGGCCTTTGGTCTGGAGGGATGTGTAGTTATCACTTCCTTTTCATCTTTAGACCCATTATGTTTATCTTTGTCATCAGGCTTCTTCTCAATTTCTTGAAGCCTCTGAGTTAAGACCTTATTTGCAACCTTTTGTTCTCTCACCATCTTTGCTAACTCACTATTTGTAACCCTTGTAGGGATCTCCTCATTCTTAGCTTTAGAAATGTCTTTGATAGCACTTGATGCAAGAGTGGACAACAAAAGTCTTCAAACAACAAGAAATGATGAAAGTCTCCAATTCCCTCAACACCCAAGGTGAAGGGTCCTAGTGCCAAATACCTATCATAGGTAAGGAAATGGGCTTAAAGGAAGGTTATCACAACCCCAAAAGACAAGGTAACCTAATCACTTGGTTCACCAAAGTTCTAAGCACCAAAAATACAAATACACTCGAGGATTCCCTTGATAAAAAGAGGTATCAAACCCTAAAAAGGTGGATACAAAGACCAAGGGTGGCCTATAGTCATTGATATGGCCCATTTAGGTCTTCTTCATAATGAATCAAAGATTCTTTCTATCAAAGATAATTTATAACACTGAATTACTTTGAAAACCAATTATTTGGCTTGTAGCCCTTCCTAGAATGGAAATGCGACATAATTTGAATATTCTCAAACAACATAGTTACTTGAATAGAGATATTGATACCCTTTTTGGTTTTATAAAATGTGCCAAAGTGCCCAAGGATGGAAATAAATAGAGCTTTTTGTTGTTGCAACATTTGACTTGATTTAAAGGCCTAATTAGGGCTCCATTTACACTACAAGTGTAATTTATACAATGGAAAAACCCAATCCAACTATTGGGACGTGTGGGGGCATTTAAAAGAAACAAGAATCCAAGGTTTCAACTTCTAGAGTATCAAACTAGGAAGGACTATTGTAAATGTTGTATGGTGTACTCATGAAGAAGCACACCTAGGATATGGTAGCAAAACCAACTCCTTACATTTTCTTGAATTTTTTTTAGAAAATCTCAAAGTACATGGATTATGTTTGCATTCCACCAAAGGGCATCAATTTCCCATGGTGGAATGTCCCAAAATGACTGAGCCCTAGCCAAATGTTGATTTTTAGGTTGAATCATAGGCATCTGGCACGAAAATTCAATATCTTTCAACCCAAGAATGATCAACACATGAGACTTGATGAAAATTAAAATAGATTCAATCCTCCAACTTCTATGATAACTAGAACATGCCCTCTCATCCATACAATTCCATACAAATTTTTCAATGGTTACATGGTTAGTTAAAACTACCTAGCCATTGGAGGAAGAGTTTTTAAATGTTTGACAACTTTTAATAAAACTTTCTCAAAAGTTGCTGACAAATTTTTGAGCAACTTTTGCAAAATTTGCAAAAAGGAAAAACTAGTGACCAAACTTGGTCCAGTCCTAAAGCAAGTGATCCAACATGGATATAGATATTAAAAGAAAATAAAAAACTAGAATCCTATGTATTTTTAGGCTTATTGATCAGTTTTGACCCTAGTTACCAAGGTTCTCATAATTATGCCTAATCCTAGAACTAGGCCTTACAACTGGATCAATGTGCCAAACTTACCTAAGTAGACTATTTAGGATCCTTATGTACTTTATTTGATGAATCTAGAGTAGGTGCTCGAGCAACACAATAGTTGTGTTACCTAATCCTTCACTGCACCTCTTTTCATATGCATATACTCATCTATTTATGGCCATCACTCAACACACATTACACTTCACTACCCTTGCCATAAATTCACTCTGTAACTCACTACACTAGTACCAAGTATAGTTGCCATTCTACTTTGACATTACAACACTCTAATCCCCACCAACACATATCTTCCAATGCAATCACCTTGCATTTTTCTATAAACTTGCTACTAGTACACTCCATGACTTGTTATAGGAATCTTCCAATAACTTATATCCACCAAGATTTGAGAAAACTTGACACTACTACACACAACTATCAATGTGATGGTCTATATATACTAGCCTTTTCACTGTCATGTACTTCTAGCACCTCAATGATGTATTTGACTAGAGAGATCAAGATGACACCATCATATTTTATTTTCTTTCAGTTTTCACTATTATGATCTAGTAATCCTCTGATTATGTACATTATTGATGTCCACTTGTAAGTGCCTCGTCTTGTTTGGAAGGCCATATGCACCTTGACTAGTTTTTCATAACATCTCAAGTGAGGTTCGTTATTTGACATGTGTCTATTTGCATGGTTGTTTTCATTTACTTTGGCAACAACTTCTGTTCTTAATGATTATCATATCCTTCATGTACATTTTTTTTTTTTGGTATTCATATTACCATAGCTAAGCTAGTGGTGGTTGTAATATGTCACATTTTTTTGGGATCTCAGTGATGATATTTAAATTGCATCACTTTACAAAATGTGATAGTTAGCTGCATTCATTTAGATTGCATTTCATATAAGGTCCCTTAACAAAAACAGTTGGCACACAAATGGGGATACACATGATATCTCACACACCATCATCCAAGGGATTATTAACAAAACTGAAATATGGTAGCAAATGACCAATGAAAAACATCGCCATCCCAATGAGCTTTCACCACTTATGTACCGTAGATTTCATTTTTCATCACCACACTGTCATGTTTGATTACACTTCATTCCCTCATTATGTCGCACCTTTCATATTGTCTATTTTATTATGTGACCATCAAATCTCAAAAATTCCAATCATGATTTGCTCATATCTCATTTCTTTTTCTACCATCAATAATCATGTCATATGCATTCCCCATTGCACAGTTCTCATTGGTGCCTTGAGGTTCCTTTATGGCCTTTGGATCTCAAATGTTGAGTTACATTTCTTCATCTCATTTCATCTCCTATTATCATTTTTAATTTTTTTTAAAAAATATTTCTCATTGCATCTATTACATTTCATTATATTCCTTCTTATTTATCCTAAATCATTTTCATTCCATCCTATTACATCATTTATTATTTACATCCATTTCATTATTCTATTTTCACTTTTCTTACCTCATTTTCTTGCCATCTTCATCTTCATTTCTTTTCATGCCATTTTAGATTCATTTCATTAATTCATTTTCGTTCCATCGTCATCATATATCAAACATTACTCTTTCTTTTTATCATTTCTTTTCATTTTTCACTTTGATTTCACTAAAACCATTTTCAATACTTTTATTTATTATTCATTCCATTTCATTATTATCATCATGTCATTTTTCTACCATTAAATCATTTCATTGCATGACATTCCATTCTCTTTATTTTTTTAATTCATTTTCATCCATTTTCACCCATTTCCATCTCATATTGTTTTCTTTTCTTTTTTTCATTACATTCATCCATTTTATTAAATTTTTATCATCATTTTCATTTTATCTAATTTCCATTTCATCTTTTCATTAAAACACTTTCATTACCATCTATTCCATTATCGTATTTCCCATATCCTTTCATTACATTACATTTCATTCATACATTTCATTTTTACATTTCATTTCTATATTCATCATCTACATATAATGTCATTACATTAAGCACCAATCACCCACATACCTAAATTAATCATCCACATTACATCCACCTATACAACTATCATGAAAATAAATACCATATGCACATCACATACATCCATCCATGACATCAATAATATAAAGTCCATTATACAAAGACACAAACATACAACATAAACATCCATATAGAATATCAATTGAAATAATCATACATCAAAAGGTCATCATCATACATCAAAAGATCATCATCATAAATGATCCATCTGATAAGACAATAATATGCAATATAAAATGATACATAGGATCACTCATGTGTCTCACCACCTGCATCCTTTGTCTCTGTCTAATCAAGAGGTGCTTGATCACTGGGGGAACTCATCCCCTCTCGTGGACCCTAATCTATTAAATTTGTATCCTTTTTCCTAGGAATGATTGAGGTCACCTAACCATTCATCACCCCATCTGTCCTCAGTGGTGGTGGTGGAGGTGAAGACCTCAAAACCATCAAGGTTATGAATGTCTACCCCATACTAATCAATTGGATAATAGTTGTACCCATCAATCCAACATGTACCTCCATAGAGTTCATACAAGTCTTTGAAACAGATGGCCCATCTAGTCTCACTAGATGTGGCATTGGTGCTAAAAATACTTGTGGTTGCACCTATGGCCATACCTATGGCTGTGAGCTTTGTGTACATGTAATAGGAACATGTACCCATGGCCTCTATCACCTGATAAACTATACATCATTTTCTAGCATGGATCTAATACCAAACCCAAATCATCTACCCTCTTTCTTGGCCCCACATTTCTACTTGTGCCTCCCCTCATCATTACCCAACCTTTCCCATGAACCACTCTAGGTCTATCAACTCTGGCATCCTTGGGCCTTTGCATTGGGCACTGTACTATGACCCTCTATAGTGGAAACATCACTGCTCTACCTTGGCCCCCATATCTCCCCCATGCTCTAGCTCTACTTCTAGTTCTTCCTCTAGCTCTGCCTCTCCCCCATTGGATTTATCCTCTATCTAGGTATTGAATTTGTAGGATCAGTATACCTTAGGAAGGGATGCTCTCTCAACCATCAAGCATAGTCTCCCTCCATCCCTACATCTACCTCACCATCTCTCAAAGACCATCTATGAGGCATAGTTATCATCTACATGAATTCCTCTTGACATGCCTCATACTCTAATGTAGGATCCCATACTAGTCTCTTTGAGTGAACTTAGGCATAATGTGCCAATCCATGGGGCATACACTATTTGCAACCAAATTGCTTGACCACCCTCATGAAAAAAAACTTCTCAATCACTGCATGAATCGAACCAAGAAAATATCAAGGAGAAAAGAAGTAAACCATCTCATCATCATCCTCAAGCCATGGCTCTATAAATATGTATGGTCTCCATATGACCTCATCCAAATCATCCAATATATAGTGCCAATACTTTGTCTATCCCAAATGGTGCTAGATTATTAAACTTGAATACACATAAATGTATAGCATTTCCTCTGGCTTCTGATCTACACATTTTGGTTGGGCAATGGAAAGATGCTCCCATGCCCATATTTGTAATAACACAACACCTACTGATAGTGACACATCCCCTATATACACCACCTAATTTTTATCATGATACAAGTGGGCTAATATGAAGCTACCTCATGAAAATCTTCATAGTCATTCAATCATATCTTGAATGATATAGCCCCATCCAATGAGATATCCACATCCTCACCTATCTAGAAAAAGAAATTCTCCTATCAATCTAGCTAACATTGTAGGAAATAGATCATACTACAATATCTAGAACCATGGCACATTTTCATCCCCAATGCCATCATCCCAAAATACATCTCTGAATGCTATACCATCATCGATTTGATTATAATAGACTAGATCCTCAATTTTAGGGATCCAAAGAATTCTATATACATCCTTAGGTGTAATCATCATTTCTCCCAAGGGCATGTGAACATTTTTGTGGTCTGATTACCACCGCTTGGCCACATCTATCAATAATCCTCTATTCACCCAAAATTGAGGCATTTGAAGAAGCTATGTAAACTTGCATCTATCAACCACCTATCACTCAACCACTAATAATCTTCCTATGGATTCTAATGGCCATAGATACAATCTCCATACCATGAGCTTTCAGCCACATACCTATTTCACTGAACAACCAAATAATGACATCATTTTTTCATCACACATGACTATCCTACATCAATTAAAAAAACTCTAGCTATCTAGCTAATGGTTTTATCTTGAACTTGTTATTTGTCCCACTCTATATCTTGAGATGGAAATTTATCCCTTGATCAATCTTAAATATCACTTTGTGACTACACATGCCCTATTTGTTTTGATTCATCAAGTAAAAAAGTCTCCAATTCATTTCCAAACTCATAAATTCCACATTAGGACTCTATATAACACTTTGATCTAGGTTACACACATTCCCATCTACCTATCTAGACTTTTTGCTATTGGAAAAACCCTAAACTAACCATATGTATTATCTCATGCACCAAATATGCTACACAAATACTTCACACTATTTGATACATCATATGTGCTATTCAATCAGATGTTCATGCTGTGAGTTTCAAAAGTTCTATTACACTAATCAAACATGATGTTCTATAATATGGATGTGCTAGGAGACTCATAAGAACTACTAAAATAATCATATGCACTAGTAAATCCATCAAATGCATTACCTTCCTTTCAAGCACCACTACATTCATCATGCGCACTATCCCATTCCATGGATGTGCTATCAATAGTAAAAATGCTATAGGAATTTTCCTATGTACTCCAAAAACCCCACCCAACTTATAAACATTCATCATCTATGATCATACTACCTTAAAATGCATATGTGCTATTATATGAGTTATAAGCATTAAAAAATGCTTCAAATGTGCTATGAGACTAAAAAGCACTATTTAAACTTACATATGTGCTACAATTTATGCCTATGCACTATTTTATTAGGTTATAAAAATTTCAAAATCATTGTTTTGCATCGTTGATGAACTACTAAAGGATACGAATGCACTCAAACATTTTAAATTCGCTAAAAAAACCTTAAATGTGCTAAAATGTGAAGATTATGCATTTTCTAGTCCCCTTCCCACAAAACCTAAAAATTGCTACCAAAGTTCAAAAATTCAAAATCAGGGAGGTCATCGATGACTTACTAGGGCACCATAGTCAGCCAAACATTCATATCTGTGACCCCTCCCAAATCTATGCTCTTGCAATTGGACCACCATCTTCATTAGCTCAATGCTCAACAAGGTGGAAAGTCAAAAGGGAATGTAAAAATGAAATGGGTTGTTGGAAATACTATAGGAAAAGTAAACTCTAGGGGGGTGAATTAGTGCTTCAAAATTTTAATCATAAAATCATTCACTTCACATCCATCTCATGATTCAATAAGTAAACTAAAATGCTAGATCAAGCATATACATCTAAAGCATGTAAATACATAAACATTCACACAAATGACACACTATATGATTACCCAGAAACCATCCAATGAGAAGGTAAAATTGCGGTGGGCATGACACCGACAAATCTCTACTATTGTAGTTGTAAAGTGTATCTAATGAAGATTACAATTGTTTGACCATAAGATATGATCTACTCTATTAAAGGCTTACAAAGACTGTTAGGTCTCGCCCTATTAAAGGATTTCAACACCCTATTAGAAGTGTGCTTGATTAGAGGACTTCAACTCACAATTAAGTAAGCACCTTGTTAGAGGATTTCAACACAGTCTGTTAAGACTACTCTATTAAGAGATTTAACTGATTCACCTCTTAAAATATCTCAGCAATGATCCTACCATTAGCACTCTACTACTAGATAATAGATCACCTCTTTGCACATGTATTCTTGATCCTCCTCTGATTAGATGTATCTATTCTATTCTTCCAATTCTTTTCTCTATTCTCATCTAATTAATTCTACCATGCTTTTCTCTTGATTATTATTCCTCTGTCACATTGAAATTCTCTGTTTGCCTACACAAAACCTCTCTTTCTACTCTATCTTCTCTTCCACAAATACTTTGTGAATTAGGGTTTTCCTCCTTAATAAGATTTCTATGACATAGGGTTAGGTAAGAATCAACAATTGTGATTCACCCATATTGCCACTTAATCCTTCCCTTTTTCTGACTCAATGCATGTACTACATAGGGATCATCAATTGAGATTCATCCTTATTATCTAGGATACAAATAAATGTTAAGTTGACTCTAAAATGGTTTACATAGTAGTTTGTGAAATTACAAACAACTATGTCAAAACTATATAACTCAACATCTGAAGTCTCTAATGCTAGACATCAACTACAACTTTAATGCTATCACTTGACATCTAAATGACTCAGTATGCACTGCTTACTAAACACATACTATTACTCAACACTTGAGTGACTCGGCATGCACTACTTACTGACTCAGCATGCATTTCTTACTCAACACTTGAATCACTTGGTACATACTATTGCTCAACACTTGAGTGAGTTGGCATGCACTATCTAATATGTTATGCTCGACATGCATTACTTGTTTGGCATGAACTAAGTACATAACTTCTAAATGACTTAAGTGTATAGACACTCATTTTTCAAAGACAATCTAAGATCAACAATATCCCCCTTTGAGATGAGTGACAAAAAAACTTGGTCATGCATGAATGATCTTCACTTATGAGCATAACTCATATATTCAATATCTTTGTTCGACTTATATACAAAATTTCAAAATTTCAAAAATTTTCAAAACATTACTTACCAATTATACCTCAAAATCTCTTAACTCCCCCTTAGTTAATTATGTTGTTCTGTAACTAAACCAAAATCATTCCTCCTACTAAGTAGATTTGCATAAGAAGATATGTGTACTCTATTTCTATCATTGACTCCCCCTTTCTCAAAAATAGTAGCTCCCCCGGAACATTTTCTCCCATACTTATTTTTCTCTTATTTCTCCCTCTTTTTGGATACTTATTTGAAAGGGTTATACATTGATAGTGTGTTTGTCTAAAATTGTTTTATGGACCTCAAGAATAATTTTCAAAGCAACATCCCTATTATCACAATCTACCCCCAATGATTTTATTTGGATGGCTAGCTTGATAGAAAGGTGTACTAAGCCTTCATGAGTAGAAAGATGTAGATCTTTCTTCATGAGTGTTTTAGCAAAGGCTAGTTTCTTGTGCAATATCTCTATATGTGAAGTTAGCAAAGACTAGATGCTGATTAGATTAGCCTTTATGTTTTCTTCATCTACATGTAGCACTACTAATTGACTCTAGGAGTTTAGGAGATTCCTAAAATGTTTCTCACTCTGGGCTGGAGACCTTGGTAGAGTTATGCCAGTTGACTACATATGACTCACAAAATTTATTATGTGGCTCTTGAATTCCTATGTGAAAAGTGTTGGATTGCACAATTTGGTGTATAAAGAGAAAATGTTCTCTAGTACCTTCTTTAAATTGTCAACATTGGTTGCTAACTCAACCTATGATAGTGCAATAACACTTGATATCTTTTCGTTTAACCTTATTTTGAAACTTTCTTTCAAACCATTCAATTAATTTAACATTTGAATCTAGGTCTATGTGATTAACCTTCTCAACTAAGTTGGTTAACTACTCTTTGATAGGCTTTGTTTCTTCTGGTATTGGTAGGTTAAATGCATCAAGAAAAATTTCCTTGATATCTAGAAAAGCTTGCTTCTACCTATGCTTTCTTCTAAGAAGTTCTTGATTTTTCTTCTTTGCAAGAGCATCATGTAGTATGCTCATCTATTCAATAGTGATGGTTGCAATATAAAACTTTGGCAACTCAATCACTTCATCCAAGTTCACATCACCAAATGATGTAACTTCAACTACCTTGGATATTCTTAGAGTTGACCTTGATGATTGTAAAGATATAGCTTCTATACTCAACCTATGAAGAGCTTGACTTGGAGGAGTAGCAGTGACATAGGCAAGAGGATGAATAACTAGGGCAAAAGGCTCACCTAGCTATCCAAACCACTCTACAAGAGTTAACACAATGAAAATGAACACAAAGAGCAGTAACCAAAAGAGGAAGAAGAGTGAATTACTTTTATTGATTCATCAAGATATATTCTTACATGCCCAGCTATAAGGCTTTCTGGGTTGTGGCCAATCACAAATACATTCACATTCAAAGATCCAACTACAAATTTGTACTTTCAATTTTTCTCTCTAATCTTCTTCCCAAAAGCTTCTCCGAAAACTTCTTCTCTAAAAAATTACTTAACTCTAAGCCTAAACACTCTATTTATACTTGCCAAAATGGCTTAGAGATCATTCTAGAATTATTACATAAGAGGAAGGCTAATGCAACAATGGTTTGGACTCATCCCAAGAAAAGATCTTAACATAAATGTTGCAATTAAAATAAATCTTCCAAGTTGGCCCACAAAATCACATCCAAATACTAACACTCAACATACACTAGGTAACTCGGCACATGAAGAAACACTTGGCATGCACTGAGTAACTCAGCACATGAAGAAACACTTGGCATACACTGGGTAACTAAACACATGAAGAAACACTCGGTATACACTTAGTAACTTGGCAGATGAAGAAATACTCGGCATACACTGAGTAACTCGGCACATGAAGAATCACTCGGCATACATCGGGTAACTCAACACATGAAAGAATGCTATAGTAACTCGGTACATGAAGGAAGCTCTATAGTAACTTGGCACATGAAGAAAATAGGGTTACTAGGTACATAAAGAAAATAGGGTTACTAGGTACATGAAGAAAATAGGGTTACTAGGCACATGAAGAAAATAGGATTGCTAGGCACATGAAGAAATTGCTAGGTACATGAAGAACTGCTAGGCACATGAAGGACTCCTAGGCACATGAAGGAACTCATGGGAACATGAAGGACTATTATGAACATGAAGGAAGTGCTAGGCACATGAAGGACTACTAGGCACATAAAGGGCTACTAGGCACATGAAGGAATTGCTAGGCACATGAAGGACTGCTAGGCACATGAACGAACTACTAGGTTAACAAAATGAGCAGGATAACAAGGCAACCTAGCATGCTCCTACATTAGACAACCGAGGTTGAAAGAAATGATTCTCCTGAATCATTGAGATGTCCCAACCTGAGCTGAATCTAACTCAAATTGAGAAATCCATGAAGCATCTTCAATAGGTATGTTCTTCCACTTCACCAAATATTCATAGTAATCTTTTCCTTTTGTACTCCTGCCAACTCTCTAATTCAATATCTATTCAACTTCTTCAATCTACTTCTTAGGATAATCATCTAGTATAACAACTTCATCCTCTAACTCATGATACTTATACAAACCAGCAATATTAAATATAGGAGATATATCCATGTCATCAGGTAACTCAACTTCATAAGAATTACCATTGTCAAATTTCTTTAGGATCTTACAAGGTCTAAATTTCTTCATCTTCAGCTTGCTATATGTTCCAATTGGGAATATTCCTTTCTTTAGATGAACCATCACCTCATCACCAACTTGAAAATCATGGTGTCTTCTAGACTGATCAGCATTCTCCTTATAGTTCTGATTGCTTTGTTCCAACCTCAACTTCACTTCCTTATGCAAAGATTTCATAAAATCAAAAAATTCTTCTCCTACAACACTTTTCTTTTCTTTACTAGCAACATCTCTCAAATTTGATATACCTCTAGGATGCATTCCGGTAACAATCTCAAAAGGTGTCTTCCCTATACTCCTATTCGTAGAATTGTTATATGCCAATTCAGCTTGTGCCAATACCATCCCCCAATTACTTGGCTTATTCCCAACTAAACATCTCAAAAAATTACCCAAGCTTCTATTAACAACCTCTTTCTATCCATCTATTTGTAGATGGAATGTAGAACTAAACTTCAATTTAGTGCCCATCTTCTTCCACAAGGTCTTCCAAAAATAACCAACAAACTAATTGTCTCTATCTGAAATAATGCTTCTTGGTAATCCATGCAATCTCACAATCTCTTTAAAAAAATTTTTAGCAACATGCTCAACATTTGATGTCTTCTTACATGGTATAAAATGAGCCATCTTAGAAAATCTATCCACTACAATAAATATGGAATCATACCCTTTCACTATTTTAGGCAATCCAAGAACAAAATCCATACTAATATTAGTCCAAGGTTTCTTAGGAATAGTAATAGGTGTATACAAACCAGTATTTTGACTCACTCCCTTTGCAACTTGACAAACTCCACAACTTTTTACAAATTTTTGAACATCTTTCTACATTTGTGGCCAATAATACTTCTCTTTCAACAAATTCAATGTCTTATAAATTCCAAAATGTCTAGCTAATCCACCATTATATTTTTCCTTAATCAAATTCAACCTCATAGGACTTCTAGGAATACACAACTGAATATCTTTGAACAACATACCTTCTTGAATGAAATATTCATCGTACTTACTTATGTGGTCTGTCAGATTTGGAGCTCTACACTCTCTCCACACATCAGAAAAATTAGGATCAGCATCATATAACTCTTTCATCTTATCAAAACTAAGAACTTCAACCTTCATTTCAGTCAACAAAGAACGTCTTCTACTCAATGCATCAGCAACTTTTCTAGTAACTCCACTCTTGTGCTTGATCACAAATGTAAAACTCTATAAATACTCAACCCACTTCATATGTCTTTGATTCAATTTATGCTGACTTCCCAAGTATTGTAAAGCTTTATGATCAATATACAACACAAACTCCTTAGGCATCAAATAATGTCTCCATTTCTTCAATGATTGAACAATGGCATAAAATTCTTGTTCATGCGTAGAATATTTCCTTTTAGCATCATTCAAATTTTCACTAAAGAAAGCAACAGGCTTACCTTCTTGACTTAATACAGCTCCTATTGCATTACCACTTGCATCACATTCAACATGAAATATTTTGTTGAAATTAGGTAAAGCCAATACAGGTAATTTAGCAACCTTTTGTTTCAAAGTCTCAAAAATCTTATCAGCTCCATATGTCCACTAGAATTCCTTTTTATCTCCCCTCATTATTTCAGTAATAGCATTACAAACAACACTAAAATTCTTTATAAACTTTTTGTAAAAACTAGCCAAACCATGAAATGATCTTACCTCACTGACATTCTTAGGTGTAGGCCATTCCAAAATTGCTTTAACCTTCTCAGGATCCATCTTCAAACCATCAACTAAAATCACAAATCCCAAATACACAATCTCATCTTGCATAAAAGAACACTTTTTCAGATTAATAAGAAACTTTTCCTCTTTCAACCTCTGCAATACTTGTCTAATATGCTCAAGATGTTCTTCCTTAGACTTTCTGAATATCAGAATATCATCCAAATAAAGAATCAAAATCTTACCAAACAATCTTTTCAAAACTTCATTCATCAACCTCATGAAAGTACTAGGTGCATTAGTCAAACCAAAAGGCATAACCAACTATTCATACAAACCATCTTTTGTCTTGAAAGAAATCTTCCATTCATCACCTTTTGTGATTTTGATTTGATGATAGTCACTCTTCAAATCAATCTTAGTAAAATACTTTACTCCATTCAAAATCCATTATGTCATCCATCCTTGGCATAGGAAACCTATATTTCACTGTTATCTTGTTAATGGCTCTAGAATTTGTACACATTCTCCATTTTCCATTCTTTTTAGGTGCTAATATAGTAGGTACAAAACATAGACTCATGCCTTCTCTGATCAAACTTTTTTGCAACAACTCATGCACTTGTCTGTCAAGTTCTTCATTCTTTGCAAGTGTCAATCTATATGGTGCTTTGTTTGGCAAACTAGCTCCAAGGATCAGATCCATAGAATGACTTATACTCCTTACTAGAGGTAAACCATTAGGAATATCATTAGCAATAATTTTTTTATACTCATTCAACAACTCTACAATTTCTTCTTGCACTCGATCAATACTACCATTTGTCATTCAATCACCACTAGCTAGCACTCGGTTAACACTATTTTCTTGCACTCAATCTCCATTGACAAAACTCAATTTTCTTGGAATTATAGCAAAAAAAACTTGATTCTTTTTCATTTCCTTTTCAAATTGTTTCCCATTAACCATGCAAATTTTTAAAATAGTACAATTAACCTCATCTGGACTTTCGATCAAAGGCAACAATGTTTGTTTCTTCCCATTCACCCAAAGAGTATATTGATTCAATCTTCCATCATGTACAACATATCTATCATATTGCCAAGGTCTAGCCAACAAAATATGACAACAATCCATGGTCATAATATCACACAAAAATTCATCAAAGTAATGTCCAATTTTGAACTTCACAAGGCATTGCTCACTTACCAATATCTTATACTCATCTTTGATCCATCAAACATGATAAGGTTTGGGATGTTTTAGCCTCTGCAACTGAAACTTTGTTACTAGCTCTTCTAATGCTAGATTTGTAGAACTTCCACTATCAATGATCACTTTACAACATTTTCTAGCCATCTTACATCTTGTCTTGAAAAGACTTCTCCTTATAATAGGTTCCTCATCACCTCCCTTATTACACAAGGTTCTTCTCACCATCATATTTTATCTAGCCTTAGGTCCACTTGGTGATCTCTCAATGTCTTCTTGAATCATAGCATTTCTATTATTCTACCCACCTTCAAAAGATCTACATTCAAAGGATCTATGCCCTTCTTTGCCACATCTAAAACAATTACCATTAAATCCACCTCTAGAATAAGAATTACCTCCTCCTCGATGAGAATTAGTGCCTTCTCAGTAAGAATTACCACTTTTCCATTCAGTCTTTCCTTTATCATCATAAGATCTACCTCTACATCTCTGGAATCTACCATCTCTACCTCTTTGTCTTTGTTCATGCTTCTTTGTCAAGATCTCCTCAGCCTTAAGGGCATACTTGTATGCTTCTTCCACACTTTCCAACTTCACAAAACTTATCTCATCTTGTATTCTAGATCTCAATCCATTAATGTACTTTGCAATTTTCTCAACATCATCATCCAAATGTCCAAATCTGATGTCTAATCTATAGAATTCCTTGGTATACTCTTTCATAGTCATGTCCTTTTGCTTTATATTTTGCATCTTTCTCAACAAGCTAACTTTGTAATCAGCAGGAAGGAATTTGTTCTTTACCTTATTCACAATCTTTGGCCAAGTTCTGATATTCTCCTTTCCTCTCTTTTGTCTATCATTTTTCAAGTGCTCCCACCATAGTGATGCATGACCTTTCAACCTAGTGACTACAATCTTCACAATTCTATTATCATGAGTGTTTTCATACTCAAATGAACTTCTCCATATCAGAGATCCAATAAAACACAACATTGTATTATCATGAGTGTTTTCATACTCAAATGAACTTCTCCATATCAGAGATCCAATCAAACACAACATTGGTATCCAATTTTCTATCATAAGGAACAATGTCTATAGTAAGTTCTAAATTTTCCCTAGACAATACTTGCAACAATCTTTCCTCATCTTGATCTTCTTTAGGTTCTAGATTATGGTTTGGTGCTGCTACTTCATGATCACTCACATCTTCAAGATGCTCTCCTCTCCTCTGGGCTATCTCAATAGCATCTAATTTGGCTGCAATTTGTCTCAACTGATCCAATATAGCATTATCAACATTATTTCCTCTACCATGTACCATCTTTACAAATCAAGTTCCTGCAAGATCATAACCCTCTGCAAGTTATAGGTCAAATCTGTAGATCTTCCACCCTACAACCAAATCTAAATCATGGTTCTACACAATCCAATTTCCACAAGGAAAAACCTCAAGCTCTAATACCAACTAACATAGTCAAGAGGATGAATAACTAGGGCCAAAGGCTCACCCAACTATCCAAACCAACCTGCAAGAGTTAACATAAGGAAAATGAACACAAAGAGTAGCAACCAAAGGAGGAAGAAGAGTGAATTAATTTTATTGATTCATCAAGATATCTTCTTACATGCACAGCTATAAGGCCTTCTAGGTTATGACCAATTACAAATACATTCACATTCAAAGATCCAATTGTAAATTTACACTTTCAATTTTTCTCTCTAATCTTCTTCCCAAAAGCTTCTCCAAAACTTCTTCTCCAATAACTTAACTCTAAGCCTAAACACTCTATTTATACTTCCCAAAATAGCTTACAGATCATTCTAGAATCCTTACATAAGAGGAAGGCCAATTCAACAATGGTCTGGACTCATCCCAAGAAAAGATCTTAATATAAATGTCATGAATGAAATAAATCCTGTAAGTCAGCTTGCAAAATCATGTCCAAATACTGACACTCAGCATACACTGGGTAACTTGACACATGAAGAAACACTTGGCATACACTGTGTAACTTGGCACATGAAAAAACACTCAACATACAATGAGTAACTTGGCACACAAAGAAGCACTTGACATACACTGAGTAACTCGACACATGAAGAATCACTCAGCATACACTGGGTAACTCAACACATGAAGGAGTGCTATAGTAACTTGTCACTGAAGGAATTGCTATAGTAACTTGACACATGAAGAAAAACTTGTTACTAGGCACATGAAGAAAATAGGGTTACTAGGCACATGAAGAAAATAGGGTTACTAGGCACATGAAGAAAACATGATTGCTAGGCACATGAAGGAATTGCTATGCACATGAAGAACTGTTAGGCACATGAAGGACTACTAGGAACATGAAGGACTGATAGGCACATGAAGGACTGCTAGGCACATGAAGGAACTACTAGGTGAACAAAATGAGTAGGAGAACAAGGCAACCTAGGATTCTCCTGCATCAAGTAGTCTCTCAAAAAGTCACCAGTATTTGTATTGCTAGTTTCTCCTTAGGTTTTGTAGTCAAACCTAGCTCTTTATTTCTATCCTTTGCTTTCTCTACATTCTCAATTACACCTTGATCTTGTGTTGTAGGTGCAAGAGTAACATCCTTTCCTATTTTTTCTTGTGTTCCCTTATTCTCTTCTTTTTCATCCTTTTTTCTCTCCATTTGTCTCATGCTTGTCATTTTCTTTTTCTTTTTCATTGCTTGAGATAGGAACACTTTGTACCAATGTACTCATAGTAGAATTTTTTGTCTCCTTCTTTTGATATAGTAGAATAGGTAATGCATCTTGTACCATGGTAGATTGAGGAGGGGCTATAGGTGTCTCTTGTGTATAAATTTCCTCCCCTACAAATGCCTTGTCTACCTTCTCAATCTCATCAACACTTACCAGTATAGAATTTTCACAAAGTTTTGCTTGGGTAGTGAATTCTATTAGTATCTTCTTCAAGTCTTTCTTTGTAAGGGGGTTGATGTTTTGAGTGATAGTATTAGAATAATCCTTAATCTTTATAGTATCAATGTCTATATTCAACTCATGTTGAGGATTGACATTTGGCACTAGTGTATCTAGTACACTCTATTCTGTCTACTACTCAACCTCTGTTGGTGCCTATGTGTCTATGTTCATTTTAGTGCCTTCCACAACTGTATCCTTTTTAATATCTTCTTTGGTAACCTTTGTTACTTATTTTTGTTCACCTTTGTCATCACCTACCTCAATAGGTGTCTGCTCTATTGCCTTGGGTGCTATCAAAACATATAATGACTTCTACAACTAGGTGGTCTTTTGTACAACATCCTCAATATTATTCTATAATATGCCAAATGCTCTATATTTAGGTGCTTGGTCTCTTCTCAAACTTTTCTTCTTTACTAGCTGATCTAGCCCTCTTCTCTTTTGGCTTTTCTACTTCTTGAGACTTTTTAGCAGTAGCTCTTATGGTTACCCTAGTAGTAGGAACTATAGGCTTAGGCTATGTGGGTTTTGCAACCTTCTTTTGCTTTCTCACTACTAGAGTCTTAACTTTTCTCTTTTTTTTCTTAGTGGCTCTAGGTGCTTCATTGACTTCTTCTCCCTTGATACCTTCTTCAATTTCCACCTCTTCTTGATCTTTACCTTGACCTTGAGTAATGACTAGTGGTGTTTGGGCAGGTACATATTCACCTTCATCATCATCATCATCATCTTCTTCTGCCCCCTCATCAAATTTCTCCTTGAGTTTCTTGAACATATTATTCTTCTTTCTCATGACTAAGGTAGTCTTTAAATCCATTATAATTTGATAGCACAAACATATTCAAATTTTATAGAATTGTTTCTAGAATGAGACTCAATTATCATGAGTCAAGGTTTAGACTATCTCGATACCTATCGATTGAATACTACTCGAAAGAAAGAGCATAGAATTATCCCTAGAAAAGGCATAATTCTTAGCAAAAGTTAGAAATATCTCCAAAACAAAGCTTAAGCCTCAATATGAATTTGGAATTATTTGCAAAATAGAGCTTAATCCTCCAGAGTCGAGATAGAACACTTAAATACTCATCCAAAAGGATAAAAAGATCTAATCATGAGTCGTAGAATCTATTAGAGTAAAGGTTAATAATCTTCATCTACACTTAAGATTTCACTATTTAGTCAGTATTGAAGCTTGACTTGTATCACTTCATGTGGATGACATTCAAAGTGAATAATGTTGGTGAAATTTAATAAAAGTTTCCTTTTATTAAATATCACATTATCCCTTTAGGGTTAGGTCAACTTTAGGGTTTTCTAAAGTGGTAACTTTCTTAGCAACTCATATTATGTAGATCATTTTATTTCCTTTATAAGGATATCACTCCTTGTATATTGTAACACTTAATATTCATTTTGTTCCTCTCTTGAATACACTTTCTCTTGAGATCCACTCTTCTCTTATTTGCTTCATTCTTCCATGTAATAGTTTTTTTGCTTGCAAGTGTTCATTGTGGCTTCTGTGAAGTTGGGTTTTGCATATATCTTGCACACCTACTTCTACATGGTATTAGAGCCATTCTATAGCTTCTTGTTTGTGTTTGAAGTTTTTTTGAAGCTTTTAGTTTGAAGGGTCTCAGATACCCTTTTCCTAGGTTTTGAAGGGGTGTATTCTTTTGGTACATTTTGAGTCCAACTATACCTCACCATTGGATTTAGAAGGCCCTAAAACTCCCCATTTTTATATTATTTTTTTCCATTCTAGACAAAGTTTCTATTAGAGACTTTTTTTTTACATTGTTCTACATGTTTTTGTGGATTTTGGGGGTCAATTTTTTGGAGCACTTTGAGCCCAAACAAACCTCATTGTTGGACTTAGAGCACCCAAAAACCCCCATTTCCATATAAAATTCATCCTATTTGGCCATCATTGGCATTTGGTTGCCTGGGCATGCCTTATGAGGCTTAAAAAATTAATATTTTTTTTCAAACACACCACTTGTAGGCCTCCATGTGGTAGCCCATACTTGGCCCATGAGAATTGCTCACCATTTAGCACCACACATCATGGAAACACCTGGCCCCACCATCGCTGACTAGCTACTACTCTGCCACTGCCGTTGCCACTCCACCAAGCACTGCCAGCTCACTGCCGCTTGTGGCCACCCAAGCTCCATTGCCCAAGTGGCTTTGCCACCTATAGCCACCTTGCTAGCATCCACCATGTGGCACCCATGTTGACTACCACATGGCACATTTAAGGCTCCAGCCTCATGACCTTACTGCGTGTGTGGATTGTGGGCCTCTGAACCTCACAAACACTTCAACATGCTCATTACCTATGGAATCATCCTGGAATAAACATGGAGTCATTTATCCAAGATGCTTGACAAAGCAACCCATTTCCTTCTAACTAGAAGGATTTTTCCTATGTGCTCTCAGAACAAGAAGTAGGCAACCAAGCCATCTAGTATGAAGGGTTTATGCAAAGTATGTAGTTATGTAGTTAATCTAAATGATATGCAATTTATTCTACTATGAAATAAAGAAATTAAACTAAATGTATGCATTTTGATCTAAATGATGCTAAAATATCAAGTAAGTATGAAAGCTAGAAGGAGTAATTAATTTGATAGCACTTCAATATGATTCCAATTTCCAACCTCTGTAATGAGGAATTAGGAGTCTCTTAAATATAATTCCCAAAATCCACCAACAATCAAGATTAATTGTGATGAATGGTCGACCTCAATTAAAATGGAAAGTTTCCTTAAGAAAAGGTAGTTAACTGATTTCTTTTGAGTGGAATAAGGAATTAGTTGATTTGTTTCCTTTTTTGATTTCAGTCAACTAAGAGTTTCCATTTTTGAATTGAAGAGAGAATATTGGAGAAGATATTTGATTTAAAGAAATTAAATGTGACCTCATAATTGAGTATTCTAAATCGAATAATTAAATTTAATAATTAGAATAAAAATATTTAATTAAATCAAATATAGTTAATTGCTCATGTATATTAGCTAAAAGGGGTGAATATAATTTAATTAAAGTACTAAGATTTATAATTTAATTAGTTTAATTAAAAAATTAATTTAGCCAATTTAATTAATAGTAAGGAATTAATTAAAGTAAATGATTAATACACATTAATGATCTTTTGCATTTGACACTTAGGTTGAGTAAAGATTATTAGAATCAAAATTTCCTACCGACATAGGACTTTAGGGTTGATCAAATAGACCAGAATTGGTTAACATGGCAATAAGCTGATTTTGGGGTATTACATTTTTCTCATCTTTGAATGAATGTGTGAGTACTACATTTGATTCAAATAAAAAAAAAAGAATGATGCTAAGATCAAGAAATGAGATTGGTTCCAAAATTGATGATACAAAGACCAATTAATAAGCTTTTAAAGGTTATCCCTATAATAGAGTTTAATCTTAAGGAATCCAAGCAGAACACTTAGATACCTAAATTAATAAGCATTTTAAAGGTTTTCTTGAGAATGAAGCTTAACCTTTAGGGATCTAGATAGAACACCTAAATACTGAGATTGATAACACAAAGATTGTAAAATTTTATAGAATTGTTCCTAGAATGAGACTCAATTCTTAGGAGTCAGGGTTTAGCCTGTTTTGATACCTGTCCATCAAAAGATTACAAGATTGATCACAATTCATTGAATTATCCTTAGAATGAGGCTCAATTCTCAGGAGTCAAGGTTTAGACTATATTGATACCTATCCATTGAATAGTGATTGATAGTAAAGGCCTAGAATTATCCCTAGAACAAGGCTTAATTCTTGAAAAAAGTTAGGACCATCTTTAGAATGAAGCTGAATCCTTAGCATGAATTTGAATTATCTCTAGGATGGAGCTTAATTCCCTAGAGTTTAGACAAAACATCTGAATGATAGTGCATAAAAGATAATAAGATCCAATTATGAGTCATTGAATCATCCTTAGAATGAGGCTTGATCCTCAGGAGTCAAGATTCAGCCTATCTCGATACTTGTCCATCAAACTTTGACTAGAAATGTTATAAGGTTGATCAGTTGATCAAAAGATGAGACAGATGACAAAGATGCCAGATAGGGGGAAGAAGATGCCCCAAGTGATGTAATGTGCATAGTAATGAGGACATAAGATGGGAACAAGATTCTTGAGCGATGAAGATTTAGATTGAGTTGAAATTTAGATTCAACGACGTAATCATTATGCCCCCTCGGGAGTGAAATTGAAAGATGACACACTAGAAATATGATGTGAAGCAATATATTGGGAGATAGAGAAGAAATTCAAGATTTAGTAGAATATAGAAGAGATCAGAATGATCAAAAGAAAATTTGGACTCAATTCAACATGATTTTGAGGTCCAAAACCAAGTTTGACCAAAAGTTGATCAGAGTTGACTTTTCCAAAAAATATTTTGAAAATTTGAAGAATTTTCAGTTAAAAAGGTTCTGAGAGTCACATAGTATTGGA
Source organism: Cupressus sempervirens (assembly GCA_028749045.1). Taxonomy (NCBI): domain Eukaryota; kingdom Viridiplantae; phylum Streptophyta; class Pinopsida; order Cupressales; family Cupressaceae; genus Cupressus; species Cupressus sempervirens. Next base: position 657,156,082 of record CM053788.1, read on the forward strand.
GAAGTTTGGATTGCACAAGTATTCAATTGTGTTGGTCCCAAAATTTTAAAATGTGTTTTTTAGCTATTTAAGTGTGTTATATTTTTGTGCAAGTTGGAGCACTTTGAAAAATTAGGTCAAAACCTATATAAGGGCCTAAAGGGTGATTTTCAAATCATTTGTTCTTTTTTTCTTTAGTGAAGAAGAGAGCTTTGAGTCAAGAATGGCAGTTCCCATGCATATGCATCATTTTGAGCACTCCTGATGACATAGTCGATCAATGAACTACAAACATTTGGTGAGTAGTCAATAATCCCACTTCACATTTAATTTTTCATGCTTTTCTAGGAAATTTTGTTCATTTTTTTCATTTTCAAATGTGGATCAGTTAGTCCTCATGAGAGGGTTTCATTGCTTGTGTGGACCCAGTCTTCCTCCATGTGAAGATATACTAGATTGGTGTTTCTTCGTGTGTGCTAGTGGGGAATCTTGTCGGGAGCTAGCCACCTCTTGCGTGAGATGTGCAGGATTTTGGGTGCATCTCACCCAATGTTTCTTCACTTCTCATGTGAGAATATGCTTTCTTGCATGAAGATGTGTAATCTTGCATGAGAATGCACTTTCTCATGTGAAAAATTGGTGTCACTTTTAGCATTTAAAGTTCAAATTTTATCATTTCATTGAATTGTTAAGTAGCAACTAACTATTTTTCTATTGTCCTTGGTTGTGTGTATAGGTTGTCTTTGATGGCATTACATTAAGGTCCCACTATCCTCCCTACAAAGCTCTATTGTAAAGTTTGGATGATGCTAACATGGCACAAATTGATAGATTGAGATTATCATATCTATGTCAGATCCTAGTAGTGCTAGTGAATCATGGCTTGTTGATCACATTGGTGGAGTATTTCCATTTGGAGATGAACACTTTCCACCTACCTTAGGGAGAGCTGACCATCACCCCTAAGAACATGTACAAGATTTTGCACATACCCTTCCATGGTCCGATGATACAGTGTTGAGAGTGGGTACAAAGGCACTATGGACAATCTTCTAGAGAGACTTAGCTATAGGGTGAGCCATCACATGGGATGAGCTTGTCCATACATATGGCCCTACTCATAGATTAGCTTTAGTCCTAGCTATCTTCATCAGTTGTTTCTTAGTACAAGATGAAGGGCAGCATGGGTTGGAGTGTGGTTGGGGTGTGATACTGCAGAGGATGCTAGATGCTCTTGAGAGATTTGGGTGGGGACAGTGCATGATCACCCATATGTTCTACGAGATGCACAAGATCATCTACCATGAGTGGAGGAGTATGACTGCTAGAGTTTATGTTTTATAGATATGGGCATGGGAGAAATTGCCAGTCACTAGACCCATTTTTGAGGATGTACAGGAGCTCATGGAGCCATATATTTGCAAATATATGGGTCAGCTTACCTAGACAAGTATGGGGAAGATTGAGCATTAGAGGGCATGTCTTGATGACCTAGTATTTGTTGTATGGCATCCCTAGAGAGAGATTGAGGACTAGCATTATGCTCCTTAGGAGTTGAACCAGATATTTGCATCATGGCTACTGATAGGCCAAGCTACTCAGATTATTGAGAGATTTACCATTACTCATAGATGGTGATAGTATAGGTGACCACAAGACATTTCATAGGAGTATTACTCATATGTTGGTCAAAGATCTAGAGTAGGGGTGGTTGGTGAGGATGGACCTAGGGAGGTCAATGATTGATGTGTGCAACCTTATTATGACATAGTGGGACTATCTACCAACTATAACAAATGCTAGGATGATGCCTACCTACTAGGTATATTTTGTCAGCCATCCCTTCCCATGGTTCATAGACACATTAGGGATGGTATCTCCTAGACCATAGCTACCTCAATAGGTACCACTATAGGGACCAACACAACAACCACCATAGGGACCAGCAGAATAGGTGAGACACTGGGTGAGGCAAGTATAGATTCCCCCAATAGATGGGGTTAGATCTAGGTGTTAGTGGTAGTGGGATAGAGCAGGGTCAACAAAAAAGACTATATATAGAGGAATTGTGTCAGCTAAGTAGTAGGCTGAGTAGTTAGACAAGGAGATGTAGGATCAGCCTACTACTGGGCCCCATGATGCTCTGAGGAGGGCCAAAGAGAAGATTTAGTAGGCTTCTCGGTAGCTAGGGGAGCTGCAGATGTAGATGGCCATACATGACACTCAGATAGCCAAGTTAGAACATGAGATCCTTAGGCTATGGGAGTAGTTATAGGTAGTTGAGTGGAGGGTAGAGTAGTTATAGGATGAGGTCCAATTACAGGCAGCTCAAGTGGCCTATTACTTTTCAGCTTAATCCAAAATGGTGCCCGATGAGGCTCAATAGGTACCCCAATTCTCACAGTATGTTTGATATTTAGGAGGTGCATGGCCACTAGCCAGGCCAAATATGTCACTACCTCCTCCTCCTCCTCCTCTAGGAGGTGAGGGTGTTGGGGAGAGCTAGACTTGATTTTTTTCTCCAAGTTTTTAATCTGGCTATGTATCAATTAGTGTGCCAGAACCATTTGGTATTATTTTTGATTGACAATACTTGAGTAGTGCTCATTTTTGTACTGACATATTCTTTGATATATATATATGAGATTTTGATTCAACTACCCTATGTACATGTCATTTTCATTGTCTATCTTTTAATTTGATGTACATGAGATGTTTATACTATGATTATGTGATGCAGTCATTGATGCAATGTATGGATGCATAGTTGATTTGATTTGTAAATGTAGTATAGATTAAATGCATTATGAACTTATGGATGAAATGCACATGTTAATGGACTAACACCTTATGTAGTGGTTCATGTTTTTTCTTGACAATGATATGTATCCCATCGAGGAGTGCGAGAGGATGAACCAAAGAACTAAATGCTTGTGTAGCCATGAAGAATCATGATACTTTGAAGAGACGAACAATCCCTTGTGATGAAAGATGGAAGTAGATTTGCAATCAAATCATGTGCTTAGCCAAGTGAAGTATGCAATGCAAACCTATGCTAGATGAAATCCTAGGTCTGGTTACCAAGCTTTGACAATTATCATGATTGAGCATATAGTGAAACCCTATATGTCATAAAATTCCCACTAACATTACAATCATGGGAATATGAATATGACATCTATTCTAATTTTTTTAAGGATGAAATGTAAGAATTTGAGGTACAAGAAGCTAGAATGATTGGAAAATTTATCCCTTTTAATGTAGCAAATTAACATAAGCATCAAAGCATAATTGCTAGGATGACTAGAATGTTGCTTGTGTGCAAACACATTAGGCACACAAGAGATCCATCTTATGCTAAGTATTCAGTAAGTATTATGTCTAAAATGATCCTTGCATTCATAACCTGAGATAGAAGTGTGCTAGATATACTAGTAGTGACCCATACATTCACTTAGTAGGACAAGTATCAATATTTACTATAGCATGAAGAGTTCACTCCAACAAGCAAGGAGAAAAACCAACGTTATTGATGTATCTATATAAAAGGAGTCGAGGTACACATAGCCATCAAATACAAGATGGATGATCTTATAGTGGACACTCCTCTTATATGGATGCTTCAAATTATTGGAACTAAACCACAAAAAAAATAAAGAAAAGATCATGCCCCTAGTCATTGCTTCTCTAGTCAAAAAAGACATCATTGAGTTGCTTGAGTAGACATGATGAAGCAAAAGAAAAACAAACAAAGAAAATGCTCAACATATCCAAACAAGTATATCATTTTGAGTTTTTGTGTTATAGGATTGATATCAAGTGTCAATGTCCAGACCATGGATGAAGGAAATCTATTTAGTAGGGTGATGATAGTAGATAGACACAGCCAAGATGACTAGTGACTAAAGTCAAAGAGGAATCTTCAATGTGAAGAAGTAGAGTAGAACTGAACAATAGTAGACAAACACAAGTAGAATTATCGATGATTGTCACAAAAGAGATTCTATGAGGAGAATCTCAACAAAGAGTGACACTAGTAATAGTAAGAAGATGTAGTTAGAACAACTAGTGACTATCATGAAAGAGATTCTATGAGGAGAATCTCAGCAAAGAGTGACACTAGTGATAATAGGTAGATGTAGTTAGAACTAGTAACTATCCTGAAAGAGATTCTATGACACTAAAGGGTGGTGCTCTTGAGTTTTGACAAGATTAAATCCATGGATACATGAGAAAAAATCTAGGAAACTAAATCAAGAAAGAAACTATATAGGAATCTAGAAGATGTGCTACAAGATGGAGCATTGGGAACAAGAGGCACTTGTTTACCAAGTTTTCACCTTCTTGGCAAAACTTTTTTTTTTTTTTTTGCTACCATGCCACCTATTTGCAAGTTTTCATCAATGGCACTTTTCTTTGTTTTTCAATTTTTTTGGTATTACCAAGGTGCCTATTACTAGATTTTCATTGAGATAATAGGTTTTTTTAGGACCTTTCGCAATTTTTAGATTTTTTTTAGGACTTTTTGCAATTTTTAGATTTTTTTCAAGACATTTAGATATATACAGAGAGCTTTTGAGGTTAGATTAGTTGTAGAACCACTTTGGGTGGAGAGTATTGATAGGCTCCTTGAGAACCTCTCCCTTGGCTCTAGAAAGATGGTAAGCACTAGATCTGAACACTGCAATGACTATGTAAGGACCAAGCTAGTTTGGTTAAAACTTCACTATTTGGACTCACCCAATTGCAAGTCATTTGGCTTAACTTTCTTATTGTAGCTTTTGGACATAAGTTGTTGATAAGCTCAAAGATGATCACATACCAGTTGCCAATGTTCATCTAGTAACACTACCTCTTGAAGCTAAGATATTCTATAATCTTCATCAGTAATAATGCCCTTCATGGAGATTCTTAGAGTAGGAATCTCAACCTCAATTGGAAGCATAACAGTTGCTCCATAGTTTTTAAATTCAGAATCCCATCTTCATCTTTGAGTCCATCATCTTTAGGTCTATCAATTGTTGTATCATCGATTTAATGGTGACTGCATATGATAAACTCGAGTATATGTTGATCATCTTGAAAGAACTAAAAGTTGGTGATATTATTAGGAATGGATGGAACTATGACCAATTCCACTAAAAATCTTTTCAACTTGGTTCTTTGAACTGGTTGCAAAGCACTTGCTAAGATGGCAAGAACATCTGCTACCATGTTCTTTCTTCTTGGGATAGATTTGATGTTTAAGGCTTCAAAGTCATCCAATATATCCCATACCCTATTTTTGTAAGCAAGTAATCTTTTGTCATTGCAAGAGTGTATGGATTTGACTTGTCGTATAACCAATTGGGAATCCCCTTTGATTTTAAGAGTTGTGACTCCTTTCTCTAGTGCAAAGAGAAGTCCTCAAATTAATGCCTCATATTCTATAGTGTTGTTAGTACATCTAAATTTTAACTAATATGAAACATAGAAAGACCTACCTTTTGGGTTGACCAATTCGATACCTACACCAGCTCCCATCTTGCACCTAGAACCATCAAAGAAGAGTGTCCAAATTGCATTTTCTTGGGTATTCTAACTTTATGCTTATTCATTCTTAACTTCTCTTTAACTTGAGCCTTGAATGATTGTTTCTTAGGAACCCATTGTAACTTTCCTTGTGCAGGGCTTGATGAGCCCCCTTCATAATCTGTAGATAGGGGAAGTGTGTGTTTTTTTTATTTATCTTGAATTTCCCCTATCAATTCTTTCATTTCCTCAATTTTAGGTTCTACATGAATTACTACTAAAGTCCATCCTTTACCTTTCACATATCATCTTCTTCTTTGGACTTTGATCATCCTTGCAGGAGGGGAAGACAAACCTCCAACATCTAAAGAGGTATCACTGTATGACACATTTAAATCTTCAATTTCCTATTTAGTCTTTTCAACAAGGTGGGATGAGTTCATAGAATTTTGGCTTTCTATGAATTCATTTTTTGAGGTGTTTTTATCCTTGTTTTCCATCATGTGGGTCAATACCTTTATGACTAGTTCTTGACATGATGAACATTTGAATTCAGAGTGACTAACTTTGTGTAACTAAGAAAATCATAGAAGGAGGAGAATGCTGGGATCAACTTCCTCTCCTCAAAATTTTAAATTAGTCACCATACTATCTATGAATTGTGTCACAATTTCACTTTTGGGTACTAGCACCTAAGGTTCTTCTTTATGATCTTAAGGTGTATTGGCTGGAACCTTATCCAATACCATTACTTTGTATGAACCTAGACTCAATTGTAAGAATGCTATCTCATTCAAGGCATTGTAATTTGTGATCATTATTTTCAATTTGTGCTCAACATCTATCTTGATTTGAATTTTCAATCCTTTCCATGGCAACCACAATTGAGTGAAGTCTGTAGAAAACCATCCTCATAGACACTTCATCCATTCTCTACTTAAGAGCAACCCATATGTTTTTGGGATATCAACCACATGTATGTTGATAACATCTTGAATCTGAGGGTCAACTATCAACTGTAACTACACATCTTTTAGTACACCAATGAATTTTACCTCAGTTTTATCCAACTGTATCACCACTCGATTAGAGGGTTGAGGACTAACTCCTAGCCATTGAGATATTTATAATGGCATTAAATTACATGAAGCTCCTAAATCAATAAGAAAATTGTGAAGATTCTTCCCATATATCCTGATGCTCAGCAAAAATGAGGGTACCTCAACTTTGTCTTTGAACACAGTGTGCATCGCTTGTGCAACATTTACTCTTTTTGGCACTATCTTTTGAGGGACAACATTTGTATTGTGGGAAGCCTTTGTATTATCCAATGTCTTCATGAGTGCTTCTCTTTGTTGTGAACAATTTTGTAACATGTCAAACATAGACATATTGGCTTTAGTTTATTTCAAATCTTCTACTACATTGTACTTTCCAGTGGACAAAGTAGGACATTTTAGTATTGTTGGTATGTTCACTTGATCTTGATACTATTTTCCTCCTTGCACTGGTCTTACCAGTGGAAAATTGTTATTTTCTCTTGGATCAGGTGGAGTTGGTTGCAAACCTGGAGGAATCCCATCTATTAAGGGATCCTTTCTATTTTTGAGATTGTATGTATTTTTATTTTCATTTCGAAAGGCATGCATCTCATCATGTTGAAGGTTTGGTTCTTGGCTAAATGGGAATGGGAATTCCTCATTTGCTAATTATTCCAATTGTGGATTCTGTGTAGAATCATAAGATTCCAATAGCATAGATTGACTTAAATAGGAGGAGGATTGTCATTTACTTGTGAGTTTTGATTCACCTCCTGATTACCATTGTAGTATGAACAATCATTGTTAAGAACATTTTGGCTATCATCATACTAATTGATATCAGTATATTGCATGTTGTTGTTGTCACCAGGAATGCTTCCATTATTGGGATGAGTGTTCAATTGGAAATTTTTCCTTTAGAAGCCATTGTTGCAATCAGGAGGATTGAAGTTGTTTCCTCTGCCATTCTTTCTTACATGGTTTTTTTTATTCCCATTGAAGTTCCTATTGTAATTCTAACCAAAAAATTTGTTGTAGGGGCTAGCATTATTTCTTTGGATGTTGTTATTTTGTCCTTGTGAAAATCTAAGACATGTCAGCTCATTGTTCATTTGTGACACAGACTTCTTCATTTGACCAACTTTTGAAATAAGATTGTTATCTGTTTCCATAGGAATCATTGCTTTTTGTCCAAAGAAAGCTATTTTTGGAGGCTCGTACCTTGGATATGTTATCGCTTGAGTTTGTAGAGTGGGTGCTTGTTGTAATGGAATTGGGTTCATAGGTATGAATTGGCTAGGCATGGTGGGTGCTCCCATGGGGTATGTTGGTATTGTAGGGACTGCTTGTGCTGGAAGCATCATTCCTCCTCCATTAATATTGGCTTGCTTTGTGAAAATGATCACTTCTATAAAGACTTTATCCAATGTGTCAATATTTGTTGTAGGAAGTCTTCTCAGAAAGATCAAAGTAAGAGGGTCCATAGCGTTCAAATAAATTTGAATAGTAGCTTCAACTAGTATGGTGTATAGCATTTCCAACTTGTGGTAGGCCATATGAAAGTGATGGTTGAAGCATGAAACTGTCTTAGCTGGGTCCCTTTTGATTGATATGAATTGTTGATGTATCACAGCTGGATTGATGAATGTTTTGAATTGTTCAAAAAATAATTTTTTTGAATGTATCCCAATCTCCAATGCATCCAGGTGGAAAATTGATGTACCAATTGAAGGAAATTTCTCCCAAAGAGTAGGGAAATAAATTAAGAACCACATCTTCATTTTTTCTTTCAGTTCCAGATCTCCTTGAATACCTTGACATTATCTTTAGTAGTTTGAGTCTCACCATAGATGAATCTTGGGCAAAAATTCTTAGGATTCTTGGGGAGGTCATGGAGTGCACCTCTCAAGTTTGGAGGGTTTGGTGGACCTAACAGTGGTTATTGAGGAGTAGCTATTGGAATATGTGGTGGTCCACTAGGTGGTTGGAGTGGAGGTGGAGTTGAAGAAGATGATGAAATTTTGAATGGAAGTGGTTGAGCTCAGGATGTTCCCTTGTCACTACGTGGTTGAACTTTTGTGATGTGTAGATTATTATAGAAGTGCAAAATTCTAAAATTGTAACAAAATTTTTCTTCCTTTTCAAAATTCAAAAGAGGCCCTCCTTCTAGTACCACTTCTATTGGGTAGTCATTTTCCATTAGGTCAATGACAAGAATCCATTGCACAATTCCTCTCTTGAAAAGCTAATCCTTTTGGGGATCAACTCCAAGGTTTAGTATTTGTCTTGTGACGTACCAAAATCCACTTAGTTGAAGATAAATGTGATTGTCCATGAGGAGGCCTTTGCTAGTTCTATTATAATCTCAGAATGAAGTAAATTTATTTTCTATTTCAAAATAACAGACCTAAAGAAAAATATTTTTGTATTTTTTTTTGGTTTTTCAATGAATGCAATTCTAATAGTGCAAGTAAAATGAGTTCCCATTCTAACAAGGGGTTAGCAAATAAAATAACAAAACTGAAAGAAAATAAAATGAAATTGAAATCCTAAATGGACATAAGCTACAAAAAACAACACGCTATGAGTTAAAAATTCAAATAAATCAGTAGAAAACCAATGAAAATAGGAGCAACACTTCCTAGAATCCATTAATGCAATTTTCGATGAGAAAATTTAATAATTGTATGATGTTTCACCTTTCATCAAATCACAAGGCCAAGGAAAGTTCACTCATGCAAGACAAAAAGTTATGTAGGCACAAATTGATGATTTGTTCTCAAGCTTGTTACGTCAGTAAAATTTGTAAATCTGTAGCAAACACCAAAACTAAAAGATCACACAACTAGAAACAACATAATAAACCTTTGGCACAATCAAAATTTCATGAATAAAATTCACAAAATAATGATACATTTAGGAAAGAATGACTACACTCCAAATGTGAGCACCAAAAGCATAATTTTATTACATAATAATAGTGACCCTTGTTACATTTTACAATGGGGTATTTATAAGAAATTGTCTCCTTAATTTTTGTTGAGAGTGAGAGATATCTTCATGCAATAAAGTGCTTTTAAAACATTCAAACAAACTAAATATATACAGACTGACAATTAATCTAGTGCTTAGAGGGACTCCATCCATATTTTATCCATTAATTGGATGCATGAGCCCTTTACATGTCAAAAAAAAAGAAAGCATGAGAGAGAAAGTAGGAGGAAGTCATCAATTGAAGTGGAAGTACATGGAGGTGCCAAAAATAGAATTTGGTCCTTTACTGGGTGTGTGTTGAAGTTAAACTACCATCAGAATGCAATCTTAATGCATGGAAAGTGTTATTTTTGAAACTAGTAGTTAACTGTTGGTGCACCTCTAAATTGTGGAGCTACAAACCTATGGAATTATGGAGCTACGTACCTATAGACCTGTGGAGCTGCAGACCTCGACTGGGTCAAAAATTCAAAATTTTACTGTCAAAATCAAAATTTTGGCATCTAGGTTTTGTTCTTCTTCATCCCAAAGCTATGTTTGGATGTTTTCCCTTGAATTTCTCTACCATCTCAATAATATTTTGGCTGCATCTAGAAGATCTAAAGCCTCATATTTATCCTTTACCTTCTATCTATAGTTGTGCACCTCAATTCAAGTTTTTGCAAAATCTTCAAGTTTGGTGTCCAACTCTAACAGTGCTTCTTTGGTCCTAAAGGCTTGCCTGATATCTTCATTACTAGATGCTTCCTCTAATGTCTTCTTGAAATTCTCTACTACTACCTCAATAGGCAATAGCTTCTCTCATTCTTCATCTTCAAAAATGTCCAAGCATGCATCATTGTAGAACTTTTCTGCTTCCAAAATTCACTCTTGGGCTTGGTCCTTGAGCCGATGGATCTCCTCATGTAATGTTTCCATTACTTTATTGCCATTTTCTATCTTCTCTATCCAATCATCAATCATGTCTAGCTCTTCTCTATTATATACATTGATCAAAGTGCAATATGTTTTCCTTTTTATGTCTTTTAGAGTCTACAAATCCTTGCTCCATGCCTGTACCTCATTCATGATACTAAAGTCCTACCTCAAAATTGCTATGATCTTGTTCATGTTCTCCTACGTAGCATGTAGTAACTTCAAATTCCCTATGAATATAGTGACACCTCTACCTTTAAGACTTTCTCACCACTCCTAACAAGCTTTCAAAAATGGATTGAGTTGTACACCTTCCCCTTCTCTAAGAATGGTATTCAAAGTCTATTCAAGGCACTCAAGATCAAGAGGACCAAAAAATTTGACTAGATATCCCTTTAGGATCTCAACTTGCCTTTGAAGTGTTCAGAGTTCAATCTCATCTTGTTCCATGTGCTTGAGAACCTCTTTGACTCCCATAATCATCATTTGTTAGGATGAATCCCATGTAGACCTTCCTAACATAACATCCTTTACTTCATAATCCTCAAGACTAATGGCTTCTACATCTATACCTTTAGGAGGGAGAGCCACTTATGCAAACAAATCCTAGTTCCATATGGTAGTGACAAATGTGAATGGCATTGCATCATGTAAGGGAGAATCAAGTTTGTTTAAGATCTTTATCATATCACAAATTTCATCCTCTTAAGCATAAAATTGAGGCTTAGCACTCCTCATTATCTCATTTCAGAACCATCTCAAAATGTGTTTCTCTATGACCTTGTCTCTTGATGATGAAGGGGTGTGTTCAATTACCTCCTTCCCTTTGTCACTCTTGCTTGGAGTCATCTCCTATTGTGAGGATTCTCCTTCTATAACTTCAATCTTTTTAGATCATGTAGCTTTCTCCTTAGCATCTTGGGAAGGTTGTTGTACATATTCTACCATTTGTCCCTCCTTGGATGCTTCATTAGTAGCCCTCGACTCTAGTTTCTCTTGTGGTGATGGTTTCTTTCGAACTTGTTCTTCTTCTAAACTCAGAGGTGGGGGAGTTATTGAACCCTTATCTAGCACCATAATCTATGGTGGAGATGGAGTAAGATTAGGACCATGTGTATTTGGCAGCATCTGTGTCTAGTCTTCCTATTGGAGTTCACTTGTAGGGGTGTCTCTAATCTTATCTCCAACCAACTTTGTACCCATGGGCATGAAATCAAAATCTATCATGGAGAAACAATCTTCACTCCTTTCCTTTGCTCATTCACCTAGTGTTGCACTTCATCTTTCAAAGAAGAGAGTTCTAATGGTTCTACTTGGGTGGATGGTGGGGTACGCATGGCACTCTTTCTTCTTTCCAACTCTACAGATATTGCTAACTGAGTTCTTCCCTATAGGGGCACTTGTTCCTCCTGCTCTTCTAATTCTATTTCTTCCTCATCTTCTTCTTCTTCTAGAATAGTTTTAGGAATAGATCGATTAGGTACTAATCTTCTACTAATCCTTTTCCTTTTCTATATCTTAATCTTGATCCTCTTATGTTTCTTGGGGACAAAAGGAGAAGGGGGCTCTTCTTGTATAGGAGGAATGAAGGCTTCTGGGATTTCTCCCTCTTCTAGTTGGCTTGGCACAACAAGAGGCAACTAAGGTTCATCTTGGATTTGACTAACTCTAATATCCTAAGACCTTTGTAGATGTGGTTCCTATTGTTGAGGAGACACATGTTCTGCAACCTATTTTGTCTAAATCCTCTAAGGAGAGGTTCTCTTCCTCTTTCCCTTTCTCTCTGGAGGGTGATAGTATCCAACTAGGTGATTAAGCTGATAGACTATCTCTGTCCTAATAGGAGATTGGAGCACAAAGGTAGGAATTGTGACTTTCCTTCCTTTACCCCTTTCTGGGCAAGCATGTGCATGTAAGATCACTGTATTCAAAATTGGATCAAGTGGAAAAGGTTTCTTGATCCAATTCTTGGTCATTTAGATGACATGCCTTGCTCGATGATTAATGTCATCTCCTTCTTCCCTACCAGCCTCTGCATTCAAAATAGGTCTTTCACCAATTTTATCTACATTGAACAGGGAATCCAATAATTCTTTAGAGTCTTGCATCCTTATCTCATCAGGGATATTCAAATGGAGAGCCTTTTCTACTAGATACAAAGTCATCCTACAATAGTCCTTGATGTGGATATCATAGTCATTTGTGGCATTCATCCAATGATCTTCAATGGAATCCTCATGATGGAAGTCCTTTCCTACCAAGATTTCCACTTTACCAACATTGTCAAAGTATGGCTGAGGAGAGTTGTCTTCTTCAAGAGGATAGTTCTCGCACTCTCACTCAAAGGTCAAAATATCCTATTTCCACTTCACCTGATACAACCCAATGACCAATGGCCATTCTTAGTAGGGTCTTTGTTGACTCATTATCTTCTCATAGGCTGACTCAATTTGCCTAAAGATCTCCAATAGTACCAACTTTCCACTCGGGTATCTCAAAAGCTTGTTAGGATTGATGGATGCACCAGCTACCCGTAAATATGTGAATGTCTTGAATTGGATGAAGTAGGTTCTGAGAGCCATGATCTATGCTTTGGCTTCATTAGATAACCTTTTCCCATAGTCACCCTGAGTGAATCATATGATAGAAAAGATGAATGTATCATTCATGATTCTGTACTCCTTGCTCTGTGCTAAGAGCTTCTTCTTCACTAACTGAGGGTAGACTATGTATGGCCAAGCAGTGGGGTCTTGCATACAACCTTTCTTGTACAAGTTGGGATAGTTCATTTCCCTTGCTACAAGTAGGTACACCATATAGGAAGTCATATTAAACTTATTTTTTTCCTTCACCATCCTCAGTTGCTCACATAGATTTTCACTTAGTGTGGTGGCCTAGTCCAATGGCATCTTTTCCTACTTGATGGTCTCAATGAAGTTGACCATGAATGTACTAAGGTGACCTAACATAGGTAAGTCCATGACTCTGATTAGGAGAATAATGGAGTATCCAATATCTTCCTTCATGTATTCCTAAGTCATATCCACTTTTTTGGTTATCCTTCCTTGAGGAGGCTTCTCAATCAGGTACATGGATTGTATAATGTCCATGGCCTCTTGCTAATGCTCCTTGTACAACCTCTTAATCACTTCATAGGAAAGTCAGATGAACTAGTCTACTCTTGGTAGGTGGAAAACCTTCTCAATGTTATAAGATTGAAAAACCAATACCACTTCGCCTATGACACTCTTTACCACCCTATCATCAGGGATGAAGTGTTGTGACAGAGCCATGATTAATTTAGTTGATTTTACCAACACAAGATGTGACGTTGCATTCACCAATCCTAAATAGATCAACATAGTTACAAATTCTCATGAATTCACCTAAATCTGTATGTCTAAGGTCGGTATCTTTCATCTCAGTGTAATCATCATGGAGCCTTGACTTCGAAGGTACACCTTGGAATTTGAAAACTATGGGTTTGGGTGCTACTCTAGATGTGGATGCCATTTGATTATGTTACCTACATATTGCAAGAAAAGTGTTATTAGTCCCAAGATAGCGTAAAAGTTTAAAAAACATGAGTAAGAAAAAACATCTCCCCTTTAATCATTTATTTGTTTCTTATTTTGATTTTTTTAATATATATTTTTTATTTTTTTAAACATTTTTTATTTTTTTTGTTTTTAAAGCCTTTAAAAAAATGCAAATAGAAAGATGGGTGTGCGGTGCCAAAGGCACATGCATCAAGGCATGTGGTACCAAATGCATGCACCAAGGCACATAACATAAAGGCACATAGTGCCAAGTGTGCGACACTGTGGCATGTGATGCCCAATGTATAGCACTGAGGTGTGCAGTGTTAGGTGCACAATGCCTAGTGCCAAGGTATGCGATGCTAGGGTGAGTGTTGCCAAGGCACACATTGCCAAGGCACATGGTAAAAGGGCACAAATGTTGAGGCACATGGTGCTAGGGTTTATACTTCCTAGTGCCAAGCTGTGACCCATGGGAAAAATGGTAGGAGGGGGAAGGGGTGCTCACCATGCTCCTCCTCTTGAAGAAGACTTGGAAAATAATGGGGGGAGGGAAGGAGGGTTTAATAACTCCTCCCCCCTTCACATCGAGAAATACATGGGCTGCACCTTACTCCCATGCATGTGAGGTAAGCACAATTTTTTTTGAAATTTGCACTTCAGTTTTAATAATTTTTTTCGACTCTAAAATCTAACTCTGATAGAATTTTCTTCTCTTGACTCTCAAACTATGAGTCTGGGAGTCAAAAAAAGTAGGGGGTCCCCATTCGAAGTGAGGAATGGGGCATTCGTTGTGGACACCACAACACCTCTCATCCGATTGATATTACAGGGTGGAGGCATATCCATGATTTCTTGAACATTCTTTTGATCCACCTTAATTACTTTTGCAGACACAATAGTTTCCCTGATGTGACAACAAATGCACATTTCTTGGGATTAAGGGTTAAATTGAATTTTCCCATGTGATCTAGGATAGGTCCCAAATCTTGAAGATGAGTATTGTGTTTTTCTCTCTTGACCAAGGTATCATCCACATAGTCCTCCATGGTCTCATGCATCATGTCATGGAAAATTGTAGTGACTACCCTTTGATATGTAGCACCAGCATATTTCAAGAAAAATGACATCACATTCCAATAGAAGGTTCCTAATTCAAACGTAAAAGCAATCTTTTCTTGATCTTCTAGTGCAATTTTGATCTAATTATAACTAGAAAATCCATCAATGAGTGAGTACATCTCATATCTGGCTGTCATGTCCACTATCATATCAATGTTGGGAAGTGGAAAATAATCCTTAGGACATGCTAAGTTAAGATCATAGAAGTTAGTACAAACTTTGATATATTTTTTGTGCTTGGAGACTAGAAAAATGTTGGATATCCATTCAATATAATCAATAGTACGGATGAAACCAGCTTTCAGAAGCTTCTCTAGTTCAACTTTGACAAGCAATGCAACACGAGGATGCATTTTTTTGAAGTTTTTGTTTAACTAGTTTAATGCCTAGTGTAATGGAAAAATAATGCATAATGAGATTAGGATCTAGTCCTTGCATGTTAGAATATGTCCACACAAAGTTTATCTTCTTCTCTGAAAAGAAGGCAATGAATTCCTCTTTTTCTTCTAGAGATAGTGACTGTGCCAGATGTATCATGTAACAATGCTCTTCTATGTCCAAGTTGATCGGCTATGTTGGCTCTATCAACAATGATGATCTCTCCTAAAAATAACTAGGAAGTGCATCAAATATCTCATCTATAGGTGCCTCAGAGAGGTTTTCACCCTTGGATACATCTTTTATTTTTACTTTTTAAGGTTCTAACATTGCCACAATGTGGTTTTCACCATCAGACCTTCTATTTTTTTTCTTTTTGATTGTATGACTGAGATATTTGATGTCAGCTTCATTCATGTTGATTCTTTTCTTGCTAGTGGAAGACGTTACTGGTTTGACAACATTTAAGTAGTAGGAAAGAGCATAGTCATTCTGGAATGTGGGTACATCACAAGATGTATTAGAATTCCAATCTATAAGCTTGGGATATGTGAGTGAAAAAGTAGTGGTGGGTTCAATTGCATTCATAATATAATTATGAAATGCTTGGACTAGAAATTTGAGACCTAGAGAGGCTTTTTCCACAAGTGTGTTTGAATTCCTTTGAGCACTAATGTCATCAATTGAAGACTCAAGGACACTAGTTGGATCATACCTATCTAACCTAACCCTAGATTCTTCACCTAATTCAAGTTGGTTTTCATAGACATGAACTCAGTCAATGTCTTTATCTATAGTTGCTTTTGAAAGAAGGGAGTCAAATTCATATTCCTTGGAGTTAGTGCTACATGGAAATAGGCTATAGAATTCCCCAATAGTGATAGGGACATACTATCCTTCACCATCTAGATTTTTACATAGGTACTCAACACATAATGCCTAACTAGACTCTCCCTATTCTGAATGGGCACACTAAAGATCAAAATTTTCCTTTGAAGAATCACTAGTACCATCCATAGTGTTCACACATGGCACAAAGTCATCTGGCTTAGCAAAGAATTTAGCAAGATTGTAAGGAATAGGATAAGGATAAGGATCCTCATTATTAGTATTATCTTCTTAAGTATCAAACTTAGCTTGTGACTCATTTCTGAATGAATCCTTAGGCTTTGGTATGAATTTGTTAATCCCTAAATGGAAGGTAACCTTCTTAAAGCCTAGACCAGATGTATCTCTATTTCTTCAAGCTATTGCTTGGAGAGCACTATACAAAAATAGCAATATGTGACTAGAAAAACTACTAATTTTTTTATATATGTGACTAAAATTAGTCACGTGACTAATAGTAGTTAATATCCAATCATTTATAGTGCTATAAATATACTACTAAACAATTTTAGTCACTTATTTGATCACTAGTTTTGATCACCGATTTAATCACATATATAGTCATATATTTGATAGTGGATTAAGTCACATTTACAGTGGTATATTTAGTAGCATATTTAATAGTATATTTGGTCACACATTTAGTAGCATATTCAATAGCATATTTAGTCACATATTTGGCACATATTTGATAGTGTATTTAGTAGCATATGTAATAGTATATTTGGTCACATATTTAGTAACATAGTCAATAGTATATTTAGTCACATATTTGGTAGTGTACTTGGTCATAATAGGGCATGATGGAATCAAACCACCATCCTCCTGCTTGTAAAGCAGGTGTTCTTCCATTGAGCTAGCACCCTATAAAGAATACATAAAAAAATATTATTTGTTTCATTTCATTCTCAATATAGAACCCAAAAAGGTCACACAACAAAGAGTCAAAACTAAGAAATTCACATTTCATGTACTAAGAATTTAAGAATAATCAAATGAAATCTTACACCTTAGCAACTATTTGGGGCCACAGAGACATCATAGCAACTATCATTAAATAGAATAAAAAATTATATCCAAAATTCACCTTCAACTAATCAAGAGTGACACATTAAACTAACCCATCTTGATATAGAACACCCTTATAATCTACCTCATCACCCTATACATGTGAAAGGAATTCAATTAATGATAAGCATGAAAATCATCTATAGAAAGAGATACATAAATAGAATGTAATTTTCTAAAAAGTGTATTAACATAAGGACCATCTCACTTTTACAATTTGAGCCTCCCAGATCAAGTGTCAAAATTTTAAATGACTACAAATAAGAATGATAAAATTTAGTGAATTAATTAAGAAGATCAAACAACGGAAAATTGAATTCCTTCAATTAAGACATTGACTAAGAGAAGTAAGAAAAGAAATAATTAAACAAGACTTCCACTTTGGAAAAATAAACACTGATATAATTTGAAATGGAGAATATCAAAAAAAATGGTAAAAGGAAGTACAAAGATTCTACAAAAAGAAAGCCTACAAGAATAAAGTGTAACACACCTCTTTCTAAATGGGAAGTTGGTTGGTTTTCCTTTGGAAATCAAAGTAGTGGTGGTACTTCTCCTCAAAAGGAGCCTATCAAAAAAATAGCTTCTAAAATATCAATACTAAATTTAAAAGTAAAATGATGATTCAGAAAAACATCAACACCATACATGTACAAAGAAGCTAGTTGCAAGCTTACCACTCCTTTCTCGAGCTTGACAACTTGCATTCCAAGATTTGTAAGTCTTCTACATGGATCTATCTACTGTACTTGAGTTTTCATCAGGGAAACTAGAATTTGTCTAGATCAAACAATGATACAACTCTCCTTAAAAATATTAGTCAAAACTCCTAAATTTTTATAATATATATAAATAATATAATCTAAAAAGTGATACTTGAATGGCCTTACCAATGGTGAATGTCCTCCTACAAGTCATGATCTTCCACTAGGATTTGATGGCTTGCCATATGGATGTTATCCAACTTGTGGGAATGGTATTCTTATATTTGCTACATTCATGGGCTGCTAGTTTCTAGGTGCACCCCATCCTTGTGTGTGGCCTCCACCACTCATAGTGGGCCTACATGAGCAACACAAATGATTCTACTAAATACATTATTTGAAGCCTCCAACTCAAACACATTAAATTACTGATGGCTTACTTGGATCCAAATGGCCTCTATTTTTCAGCAACAAAGCCTGGTCCTTTGAACATAGGGCCATTTCTAGATGATATAAAAAAAAAAATAACACATAGAATAAGTTAGGAATACACTAGTATTTCAAGATACATAATGATGTAACATGTTTTAGGTGACAAGATAAATTGCAGTTTGAACCTTGCATCTCCAATTTTGGGTCTTTTAGACTCTGTAAACCATATAGTCAAAGGTTGATTGCATCCCTCAAACAATACATTTTCATAAGGCTAAAATGTAGTTTACATTTGAGAACTATATCAAAAATAAGCACCCATTGAAGGAAATATTAGAAATTGAAAACACAATGTTTACCTTCATTGTGAAATCTCCATGTAATTTTTTAATAGCTACTACATCCATTTCTCTAGATGGATATTTAACAAATGCACATCCTACACATATAATTTAATAGTTAACAAAGCCAATATCAACCCTAAAAAACTTTTACAAATCAAACTATGAAAAAAAGTAAAAGTTGCCCCACCTTTGTTTTGTTTATATTAATCTTTTATGATATATATGTCATCAATAGGACCAAACTCAACAAAGATCTATTTGTTCATAAAAATAAAGGATTCCATGATCATCAAAACTAAACTACCATGCCCAATATTTTGAAATTTCAATGATCCACATTGCTCATTGTCTAATGTATTCAGTACTTGTGGAAGACTTTATTAATATTACTAGTATCATACATGCCTCAAGAATTAGAAAAGGAACTAGAACATTTCAACTTACCCACCCCATATATTTATTGATAGTACACTTAATTCATAAAAAGGAGGGCACAAAAAGGAGGAGGTGTTGAAAAAAAATAGTGAGGAGGTTAAGGTCAATGTAGTTTGTATTTTAGTTGAACCTGCTTAAAATTCCTTTGTGTGCTTGAAAAAAGCTGTGACACTTAAGAAAAAAAGGAGGAGAAGGAGGTGAGTACTAGTTTTGAAGAAAGCAAGATTGATAATATTTATGTTTCAAATGAACTAGTAGTGAAACAAAAAGAACAAAAGGGTAGAAGGAGAGAAAAGTTAATTGTAACAAATAGTATTGAGAAGGCCAAGAACATAGTAACTAGTGTTCCTGTTGAAGCCATCATGAATGATTTCTGATCTCCCAAACTAGTGATCTTTTGAAAGGGTTGTAAGCCTGAGCACAAGAAGGAGATGTTGCAAACTAGTAGTGAAGAGGATAAGGTTGATGCAACTTTTTCTCAAATGAGCCTACTACAATTTATTTAAAGTCCCTACGAAAAATTATGACTAGAAGGGGATAAAAGTTGAGCCACAAGGAGGAGATGCAAACAAATGATAGCTTTGAAGAAGACAAGATTGATGTGATAAATGTTTCAAATGAATCTACTCTTAATTAGAGAGGATAGAAGGATGGGAGGAAGGGAGAGTGAGTGGTAACCAACAATGTTGTGGAGGCCAAGAAAATTGTACCAAATGTTCCTATTGAACCCACAATACATGTTTTTGAATCTCCCAAAGAGTGCTCGCTCACAAGGGCTGTAAGGGTGAGCAAAAGGAGGTGTTGAAAATTGGTAGTTAAGAGGATAAGTTTAATGTAGCTTGTGTCTTAGTTGAACCCACTTCAACTTCTGTGGAGTGCCTGAAACAAGTCGTGTCTCGAAGGGGACAAAAATACAAACTCAAGGAGGAGAAGCTAATGAATGTCAACTCTGAAGAATACAAGATTTATGTGATTAATGTTCCATATGAACCTACTATTAATCAAAGAGGATGAAAGGGTGGCAAGAAGGGAGAGCTACTTGTAACTAATAGTATTGAGGAGGCCAAGAACACTATAACTGATGCTCTTATTGAAGCCACTATGAATGTTTTTTAATCTCCTAAAGGAGTGGTCACTCACAAGAGCCATAAGGGTGAGCATAAGGAGAATTTGAAAACTAGCAATGAAGAGGACATAAGAGCAGTCACTTGAAAACTTCTTTGCAATGCCTAAAGCAAGTTGTCACTTGAAGGGGACATAAGAGCAGTCACAACAAGGAGAAAGTGGTCAATGCTATCTCAAAGGATGTTTTTGATGTACCTATTGTTAATCAAAGAGGATGACATGGTGGGAAGAAGAAAGAGTTAGTTGTTACTAAAGGTTCTCAAGAGATCAAAAACATTGGAAGTGATGTTCCTATTGAAGTCACTATCAATATATCCAAATCTATTGAACAAGTGGCTACTTGAAAGGGTTGTAAGGGTGAGCACAAGAAGGGAGAGTTGTTGAAATCTAATGCTAAATTGACTATGAATTCTTCTAAGAGCCTAAAATAAGAAGTAACTCAAATAGGTGTAAAATGTGGCAAATTATTGGTAAATGATACTATCAAGTAGTTGAAGAATGACACAACTGACATTTCTATTGAAGATAATATGAGTGCTTCTAAGTCTCCCAAGAGACTAGTGCATGAGAAGGTATTGGATGCTAAAGAGAGAAAGGCCAACATAGTTATTATCCTAGTAAAACATAATGTTAAGTGTTCTAAACATCTCAAGCATGTGGTCACTCAAAGAGGAAGAATTAATAAATAGGAGGGGAGAAAAGTAGTCACTATGATTTCTCATGAGTACTAAACACCAACAATGGTAACTCATTTCTCAAAAGAACATTAATAGGTTACAAGAAAGTCTCCTTTTCATATTTGGCCAAACAATGTGGTCTCCATATTCATGATCATAGAATAAAAACTTATCCTATGTATGTAAATTTTAGAAGGGAGAACACACTATATGTAATTGCAAGAAAAAATGCTAGCTAGAAGTTCAATTTTAGCAAACAAACCTTGAGAGTATTGTCAATGTGACCACTCAACTCAACAAGAGAAATATCCATCTCCATGTTGGAGAAAGCTGCACTTCTATCCTTAAATAGTGAATTAGACTGATCATGTGAATTACCAAATACATCTTCATAGTTTTAAAATGTGAGATCAACATCTGGCATATTAAAACCATCATCATTGTCACCACCATCACAAAGGCCAAGATCTTGCATGTGAGAATCCCATAATTTCATATTTCAATAAAATAGAGCTTTGTTAGACAACACTAGAACATGTAAGAGGCTAATCCAAGATAGAATATGCTATATAGCCCTTTTCAAGTGCATATTTAGAAGCATATTATATGAAGAATTGAGGACAAGGAAAAGTAAAAAGAGATGGAAATAAATAAAACTCTTATCTTATCAAAATTTTAATTTGTACTTCTACTTTATCAAAAACATTAAGCTTTGTAACTCCAATGGATATCAAAATAATTTATACTTTATCATAAAAAAATCAATTTGTTTTATTTCTTCAAAGAGAACAAGCTATAATAATATATATACTACCACTTTAGGAATCATATTTCTTCTTAGTTTAAATCAATTTTTCCAAGACTGTCATTAAGTTATCTATAGGGTAATGATTTTGAAAGTAATTTTCATCATTCTAAAATACTAAAGAATTGACAATTGAATCAATAAGATAAATCATCGAGAATATCAAATATCCACTATACTTGTAACACACTTGGTTAGTATCATTTGCAGGATTGCATCACCAACATGTGTGTCCTTCTATTATATGTGCAATATTAGCATTAGCCTGTAGTTGTTGTGTTCTTGGCAGAAACAATGAAACATATGGACTCTCCTTCCACACTGATGGTAGAAATAATATTGAAACATGATTGGGTTCACTACAACTTCTGTGCAGTCTTGGTAGCATGAAGCATTGTTGAAGGCAGGAGTAAATCCTAGCTCTGTTAATGAGATGAATTCTATCTATAAGACTACAAAAAGTCTCTTTATAACTGATTTTCTTTCCCTTCTATGTGGTTGGGAACAAGAACAATGGCCTTGGAGTTTCAACTTAATTCACTCTTCTATACAAACTAGAACTACATCCAATGTTTGACTTCAAATAACCAAAACAATTTAGCACTAACATTTTATATGTTGTAGGAATGCCACATCTAGAATGAGAAAAATCTACTTGGAAGTATTTAGATTGTAAGCATCAGAGATATGTTATTAATCTCATTTCTACATTAGAAACATCTGAGAGGGTTACTATCAATGAGTTTCATTGCTTTGATGACTCCAAGTTCAATCCAATCTAAGAGGTTTTCCTTATCCTCAATAACCCAATTACAAGTGAAGACAACTTAATCAAACAATAATTGCTATGGTTAATTTATATATGATTTAAATATTAATATCTGTAGGTCTAATTTAGTGGCCTAATATAGGGTGCAAGTGCTCCTTAAATAACATAAAAGATTTTCAGAGTGAAGTAGTTCGATGAAAAAGTTAAAAATAAAAATATGTTGCTAAATTATTTGTGAAACATTCAAAATTATTTAGAATTATCCTCAAGAAAATTCTTTTATTATTAAGAATTATCCTCTAGAATTTATATGACCTTGATCATCAAAGGTTTATATGTATTAGCACCTTTTAGAAAATGTTGACAAGGCATAATGTCTAACTTGGAAAGGAAGAGGATAAGCTACTGAAGTAGACACATAACCATCATAAGCATCTCAAACAAATTCTTTAATATTTAGAATAATCCTCTAGAAGACATTGCTCATCAACCTTTCATGTCAATGCCAACATATAATCTTGGTGTGGGCAAGGTTTAAAGATGACACTCTTGAACATGTACTGGATGTCTAAATTCTATTTTTAATATCACATTTATGTTACACAACATACATAGGGTTGATGAAATAGGGATTTAAAAATACATGAGATTTAAAGAGAAACAAATCCAGGATTCATTGGTGCCAATGAAATTTAATAAGAGAAAATGAAGAGTTGTGTTGCTTTGTCTTTATAGTAGTCACCAATGGTTAAACATGATATATGAAGACTTGAAGTTATGAACTATATTATAGATGGATCGACACCCACAAAAATTTGGTAGTGTAGTATCATCTAGACTAATAACATGTAAAAAATTAAATTCTGATGAAAATTAGAATCATTTCAATCAAATAATATCATTGTATACAAAAATTAATATCAAAATACAAAGAAATATAAAGCCCCTTTTCAAAGGAATATGCATACCTATTACAATAATATAGACCATTATCTCCAAACAAAGATATTGCCAATGTATAAAGATCAATTGCCTCGTAATATCTTTTTGAAGACATGGCTAAATTACCTGCACAATAGCCAAGTGTTGGAGTGCAAAATAGAAAAATTACCTTTTACAACCCATAGATGCTTTGCAACAACATCCAAGGTCATTCTTTTTTTAAGATCTTAAAATTCAATAACACAATAATTGCTTAAGCCTTATATAATAAACTAGAGCAAGGCATCTATATTTATAATACATAAAGCATGCAATTATGGAATCCAAACTTATGACATAAGAGCATGATGAAATATAAGAAATGAAATGATGTTTTCAAGAATTACCTTCACAAAGAGGTCCTTGAATTAAATTCTAAAATTCAAGGTCCATATCCTCCAAAATTAATAAATCATCATTTAGTATTTGAAATCCATATTGAAAGGAAATACATTTGTACTATTTGATGAAATCTTCTTTTCCTAGCTAAGAAAGAAACATGGATAGTAAAAAAACCAAAAATAGAAGACTCTAGAAAGGAAAAACTTGTTGAAACTAAAAGAATTACCATACCCCTAATGCCAAAGTCAAATGAAATCCTATGATGAAATAGTAAAAAAGGGTCAAAAACAAAGTACACATAACTAACTTGCAACTTTTCAAATTAAAGTGGATCTAAAGTATTGGCCATCAATCATGCACTCTAGCATTGTAAAAATCTTCAATAAGCTCCATTATTTTATCTAGAAAGAATGTTATACCAAAATAATATCAACTTACTCTATGAAAACTTCACAAACCATTACATTAAAAATGATAGTCAAACTTACCAAATTAAGAAGAGAGATTTCTAATAGTGATGGTAATGAGAATTTTCTATTGGAGAAGCTTGATGTTGCTTTTTGTGTCATATTGGCCCTCCTCAATTTTTCTATCTATAGCACAACAATGTAGTCTATAATTTTTTCCAAAACTATTCCATTTTCTTAGGTAGAGGAAAATAATGAAGGCTAAGAAATGCTTGCTAGGCTCTAACAAGGTTTTGATAACTTTTTTTGGGAACCCATGGAGGTTTGAGAACTCTATCAAATTTCTAATAAGCATTAAAATGAATGTATAATTTAGCTTAGCCATCATAATAATCTGAAATGGCATAGTTTAGACTATTACTAATTCTCTTCTCATCTTTTGGAGTTATACACTTTCAAGTACTTCTCTAATTAGCAACTTGGGCTGCATGGCTTCATTCCATTTATTAGAGACAATACTATCATTGTTGCCAGAATACATAATCAAACTAGTATAGAAATTTAGAGGTAGATTTAATTCCTTAAAGTCACTTCTAAGAATCCCATCATTAAAATTTTTCAATCCTATTTTTGATGAACCATAACACTGGGCTATCTAATAAATATATTTAATTAAAATGACAACCTTATAGGAATCAATTAAACATATCTCAATAATACACCCAATTAGCAACAATGATTGAAGTGCATCAAAATTGAAATCTGACTACATAGGAGTGAACTTGATAATGGAAGATGAAGCCTAAATGCATGACTTAATAAAAGTAGAGCCCCCCCAAATGAATCTTTTAGCCAAAAATAACATCTCAAAGTGTCATATGGCTCTTCTAAACCCTCTAAGATCACTAGAAACATCAAATTACCCCTATGGTCAAGTTGAAATAAACTCAAAAATTCAAAAACTACACTGCTAGAGAACCTAAAAATGGGGAAATTATATTGAAGCTATACGAATCCATAGTATAAGCTACACTAGTAGATGAAACATAATATCAGGCTTTCAAGCCAATTATCCCTTACAATTTTAATGTTGTTTGATATATTGGGTGTTATTTGGATGTAAATGTGGTAGAATGAGGTAACTTTAATGGTGTTTTGAACCTGTAGTGATGTTATTCTAGATCTATAATGTGATACTCAGTTGTATGGACTTTCTCATCCTTCAATTTACATACAAGATTAGTCTATCCTCAAAACATAAAATTTTAAGGTGATTATAGATATGGTTTTGAGTTTGACTTCAAATTTCAATCCATCAGATATGGCTTTTGGCTTTTCAAAGCTTTATGGTTATGATTGATAAGCTAGTGTAGACATGTAACTCACTATTTCTTTGATTATTGGTGAGTTACAAAGGTTGTTTGAATTATATGTTTCTATTACTATCATTTGGAAATCATCTATGATACTTAGTAGGAGTGATGAGTTTTTTAGCTAGACTAGACCTGCAAACTTCCTAACCTCCCACATCAACAATAATAGTTTAGATTGAGTTTACATATTTTTCATGATTACACCAGCTTATTAGTTTGTGGTACCTTCATTGTGATTATATTTTATATTTTGAAATAATGTATCAAAGTTGTGGGTTTCGATTTAAAGGTATCAAAGCTGGTTGGATATCTGATTGTGTTGACTACCTATCTTTGCACATTCCAAGTCATGTTTTATGCCATGTTAGCATTGGAATATTCAAAATGTCAATTTCTTTTATTAGATGTTGCATTAGTCTTGGTAAATGTTAGCTAAGTTTAAACTTATCATATATTCTTAATTTTGGATGACTTCAAAAATTTAAGCTTGGGCAGTTGCATTTAAAACTAACTTATTTATTCATATATCTTCTTTTAGTGCAATGGAAATTTTGAGGTAGCTTCCAATATTAGCTTTGGAACTTATTTGATTTATTAAGAGAAAATTCTACATTTTTATAGGACTATCTTTTTAGCCATTGCACTTTATGGAAGTCCTTTTTTCCTTAAATGTTGACTATTCTTGGAAAAAAAAGTTTCTTGGAAGGGAGTTGAGTAATCTTTTGAATGTTATGTTATTCTTTTATCAGAGCTAGAGTTTTGGTGAAGTACATAAATCCATTTGGGCATGGTGTGTTGTTCATTCTTTGGCATACTAATCTCAATATCTACATTCTTCCATTGTGTAAAGGTTGGGAGAGAATTAAAGACTTCCTTTGGTTTCTCTAAATGATCATCTTAAGAGTTGGAACCTTTCTTTTATTTCCATTCTACCTAAACAATACAGGTTATTGATAAGGTTGTCTACATTTATTGGATAAACAATAGAACACTATAATTTTGGGATTAATTGTCCACAACAACTACATATGACCTTGGTATAAATATTGGTAAAGATTTGGAAGCTCATTCTTGTGGTTTAATTGTCAACTTATCAAGTTGACTCACCACCTTTGTATTAGAAGATATTACAAATCAGTAGTAGTGTTGTATGTAAAAGAGTGGTGATTCATTATATTATACCATGGCAGCTTGTTTGGAGCAGCAAATATGTTGAAAACCCATTGGAGTGCAAAAGAATCATTTTGAAGAATAGGACCAAAGAGATATGGGAATTTGGAGAGACATTTATAATATACAGTAGGGAACTTAGAAAATGGTATAGCTTTGACATTTTAAATGATCTCTTTAATCATTGGGAAATGAACATCAATAGTTTGGAAAGACCTTGACGAGGTAAATAAGTATATAAGTTCTTTTGGTAGAGTTAATTGAGGTTGTTTAGAGTCATAGTTTGAGTGAGAATTGTATGCCTAATGGAATAGGCCTTAGTATTTGAATTATATGCTTAGATAAGAAAGTTAGAATCTCAAATTTTGGACTTAGAAAAAAAAGTATAGTAAAAGGTATTGGAGTTTACTTTTAGTATTGATAGATGAGTTCTTATCCTACATTTCAAGGTAGGCTATGAGATAGAGTAGTTTGTATGGGTGTTTTGATGTCTCTAATGTGTTTAGAACCTTATGAATCATGAAGGTATTGTATTGACAATGAGTTAATTCCTTTGGAAGCTTATATGGAGATGGTGTTGATAAAGATCCTGGAGGTGTTGTTTGGTGAGGTGTAAGGGAGTGGCATGTGATTTTGTGAAGGTATAGGTAGATAGAACTGGAATAGGTGCAAGTGGCACAAGGAATAGGCCATTCAACTTGTCTCTAACCTTATAGAATCGAAGGGGATAGCATATGTTATGCTTAAGTAGGCTTGGAAGAAATCTTTCCTAGTTTGAGATTTTTTTTTTTGTATTAAGAAACAAGTATCATCTCCACCATCCTTGCATCACAAACTCAACTCAACTAGTAAAACATTTCCTACCTTTTCACTACTCTTTCCTAAGGCCAAAAATTACCCTACCTCCATTTTGATAGGAATTAAGCTACCCTATAGCCCTCTTTTTTGTAGAAAATAGTAATCACTTTCATTAAAGATGCTTATCTAATTAAGAGCTTTAGAGATTTGGATGTTATATTTCTAAAAAAGGGAAGGCATTTAAGTAGTGTCACCATTGGAGAAAATTCTAAATAAGGATAAGAGGACATTGTCCTAAATTTTTGTAGGTGTTCTTGGCATAAGAATGGGTAAGATGTGTTTAAATCTCTATCACATTGTGTGGCCTTCATGGGTTTCTAGCAAAAAAAATGAGAAATGGAAATAAAATGAGGAATCATCCTCATGGATGTTGGTGAGATCACTTAGCTTGAAACATTAAAATGAAAGAGCCAAGTCCTATTAGAGAAGTGGAGGGGATGATGAAGATGGAAGATAGCATAGATTATTAGAGAGCATAGATACATTGTTTGTTCTATCACAACTCAAGGAGTAAGGGCCATATTGGTTTAGGTATGATGATTCTTACAAAGTAAAAAAAGAACTCTAAATAGATAATGAGAGAGGAGTCATTTGAGCTTGAAATGAAGGCTAATTACCATGTTGATACTAAGGATCTCAAGCTTGATAATGAGGAAAATAGGGAGCTTTGTAGAGAGGATGATAAAAAGGATTCTATTGGGCCTTGGGAAGAGGATCTTGCTTCCATGAAAAGTGAATTTCATGAAATTGAAGATCATGATGAGATTGAAAATGAGGGTATCAAATTTGAGGAAAAGAAAATTGTATCTGATGTTGAAGAGGAGAACCAAAGCTTGTCAATGGATGAGAGGAGAAGCAGGAGAGTTGCTGATAGCATTTTTGCATACTTTCCCTTTGAGATTTTTAGTACATGTGTGAAAGAAAGTGTAGCCTTGGTTAAGAATTCATTCAATCCTTACAAGGACTTTAGAGACTCCATGATGGAGATGATTTTGGCTAGCAGTATAGACTTTAGTAATTCTAATCTAGAGGAGCTCTTATATTGCTACTTTAGCTTGAATTCTCTTGAGCACCAAGATTTGATTAGACATGCATTTATGGACATTTGGCTTGAAATTTAGGTAGTTTAGGCCAAAGAGATACAAGGTAATAGAAAATAGTATTATAGTCAATATTTTTGTCTCTATACATAATAGAGTTCATATACTATTTTTTGCATAAATAAAGATAATAAGTGAGGCAAAATGTATGTCAATGTTTCATCATGATAAGGTATAGAAAAAATTGTGATATCTTGACACATAAATAAAGAAAAGAATCATTAGAAGAAACCTATAAAAGTGTTCCAATGCCAATTGCAAATTTCATTCACCCATCTTCACCTTCACTAGCTTTAGTAACTCCCAAATGCAATGGATAATCCCATCCTAGGACATTCATCTCTAAACAATCAAATGGTATGCCTAGACCATAATTACTAGGTTGCTTTCTTTCATTGGGAAGATAAAGTAATGGAAACCTAGCTTCTGACAAATGCGTCTAAATTCAAATATTGATTCCACCTATTTTAAGACAATGGACATTAGTATGTTGGAAAAATATAACTAACATTACTTATGAACATGATTTTTTTTTCTAGTAGAGTAAAATAAAATATACTTAAACATACAATCTATATGCCCAACATAATAAAATATAAATAACAAAATAACATACCATTCCCCTAGGAGAATCACCATAGTAACTCATGATCTGATAAAAAAGACTTCCATGGTTTGTGCCAATGTAGATCACCCTTCCAAGGAAGTTGCAAAATTGTTCCTTATGCATATGACATGTGAGTTCACCACTATCACTCCACATCATCACTACATCACAAGTTAGAAAATATTTGATGAAAAAAACTAGTTTTTTGAAATCATGTTTTATTGTTCACTCCTTCCTCTAGGATTTATATCACTCTTCCACCTAATAGTTCACAACTACACCTACTCTCCCAACTCTACTTAGGACCATTCTCTGTCCCCACTTATCCCATTCCAAAGCCACTATTGTCTTAAGCCTTCATCATTGCCTAACTTTGTTGTCAACATACCATAGTCCTATTAATTTAACACTTACATTTAGAATTCTCCATTATTCAAACCCTTGTCTTCTTTAAACTCTAACTTCCACACACATTAAGTCATCTTAGATATCCTTATGCCTTGCCCATACACATTCCTTCATTTCTAACATCCAATCCCTTAGTAAAAATTATAACTCTATTTTACTACATGACTAGTTTTCTTGATAGTTCACATGTTTTCTCTATTATTCTACAGTTGTGAATAGTACTAAAGAAATATGGAATGAAGAGAATTCTATTAGTTGTGAACCACTTTTTCATTGGAGAACTTCATAACAAAGTTTGAAATAGATATTGAAGAGATACCAAAGGCCAAATAGAGATCCCAACTATGAGGTCTTTGTAAGATTACCTTTTACATAATCATTAGTAGATGTATGGCCCCATCTTGTTGAGTTTCCCCTACTCTAACAAAAACATCTTTAAGGGGCCCATTCTTAAAGTTCTTAAGAGATAAACTTCGAATAGCACATGAACTTATTTTAGCCTCTTTTAATTGTTTAAGAAAAATACAAATAAGGATTTAGCCTTTGAAAGATAGCCATACCTGTACCCATCTTTGTTACCCATGTCCCCATGCAACATTGATTTTAGTCTATTTTTAGAAAGCTTTCTTTGTCCATTATTAGATCAGATGTATGGCCATGAGAAAACCAAAGTTGTAAATAGAATCAAAAAATTTTCTTCATGATAATAGTGTGATATAAAAATTGTTAAATGATTGCTAATAGTAATAAAATACCTTACTGATTGATGATACTCCTTTTCTAACTCTAAAAGGATGTCTATCACATCAGGATCTAACTTGATGGTTGAATCAACCTACATACATGAAAATTATAGATTTATATTAGAACAAATAAACAATTGAAATTAATTCCTATTTGATAATGAATAATTTCTTAGAATCATTCTTTTGTTTTGTTTTTTGTTAGTTAAAAATAGCAATTCATTGATCATTAAGCTCCATAATCAGAAGTAGCAGTCATAGTATAGATATGAATAGAGAAATAAAATGAATCTTCTATGCCATTTGGGTAAGATCTTTCAACCATGGATCTAGAGACTTGCCAATGGAATAAACAATGAAATCAATCTCCCTGAGCTTCTGTATGTCCACATAGTTCGACCAATCAAAAGTAAAAGCAGGTTTTTGCATACCATCATAGATCTTCTAGTAGTTTAGAATGTTAAATTCATCCCTTCTCATTAGAATGCACACTCCATGATCATCCCTTGTGGCTTCATAGGCATCCCAAACAACTTGAACTTCTTTCATAGTCAAAAGGCTCATTAAATGATCCCAAACAAATTTGTTCATGGAAAGGGGTCTCTAAATTTTCTCCTCTATTACTTGTGGGTCATAAATGCTAATATTTTCTTGGTCTTCAACAAGACTCCTGCATACATCAATTGCCAAATTATTAGCTATGCCCTTGTTGAATGAAAACCCAAGAATTGAAACCTTCTTCCCCACAAGTGTATTAAACATTGAGGAAATTACATTATTTACAAATCATCTTTTGTGATGATCATTTATCTTCATAACCTATTTCTAGTAGTTTGCTACCTTAATTGGCCCATTGCATTAACACATATAAACCAAGTTCAAAATGTCCTCCAGATTTGGACCACCAAAGCCAACACTGGCATTCAAATTTTTTATCCCAATTCTTGAATCCCTCCCAATGGAATTAGCAACCTCTATAACATCTTCCCCAACTACTTCACAGAGAGTAGAAATCATATTCACTGATGAAATCCTTTGAGAAAAAAGTGCATTTTTAGCAGTTTTGGAAATTTTTGTAGACCACAAATTTGTACTGATGATCTTTTTATGAGGAACCCAATTTGCGCACACTGCTCTCAAATTTCAATTACTTTCTACCCTTGAGGACTCTTTTTGCCTCCAATGACCACAAGTTCTAGATTGAAAAGATCCTAAACAACACTCCCTTGTACAACAAAATCTAGATTTGAAAGAGCCCAAAATTTTAATCCCTTCTAGTTATGCATGAGAACCTTTTCAATTATCAATGTTGTTTTCATGGGTATAGTGCCCTTTTCCACCATAATTTGGTTTGAGATTGAAACATTTGCAATCATTCTTCCAACACTTTCCCAATAGCTTAAATTTGTGGCTTTTCCAACCCCAAAACATCCAACTTTTATTTGGGTATTGACTGAAATGAATACAATGTCTACTTCAATAATATGCTTTTATAAATTAGTACTAAAAATGAGGTTTTCTCCCCTATAATTTCTTACAACCTCATGAAGCCCAGCCTCATAAATGGGCAATTGGTCACTATTCTAGGTAGCAATTCTGGCTACTAAAATATCTAAGATTACTACATCAATATGAGGACATTTTAGTGCAATGACAGTCATTGTTGGCCCCCCTACATATCTAGCTCCAAGCTAGGAGATTTTCACCATTCTTAACTCCTCTAACATTGCAAAAGAAAATAAATTTCTCATCTACTTCACAATATGGAGTTTATAATAATAGTTAATTTATCCAACATAAAACAAACAAATAGATGATCTTACAAACAGACAAATATTGGTATTTTATGTAGCTTATTGTTTGAGTGAGTAGTACAATCATCAAACAACACACATTGATGGTTCAATTCATAGATCCAAATTCAATATGTTTGGGAATTATAGTAAGACCATAAAGAAAATAAAGCAAAAAAATGAGAGAATAGGATGTACAAGGGAAGAAGATGAAAAATTGTAACAAAAACTAAAAGAAAGGATCAACTAGAATAATGGTTCAAAGTAGGGAAAAAATGAGAAGAGGAGAGGAGGGAGGAAGGATGTCTACAACCACATGAATGAAAACAAAAACCATCAACAACCCAAGAACATACTAGATTTTAACAACATACCTTAATAATCAAAGGATCATCAACAATCCAAGAACATACTAGATTTTAAATACATACCTTAATAATCAAAGGCTCCTTATCCCTTTGGCTCCTCCTATGTTGAAATCCTCATGCACCAATGCTTCCTCATACAAAACTGCTTACCAAAAAGAGGTATGTCATATGGGTGACTCTTATTGTGCCACAAAAGAATCTACTTTTAATTCATGATCTAAATTAAATGTAGTTAAAACTAGTATTAAATTAAATTCAATAATAAATAAATAGTGTGGTGTTAGTTCACCACAACTTACAAATTAAACATGAAAATCAAAGGTTCAAAATTCTAGTAGTTATAATTCAAACAAGAAAATACATAAACCATATTCTAGAATTTTGGATTCAAAATAACTATGCGTAACATCTACCCCAAGAATAATGGTTGACGCATCACTCACTAAAATGTAGTTCCAGCTAAGAGCAGCCAAAAGAACATTTTTTCTTCCATCCATCAGAGAGTTAGGCCTAGTTAGCTTTAAATTGAAAAATGAATGATTGCAAGAATAATAACAATCAAAGCACTGAAAGAGTTACTAATAAGAAATAATTGATAAAAAGAGAGTGATACTACCCATTGTTCCAAATTGTGTAACTTACAACCACCCAAATTTCTATTTGGCATCCAAGACTGCAATTTAAAGCATATGACTTTTTGTTTTCTCAAGTTATAGTTTACCTATAGAAGTTTTATTGCAATATCTAAAAATATAGAAAATAGAAAAAACACACAATATCACTGACTTAGCTTCATATAATGAAAGTGTAAGAAAAATTATTTCCTTAGAAAATTAGTAGCCTCAAACTCTTGGGGAATTTTTGGTTAGGAAACACTGAGGTGTCTGGAGATATGCTCTAAGAAACTATTGGTTCTAAAAATTATAACAATTCCACTCTACATGCATAGAATAGTATGCACATTCGCTACCTAAGATTTATGAATGAAAGAAACAAGTGAAGGGGGTCGATGAGCCATAAATTATGGTTCAAGATGGAGTTAGTAATCTGCACATCATTTGATTTGAAGCCATTAATAACTTATGTAAAATGAAAAGGATAGTTTTTAGCTATTCACATATGAACCAATCATTTCTAATATCTTCATGAATTTAATAGGATTAATTGAAGTAGTAGACAAAAATTGAGATCAAAATGATAGATAGTGAGGAATCTCTCAAACAAATAAAGGCAAGGAAGAGTAAATAATATGCATATGTCATCCCTATTTTAATTGGGTGCAAGTCATAAGAGTTTGAACATTCTAATATTTTCAAAATCAAAATAGACCATACCAAACTTTCTATAACTAGAAGGAGAAGTCATCGAGAATTTGTAAAATCAATGAAACTTGGTAGCATTGAAGGATATTTGAAGACTATAAAAGAATCCAATACATGTCTTCATCCTTGGTGTAAACCTCTTAATTTTAAAGGGACATGAACATTGGGAATGGAGTTTTTCATCCACAATAATGGAGTTGAAACTCATCAAGGTCAAATTTAGGGTAGTTTTGAATGAATATAAGATGCCATTCAAAATATTTATTACAGATCTCATGTGTGATATCTATGGAAGGATATTTCAAATTTCAAGAGAAAGAATGGAAGAATAAGTAAATTTCTCTTTATCTATAAGATGAGAGAGTAACAAAAACTAGAGACAAGGAAAACACGAGTGAAGTTGTACTTGCAACACATGCATGCTTCCTTATACAAAAGAATTCTCATAGAGATGAACATGTTTGAGATATTTCCATCATTTCAATAGGTCAATTGCAAAATAAATTTCCACAAGTAGGTTTGATTTCTTTTCTTAAAATTTTTTGAACACTTCATTTAAATGTAAATTAGTTGACTTAAAAGTGTGATGTTGTGGATTTAACATTTTTATAGACTATCTTTGTGCAGGTTCTCTAGAGTACATCTTTCTTAGACTCATTTCTCTTATTAGTTAATAATCAAGTGCCATCTTGTCTCGTTATAGATCCTCGTTTGGACTCATAACTTATATGTCTATCTTTTAGGATATCAAACTTCATGTTCTAATTCCTTGAGTTTATACCCCTTTGCAATTCCCTATATAATTTCTTGTCATTGTAAGAAATAGTGTGAGCACCATTAAAAAATATGGTAATGAACACATTGTCTAAAAAATGATGGTAAATAGTGCTTCTAAAGTCTATGATCAATTTTTTGTCTACAATAATATAGTTTTTTCCTTTTGGCCAACTTAGTGGTTGATATATACAGAATAACATTAGAATGTTGACTGTGAATGTAAAATTGTACCTATGTTATGGGGATAATTTTTCAACCCATAAAACAAGTACACTTATCTTAAAATTGGGGTTGGCTATTCTCTTTCATTTTTTTAGCTTCTCTATGCAAAAACTTAGTGCTGACAAAAAGTCATCCCAAAAAGATTGGTGCCACAAATTGTGCTTCTCAAATGTGACAAGGGTTACAATGTTCTTAAGGCACAATTGATGGTGTTTTTGCACAAATTTTTGTGGTTTCAAGGGACATGCATATTATTTCTACACATATTGTCTTGAAACTTGGAGGAAGGAAGATTTTTTAGCACGGGCATGCTTTATGGAGCTATCTATTTCACTCCATTTCTTAATGTTTCTATTTTATACCATCTGCTAAAACATCAAATAAATATCATTTAAGTAATGACCTAAATAGTTAGTAGGAGAACCTAGTTCATTAGAAAATTTATTCATTAGATAAAAATTTGAACAATATTTATTGAACTTATCTTATGCTTTTACTAGGAAATACATTCAACCATTCAATAAGTTATCATTCTTAACACACTTACTAAGTAGATTAAATTCATCGACTAACCTGGCTCCAAGGATTAATGTGCCTCAAGAAAAGGTATTGATTGAGAGTAGGACATAAATGTTAGGGATCATATAAAATGTATATGAAGAGAGGTTGTCAAAGAGCAAGTTTTTTTTAGGGGACACATACAGGTCCATTAATCTATCTTGTCTTTAATTTACCATGTAGTGAATGTTACTAATAAGGGATATCTAGTTAAGCATAGGCAACACGTGAATGCCTGGTTGGAAGATTTTGCCTCCAAAGATGTATGGAATAAGCTATTGGTTATGTAAAACTATAGATCATGTGACTAAGGTTTTAAAATTTTACTCAATTTTCTAAACAATACCACCCTCATCTAGTTTCTAGATGGTGGAATGTTGCAAGGACTATTTGTTACAGGAAATGTTGCATACTAGAATTAAATTCATGTTGGCTTCAAATTTCTATGATAAATACTGAGGTTTGTAGGCCTCTTATGGTTGCAAGGGTGGATAGAGCATTAGGGTGTTTTCATTGTGTCTTCTATAATAGAATGAAGAAACATTAAGTTATTATTATCTGTCATGTTGATATAATTAGGATAGTGGAAGTCTTTATTTTCAATGAACCCAAAGTAGGAATGTGCATGGATGAATTGATAGGGTTTGGGGATTTGGTGATGGGTTTATTCAATGCAAAGTGTGAATTTGTTACATGGAGAATACTAGAGTCAAGACTTTGATCAAGTTTTGGGATCCTTATATACATGAACTATCTAATAGAATGTGAGGTCATGACAGCCAAAAAAATCAAGTGATCAGCACTTTGTTTATGATTAGAGGTTGGGTGTAACTAGCATATGAAGTAAGGTGGGTGTTAGAGTTGGTAAATGAATAGATGTGCCTTTGGAAGGTCTTGTGAGTGTGAGGATAAAGTAGATGGTTGATGGAACCTTGAGTTGTTCCTAATTAGTAATATCTAGTTAGTATCTTAGAAAAGGATTTTTGATGTGAAGTTGTTCCTAATTAGTAATATCCTAATTTAGGCATTGGTTCATGAAGATCTGAGTAGGGTCTGTGATCCTACCTATGCATTTGTTGGGATCTGTGAGTCATAGACCTTGATAGATTCACATGTAGGATCATGGACCCTGCTTAAAACAATCTCAAATCTAGGTAGCTACACAAGTATCCAACACAAATATGTAGTAATCTATGGGAAATGGTGGGTAAAAGGTGGGCCCAACTTGAAAATATTGTATTTTTAATATATTTTTCCTTCCAAACCCTAAAAAGGATTCTTTTATTCAACATGTAAATGCATTTTCTCTCTATTTTGAAATGATTTAGTTTTAGAATTATGTATATTTATCTGATTTTTTAAAATATATAATGCACATATATATTCATGAATCCTAATTGGGGAAAAACTCACAAATCCATAGATCCAATTCACAGGCCTGAATTGGATTCATATCCTAAATTGACAACTAAGGTTACAAGCAGTTGATTGGTAAGGTAAATATAAGAGTGGCTTTATAGGGACATGAAATATCAAGGTAAGAAATGGGGAAGAGTATTGAATAATGTAATAATAATTAAAACCAATAATAGACATGCTTTTCTAGTATTCTAATTTTCATTCACTATGAAAGTTAGTTTCTTAGTGTTCTCAGCAATCCAAACATTACTATTTTGATAGATCATTTTTTGAGGAGGACATACGGATGAGATAAGAGTATTTAGTCTTTTAAATGACTTTATTTCATGGAGTATAGTGATAGATATCTTCTTCTAACTCAAAATTTCTTAAAACCCTCAAATTGGAAACTCATGGATGCAAGATGTAAGATTCTAACGCATTTCACATATAATAAGGCCTCAATCTTAGCCATTAGGGAGTAAGAAAAGAATTTACTTAATTTTCATAAGATTCCATAAACTCATGCAACACTTGCCACACGGATTCAATGTGAGAAGGTGACTATGATCAGTTATAGGAAGAAGGTCTTGATAGTCATAATTAAGAGTATTGGCTTTGTCTACTAAACAAAAGTGAGGGATAGCCTTGTAAGCTTTGAGAGGGCTATAAGATGGTGGTGTTTGACATGGTCAAGGTTTCAAAGAATAGTAGAGAACCTAAGAAGAGGGTTAAGTCAGTATGAGTTGCAAAAAATTAATAATCTACCATGTTATGGCAGGATTAAGTCTATAGACTCGATCTTGCAAATCAATCTATAGAGATTCTAGTTATTTTTGTTGTAGTTATACATGTGGTCATTTTAAGAAAATATTTTTTTGTTTCTTTTAGGTAATATATGAGCATAGCTTAAGCATTTCTAATAATATTGCATTTTTTGATACATCATATTTACAATTTATGTTCTTTCAAATATGTCTATGCACAAGCACATAGGTGTGGAAAAGTTCAAATAAAAAGGTGATTGACAGAAGATAAGAGAAATTAAAAATATACCTACATATATTCATGTTCAAATTCATCTCGGCCCAATCTTAGCTAAGAAGACTTGATGCATTGATAGGCATAGGAACCTATTCCTATTAGTCACCACATTAGCATGGCCATATCATAATCAAACAAATAACAAATATTGATGTAATTAGAAAAATAAAACCCAGCATCTTACCATTGGTTTAGCTTTAGCCTTGCACATATTAGAGGAGGGCAAATTAGTTGAATTCCCTCTATTGATGGAGTAAGAAGATTAAGTGCTTGAGTTCCCACCCATATGAAAATGACCATTCTCTCCTATCTCTAGCACGAAAATTGAAGTGTCGTGTCTTCCCTCTTTTCTCAAAGAAAAATCAATTTAAAATAATAAATATCAATTATAATAATAATTATTTTAATTATAATTAATTATTATTTTAAATATAATTAATTATAATTATTATATAATTAGTATTTACAGACAAATGATAATGCATACATATTTATAGAGAACAATGGTTAAATAGTAATAATGTATTTTTTCTTTTAGTATATCTATAATAAGATGTCTTGAATTTTTCAATTTTTAATGATTATACAAAATAAATATCAAAACTAATTTTTATTTATAATAATAATATTGATTAATTGTGATAGTTTTTACAACTTTTTATTTATGGTACTGAGTTTTAATTTTAAAGAATAATCTAATTTTATAATAATCAAAGTAATAACTTAAATATTTAAATTAAATTATTAATTTTATCTCAAAATATCTCTTTTAAGGAGAGTGTGATTCGAGACAATGACTATATTATATTATTTTTCTTAATCAATTTATTTGAAGGACGTAATAATTAAGTGGAACTAGACATTTTTTAAGTAATGCTTATAATTTTTTGGAAATAATTAATACATAATTAGATAACCCATATTATCATAACATTATAATATTGTCAAATAACTAAATTATACTCTGAAAGAAAATGTTATCTTCTAGATGACCGTTGAATAAAATCTCCCAAGCCAAGCCATTTAACAAAGTGTACTCCTTATCTGGTAGATGGAAAGTAAAACCGCAATTAGTATGAGAAAGAGAAGCTCCAAGGGCCATGAATGGACTATGAAAAATAAAATTAGCTTAATCCATTAATAAATAAGCCTTAGGAAATTTGAAGAGAGAAATTACAAATGACTAATTATTTGTGAGCCACCTATTAAGTCATTTATTAGGTAAGTTAATTTAGTCACTTGTATTTGGGTGACTAATTATCTAGTCACTTATTTAGTCATTTCTATATGGTTGATCTTGTGATTTTACCTAGTAACCAACTTAGTCACATATTTAGTCGCTTATGCTTGTAAATTGCAAACAAATACTAGAATGTGATCAATTTTAGTCATGTGACTAAAACTTTTAGTGGCATGACTAAATTTTTTAGTCACATAGTCACATATTTGCCAAAATGTACTAGTGGAGGATCAACTAGACCATTGTTATTGCATCCAATAGGACTAGTTCCCTTATAGCCAAAGAACTTCATGAGTCTAAGACCATGGCCATATTTCTCAAGAGTGATCTCATGAGCTTGTTTTGTGAGGTCAATTGGAGTCTCCTCTTTGTAAAGCCATGCAAAAATGGCTCTATTTTCACTTTCATCCTCTAAGGGGACTGTAACCATAACAAAAGTTCCATTATACTTGGTTTGAGGTGTCAACACAAATGGATTCTTTGCCTTAGATGGTCTCTCATAATGATGGGGAGACTCAGGAAGAGATGTTAATGACAACACTAGTTTGATGTGGTATTCACCCATGCTAGTTTCTTTTAGCTTGAACGACTACTTAATTTGCTTTAGTTTGTTATCATGACAATCAATAGATTCT
This sequence comes from Cupressus sempervirens, assembly GCA_028749045.1. Taxonomy (NCBI): domain Eukaryota; kingdom Viridiplantae; phylum Streptophyta; class Pinopsida; order Cupressales; family Cupressaceae; genus Cupressus; species Cupressus sempervirens. The sequence goes on from CM053788.1 coordinate 657,196,153, forward strand.
CTCTTAGCAGGTACAAAATTCTTAGTAGCTTTTAGCATGTTGTAGGTATAGCTAGTACTTATATTGAGAGTGACTTCAGAGCCATGAAATGGGAATTTTATGCATTAATAGTATGTAGATGGCATAGTGCGCATCTCATGTATCCATGGCCTTCCTAGCAGAATATTGTAAGCCAAGGGAATGTTGAGGACTTGACAAGTGGCATCCCTTTCTATAGGACTGATGTGGAGGGGCAACACCACAAGACCTAAAGACTTTCTCTTGACTTTGTAATACACTTTGATAGTGATCTTGTGACAAGGATTAATAGACTCCTTAGAATAATCTAATTGTCTAAGCAAAGTAGTAGAGACAATGTTTAGCCCAACTCCATTATCGATGAGTACCTGACGGACATGTGTTTGATGTATCATGACCTCAATGTGTAGAGGTTGATTATTTGGGTGACTCAATGAATTATCATCCTCCTTAGAGAAGGACATATAGTAAGGCAAGGTTAGATGACCTACCATAGATTGAAATTGCTCAAGATCAAGGTCTTGAGGAACATTTGCCTCAAAGAGGGCTTTGTCAAGAATCTGTCTATGGGTAGGTGAGATTTTGAGTAGCTCAAAGATTGTGATTTGAGTATTAGTTCATTTTAATTGATCAAGGACACTATAGCTAGTGGCTGCTAAATTTGATGTGATTTTTGCACCTCTACTAGATGGATCAGCAAGGATTTTATCTTTGTGTTATTCAAGATCAGGAGTAGAAGGCATAGGGCCTTTGAGTACCAACTTGGCATGAGAATGTGCAACAATGTTGACATAGTATTGCAAATATTTATTTTTAGTTGTGTGGGAAGTTGGGCCCTCAAGACAAATTGTGTCTTGGCTTTATTGTTATCTTGCTTGCCCTTGATGTTAATACCATCACATTACTCAAAATCCATAGGTTTAACCATGTTGATCACATTATGCTCATTAGAGTATGTATAGTTGACCTTGTTGTTAGATTTTGGTTTTGAGATCTCTCCTTTTTCATAAGATGGGAAGGTCTCCTTGAAAGACTTGTGATATGAGTTCTTGTTATGTTCATCTAACATAATGTCACCATCACTGATCATGTCCTAGACTTTGTGACACAAGTTTATGTAGTTGCTAGTTTTGTGTTCCTTATTTTGGTGGTACTTGTAGAATGTGGTTTCATTTCACCATGGTGGGCATAGTTGTGGGTCATATGGGATAGAGTTTTCCAATGGTGTAATGAGATTTTTTTGTAGCAAGGTCTTGTAAACCACATCCAAAGGTTCACCCAGAGGTGTATATTCTCATTTAGGGTGTGTAGCCCATGAGTTTTTTGGTCTATTTCTAGATGTCTTGTTGTTAGGAGGAGGTTTCTCAACATTCTTGGCTATGTTGAGACTATTTGTGAGATTAAAGGTTGCCTTAGTAGGTTTAGGAGTGACATTTTCAACAACCCCATAATGTACAAATTCTTGATTCTTATTGACATACTTGGGTTTGTCCTTGTTAAAGGTGGATCCTTGTTTTATGTCCTTCTGAAGGGTAAGTTTTCCCTTCTTCACCATGAATTCCTCTATGCAAATAGCTTGTATGACCATGTTCTCAAAGGTGCATGGACCTTGAAGTTGGAATCTATACCCAAAATTGGGTAGGAGATTATCAGTGAAGATGTCAAGCTTTTCCATTTCAAGAATCTTGCATGAATATTTAGTATAAAGTTGTCTCCACCTCTAAAGGAATGCAAGGAAAGGTTCCCGAACCTTTTGCTTAAGATTACACAAATCTTACATGTTAACAAGGTGTTGAATGTTATGAGAATACTATTGGACAAACAAGTTAGTAATTTCATCAAATGTTTTAATACTAGGAGGCAAGTGTGAAAACCACTCCATAGCATGAGCACCTAGACTTCTTGGGAATAAATGCATGAGATATGTCTGATTATGCATGAATTCCATAGAAAAGACACCAAATTCTCACAAATAATCTTGGGGATCAATAGTTCCAAAGTATTTATCATACTTAGGTAACTCTACTCCTCTTGGAAAAGGAGGCATGCCTATGCTCTTGTCAAATGGAAATGAACAAAGAGTGTCTAAGGTGTACATTTTTGTGGGTTTTTTTTATCACACATCATTTGAGCTAGTTGATCTTGCATGATTTTTAGTTGTTTTTGGAGTTTGGAAGTCTTCATTTCCTCTTTAGGTTTAATGATAGTTTCTACATTGAAATGATGGGGTAGCTTAGCTCCCCCTTGAGCAAGTTTGAGAAAGTATTTTCCTTTCTCTTTCTTAACTAGGATTTCCATGTCCTTTTGGAAGTTTTTGTCTTAATGACACTTTGCTGTGTTTAGGAAGTATTTCCACATCTTCCTCCTCCTCATGAGTGTAATGGTCTTTTTCTTTGTCATTCCTAGGTTGGCCTTGGTTTTTATGATCGTCACCCTATTTAGGCTTATAATCAACCATTGTAGGAACATGTTTAGTTTTAGTATGGTGTGATTAGAAAGGTCCTTTGAAAAAGAATTCAAATGTATTGTTTGGAGATGTGGGAGCATTGCTAGTTTTAGGATCTTCTTGATACAAGGGGTTCCTAGTTTGTTGTAAGTTTATGGAGAACATTCTTTGGACTTGAGGTGATCTGATAGGCAAAGAAAATCATGAAGATTCATCACTGGATGAACTAGATGTAGATCGTGTATAAAATGGAAGGCAACCTTTGCCATGATTATGACCCCTAGCTTGACCTCACCTAAGTCTAAGGGAATAAAACACATTTCCACTTCTTGTTGCAACAGTCACAGAGAAGAACAAGAAGCAAAGACCAAGGAAAGGATCACACTAAAATGTAGTCTCAAAAAGTAAGAGAAGAGTGTTGTATACTAAGGTACGAGTAGTCTAAGTGAAGATTAAAACAACCAGAGATTATGACTATGATGATACATAGTATAACAAGCACTAGAGGACAAAAATAAGATAACTAAAAGATGAGACTAGTAAAAGTATAGATCACAAGGCATCAGCTAAGTAGGATGCCACTATTTGGGACTATTTATAGATAGAGAAGAGGTAAATTTTTTGCAGGAAATAGACCAAACTTAGAGCATCGATAGCTTCAAAAGACCAAATTAATAGTTTTGAGTCAAGATCCTATGCTAAGATTCTCTGGTATCCACACAAGAAAGAACACAAGACCAAGTGAAGACTCATAACAACAATTTAAACTCATGTGAGGAGTTGCATAGAACCACACAAAGACATGTTAGGACTTGCAAGAAAAATAGAATCTAGATAGTAGAACAAGACTAAAAGATCTTGTAAAAAGATTTGCATAAGCTTGCACAAAAAACTAGATAGGACCACATGAAGAAATCACAAGCCAAAAGGTACTCACATGAAATTTTGAAGACTGTGTACGAAAATGGAAACTAGACTTACAATTGAAAACTTGGATATTGAAGAGACTCTACAAATTTTAAACTATTCTAGATAGATTGTTGGTTTGTTTGATAGATTTTAGATAGATTGCAAGGTTTATTTTTAAATTGTTTAAATAGCATTTGGTTTTGAACTAGACAGAGTGTTTTCAACAAGACATAGGAAGCAAGCAATAGTCAAATACAATCCAACCGAGGGCAAAACAACTCATAAGGATAGGGGAGTCTTGACCTTTAGTTTATTTAGACAAGTTTGGATATGTTTAAAATTTGATAACAAACACATGTTATACCTAAAACCAAAAATGGTGGAGAAGGAAAAACCTTTGTCCCACAACTTATGCACATGCATGCACCTCACATAGCCATGTCACCCCTTAGAGGGTACCCATGTTTTTGGTGTATTCAAAGGGCTCAATAATATATATGTTGAATGAACACCCTTTTGGCAGGGGTCAAGCACATATACCACCTTCCAACACCCAGTAGCATGCCTATGGTGAGTTCTATAGGAGAGATTCTTCCCCCTCCTTGCAAAAAGATTATGCCCCCTTTCAAAGGTGAATTAGGTAGCTTCTAACTAAAGATTTTTACTTGGATTTCATTTGTATTAATCCCCAGTAGCTCTGTAAGTAGAGTTGAGACCAGTAGCCCACACCAGCATCTGAAAGTGCACACACTTTCTTAGCAAGACTGGGGCCAACGCCAGCTAGTGTAATAGATAGAGCTTCCCCTTCATATGTGATATCAAGAATGAAAGAGAGGAAATTAATACATCTTTGGAGTCTTTTTCTCTACAAAGCTCCTTTATTATAGTGAATTGGAATCGTTAATGAAAGTAGTGTGCTCACTTGGGTCATTTTTAGAGGTTAGATTACTTTGATAAGCCCTCTAAGGGTTGACTCAGACTAGTGGTTTAGATCTAAGGGTCTGAGTTACTAATATCCCTCAAGGGGAAAGATCATACTCCTCTACCTCATTTCCTCACCCAAACATGCAAGACATGTTAATCACCAAGTTAGCTTAATCGATCCCACCTTGGCCTATTCCAAGACTTTGATCCCCTAAAAGGAAATCATAATCTCTTCATTAAAGGCTTTATTTGGGAGAACCACTAACTTGTTTGCCTCCCTCAGATACTATCTTTTAGAGCCTTCTAAGTACCTGATTTACCCTTGGTCATGACCTTGAAGTGGTAAAGAGCATACTCCCCTATTCCCCTATCTTGCACCCTATAAAGTTCACAAGCCCTAATTAGATTATGTTTGGAAAGTAGAAAAAAGACATAATGTATTATGTGGGTTTTAAAATTGGTCTTTGACAATCATATGAACTGACAGTGTCCTACAAACACACTGTTAGTTCATGTTTGAAAAGTTTGTGTAAAAGGAATCTTCATCAAAATGTCTTGTAGACAATTGTTATGCTATAGAAAATTAGAAAACTGAAATAAAGATGCTTCAAAGACTACATGTTAATGAAATGAAATGATAAACAACATTGAAAATTTTCTTTTTAAATATGTTGTTGCAAGATCTTGTACAAACTTTTACGTAGATCCACATGAACCATTACATAGATTTGTGCAAGAAAATAAGATGCCATGCTAGAAACCATAAAATGGGGCACTTTTTCATGTAAGAAAGTGTAGAGAAGAAGGAAAAATCCTCAAACCTTCATATGAAAATGATATTTTCTATACAAAAATCTAGAATTTTGTATGTATAGGTATTATAGAATGATAAAAATATTAGAAAATATGATAAATGAGGCCAAAAAACTTGTTTTTCTCTACCCCACGATGGGCACCAGAAATGCATGTGTGGATTGTGGGCCTCTAAACCTTACAAACACTTAAACATGGTCATTACCTATGGAATCATCCTAGAATAAACATGGAGTCATTTATCCTAGATGCTCGATAGAGCAATTTGTTGCTTTCTAACTAGAAGGATTTTTCCTATGTCTCTTAGAACAAGAAGCAAGCAACTAGACCATCTAGTATGAAAGGTTTATGAAAAGTATGTAGTTATGTAGTTAATCTAAATGATATGCAATTTATTCTACTAAAAAATAAAATAAATTAAGCTAAATGTATGCATTTTGATCTAAATGATGCTAAAATATCAAGTAAGTATGAAAACTAGAATGAGTAATTAATTTGACAACACTTCAATATGATTCTAATTTCCAACCTCTATAATGAGGAATTAGGAGTCTCTTAGATAGAGTTCCTGAAATCCACCAATGGTCAAAATTAATTGGGATGAATGGTCAAGATTAGAAATGACATCCAATTAAAATGGAAGGTTTCCTTAAGAAAAGGAAGTCAATTGATTTCTTTTGAGTGGAATAAGGAATTACCTGATTTGTTTCCTTTTTTTATTTTAGTCAACTAAGAATTTCTATTTCTAAACCAAAAAAAGAATATTTGAGAAGATATTTGATTTAAAGAAATTAAATATGACCTCATAAATGAGTATTCTAAATTTAATAATTAAATTCATCAATTAGAATAAGAATATTTAACTAAATCAAATATATTTAATTCCTCATGTATATTAGCTAAAAGGGGTGAATTTAATTTAATTAAAGTACTAAGTCTTATAATTAAATTAATTCAATTAAAATGTCAATTTAGATAATTCAATGAATATTCAAGAATTAATTAAAATAAATGATTAATACAGATTAATGATCTTTTGTATTTGACACTTACGTCGAGTAGAGATTATCAGAATCAAAATTGCCTACTGACATAAGACTTTAGGGTTGATCAAATAGACCATAATTGGTTAACATGGAAATGAACCAATTTTGGGGTATTACACCTAACACCTCAGTGAGACATGTGGTAGCCACAAAAGTTCCTAGTCAACACCCCGTCAGTGCCCAGTCAACCCCATGTTAGTGACTTGTTAGCACCCTTTTTTTCCTATGATGACCAAATGACCATCAAATTTAATGCAATAATAGGACAACATTAGCACTGCATCAGTAGTTTGGATGCCCTTCTAGGCCATAAGGAGCAATGTTTTGTTTTTTTCTCATAACTTGAGCATATGAACTCCATTTTCAAAAAATAAAATATTGCCAAAAAGTTGCTTCTGATCCTGTTGAAATGGTGTAGGTTTCATCAGTTTTGGATGTTGTTTATTTACCTCTTTTTAATATCAAATGTCGAGCTTCTATTTTGCACTCTGGGGGCCCTATATTTTGTGTTTGAGCTCCATTGGAAAGCTCATACAGTGCTCTATCCATAGCTACTATCCTATTTATCATAATCTTTTAAAGGTACAAAGGTCATTCATTTAAAGTAGTTTTTCTTCTTTCATTGTAAACACAATGCTTTTTGTTGCTAGGGTTTGATTTTTTGTATTGTGGGGTTTATTTTTATGCCATTCCTACATTTGTAACACACAATATCCTTTTTTTCAAAATCACTGAGACTTCTTCTAGTCTGACTCCTCTATCCCAACATAACTATCATACATGGAAGATTTCCATGACTTAGGTTCTTCATTCTAAAGGATTATGGTTTTGTTTGAATGAGGATCAACCTCTATTTTAGAGTCCATGGTGATCATTTCATCACTCTAATAAAATGAATGAAGCCATGGGTCAAATTTCTTTGAGTGTTTCATATAGCTTGCAATTCCATCTCAATGAATGTACTACTCCTTGAGAGATGTGGCTTAAGTTTGAATCATTATTTGGTACAGTGAATGAGTTTAGAGCACTCCAATTTGAGGCTGAACTTACTTCACTAGAACTTAGTTCTTTTTTATTCATTGAGGAATTTCTAATGAAGTTCAAGAAACAAAGATCATTATTATAAGGTTCTGTCAAGATGAAGATAGATAAAGAATGCATTTTCTTGATACTATTAAATCTTTGGGGAAATTTTCAAATGTTCTCCTATACGTTTCACTCCACTATGGATGCATTGGGTACAAATTTCATCATGCCAACATTTGAGGAATTCTATGATCAATTTATTAGAGAACAAGCTAAGATTTCCTAGCTGGATTCTCTATTAGGACCAAAGACCACGAAATTGGTTGCACAATCATCTACTGTAAAGAAGAAGGAGACACCGTAGTCATGAGTATCCCTCTAACCCATCGACATAGTCTCCTTCCAAATTAAAATCCAAACCTAAGAAGGGTAGTTCTTCTAATTTTGGTGAGTCTTCCTCCAAGACTAAGAAGTCTAGAGGTCATCCTTGCAGTTTTTGTGGCAAGGAAGGACATCCAATTTCCAAGTGTTGGAAATGGTTAGAGGCTTTAGAGAAAGCCATGTAATAGCATCACATCTCCTCTCCTTAGCCATATTCCTTATCTACATGGAAGGTTCATGCTTTGCATGCATGATCCATGTCTTTAGGATCATATTGGATCATTGATTCTAGTGCTTCATGCCATATGATTCACTCACCAGATTTGGTCAACACACTTGTTCATAGTGCCACATTACATATTGCAGTTGGTGACTCTACATAGCTCCAATTCTTAGTTTAGGTTTAGTTTCACTAGATGGTGGTTCTCTTCAATATGTTCTTCTAGTTCCTAATATTTCTACAAACCTTCTTTCTATTTATCAAATTTTCCTTTCTGTCTATGGTAAGATAGTTGAGTTCTCACCACATGATGTAGTTATTCAAGATCTCCTTGATCCTGATTTAGTTATTGCTACTAGTAGTGTGGATTCCCCATCTCACTTATACCAATTTTATGGCTTTGAGAGTTAAGAAAGTGTGGGCTCTTCTCTTGTTGCACACGTAGAATCTGTGAGCCAACTTTGGCATGAACATTTTGGGTATTTCAACTACCATTATTTACTATTGGTGTAAATAAGTATTTACTTATTACACTTACTTAAGTTTTACTTAGGTTAATGCATTATTTAATTATTTTGTATTTTTTTTTTAGGTGAGACACTTAGGAGTTTGTGTACTCTCATTGAGTTATGCAACTCTAATTATGCACATGGTTTCTACAACATAGGAGTATACATCATTCACCGAGTTATCATGTTGACACCATAGTTATCCACACTCCTCATTTAGCACATGTTGTCTACACCACTAATTTGTGTGCTACACCATTGTAGGCTTATCCTCACATCATTGCACTTAATCTCGTGCTTAATGGAGGATAACCCATATCTGGTGGACATGTGCCTACTTGTATGACATATCATGATGTTGACTTCTATGCATTCTAGAAGCTCTCCTGAGGCCTTTATATTCAAACACTCCTAGTGTACTCTCAACCAGTTATTGAATGAATATTGTCATTTTGATCATACTCTATCTATTTTGGTCTACTATGTGCTTGTGTTGAGTTCTTTAGTTCTTGGTTGAATTTTGGCCTAAGCCAAATTCTTACATGGTATCAGAGTTGAGGAGAATTCTCATCACGTAATCATTCGAGACTATTCATGCTTCAGCACCTTGACACGAATTCAGAGGATCCACAAAAATTGGGAGATCTGACCTGACTGTTGCATCTAGAGCATCAATTCAGTGAATATCGACTATAAATTTGCCTATATTAGGTAAAAGTTGACCATGAGGCAAAATGTTTTTGCAAATCAAAACTCGGAGGCCTCGATTTGCAATTTAGGTATGATCTAATTTGATCTAATTGTTTGAATTTCATATTTATATTTATTTTTCTTTGTTTCCTTTATCTGGGTATTTTTTGAAAGTATTTTTAGAATTATTATATCCCGATGGGAGAAAATTATTTTGCAGAATTGGGTCATCACACCCTAGCCTGCACATTATTTAGTTAATTTCGTAGGGATTTTTATTAATTCTATGAGCATCTCTATTCAAATATGGGTTATACAGACCCGTGAGCTATACTATACATTAAATTGAGCATAGTAATATTTTCGGTGGACACCACTTTTTGGTCAGGTCAAAGACCTCACCGATCGGGTATTCCCTTCACCCACAGGCATTTGAGTTTATTTCTGTGGGGAATGTTATTTAAATAGTCTGTAGACACCTGAACCCACAAATGTGGGATTAAACTTTGTAAACCCACACTATGGTAACAATAGAACTTTTGAAAAAGACAGACACGTGAGGAGAATTCTAGCAATTGCTCAAAATTCTAGCTCAAAAACTTGCCGAACAGCCTATACAGACAACCTGAAAACATTTCTTGGTATAGTGCACAAAATTTGGTAGTGTTAGTGATCTTGTGCCCTCCTCGCCTGCACCAATTTTCTCACACCTAGTGACGCCGCATTACACCTCGAAGTTGACCTGCAGTGACTGACACGCATCAGATCCAATCACCCATGTCACAAAGAACTTGTGTATAGTCATCATCCCAGTTAGCAAGCCCTGTCATTATCTGACTCGATCAACACATCAGCAGCCACATCTGCATTGTCTGTATAATTCTGTAAAGACCATACAATTGCCACATCATGCTGACATCGTCACCAGCCTTGAAGCTTGCTAACGTCATCTGATCAGAAGACTAAATTTGATGCCCATCTGCACGTTAATTCAAGGCCAAATTGAACTACTAAGATGGTTGTATGACCATCAAATTTAACCCCATATTTCACTGATGCAACCCCTCTCTAGATTCATTTTGGTTTTTGTAGTCCGACTTCAGGGAGCCATAACTTGGACATTCAAACTCCAAATCAGGTGTAATTTTTTTTGAAATTAGGTAGAATTTCCTAAAATTTTTAGTAGTGCAGCTATTTTCTATTTTTGGTGCATAGATTGTTCAAAATTTGCATTTTTTGGTGACTCTACCTGGATAATCATGCATTTTGCAACTTCAAACACTCCGTACGGGCACATTTGGAGTTGAAAAAAGGTTTCTTTTTTTTGAAAGTGCATATTTTTTCATCTACTTTCTAGATCTAGCATCAGATTGTAGTGTTGTGTGGACAAAATTGTCACTTTCAGCCATAGGGCCTTTCTTTGCTTTGTAATGCTTCAGTATTGTAGCACATTGTAAAATTTTAGATTTCTACTCCATTAAGAGGTTGTAATAAGCAAAATTAGAAGTCCACGAAGGCCAAAATTGGCAAGTGACCCATTGTAATCACACTACTAATAAAGTGCCCAAAGCATCTATTTTGGGGGGGTTTCTTGATTTAGTGAAAAGGGGGGGTCTTCTTGGTATTGTGTTCTCTCTTTTTTGCACTTTTCTTTCATTTTTGGCATTATGGCCAACTTTAAGTTTCCTAAAGTAACTCCTTATAACTATGCTACGTGGTCAATCAAAATGTTGTATCATTTAATGCATAATGGAGTTTCACAATATGTAGATGGTATTCTTTCTAAACTAGCAGGTGATAATGTATCAACAAGTGAAATTTCAGATTGGGTAGCAATGGATAGGAAAGCCCTAGATGATATATATTTGGGGCTAGATGATAAAATCATGTATCAAATCAAGAAATGTTCTACATCCAAGGAAGCTTGGGATACCCTCAAAAGCCTTTATGGTAAAGTGTCTGAAGAGGATGTGTTCAAAATAGAAGATGAGCTTGTATCCTTAGATCCTAAGTCATATGACTCAATCAAGGACTTCATCATTAAGGTGAATGAATTAAGGACAAAGCTTACTAATTGTGGGAGTTCTACCAAAGATGACAAACTAATCTATCTCATACATAAAAAGATGCCATCTAAATATTCCACATTTGTATCTTCTTTTAACACCTCAAAGAATACCTTAGGGTCTGCCTACAAGAAAGTCACTTTTGATGAATATGCTAAATTTTTGGATGAAGAAGAAAAGAAGTTGAAATCAATGGGGATTCTCAAATCACCTCAGTCCAAAGCATTGGTGGCCAACAATGAGGGTTCTCAACATTCAGCTGGATAGTCTTCAAATAAAGGAAAGGGTATGAAGACGTGGAAGGAAGACAAATCAGAGTATGCAAAAAAGACAACACCTCAATCCAATCAACAAGGAAAGTCCTCGAATTCCAACAAGAAAGGGGACAACAAAAATAAGGAGAAGAGGAAGTGTGCTTATTGCAAGAAATTGGGTCATGAAGAGCATGAGTGTTATCTTAAAAAGATTGATGAGTTAACCAACATCATGAAGAAACATAATGTTCCATTACCTAATGCTTACAAGGAGAAATGATCATCTTCAAATTCAAAGGGCAAAGGGTAAGCATTCATGGCAAATGCAAACTCTTCAAATGAATGGATATTTGACTCAGGTGCCTCATATCATATGGGTTATTCAAAGGAGGATTTTTCTTCAATGAAACACTCAAAGGTATCACACATCTTCATGGGGAATGATAGTAAAATGGAAGTTGAAGGAAAATGAAATTTGTAGATGGAAAATGGAGAGTTTCAAGAGGTTCTCTATGTTCCAAACCTAAGTTCAAATCTCCTCTAAATCTATCAAATCACTCACCTTGGAGATGAATATAGAGTTGAGTTCCTTCTAGACTCAGTAAAAGTGCACAGTGTTAAAGATGATTCCTTGGTTGCAATGGGGAAAGTGAATGATCACAAGAGGTTGTACTCTTTCTCTCATTTTGTGCCCAAGACTTCTTCAAAGGCCTTGTTATCACAATCCAATTCAAACATGCAACTATGGCATGAGCAGTATGGTCATCTTAACTATAGCTACCTTCAACAACTTTGCACATACCAAATGGTGAAAGGTCTACCTCAAATCAACTTTTCCAAGGGTAAATGTTCAATAGATTTAGTGGATATGCATCTAGAGGGGAAGTTACAAAGAGGGAAGTCTTCAAGAGCACCAAGTGTTCTACAAATGGTTCACAAGGTATTAGCAGGTCCTTTTGCATTCAGCCAGGGTCACTACATACTTACCTTTGTTGATGAATTTTCAAGGTTCACTTGGGTCTAATTTCTACATAACAAGAATGAAGTGTTGGACAAGTTTCTAGACTTCAAGACTCATGTAGAACAAAAATCTATGAAAGCCATCAAAGTACTCCACATGGACAATGGTAACATGGATGTGAGCAGAAGACTTAAGGAATTTTGCAAATATGAGGGTATTGATCTTCAAACTCCACCAACATTCAGTCTGCATAAGAGAGATGTTACAGCTTTAAGGATTCACACTCTTAAGTCTATGGCAATTGTATGATTCATGCCAAGTCTCTAGATCCATCATTAGAAGTCAAAGAAATCTCTAGTGCCACTCACATTCTTAATCATTCTCCTCATCCGACCTTAGATGGAAAAACTCCTTTTGAGGTATGGTGCGGCAAAAAACCTATTGTGACACACTTCAGAGTCTTTGGTTCTCCTACATGGGCAAACATATCTTCTAGGGGATCCAAGGCACAATCATCTTAGCCTTGTACTTTCATTGGTTATGAAGACAATGTGAAGGCATACAAACTTCTAAATCCTAAGACAAATTAGATATTTGTCTATAAGGATGTACATTTTGAGGAAAGTTCATCAAGCTTGTCCTCTACTCCTCTTCTCACATCATACTATGTGGATACTGATAGTGATTTCAGTGATAGTGCTTCAACAACTTCAAATATGTGGGGTTCTATTGACAATTATAGTGAGAGGTCACTTCATCAATTTAGTCTACATGCATACATAGCCATAGTGATAGGTCCAGAACAATAGGGTACATTTAGTCTTCTAGATACAGGTTCAATGATAGATTTGGGGGATAGTGTTCATGATCTACCTATTCTTCTTGATGTAGAATTACCTTCTTCAGTTTTCATGAGGGTTCCAAACTCTCTTTTTCATTCTCCACATGATCAATCATCAGAAATTGAAGTGATTGTGGATACTTATGATCAGCAGTTGCAGCAAGATTCTTCATCAATTACAGAGACAGACAATTCTTTGAGATAGGTTCTTCAGCCTATTGAGCAGGTTTTAGGGACATTACTTATCCATGGGATTCTTTCCACACACAACGGAAGCATCTCATTTGTACCTTTTGCATTGTTTCTTCCTAAGGGGAGGAACACCATTTTGCAGTCTTGGATTAGCTTCTTCACCGGAGCAGTCACTATTCAGTATTCTTCTTTGGGGGGGGGGTGCTATCTTATCACTCTTCCTCTTCTCATCATTCTCTTATGTATATATTGGATGTATGTCATAATGGGGGGGTCTTGATTACTCCATCCATCCATGCATCCTTATTTATCTCTCTTTTTGGGGGAGGGTTTTTCCCATGAGGTTTTCCCTCTTTCCCCACTATATGGGAGATTACATATCATTATGTACATGGGTACCTAACATGGCCTAGTAGCCAGGACCCATATTGTATTTCATCCTAGATTTCATAAGCTTAAGGGCATTCCCCTAAGTTGCACTTAAGGGGGGGTGTTGGTGTAAATAAGTATTTACTTATTACACTTAAGTTTTACTTAGGTTAATGTATTATTTAATTATTTTACATTATTATTATTATTTTTTAGGTGAGACACTTAGGATTTTGTGTACTCTCATTGAGTTATGCAACTCTAATTATGCACATGGTATCTACAACACAGGATTATGCATCATTCAATGAGTTGTCATGTTGACAACACAATTATCCGCATTCCTCATTTAGCACATGTTGTCTACACCATTGATTTATGTGCTACACCATTGTAGGCTTATCCTCACATCATCACACTTAATCCTGTGCTTAATGGAGGATAATCCATATCTAGTTGACATGTGCCTGGTTGTATGACATATCATGATGCTGACCTCTATGCATTGTAGAAGCTCTCCTAAGGCCTTTATATTCAGGCACTCCTAGTGTACTCTCAACCAGTTATTGAATGAATATCATCATTCTGATCATACTCTATCTATTTTGGTCTACTATGTGGTTGCATTGAGTTGTTTAGTTCTTGGGTGAATTTTGGCCTAAGAAAATTCTTACATTTACAATAGATGAGTACATAGGCACTTATTTCTAGGCTACCGCAGATCTCTAGCATGACTGGTGTTTGTTGTGGATGTGTTCTCATCAAATATCATTGATATCTCTTTCCTTCAAGAATAGTTACTCATGCTCATGAACCTTTGGAGTTGGTCCATAGTGATCTTATATCTTTTCCTACTCCTTTTTTAGGGGCTTTCTATGTGCTCACATTCATTGATGAATTCTCTAGGTGCACATGGGTGTACATTCTTAAGTAAAAATATGATGTCTTTGATTCCTTCCAAACCTTTAAGACTTTGTTCAGAAACAATCTATTTTTTCTCTCTTACAAATTTTTGTATTGAGTGTGGTTTACTTCATCAACTTTTACTTCTACACACCCTTCAACAAAATGGTGTTGCTGAGAGAAAGAATCGAACCTTATAGGAGATGGAAAATTGCATGATTCAGTCAGGGGATATGCCATCTTCATTTTTGGTTGAAGTAGTCAATTGTGCCAACTACATTTAGAATTAGATGCCCCATAAGGCATTGTGATATATGACTTTTGAGGATTCTTGGTCTCATGCCAAGCTTGATGTTTCCACATTTCAAGTTTTTGGTAGTAAGGCATGGGCTTTTATTCTTGACGCTCAGAGGAAATATATGGAGAAGAAGAGTCGTCCACTCATCTTTGTTGGCTACTATGAGGATGTGAAGGCATATAGGTCATTTTATCCTAAGTCTAGAGAGGTCTTATTTCTATGAGATGTCTAGTTTGAAGAATGTTTTCCTCCTCTGGATTCTCCCTCCTCGGATTCCTCCTCATTGCCTACTCCTTCCTCTTCATCTCTTGATGATGTTTCATCTTTTGGTGATAATGTAGATGATGATCCACCACATCCACCTCCTCCTCCACCACCACCAGGTGCTCCACCTTTTTCCAAGTGGGCTTGTGTTATAGTTGAGTTAGCTAGTCCTTTGGCAAGAGATCCTACTAATACCCATCACACTCAAGCTTAGACATTTGGTTCTAGTCTTCTGAGTCATGGTATTTCCCCAGATTCATAGAGATTTTTAGAGGCAACTAGACATCTGGAATGGGATTTGGCTATGGATGAGGAGTATTCTTCTTTAAAGAAGAATCACACTTGGGATCTGTGTACTCTTCTAAAAGGAAGAAATTTGGTTTAGTGCAAGTGGTTGTACCATACCAAGTATGCTATAGATGGCTCTATTTATAAATATGAAGCATATCTTATTGCAAAGGGATTCTTGTAGGTTGAGGGTATTGATTACTCTTAGACCTTTTCCCCTATAGCCAAAATGAATTCTATTAACTTTGTCCTTTCCCTAGTAGCTTCATAGGGATGGCTAATCTTTTAGATGAATGTGAAGAGTGCATTCTTGCATGGTGATCTTCAAGAGGAGATCTATATGGAGCAGCCTTAGGGATTTGTGTATGACTCTTCATTAGTTTGTAGACTTCAACATTCATTGTATGGTCTCAAACAAGCCCCTCATGCTTGGTATTAGAAGATGAACTTGTTTCTACTTTATGAAAACTTCACATCCTATCATTCTAATCATATGGTCTATATTCAATGTTAGGGGGATGATATTGTGATACTTGTTATCTATGTTGATGATCTCATCATTACTGATATCTCATCTCCTATGATTCAGAGTGTTCAACAAGCATTGATGGAGTAGTTTGAGATTACAGATCTTAGATTTCTTCACTATTTTTTTGGCCTATAGGTTACTCAGACTTCTAATGGTATTTCCATCTATTAGAAGAAGTATGTTCTTGATATACTACAATTCTTCAACATGCTTGATTATAAGCCTACACCTACACCATTTCAGTCAAGTGTTGTCTTGTCTACCACTTGTCCTATAGCTTCAGTGGATCCTACTTTGTAATGATAGTTGGTTGGTAGTTTTTTGTACCTAGCACACACTCATCTTGATCTCTCCTTTGTAGTTTCTTGAGGTACATTCAAGGCACTACACATTTTGGCATTCTCTACACTATTGGATTCCTGCACATTGTTGACTTTACAGACTTAGATTGGGCTAGTAATGCTGATGATAGGAAGTCTACTTCTAGCTTATCTTGGCTTTGGTCCTATCACATGGTCTTGTAAGAAGTAGTCTACTATTGCATTATCATCTAGAGAGGCTGAGTACTGAGCAATAGTGTTCACTAGTCAGGAGATCTTGTGGTTTTGACAATTGATGACTAAGTCTGAGTTTCCTCCTAATAGTCCCACTATGCTTTGGTGTGACAATAAAAGTGCCATACATATTTCTCATAACCCAATGGAGCATCAATGTACTAAGCATATTGAGATCTAGATGCATTTCATATGCCAATTGATTCATGATGGAGTACTCCTCTTGGAATACATCCCTATAGAAGTGCAGGTTGTTGACATCATCACTAAATCTTTTGCATCACTATGCTATCTTTAGTTCCATACCATGCTTGGGGTGAAGGAAAGTTTCCTTGAGGGTCTTAGTGAGGCCTTCCTTCATTTCATTTTTTTTTCTTATTTTCTCATCTCTTTTTTGGAGTAGATTTTTTCCCATGTAGTTTTCTCTATTTCTCCACTCTAAAGAGATTTGGTTGTGATTGGGTACCTAATCAGGCCTTGTTGTTGGGACCCAAGTTTCCTTCTACTTTGCTATTCCTTGCTTCTTTTTTCATTGTTTCTCATCTAAAGGGGGGGTGCTAGAGTAAAGGTTAATTACTTTTATCTACACTAAAGATTTCACTATTGCAGATCACTATTCAATCACTATTGAAGCTTGAATCATGTTACTTCATATAGATGACATTCAAAGTGAATCATGTGGGTGACATTTAATACAAATTTCCTTTTATTAAATATCACATTATCCCTTTACGATTAGGTCAACTTTAGGGCTTTCTAAAGTGGTAACTTGCTTAGCATGTCACCTTATGTAGATTTTTTGATTTCCTTTATAAGAATCTCACTCCTTGTATATTGTAACACTTAATATCCATTTTGTTCGTCTCTTGAATACACTTTCTCTTGAGAGACACTCTTCTCTTCTTTGCTTCATTCTTCCATATAAAAAGTTTTTTTCTTGTAGGTGATCATTGTAGCTTCTGTGAAGTTGGGTTTTGCATATATCTTGCACACCAACTTCTATAGATTCATCCCCAAAATGAGGCTTGATCCTCAAGATTTAGGGTTTAGCCTATCCCAATACTTGTCCATCAAACTTTGACAAACTTGTTAGAAGATGTGATTAGTTGATCAAAAGATGGAATAAATGACATAGATGCCAAATAGAAAGGAAAGAAGATGCCTCAAGTGATGAGATGCCTCGAGCAATGAGGACATAAGATTCAGATTGTGTTAAAATTCAGATTCAATGATGTAATCATCCTACACCCTTGGAAGTGAAATCAAAAGATGACACACCAAAAATAGTGATGCAAATTAGTATGTTAAGAGATACTAAAGAAAGTGAAGAGTCAAAAGAATATAGAAGATATTAGAATGATTAGAAGAAAATTTGGAATCAATTTGGAGTGATTTCGAGGTCCAAAAGACCAAGTTTGACCAAAGGTTGATTAGGTTTGACTATAGTTGACTTTTCTAGAAAATTTGGAAAATGTCAAGAAATGTGATTTGGAAAGATTCCAAGATTCACAAAGTATGAACAAAAGTTGGACTGCACAAGTGTTCGATTGTGTTGGTCCCAAAATTTTAAAATGTATTTTTTAGCTATTTAAGTGGGTCATATTTTGAATTCAATCCTAAAAATGGATTTAGAGTGATCAAATTTTCTAGGGGTAACTTTAATAAATTGGGTCAAAACCTATATAAGGGCCCAAAGGGTCATTTTCAATTCATTTGCACTTTCGTCTTTTTCGAAAAAGAGAGCTTTGAGGAAAAAATGGTGGTTCCCTTGTCTTCACATTGATTCGGGTGCTCTCAATGACATAGCTGGGCAATAAAGTACATACATCTAGTGACTACTTGATAACCTTGCTTTGCATTTTAATTTTAATGCGTTTCAAGGTGATTTAAACATGTTTTAGGGATTTTTTCATGGGTTGTGCGTTAGTTCTCATGCGAGGATGTCTCTCCTCACACAAAGCCAATATTTTCTCATGTGAAGAAGTACTAGGCATGTACTTCTTCACATGGTATTATGGGTTTTCTCATATGGGAGATACCCATGTGTCATGCAAGAAACCCTAATTTTAGTTCATTTTTTGAATGAAGATGTGTGTTCTCACACGAAGATGTGCAATCTCATGTGAGAACATGAGATTTCACATGAAATTATGGTGTCAAATGCAAGTTTAAAATTTTAAAATTTGATTTTTTTCATTATAACTTTGCACTTTCTTTCATCTTATTCATCAAAAAGAGATTGATCATTTGAATTTTGTGTTTGTGTGTGTAGGTTACATTTCTTGATGTTAGATTTTGATCCCGTTACCTGCCTTATGGAGCTCTATTGTGAAAACTTGATGATGTCAACATGGCACATATTAATAGGCTCAGATTGTTAGATCTTTGCCAAATTGCACAAGTGTTGGTGTATAACGGCCTTTTGACAACACTAGTAGAGCATTTCCATTCAGAGATGAACACATTCCATTTGCCACAAGGGGAGATGATGATCATCCCAGAGGATAGCTACAAGATATTGAGGATCCCATTCCATGGACCACAGGTGGTTTATGATATAGTTCCATGAGTAGGTATAGAGGCACTAAGGGCCATCTTCTAGGAGGACCTGATTATGGTTAGAGCCATCATGTGAGATGAGCTAGTGCTGATGTATAGGCCCACTCATAGATTACCGTCAATATTGGCTATATTCATCAGCTATTTCTTGATCCTCACATACACTTCAACACGATCATTACTTGAGAGATCTTCCTAGGATGACCATTGAATTGTTCATCTGAGTAATCCAATAGTGTAACCTATTGCCTTCTAACTAGAAGGATTTTGCCTTAGCTCTTAGACCAAGAAGTAGGCAACCAGACCTTTTAGTATGAATGATTTATGAAGCTATATGAAAGTGCAATTAATCTAAATGAAGTGTAATTAGTCTAATAACAAGAAAAGAAAATTACGCTACATGAGTGTATTTTAATCTATGTGATAAGAAGGCAAAGAAATTATGAAAGCTATAAAAATGTTAAGAAAGTATCTATTCTGACAGTAATTCAATGCAATTCAATTCAACCTTCTTTTTAATGAGGAATTGACAACCTCTTAAATAGAATTCCCAAAATCAATCAACGATTGAGATCAACTATGATGAACAGTCGAGATGAAAGATGAGATTTAGTCAGGATGGAAGATTGCATGTGTAGGTGAGGTTAACTAACTTAGATCCTGAGTGTGATGGAGAGTCAACTAAAATTCACCTGACTATGAGAATAAGTTGATTAGATCAATTTAAATTTAAGAGATGAAGAGAACATTTGAATAGATTATTTAATTTAATAAAATAAGATATGACCTCATAAATGCATATTTTTAGTTAATTGAATAATTGCATTCAATAATTAAAGTGAGGATATTACTAAATTAAATATATTTAATTCCCTTGCACATTAGCTAAAGAAGTAATTTAATTTAATTAAAGTATGAACACTTACAATTAAATTAAATTTAATCAATAGGTTCAATGAAGCTAATTTGAGTCGATACTTAGGAATTAAATAGAGAGTAGATTAATGCAGATTAGGGTTTTCTACATTTGACACCTAGATCATGTAGCGAGTAATCAAAATCAGAATTGCCTAGTAAAATAGGACTTAGGGTTATTCAAAATAGACTAGAATTGGTTAATAGGGAAATGTGCCAATTTTTTGGTATTACAACATGAACATTATCTTAGGAAAATTCTTACATGGTATTAGAGCCAAAGGAGTTTCTTTGGTTAGCCATTGGAAAGCTATTTACCTCATATCTTAGAGGGCCATAATTTAGATTTAGGAAATCTACAATTATTGGGACTCTCTTGAGGAAGCTCTAACCTCATCATTATGTCGAGATGGATATTTTCATAAATTTTGACTATAAATTTGTCTATATTAGGTGAAAGTCAAAATCAAGGCAAATTTTTTTTTTTGCAAACTAGACTTGAAACCATGATTTGCAATTGTTACAAATTTATAGAATTAATATCTATTTTTATTTTTGAATCTATTTTAATTTTTACTTAATTTCCTTTCTATAATATTCATGGAAAAATATTTTGGGAGCCAAAGCCAAGCTATTTATAATATCGATATCAAAAGGTCTTTTTAAACCTACAAATTATTATTTCTTTTTATGAATATGGGACTAAAAGTTAGAATGCCAATGATGGTGGACATCTTCGTCCACTTGATCTAGAGTTGAGTTCTTGACCATCTAAATCAAGCATTTCTTGTTCAACCACTTCTATAAGCATGCACTACAATAGTCTTTGTAGGCATATTACATTCAAGCCCTAATCTGAGACCATCTTGGTGAAGGATGTGGCATTACAAACTTTATTGAAGCCATTCACAATGAAATTTTTGTGTGATCCCCCCAATATTAATTTGACTTCTAGAAGATCCTGCATTTTATTTTTCCATTTGAGACTTGATATTATCTCCTTTCTCATGAAAAAAGGTTCAATTCATCTACTGAGTTCCTACACATAGGTTCATAGTCATAAGACAATGGGCATATTAGTTTAAGCTTCTCTAGAAACTCGACTAGTGAGAAATATCTACATTACAATGAACACCACTACCTTAATCCTCATTGATCCAACATAGAGGGATACTTAGGCACATCAAAATCTACCATAGATATGACATGTTGTAGATGAAGGAACAACAAGAATAAACATTATTCTAGTGACATTGCCAAGGTTGAGAAATGACATTGGAAAATAATAATCTAGATTACAAATCAAATTTTCTCCTTATTTCAGAGATATGATCAGGCTACCATTAAACATCAAATAATTAGGAAGAAATTAAGCTTGGAAAAATAAGTCAACTTTCACTATTTAATACTTTTAGCTTAGAAATTAAGCCTTTGTGTGTGATGTTTAAGCCTCTGATATGCTCATTTCCAATGAGATCCACCTCTTCAATTTTATGTCATAAGACCAATCTACATCCAACTTTATCTCAGTGACTTTAGATCCCATCTAGAAGATCCCACAATCAATGTAGAGACATTCTGGCATTGTAAGGGTGATGTATGGAGATAACTAATTTCCCAATTTGGTAATTCTATTTTAATTTTTTCATTTTGTAGGAAATTTATTACATCAACATTGACATCCATTTAAGTTTCATCTAGATCAAATTCCTTTTTAATTTGATAGCATAGTAGATGTCAATTTTAAGAACCCAACTACATCAACATATTAATATGTATGTGTGTGTGTGTGTGTGTGTGTGTGTGTTAAATTTGACATCTAGTTAAACATCAAATTTGGACAATTTTATTTTGTGCCAACGACCATTTAAGAATTAATTTTGGCTCACTTTTCCACTAATGTGACCCAATTTAAAAATCTTAGACCCCTTAGAGATTACATTTTCAATTTAGGATGCTAGTTTCAAATGCCCATAACTTGGTCATTTAACTCCAAATTGAGCACAATTATTTTTTGATTTTGGCCTACATTTCTTAAACTTTCCATTGGAATAGTTATCATCTAGCTTTGGTAGACATATGTTTCAATATTGGATTTTTTTTGTGCCTATACTTGTCTAATCTGGGTTATTGAAATTTCATAGGCTTCGTTTGTGCTCATATGAATACATTTTTAGTGCAATTTTTTTGAAAGCATATGATATTTTGTTTACTTTTCAGATTTGATGTCAATTTGAAGTAATTCTACGTGGACATATTAATCTCAGTATTTGACCCTTTTTGGCCTATTTTGGCACTTGTAATTGATTAATCCCAAAGTGATGTAGTGTCCTATATTTTTGAGCTTTCTATAGCTTCATATGTACTATTGTAATCATAAAAAAAAGTCCACTTTAGTTTAGTTTGACAAGTCTAAAGTATACTCGTACTAAGTATAAAGTGCCAAAGTATATATTTTTTGGGGGGTTCATTGATTAAGTGAATTTTGAGGGGTGTCTTGTGTGATTGTGCTTTTGGTTCTCCTATATTCTTTTGGTTTTGCATCATGAACTCATTCTTTTGCATATTCAAAATTAATGCTACATAATTATACCATATGGAAAGAAAATTTATGGAGTGGGTTAATGTAGAAAGTATTGATTCTCTCTATGAATAGAAGAATTATAATTCCCTCTGCTCCTAATGTAGATACTAAGGACATAATTGAATGGAAAATTAACACTCTAAGGCTTTCAAAATTATTAGAGAAGTGATCTAACAAGATCTTTTGTTTCACATTACACTCTTGAGCATAGCCAAAGAAGCTTGGGAAAAACTTGAAAGTGTGTTTGGTAAAGTGCATGGAGATAAGGGGTTTACAATTCAATGAAATCTTATCAAATTGGATCCTAAAAACTTTGACACAATCCAATATTTCATCAAAAAAGATAATGAGTTGAGGGCACAACCTAGGGATTATGGTATTATTACCAAGGATTCTCAATTTATTCATCATATGATGGTAATATTTCTTCAAAATATATAGGCTTTGATGCAAATTTTGATTTTAAATAAGTAAAAGGAAGAGTATGTGAAGTCGATACAATGAGCTGTAAAGGATATATTAGATATTGAAGATACCAGAAGTTGTGAAGATGTTTTTGTATCTACTCTTTTTTATATTATATATAATTGTATATTTCATGTTTGGGTAGTCGGCTAAGCTTGTATACTTTCTATAATTTTAATAAAAACTCCTAATAGGGTTGAGGCTTCAAACAAGGTGTGGTCTTGTAATAAGGACCGAGATACTATATGGATGTGATAGGCTCCAAAAAGGGTCAATATCTTTCACAAGATACTTTTTATTAGTGGATCATTTTGTGGGTATCATCCCCACTAAGGTTTTTCTTTTTCTAGGGTTTCCCTAGTTAAAAAGGTATGGTGCTATGTGTTGCATTACTTTATGGTTGTGTTTACTACTCAACTTAATTAATTTATCCATTTTTCAAGTTATAGGATTGTTAATGATATCTATAATTGTGAAAAAGTTTTTGAAATACTAATTCACCACCCCACCCATCCCACCCCCTAATATTTCCCATTTCTAACAAAAGATCACCTAGGAAAGGTCAAGCCTTAGTTGCTACTTCAAGTCAAGATTTTAGGAGATGGCTTCTACATTCAAGGGCTTGTCATCATATGTAGCATTAATATTATATGTTTTTTTATTATTTGATCCTTGTCATACTCCACCTATTTCGAATGGAAATTATACTTAGATGAATTTTATTGGGAAAATAACTATTGATAAAGGGGAGGGATGCTTCAAAAAATGTATTGTGTTTACCTAACCCAACTCATAAGTTTCTTTCCATGTATCAATTCACTTGTGGGGAAATAAGGAGGATTGTAGAATTTACATCTTATTAAATTTTAATCACAAACTTGGAGACTATAGTTCATTGTTATAGGGGTGTTTGATTGCACATCTTGGCTATAATAATTTATAGAGTTTTCTAATGATATTCCTATGGGGGAGTATGTTAGCATTGTTGGAGATATGATTGAGTTCTTATGTATTGAATTTATGATAGTTTTTATCATTTATGCTGATACACTTTTCTATGAAGATTAACAAATTTGTAGATGAAGAAATATTTGGCATGGTCAACGGTCAATGAGTTGGGCTTTGCACTCATAGATATATATTTCATAGTGTGTAAAGATGCTATTATTATGTGCATAAAAATAAATATGAATATATGTTAGAGTTATGTGATGTTTTTTGAAGGTAGCTCTCAGAGAGACTTTTTGGAAAGAAGGTACTAGTAAAACATAGGTATCTTTTAGCAAAGATGGAATTTGGTTAAGAGAGATGAGAAGATGGTTAGAGACATGTTCAAAATTATATGTTCAAGGTAGAAAAAAGAGATATAGTCTAAGATGACTTATGGAGTATGTTCAACATGTTATTTCCTATGAGCTGACTATTCATAAAATCATTATGGGAAGTGTTAATTATAATGTAACATGTAATTATGATATTACAATGATATCCTATATTATTCACTATAAATTAAGAAAGACTCAAGGCTGATTCAATACTTGATTTAGGACTTGGTATAAAGGAAAGGTTTTTTTACTTGTTGAAGCATGTTCATGTGATCTAGTGTAGACATTTATTGTGTATATGGCATTGAATGCAAATTTGGCTATGATCAAAGAAGAAATTGATGTTGAGGATGTATATAAGATCCAAAGGAACTATACTGGCAAAGGATTTGTTGTTATTTAGTTTAGAGATTGGATATGTTATCCTAAAGATTGTTTAGTGAAGAAAGTCTAAGACTATTTGAACAATGGGTTTAGTTGTCCTCCTTTCAACTCCTAAAAGGGTTCAAATATCCTAACATGGATTCAAAGTCTCCTAATAGGGACTCACAGATATTGATTGTATTTCATTGACCCCTAAAAAAGTCCATCCTTTCACAAAGAATTTTTATATTAGTACATCATCTTGTGGGCATCATTCCCATTAGGGGTCTTCCTATGATCAAGGGTTTCTCTAGTTAAAACATTTGGTGTTATTATGCATGGTTATCTTTCTATAGTTTTTGCATCTATATTTTACATGTTTTATAATTAATAAAGATATTGAGAGTTGTTTTAAATGCACAACTGATTCACAACCTCCTCCCTCCACCTCTTAGTTATCTTGGTGGACTTAGTTATTTTAGAAATGATTGAATTGACATAATGATGCCTTTTCCATCGATTTCAATAGGGGAGAGTAATAAAATGAAAAAAATTCTTTTGAATTAATGCTTTGTAAAAATAGTACTGCATGGGAGAGAGAATAATTTTTATGGGGGAGAATTACACATAAAACAAATACCAATTAATATCAATGGGGGCGTGAGTATTGATGGTTATGTATTGGAGAGATTAACACATTCTTTGTGCATATTGATTATTTTATGTAATGTATGGTTGTAATTAGAACATAAAAAACTCTTTACAATCTATGTAAGTCTAATATGTATGTTTACATTCATGGGCAACATGAATGGGGGAGTTACGACTGATGAGGAAGAAATATACATTTAGTATTCATGATACTTAGATGTATTTCATATGTGTTGCCATTGATGCCAAATAGGGAGTTTGTTAGCACAAATGTTGATGATATTCCTATGGGGGAGTATATTATCATTTTTTGAGATATGATTGATTCCTTATGTGTTTCATTCATTATAAAAAAATTCATTAATGTTAACATATACAATCTTCTATAA
The DNA here is from genome assembly GCA_028749045.1 of Cupressus sempervirens. NCBI lineage: Eukaryota > Viridiplantae > Streptophyta > Pinopsida > Cupressales > Cupressaceae > Cupressus > Cupressus sempervirens. Next base: position 657,221,905 of record CM053788.1, read on the forward strand.
ATATTAACCAAGTTTCTATGGAAGAAACATTTAGCATGGTGAAAAATCAATCAATTGGGTTTTGTACTCATAGTCATATATTCAGTAATGTGTAGAGGTGCTACAATTATGTGCGTAGAAAGAAATATGAAGATATGCTAGAGTTATGCAATGTTTTCTAGAGGTAACTTTCAGAGAGTTTTTGGAAAGTGGTTACTGGTAAAATAGTTGTATCTTTTAGCAAAGATGGAATTTAGTTAAGGGATCTTAGGTGATGGTTAGAGACATGTTCAAGATAGAGAAATCAAATATGCAGTTTTAACTATCTTATGAAGTTTGTTCAACATGTTATTTCTTTAAAGCTAACTATTGATAAAATCATTATGGGAAGTGTTAATTGAAATGAATGAAATTATAATATCTTAAAGATGTCCTATATTATTCATTATAAATTGAGAAATCCTCAAGCTAACTCAATACTTTTTTAAGACTTGGTATAAAGGAAACATTGTTTTCCTTGTGGAAGTGTGTCCATGTGATCTAGTGTGGATGGTTATTTTGTATACGATCTTGAATGTGAATTTGGTTATGATTAGACAAGAGATTTCTATTGAGGATGTAATGTGAGCTTCAAAGGAAATATGTTAGAAAAGGATTTTTTTTTAGTTACTTTAGAACTTGGATATATTGTCCTAAATATTGTTTAGTGAAGATAGATTGAGGCTACTTGAATAGTGGGTTTAGTTCTCCTCCTTTCAACTCCTAACATGGTTGACACAACTCTTAATAGGGTTGAAATCTCCTAACATGGATTTAAAGTCTCTTAATAGAGATTCATATGTATTGATTATATTTCATTGACTCTTGATAAAGTCCATCCTTTCACAAGCAATTTTAATATTAGTACATCATCTTGTGGGCATAATTATTTTGGTGGACTTTATTTTATAATGTTTTGATTATGGATTCATACTTTGAGGAGAACTTTGGCTACTTGAACTTGAGTATTTGAGTACATGTGATCAAGTTCTTGACTCATCTATTTCTTCTCTCCTATTGAGATTAGATATATTATTGTTCCTAATGATGCTTGTATTTACACAACCATGGATTTAGGTGATTCAGTGCAGTAGGACATTCATTGTCTTCCAGACTTAGTTCTATGGGATGACTACTTGACAAACATTGTAGGTTTGTTTGTGGAGTCCTAAATTGCAGATTAGGAGATATTATTGATGAAATTCACCTTCTCTTTGGTGAAGATGATCCCTCTTCAATTGTTGCAAGGGAATACTATAACCCTCATCTTCATTCTTTACTTGATCTTTCTTTTGAGGTTGAAGTGATGGTGAATGCTTTGATACAAACATTTGAGGAGGTCATTTTATCTTTAGAGGAGAGACTTTAGTATTTGACACATGTTCTAGATTCATCCTCAATTGATCCTAATTTGTCTCTTTCAACAGAGTGACATAGTACACATGATTTAGGGGGGAAATATTTTAGTATTGACATGGGTATGCTTGAGTAAGTTTCAAATATTCCATACATTTTGAGGTTTCTTATAACATCTTATCCATGTCCCTTGATTAACATTTCAACTAACCTCTTTGTACCTTTATCAAGAGTCCCTTCTAGGGTATTAATCATTTTCTTTTTTTCCTTTCTATCTTAGGAGCCAAGATGTCCATCTCTATTCTTTTTTGGGATTGTTCACAAGTTCCAAATTAATTTTCATTCCTATTTATAGTCTCATTTAATAGGGCTTCAATAGCTTGAGTAGCTCAGTTAATATTAATTTCATACTCCATAGGATCTAGAAAAGAGATTCTTAGCTGAATAACTTGAATCAAAGTAGTGTTTGTGTCTAATAGAAAGAAAACGTCATCTTTTTACTTCTCAACTAGTTGGGGAGGTATCTTAAACATATAATTCATCCTCTCCTTAAATTCATTAAAGTAATCATTCATAAAAATTTCAAATTTATCCCCTAGATTATCGATATAATCATCGATCTAAAAAATTACTGGCCTTTTCCCATCCCAATTTACATTTCCAATAGTAGAAAAGTAATGCTACAACTAGAAGAACATAAATACTAGTATAGAGCCATACTTGCAAGTGTTGGTAGATTAGCAACATAAATTATCTTCATGTTTTCCTCAAATTATTTTAGCAGTAACTTGGCTAGGTCTAGCTTGTGACATTTCTTCACAATCTTGTATGCAAGATTAACTACAACACATGGAACACTATTGGGCTAACTGAATTGATAGATTTTATAGGTGACAACATATGTTCCAAACCTTGTCTCAGGATAGTGATGGTGGCTACCTTTAATCCTCTTGGACCTGTTGGAAATAACAATGGGAAACTAAGTTTTGAGGTGGGGGAGAGGGGTGAATCAACACTTACGAATTTTTCTTCTAAAGCATATTACTAACATCCATCTCATAAATTAACATGTAAACTAAAATAACATAACATGCATCACATCCATAGCATAAACTAAATAACACATAACATAGAAAATTGGTTACCCAAAAACCCTCCAATAAGAAGGTAAAATTAGTGTATGGATGACACCCACAAATCTTCACTATTGTAGTTGTCAAGTGTGATCTATTATGGCTACAATGTGTTTGATCATAATCTATGATCTACCCTGTGAAAGGTCTACCTTGCTAAAAGATTACAAATATAGTTAGGTCTCACCTTGTTAGAGGATTTGAACTTACAATAAATCAAGAACTTGGTTAAGATATTTACAAAATCCTATTATGACTTAAAGCCTATTAGGACTACTCATTTAAGATATTTTCTCTATATCACTTGTTAGAATGATTCAACACCATGATCCTTCGGTTAACACCTTTCTGCTTGATGTCATATCTTCTCCTTACTAATTAAACCTTGATCCTTCTAATTAAATATGTCTTCTTTGTCCTTTCACTTCTATACTTAGTTCTTCTCAAATTTATTTTGCAATGCATAGCTCTATCATAGCCATCTCAACCATCATGAATGCTCTCTCTACACTTAGCATTCATTTCTCACATGCATACAAACTCATTATGGTTTTCCTTGTTAAATAGACATTGGTGGGGATGGATTAGGTAAGAATCAATGACTATGGTTGATCCATGTTTCTTCCTTAAGCTTCCCTTTTTCTAATTGGTTGCATGAATTGCATAGGGATTTTCAATATACCTCCATACTTATCTCTTGTAATCATCAAATATGATTATGCCATCCCAAAAATAGTTTACATAGAAGTTTGTACCATTAAAAACAACTATGGAAACAACTATTCACTCAACATCTGAGACTCTAATGCTCAACCTTCATTGTGCTTCTAATGTTGTAACTTGGCTTTTGAATAGCTTGACACTCTTTGTTTACTTAACACCTCAATCACTAAACATGTAGACTTTGCTCAAAACTTGAGTGACTTAGCACTAACTATCTATATCATTTGACATGTATTGGCTTATAACTTATGCTCGACAAACCTTGATCACTTGACTCACACTAACTTCTCGAATCATTCTGATCAATTGGCTTGCACTGTAATTCTACTAGATTATGACTAAGTATTTTGTCACTACCTTGTCAAAACCAATTTGAGATTAACAATCTCCCCCTTTGACATGAGTGGAAAAAACACTTTTTCATGGCATATACATCATTATATTATGCATAAGTCAAACAATATATACTTTCTTACTTAGCTCATATACAAAACTTCAAAATTTCATTTTTTTTTCAAAATTGTTGTATCTCCCATACTTTATTACTCCCCTTGAGTAAATGCTTCATTTTTTATTTCTACTCTAGTAATCCCATTGGGTAGATATTTTCTTTGACAAACATTTTCCCTTCAAAATTTCATAATCCCCCTTTTTTGATACTTAGGTCATTTGGGTTGTACTCTAACTATGTGTTTGTCTAAAAATGGATTGTGACACTCCATGATTATCTTCAAAATTGCATCCTAGTTGTTGCATGCTACCTCTAGAGATTGAAACTAAATGTCTAGCTAGGTAGCAAGGTCAACTAAACCATCATGTGTTGAAAGATGAGAATATTTCTTTATCAAAGTTTTTGGATAGGCTAGTTCCTTATGAAACACTTTCATGTGAGGAGTTAGCATTTACTATATGTTGATAATAGTAGATATGATATTAGCATCTTGTGCTTGCAACTTGACAAGCCTAGTATAAGTACTAAGTAGCCTTTGGAAATGTATTTGACTTTGACAAGGAGACAACTTAATAGTACTACCTATGAGCTATAAATATCCTTGTATTTGATCAATAGCCCTATGGGTCTCTTGTGTGAATAATTCAACATTGCATAACTTAGTGTATATAGAGAAGATATTCTCTAACACTATCTTTTAACTCTCCATCTTGGTTGTTAGATCAACCTATCTATGTGCAATGGCACTAGATATCTTTTCAAGTAATTTGGTATGAAACTTCCTTTCTAACCACTCTAATAATTTTACATTCCTTTATCTTGTCCACAATAGTGACAAACTTCTCTATGATAGGCTTATTTTAATTTAATTCTAGGAGGATGAAGACAACAAATAATATGACTTTAATGTCATGTAAGACTTTCTTCTACTTATATTACCTCCCCAATATTTATTTCCTCTTTTTTTCCTTTGAAGAGATTCCTATAGTATACCCATTTCTTCAATAGTCATTGAGTTAAAATCAAACTTTGGGAGTTCAATCACTTCATCTAAACTTACATCCTAAAATGATGTAACTTCAACACTCTTGGGTGTGCTAGTATTCATCCTTGATATTTGCAATGGTATTTGTTGTGTAATCAGTCATTGAAGAGTGTTACTACTAAGATGAGATGTAGAAATTGGCATTGTGACTAGTGCCTATAGAGAAATTTGTTCCTTAGGCTTAGTAGTAAAATCTAACTCTTTAGTTTTGACATCTTCCTTTTGTACTTCACCTTGTTGTGGTGGTATAGGTACATAACTTGCTTCTTGAATTATATGAACTTTAGTTTCATCCTTTTCAATGGTTACTATTATTGATAAACCTAAACTTTGTAAGCTTAGCACTAATGTGTCTACATGTTGAAGCTTCTACCTTTCTCATCTAAAATACAAATGTGGGAATTTTAGGTGGTGTCAATTGTGTGACCTCTTGTTATTCTTGGTTTATACTTTGATCTTGTGGAGGATCCTATGATTCCTTTTCATTCACCTCTATAGTAGATGAGGGAACATTTGATGTTTCTTCTAGTTGCTCTCTTGTAGATACAAGCTCTACCTTTTGAAATTCATCAACTCTCACCAATATAGGATTTGTGCATAGCATTGTTATATTGGTAGAGTCATTTAGTATTTTCTCCAAGTCATCCTAAATAAAATTATTTACATTTTGTACTAAATTATCAAGAAATTTTTTTGATACTAATGACTGAGTCCTATTGACTCTATTTATCTATGTGTGGAGGACTGGCACTCAGCACTTGTACATCTTGTACATCCCACTACTCATCTTTAGTTGTAGCCTCCTCTAATACTTCCTTAGTGGCTACCACAAAAACTTATTTCACTAGGGCTTTATCCTTTTCTTAAGCTCCTTCCACATTCTTTTTAGGTTCTTTCATTTCATGCTCACCTTGCTCTATGATTGCTAGAGTAGTTAACCCATAGATTAATTTCCAGATGGAATGTACTTTTGTTGACCACATTGTTGGAAATAATTTATTAATTGTGTATTTCCTTTGATGTTACACAAAATTTAATATCATTTCCAATTAGTGTATGCAAAGCTCACTTGAGCATTGAAGACAATTTCTTGTATCTGCTGAGCATTCCAAAGTTTGCCTAGTTCAGAAGACAATGTCTATTGAGTTCACATAGTTGTCAAAGGAAAGTTTGTAGAAGTTGAGAGTTAGTTGAGCTCACTCAGTTAATGAAGGAAATTTTGGATGGAACTAGTGTTAAATGATCTCACTTGGTTAGAAAAGGAACATTATGAATATGCAACATTAACTGAGTTCACTTGGTTAACATAAGAAAATCACTTTAAGTTAGTAACTACCGAATAGGGTTGGCTAACGAAGGATTTTATTTTCTTAGCATATTGAGTTCAATTGATTTGTTTGTAGGTTTTGGACGACTGAGGAGATGAATATTAATTATTATAAATTTCATTCAAGCTAACTTGACAATGTGTAAGATATAAATATAAGGTCAAGTTGAGGATTGAATGTGAAGAGCACAATAGAAGATTTAATGATGCTTAGAGGAAGCAAATTAAAAGGATAAGAAAAATATCCTTGTTGAGCTACAAAGATACATTTGATTAGGAAGGATGAAGTATACAAGCTAGAATTGAGATCTGTAATCAATAATTTAATTGCATAAGAAATCAACTCATCTCATTGTTACTTTCTAAACATTGTAGTAGTGATCTAAATATCTTAACTGAGTTGGCTTAACATCTATTTGTACATCCTCTAACAAGGTGGCATTTCTAGATTGAATTGTCTAAAGACCTCCAAAAAGGCCACTCTTAACATGGTGATTAAATCCTCTAACATGGACACACCTAATAGTGTTTTTTGTAACCTTTAACAGGGCTGGCTCCTAATAGGGCTCACTTCAAAAGAGTAAAAATTAGTAACTAGTTGCAATTGGTGGTTTTTCCCAAATTGGGTTTCCATCTTAAATCTTGGTGTCAATTGTGTTCATGCTATTTTATTTATGTGTATAAACTAAGTTAAAATAATATTAATCAAAGATTATATCTTAATTTTTTCATTATAGGTATTTGCTGAGTAATTTTAGTGTTTACAAAGTTACAACATTTGCTAGCATAAATTGAGTGGATGTGTGTTTGTAGAGTTATATAGTTTACATAGAGTTTTTATTTGTATTAATATCTAAGGGATCTAAGATTTATTTTAGTGGTAACTAATTCACCCCTCCCCTCTTAGTTGCTCCTCTTATATATCCAACAATTGGTATTAGAGCTTCTTGGTGCTTGTAGAAAAGATTTCAAGGACCTAAGCTAAAGATTAGGATGTTTAACAGAAGGGAGATCCCAAAGCTAAACAAAGATAACTTCAAGGCATTATAGGAACTCATGAGGCTACACTAACAACCATTAGAGATTTGGGGCTAAAATATCCAGACACCAAACATATGACACCTACTGGAACTATGGTTGTTGAAGAAATTGTAGAGAAAAAGAGTCATAATATCATGATGATTGATATTGCTTCATTTCTCAACTATGTCAAATTTGATGACATCAAAGACTATGAAACTTGTTATGAAATATGGATCAAGTTGAAAGCTATATATGGAGGAGATGATAATGTAAGAAGAGCTAAAGACAAAATTTTTAGAGGAAAATTTGATCAAATAAAGATAAGAGAAGATGAGAACATTGCAAAGTATAGAGAACAAATCAAAGCTAGTGTTTGTGCTATCAAAGCTTCAGGAGAAAAGATTAAAGATGAAATGGTGGTAACTAAATTTCTTAGGACACTTCTTCCTATATATGCAATCAGAGTATCAACAATTCAAGAAATGAGATGTAATCCAAAGAATGACATATGATTGGATGCAATAGTTGGAAGATTGACAACATTTGAGCTAGATAACTTTGATAATTATGTTGCTAGTTCTAGTAAGCTTGAGTTTGTATTTAAAGCCAAGTTGTCACTCAAGAAGAAGAAGAAAATGATCAAAAGGAAATTAATTTAAAAGTGAAGAGGAAGATAGTTCTAACAATGATCTTGAAGCCATTGAAGAATTACTTGTAAGAAGGTATCCCAAAGGCAAAGGAAAGTATAAAGGAAAGATTCCTTTAATCTACTTCTCTTGCAAAGAAGTTGGACATATTGTTGCAAGATGTCCAAATAGAGAAGACAAGGATGAAAAGAAGCAAAAAAATGTTCAAAGGAAAGAAGGATTTCAAAGATTTCAAAAACTACAAAGACTACAAGGAAAAAGGTAAGAAATTTTGTTTCAGAGCTAAAGATTCACATAATAGTAAAGAAGATGAAATGGTATATATTGATGTAAAAGATGAGTTTGATGATGAAGGAGATAAAATGACACCTATTATCTCATGTTAGCAAAAATGATACATGAATTATTGATAGTGGTTGCTCACATCATATGACTCATGATAAAACAAAATTTGATCACATGGAACATTATGATGGTGGTAGTTTGATATTTGAAAGCAATGAACCTTGTTTCATAAAGGAAAAAGGTTGTATCTCACTAAAAAATGAACTTAGATGTGATAATGCTTATTAGATTGAAGGACTAAGATATAATCTACTGAGTGTGGCACAACTGAATAGCATTCGATTGAAGGTAGAATTCAAGAATGAGAAGGCCAAAATACTAGATGGGAAAGGAAATCTAGTTGGGTCTAGCAAGAAAACAAAAGGTAATCTATTCCATCTAGATCTTAGTGAAATTTCATGTTTTATTGCTCAAGTAGAAGAAAGCTAGTTATGGCACAAAAAACTATATCATGTAAACTTTGATAATCTAATCAAGATAAGAAAGAAGAAAAGAGTAAGAGGTATTCCTAGGCTAAGGAAACCTGATATGGGTCTATGAAAAAATTGTCAAATTGGTAATATGCCCAAAAGACAAGTTTTAGAAGCAAGGACTATCATTTAGAAGAAGTCCTAGAACTAGTTAATATAGACTTATGTGATCTATTAGAATAGAGAGTTACAGTTGATATAAGTATTTTATTCTATTTGTTGATGATTATTCTAGAATGATGACTATATTGTATCTAAAAGAAAATTCTAAAGCATTTCAAAAATTTAAGTGGTATCTGGAAAGAGTAGAGAAAGAAACTGGAAAGAAGCTAAAATGTTTGAGATCAAATAGAGGTTGTAAATTAATTTCCAATGAATTGAATTAATTATACATTCAAAAGGGAATTAAGAGACAAGTATCAGCCCCTGGCACACCTCAAAAAAATGGTATAGAAGAAAGAAGGAACAGATACATCAGGGATTGTGCAAGAACATTGATGATAAAAAAAATGTTGCAATAACATATTGGAAGGAAGCAATCAGTACTATAGTGCATACCTTGAATAGATTATGATTGAAGAAAGACTCAAATCAAACTCCTTATGAACTATGGTATGGCTACAAACCTAATGTAAGTTACTTTAAATTATTTGGTAGCAAATGTTATATATTGAAGGAATCTAGGAAAGGTAAATTTGATGTCAAATATGATGAAGGCATATTCCTAAGAGACTCTTGCATAAGTAAAACATACAAATGTTTGAATTTATCTACTCATAAAGTCATAGAAAGTGCACATGTGAGAATTGATGAGTTTGCAAAAAAGAGTCAAGAAGAGGGCAACAAAGAACCTAAGTATTACAAAAGGTTTGTTTACTATATACCTAATACATTGCCAAATCTATCTAGAAGTTAGGAGACTTCGGCTCCTGAGTCTCCAAAATATCATAAAGCTATCGGGTTACAACTAGTACAACTTGAGTCATAGTCTAAAGAATATGAGTTGCAATTAGAAGCTATCAAGTTGTTGCCAAAGAAAACTGAGTCTAATGGACTTGAGTCACAAATAGTGGGACTTGAGCATGATATAGAAGATCATGAAGAGTTTAGTGGATCTAACTCCAAATCTAAAGTACTTGTGTTAGCAAGATATGTTAGAAGGCATCATGCACCTGATCATATCATTGGAGACAAGTTAGATGGAATAATGATAACAAACAAATGGAAATGTACACATTTGATTGTTGAATTTGAACTTAGAAATGTTAAAGATGCTTTGGATAATGAAAGTTGGATTGAAGCTACTAATGAAGAAATAGAAAAAATAGAGAAGAATAAGACTTGGACTCTTGTTCCAAGACTAGTTTCTAGAAACAAAGATAGTTTAGTATGTAAAGGTTATTCTCAAGAAGAATATATTGATTATGCTAAAACTTTTTCTCTTTTTGCAAGATTAGAAGGTGATAGAACTTTACTAGCATATACAACAAACAAAGGATTTAAAGTTTATCAAATGAATGTAAAATCTACATTCTTGAATGGAATTCTTGATGAGTAAGTCTACATAGAACAACCTAAAAGTTTTGTAGATCCCAACAAAAGAGATATGGTCTACAAATTACACAAAGCATTGTATGATCTCAAGCTAGCTCCTAGAGCTTGGTATGAAAGACCACATATCTATTTGATAAAGATTAGTTTCCAAAGAAAAAATAATAACAACAATTTGTACATCAAAGAGGGAATAGACAAGAAGATTGTATTGGCATAAATCTTTTTGGATGACACTTTGTTTATAGGAAATGATGACTTATGCAAGGAATTTTTAGAAGAGATGAGTAAAGAATTTGAGATTTCTATGTTTGGAGAAATAAAATTCTTTGTTGGATTATAGATTCAGTAGAAGAAAGATGGTATCTACATTACTCAATCAAAATATATCAACAAGATACTAAAGAAATTTGGAATGGAAGATTCAAGACTAGTTGGAACACCTATGTCTATTGGACATAAGATTTCCAAAAATGATGATTCCAAGGAGGTAGATTAGACCACATATAGATCAATGATTGAAAATTTTCAATATATAGTACACACAAGGCCTAATATTGCATTAACAATTGGTATGGTGGCAAGATTCTCAACAAATCCCAAAAAAATTCACATGCTAAAAATCAACAAAATCACAAGGTATCTAAAAGGTAGTGAAGAATATGGTTTATGGTACAAAAAAAGGAGGCAATTTGGATTTGAAAGAATTCATAGATGCTAATTGGGTAGAAGTGTTGATGATAGAAAGAACACCAGTGGTGGAGCATTCTTTCTTGGTAAAAGACTAGTGTCTTGGACAAGCAAGAAGCATACTTGTATTTCTCATGTTAAAAACAATAGCCCACCAAGATAATTGTGGGGGCATGGGGTGAATCAATTATTCAATAATTAAAACATTTATCAACCTTAAACAATCTTATCCATTCAACCAAAATAAGCAATAGCTATAACAAGATGCATATAGACAATTACACTAGATATGTTGACTAGGGAAATGCTTGATCAGAGGGAAAACCTTGGTGGGAATGATGTCCACAAGATGATGTACTAATATAAACATTCCTTTTTAGATGATGGAACTTGTTAGGAGTCTATGACAACATTTAGTACATATGAGTCCCTATTAGGAGACTTTGAATCCTTGCTAGAAGATTCCAACCCTATTAGGAGTTGTAGAAGATAGAAGGACACACTATCCAAAAAAAATTTGGGGCAAGACCACTAAACTCATTGTCCAACCAATCTCTCAACTATTTCTTGTAGAATAATTGTGTGTACTATATTTTAACTTATTTCCTCTATCCTATCAATCAGACCAATCACTGCCAGAGCTTGTAGACTTAGGTCATGAATCTCAAATCCAAGTATCAAACTTTGTATCACACAATAAAATCTCAATAATCAAGTTTCCTTCACTTGTACTCTTCTCTATTATCTTCTCATTCCTCTCTTCAATCATTCACATTCATCCTTATTTCCTTAATCCATGATAAAGGAAAATTTCCTTTCTTTATTTAAAATCCATAAAACAATTCCCTAAGTCGGCTATTACACCTTCTCAATTAATTATTATAGGACCACATTAGGAACATGTTATACTTAGTGATAACATTAATCTTTCAGATTGAAACTTGAATAACTTTCCATACATGTAACATTATGATGAGTGAGTTTTTCCATGACATCACCAACATTTCTTCTTTACATCTTTAACTTTGACTTCTCAAAATAAAAACCCTTCTAAGAGATATGACAAGTTTACCAGAACATGCCTCTGTAAACTCCATCTCAGAATAGTCTTCACCGAAACATCCATAACTTCTTCTATACTTAATATCTTATGCTTTCAAGGTTATTTATATATACTAGACACATATTATAATACCCCTTTAACCTCGCTACTAAAATTACTCTATGATCTGTCCATACGAACTTGATATTTACCGTTGTTCTTCTTTTAGATACCATGGAAAACTGCTATGTTGACATCAATGACAAACACAATCATGAATCTAACATATCATCATGATAATGATCTAATCATGTTTCTACAATACCCTCCATAGGAATATCATTAGAATTCATGCTTCCAACAATCTCCCCCTTTCATATTGATGGCAATATAGATGAAAAAATCTAGTTCAAAGAATACCAACTACAAAAGACCATTAACCTTTCTTTTCAAATCCTCTTCATCAATCATTATCCCATTGATATATCTCAATGTAATTTACATCAAACTATCTTTCCATGTTGTGCTTTCTTACTGCTATAATTATTTTGAACATGTTATACTTGTTCTTACTCTTTTTTTCATGTTGTACTTCTCCCCCATTGACATCAATGTCAAAGGTTTCAGCAGCCATCAAACTCTACAACAACTAATTCTTACTTAGCTCAAGTATCTGAAGACACTATTCAAAAACATCCAACAAGAGTCCTAGATGACTCTATCCATCATAGATACTGCCCCATATAGGAAGCATCAACATTCAATCTAGACAAACAATAGTTCTCTATTACACTAGACTAATGCACTCTTGCATCTTCTACTTTCATGTAGGAAGGGGGATAACCCCTAGCATACCTTGCAAATACTCAAAATTCTATTTGGGAAGAGGCTTAGTGAAAATATTTGCAATCTACTCTTTAGTGCTCACATACTCCAATATAATTTCCTTTTCTATAACTTTCTCTCTCACCATATGATACTTGATAGAAATGTGCTTGATCGTAGAATGCAAAACTAGATTATTAGACATATTTAATGTGCTTGTGTTTTCACAATGTATGACAATAGGTTCACTAAATTCTATCCTTATATCCTTTAGCATTTTCTTCATCCAAGCAGCTTGATTACAATTGTTTTCTACTACTAGATATTCTACTTTTGTTGTATTTTGTGAGGTACAATCTTGCTTCTTGCTTAGCCAAGAAACTAATCTTCCTCCAAGAAAGAAGACTCCACCATTGGTGTTCTTTCCGTTATCCATATTACTTTCTCAATTAACATCACTATAAGCATATAGATTGAAATCATTAGATTTATCATACCACAATCTAAACTTAAGTGTTCCTTTCAATTATCTAAATATCTATTTGACTACTACATAATGTGCTTCTCTAGGATCAGCTTGGAATATTGCAACCATTCCAACTACATTTTCTATATCTGGCCTTATGTGAGTCTTACACTTCTTCTACTCAATAGTAGGTGTCTCATACTTTGTATATAACTTGTGTCTAGTTAACATAGGTTTTCTAATGGGTTTACATGTTTCCAAGCCAAACATTTTTAGTAAATCTTTGAAATACTTAGTCTGAGAAATAAAGATTCCTTCTTTATCCAGTAGAATTTGTAATTCTAGAAAATATTTCATTTCTCCTATCATACTCATTTCAAAATCCTCCTTTATTTCTTCTAAAAACTTGTCACTTTCATCATCATTTCATCCAAATATGATATCATCAACAAATATTACCAAAATCATTAATCCATCATTAATTTCTTTCCAATAGAGATTGCTATCTACCATACCTTTGTTATATCCAAGCTTTGTCAAATGCTTGTCGAACCTTGCATACCAAGTTTTGGGTGCTTTCTTCAAGCCATACAATGCTTTCTTCAATATGCATACTATGTCCTTGTCATTTGTTAAAGGACAACCTTTAGGCTATTCAATGTATACCTCTTCTTCAATTTCTCCATTCACAAATGCTGACTTGACATCCATCTCATATAATTTGAATTTCTTATATGCTACATATGCTAAAAATAACCTTACCCCTTAAATTATTGCCATAGTAGCATAGGTTTCATCATAGTCTATTCCTTCTTGTTGTGAATAACCTTTACATACCAATTTTTCCTATTTCCTTACAACTTCACCTTTTTCATTCATCTTGTTCCTGAATATCAATTTAGTTCCTATCACATTCTTATCTGCTAGTCTAGGGACCAATCCCCATCTCTCATTCTATACTATATGATCCAATTCCTTTTTCATAGCTTGCTTCCAATAGTCATATTTTCATGCTTTATCTGCATTCTTAGGTTTTTTTGTGGTTTCACAATGCATGTCCCATTTCTCCTAGAAATGGGGAGGCCCTACTTTATTTTTTGGCATTTTAGATCCCTAGTCCAAGGTCCTAGTATTTTTTAGGGTTTTCTCTAGTGTTTTTTGTCAGATTTGGGTCTCAGTTCAAAAACCCAGATTTCTTAAATTATCATCAAAGAGCATAAGTAATTTTGCAAAGAAGAATGGTGCACTAGCACACCTCCCTAGGTGTGCTAGTGTGTCAAATTTCAAAGGAAAGCATACGAAGAAGGCCTCAACCCTTGGTAATATGCAACACCAAGAGGTGCACTAGGTCACGGGTCTATAAAACCTAGGGACCCCCTTACCTCTTCATTTCATTTATTTTCTTCAACTTTAGTAACCCACACTAATGCAACTCAATAGGTGCACTATGTGCCTCATATCCCTCCAAACATACACACAAAAAACAAGAAACATTAAAATACTTAAAGTTAAGGTGCATAGTAGTGCACCCATTTAGGTGCTCAAATGGGCACCTTTTTTAATGCAAAAATTTTTAAAACTAAAAAATTCTTGAAAAACTTGAAAGATTTACACCTATAAAGGTGCACAACTATGCACCTTTGTACTCATAAGTACATTGAAGTGATACATGAGGTGTGCACCCCACGACGTGCATTGGCATAAACCCTCATGTATTAAGATAAGTTAAGGATAAAGGTGCACTAGGCACACCTCTGAGGTGCACTAGGTGCACATTGTTTTTGCATTCTATGGTTAAATTCAAATTTTTAGGTGTTTCTTTCATTTAGGTTTTCTAGGTTCTATTGGTATTAGTATTAGGGCTTGATTTAATTAATCTTTTCTTTGAGTTCATACTAATGGAAATTATTTTTGTGTAGATTCAATGAGTTCTTCATCATCCTCCCTTGCTGAAAAGATGGTCATAAAACCCATGGTGTTCATTTTTTAAGGTGTTCTAGCCAAATCACGCTTTCAAGATGATTATACAAAGATCTGGGACACTGAATTGTGTCATATAGATTTGAGTGCATTCTTGGTATTATGCAACAAATTGATAGAAAGGTCTCTAATGATATCCACTCTTATCTTATTAGGTTTAGTTAGCTTACCATCACACCCAACATCAACATAGTCCTCAGACCTAATTATGACACTCACTAAGAATTATGTTTCTAAAGAAAGGGTCATAAAGAGAAAAACTGGAGAGATCATCCTAGATCTCTAACCTAAGAACATAGAGAAGGTGTTCCATCTACCAAGAGTAGATCAGTTTATTAGATTGACCCATCACCAAGTGGAGATATGACCTACAGGGAACATGTAGAGGAAGCTTTTAAAATCATCCAGTCATCATACTTTATTGAGAAGACTCCTTTAGGGTGTAAAGTAGGCAAAGTAGACATGACGAGAGCATACATGAAGGAAGATATTAAATATTCCATCATAGTCTTGAGTAGAGTCATGGGGTTTCTAGCATCAGGACACCTAAATATATGGATGGTGCATTTTATTGAAACTATCAAAATAGTGGAGATGCCAATTGATTGGGCCTCCATTCTTAGTGAGAACTTGGGTGAATAGCTAGTGGTGGCTAAGAATAACCAAAAGTTCTATATGACATCATATTTGGTATACTTGTTAGCTGAAAGGGCAATGCATTATCTAGGGTTGTTCAAGAAGGGAAATATGCAAGATGCAAATGCATGGCCCTATATAGTATATCCTCAGCTAGTGAAGAAAAGGCTTCCAGAGCATAGCAAGGAATATAGGATAGTGAATGATGCTTTTACATTTGCAATAATTTGGTTCATTGAAGGAGATTATGCAAAAAGGCAGTTGCAAAGATATCAGAAGTTGGAACCTACTACATCTAGTATAAAAAATTCACCTATTTATGGGTAGCAGGTACAATTGCCAATCCCAAGAAGCTCCCTAGGTATCTAAGTGACAGACTTACACTACTAAAGATCACTTGACAACTCTTGCCTTCCTACGACAGAGTTAGAAAGCAACATAAAATCACCTAGATGTGGCCCATTACTATAGGATTGTTTAGTGTGGTTTAGAAACAAGATATTCCATCTTCTTAGTCTGAGTGGGATCAATATCCTTTGGATGAGTATAATTCTCCTTAGCCCTATTTTGATAACATTGGAAGGGTGTAGTATCTAGCTAATAAGACATTTCAACATGAAGATGCAATTGAGGACCATTGGATGAATGCGGTGGATGACTATGATATTTGAATAAGAGATTATTGTAGGATGACTCTCTATTTGGGAACTGATGCTTCGAAAATTAAGGTTCCTTTAAAGGTTATGCAATAGGATATTGAAGATGTACTTGATACATTGTTGAATAGGGACAAGATTGATGATCAACCTATTATTAATGCTAAGGTTGATAAGGAAGAAAATTTAGACATTAATCACTAGGCCAGGCATGTTATCAAACTGATAAAGGATAAGAAAAATGGACCTTTTAAGTTGCATCCAATTCCTCAAGCAGTAGTCATGGCCAATCATGGCAAGAGTTTGTAATATTGGAGAAATTCCAAATCTGGGAAGCATGGGATAGACATGGTTTAGAAAATAGAAATATTATATTTTAGTGGTTAAATATAGCATTAAAATGTATTATAAATGCATTTCCTTTGTAATAGGAAAGAGGTCTCCATGCGGAGACAATAATGGATTAAAATAGGAAATATGGTTTTAATAACTAACCTTGTATAACCACTGGCAACTCTTTAAAAAGAGAAAGTGGGAATTGAATGAGAGAGTGGAAGTTAAGAGAGAAAAAGAAGGAAATTGAGAGGCAAGGTATTCTAGAAGTTTTGAGAGTCTTGAAAGAAAGATTTCAAGGGTTCTCTAGCTCCCGCCAGAGAGCCAAGCATTGTAAAAAATTTGGTGAGCATTAATGAAGTAGTGGCATTTAGTATGTACATTATTTTTAAATTAGTCTTGCCTTCATTATTCCATTATTTTCAATTCAATATTGAGGATTGTTAGAGGAGGAAGTATGGTTACTATAATTGCATGGTAATGGTGAAATTAGTTAAGCATAGGAAGAATATTTTCCTTGCTAATTATTGAACAACCAATTCTTGTAATTGAAATCTAGTTGTGAATGTCGATATTCTTTTGAAGGAAGCCAACAATGGGTATGTGATTTTATTTTTAGGTAACTAGCTGATATGGAAATGGTTTGAATGTATTATAGCCAATGTGCTTAATAAAATAATCATGCTCATCATGAATTGATTCTTGAGGTAGTTGGAATGTGGAAGTCTTTAGTTTGCAATGTATTTCTATCATGAAAATAATAGTCTCAATGTGATGGCATTTCTCAAATTCTAATTGTTGGATTTTGATGAGATTTGGATATGCTTTAGTAAACCTAATTGTGCCCATCCTCACTAGAGCGATCAAAGTTTTTTGATATCATTCAAAAGTTATACCCCTCTGAGTATGGGTCTATCTAGAAGAAAGGTTTTAGATTGGACATAGTTGGATGGATGTGATGAAAGATATCCAATTAGCACCCTATCTAGATTGATTTTCCATAGGCAATGAATCGTAAATGTTGATTTTTAGAAATTTGAATTTTATATTACATCATAAGAAGAGGTCAAGGACCTAAGGATACAGTGCCTACATTTATAGCTCAATCCCCAGTAAGGCTAGAAACATGCACCAACTTGATAGAGAAGTTGGGTATTACAAGGCTTGGAAAGGTAAAGGAAAGAGAATGAGAACTTCTTCCAAACAAGTTGAGCCACAAGAGGAAGCCAATCAAGCACCTCCATAGCCAAGTGCAAAAAATATACAAGGGTCAGAGAATATTGAAGCTATGCAAGCTAAGGACAATCCTTGAATGCAATCAACTGAACAAGGGCAATGGGGAGCTAAAACATAAGTACAAGAGGTATCTCCACCAAAAAAAGAGGTACAATCCTCCCCATATACTCCTAAGAAAAGAAAGATCAAGACTCCAATTGAGAGGAGACAAAAGGTAATTAGGAGAGTTATTCCTTTCCCATCAATCCTAGAAGTTATCCTAGAAGAGGAAGAAGAAGAGGATGAAGAGGATGAAGACAATAACCTTCCTTTCAACTAGAGCAGTCATCTCACAAGAGCCATGGAGAAGGAGCTCCACAACTACACTACCATTTATTCCTAAGCAACCCATTCAGTCTATAATCTCCAAGGATGAAATGCACCAATGGATTGATGAGTAGGATGCTGAGGGGACTGATATCTTCAAGATGTCAAATTTTGATTTTATATTGGTCGGCACCAAATTGGTGGGAGACAAAATAAGAGATACTCCATCTAATCAACCTTAATAGGAGGATTGGAGTCAGTTGCCACCTAAGCCACAAGGGCTTGAAGTAGCTCCACCATTTCCCGTTAAAGTCACATTTTGTGTAGATAAAGGTTTAGTTACTCCTCTTCCTCTAAGCAATGAAGAAGAACAGGTTCAAGGAGAACAAGAGGAAGAGCCACAACAAGTATCCACCAATGAAGTATTAGAGGAAGGAAAAATAAGTGAGTATCCTCAAAAAACTTCCCAAGACATAGAGGTGAGAACTATAAACTCTATGAATACAAAGACTCCTAGTGTGGATCTCTCACATAAGGAGAAGAATCTAAAGAGGAGAGATAAGGGAAAGAGCATAGTAGAGAAAACTCGTTTGTCATCAAAAGGAAAATATCTGATGGAGCATATCCCAAGATGGCTCATAAAAGGGGTGATAAGAAAAAAGAGGCAACAATTCACTATTGAGGAAGAGGATAGGATGGAATTGATTGAGTTCTAAGGAAACCTGAGTCACCACCAAAGGATGCATGAGCATTAGCCTTCATTATGAGTGATCAGAACTAGGGCTTATTTCTCACATGGCTATCCCTCCTCCACATATAGATGTTGAATAAATAACTTCAAGAGATTATTAGATTATGGAGGTCATCCTTTAAAAGCCTACATTGGATATTTCTAAATTGATGGTGACAATAGGAATTAAAGAAGTGTTTAAGCATGTAGAAAAGGATGGGGTAGAATCGATAACACTTCAGAGATAGAATGAGATCTTAAAAGGACATCTAAGTGAAATTTTTGGTCCCCTAGATCCTAAACATCCCAAGGAAACTTTGAATGTGGCATTGGAGAAAAAGAATAAGGAGACAGTGCAGTTAGATCCATTTTTGAGAGCTTGTTAGCAATGGAGAGAGAGTTCTAAAGAAAAAGGTGCACAAATTATATAGGTAAATATGAAGCTACTATGGCATATGTAGGATATTGTGGATAGGCTAGTGGCCATTTTGAATCAAGATTTTGGTTTGATGGATGAAGTAAAGATTTGGGAAAGGACTTGCAAGCATTACAGTCAATCAAGGGGCAAATGTATCAAATGTTAATGGAAGTATATATGGTAGAAGAGTTAGATAAGATTGATGATTGGATAGAGAAGATTTTAGATGGTAATAAACTAATGGAAATATTGCATGCAAAGATTCACAAGCTCAAGGATCAAACCCAAGAGAAAATTTTGGAGGTTCAGAAACATTATAGTGATGTGTGTTTAGACATTTTTGAGGATGATGCAAGGGATAAATTGATAAAGGTAGAGATAGTAGTTGAGAAATTTTGGAAGACTTTTGAAGAAGCTTCTAATGATGATAACATCTGGAAAGCATTCAAAATAGAAGAAGCATTATTAGATTTAGATGTAAAACTCAAATATTTTGTAAAGACTTGCATCAAGGTGGGCAACCATAGGAAGAAAGTGAAGGACAATTATGAGGTCTTTGAATTGCCAGATGTAGCTCTAGTTACTGAGATCATTAAGAAATTACAGGGAAAATA
Source organism: Cupressus sempervirens (assembly GCA_028749045.1). NCBI lineage: Eukaryota > Viridiplantae > Streptophyta > Pinopsida > Cupressales > Cupressaceae > Cupressus > Cupressus sempervirens. The sequence continues at coordinate 657,241,926 of CM053788.1, forward strand.
CCTAAACATAGCTTTGGTATAAAGGGTGATGAGCCTATAAAATTTCATATCCATATAAATTTTTTATAACACTTTACCCCATGGTTTAAATATATTTCCAAGCCATTTCCATACATTAACTTGGTTTAAGAAGCATTAACTATGATTAATGATTTATTGATTAACAATTGCATGTGTAGCTAGTTGATGCTAGATTATGATGATTTATTGTGATAAATGATTAAAATTGAATAATAATATTCTTGAAGTGGTTAACATGTTTTTTTTGAGTCATTTGAGTCATCCATGTAGCTGGAAAGAAGGAGAAACAAGTTGACACTTGTCAATATTCAACAAGTGCAGGAAATGAAGATAAAGTTAAAAGTTAGTTTTAGAAAAATAATCATATCTTAATCAATTATTAATGAAATTAAGAATTTCTTATGGTTTTGGAAAGCTAAAAAAAAGGAGCATAAACCCTTTTGAAAATTTGAGTTGGTTTGAAACAGTTAATGAGCACCACAGATCAGAAGTTGGTTGAGGAAAAAGTGGCACGTTTTCAGGCAGCATAAAACCACTTTCATAAAAATGACCATAAATTTCACATTTCTTAATGAAATTTAGATTTTCAAAATGATTTAGAAAGTTGAAAATGAGGAGAATAACATGGTAAATTTTTTTGATATAATTTGCAAAAGCGAAGGAGAACCATGTGTTTGAGTGGACTGCTGAAAATGTGGAACTAAAATTCAGCACACTTTGTCATTACTTTTGTAAGAAGATTCTTCCTTGTTTAAAGGAATGATGGAAAACTTGTTAGGTTGTTGTTAGGGATTCATTAATCTTAAATATTCAAAATTGTAATAAAGTATTTGAGGAAGGTAGAGAGGTAGAGGTAGAGATGTAGACAGTTTAGATAATATACAGTTCCTGCAGCAACTACTGTGCAGTTTCTTGCAGCCATACTATGTATTTATATTTATTTCCAATATTGTTATTTTGCAATGAAAGAATAATTTAGAGAGTTTCATGGTGCATATACGTCCTTAGGTTGGCAATTTAAATGAACTTTCTCTATTAGAAAGATAACTGCTCATTTTGGATGTCTAATCTGTGAGTTGTGTTTCTAAAACCAATTTATTGTTCTAATTGGGAAGTTGACATTTTTGGCACCATTGCCAGGGACAAGTCAAGCTATGAGAGTCTCTAAGTTTTTAGCTGCTCAATTATAGTTTTTCTAAAATCTTAGTTTCTTTTCAAAGCACTTAGGATCATAGAAGTTTGCATGCAACACAATATGGATTTTAGATCCATGGAGAATGAAGATCCAATGTCATTTTCAACAAGTTTTGGAAATCAATGAAGACATGTTCTCTACCATAGTAGAGAAATTTTGTTCACATATTGATGAAAAATTGCTAATTTGTGAGGAGGCAAAGGAATACAACCTTATTTTTCAAAATGAAGAAATCACCATGCACAAAGTTGCTTTTCAAGATGAATGTGATATCAAATGAGAACTCCTACTTCAAGAAGAGAGTTACAATAAAGTGAAAATTAGTCCTCTCATGCATAAAAGTAAAGAAGATATTGAAGAATATTAGCTTTAGGATGATTTAGAGGAGTTTTTCTTAACATTAGATGTTAAACCAACATCTTTTGTAGAGAGAAACTTTGAGCCCTATGAAGATGGTGTTGAAATTTCTGTGCTTTGATCAAATCAGCCACACAAATTGGTTTTTAAAAATCAAGAAGAGGATGGAGAAGCAACTCATCTACACAAATCCAGCAAGAAGGGTTCAAAATTTTTTCTTTCACAAGGGTTTCCTATTAGACATCTCATTCATATGGAGGAAAAGATGTTATCAAAAGCTATGGTTGCAGAAAAAGAAGAACTTGTAGTTGAAGACAAAGCTACACATGTAGTTACACCTAAAGGGGACACATTTTAGCTTACTTATATACTTTAGTACAACAATATATATTGTCAACATGAAGTTATAAGTGATTTTTTTGATAAAATTCCAAAAGAATTGTTGTTTGTGAAGTTTATATTAATGTTGCAACTATTTCTCATTGTGCATAAGCATGTAAAGCATTGGAAGACTTTGAGAAGAGAAAGATAATTCAAAGAACCAGTAAATGGTTTTGTTTGAGCTGGTCATATAATTTGGTTAGTGTAGAGTAGGATAGGTTAGGGTAGGTTTTTCATTCAATAATTGTTGTGACATAATGTCTTAGTTTTAGTAGTTGTCTAGTTTAGTTTGTTTCCTGATTTTTCTTGTCTTAATGACTATTTTGGAGTTCATAGTTGGTTGGTTGCTCATATTTCAACTCATTTTTCCAAGGGTGTGAGTAAGTCAAGTTCCAACTTGTGGAAGAGAATCTTACCATATATTTCCAAACATTCCATTGAGTAGTTGAGTCTTCATGATGTCAAGAATATTTTATTCAATGATGGTGTCTAATTGGTCTTATCTGTAGGTTTCATGTTGTAAGAGCCAGTCCTGCAGCAACTACTATTTGGTTTTAACGATCAATCCTATAGCCATTGCTCTTTGATTCAATAGAAAATCCTACAGCAACTACTATGTGATCCAAAAGACAACTTTCAAAAAGTATGAAGAGAGTACTCATATTAAATATGCAACACTCTTGGAGGGACTTGAATATTCATCAATAAAGGGAACTGTACTTTCAGCTATTTGAAAAGTTTGAAGTTTCTCACAACAACACAAATGGTATTGTGATTTTGATTTATTCATAATAATTATCATTTTTATTAATTGATTATTTATGCATTGCATTTTGATTTTCAATTATCATTATTGTAATTATATGCTCCACAAGCAATTTGATACTACCTTCATCCATACATTCTCATTTGAGGACAAACAACCTTTTAGTTGGGGGAAGCACATGTATACCTAATTTTGTTGACATAGAACATAGGAGGATGACCTTTCATATATACCTTTTATACCACCTTGAAATTCTTGATGATTGATTAAAGTTGTAACAAGATTCCATGCTGAGAGTTTTCATGACTAACTAATGCCTATCCCTTGCTTGAGGACAAGCAAGATTTCAGCTAGGGGAAAATGATGTGCCTATAAAATGTCATATCCATATCAATTTTTTATAACACTTTAACCCATGGTTTTAATATATTTCAAAGCCATTTCCATACATTGACTTGGTTTATGAAGCATTAACTATGATTAATGATTTATTGATTAACAATTGCATGTGTAGCTAGTTGATGCTAGATTATGATGATTTATTGTGATAAATAGTTAAAATTGAATAATAATATTCTTGAGGTGGTTAATATGTTGTTTCTGAGTTATTTGAGTCATTCATGTAGCTGAAAAGAAGGAGAAGCAAGTTGACACTTGTCAATATTCAACAAGTGTAGGAAATGAAAATAAAGTTAAAAGTCAATTTCAGACAAATAATCATATCTCACTCAAGTCTTAATGAAATTAAGAATGTCTTATGGTTTTGGAAAGCTGAAAACAAGGAGCATAAACCATTTTGAACATTTGAGTTGGTTTGAAATAGTTAATGAGCACCACAGATCAAAAGTTGGTTGAGGAAAAAGTGGCACGTTTTCAGGCAACATAAAACCACTTTCAGAAAAATGACCATAACTTTCACATTTCTTAATGAAATTTAGATTTTCAAAATGATCAAGAAAGGTGAAAAGAAGAAAAATAACATGTTAAATTGGTTTGATATAATTTTTAATAGTGAAGGAGAACCATGTGTTTGAGTGAACTATTGAAAATGTGGAACTGAAATTAAACATTCTTTGTCATTAGTTTTGTAATAAGATTCTTCCTTGTTGCAATGAATGATGGAAAACTTGTTAGATTTTTGTTATGGTGTCATTAATCTTATATATTTGAAATTTTAATCAAGTATTTGAGGGAGGTAGAGAGGTAGAGGTAGAGATGTAGACTGTTTAGATAATATATAGTTCCTGCAACAACTATTGTGCAGTTTCTTGCAGCCATTACTGTGTATTTAGATTTATTTCTAGCATTGTTATTTTGCAATGATCGAATAACTTAGAGAGTTTCATGGTGCATATACTTTGCAGACTTGTTTCAAGTATACATCCTTGAGTTGACAATTTAAATGAACCTTCTCTATTAGAAAGATAACTGCTCATTTTGGATGTCTAATCTGTGAGTTGTGTTTCTAAAACCAAGTTATTGATCTAATTGGGAAATTGACAAAGGGGAAAAAAACCTAGAACTCATAATTTTAGTTTTGGAATTTGGTGGAATTTTTCATTTTTAAACTGACTTCCAAGGTGTGCAGGTGTGTTTGCTATGTAGGTGCAATTTTTTCAGAGGTGTGCAGGAAGTTTTGAAGAATTTAGAGGTGTGCCAATAGTTAACTACCAATTCTAAATTTAGAGCTTTCCATGCATTAAAATGCATTCTGACAACAATTTAACTCATACAGATGTCTAGCAAAGATGAAGCTTCTATTTTTGGCACTTCTAGACACTCCTACATCATCTAAAAGATTTCTTCTTCTTATTTTCTCATGCTTTTTTTTTAAAGACATGTAAAGGTTCATGCATCCAATTAATAATATAAATATGGATGGAGTCCTACTAAGCACTAGTTAGGGAGTTATTTTGTTCATAAATAGATTTGTTTTATTAGTTTAGAAGAATATGTTTTCATAAAGGTATCTCTCACTCTCAACACAAATTGAGGAGAAGGTTTCTTATAAATCTAAGAATGTAATATGTATTCAAGATTGTCATTATTTTGATGTAATAATATATGTTTTTGGTGCTTACATTTGGAGTATAGTGATTCTTGCCTAAGTGTGTTATATTTTGTGGATTTATGTTCATGAAGTGTAATTGAACCAATAGTTTTATTACATTATTTTTAGTTGTGCAATCTTTTAATTTTGGTGTTTGATATGATTCCACATATTCTATTAACATACTTATTTTGAGAAGAGATCATCATATTTTTCCTACATAGCTTTTTGTCTCACATGAGCACACTTTTTATGGCCTTGCAATTTGATGAGAAGTGAAACATCTTATGGTCACTAAATTCCCATCGATGATTGCATCAGTGGAATTAAGGAAGCACTGCTCCTATTTTCAATGACTATCTACCATTCTTTTTGAAATCTTAACTCGCAAATGCATTATTTAAATTAGATCACCTAGTACCTTGGAGTTGATCTCAGATCGGCTTTTCAAGAGAGGAGTTCAAAAGGATTCATGCCTTTAAGCATCATGCAAAATAACTGCTCAATAGAAGTGACATTAGAAGGAGGGTCGTTAACTTTTAGAATAGAAGGAAAAACCTAATAATTTCAAAATTCTACATTTTTTTACAAGTTCAAAAAACATTCTAAGCTTCCGAGCTGTGCAGGTGTGCCAAGTGCACTAACTTCCAAGCTATGCATTATTTTTGAGAAAGTGTACTTCTACAGAGGTGCAATTTTTCCAAAATTGATGTAAACTAGAAGATCTTAATCCAAAATCCCTATTTTAGCGAGCTTTAAGATCTTCACCTAGTTCAAACAAGTTCCTTAAGCATAGCCATTTTCATAAGCCTCATAGTGGCAAAGGAATTCCCCAAATTCTACCACTTCCATTCAACATTTTGTCATCTTCTTTAATTCCACCTCCACTACAACCACCCAACTTTCAACCAAATCCTCTAATAGTTCCACCTCCATAATAGCCACCCATCAGTTTACCAAATCCTTCGATGGCCTATTTTGTAAATGTTGTAGACTCACCAATTAACTTGACGAGTGTACTCAATGATCTAGGAATCCTAAAAAGGTTTTTCCCAAGGTTCATATATGGAGAGACATGAACTGTTAAAGATCACATCAAGGCATCTAAATAAATTTAAGGTATTTAAGGAAATTTACAACTGAAAGTAGATTGCTAATGAGAATGTGGTTCTTTGCCTATTCCCCTACTCCTTGGGAGAAGTTTCCTTTAATTGGTATATTAATTTTCCACTCGAATGTATTGGAGACTGGGATACTTTCAAAACATTGTTATTAGAATAATTCAAAACCTTCTTCAACCTAGATGTGATACATCAAAAATTCATATCAATCAAAAGGGACCCTGCGGAGATAGTTTCACACTTCAACCATCACTTTCACATGGCATACTACAAGTTGGAAACACCATACACTATACCAATTGAAGTTGCTATTTAGATTTATCTAAATGCTATTGACTATCTACCTAAAATTTTTATAAGAAGACTTCCTACAGAAAATATTGACACATTGGACAAAGTATTTGCAGAAGAAATTACCTTCACTAAGCAAGCCAATCCTAATGGAGGAGGATTGATGCTTCTAGCTCAAGCTATTACAAAAATGCCAACATATCCTATTAGAGCACCTGTGATGCCTAGCCAATTCATACCTATGAATCTAGTTCCATTATAGTAGGCATCTTCTCTAAAAAACCCCACTTTAACATATCTAGAATATGAACCTCCAAAAGTTTCTTTCTTGGAGAAAAAAGTAGTAGATTTTGTTGAGGTAGACAATAGTTTTGCCTCTGAGTTTGGTCAAACAAAGAAGACCATGTCACAAATGAAAAATGAGTTAACTTGCCTAAGGTTGTTGCAAGGATAGAATAATAAATTCCAAAGAAACAATGCTGGTCCTTACAATAAAAACAATTACAATAAGAACTACAATAGGAATTTTGGTGGAAATAACAATGTTGGAAACAACAATGCTAGAAACAATTTCAATCCTCTTGATCATAATGATGGCTTCCAAAGATAGAATCAACAATGGAACACTCATCCTAATAATGAAATAATTCTTGTAGATAAAAATAACAATAATGTTTAGTATGTGGATATTAATTAGTAAGATGATGGTCAAAACACATCTAACAATGATGGTTCATACTACAATGGAAATCAAGACATGACTCAGAATTCACAAGTTAATGATAATGTGCATCCTATACAATTTAATGCCATGCTACTAGAATTATATAATTCTACATAGAATGCATAGGTGGAAAAATTGGCCAATGAAGAATTATATTTTCCATTCAGTCAAGAACTAGACATTAAGCCTGAAGAGATGTTTTCCTTTTGCAATGACAATCGAAATACTTACAACATGTGGAGCAGAAAAGAACATATGCAATACAATATTCCTCTAGTATTACAACCAAATCCTCTAGATTTGAGAGTGAGTAATAATTAGGTACCAATTAGGCCCCCATATGGAGGAAAACAAAATTAGAATCAAGGAAATGTAACAACAACCTTGAAAAATCTTGCCTAGTCTACTGAAAAGTATAGTGTGGTGGAAGATTTGAAATTAAAAAATGCCAACATGTCCATGTTTGACATGCTACAAAACTATCCACATCAATGAGAGACACTAATGATGACTCTTTATCATACAAAGGCATCTCATAATATGAATATTGTTCCTCAAAAGATATTATCTCAACAAGTCACTACTTCGAAGGCAATGCCAACTATGTTTAAAGTCAAGGTTGAGGTGCCCCTATTTCTACTTAGCATCTAGATATATGGGAAGAATCTTCAAAATTACCTAGTTTATTTAGGAGCCTCTTGCAATAGTATACCACTATCAATAGCATAAATCTTGGGAGTCACTCCTCAGCCTTCTAATCACATAGTAATACAACTGGATAAAATGAAGGTGAAAGTTATTGGTGTGTTGAAAGATGTTTGGATATAGTTGATGGTTGACCCCTAGATTCAATACATCATTGATATACATGTGCTTGATATTCCTAAAACATATAGACTAATACTAAGCAAAGTATGGATGAAATGCCTAAGTGGATGGTTTTCTATAGATTTTACTTAGTTATGTTTACCATGGAAAGGGTTGAACGATCAAATCAAGATTGATGTAGAGCCAAAGTTAAAAATAATGATTACCAAATATAATGCACCTAATGAGGTTGCATTCATACAATCCAATTTGGGATTTTACAAAGTGATGGCATTTGATACAACTTCAACCAAAACATATATGATCAAAATGAAAGATCCAAGATTTCAATCCCAAAATAGGAGATCATAACACAGTTCATAGACAACATGGTGGCTAATTTGAAATGTTTAGGAGAAGAAGTTGACCCTAGTATCCTACTTCTCCCAAGATTCTTCTAGTTACATAAAGTTAGTCATTCAGAGTTAGCGTGTTCACATTGCCAAGAAGCAGTCACTAACATATTAACACAAATAATGGAAGTGAAGAGTGATAACATTCCAAAAGATGAACCTATAGAAAATCAAAATCCTATAAGCATATTCAACTTTGTGGAAAAAGTTGAAGATGAGATTGAAGATCTAAATGCATCATATAGTGATACCTCTTCAGATGGTGGAGGTTTGTCTTCTCCTCCACTAGGAATGATCAAAATTCAAAGAAGAATAAATTATGTGAAACATCAAGGATAAAATTTAGTATTCATCCATCCTAAACCCAAAGTAGATGAAATTGCATAATTGATTGGGGAAATTAAAGACAAATAAGAAGAACATACAATTTTGATATCAAAGAGTAACAATGGAAAATCATCATGTTCACCCCGCAAAAGATTACAGTGGATTCCCAAAAAAAATCCTTTTATGCCCAAGTGAAAGAGAAGCTAAGGACAAATAAGCATAAGGTTAGGAAGCCCAAAGAAGATCCAATTTGGAAACTTTTCTTTGAAGGTTCCAAATGCAAATTAGGAGCTGATGTAGGTATTCAGTTAATCAACCCGAAAGGTAAGTCTTTCTATGCATCATATTGATTATAGTTTAGATGTACTAATAATGTTGTAGAGTATGAAGCATTGATCCAAGGACTTCTTTTAGCATTGGAGAAAGGAATTACAACTCTCATAGTCAAGGGGGGTTCTTAGTTGGTTATAAGACAAGTAAAACTAGTATTGTCCTGCAATGACAAGAGGTTTATTTTTTACAAGAAAAGAGTATGGGATCTAATGGATGATTTCAAAGCTTTGAATATAAAGACAATTATAAGGAGGAAAAACATGGTAGCAGATGCTCTTGCTATTTTATCTAGTGCATTACAACTAGTTGAATGAATGAAATTGAAAAGATTTTTAGTAGAATTGGTTATTACCCTATCTATCTTGGACAATATTAAAAACTTCTAAGTCTTTCAAGATGATCAACATATACTCAAATTTATCATGTGCAATGGCCACTTTAAAGAACAAGAAATTGATGAAACTCTAGATGATGAACTTGAAGATGAAAATGGGATCCTAAACTTTAAAACCAACACTATTTCTAAGGGAATGGTTGAGTTGGAATGGATTTTTGATCATGATGAATCAACACTTAACAAAAGAATGGTCAAAGAGAAGGGGATAAAGGAATACAACACATACAACTTGGGTACTGATGAAGATCCTACAATGATAAGGACTGGAAAGGCATGAAATACGCAAGAAAGGGAAGATATGCTCAAATTACTTATAGAGTATTAGGATGTTATTCCTTGGAGCTATGAGGAGCTAAAAACATATGATCTTGAGATTATTATGCATGACATTACATTGAAACTAGATGGAAAACCTTTCTATCAAAGTAAAAGACCTATTAATCCTATCATTGAACAACTAACAATGAATGAAGTTAAGAAGTTTCTTGATGCCAAGATCATCTTTCCCATTTTCCATTCTATGTGGGTGGCTAATTTGGTTCCTATGTAGATAAAGATTAGAGAGATTTGTCTTTTTGTGGACTTTCATAATTTGAACCTCACATCTCAAAAGGATAACTACCCTTTTTCTTTCATTAGATGAGGTTTTACAAATTGTCAAATAGTTTTAAGATGATATCATTCTTGGATGGATATTCAATATATGATCAAGTAATGGTTGATGAAGAGGATAGGCTAAAAATGTTATTCACAATTAAATAGGGAACTTTTTCTTAGAGAAGAATGCATGTTTGGTACATTTCAACAAGCCATGGATGAAGCTTTTAAGGGATTGATAAAAAAGTGTATAGTCATCTACATGGATGATTTGACTATCTTTTCAAAGGATTGAAGCACTCATATTGCTGATTTAAGATAGGTATTCAATAGATGTCACAAATACAACATATCCCTCAATCCCAGGAAATGTTCATTTGGGGTTACTAAAGGAAATCTCCTAGCTCATATCATATCTGAAGCTAGAATCTCCATTAATCCTAACAGAATTGAAGCCATTCTAAAGTTATCACCTCCTCATAGTCGAAAAGAACTTAAGTCTTTCTTTGGGAAGATACATTTTGTGCAAAAATTCATAAGAAAATTTGTAGAGATAGTTCATCCCCTTAATGATTTACTCAAAAAGGGAGCTAAAATAGAATGGGTTCCAAAGATTAAGAAATCATTTGAGGATATCAAAGTGGCCATTTTCATGGCCCTAGTATTGGTGAGTCCATATTATGGACTATCTTTCAAAATAAACTCTTTTTCTTCAGAACATTCATGTGCTAGGATTCTTATGTAGAAGAAGGAAAAAGAAAATGAAAGGCCAACTACGTTTATGAGCTTCCCTTTGAAAAATGTCGAGTTAAACTATTCTAACCTCAAAAAAATTCTTTTTCATTAATAAAGTGGTAAAGAAATTCTACCATTATATACTAAGGAGCAAGGTATATATGCCATTGTACCTGATCCAACCATTAAGACATTGTTGATGCAAAATGAACTTGGTGAAAGACAAGAAAAATGGATGGAAATCCTCCAAAAAATTGATTTAGAGATTCAACCCATGAAGTTAGTAAGAGGCCAAGGATTTAAAAATGATAGTGGATAACTAAATCAAAGATGAAAAGAAGTTTAGGTTTGATGGTGAAATAGACATGGAAGTTAGAAAAAAATTGTAGTATCTCAAGTTGATATTGACCAAGATATAATAATAGATGTCTAGTATCGGGATATTGTTTACTATCTTTTACAAAATTAGTACCCCAATTGGATGAATAGTTCATAGCATAGGGGATTCAAAATGATGTGTGAACCTACATGCTACATGATAGAAAATTATATGAAAGGAATTATGAAGGGACCTATCTAAGGCATTTGGGATGTGAGGAAGTAAAAGAAGTTTTGGAACAATTTCATGATAAGTATGGTATAGGGCATGGTTCAACATAAGCAACTGATCATATGATATTAAGATTAGGTTATTTTTGGCCCACAAGACTCAAAGATACTTCTAAACATGTGCATACTTGTCATATTTTTAGAATAGTGCTAACAAAGAAAGACATCTTGTGGTGCCATTGCAACTAGTGTTCAAGATACACCCCTTTGTAGACTAGGTGCTAGATTTTATTGGTCTAGTGAATCCCCCATCGTCAATTGTGTAGACCTTTATTATCATAGCTAATAATTACTATACACATTGGAAAGAAGAAGAGATGTTAAAAAATTGCATGGCTATGGTTATTATCAAGTTCTCTTGAAATTATTGTCCACAAGGAAATGGTGTGGCTGAATCTATGAACAAGAACTTGATCATGGGAATAAGACATTTGTTGAAAAAAATCCTAAAGATTAGCATATACAACTCAAATATGCACTATGGATAGACTGAGTCAGGGTGAAGAATACTTCGGGGACATCTCCATATTTTCTTGTTTATGGAAAAGAGCCAATATTCCCACTCAACCTCAGGATTCCTATTTTGAAATTTATGAGTGGGTATGCTAAAGATGTTGATAGAGTACAAATTAGATTGATGAATCTTTTAGAGATGGATGAAAAATGGACAACTTCTTTGGAGCATATGGCAAAACATTAAGTTTTCATCAAGAGGTGGTTTGACAAGAGGGACAGATAAAGTCTTTTAGAATATCAAACCTTGTTCTACTTTGGGTTAAGGTGAAAAAAAATTTGGGAAGCCACACTAAGTTTCAATGCTTGTGGATTGGTCCTTATCAAATTATGAAAATCATGGGAGAAAACACTTTTAGGTTGAGTTCCTTATAGGGGGAATTGGTTCCATTTCTAGTCAATGGGAAATTTATAAAGCATTACTTTTAAGCATAAAAGATATATATATATATATTTATTTATTTATATACAAGTGTGTTCCTTTTTAGTTGTGTGTTTGTTTTCAAAGTTACGTTATTCCAAAGGGTAGGTGCACTCAAGATTTTATTTTTGACGTATCTTGCTAACCATTCTTTTGGTTCCAATTTTTGGGAAGAGTTATTTCTTTGTCAAAATTTTTTTTAGATTTTGTTTATTATACCAATTGAGGAATGGATGTTACTTGTAGTAACAAGGGGAATTTTTGTCTTGAATTCAAAATTGTAGATTGACAAGTTCTCAACGCTTTGAAAATTTAAAGATTGGTAATCTTAGTTGTTTTTAAACCAAGGTTGAAGGCAGCAAGGGATAATCCAAACCCCACTGGTTCAAATAGAAGGATCTTCTTGAAGGAATTGCTAAGATTGTTCTTTGGTGTGAGAGTTTCTAAAAAGTTCTTAAAAGAGGAATGCAAGGGATGTTCACAAAAGATAAAATTTGAGAAATGACACAAATGTCTTGGCCACATAGTCTAAGCATGGTTAGGGAACAAAAAGAAAATGAAAAAAGAAAGAAAGGTGTTATGAATGAAAGATCCTACAAAGTAATTTGACTATCAGGATATGCACTCTAAATGAGCTATCTAGTATCAAAACCATTGCTTCATCAAAGAATAAAATGGAAAATTTATGAGCTACATGAAGCAAGTATTTTAAAGATTTCCTAGGAATTCAAATGAAAAAGTGATAACCTACTAAGAGCCCTTAGAACTAATTCTCTCATCTAGTTAGACAAAGGATTGATAAACAACTTTCGTGAAGATTCTTGATGAGTGGACCAAAAGGGATGGAAGATTATTTTTGAATTGTTGGAAAATCTTGATAGACTAAATTCTGAGATGTCAAAGGAAATGAATGCACTGAACACACACTAAACTTGGAGATTTGAGATATTGAGTTTTCGACTGTGAAGTAACTCAAAATATGCATGAAATGTTCAGGGTTCAATTGTTGTTTGATACATATTAGAGGAATGTTTGTTGATGAAGATATGCCTTTGTCATTTCTTCCTTTTTATTGGGGCTATTTGTTGTGGTTTCAAAATGCATGCTCTATTTCAACTAGAAATGGGGACCCCCTACTTTATTTTTTGGCTTTTTGGATCCCTAGTCTAGGTCCCATTCTTTTTTTAGGTTTTGCCTAGTGTTTTTGGTTAGATATGAGTCCCGATTCAAAAACCTAGATTCCAAAAATTATCATTAGAGAGAATAAGTTATTTTGTAAAGAAGAATGACACACCAGTGCACCTCCCTAGGTGTAATAGTGCACAAAATTTCAAAGAAAAACATACGAAGAAGGCTTCAACCCTTGGTGATGCGCAACAGTACAACACCAAGGGGTCTATTGGGTCTCAAGTCTATAAAACATGGGGACCCCCCTTACCTCTTCATTTAATTTCTTCACTTTGAATTTAGTAAACCCCCACTAACATAGCTCAATAGGTGGGTTGATGCACCTCCTACCCCTCCAAACCTAAGCAAGAAAAAAAAAATAAAAATATCTAAAGATGCTACACACCTTTTTTAATGCAAAACTTTAAAAAAATTAAAAAAATCTTGAAAAAATTGAAACACTTACACCTACAAAGCTACATAATTGTGCACCTTTGTACTCATAAGTGCATTGAAGTGATACATGAGGTGCATACCAAGCACACCCCATGAGGTGCACTAGTGCACACCCTCATGTATTAAGTTATGTTAAGGATAAAGGCACATTAGACACACCTCTGCAATGCACCAGGTGCTTCTTTTCTACATTCTATGGTTAAATTTCGTTTTTAGGTGTTTTCGTCATTTAGGTTTTCTAGGTTCTATTGATGTTAGTATTAGAGCTTGATTTAATTGGATTTTTCAACTTTGGACTAATGGAAATTGTTTTTGTGTAGATTCAATGGCTTTTTCATCATCCTTCCTTGCTGAAAAGATGATCCCAAAACTTGTGTTGTTCAAGTTTCAAGGTGTTCAGGCCAAATCACACTTTCAAGATGATTATTCAGAGATCTAGGGCATTGAATTGGGTCATACACATTTAAGTGCATTCTTGGTATTTAGCAAAAAACTGATAGAAAGGTCTCTAATGATATCCACTCTTATCTAATTAGGGTTAGTAAGTGCAACATCATACCCAACATTAGTACTATCCTTAGAGCTTATTATGACACTTGCTAACAATTATGTTTCTAAAGAAAGGGTTGTAAAGAGAATAATTGGAGAGATCATCCAAGATCTTTGACCTAAGAACATAAAGAAGGTGTTCCATCTTCCAAGAGTAGATCAGTTCATTAGATTGACCTACTACCAAGTAGAGAGATGGTCTAGGGAACATGTATAGGAAGCTTCCAAAATCATCCAGACCTCATACCTTATTGAGAAGAATCCTCTATAGTGTAAAGCAAGAAAACTACACATGAAAAGAGGATACATGAAGGAAGATATTGGATATTCTATCATACTCTTGAGAAGATTCATGGGGTTGCCACTATCAAGACACCTAAATATATGGATGGTTCATTTTATTGAAACTATAAAAAAAATAGAGATGCCAATTGATTGGGCTTCCATTCTTAGTGAGAACTTGGGTGAGCAACTGGTGGTGGTTAAGAATAACTAAAAGTTCTACATGAAATTATATTTGGTATACTTGTTAGCTTCAAGGGTGATGGATTATCCAGGATTGTTTAAGAAAGGAAATATGCAAGATGCAAATGCATGGCCCTATATAGTATATCCTCAGCTGGTTAAGAAAAGGCTTCTGGAGTATAGAAAGGAATACAATATAGTGAATGATGCTTTTATTTTTTCAATAATTTGGTTCATTGAAGTGGATTATGTAAAGGGGATGTTGGAAGAGAAACTACAAGGATATCAGAAGTTAGAGCCTACTACATCCAATATCAAACATACACCTATTTAAGGGTAGTAGGTACAACTATCAATCCCAAGAAGCTCTCTAGGTATGCAAGTGAAGGACTTATACTACTGGAGATCGCTTGATAAATCCTAACTACCTACAATAGAATTATAAAGCAACATAAAATCACTTGGGTGTGGCCCATTACTATAGGACCATTCAAAATGGTTCAGAAAGAACATATTCCATCTTTTGACTCTGTGTGGGGTCAATATCCTTTAGATGATATAATTCTCCTCTACCCTATTTTGATAACATTAGAAGGGTGCAATATCTCAATTGTAAGACATTTCAACATGAAGATGCAATTTAGGACCATTGGATGAATGTGATGAATGACTATGATATCCAAATAAGGGATTATTGTAGGATGACTCTCTATCTAGCAACCAATTCTTTGAAGATTAATATCCCTTTAAAGGTTGTGCAACATGATACTAAATATGTTTTTGATCCATTGTTTAGTAGGGACAAGATTGGTGATTGACCTATTATGAATGCTGAGGTTGATAAGGAAGAAAATTCAAACATTAATCACTTGGCCAAGAACATTATCAAATTGAGAAAGGATTGGATCAAAAGAACTTTCAAGTTGGTTCCAATTCCTCAAGCAGTAGTCTTCAATGCTCAAGCCCACCGAACAAGAGGTTGATGAGCTAAGGTTACAGTGCCTACATTTGCAATCAGTCCCCAATAAGGCCAAAAATAGTGTAGCAACTTGATAGAGAAGTTGGGTATTATAGGGCTCAAAAAGGTAAAAGAAAGAAAAAGATAACTTCTCCCAAACAAGCTAAACCTCAAGAGGAAGCCACTCAAGCACCTCCATAGCCAAGAGTAGAAAATACACAAGAGTTAGAGAATATTGAAGCTGTGCAAGCCTGGGATAATCCTCAAGTGCCTACAATTGAACAAGGGCAAGGAGGAGCTAAAACATAAGTGCAAGAGGTGTCTCCACCACAAAAAGAGGTGCATCCATCCACATCTACTCCTAAGAAAATAAAAATCAAGACTCTAGTCAAGAGGACACAAAAGCTAATTAGGAGATTTATTATTTTCCCATCAGTCCTAGAAGTTAACCCAAAAGAGGAAAAAGAATAGGATGATGAGGATGAAGAGGATAACCTTCCTTTGAACTAGAGGACTCATCTCACAAGAGCCACATAGTCAGAATGGAGAAGGAGCTCCATAATTACACTATCATCCATTCCTAAGCAACCCATTCAGTCTACAACCTCTAAGGATGAAATGCTACAATGGATTGATGAGTAGGATGTTGAGGGAACTGATGTCTTCAAGAAGTTAGATTTTGATTTTATGCCAGTTGGCATCGAATTGGTGGGAGAAAAAATAAATAAAACTCCAACTAATCAACCTCAATAGGAGGATTAGAGTATATTGCCACCTAAGCCACAAGGGCTCGAAGTAGCTCCACCATTGCTCATTCAAGTCACATTTTGTGTAGATAAAGGTTTAGTTGCTCCTCTTCCTCCAAACAATGAAGAAGAATAGGTTCAAGCTGAACAAGAGGAAGAGCCATAACAAGTATCTACCAATGTAGTGTTAGAGGAAGGAAAAATAAGTGATTATCCTCAACAAAATTTCAAAGACATAGAGGTGAGAACTGTAGGCTTCATGGATATAGAGACTCCTAGTGTGGATCTCTCATAGAAGGAAAAGATTCTAAAGAGGAGTGATAAGGTGAAGAGCATAGTAGAGCAAAGTCCTTCATCTTCAAAAGGCAAATGTCTAATGGAGCATATCCCAAGATGGATAAGAAAAGAGGTGGTAAGGAACAAGAGGTAGCAATTCATTACTAAGGAAGAGGATAGGATGGAATTGATTGAAGTTCTAAGGAAACTTGAGTCACCAAGAAAGGATACATGGGCATTAGCCTTCATTATGAGTGATTAGAACCAGGGCTTATTTTCTCACATGGCTATCCCTCCTCCACATATAGATGTTGAAGAATTTACTACAAGAGATTATAAAATTAAGAACGTCATGCTTGGGAAACCTAAATTGGACACTACTAAGTTGATGGTGATCGAGAATTAAGAAAGTGTTTAAGCACTTAAAATAGGATGGGACATAATTGATAACACTTTGAAGACAAAATGAGATCTTAAAAGGACATCTAAGTGAAGTTTTTGGTCCCCTAGATCCTAAACACCTAAGGGAACTTTGAATGAGGCATTGGAGAAAAGGGATAAGGAGATAGTGCAGTTAGATCCATTTTTGAGAGCTTTTCAGCAATGGAGAGAGAGTTTTGAAGAAAAAGGTGTAAAAATTATATTGGGAAATCTGGAGCTTCTACACCATATATAGGATAATGTGGATAGGCTAGTGGCCATTTTGAATCAAGATATTCGTTTGATGGATGAAGTACATACCTAGGGCAAGGACTTGCAAGTATTACAATTAATCAAGGGCTAAAAGGCATTAGATGTTAATGGAAGTATATATGATAGAAGAGTTAGATAAGATTGATGATTGGATAGATAAGATTGTAGATGGTAATAAAGTAATGGAAACATTACATGAAGAGACTCATAAGCTAAAGGAGAAAACCCAAGAGAAAATTTTAGAGGTAGAGAAACATTATAGTGATGTGTTCTTAGACATTTTTGAGGATGATGCAAGGGATAAATTGATAAAGGTAGAGATAGTAGTTGAGAAAATTTGAAATAATTTTGAAGAAGCTTCTAATGATGATGACATTGGGCACGCATTTTGAATGGAAGAAGCATTATTAGATTTTGCAGAGACTCACATCGAGGTGGGCAAATATAGGTAGAAATTGAAAGACAAGTATGAGGCCTTAGATTTTCTAGATGCAGCTCTAGTCACTAAAATCATTGAGAAATTCAAAGGCAAATACCTATACATAGCTCTAGTATAAAGGGGAACAAAACTCAGAAGCCAAAATTTTAGTTTTGACACTTGGTGAAATTTTTCATTTTTGAACCTACTTTTGAGGTGTGCAGGTGCACTAGGTTTGTAGGTATGCTAAGTGCATAGGTGCACTCTTTTAGAGGTATGCCAAAGTTTTTGAAGTATTCAAAGGTGTGCTAATAGTTAACTACCAGTTCTAAATTTAGAGCTTTCCATGCATCGAAAATGCATTCTAACAACAATTTAACTCCTACAAACACCTAGTAAGGATGGAGCTTCTATTTTTGGCACTTCTAGATACTCCTATATCATCTAAAAGATTTATTCTTCTTATTTTATCATGCTTTTTTTTTAAGACATGCAAAGACTCATGTATCCATTTAAAGTTATAAATATGGATTGTTAGGATTAAACCATAGACAGAAATAACAATTACATACAAATATAAACAATATCCAAAAATAATAGATCACATAGAAAAGATCACAAGACTCCAAGATTTAATGTGGTTCACCCAATTTTGAAGAAGCTTCTAATGATGATGACATTAGGCAAGCATTCAGAATGAAAGAAGCATTATTAGATTTAGTTGTAAAACTTAAAGATTTTGCAGAGACTCACATCAAGGTGGGAAACTATAGGTAGAAAGTGAAGGACAAGTATGAGGCCTCAGATTTTCCAGATGCAGCTCTAGTCACTAAAACCATTTATAAATTCAAGGGCAAATACCTAGACATAGCTCTGGTATAAAGGGGAACAAAACTCAGAAGCCAAAATTTTAGTTTTGACACTCGGTGAAATTTTGCATTTTTGAACCTACTTTCAAGGTGTGTAGGTGCACCAAGTGTGTAGGTATGTTAAGAGCATAGGTGCACTTTTTTAGAGGTGTGCCAAAATTTTTGAAGTATTCAAAGGTGTGCTAATAGTTAACTACCAGTTCTAAATTTAGAGCTTTCCATGCATCGAAAATGCATTCTGACAGCAATTTAACTCCTACAGACACCTAGTAAGGATGGAGCTTCTATTTTTGGCACTTCGAGATACTCTTATATCATCTAAAAGATTTCTTCTTATTATTTTATCATGCTTTTTTTTTAATACATGCAAAGGCTCATGTATCCAATTAAAGTTATAAATATGGATTTTTAGGATTAAACCATAGATAGAAATAACAATTACATACAAATATAAACAATAGATCACACAGAAAAGATCACAAGACTCCAAGATTTAATGTGGTTCACCCAATTTTAAAGAAGCTTCTAATGATGATGACATTAGGAAAGCATTTATAATGGAAGAAGCATTATTAGATTTAGTTGTAAAACTCAAAGATTTTGTAGAGACTAACATTGAGGTGGGCAACTATAGGTAGAAAGTGCCTCAAATTTTCTAGATGCAGCTCTAGTCACTAAAATCATTGAGAAATTCAAGGGCAAATACCTAGACATAGCTCTAGTATAAAGGGGAACAAAACTCAGAAGCCAAAATTTTAGTTTTGACACTTGGTGAAATTTTACATTCTTGAATCTACTTTCGAGGTGTGCAGGTGCACCAGGTGTGTAGGTATTCTAAGTGCATAGGTGCACTTTTTCAAATGTGTGCCAAAATTTTTGACGTATTCAAAGGTGTGCTAATAGTTAACTACCAATTCTAAATTTAGAGTCTTCCATGCATCAAAAATGCATTCTGACAGCAATTTAACTCCTATAGACACCTAGTAAGGATGGAGCTTCTATTTTTAGCACTTCCAGATACTCCTATATCACCTAAAAGCTTTCTTCTTCTTATTTTATCATGCTTTTTATTTTTAAGATATGAAAAGGCTCATGTATCCAATTAAAGTTATAAATATGGATTGTTAGGATTAAACCATAGAAAGAAATAACAATTACATACAAATATAAACAATATCCAAAAATAATATATCACACAGAAAATATCACAAGACTCCAAGATTTAATGTGTTTCACCCAATCCCTAGGCTACGTCCACCAAACATCAAGTCCATTATTATTATGATCCAGTGATTACAACTTTATTACAATTTGTAATCCCTTACAGCTCAATACCATTGTAGAACCAATTTTTGCATCACCACAATTAAACAATCCCTAACCCTAAGCCCTTCTATACAAGTATTTTTGCCACTTTAGGGTTACAACATGTTAGCCATAAATTAGTGAATATAAGCAATAACCAATTGGAAAATATTAGCCATTGGTGAAAAGTAGCCCAATTTTTTGTTAGGGAAATTCCCTAAACCTAAAAGAATTTATGAATTATGTACACTACTTTACTGATCAATCACCATAAACTAACAATCTCCTACTTGGGGACTGATCAGACTCCACATTAGAATGACTCCTACTACATATGCAATATCTAGCCTTTTACATACCATAACATACATCAAGCTTCCTACAACTAAAGTATAGGGTACCTTGGACATCTTATCCTCCTCTTCTTGTGTCCTGGGACACATCTCCTTAGTCAACTTCAAATGACCAGGTATAGGTGTACTGACAGCTTTAGCATTCTCCATAGAGAAACATTGCAACACCTTCTCAACATAATTAGCCTAAGATAGCATCAACTCCTTGTTCTTCCTATCTTTGCAAATATTCATACCAAGGATTTGTTTTGCTACCCCCGATTCCTTCATAGAAAATGCATGTGCTAATTGGCATTTTAGCCCCTTAATGTGATCCATTTTAGATCAAGCTACAAGCATATCATCAACATATAAACATAAAATAATGTAGCTCTCATCAACCAACCTCTTAAAATAAACACAATGATCTAAATGACACCTACTATAGCCATTCTCATGCATAAAACTGTCAAATTTTAGATAACATTGCCAAGGTGCTTGCTCAAGCCATATAAACTTTTCTTCAATCTACACACTAAGTTCTCCTTATCTTTAACCTCAAAACCCTATGGCTGAGCCATATATATCTCTTCATCCAAATCACCATGAAGAAAGGCTCTTTTAATATTAAGCTACTCTAAATGCAAACCTTTAGCAGCTACAATACTTAAAATAGTACTGATAGAAGTCATTTTAACAATAGGAGAAAATATCTCATCAAAATTGATGCCTTTTTTTTGTGTAAATCATTTTACAACTAACCTGGCTTTAAATCTTTGTTACCTCCATCCTCTTCTTTCAACCTATAAACCCACTTATTTTGTAAAGCCCACTTACCTATAGGCAATTTTCATAAATCCCAAGTCTTATTTTTCAGCAAAGAGTCCATTTTTTCTTTCATTGTAGACTCCCACTAAATCTTAGTATCCACCTACATAGCTTCATCATAACATTTAGGTTCACAAGCATCAGTAAGAAAAATAGAATACAAAGAGGGAGAAAATCTTTCTAGAGGTCTAATTTTCCTTATTGGCTATCTAACATTCATTTGTGTTTGTGGTATTTGTTGTTGTAGTTGTTTCACATCATGAGGAATGGTTGGAACATCATCTTTTGGAGTATCATCCAAAACTACATAATCATCTTATTTCTTCTCATGTTGCTGCAATAGATCTTTGTACAACACTTTCTCAATGCATATGGCATCCTTGCTTCTTATAATTTTACAATCTTCAAAATCTCAAAGCCTATAACCAAATTTATTAATGCCATATCCAACAAATACACATTTCTTTGACTTATCTTCTAGCTTGGTTCTATTTTCAGAATCTATATGAGCAAATGCTTCACAACTGAAGGTTTTGAGAAAAGAATAACTCACCTTCTTACCAATCCATGCTTCCTCTAGAATACCACAACCCAAAGGAGTAGAGGGACCTCTATTAATCAAATATATTGCAGTATTGATAGCCTCCACCCACATGTGTAAGGGAAACCTAGCATGTAACCTCATGCTCCTTCCACATTCCATTATAGTCCTATTCATGCATTTAGCCACTCCATTCCCCTGTAGAGTCCTTGGAATAGTTTTTTGTCTACAAATACCATTAGTGGAGCAATAATCTTCAAATTAATGATTGCAATACTCACCACCATTATCAGATTTGAGATATTTTAATTTTTTACTAGTCTCATTTTCAACCAAGCATGTCCATTTCTTAAAAGTTTGAAATACATCAAATTTCTATCTAAAGAAATAAACTCATACTTTTCTAGTTGCATCATCAATAAATCTAATATAATAATGAGAGCCACCAAGGGAAGATACTTGTGTTGGTCCCCATACATCTATATGCACAAGCTCTAATTTATCCCTTTTATTTTCCTTACCAGTCTTCACAAAATCCACTCTCTTTTGTTTTCCATACACACAACTTTTACATAAATTCATATTAACACATTTTAGACCTAGTAAAACATTCTTTGAATGAAGTACTTTCATACGTTTCTTACTCATGTTCCCAAGCTTGTTGTGCCATAGCACTATATCAAAATCTACAATAGCTATTTATTCTCCCTATGCAACTATAACAACTATTCTTGAACATTCATTTTTCTTTGAAACAATTAAAGTAGAAGTAACAATATGACCTTTACAAAGATATAAGGTGCCTACTTTCACACCTTTTGCTACTAAAAGGGAATGTTTTGAAACCTTCTAGTTTTTATCATTAAAAGTAACTACACAACCCTCATCACTGAGTTGCCTTGCTGAAATTAAATTCCTACTTAGCCTTGGAACATGTCTTACCTCATGTAGTAGCCAATGATTCCCATTTTGCAACTTAATCTTAATTTTTCCATTTCCAATAATCTGATAAAGTTTATTATACCCCAAATAAACAATTCCAAAATCCCCTTGGACATAATCAATGAAATAAACTTTATGAGGTGTAGCACGAAATGAAGCACCAGAATCTAAAATTGATGAATCATCAGCACTTTCTAAAGATAGAAGCAAAGCATCCTCTTTAGATTTTATACTTACCACATTTGCCTCCTTGTCTCCATCTAGTTTATCTCCTTCATTTTTCTTTTGAGTCCAACAATCTTTCTTTTTATGCCCTAGTTTCCCATAGTACCAGCAGTCATTCATTCCTCTCGATTGAGACATCCTTGCCTTTTTCTTTCCTCATGATTTCCCACAATTTTTAGAATTACTTCCTCTCTCTATCATTCTGCCTCAACTTTGTGCATTTAAAGTTCTTCCTAATGTAGATCCACTTGAGGATTTCCTACGAGTTTCCTCACTAAAAATAACACTAATCACATCATCATATTTTAGGGTACTAGACCTAGGATCAGAATTACTCATAGCCATTACCAAGCCATTCCAACTTTTAGGCAAAGAACACAAAATCAAGAGATCTCTAATTTATTCATCAAAATTGATACTCATAGAAGATAACTAACTAGTAATAATATTGAACTCATTTAAATGATCTACAATAGATCCACCTTCTACCATTTTCATATTAAATAAAAACTTCATGAGAAATACCTTGTTTGAAGTAGAATGCATTTCATACAATTTCGCTAGGGTTTACATCAACTCTTCTATTGTGCTTGCTTTTGTAATATTAAATGCCATGGACAATGCTAGACATAATTGAATGCTTCCAAGTGCCTCTCTATCTAAAGGATCCCAATCATCATTTGACATAAATCCCTAATTATTGGTTTTGCCTTCCAACAACTTCCATAAATCCTTTTGATAAAGATAGTCTTCCATTTGCAGCTACCATAACTTAAAGTTCTACCCATTAAACCTATCAACCCTTAGCTTACCCTTGTCTTCCATCACTCCCACTCAACCATGAGACTTCCACTCAATTGTGAGACTTTTTTACAGAGGATGACTAAAAAACAAGTAGGTTTTGATACCACTTGTTAGGATTAAACCACAAATAGAAATAAAAATTACATGCAAATATAAACAATATCAAAAAATAATAGATCGCATAGAAAAGAACACAAGACACAAAGATTTAATGTGGTTCACCCAATCCCTAGGCTTTGTCCACCAAACAAAAAGTCTGATATTATTATGATCTAGTGATTATAACCTAATTAGAATTTGTAATCCGTTATAGCTCAATACCACTGCAAGAACTAATTTTTGCATCACTACAATGAAATAATCCCTAAACCTAAGCCATTTTATACAAGTATTTTTTCCACTTTAGAGTTACAACATGTCGGCCATAAATTGGCGAATATAAGAAATAACTAATTGAAAAATATTAGCCATTGGAAAATAGTACTTCCTTGATTAGTCACCATAAACTAACATGAATGGGTCCTACTAAGCATCAATTAGAGAGTTAGTTTGTACATAAATAGATTTTCTTTATTAGTTTAGAAGCATATGTTTGCATAAAGATATCTCTCACTCTCAACATAATTTAAGGAGAATATTTCTTATAAATTTGGGAATGTAATATGTATTCAAGGCTGTCATTATTTTGATGCAATAATATATGCTTTGGTTTCTCATATTTAGAGTGTAGTGATTCTTGCCTAAGGGTGTTAGATTTTTTGGATGCATTTTCATGAAGTGTAATTGAGCCAACAATTTTATTGTATTATTTTGGGTTGTGTGATCTTTTAATTCTGGTGTTTGCTATGGTTTTGCAAATCCTATTGACGTACTTAGTTCAAGAAGGGATCATCATATTGTACCTGCATAGCTTTTTTTCTCACATGAGCTTTTGATTTGATGAGAAGTGAAACATCCTATGGTTATTGAATTCCCATTGATGATTGCAATAGTGGAATTAAGGAAGCGTTGCTCCTATTTTCATTGGCTATCTACTGATCTTTTCGAAAGCTTAACTCATAAACATGTTGTTTCTGTAGTTTATGTCCTTTAGGATTTAATTTTCATGTTATTTTCTTAAAATTCTTGTTACCCCATCTTCATTATTTTCTATTACAAACATTTGGTTAATTTAGAAATTCATATAGTTACATTGTTAGATTGCATTCATTAAAAAACAAAAAAAAAACCCAAAAATATATTTATGTTTTTTTTATGTGTTTTATTATTTTGAGATAGCAAGTAGATTTTACATCTTATCAAAAAAATTTAGAACTAGCAAAGGCCTCCCTGTAAACAAATACATTTATCTTCAACTGAGTAGATTCCAATAGGTCACAAGATCTCCTAGAACCTTGAAGTTGATCTCAGATCAGCTTTTTAAAAGAGGACTTTGAAAGGATTCTTGTCATTAATCATTGTTCAAAATGAAAGCTCAACAATTTTGAATTGAGATATCAAACATATTTCTTCATTGATTCTACTTCTTTTCATCATACTTTTATCTCTTCTTTTGATGATCTACTTGGGTGGATGATTCTTTGTCACATTCTTACCCTAAGTAGGAATTGTTATCTCAACTCTTGGCTCTATTGAAGGTTTTGAGCTTTGTTCCTACCTTAGCTCTTCTTCATTCTAAAAATCATTATTAGTTTCAAGGAATACTTCATCATTCCTAGGTTTAGTAACAATATCATCATCTAAATTGTAATCAATTATTCTTTCTTGTATCCTAAACTTCTCATCAACTCTCACATTTGCACTTTCCATAATAGTCTTAGTTCTTAGATTATAACATCTATACACCTTTCTTTTCAATGAATAACCAAGAAACATACCTTCATCACTTCTAGCATCAAACTTACCAATATCATCATCTCTTTTGATATAGCAGTTACTACAAAAAATTTTGAAATACATAAATGTAGGTGAGTGACCAAACCATAGTTCATAAGTGGTCTTGTTTGTGTCTTTCCTGACCTACACTCTGTTTGAGTGTATACTATTGTATTCATAGCTTCAATCTAAAAAATATTAGATCATTCTTAGCTAACATAGCTCTTGCTACTTCTATTATTGACCCATTTCCTCTTTTTGCAATACCATTTTTTTCAGGAGTCTTCAACTCAACTCTTCTTCTCTAGGATTGAATCTTTTCTCTTCAATCCGATTCCTATTCTACAAATCATTTCTAATGATAACTTCCACATTTTCATGGTTATCCTTTGGATCAAAAAAAGTTACCAAGGCTATATCTTTTAGTACTTTCTTTTCCTTAACCAATTCAAGCTTATTAAAATCATTCAAGAATCTTTTCATACTTGCTTTAAATTCTTCATCTTTGTTAGAAAGAAAACTCTTTCTAGTTTTTCTTACTCTCTTAGGACATGTAGATGCATAATGACCAAAATATTTACATGTCCAATAAATAAAAAATTCCATACCTTTTGGTTCTCTTTTCATAAGTAGATCAATACCCTCTTTGATCTTCATGTCTTCTTTGGATCTAAACTTATCTTTGTGTGTGCCTCTATCTAGAAACTCAATGCTCAAATCTGTACACAATTATGATCTCTTACTAAGAAGCTTCATCTTCTAGGTGTCAAAATTTCCTCCATCAAATTTAGGACTATCTTTTCTAAAATAACTCACCACTGATATCCCAAAGCTATTAAGATTATCCTTCAAGGACCTAATACTATGATACCAATTGTTAGAAACAATAGTCCACCAAGATAACTAAAAGAGAAGGGGGGAGGGGTGAATCAGTTATCCAATAATTAAAACATTTATCAACCTTAAACAATATTATCCATTCAAACCAAAGTAAACAATAACCATAACAAGATGCATATAGACAATTACATTAGACATGTTAACTAAGGAAACCATTGATCAGAGGGAAAACCCCAATGGGAATGATGTCCATAAGATAATATACTAATATAAGTATTCCTTATTAGAGGATGGACCCTATTAGGATTCTATTAAAATATTTAGTACATATAAGTCCCTATTAGGAAACTTTGAATCCTTGTTAGAAGATTCCAACCCTATTAGGAGTTGTAGAAGACAGAAGGACCCACTGTCCAAATAGCTTCTAGGGCAAGTCCATCGAACTCACTGTCCAACTAATCTCTCAACTATTCATTGTAGAATAATTGTGAGTACTATATTTTAACTTCTTTCCTCTATCCTATTAACTAACCGATCAATTTTAGACCTTTTAGACTAGGTCACAAAACTTAGATCCAAGTATTAAACTTTGGATCACACAATAAAACCTTGACAATGAAGTTTCCTTTACTTCCACTCTTCTCTTCTTATCTTCAAATTCCACTCTATATTCATTCAAATTAATCCATACTTCCTTGCTCCATGATAAAGGAAAATTTCCTTCCTTTATTCAAAATCCATAAAACAATTCCCTGAGTTGGCTGTTACATCTTCTCAATTAATTATTATAGGACCACATTAAGAACATGATACACTTAGCGATAACATTAATCTTTCACATTGCAACTTGAATAACTTTTTTTACATATAATATTATGATGAGCAAGATTTTACACATCATCACCAACATGTATTATTTACATCTTTAACTTCATCTTCTTAGAATAACAAATTTGCTAAGAGATATAAAAATTTTACCATAACATGCCTCTATAAACTCTATCTCAAAATAGTCTTCACCAAAACTTGCATAACTTGTTCCAAACTTAATATCCTATTCTTTCAAGGTTAGATACATATACTAGACACATAGTATAATCTCCCTTTAACCTCACTCCTAAAAGTACTCAATGATTTGTCTATACCAACTTGATCTTTACTATTGTTCTTCTATTAGATACCACAGAAAATTGCTATGTTGACATCAATGACAAACATAGTCATGAATGTAATGTACCATCATGATAATTATATAATCATGTTTCTAGAATAATCTTCCATAGGAATATCATTAGAATTCATGCTTCCAACATCTCAGTCCATAGAAGAAGTAGAATATGCAGTAGCAACAGTTAATTATTCAAATATTGTTTGGTTCAAACAACTAGTGATAGATATGGAGATAGAAATCAAGGATCTAGTAGTTACTTTTTGTGATAACCCTACTGCAATTAATATGTTAAAGAATCCTATGTTGCATGCCAAAACAAAGCACATTACTATAAAATGTCAGTTTTTGATAGAATTGGTACAAGATAAAGAGGTAAGATTGGAATATGTGAATACTAAAGAGAAAATTGTAGATATATTGACTAAGCCATTACCTAAGGATTCATTTTTGTATCTAAGAGGTAAATTTGGGGCTATTTGAAGCTCACTAAATAAATTTTAGTGATGCATCAACCAGAGCATGTTGAAGATTAGTTTTTTGATGCAATATTTACAAGGGCACACTATAAATGAATTAGTACATAAGGTACATTAATATTCAAAGTATATCAAGTCTTTGGCATGAGATGTCAAAGAGGGAGAATCTTATTGTCATATATAATAGAAGTTTTATCACTTCAGAAGATGACAAAGAGGGAGATGTCAAAGAGGAAGAACTTGGTTTGATATTGAAGACAAAGTTTTGATAATAGAAGGAGAAACTAAAAGCAGAGAGAGTTCACACTGATAGATGTAGTTCTCATGGATAAGAATTAGAATGAAACTAAGGATATTTTTCTTACTTTATTCTAGCTCTAAAATTTCATTTCATTATGACATGTTGTATTTCCATCAATGCCAAAGAGGGAGATTGTTGGAAATAACTAATTAATTTTTAATTGCCTTTGATGTTACACAAAATGTCATATCATTGTGAGTTAGTGTATGATGAGCTCACTCTAGCATTGAAGATAGTTTCCTATGTATGCCAAGAATTCCAAAGTTTTCCTAGTTCAAAAGATATTGTCTAACAAGTGTACTCGGTTGTCACAGGAAAGTTTGCACAAATTGAGTGTTAACCAAGCTCACTCAGTTAATGAAGGAAATGTCAAATCGAACTAGTGTTAACCGAGCTCACTCAGTTACCAAAACTTCATGAATATGAAATGTTAACATAGTTCACTTGGTTAACACAAGAAAATCATTTTGAGTTAGTATCTACCGAGTAGGGATGGCTAACGAAGGATTTTCTTGTCTTGGCATATTGAATTCAATTGATTTGTTTGTGGGTTCTAGCTGACAAAGAAGATGAATATTGGTTAATCTAAGTTGTATTCAAGTTGATTTGAAATTTTTTAAGATATAAATATAAATTTAAGTTGAGTATTGAATGTGCAAAACACAATGGAAGATTTAATGATGCTTAGAGGAAGAGAATTAGAAGGATAAGAAAAATATCCTTGTCGAGATGCAAAGATACATTTGATCAAGAAGGATCAAGCATACAAGCCACAATTGAGCTCTATAATAAGCTATTTAGTTACATCAAAAATTAGGTCATATTATTGTTACTTTCTAACCATTCTAGCAGTGATCTAAATCTAGTAACTGAGTTGTCTTAACAACTATTTGTAAATCCTCTAACAAGGTAACATTTCTAGATTGAATTGTCTAAAGACCTCTAATAAGGCCACTCTTAATAGGGTGATTAAATCATCTAATAGGGTCACACCTAACAGTATATTTTGTAACCTTTAATAGGTTTGGCTCCTAACAAGGAATACTTTGGAAAAGCAAAAATCAGTAACTAGTTGCAATTGGTAGTTTTTTCCAAACTGGGTTTCCACGTTAAATCTTGGTATCAATTATTTTTATGCTATTTCATTTATGTGTATGCAACTAAGTTAAATAAGATTAATTATAGATAATATCTTAAGTTTTTCATCATAAGTATTTGTTCAATAATTTTAGTGTTTACCAAGTTACAACATTTTCTAGTGTAAACTAAGTACATGTGTGTTTGCTGAGTTACAACAAAATATAGTTCATGTAGAGTTTTGATTTGTATTGACATCTGAAGGATCTAGAATTTATTTTAGTGGTAAGTGATTCACCCCTCCCCTCTTAGTTACTCCTCTTATATTTCCAACAATCTTCAATATTCTTATTTAAGATATGGAAAACTCTATATTTAGGGGAAAATTTACTTTTATTCTTTTCCATATCCTTAGCAATCTTCCTTTTATCTAGTTCTAGCATAACTTGAGTGAATTTTGTTTCCCTAATTCATCTCTTAGTTTGCAAGCTATATTGTCATTTTTGCTCAACTCTATTATATAGACTCTTGGGTAAAGGGTTGGCAATTTAAAGAGGAGTTGACTTTAATGTAGTCATCATGTCATATAAGGCCTCCTCAACTTTATTCTTATCAACTTTTCCTAACTTATCAAAATATATATGTGTGGAACCAAATAAATTGGCATTTGTAGTTATTGTTAATCTCAGATTGGTTTTGACATATGAGTGACAATATACTTAACTTATTTACTTAGTTCATGCCAAATAAGTAATACATGTCGAGCATAAGTTGTCAAATAGTATATACTGAGTGACAGATATCTAGTGTGAGCTAAGTAACTAGTAAGTGTCAAACCATTAAAATGTTGAGAAAATGATATGTGCCAACCTATTTAGATGATGAGTGATTAGTGGATGCCAAGTCATTCAAAGGCCAAGTTATAGCATTGAAGTTGTAGTTAATGCCAAGAATTAGGAACTTAAAGTGTCGAGTTACACAATCTTGACATAGTTATTTGTAATGGTAGAAGCTTCTACCTAAATAATTTTTGGGTTGACTTAAGGATTGATTTACAATATTTTTTGATAAGGATGAATCTCAATTGTGAATACCTATGAATTACATGCATCCAATTAGAAATAGGGAAGGTTTAAGAAAAAAAAGGGTGTATCGCTACCATTGATTCATACCTAACCCTAAGTCACCTAGGTTTTCTTATGGAAGACAAACCCTAAACTTTCTAATGTATGCCAAGGAGAATTGAAGAGAGTATGCATGCACAAAAAAAAATTCATAGTGATTAAGGTGTTATGAATTAAGTTACATTACAAAATCAGTTAAAGGAGAACAGAGGTAAGGAATCAAAGGATAACAAAGTGCTAACTAAAGGATCATTGCTGAGACATTCTAGTTGGTGAATTAGTTAAATATCTTAACATAGTAGTCTTAATAGGTTGTTATAAATATTTTAATAGGGTGCTTACTTCATTTTAAGTTAAAGTCCTTTTAACAAGCACACTTTTAGCAGGGTGTTTAAATTCTTTAACAGGGTAAGATCTAACAATCTTGCAAGCCTTTAACATGACAGACCTTTCATAGGGTAGATCATGTTTCATGGTCAAAAATTGTAACCTTCATTGGATACAATTTATAACTATAGTAGTGAAGATTTTTGGGTGTCATTCCCACCCTAACTTTACGTTCTTATTGGAGGGTTTCTGGGTAACCAAATATTTTGTGTCATACATGTGTTGAATATTTTACTTTCATGCTATGGATGTATATGCTTAATTTGGAATTTCATTTTATATGCATAGATTGTGAGATGGATGTGTGGTGAATAGTTTTAGAGATTGAAATTTTTAAGTGTTGATTCACCCCCCCTCTCAAAGTTTACTTCCCTAGTGTATTTCCAATAATTGGTATAAGAGCCAAGTTCTTTGAAAGTAGAGCTTTGTAGTTTGAGGAAAGATCTTGGAGATGGAAGTTTACATATTGGGAAAGAATATTGAGAATTAGAAGATTTAAATACAACTTTTCTTACATCAACTAAATGAAGCAAGAGATGATTTGAAGATATCACTAAAGAGAAGGAAGGAAATTTCTATTGAAGAGAATGACACACAATATCAAGAGATTGACACTACTACATTGTTTTTTTATGGAAACACAAATGAATTTGATACAATAGATGCAGACTTAATGAAAAAGAATGGAATACTAACTAAAGAAGTCATAAATCTAAAGAGAGAACAAGAAGTGCAATCAATATTGTTATGTGAGGTGACCAAGCAGAAAAAGAAAGTTGAAGAGGAAAAAGTCATGATTGAAGATGACAAAAAGGTTTTGACCAATATATTAGAAGAGAAAACATTAGAGGTAACTAGGATTGCTAACATGAAATTGGAAACTTTGGGTCAAATGATGATTGCAAATCATGAGTTGAATGTAATGGATATTGAGATCACAACACTAAAGTTTCTAAATGAACAATTGAGAAATGATCTAAAAAGAGAAAAATAGTTTGCTAATAGTTTCAACAAACTTAGTGAAGCCATCAAGTACTTTGAACAATTTATAAGATCTCCTTGATCCAACAGTGATACTTCTAGATGAAGATACACTAGTACTAAAGAAGGAGGATCATCCAAAAGTGGTAAAGAAAGAAGTAACAAAGGTAAGAACTCCAAACCTACTTTTCATAATTGTGGTAAGATAGGTCATACTGCTAATGTTTGTAGGAGCAAGATTACAATTTTGAATCCTAAGTAGAAGTTCATGGGTCATTTCTATCAATGCAACAAACAAGGAAATCAGGCACATGAATATAGAACCAAGACCACAAACACACAAATATTTGAAGGATACTATTATAACTATCAAAAGTATGGACATAGAGCATATGAGTGTAGATCTAAGCCTAAATAGTCATAAAATAAGTAGAAAAAGGTAAAGCACAGTGGAAACTCTTATAATTGGGATTATAATACAAGGTATAGTTGTCACTACTATCAAGAGTATGGACATGTTGCTGAAAATTGCATAAGAGCACATTTTAGAATTGACTACAAAAGATGGTTAAGCCAAACCACATGTTTTAGCTATTTTAAAACTAGTCACATAAGTAGAAATTGTCCAACAAGGTAAAAGGCACCGAGCAGTGAGTTCAACAAAGGGAAAAGAAAGGTAGATGTTGAGCATGTTAGAGATGAGATGAACAAGACATGGAAGAGAAAGGAAGATTGCAGCACATCAAGTTCAGAAGGGATCACTTCACCCAATGGGTTAGGTGATCACACCTCCTCTAATTAAGAAATCAAAAGGTATGTTTGATTGATATGTAAAAGATATACTATACATTAGTTCCAAGGATTTAGTTATGAAAATATTACATGTGCATGAATAAAGATGCAAGGTGTTGTTAAAAATCTAGAAGCAATTTTTAAGTTTTTCTAGTTTTCATGTTACTGTTGAGAATAAAAATTTTCACTATAGTTGTTGAGTTAAATGTTAGTTGATACCAAGCTATCAAATTTGTTAGGGTTTATCAAGATCATTATGTTTTTTGAGTGGAATGGAAACTTCATGGAAGTCGAGTGAGTCTAAATCTTTATTGAAGCCAAGCTTATAGTTGTCTAAGCACTAAGAATTAAATGCAAGGTTTTGAGATCTATATGATCAATTTATAATAATTTGACATATTTTAATTTGAAGAAAAGCATGAAGAGTGAAAGGAGAAATTAAAAGAGTTCATACCATTATTCAAGACTTAACCAAGCATCTTCAAATCTAAAAATAACTACTTTTACCAAAAATTGCATAACTTATTCAAGACTTAACCAAATTGCTCCAAACCAAAAAGAGAAATAATATTATTAATCCTACTATTAAAAATTATAGGATATATATGGTTTTTAGGCTGTAAATGTCCGTACAAAACCTAGAACCAACACAAAAATAGTTAACACTAATCAAAATAACAAGTTCTTAAGAAACCAATTGTTTCAAAATGATCTCTTCTTCTTATAATTAATTCATATCTATTTGGAATGAAAAATACAATGATTTTATAGTGGCTATGGTGGTTTACAAATTCCCAACCACTTTTTAAACCAACCCATTACATTATTTTAACCATTTTGCATTTTTGACAATATTTTATGCACTTTATGCTTCTTCTTTTTTTGCATTACATCTTTCATATAAACCCAACCTAGAACAAAATTATTACTCAAATGAATTTAGATGGATACCAATATATATATATATTCACTTATTAAATAAACATTCTAACATTATTGATTATATTAAGACCTCCTTTTAAAATTTTGACAACTTATTACAAATGGTTTCTCTAGCCTTTATATCTTGACTCAAAAGATTCAAATATATAATAAATAGATCACATTAATTCAACATATGACTTAAGGACTCTAAACCTCCTTTTTTATCTTGAAATTTAGGTGCCTTTGCATCACAAACCCTAGTTTACATTATGGCATCTAGTTCTTCAGCTGCTATGGTTAAAGAGGGTAAAGAAGTTTTGAATGTGCAATTGATAAGTAATGAGATCAAGCAACCAAAATTTAGAGCTATACCTAATATCATTTACAAGAAAGATCCATATGATGCATTGTCGATGATACCAAAAAGATTTTTGATGATTCAAGATGTAAGATGTTTCTATACATGTAAGGTTGGTAGCATAGGAGACATGAAAATTAGGGAAACCTATGCAAAATTATGTGAAAATAGAGCATTAAAGGATGAATTCAAAATTGTAGAAAGGAAAGGATTGACCTATTCCCTATATTTTTAAATGTTTTCAAGACTAAATGGATTAAGATATTCCTAAGTATAATTCATGATAATTCTATATGGTTGGATAATGGACTAGTGAGGATCACCAAGAAAATTGTACATAGAGTAATAGGGTATATAACACCTGTCTGACCTAAAACAATGAGAAGTGAATATAAAGAGGTCATTGAGAAGAATAAAAGGGTAGTGTTGAAAAAATGAGGGATGAAAATTGATACTATTATAGATCTCCTAATTGCATTTGCAGTAAGGATAATAGCACATAAATTCTATCAATCAAGTAGGCTCAATAGTGTACCATGTATTTCTATTGGCATGGGCTATAAGATAGTCATGAAGGATCATACCTATGACCTTGCCAAGTTACAGATGCAATAATTGTCTAAAAAATTGGGAGCTATAAGGAAGACCAAAAGTGCACAATGTAAATTTGGCTCAATTCTAGTAAGTATGTTCTTTTATATGCAGAACATTTTCCTCATATTTGGTAAAGTCACTTGGAAAACAAATAGATCTATTGCAGTGTAGATAGGTGAGTTTATTGAGCAACTTGGGAATAATTTTGAGTCAATTATGACAAGCTATTTTGAAGACTTCAAACAATTAATGAAGAAGAGACTAAGGATACTAGTTTCACTAGTTGAGAATCATTTAAATGATGTTTTCTTTCTTGTTGACACTGATTTTACATATGTTCAAGATGTTGTCCCAACGGATAGGTGGCTAAGGCCACTAGGCTATAAAATTAATGTTGATGAAGCCTCTATAGCAATAACAACACTACTTGAAAAAGATTTAGATGCTAAGGCTACTACCTTTGGAAACTATGTTGTGGCCAAATCTAAGATAACAATGGATTTGAAGACTATCTTAGTCATTAGGAAGAAGTAAAAAATTGGGAAGAAGTTAAAAGATAAATTTGGTGAAGAAGTAGATGAAGAAGAAGAAGAAGAGGAGGATGAAGATGAAGAAGAAGAGGGTATACTAGCTCAAGCACCATTGGCCTTAACTCAATGTCAAGGAGAAGATAAAGTAGAATAAGTGGAAATTAAAGAAGATGTAGAGGGAGAAGAAGCCAATGAAGCACCTGAGAAAAAGAAGAGGAATGCTAAGACACCAGCTACTAGAAAACCAAGGAATGTTGCAAAACCTAAGCCTATAGTTCCCTCTACAAGAGAAAGTACAAGGGATACTACAAAAAAGGCTCAAGATGTAGTCAAACCAAAAGAGAAGAGGGCTAGACCAATCAACAATGAAGAGGAGCATGAGAAGATACCAAGGAGAAAATATGTTTCTCTAGTTGAATCTGATGAAGAGAAGACACAATCTGATGACAATAGCCAATTTCAAGTGGTAAGTCATAGTCCTTCAGATATAGACAATATAAGTGAGAATGTAAGGAACACTACTAATTTATCTTGTCTCACACATATTAAATTTGATACACTTAGAAAAGTTGAGATGAACCAAGTAGAGGAGTCAATTTATGCCATGATGGAAACATTTAAACAAAATCCAATTGAGATTTCCAACTCTCTACCAAAGGAATTATCTAATAGAGTTGAGAAAAAGTGGCAATATAGTCTAAACATAGAAAGACAAATCAAAGAAACTACACTTGCCAATGTGATGCTAGAACTGGATAGAGAGACAATGGCCAAGGCATTGAAGAAGAATACTATAAAATTTGAACCAAAATATAAGGCATTCAACATATTGTAGAACAAGGTTGAGGATGTTGTACAAAAGACCACTTTGATTTGGAAATCACTATATGGTTTGACAAAACCCAAGGCAATAATGTAGGCACTTATTAAGGTAGGTGAGGAAAAAGAAGAGAAATAATAGGTAACTGAGGTAATCATAGTTAATACTAAGCCAGTTACACAAGAGGAAGACACTAAAACAAATGTAGATACACAAGCATCAGCTAAGGATGAGTAGAAAATGGAACAGACTGTACCAGATACACTAGTACTGAGGGCCAATCCTCCACATGAAGTGGACATAGAAAATGATGTTGTAAAGATAAAGAATGTTTATGATACTATCACTTAGAACATCAATCCCATCAAAGAAAATGACTTGAAGAAGATACTAGTGGAATCCTCTACCTAGGCCAAACTTTGTGAGAATCATGTACTAGTGAGTGTTGATGAGATTAAGAAGGTAGAAAAGGTATCTTTAGGGGAGGAAGTAAAAAAATAAGTTACATCTATAGCTCATCCTCAATTTTCCATGGTATATTCAACCTACATTACCCCTTGTGGTATATCAAAAGAAGAAGCTATTTACTTCTACCATTAGAAAAATTGGCACAAAGTACTCCAATTGTAGTCACTATAAAGGAAGTGAATATGATAAGGGTGAGATAGTTGGAGAGTGAAAAGATGAAATAGAGAAGACTGAAGGAACACAAGTTCAAATAGGTTAGGTAAACACTCCTACATCTACAACACAAAAGCAAGGTGCATCTATGAATGTAGAGAAGGAAAAGGATAAGATTGAAGAGCTATGTATAACTACCAAACCCAAGGAGCAATTAGCAATACAAACACTGGTAACTTTACAAGAAAATGATACTCCTCCTAGTCAAGCTCTTCATAGGTTGAGTATAGAAACTATACCCCTATAATCATCATGACTGACCCTAGGCACATCTAAGGTAGTTGAAGTCACATCATTTGTTAATGTGAACTTGGATGAGGTAATTGATTTTCCCAGGTTTGATTATGCAACTATCACTATTGAGTAGATGGCCATAATTTAGGAAGTTCTAGTAAAGAAGAAGAATCAACAATTTCTTAGACAACAGGATAGGAAGAAGCAAGCCTTGAAAGATATCAAGGACATTATTATTGATGCATTCAGTCTATTGGCTCTAGACGAAAATAAGCCAATAATTAAATAATTAACCAACCTAGTAGAGAAGCTAAATGACACAAACCTAGATTCAAATTTAAAATTACTCAAATGGTCTAAGAGAAATTTCCAACATAAGGTTGATGAAAATACGTCAAGTGTTATTGCACTATCACAGGTTGAGCTAGCAACCAAAATAGATAGTGGGAAGAAGGTACTGGAGAAAATCTTCTCTTTGTACACCAAATTATGTAATCCCATACTCTTCACACAAAAAATAAGGAATCATATTCTAAGTTTGGAGAGTCATATGCAATCATCTGGTATAACTTTTCCAAAATCTCTAGCTCAAAGTGACAAACATTTCCAAATCTCCTCAACTCCTAAATTCAATTAGTAGTGTTACACACAGATGAAGCAAACATCAAGGCTAAACTGATAAGCATCCAGTCCATTCTAACTCCACATATGGAGATATTTCATAAGGATCTAGCCTAAATGATGAAACACTCATAAAGGCTTAGTTCACCTTGCTGCCAAGCTAACCATCCAGATCAAATCATTGGAGGTAGCTTATGATAAATGGAATGCAACATTGAAAATCATGCTTGAGGTCTATAAATCATTTTTGGACAAACACACTCTAAGTGTATAACCATTTGACATAAGTGTCAAAATGGAGGAGAAATAAGAGCTATGGGGGAGATAATATTTTTTAGGGCGATACACAGATCAACCAATACAAATCTACTCAACAAGACGAATAATTTTGAGTTCAGATAAAAAAATAACACAATCAACTTAGGGGGAGTTAATGAATTTTGAGGTATGATTGATGAGTCATAAGCTTTTGGAAAATTTTGAAGTTTTGAAATCTTGTATGTATATGGATATTATCTGAGTTATGCTTGAAAGGCTAAAGCTTATTCATACATGATCAAGTATTTTTCCACTCATGTCAAAGGGGAAGATTGTTAATCTCATATTGGTTTTGACATTTGAGTGATGATATACTTAAGTTATTTACTTAGTTCATGTTGAACAAGTAATACATGTTGAGCATAATAAGTTGTCACATAATATATGCTGAGTGATAGATATTTAGTGTGAGCCGAGTAACTAGTAAGTGCCAAGTCACTCAAGTGCCAAGCAGATGATACGTGCTAAGCTATTCAAATGCCTAGTGATCAGTGGACGCCAAGTCATTCAAAGGCTGAGTCACAACATTGAAGTTGTAGTTGATGCCAAGCATTAGGGATTTCAAGTGCTGAGTTTCACATTTTTGACATAGTTGTTTGTAATGGCACAAACTTCTATGCAAATCATCTTTGGGTTGACTTAAGGATTGATTTACAATCTTTATTGATAGAGACAAATATTAATAATGAATCCCTATGCATTACATGCATCCAGTCAAAAAAAGAGAAGGTTTAAGTAGCAATATGGGTGAATCTTACATGCATCCAATCAGAAAAAGGGAAGGTTTAAGCAGAAATATGGGTGAATCACTTCTATTGATTCATACCTAACCCTAAGTCACCTAGGTCTTCTTAAGGAAGACAAACCCTAAAATTTCTAATGATTGATAAGGAGATTTGAATATAGTTTGCATGTGCAAATAGAGAATTCATGGTGATTAAGGTGTTATGAATTGAGTTACATTGATGAATCAGTTAAAGGAGAATAGAGGAAAAGAATCACAGGATAGTAGAGATACATTTAATCAAAGGGGTAAAAGTACAAAGCTATGTCACCTTTTAGGATGACTTATTAGAACAACTAAATTTGAGTATGTCTATCTAAAAATCAATTTTATTCAAACTTATGATCTAGAAAAATTCACTCTAGCTAAGTTATATATGGTCTCACACTTTTCCAATTGGAAATGTGTATTAAATGCATGTTTTGTACTAGTTTGTATCCAATTACTAAAGAAATAAAATTATTTCAGAAAACTGACATTTCAATAACTCTTACTATTTTCTATGATATTTTTAAAATAACATATAAAAACCATTTTATAAGTTCAAAGTCAAGAATATTCTCATATAGATTTTATAGTGTTTTAATTAGATATAGTATATTGTAATTAAAAAATTCTAAGAGTACGTATTTTAACACTCAAGAAGATGTCAAGTTTGAGAAAGGAAAAAATATTAATTCATATCAAAAAAATTTAAAATTCACATGACGTTCTAGAGGACAAAGTCCTCTTCAAGAATGTATAATTTTTATTTTGGTTAGAAAAGATTTGTTTTGAAAAATGTGGGGCGAGATGAAAACTATTGATTTCATATGAGTTAATTTTGAGTCATTATAAAACATAAAATATAGGTCTAAAGCCATTTAAAAAAAATTGTTATAAATATATAAGTTTTCTATAACATAATCTAAGATCGAAGGGAAATAAGTTTATTTTCACATTATTCTGTAGTGGAAACTAGACCCCTAATTTTCAACATTTTTCAACAAGTGAAAAATTGTCTTTAAAAATTAGGAAAATATATCAATTCTTATTCCAAATAATTATTAAAAATTATGATCCTAAAATTCATCCATTTCTACACATTTCATTTGTTTACTTCATTATCAAATTCTAAATAATACTACTATTTTTATGCCATTGAAGATGAACTGTTATACTTTTGTTAGCATTTTCCTTTATAAAAGGGTGACACAGGTTTGTGCTTTTACCCAGAGAGGATCAAGTACACATCAGTATAGAGGTGATCTGACATCAAGCAATAGAGTGCTAACCAAAGGAT
Source organism: Cupressus sempervirens (assembly GCA_028749045.1). Lineage (NCBI taxonomy): Eukaryota > Viridiplantae > Streptophyta > Pinopsida > Cupressales > Cupressaceae > Cupressus > Cupressus sempervirens. The sequence continues at coordinate 657,281,728 of CM053788.1, forward strand.
CATTGCTGAGACATTCTAATAGGTGAATTAGTTAAATCTCTTAACAGAGTAGTCTTAATAGGCTATTGTAAATCCTTTAACAAGGTGCTTAATTCATTGTAAGTTAAAGTCTTTTTACCAAAAAAAATTTTAGTAGGGTGTTTAAATCCTTTAACAAAGTAAGATCTATCTTGTAACCCTTTAACAGGGTAGGCCTTTCACAAGGTAGATCATGTTTTATGGTCAAACATTTTAACCTTCATTAGATACATTTTATTATTGTAGTAGTGAAAATTTTTGGGTGTGTCATCCCCACCCTAGTTTTACCTTCTCATTGGTAACCAAATATCTTGTGTCATACATGTGTTGAATATTTTACTTTCATGCTATGGATGTATATTCTTAATTTGGTATTTCAATTTATATGCATAGATTGTGAGATGGATGTGTGGTTAATAGTTTTAGAGGTTGAAAGTTTTAAGTCCTAATTCACCCCCCCTCTCAGAGTTTACAACCCTATTGTATTTCTAATAGTTATGTTTTTACACAACTTATCAATATCAGAAGAGGGATTCTGGCTTACCAACTTGTATTGACTCAAGTCATCTGACTTTCTCTTCTCCTCATCTAAATGCTTCTAAGTTGTTCTCTTCTTCCTTAATATTTTGTAAGTCTTCTTGGCAGACTCACTTGGCTTTGCTATGTTAGGTACTCTTTTTCCGTTAGGATTTGTCACTTCTATAACCTTAACAGTAGTTGCCCTTGTGCTTGACCTAGTCATAGGTATAGTTGGCTTCTATTGTAGTTTCTTCACAAGCTTCTCTATTTTCTCCTCTATCTACTCCTTATCTTTCCTCTTCTTGGTCTTTTCTTTGGGTGCTTCTTTTTCTTCTTCTCCCTCGGCACGTTTTGAATCATCACCTTGATCCTCACCTAAGCCTTGTATTAATTATAATGGGGCTTGGCCTTGTTCTTCCTCTTCATCATCTTATTCTTCTTCTTCACCTCCTTCACCAAATCTCACTTTTAGCTTCTTAATCGGTTTGTTCTTCTTTCTAAGAACTATAGCTATCTTCAAATCAATTGTGATCCTAGATTTGGCTTCCTCATAGTTTCTAGATGAGGTTGCACTCTTGTCTTGATGTCTTCTGCTAATAAAGTTGTAATTACTATAAGGGCTTCATCTACATTGATCTCATATGATAAATATTTTAGCCATCTGACCCTGGGTATAGCTGCTTGCACATATGTGTGCTCTACATCCACTAGGAAACAAACTTCATCATAATGTTTTTCCACTAAGGATAAATGAATCCTCAACCTATTCTTCACGGGTTTCTTAAAATCCTCAAAATAACTAGTCATCACTGACTCAAAGTTATCTCCAAGCTACTCAATAAATTATAAAATCCGTTGTGTAATTGACATATTGGTCTTCCAAGAAACTTGACCAAAGGTGTTTTTCACATTAAAAAATATGCAAACAAGTAAAGGACCAAAATTTTATGATGCACTCTTATATTTCCTGATGACCTCCAAGTTTTCTGATAGTTGTTGTAATTGTAACTTGGCAAGGTCATAGGAATGGTCTCTCTTTACCATCTTGTAACCCAAATCAACAACCATACATGAAATACTATTCATTTGGCTAGACTAAAAGAACTTGTGATCCATCACTCTCACTAAAAAGGCAATTAGAGGATCTAATATAGTGTCATTAGATATCCCTCTCTTATTCCATACTACACCTATATTCTTTTTAATGGTTTCCTTTGCATCACTTCTCATACTCTTAGGTTTAGTAAGGGTAGGGTACCTTGATACTCAATTTATAATAATCTTAGTGATCTTGATTATTCCACCTTCCAACCAAATATAGTTTTCATGTACATGGCTCAGAACAATTCAAAATTACTTTGGTCTTGAAAATTTGAGGAAAATCTAGGACAGACATTAACCCTTTCCATTCAACAATTTTATACTCTTTCCTCAAGACTCTATTATCACATATCTTATTGTAGGAATCTCTTATTTCCATGTCTCCAACTTCTCCAATCTTTCCTATATCACATGTAACATCTTGGGTCATGAGAACCTTCGGTGGTAGCATAGATAACACACTAGATAGATCTCCCTTGTATGCAATTTTAGGAATAGCACAAAATAGGGGTCTCCTAACATGATTACTTATTAGTTGAACATTAAAAACCTCTTTCCCCTCTTTTATAACATTTGTAGAAGAGCTAGATGCCATTTTGATTACCTAGGGTTTGCTAGAAATAAAACAATGTAACTCAACAATAGCTAAATACCTTTCAAATCTAAAGAATAATGTCAAGTAATGGTTGAATTTAGTTCCCAAACAATGGAATCTTATTTTAAAATTCTCCTTCGTGCTCTTTGTGCACTCTATAAAATATAGCAAGTGAAAATAGATTTGTAGTTCTTATGTCATTTTTAATTCATTTTCTCACCACTTTTAAACAATTCTCCTTTCTCAGTATTGATGTATCCCAATCCAACAATATCATTGTTAGGTCTTGGAGATTTCATCAATTTCTCAAAGTGTTTGATGGCTTCACTTGGTTTGTTGAATCTTTCAATGAATTCCTTCTCTTCTCTCAGTTCATTTCTTAGTTGATCATTTTGTAACTTTAGGGTTGTGATCTCAATGTTCATTCCATTCAATTCATGGTTTGCAAGAATCAATTAATTCATTGTATCCAATTGCATGTTACAAAGCTTTTGCACATCCGATGTCTCTTCTTATAGTCTATTAGTTAGTATCCTTTTGTCATCTTCAATAATGGATTTGCTTTTCTCAGCTTTCTTTTTTTGTTCACTTAGTTCACATGGTAATACTAATTGGACTTCTTATTCTATCTTTATATTTCTTACCTCCTTAAGTAGGGCATTGTTCTTTTCCATCAGATGTACAACAACTACATCAAATTCACTTGAGTTTCTATTCTCAAACAATATAGTAGTGTCTTCTTCTTCGTATTGAGTGCCATTTTTCTAAATAATTAGTTCCTTTCATCTCTATGATGAACATTGCAATTCATCTCTTGCCTCCTTGAGTTGATGTAGGGAAAGTTTTATTTCAATCTTCTAGTTCTCAATAGTCTTTTCCAACTTGTAGACTTCATCTTCAAAATATTACCTCCAAAGTTGTAAAACTTTCCTTTCTAGAGAATAGAGCTCTAATACCAATTGTTGAAAATAACAATGGGAAAGTAAGTTCTAAGGGGGGTGGGGTGAATTAGTACTTGAAATTTTTGTGTCTAAAACATATCACCAAAGTCCATATCATAACTTAACATGTAAACTAAAATAGCATAACATACATCACATCCATAGCATAAACTAAATAACACATAACATAGTAAATTGGTTACCCAGAAACTCTCCAATGAGAAGGTAAAACTAGGGTGGAGATGACACCCATAAATATTCACTACAATAGTTGTAAAGTGTGGCCTCTTATGGCTATAATGTGTTTGATCACAATATATGATCTACCCTATGAAAAGTCTTCCCTATTTAAAACTTACAAAGACTATTAGGTCTCACCTTGTTAGAGGATTTGAACTTAGAATAAATCAAGCACTTGGTTAAGAGATTTACAAAATCTTGTTAAGACTTAAAGCCCGTTAGGACTACTTGGTTAAGATATTTTCATTGTATCATTTGTTAGAATGATTCAACACCATGATCCCTTAGTTAGCACCTTTCTTCTTGATCTCAAATCTTATCGTTACTGATTAAACCTTGATCCTCCTAATCAAACATGTTTTGTCTATCCTTTCACTTCTATACTCAATTCTTCTCAAACTAATTTTTCAATGCATAGCTTTATCATAGCCATCTTAGCCACCATGAATTATCTCTCCAAACTTAGCATTCATCTCTCACATGGATACAAACTCTTTAGGGTTTTCCTTATTAAATAAACATTGGTGGGAATGGATTAGGTAAGAATCAATGTTTATGGTTGATCCATATTTCTGCCTTAAGCTTCCATTTTTCTAATTGGTTGCATAAATTGCATAAGGAATCAAAATATACCTCCGTACATATCTCTTGTAATCATAAAATATGTTTGTTAGCCCAAAAATGATTTGCATAGAAGCTTGTGCCATTACAAACAACTATGCCAAAAACTATTCACTTGACATTTGAAGACTCTGATGCTTGACCTTCACTATGCTTCTAATGTTGTAATTCATCCTTTGAAAAACTCATCACTCTATGTTTACTTAGTACCTAAATTACTTTGTATGTATAGTCTGCTTGGCACTTGAGTGACTCAACACTAACTAACCATATCGCTCAACATGTATTGGTTGACAACTTATGCTCAACATGCCTTGATCACTTGGCTTGCACTAATTGCTCTGATTGCTATGATTACATGACATACACTATGCACTCAGATTGTACTATAATTCTACTAGATTATGACTAAGTGTTTTTTCATTACCTTGTAAAAACCAATCTGAGATTAATAGGACCATCCCATACTACACTAGTGTGATCTTCATTCTCCTTCCCTTGTACATTCCTTATCAATTTTGACTTCTCAGTAATTGGATAGCCAATATCCATGTGAATGACATCCTTGGTAATTTTCACTAGCTTCTCTAGCCACATCATTGTATTATGAACTTGACTCAATACAATTAATATCCATTATGTCTTGAAAAACTTAGGAAAATAAAGCATGTCAATCAAACAATTCATGTCTAGGTTTTTATGTTCATCTAAACTAACTATCTATGCATAATTCATTATAGGTCTGTTGCAATTCATAATCTCCCACTTTGTCAATTTTCCTATGAATGAATGCACAAGTATCTTGAACTAGCAAATTCCTTAGGAGTATTGATGACAAAGCTCCACTCTCATCAATCTATGTGGCAACTTTAGGATGTAGCTTGTACTTAGGTTTCTAACAATCCTCATCTTTTATTAGTTTACATTTCCAACCTTTGAAGTCTTACAAGGTTTAGAGTAGGACACCATTGCCAAATTTTGTAAAACTAGGGTTTCAATAATCATTGATAGAACTGGCTTAGTTATCTCATATTTTCACCAAATCTACTTGCATAACAAGAATCTCTATAAAAATTCACTCTACTTATCTTGGAAATTAATAGTGCTCAACAATAGCTCAAATTCACAATAAATTCTCTGTAGACTCATGAGTGCAAGGTAAGAAATGAAGTGTTTGAGCCCATATTTATAGGTAAAGTTAGTTTTTTTGTTAGGTAATGAATAATAAATGATTCTTAGTATGAGCTTGGTTTAAACACTGACTAACCACTTTCCAGTCAATCTCCATATAAAATCTAGTCAAGAAATACTTTACTAACCAAGTGAGTTTACTTATAGTTAATACCAACTATTTTTCTTGCTTAGTTATCTCTTTCTTTCACAGACTACCATGCTTGGTAGAAATCACCAGCTTCACTAACCTCCATAATTTTATGAATTTTCCTAATGCATATTGCAACATGTTGATATGGACTACACTTCAAAATTACACGGAACTTATATAAGATATAGTAGTTCTAGTATAGCTCCCATACCTTCTTGTATGGTTTAGTTGGTGGTAGTGGATTCACCCAATCCATTGGACGAGGTGTCACTGCCTGATATGTTATATTTTATACTTTCTTTAGTCCTCTTCTTCCACATCTTAACCATTTGATTCTGAATCTAATCAACATCAACTATTCTCTTTCCTTTGGTACTATCATTATGTGGTGTTGATGTTCGGTATCTACAATCCTTTCTTAATTGACAGACCTTATGACAATAAAAATATGTCATACTAGTATTCCTCCAATTTCCAAATCTTCCTCCAAAGTGTAACCTCATACAATTGGCTACAATTTGACCATATCTTCCACATGTTGTGAAGGTAATTCTTATATATTGCAATCCCATTTGACACTATTACCTTGTTTTCTTAGTACCTAGGTGTTCCTTTTCTATGATCTACAAACTTGTGACTTGTGTCCATATTTATTACATGTGTAACAATAATAATTAAACTCATATTTATTAGGATATTCATAAAACTTGTCTCTACATTCATATGCTTGATGACCATGTACTCATTGCAATTATAACAATAACCATCAAATTTAGGAATCATATTAGTCTTACTAGCCTTGCTCCTGCAAACATTAACTATGTGTCCAAGTTTTCCATAGTGATAGCATGTAGACTTCTTTTGTTTTGAATTCGCATACACATTCCTTTTTTCAACTTTCTTTGATGACTATCCTTTCTCAATTGTAGATTTCTCAATAAAGCTTAATCCAGTAGTTTCTCTGAGTCTTCTAGATTTCCTCTTAGCTGTTCATCCAATTTTCTCTTTCTTTCTTTTGATCCTTTTAGCCTTTTATTTGTATCTTTCTCAATATTCAATTCATTCCTTAAATTTTCATTCTTAGATCTCAACTCAGAGATTTCTTCCATCTTTCTACCAATATCATTGTTTACACTGACTAATTGATTTACCAAATCATAATGGTTCCAATATCATGATTTCATCATCCTTTGCATCTAATCTTGTAGTGATCTATCTCTTTTCATCTTCAACTATTCTTTTCTTATCCTCTACTTGTCTCTTTTATTCCAAGATCTCACACATTCTCACAAAGTGGGGTACTTATTCATTCTTTAATAATTTGATTTACTTGGTTAGTTTTGTTGGATATAATTGTTAATTGTGTATTGTCTTTGATGTTACACAAATGTCATATCAATCATCAGACAAAGTCTACGAAGCTTAGATGATCAGCAAAGCAATTTACAATGTCTACCGAACGTTCCTAAACATTACATAGTAAAGTCAGTTCTTATCAAGCTAACTAGGGCATCAGAGGATTGTGTAGCAGAAAGTTAATGTTAACTAAGCTCCCAAGGTTAACGAAAAAAAGTTAATGTCTACCGAGATCACTCAGGCATCAAAGGATTTTGTAGCAAAAAGTTAGTGTTAACTGAGACCCCAAGGTTAATGAAGAAAAAATAATGTCTACCGAGCTCACTCGGTCATCAAAGGAAATGTAGCAAAAAGTTAGCTTCTACCGAGCTCACAAGGTTAGCAAAGGAAGGTTAGTACTAACCGAGTTCACTCAGTCTCCGAAGGATTTTTGTAGGGTTTGTAGTGTTTACCAAGCTTCACTTGGTTAACACTAGAAAATCATTCTGGAGTAGTGGTTACCGAACTGGGTCAGCCAGCAAAGGATAATATTGTTTTGATATTAAGTTCAATTGTTTCGTGCAATAAATGTAGCTGACTGATGTAATGATTTTTTTTTAGTTGTTGTAACTTATATTTGAGCTAACTTGATAATCTGAAAGGTATATATAGATGTTCAAGTTGTGAGTTCAAGCGTGAGTGTGAATATATGGATGAGGATGGAATAAGCAAATATTGAGCAAATTTTGATGAAGGATTAGATATCCTAGAGGAGCTACAAAGTTGTATTCGATCAAGTAAGAATCCAGCAAAGCATAATAGAGATCTGTAATCAGCAAAAGATAAGTTACATATCATTCAGGTCACTTCATTGTTGCTTTCTAATCATTGTAATAGTGAATCCAGAATCTCTTTACAGAATTGGTTTAATAGCCATTTTGTAAATTCTCTAACAAGGTGACAGTTCATTTGAATTGTTCTAAAGACCTCTAACTAGGCCACTCCTAATAGGGTGATTAAATCCTCTAACAAGGTCACACCTAATAGTGTGTATTTGTAACCTTTAACAAGGTTGGCTCCTAACAGGGCTCACTTCAAAAGAGTGAAAATTGTTGACTAGTTACTTGGTGGTTTTTTCCATATTGGGTTTCCACATTAAATCTGGTGTCACTTGTGTTAATGTTATTTCTTTTATTCATACATGTTAATCACTTTGAATGCTTAATAAGTTAAGAACACATCTACAAGGTTTTAGCATTTATCTACGTGGCTACTGAGTATCAATAGTGATTAAATATTAAGACATCATTAAGGATTTGTGGTAATATTTTTGTGGTAACTGATTCACCCCTCCCCTCTTAGTTACTTCATCTATATTTCCAACAATTGGTATTAGAGCTTTTGGTGCTTAAAGGATAATATTTCAAAGATCTAAGCCAAAGATCAAGATGTCTTATAAGAGGAAAATGTCAAGACTTAACAGGGACAACTTCTCAGCATGGAAAGGGTTGATGAGACTTCATCTAGCTTCTATTGGAGATATAGGACTAAAATACCTTGATGAAAAATATGCAGAACTAGCTGGTACACTATCTATCAATGATATTGTTGAAAAGAAGACCCACAACATTATGATGATAGATATAGCATCTGCTCTGAGTTATGAAAAATTTGATGACATCAAGGACTGCAAAACTACCTTTGAAATGTGGAAAAAGCTGAAAGAAATCCATGGAGGATATGATAACGTAAGAAGAGCCAAAGTAGAAAGTCTAAGAGGATAGTTTGATCAAATGAAAATGAGAGAGGATGAAAACATTGCCAAATATGTTGAAAGAGTCAAAGCATGTGTTAGTGAAATCAAATCATCTAGATGAGATATCAAAGAGGAGACAGTTATAAGTAAAGTTCTCAGAACATTACTACCCATTTATGCAATTAGAGTCTCTACAATTCAAGAAAGAAGATGTGAAACAAATCATAAGATAAATCTAGAGGCCATAGTTGGAAGATTAACAGGATTTGAACTAGACAACTTTGACAACTATGTTCCAGCTTCCAAGAACATTGAATCGACATTTTAAGCCAAGCTTTCACTCAAGGAGAAAAGCAAAAAGAAAAAGGAATCTCAGTCAGAAAGTGAATATGAATCAGACCAAAGTTCAAACAGTGATCTTGAGGTGATTGAAGCTCTACTAGCAAGGAAATATTCTAGAGGCAGAGGAAAATATAAAGGTAAAGTTCCTCTAATCTATTTTTCATGTGAAGAAGTTGGTCGAGTATTGCTGCTAGGTACCCAAAAAAGTAGAACAAAGATGAGAAGAAAGGTTACAAGTACAATGGCAAGAAAGACTTCAAATTATTCAAGGATAAAGGTAAGAAAACATGTTTTATGGTTAAAGATTCCAATGATTCTAATGATGAAGAAGAAGATGAAATTGTCTACATTTCTGTGAAAGATGAGTTTGATAATGATGAAGAAATGACACTCATTTCTCATATGATCAAAAATGATACATGGATCATCGATAGTGGTTGTTCTCATCACATGACTGGTGATAAAACTAAGTTTGAATACTTTTAAGAATATGATGGTGGTAGTGTAAGGTTTGGTAATAATGAACCTCATTACATAAAAGGAAGAGGAAGGATCTCTCTAACCAAAGAACTTATATGTGATAATGCCTCTTGGGTCAAAGGTCTCAAACATAATTTATTAAGCGTGGCATAGTTACTCAATATTGGATTCAAGGTGGAATTCATTCATGGAAAAACAAGACTGTTGAATAAAAAAGGAAAGTTGATTGGATCAAGCACTCAAACTAAAGGTAACTTGTTCTATCTTCAACTAGGTGAATGTTCATGTTTTATTTCTCAAGTTGAAGAAAGTTGGTTATGGCATAAAAGGTTGTGTCATGTCAATTTTGATAATTTGGTAAAGATAAGCAAATTCAAAAAAGTAAGAGGCATTCTTAACATAAAGAAACCTGAGGTCGGTCTATGCAAGAATTCTCTGATTGGTAAAATGGGAAAGACTAGTTTTAAAAGTAAAAAATATCAGTCTGAAGATATATTAGAAATTGTACATACTAATTTATGTGGACCCAATGGAATTGAAAGCTATACTGGAGAAAAGTTCTTCATTCTTTTTGTTGATGATTACTCAAGAATGATGACTGACATGTATCTAAGGAACAAATCAGAAGCATTTGAGAAATTCAAATGGTATTTGGCTAGAGTAAAAAAGGAAATAGAGAAAATATTGAAATGCTTGAGGTTAGATAGAGGTGGAGAATTCATTTCACATGAGTTCAATAACTTTTGCATTGAAAGAGGAATCAAAAGATAGGTATCAGCCCTTGGAACTCCTGAGCAAAATGGAATAGCCGAAAGGAGGAATAGATCTATCATGGATTGTGCAAGAACCTTAATGATTGAAAAGAACATTGCTACCAAATACTGGAAGGAAGCTATCAGCACTGTAGTTCATACCTTGAATTGAGTACAGCTAAAAAAGGACTCATTCAAAACTCCTTATGAGCTATGGTATGGCTATAAACCTAATATAAGTTATATAAAAGTATTTGGAAGTAAATGTTACATTTTGGAAGAATCTAGAAAAGGAAAATTTGATGTGAAAAGTGATGAAGGAATATTTTTGGGATACTCTTGCAAAAGTAAAGCATATAGATGTTTGAACTTGTCTACTTACAAAGTCATAGAAAGTGCACATGTGAAAGTTGATGAGTTTGCAGAAAGGACTGAAGAAGAAAGCAAAAGGGAACTAGAAGATTATAGAAGGTTTGTTTTTATTGAACCTAATACAGTACCAGTCAATTAGGAATCTTCTACTCCCAAGTCATCAGTAACCGAGTTATAGAAAGTTCAAATCAAGCTACAACAACTCGAGTTACATTCAGATGCTACCGAGCAAGTGTCTACTGAGTTTGAAGAACCCGAGCCAAAATCTACTGAGCCAGAATAGCCAGAACCTGAAGTTGAAGTGCAAGAGGATAATAATGAAATTCATTCAAAAGGCAAGGAAACTATATTAGCAAAATATGTCAAGAGACATCATTCAGTAGATCGGATCATTGGAGACAAATTTGAAGGAACCATGACAAGAAGTAAGTTGAAAGGTACTTGTTTACTTGCTGATTTTGAACCTAGAAATATCAAAGATGCATTGGGAAATGATAGTTGGATTGAGGCTATGAATGAAGAGATAGAGCAGATAGAGAAAAACAAGACATGGACTCTTGTACCCAAGCCTAAAGATAAAAATGTGATTGGAACTAAGTGGGTATTCAGAAACAAGTTGATTGAAGATGGTAAGGTATCAAGAAACAAAGCTAGACTAGTATGCAAAGGATATGCTCAAGAAGAAGGAATAGACTATGAAGAAACTTTTGCTCCTATTGCAAGATTGGAAGGAGTCAAAACCTTACTTGCATTTGCTGCTCACAAAAGATTCAAAGTTTATCAGATGGATGTCAAGTCAGCATTCCTCAATGGTATACTGGATGAAGAAGTTTACATTGAACAACCTGAAGGTTTGGTTGATTCAGATAAGAAGAACATGGTCTACAAATTACACAAGGCACTGAATGGTTTCTAACAAGCCCCTAGAGCATGGTATGAAAGATTGCATAACTATCTTATTTAGATTGGTTTTCAAAGAACTAATGATAACAACAGCTTGTATATAAAGGAAGGACTAGATAATAAGATTGTCTTGGCAGAAATATTTGTAGATGATATTGTTTTCACAGGGAATGATGATCTTTGCAAAGAATTTTTAGAGAAAATGAACAAGGAATTCGAAATGTCTATGTTTGGTGAGATCAAATTCTTTGTTGGTCTTCAAAATCAGCAAAATAAAAATGGTATCTACATCACTCAATCAAAATACATCATGGAGATATTGAAAAAGTTTGGTATGGAAGACTGTAAACTAGTTGGGACTTCTATGTGTACTGGATTAAAACTTACCAAGGAAGAGGAATCAAAAGAAGTAGATCAAACATTGTATAGATCTATGATTGGAAAGTTGCAGTATGTAGTTCATAGTAGGCCAGATATTGCTCTTGCAGTTGGTATTGTAGCAAGATTTTCAGCAAAACCAAGAGAAAATCACATGATGGCAATCAAAAGAATAATGAGATATTTGAAAGGAACTAAAGATTATGGTTTATGGTACAAATTTGGAGGTAATCTAGATTTGAAAGTGTTTACTGATGCTGATTGGGTAGGAAACCTTGATGACAGAAAAAGTACAAGTGGAGGAGCATTCTTTCTTGGAAAGAGGTTGGTTTCTTGGACAAGCAAAAAGAAAAATTGTACATCCCAATCTACAGCAGAGGCAGAGTATGTTGCTACAACAGTAAACTATTCTAATATTGTTTGTTTTAAACAGTTGTTGGAAGGCATGAAGGGGGAAATCAAAGAACCAGTTGTTATGTTCTGTGATAATACAAGTGCAATCAACATATCTAAGAATCTAGTGATGCATTCCAAAACCAAGCACATTGCAATAAAATATCATTTTGTGGCAGAATTGGTGTAAGATAAGGAGATCAGATTGGAATATGTGCATACAAAGGAACAAATTGCTAACATATTCACAAAGCCATTACCTAAGGATGCATTTTTGTATCTAAGAGGTAAGTTAGGGGTCACTCCCCTATCTGAAGTTCACTAAAATGAAGTTTTAGTGATGCATCAACGCATACCAAGTTGAAGATCTATCAGTTGATGTAGCATAATTAGGAAATATTGCATATGAATCAGTACTAAAGGTACATTAAAATGCATTTGAGTTGTGTTGTCTTTGGCATGTGTTGTCAAAGAGGGAGAGTTTTACTGTCATATCTTTCTAAAATTTGTTTGAGAGGAAGAGTTTGCTATGTAATTCCTTCACAAAGGGAGATTACTGAAAGAGGGAAAGTTTGCTATCTAATAGAGAAAGTTGTTCTGCTAGAAAAAGACTTGTTTTCAAATTTCATTCTGCTATGACATGTTGTGTTGCCATCAATGCCAAAGAGGGAGATTGTGGATACAATTGTTAATTGTGTATTATCTTTGATGTTACACAAATGTCATATCAGTCATCAGACAGAGTCTACCAAGCTCAAATGATTAGCAAAGCAATTTACAATGTCTACCAAATGTTTCTAAACATTACACAGTAAAGTCAGTTCTTACCGAGCTAACTCGAGCATCAAAGGATTGTGTACCAGAAAGTTAGTGTTAACCGAGCTCCCAAGGCTAATGAAGAAAAGTTAATGTCTACCAAGATCACTTGGGCATCAAAGGATTTTGTAGAAGAAAGTTAGTGTTAACTGAGACCCCAAGATTAATGAAGAAAAATTAATGTCTACCGAGCTCACTTGGTCATTAAAGAAAATGTAGCAAAAAGTTAGCTTCTACTGAGCTCACAAGGTCAGCAAAGGAAGGTCAGTACTAACTAAGTTCACTTGATCTCCAAAGGATTTTTGCAAGGTTTGCAGTGTTTACCAAGCTTCACTTGGTTAACACTAAAAAACCATTCTGGAGTAGTGGTTACCGAACTGGGTCGGCCAATGAAGGATTTTATTATTTTGATATTAAGTTCAATTGTTTCATGCAATAAATGTAGCCGACTAATGTAATGATTTTTTAAAGTTTTTGTAACTTATATTTGAGCCGACTTGATAATCTGAAAGGTATATATAGATGTTCAAGTTGTTAGTTCAAGCGTGAGTGTGAATATATGGATGAGGATGGAATAAGCGAATATTGAGCAAATTTTGATGAAGGATTAGATATCCTAGAGGAGCTACAAAGTTGTATTCGATCAAGTAAGGATCCAGCGAAGCATAACAGAGACCTGTAATCAGCAAAAGATAAGTTGCATATCATTCGGGTCACTTCATTGTTGCTTTCTAATCATTGTAACAGTGAATCCAGAATCTCTTTACAGAGTTGGTTTAATAGCCATTTTCTAAATCCTCTAACAAGGTGATAGTTTAGTTGAATTTTTCTAAAGACCTCTAACCAGGCCACTCCTAACAAGGTGATTAAATCATCTAACAAGGTCACACCTAATAGTGTGTATTTGTAACCTTTAATAGGGTTATCTCCTAACAAGGCTCACTTCAGAAGAGTGAAAATTGGTGACTAGTTACTTGGTGGTTTTTTTCATATTGGGTTTTCACATTAAATCTGGTGTCACTTGTGTTCATGTTATTTCTTTTATTCATATATGTTAATCACTTTGAATGCTTAATAAGTTAACATCACATCTACAAGGTTTCAGCATTTATCTATGTGGCTACTGAGTATCAATAGTGATTAAATATTAAGACATCAGTAAGGATTTGTGGTAATATTTTTGTGGTAACTGATTCACCCCTCCCCTCTCAGTTACTTCATCTATATTTCCAACAAGAGTTTAGTTCTTCTCTATTAGTTTTTTTATAGATGATTCAAATTCATTAGATATATTACCATCACACAGTTCCTTGATCACTTCTTTCTAATATGTCATGTTATTCATTTGATGTGATAATTCCTTCCTTTTGTTCAATGATTGCTTCATCTTTTCTCCCATTTCATTGATCTGACCTAAGATGATCCTTAATTCTAACTTTTCGTTTTCAAATGTCTTATCAAGCCTCTCATTTTCCATCTCTTGGATCTTTTCTCTTGAGTGGTAATATTCTTTAACAAGATAAATAGCTTTGGTACCAATTGTTGAAATATTTGGGTAAGGTACGATGTTGGGGGGGGGTGTGCGATGAACCAATATCCCTAAAACTTTAAACCCTTTGAAATTAGATTAACCCTTATGATTCTTGTACTTCATTATCATGCATGTTCATAACTTCATAAATTGAAATTAAAGTAAACATATCTAATCTACTTCATCATAAGTAGATTAACATAGAACATTAATATATGAAACACATCCACACACTAATTTTGGTAATGGATAAACCCTTGGTTAGAGGGAAAACTGAGGTGAGGATGGTATTCACAAATCCTTCACCACTGTAACAAGAGATTTCCTATTAGGGCTTACAAAAGTGTCACTTCTAGGGATTTACTCTTCTAGGAGTAATATAATAGGATTTGTCAAAATACACCTTTCTCAAGGATTTTCACCTTTCATAAATCTTTACTCAATTAAAAGATTTACAATATAGAATTTTACATCTATCTTATTAAAAGATTTTTCTTCTATAATGGTAAGAAAGTAGCAATCAATTGATCTGATAAAGTGCATCTTACTTTGCTTGATCTAGATCCCCTTTTAGCTCATTAACATTGTATCACCTCTTGATCTAAAATTACTTCCTCTACTAATCATTAACTATGCTCTTTAGTATCTTCCTCAACTTTTTATTCCACTGGTATATCCCTCTCAATGTAACATCTGACAACAACTCTTGATTTGTTATAAATAGGTCATTATATAGAAAAAAATTGCTTCTTTAGTATATGACCTCATTAGGGTTTAGGAAAATTTTGGACTTTGCATCTGATAAAGATCTATGATCTGAATATTCCATGGTTTACTTTAGTGGCAGATATTCAGCAAATGGTGAATCTCACTCATCGAGGACCCTAAATTTGGTGAATTGTTTTGCACTTTTGGGGTGGTGGCATTGCCTGCAATTTATGAAAATTGTAGCCCCTGCTTAGAACAATCACCAATAATCATACACAATCAATTTTATTTTGACAATGGCATTGCCAATGGAATCTAATCTTTCCACATGGTAAATTAAATCTTTTTGCCCACAATTTCCAAGGCATGTCTTAAACCACATTCGCTAATCTATAGTAAAACTTTAAGTTAGGTTATATGTAAAGTACATAGATTTGACAAGTGTTTCTATTCAATAGACTTTTTAAGGAGTTTTTGTATCCTTCTAATCTTTGGCCTGAAATAGATTATATAGTGGACAAGTGTCGTTATTTTGGAAACTTTCTCTAAAACTTGTTGTACTTTAACTTTTTAGCCTAAAATAGGACTTATACTGTTGATTTAGGACCATCTAACGGTCATTAAAAAGGATTATTGTATCTTGAATGATACAAATTTGTGGTTTCTAGATATCTATACTTTTGGTCTTGATTTTTTGAAATAATTAAAGATTTGCCACGATTTTACAAAATTTTCCTACAACGAAAAACAAAATCACTAAAACAATTAAAAAATTTCTTATTTTGAAAAATAAAATATCCAATACAAATTAATTTTTTGCCCCTAAAATAATTTTGGATTCACCACAATTTTATACATTTTTCCAAAGGGGGGTTTCTTAAAGTTATCCCTACTATATTCATCCTTATCATCTCATTCATATTCCTTTTAATTTATTGGTTTGTATTATGTCTTGGGATCATGAACAATCAAATCTCTCTTCCTAATAAATATATAGAAATATTCTCCTTGACCTTGAAAATACATTTTCCTGCTCAATATAATAGAATTACATTAATTTATGTGATTTTACAAACTCTTAGGTTCATCTTGTATAACTCGGTAAACTCCATATGCTCACTTGGTAAAGATGTTGTCATTCAGTACTCACTTGGCTTGGTAATTCTTGCCTCACTCAGTTAAACCTTTAATCAGTGAACCTATCCCTGCTCGGTGTATATAACACTTGATAACAATTGAACATTTTGTTCCATGCTCATACACTGCTCAGTGTATCCTTGTACTTGGTCATTATACTATGGTTCGGTAACTATGTTCACCAACCAATCTCTTCGATACTCATTGACCATACTTTTTTCACTGATGACAACATATGAATTCGTATAGGAGTAACACCTCTAAAGATGAAGTACAAATTAGAAAACTCAAATAGTAAAGGGTTAGAAAAATTAACCACATGTTGATGTTGACAAAATAAGACAATTGTATGACCATTATAGAAAGCCAATAGCCCCTAGAAAAGTACAGTTAGATGGGGATCAAATTATATGATTAAGAATGCTAACCCAATAATGAAATCACCTAACTAGGCCAACTTAGCACTTGATTGTGTTGGCATTATTGGGTTGTGGTTATTGATTAGGAAAGTACTCTAAAATATCTTTAGGATTAACTCGTCAAGAGCTTTTTGGGTCGACTCATCAAGTAGTTCCCTAGGTTGAGTTGTCAAGTAATTTTAGGGTCTACTTGTTAACTGACATTGGTAAACTACCTGAAGGGACAAAAGTAATCAAAGTTGTGAATGTAATATGAAATATATTAGATTGTAATTTTCTCTTGCTATATAATAATATTGGACTCTCTATTTGGTAAGTGTAGCCCAAGATTGGGTGAATGACATTAAATCTTTGTATCTTTTGTTATACTTTTGTGTAATTTAAATTCTTTTAAATTATTGGTTATATTTTCATTTAAGTATTAAATTTATATCTTCTAATCCTAATAGACATATGTCATAGTCTAATTGGTTAACAAAGGTTCAACGATGCTAATGTAGTGCCAACTAGATTATAAGTGGATTTGTCAAATGTCAATATACACACATCAACTTGTAATTAGTCCATGCAAATCACTAAGCTATCTTAAATAATTATGTGTGGTATGATAGAATTATGCCAAGTCTCCCTAAAACTTTGGTAACCAAGTTCTTACAAAAGTAAAGAGGGAATGAGCCAAATCCCCCAAATAACTTTTGATTGAGAAAAAAACTCTATAAAAAAGTAAATATAAAACATAGAAAATAAATATGTTTATTGGTAAAATTGTACTATAGATAGGTAGATCAAATTGCATGATTTGGTCTCCTAAGTTTCCACTATACTAAAAATAAATAATCATAACTCACTAAAACCATCTCTTGGATGCAACAGTGATGACCAAATACCCTTATTCTACACCCATAGTTAAACCAACCAAAATTTACTACTTCCAGGAAGGAGTCCTCATATCTAAACATCTCTAAAATAATGTAAGAGTTTTAGATGACTTTAGAACATCCTCAAGATCAGATGAAAGAGAAAGATGAGTATGAGAGAATGCCAAGATGATTACAACAAGGTGCAAGAATGATAACATTACTAATAGACATTATCAACTAGGTTATAATACCATAGTTGATGGCTTGATTACAATGTAGATGTGTTTGTTAAAGATAAGCAAGGCAATAAGAGACTACAATAGGGATGAAATAAATTATCACTAGATCACAAAGGGAAATCACATTGTTAGGAACCTGTGTGTTCCTTCTGTTTATTTTGTCAGAGTAGTGTTGTTGGACGCATATGCTTTGTAAGTCGTCCCGTGAGTATATTTTATTATCCCACATGCATAGGTAGTATTACTTTTCTAGATCGTACTCAGTATATAAGAATAGGTTGAGGCCCTTGATGGGCACGGACGAATTTATTGTATTGAGCTTGCTCAAAGGAGGTTACCCCCTCGAAGTGGCCTGCGATCAGTAGATTCATTCTGAGTTCTGCTATCACTTTGTATTCTGTTATTTCGAGCATTCTCATGATATTGCTATAAGGAGGTT
This sequence comes from Cupressus sempervirens, assembly GCA_028749045.1. Taxonomy (NCBI): domain Eukaryota; kingdom Viridiplantae; phylum Streptophyta; class Pinopsida; order Cupressales; family Cupressaceae; genus Cupressus; species Cupressus sempervirens. The sequence continues at coordinate 657,299,947 of CM053788.1, forward strand.
CTTCACATCTGGTATCAGAGCACTCTCTTGGGCTCGCTGGGTGGAAATTACATCAATTTTTTTTCTGTCGTGGCCTTCAGGTTCCTCTCACTTCTAATATCTCTTGTTATTGCAATAACTCTTTTCAGTTATTCTGTCTGTGAGTGAATTTTTCTAAGTCGACTGTTCAAAAAAAAAAAAAAAAAAAAAAAAAAAGGAAAGAGTAAAATTTTTTCTGTTTTTTAGTCGTAGCTTCCTTGTTTGCTTTCTGTTTCTGCTCATACTTCCGCAGAACGTCTGCAATATCATTTCGCATACTTCCTTCCTTGGCGACCCAACCCCAAATTTTACATATCAAAGCCCTAAATCCCTCATTTATCTAATTTTAGGGTTTGCCCTATCTTTTTCACCTCTCATCCAATCGCCACCAAACTGAGCCACAAGATTCAATTCCTCATTTTGCTCCCTTATCCCTCTTGGACTGTTCGCCTCATTTTGCCTCCCTAACCTTGAAACCCTCATTTTTATGTTTCCCTTGTCCCCAGATAGTCTCCCACCACCCGTCGAACACCCATTTCCTATCTGAGTTTTACCCAAATCCAAGTTTGCCGTAACTAAAAAAGTTTTTGTTTCTCATCTTCTACCCATTCCAAAAAAAAAAAAAAAAAAAAAAAAAAAAAAAAAAAACCTTGCTTTATGGTTGTTACGCATACAGGAGCAAAAATCATGGAAGAAGAAATGGCATCCCTCAAAACCAAACTTCAAGATCTGGATGACAAAATTCTGGGTCTTAACTTTCAGCAGTCCGCCATGAGCCGAAACCATTCAGGAGATACTGGGTCCTCTTCTGGCAATTTCCGTGGACCAAAGCTTGATTTTCCACGCTTCGATGGTTCTAATCCAACTGGATGGATCTATAGGGCAGAGCAGTATTTCAGCTTGCATAATACTTTGGATAACCACAAAGTCCCCCTTGCATCTTTTCATTTGGAACATGAAGCTCTTCAATGGTTCCGTTGGTACATCAAGGCTAATGTAGGCCCAACATGGAGAGAATTGTGCACCCTCATTTTGGAGCGCTTTGGCCCTAGTTCCTTTGATGATTTCACAGGAGCACTTACTAAACTGCGTCAAACAGGCACTGTAAGAGAATACCAGACAGAGTTTGAAAAATTAGCTAATCACACAGAGGGCTTGTCTAATGAATTCTTCCGTAGTTGTTTTGTCAGTGGTCTGAAGGATGCACTTCGCTCAGAAGTCAAAATGTTTCGACCTACTACAATGATGGAAGCCCTTGGGTTGGCTAAGTTAGCGGAAGACAAGATTAGTGCTCTACAACGCTCCAGATCTAATTTTGTTCCATTCAGAAATACAGGTTCTCACAACCCTCCAGTCATACCAGCTCCCAGAACTACTCCGATCAAGCACTTGTCTGAAATAGAGATGCGAGTCAGGCGAGACAAAGGGCTTTGTTATAATTGTGATGAGAAATGGTCTCGGGGCCATAGATGTGTTCAGCAAAAGCTCTATCTCTTGGATGTGGATTCTCCACCGGAACTGGAAGAATATGTAGATGCTCAGGAAACAGTGGATGATGCGGTTGAGCCTCACCAGCCTGAACCTCCTTCACCAGAAGCTCCACCAGAGATATCTGTCCATGCTTTGGCAGGAGTCACTACTCCACAAACCATGCAGGTCCAGGGTTTCTTCAAGAAGATCCCTCTTACTATACTCATTGATTCTGGTAGCACTCATAACTTCATTGATCCACGAATAGCCAAACAGGCTGATTGCTTTATCCATCCCTGCTCTAGCTTTGAAGTCATGATTGCCAATGGGGGCACTTTACCTTGTAAAGGGAAATGTCGCAATGTGCGTCTCTCTATTGGAGATTATAACATGCGCTCTGACATGTTTGCCTTACCCTTAGGTGGCTGTGATGTGGTTTTGGGTGCCCAATGGTTACGCACTCTTGGCCCCATTCTCTGGGATTTTGCTGAACTTTGGATGCAGTTTTCAGCCGAGGGGCACCAACACACTTTGAAAGGCTTACAACCAGGGTCTCTCAGCATCATCAGTTCACACCGTATGGAAAAACTTCTTAAGAAGAATTCACATGGTGTCATCGCTCAGCTCCATTCCATTCAGATGCAGCCATCAGCAGTCTCTAGCACTCCTGCCGATCTCCAACACATTTTGGACAAGTATTCTGGTGTATTTGCTGAACCTATGGGATTACCTCCTTCTCGTCCAGAGGACCACCGTATTCAGCTCCTTCCTGGCAGTGTTCCGCCCAACATCAGGCCCTACCGCTACCCATTTCATCAGAAGACCGAAATCGAGATACTTGTCCGTGACTTACTGAAGCAAGGTATTATTCGCCCTAGTACCAGTTCCTTTTCTTCTCCAGTTCTGCTTGTTCGCAAAAAAGATGGGTCATGGCGACTCTGCATTGATTTCCGAGCACTTAATCATCTCACTATAAAGGACAAGTTCCCCATTCCAGTTGTTGATGAACTTCTTGATGAACTTCATGGGGCTCATTTTTTCTCCAAGTTAGATCTTCGCTCTGGGTATCATCAAATTCGGGTTAATGAGGAGGATATACCTAAAACTGCCTTCCGCACACATGATGGTCACTATGAATTTTTAGTCATGCCCTTTGGCTCACGAATGCTCCTTCAACATTTCAGGCAGTGATGAATAACATATTTTGACCATACCTCCGGAAATTCATTCTGGTCTTCTTTGATGATATCCTCATATATAGAAAAACTTGGGCTGAGCATCTCCATCATCTAGAGCTTGTCTTGCAACTTCTCTCTGATCATCAACTCTGTGCAAAACTATCTAAATGTGTGTTTGGCCAGGAGGAAGTGGAGTATCTCGGGCATATTGTTGCACACCATGGAGTGCGGGTGGATCCTACAAAAATAGATGCCATGAAAACTTGGCCGCATCCTAAAACTCTCAAGAGCCTTCGGGGTTTTTTGGGGTTGACTGGCTACTACCGCAAGTTTGTCAAAGATTACGGGAAAATTGCAGCACCATTGACAGCTCTGTTAAAAAAGGATGCCTTCTCCTGGACCCCTGTTGCTGAGACTGCATTTGAACAACTGAAACAGGCTATGTGCAGTACACCTGTTCTCGCGATGCCAGATTTTTCCAAACCCTTCACTATTGAGAGTGATGCTTGCGGCAATGGATTGGGTGCTGTTCTCCTGCAAGATGACCATCCTATTGCGTTCACTAGCAAAGCCCTCTCTGGTAAGAATCTAGCCCTCTCTACTTATGAAAAAGAAATGATGGCTATTTTGCATGCTGTACAGAAGTGGCGGCCATACCTCTTAGGGAGTCATTTTTGCATCAGAACCGATCACCAAAGTCTGAAATACTTCCTGGAACAACGGGTATCCTCTCCTACACAACAGAAATGGGTCAGCAAACTCATGGGGTATGATTATGAGATCACCTACAAGAAGGGTAAGGAGAATATTGTGGCAGATGCTCTTTCTCGCACATTTGATAATCAAGCTTCCCTTTCCGCTATTTCTATGCCCATTCCCAATTGGTTAGCGTCTGTTCAGCAGGGCTATGACAGTGACTCTTCTTTATCTCAAATCATTCACCAGCTAGCCAATAATCCTTCTGCTATACCACATTACTCTTGGGATGGTGCTTCTCTTCGATACAAGGGTCGGCTAGTGCTTCCTCAGAACCCAGCTCTACATCAGGCTATTTTTTATGAACTCCATGCTTCTCCTTCAGCAGGGCACTCAGGCTTCCTCAAAACTTATGAGCGAGCAAGGAGAAACTTCTTTTGGAAAGGGATGAAACAGACGATTCAACAGATGGTGGCTGAATGTGATACTTGCCAACGCCACAAGGGTGAAACGACCCTCCTTCCTGGCTTGCTCGAACCATTGCCCATCCCTACACGGATTTGGACTGATATTTCTATGGATTTCATTGAAGGGCTTCCTAAATCCGGTGGCAAGACAGTGATCTTGGTTGTGGTTGATCGTCTCTCGAAATATAGTCATTTTTGTGCCCTCAGCCACCCCTATACTGCCTCCTCTGTTGCACAAATCTTCATGGACTAGATATTTCGTCTTCATGGACTCCCTTCTTCCATTGTCTCTGATCGTGATGCAACTTTTACCAGTCATTTTTGGACTGAACTGTTTCAGAAAACTGGCACCAAACTGAAGATGAGTTCGGGCTATCACCCACAAACTGATGGTCAAACTAAAATTGTCAATAAATGCTTGGAAACTTATCTTCGTTGCTTCACTTCCGAACAGCAACATCAGTGGGCCAAGTGGCTCCCTTTAGCTGAATGGTGGTACAATACCTCTTACCACACTGCCTCTAAAATGACTCCATATGAAGCAGTCTATGGTCAGGCACCTCCAGTGCTCCTTCCCTACACTCCCAACAGCTCACCAGTCCAGGCAGTTGACATAGTTCTCCGCAGCAGGGATCAGATTCTTCGTACCTTACAGGATAATCTTCACATGGCCCGTAATCGGATGAAACAGCAAGCAGATCAACACCGTTCTGAGCGCTCATTTCAAGTTGGGGATATGGTTTTTCTTCGTCTACAGCCATACAAACAATCCTCCCTAAAGCTGAAAGGGCGTCATAAGCTGGCCCCAAAATTTTATGGGCCTTATAAGGTTCTGCAGAAGATTGGTTCAGTTGCTTATAAACTGGAACTTCCTCCTTCTTCCCACATTCATCCAGTCTTTCATGTTTCTTGTCTAAAGAAAGTTCTGGGTACCACTGTCAGAGCACAAACTAATCTCCCTGAAATGGATACGGAAGGATCCATTATCCTGGAGCCGGTGGCAATCATTGACCAGCGCACTCGCCAGCTTCGCTCTAGCTCCATCTCTGAGGTCTTGATTCAGTGGCATGGCATGCAACCAAAGGATGCTACCTGGGAACCCCTTCTTCAGATTCAACAACAATTTCCACACCTTAAGCTTTGAGGACAAAGCTTTTTTCTAAGGGAGAGGGGATGTTAGGAACCTGTGTGTTCCTTCTGTTTATTTTGTCAGAGTAGTGTTGTTGGACGCATATGCTTTGTAAGTCGTCCCGTGAGTATATTTTATTATCCCACATGCATAGGTAGTATTACTTTTCTAGATCGTACTCAGTATATAAGAATAGGTTGAGGCCCTTGATGGGCACGGACGAATTTATTGTATTGAGCTTGCTCAAAGGAGGTTACCCCCTCGAAGTGGCCTGCGATCAGTAGATTCATTCTGAGTTCTGCTATCACTTTGTATTCTGTTATTTCGAGCATTCTCACGATATTGCTATAAGGAGGTTCTTCACACACATGTACACCAAAAATGGATCATCCTTTATTGTACATTGAAGTATGCAAAACATGTGGAGGATGGTAATATGATCAGAGCACTAAAAGTGGAGTGATAACTACTATCACCATCTAAAGTGAAATTTCTCCTACACCATCCACAAAAAAGGTGCAAACTCCTAGGTGTCTCAAATATAAACTACACCATATGCTTATCCTAATTAAGGTTAAGTAAACTGTAATTAGTGAGCAGTAAATTTCAACAACATATTGAAAAGCTACAAAAATTTCTAAATCATGTCTTGGTGAATTTGACGCAATGCATATCCTCAATCATTGTGTCTGGGCCGAAAAAAATTTAGCTTAAATGCTCTCTTGCCCATATTGAATACCCAATATCTAAATCGTGTGTTGGTGAATTCAACAAAATGTATATCCTCAATCCTTGACACTTAGCTGAAAAGATTTTAACTTAAAAGTTTGCATTCCATATTGAATAGCTAAAAGAACATCTAAATCATGTTTTGATTAACTTGATGGAATACATATACGAAATCCTTGATACTCAACCGAAAAAGCTTTATCTTAAAACCTCATGTTCCCATATTGAATTGCTAAGAGAATATGTAAACTATAATTGGTTTCAATTTTGGTCAAGTGCATATCCTCAAATCTGAGTTAAAACTCTTTTAACTTAAATGTGCGCTTGCCAATATTGAATACCCAATAGAATATCTAAATCATGTGTTGGTGAATTCAACAAAATGTATATCCTCAATCCTTAACACTTAGCTGAAAAGATTTGAACTTAAAAGTTGGCATTCCATATTGAATAGCTAAAAGAATATCTAAATCAAGTTTTTGTTTAACTTGATAGAATGCATATCCGAAATCCTTCATACTCAACTGAAAAAACTTTATCTTAAAACCTCACATTCCCATATTAAATTGCTAAAAGAATATGTAAACTATATTTTTTTAAAATTTTAACCGAATGCATATCCTCCAATCTGAATTAGAACTCCGTGTACACGTCTTGGTGAATTCAACAACATACCTATAATAATAAAATAAAAAAAATAATAAAATCCATATTTTGTCATCCTGAATGATGTGAAATCTACCATTAAAAATAACAATGATCTCCAATTTTTTGTCAGAAGAAACTATGGACCAAGGTTTACATGGAATGCAACCACGATTTCCTTACCTCGGTGGATCATGAATTGGAAAACAAAACAATGAATGATGGGTTGGTACTCTGTGAGAAGTGTTAAATGCCAAGAATTTTTAATAGGGAGGAGGGTGTCAGAGGGGAGTGGGGGAGTGATTCCCTAGCGCTTTCACCCCCACGCAGTTGTAGAGCTCTCAACCCCACTTTTGGGGTCCACGACAAGAAGCGTCGTCATCATTATGAATTGGACGCCTGCAGTGTGTCGTCGCTTCCTTCCTTCTTATCCTAAACCTCCATGGCTAACACAGCAACTAAACATATACACATTTTCCTTTCAAGGCCCCACAACGCACTACTCATGCTCAGCATCTCCATATTCTGCCACACCGATTCCTTCACGAGGTGGTCAGCGATGCAGACGGATCCATCTTCCTTTTTACTTCTACTTAGATTACTTCCCCTGCAAAACTCATCTTCATGTCTTTCCCAGTTCCATTTCTCTCGGGAGAGAATAGTGTATTTCTATTTTTAAAATATTTTTTTAACATGATTGGTGATATTGGTACTATATTTTTCATTTCTTTTATAGATGTCTCTATAAACTTTTTAATATGATCTGATGCTGGTATGACACACCTTCCCGGATGGGGGATCTTGTGAGATCTTTGGGTATCAGATGGGTATCAGCAGAACTCCACTCCATTTTAAGAGGTTTAAAACAGAGGTCAATGAATCCTGATCTACTAGTACTCACTCTATATGGTGGCTCTCAACATGAAAGTTGTGCATGGGGTTTTGTGATACGGTAGAATCCCTTCATGCTTTTCCACAGCTTTCTTGAACTTAGTGCTCATGTTTTGGCATATTTCTTTTCTTCCTCCAAGTGGATCTGTGTACAAAGCTCAAGAAAGCTGTGGGAAACCATGAAAGGATTCGGTAATCTCCACCAACGGACTCTAAGACCCTAACAATTCTTCAGGTGAATTTTACCTTTGCTTGGACATGACTGAGGTCTTGTTGTATAGAGCTAGGGTTTCTTTACATACAAAATAAAAAACTTCGTAATTGTTATGTTGTTGTTTCATGTTTTTAGTTTTGTTTTTTAGATTTGATTATATTTCCTATCAAAGTTTTTTGTATTGTAATATTGTTCTTTTTTGTTTTAAGATTTGTTTGTGTTTTCTACCACACTGATCTGATCTAATCTAATATATACGTCTTTATAAAAAATTATTTATCTGATCTATAATTTGCTATCTTTGTTTATAATAGATTATTTCTTCTCTTCAAACATTCGTCATCCCAATAGTAGATCCGTGAATAAAATCCTACACTGTTTATAATGATTCAGTTCAAAAGAAGAAAGCACATTATTAATAAAACTGTGAAAAACTGATACCATTAATCCTTATGTTGTTTTAGTTTGAAGATTTCACTTTTCTTAGATATCAGATTCACTTTCAAAAACTGCTGCAAACTTTTCTGCGTTTTATTTTCATTGTTATGATCACTGATGCTGAAGTTACATAAGCTTATTTAATGCTCATTCAACTTCCCACCTTTCATTCTCAGATCCAGCAGATTAAATAGGGTTTTGGAAAACTCTGCTATGAATCAGATCAGTTCTTTCAAAGTAACTTCATTTGAGACTTTTACATGTGGGAATTCCTCATGTTTTCTCATCCCTGCTTTTCACGTTGTAAACTAGCCATTATAATTATCTCACATCTTGGTTTAACCATCTTACCGATCTTTTAACTGTTTCAGCTGACAATTGTATTCTTGTGCTATTTCATCTTATCTCTAGAAAATCGGTTTGAGCGGATTTCTAGCTGTTTCTTTGCTAACGTTGGCGCTTCCTATGTTTTTGCATTTAAGGCACTAATAAATATGTACGTGGGTAAGCTTGTTGCTAAAACATTATTTAATTATATTTTAACTTTGGTAAATGTCAGGATTACCGTCCTTCTCATCTGTTCAAACACATATCTTACAAATTAAATGCTAGTTTTTAATATGAGAAACATATTTTCTGCAGTTAACTATGAATTATATCTAAATATGAGATTCTGTAAGTTAAAATTTGTATTTCTAAAGCAAGATGCAAGAGAAATCAATTGAATTGTTCTCATTTCTATCATAAATTTGGTCTGCAAATTGTTTTTAAAGATCAATCAGACTTGGTACTAGTGCACTACATATATATGAATTAGACAATAATACTTAGTAATGCAATTGAATCATTTTTATATAAAAGAGCATGTGAGGGATATTTCTGGATCCACCTAATTTATTTTTATCAGTGTTGTTTGAAATTTGAATAATTTGTATTGCAGCTTTCAAGTCTTATCATCAGAGAATTGTCCCATGAAAACATTTACTAAGATTTTCTTTGATTAATGATGATTATTTTCATCCGTGTCATGATATAATAATAATAATGCATGGCTAAACAGTGTTACTGGTGCTGATTTATACAGGACTAAACGCTACATCCAACAATCTGAATAAACTACAGTGGGCAATGGATCAGAAAGACAATTTCCGTATTAAGGAAGTACATGACTAACTGTTTTTACTGTTAATTTCAATTGTTCTGCCCTTTTGCACATTATTTTTGACATTTTATTCCATTCACATCACAGTTCGTTTCTATTCCCCTCTAAAGTTTAAGAGAGTACAGGGAGCTTTCAGGCTTCACTCCAAATAACAACCACTATTCTTTGATACGTAGCTCTCAAATCTCATACTATTAACTCTATAACATAAAATGTATCATAGCCAGATTTTTTTTTTCACATAGATTTATATTCAAAAGTCTGAAAAGTGGTGTTGGTGTATATCTGATAGTTGGAATTAACCATTTTCAAAGCTATTTAGTTGTAAATTAAATGACAATGTTACTGAGTACAATTTATCTACTCATGCAGTGTAACATAAGTAAAATTTTGATAATAGTTCAGGAAGCGATCTACATTGATTCAAAAAAAAAAAAAAACTGATGATGATTCAGGAGTGTGATTTAGAAGCCATTGCATGTTATTATAATATATTGTAAAAATTTATTATCTTTGATTGAAATCTTTAATGGTAGGGAGCTTGGTTATAGATCTAAACAATTAGATGTTGCTCTATAATAGTCACTTTCTTATTTTCATGATAGATCACAAATGCAATTTGAAATATTGATACAAAGGATATTCAACACAATTTAATCCAAAAACTATTAAATACTAAACTTCTCACAGTCAGCACAAAATTTAACTTACAATTAAATAACTAAAAGCATTCAATAATTGTATGATACTGCTTTACAGATTTACCATAGTCTCTGGTAAGGAATGTTCAGCAATTGCAGAAGTGATTGACATGAAAGTGCAGGTAATTAGTTACCTTGGCAGTGGAGCATATTAAAATACACTTCAGCGAATAGAGCATTCTAGTATGCACTATAGCTTAATTTCATTGGTTTTTATCTACAAACTGTAGAGTTGACCAATTTCCAAAAAATCGAAATCATCATAGATTTTTTCCAAAATTTCAGCATTTGATCTTCATGAGTTTGTAGTCGAAAACAACAAAAAAAATTTGGAAAAAAATCACTACGTTTCAGTGAATCTGGAAAAGAAAAAAAAAATTGACTTTGTTTTGTCTTTAGTACATAGCCTGACCCATTTTTATCAAAAGTTTAAAGAAGAAATCACTTATACAAAATTCTTATAAAAAGAAGTTCGTTAGATTCAGGTTCAGTAAATATTAAAGAAGATATAATATATGTTTATATGTTTTTTATATTGTTATACTTATTGTAAGCTAAATTAGTTCATGAAGCTCTCTTAGAGAGAACTGAATCCCAATTTGATTTGTCAAAATTGGACATGAAATGCCATAATTTGTTATATAAACATTTTGTACTACATGATGCAATCCATTTCGTCATCATAAATTTAAATTCAATTAGTGTTCATGTGTACTGAAGGAATTTCCTATGTCATGCTTACGTAAGCTTTCGTATAAAATGGGTGATGAATCAATGAACAAAATATGAGTACCTAATAAATCTTTTTACTTTCCCTCCTGAGTTTTCTACGTCAAAATCAAGTCACATTTAATGGCGGTGGGAAGATAGTTCCCAGTTATTCTTTGCATTGTACCAATCATTATTGGTAGTACGATGGGACCTTTTTTTCATATTCTCTTTTGCTTTCCATTCCCCTTTTGGTTTGAGCGTCTAGCTATGCAAATATAGTTCCAAGTCTAATATAAGCAAGTGCTTGAAGAAAGAGAATATATAATAGGTATTCAACGTGCTCATAAATACAAAAGATGGGTGTGGAGGTTATGCCATAGAAGTAGATCTTAGGGTTTTCCCATCTTGTTTCAGGGTTTTACTATCTTGTACATTATGTGCAATTTGAGAGAGTGAAACAGATGACATACATTGCACCTGACTTTTACTTTTTCATTTCCACCATAAAATGGCACAGAGAGGACAGCATTTATATAAAGTTCAATAAAGAACTTATGTCTTTCCTTGCCTTCCCTCTCTTACTAGATTGTCAGTGAGGGATAAAACCTTCCTTTTCGCTTTGTAAGAGTTGGATGAAAGCAAAGAAGAGGTAGTAATTACAAAGGACCAGTAAGCCAGGTGGTAGAGAAGCTTTGGTATGCACGTTGCAGTTATAATGTACATCTTGTTGCTAAGTAGTATTTCTATCTGAAACCTTATTTTTTTCTTTCTAATGGAGTATTTTTGTGTACAAAGTTGTGAAATGTGAGCATGTGTTTTAGGCTCAAAATTTATTAACTAGAAATCAAGAAAGTATACACGTATCTATTGGGAACGGCTTCAACATCACACACTACTTTTAATTCCTAGACTAAAAGTGTTAAATAGTGAAAATTGGTTTTTTTTTTCCAAGCAACCAAATTTATTAGGAACATTTAAAGTTTGAGGCAATTAGATTTTAAGCAATTCTTAGTTTCTTTGATAGATTAAGAATTCTACTGAGATAGTCAAATGAATATCATATTATTCTAAAGTATAAGAGATTGCAATATTACTCTAAAGGTTTTTTTCTCATTTGATCTATATAATATGTGAAAAATCTATTGAAGAATATCATATTACCCAAAAGTAAAAGAGATTGTCACTTGTGTTTTCTGTTTAAATGAATTGGGCGGTGCTTCATGTTTGAAGGAAAGGAAATTTAATGGTCCCCTCGCCCCTAATGAATGCAGGGGACCTTGATTTAAAAAACTGGCATGAAGTGGACCATCACTCAACTTGCTTAAACTATGCCAATTGTTGTGTGAAGGGTCAGAGTTGACAATAATACAAAAGGATGGATTTGCTGTAAAGTCTGTTACTACCAACAAAAGCTCGCCTCTTTTATGTGGACTTTGAAGGCGGCTAGTTATGCATTATTCAGATTGACTATCTTTCTTAACCATGTGACGCCCCCCTCCTCAACACTCAATCATGCCTTTCTATATTCTTCATGTATTTCCATGGCACGTCTCTATAATGTCAGAGGTCTCTCAATTATCAACATGGGACATCACTCATCTATGCTCGACTTCTCTGGTTTCCACTTCTGGTGAAAGTAAAGGGACTTAAGTACACTTTGGTTAGAGTGAATGATCAAACAATAATTAGTAGTAAGATCTATAAGATGGGATTAAAAAATAATCAAATGAAAAATAATTAAATGGATTTTTTTGTAGTAAAATTTATTGAAAATGTCAAATTATTGAATATAAGGTTTTATTCTAAAAATTATCTTAGAAAATTTAAATTGACCATGTTCTAATTTATAAAAATGAATTAGGCACGTGTGTATCTGTGTGATGTTATATAAATTGTTAATAGATATATTTATATAATTATATTTTTTATGGATTATAATTCTATGTGTTGTCAAAAAAGTGTAATATGAAATTCACATGTAATATGTATCTAAAAAATAATATAAAAGGGGGACTACACTAATTAATTCAACCAATCATATTTCAAATAAATAATTTTTCAAGTTTAGAAATAGATAATAGACCATTTTTTTAACAAAAAAATATTTTAAAAATAAATTTTCTAACATTTGATTGGTTAAAATATTTTAAGAAATATGGAGGAAATGAAAATGTACAAAATACTAGTAAGAATTTATTTAGAAGCAAATTTTAAACAAGTGTCGTATTTGGTGTATAGTTTAATTAACTAGAATAGTAAAAGAAAAATATTTAAGAGTTATAAAAAAATTGAATAATAGAAACCAAAATAATTGCAATTGATTGGTTGAAATAGAAAATAATTATAGATAGTTTTTTGAATAGTAATTTATAAATTTTAATTCTCAAATTTTGATTATAGTTTTCTTGTAGTTTGTAGTTTTGATATACAAAGATATAGTAGTTTACTTGGCATGCCCTTTCTTGATCAAATTGCTACTATCAATTTAATAGTGTTTTGAAAAAAATTAAATATTAAAAGAAAGCAATAAAAATGTTTTATTTATTCAACTTTCTTACTTATAGATTTAACATGAACTAGAAATGAAAAGAATTTATAAATAGCATTAATAAAAATTAAACTATTTATCAATTTTTACATTAAAAATACTACTTAAATATTGAATTAAAAAGAATCCAATCCAAAAAAATTGAAGACTTGCATTTGTCACCATAAATCATAACATTGAAACTTTAATTAAAAACCTTGAATTACTAATAATAGGCAACTTGTTAAATATTTTCACTATTCAATCATTATGTTTCAAAATGTTTTAAATGCTTAGATTCTTATTTCAATAATATAAAAAAAGAAATTGAAATAAACATCTATAGTTGGTAAGTCTTTAATAAAATGCTAAGGTGGATAAAATTAGAATGTACCCTCAAAGAGTAGAACCAGGTTTGAATTTTCTATTTTGGAAAACTAAGCATGTATATATATGAACTAATCATAAAATACTTTTAATGATTTGCAATAGTATATTGCCATACCAAAAATATAATAACTCTTCTACTATTTAGGTTATGATGACTAATGTGAAGAACCCAATCACCTAATTAAAATATTAAAAATATCTTGGAACAACACATTTATTACTAAATTTTCATAATTTTATTGATATCCTAAAATATAGGATCTATCAGAGATAAAAATGAAGCATCATACTACAAAAATGAGAGCCAAAGTGGAGATACATTAAGATGAAAAAGGTGGGCCACATCAAAAGTCAAACCCAACACTTAATGAGTAGTGATATGTTGCCTCCCATTAAACTAGGATGACATATCAAAATAGAATCAAACAACTCCTAAATGATGACAACTTGTGTAGACAAGTGTCGACTATCCATGGATAACTAATTAGGCTCAATAAGCCTAATTGTAATTAAATAAAATAAACATACTAATACATATTTATGAAGATTTTCTAATAAGTTAATTATACACTTATAAGTTGTTAAAAGTGACTTCATCTTTATTTTCATATGTTGTATCATAGTATTCTACAATCATATGCTCCAATGCTTTGTCAAACTAGGCTGTTGACATTAATATTTGTCACCAAATGTTTTCTTTCTAAAACATGTAAAAACTAAAAATTGTAAGAATTTTAACATTGATTTTAAATAGTGAATTTGAATATTTTTATCTACATATTATAAATTTATATTTTTTTGAAATTTTAATAAATTTTAATTAAATAAATTGGAAAGGGCCTAAATTTATTATATATAAATTGCCCAATAAAAAAGACAAGTGCCACAAGTAGCAAAATAATTACAAACTAAGAAATGGAGATAGAAATGGACAAGCTACTAGATTGAAGATTAGAAAATAATATAAAATAGACCCATAAAACCAACTATTAATTTCCTAATAGTCTAAGGCCCTTCATGACCTACCACTCCTAGTTAAGAATATTTAGCTTCTCTAGAAAAGATAAATCCCTATTAGTAGAAATATCCTTGGAGGGAGTATTATACAAGAAAGCATTGATATTTCTATTTCAAGGATATGTCACAAGTAGTGTTTATTGTTGCATAAAAAAATTAACTCGTTAATGCCCAATACAACCACTAGAATTATAGAAGACATAGGAGGCTACTAAACAAAGTCACAAATGCTTGTGAGCGATGTTGGCTCACTACTGATAATCCACCTCCCAATGTTATTCATTGGGGCTTGAAAGGATATAAACCTATCACCAAGGTATGATACCACTTGTTACATGTAGTGGTTGTCATTGCACCAAAAGATTGACCTATTATAACCACTATATTTATAGAAGACATGAGAGTCTATTAAGCCATGTTAGAAATCCCAATGAGAGATGTTGAACTGCTACCAACAAGACATGGCTAGAGTCTCATTTTACACCTCATCAAGGGCTTAACTCTTATAATTATAATTTTCTCTCTCTAGATATTTGAAAAAAAATTATATAGAGATCACCCACATGTTAATCATGTCTTTTCCTAGAAAAAAAAACCACCTTTTGTATTTCTCATTTTTTTCTCTTTTCTTAACCTACATTTAAACCATGGTCCTCTCTATTATATTATTTTTTTATCAAAGAACACTAATACCCCAACCTCTACAATATCTCAATTATCAATTCTATTATCCATACCTTGAGTAATAGTGCATATGACCTCATTAGGAACCTTAGAAGACCAATCCCCAAACTGGCCTCAATCTCAATTAGAACCTCCAACTTGTTGATCTTCTCCTTCAAAATATTGAACTCAAACAAAAACCATCAGGTTATTTAATTTCCCATATTGTAAGACCTATATAATTTATTTACCTTACCACTAACCTCTTCACAAATCAAATAACTAAGGGGATAACTATGAAAATGAGTTGGGGAACCCAAAGTGGATGGAAAATCATTAGTAACACAGTCCCCTATTGGAGCTTGACCTTAAAGAGATCAGTCCAATCATGCAACAAGAGAAAAAAAAAATGAAAAAAAGTATAAATAGAGAAAAAAAGAAGAAAAGGAATTAACATTTATTCATAGAAAATCATATTTTCAAAGTTTTAGTAATGTGGCCTCTTACATGCTAGGCTCATACATGCCTAGTTGCTTACAATCTTTGGTCACAAACCTTAGATTCAACTCTAATGGGATGATATAATTATTGAGGAACTAATTATCAAGAGATACATCACATTGCAATATGTAAGAATCACAACATGCAGGTCAACATCAAGATCAAAACCTTTCCCCAAGAAAAAGAAATGTATTACAACCAAATATGTTTAGTCCTAGATCATAAGGAATAATGGACAAAAACTTCTCAAAACCTTGTGGTTCTAGATTTAGGTCCTCACATGATCCAAGAAAATTTCTATATACAACACCAAGGATCCAAAAATATAGATTTTCAACAAAATATTGAAATCTACCAATGGTCATGAATAGGAAGAAAATAAGACCTATCCTTAACTTGAATTCCCAAAAGGAATGATCCAAATTTATTAAGCAGAAGAAAGTGATCAATGCACAAATGGATCAAGTAATGGAGAATAGGGAGAAAGAAATACATCCTATGGTCTTGCTATTTGAAAAGTATGTGCTTAAATCTTGAATCTAGATGAAAGACAAATACTAACCTTGAAGTAGGATAAATATGAAAAATGCTGATTTCTAGTGTTTGTGTACAGTTTTAGGGATATCTACAACCTGCTCTAGACTTGAAATGTCGAGACAAAGAAAACACAAATTTTTTTGTCCTTTTGAAAGGAGGTCAACCTTGACCCAAGTAGAGGAGCACAATCCTACTGCAGGGCACAGTTGTACCCCAAAAAGTTGACCTTGACCTACACTACTCTGACAAAATTTCTATTCACAGATCCCACAAGTTCAACGAAAAGGGCATCTAAATTTGCTATTTAATTCATTGCTTCACACCTGTATCTGCAAGAAAAATGGTTTTTTTGTTTGGATGAGGGGTTTGCCTTGGTCGAACCCCTGTTTGGAATCAACCTTAATAATGGAATTGAAATAAGGAATGCTAGCAAGTAGTAGAATTAAATCTAACAACGAAGCATATGATATTCAATAAATATGCAATTGTATTTGAAATGTAAATAAGTATATTGATATGAAAGCTTGGATATAACATTAAACAATGTAAATCAAAGCTTCCATGATTGTATGCTTAGAATCCACCTTGATAGAATAGAAGAATGAATAGATCTTGAAGATGAACATGTTAGGAATAAGGTGTCTCAACCTTGGATAATTCCTATTCTTATTATTTGTTTTGTAAAATCTATTTCTTGCAAATAATGTTGATGTGTTGGCATCTTGAATTGTGTATAAGGAGATCATCACTAAAACAGTTATGACAGATTCCTATGACACGTAAGAGCTATGTTAGGAAGATTCAATGACAGGTGAAGACATGTGACAACTGATAAATTTGAGTACTATACACTCTACCCCAATAGTGGGGTTCTTATTTTGTCGAAGAATGGTAAAACCCTAATACGGTTACCTTTGGGAGTAACCCTAAAGTGAAGCACATGTTATAAGCATTTTGAGGGTTATGAAGAGGTGGGATGTGAAAAAGTGTATTGTTGGTACTGTGAGTTGCTATTGGAGTCTTCTGTTGTCGCTGTTGAACTTGCATTGCACGTGTATTGTAACCTTGTGTTGAAGATAATACATTGTGCAGGTTCTAGAGGGGTGGGGTTGTTTTACAGAAAGGTTTTTCCCCACCTGAAAATATTTGTGTTATGTGTTTCTTTCTTTGTCTATTTTCTTTATGCTTGCTTGGCTAAAATATTGTTGTTTACATGATATTGAATCTGTAAGTGTAAAAGATTTTAATAGGATTTGCACCATACTTCTCTTAAGAGATTAGTGTAGGAAGTTGTTTCTGCACCTGAGTTTCCTTACAGAACAAAGGATCTTGAAGGAAGATCACACAAACATGATGATTAGATCTAGGGTTTTGAATGATGAATCGTGAATGCTTCAATCCTTGATCTTCAATGGAAAACTTGAAAGCTTGAATGATAGAATGCTTTCTCACTTGAAAATGGATGCTTAATAATGGATCATAGATTCTATTCATAAAAAGTAGATAATAACTTTTCTCATAGATAGTAGATGCATTCATCAATAGAGGATGTCAAAATGAGGGAAGAAGGCTTCCTTATATAGAGATCTAGGGCACAAACTCCTAGAGAAGGCTGACATGGGAATTTTAAATCCCAATTAACCTTAACACCTAGAAATGGACCTAGATTAAATGCAATTTAAGAGTCTAACATTTGAAAACACAAAAAAATTGACTTAGAAGTAGGAAAATGAAACTTGGTGAAGCCCCATATCCTAAAACCTCCAAAAATTGAAAAATGGACCTAGGGTCAAGGATGAGGTCAACCCTACCCTCAGTTATGGTCAAGATTGTCCTTGACTTAGGTCAGGGTTGAGTTTGACCTTGACCTAGAAAGTCAAAGTCCTTAGTTTCATAGAGAAAGTTGTTAGAAATAGAGAGAGAGAGAGAGAGAGAGAGAGAGAGAGAGAGAGAGAGGGGGGGGGGGGGGGCAAAATAGGGGGAACCAACTAGAACCTAAACACTCTTAACATGGAAGTCCTTCCATTTTAAGATGATACAGGTCATAAAAATGGGCGACAACACACTGCCCAAGAGAGAATGAATCACAACTTAGGAAATAATGATCTATACAACCTACATACCTAGGAACATGAACTAGAATAAGTATAGATCATACTTTTAACATCACTAGTGTTGAATTGAATGAATTAAGAATTGCTAAAATGATTAGCAAACTAAAATAAACTATAAAATTTGGAAACATAATATATTTGGTTAATGGAAGATTTGTCTAAGCCCAACATGCTCCTACATCTAAAATCCAACATTGATAAAAAAAAATTAATCTCACTTTGCTGTCTAAGAACAATTAAAATCATCTAACTCAACTTGATAAATCCCTTAAGAATCATCAACCAACATTTTTCTTTCCACTCAATCAGATACTCTATATACTCTCTACCTCCTATGCTCCTTCTAACTCTTTTGTTCAATACCTTCTTTATCTTATCCAATTGATTCCTAGGGTACAACTAATTCACATTTGAATCATCATCCAAACTTACTTTAGTCTCATAATAATTATAAAAATTGGCAATATTTAAAATAGGTGAAATATTGATATCTCAAGGTAACTATACTTCATAACTATTCCCGAAATCAAATCTCCTTAGAATCTTACAAGGTCTAAATTTTCTCATCCTTAATTGTTTATAAATCCAACCTCGATTTTTTTTTTCAAATGAACCATAACCTCATCCCCTACTAAGAAATTTCCTTATGTCTCCTAGTTATATATGCCTTCTTGTGGTATATTCTTGATGAACATTGGATTGAAACTACATCTATTCAATATACTAATGTATGCTAAGGAGTAATAAGGTGTTCTAAAGTGTTAGAATGTGATTGTAATAGGAATTTAGGTGTCTTAGGATCACCAACATCATACTATTCTTAGAGTTAGACAAAAGTTTGCATATGTATATTGTGAAGAAGGATGTTGAGGTGGAGATCGTAGAATGTATGAGCTCACTTACTCAAGCCCTTATTCTAATTATGTGACTCGAAAATAGTTGTAAATTCTATTAAGAATGAAATTATCAAGGAATTTAATGATATAGTGTTCCATGGAAAAGTTATATTCTTGATTAACATGGAATTGCAACAATATCTATTAAATATACTAGTTGTAATAAGGGGCTTGTTATGCCTAACATACCCATCCCTACA
Organism: Cupressus sempervirens; assembly: GCA_028749045.1. NCBI lineage: Eukaryota > Viridiplantae > Streptophyta > Pinopsida > Cupressales > Cupressaceae > Cupressus > Cupressus sempervirens. The sequence goes on from CM053788.1 coordinate 657,319,241, forward strand.
ATTTGTGAGAAAAAACTTGGGTCACCTCTTTTTTCATTTTATCTTGTTTCTTTTGAGGCAAGTACTTTTGATGTTTCATCTTTTGGACTTCAGGTCTTGAGTTCCCACATCCCTTGTCCAGGGACGATGCCATCTTGTCTTGGTAGTAAGTAATGAGAGGCTTTGACCCCATGCCTAGGACAACCCCTAAGGGTTGAACTATTAAAGGAATTTTTTGGATTTCATACTATGTAGATCCTCTTCCTCATGTGTTCCTAATGGAAAGAAAAAGTTTTCTAGGTCTCAAATATGACATGTAGAAGGGTATGTGTAGGACCACAGTGTGCCAAAAAAGTGGCGATCTAAAAAATATGTAGTTCTAAAATGCCTCAAAGCATTTTCAAAATCTATTCCATTTTTTTCCCTACCCATCCTAACACTAAATGAAAATGATTAATTTACCTTTATAAGGCCTACTATATCTAAATCGATAGCAACCCTATATGGTCAACTTTGAAAACATCCCAAAAATGTGTTTTTGGCCTATTCTTGAGTTTTTTTTACTTCAAACATGTAGCTGATGACTTTTTTTCAGCAAAATTTGATGAAATGAAAAGGGTCTCTTAATGATGTTCTTAGATTTCCATAAATGTAAGGTTTGTCAAATTACACATTTAGTAAGTAATTGTTACTTATTTTCTAATGGAGTTATGTATAAACTACTGACTATTACACCACTTGAAAAGAAACTATAACTTTCAAATGGTACAAAACTTTTGAAATCCAAAAGATGAATCACATTATATGTTTCTTCTACTATAAGGAAAAAAAGAAAAATTAAATTTTGTAGATTTTTGAATTGGCTAAGGTGGTCAAACATGAGAGTTTTTTTTATTCCAAAAATACTAAAGTAGAAAAATAATAATTAATTAATTATTTAGAAAAAAAATACCTAGAAATATATGTCACATCTAAGAATGAGTCTACTTCTTATATCTAGAATGTTATGAAAAATATTATCATTTGATTTTGATTAAGGTGGTCATACATACGTCTGCTTCTTATTTTTGTCCTTAATTTTTTGTACTATTGTATTAAAATTCAAAAATTTGACCAATCAATTTTATTTTATTTTCCAGTAGTTTAGAAACTAAATTTAGTTTCCTAGAGTTTCTTTCTCTCAAATTTTTGATATAAAGTTTATAACAAGAAGAAAATTGTAGGTCAAGTTGACATAACCTTGCTTTGCTAAATTTTTATTGCCACTTAAGAGCATAGTTTGGTTGACCATGATCCTACACATACCCATAAATTAAATTTTAAACAACGATAAGAAAAATTAATGTACTTTAATTGACAAAATTATTGGACCATTTACGATAGTAAAAGGGCTTGATTTTTACTTCACCCTATGACGTTGCTTGTGATTTGAATGAATGTTCTTTCAATGATCACCTCATTCATGTTCATTCATTTTCTTACAACTCTACTTGTGGTAATGGATGTGTTTAGATGAAAGGTTGACATCACATTTGAGGTTTTAGGTTGGTGGTGCTCACTTTTTCTTTTCACGCCCTTAGTTTTTCCTTTCCTTTTAACTTTTGGGGTAGTTGGCTTCATATTTTCTTTGTGTTTGTGTTAATTTTTTTTTGTTTTTTGTTTGGGTTTTTTATGTTCATCACCTAAAAAGGTAGAACCTCTAGCTCCATCCTAGTTTTTTCATAGTAAAGAAAATTTGCCCTACAAAATGCTTTTGGTACCATGAATTTGGTTCACCTCACTTGCTAAAATTCATGATAGTGGTGGCATTTTGTAGGGGTTAGTTCCTTCTACTTGCCTTTTTCTTTCTTGTTAAAGTTCATCCTTTTGGATTGTTTAAGCTTTGGCTTTGCTAGAAGGGTTAACTTGCATTATGTAGTGATTACATCTAAGGGATTTCCTAGAGTGTTCATCATGGGTATTTATCATTGTGCAATAGAGTGTTATTCTTCTCCATCTCTATTGGATTTTGTCCCTAGTTTTGGTATGGCATGGGATCCTATAGGTCAAATTTTTCACCTAAATTTGTATAAGAAGTCACATGCATACTATTATGGATTATGTTGTTTCAATTTTGTTGGTTTTGGGTTGATTCAAGATGAGTTTTTGAATCATCCCTTACATACATGTCTTTGGGTCTAGCTTAGTCATGGTAGCCCGTCAACAATGCCTCTATGGGTTTTAGTGGTTGTGGGAAGTTCTTTTCCCCTCCACCACTGACCAAAGGTGTGACATGGGATCCGATAGGTCAAATTTGTCACCTAAATTTGTAAAAGAAGTCACATGCATACTATTATGGGTTATGTTGTACAAAAAGTCACCTAAATTTGTACAACAAATACCATCCCTATCAAGGTTTTCCCTCTGATCAAGGGTTTCCCTAGTTAACATTTCTAGTGTTATTGTGCATGAGTATCTTGTTGTCATTTCTGATTATATTTCTCATATGATTAGGATTTAATTAGGTTTATAATTGTGATAATAATTATATAATTAATTCAACCACCCACCCCCTACCCACCCACCCCCTAGCCCTTCTTAGTTCTATTGGTGGGCTATATATTCTAACAAGTTCTAGAGGCAGATTCAATGGATCAATTTAGGTCCATTAGTCTTTTTAATTAATTCTACAAGATCATTTAAAAGGTGTTGACAACTAGATTTCTTAAAATTCTACCTTTGATCATGTCCCAATAATAGATGGGTTTTTTCCTTGGAAGACAGATCTTGGATTCTATCATGTTGGTTCATGAAGTTATTTATTCACTGGAAGTGGGTAGAAGAGAAGGACTCCTCAAGTTGGACCTATCCAAAGCTTATGACCAAGTGGACTAGAATTTCCTTGGTTATGTTCTCTAGGCTTTTGGTTTTGATCATGAGGTGCATAAACTCACTTCTCAACTTATTTCTACTTCTTCACTTGTCATATTGATCAATGGAGCTCCTTTTGATTTTTTTCAAATCTTTGAGAGGCTTACGGTAGGGGGATCCCCTATCTCCTATCTTGTTCATTATCATGGCTGAGTGTATTAGTAGGTTGATTCAAAGAAAAAGACAAGATGGGATATTAAGAGGTATTAAGCCTTCTTCAAGAAATGTTACTTTTTCTCATCAATAGTTTGTGGATAACACTATCATGGGAGGGGAAACTTTGGTTCAGGAGGATAAAGAGATGAAGAAATTATTGGACGTGTATCTTAGGGGATAAAGGAAACTTATTAATTGGGCAAAAATCTTAGTTTTCTTTATTAACACTCCTATTGAAAGACAAAGGAAGATTGTTGGGATTCTTGGGTGTGGGGGTGGTAACATTCCAGCAAACTATCTTGGTCTATTATTGGGAACTAAGTCACCAGATTAGTTCTAGAATGGAATTCTTAATAGGTTTAGTAAGAAGTTGGCAGGTTGGAAAGGTACTACTTATAAGCCAAGCTGGTAAATGTCTTCTAGTGAAATCCTCACTTCAGAATCTCCCAATGTATGCTCTAGGTCTCTTTGGGATTCTAGTTAAACATGGTGATAAAATGGAAAATCTAGAGAGATCTTCTTTGGTCTAGGCTTGAGGATCACAAAAAATACCCTCTTGTGGCTTGAGATAATGTTTGCCTCCCTAAGAGCTATGGAGATCTTGGAATAAGGAAACTAAGTCACCTTAATAAGGCTCTTCTAGCTAAGCATATATGGTGCATTTTCAAAAGCTTGGGGGAATGGAGAGATGTTCTAGTGGAGAAGTATATTAGAAGGCCTTCTCTAATGTTTCTGCTTAATGATCCTCACATTCCAAATGGCTCAGTCATTTGGAATGTTATTCTTAAAGCAAGAGACCTGGCTAATTCTAGGACCAAGTGGAAAGTGGGAAATGGCAAAGACATCCTCTTCTAGCATGATAACTGAATGGTTCAAGGTCCTCTAATTGAAAATCCTATCTATGACAAATGGGCTAATACCCGCATTAGGAAAATTAGAGTGAATGTAAGAGACTACAAAATGGACTAGGGATGTAGAGACCCGTCTTTCATTTCAAATGATCTCAAGCTGATAATGGTGATGTTGAATACGATGATCTTGAACAATAAGAGGGATGAATTAATATGGGAGAATAATTCTAATGGTTGTTACTTGGTGGCATTAGGGTATAATTCCCTTTGGAGCCTAAAAGAGAAACCTCCATGGGCTAAGGCCTGGTTGCTTGGCCTTACCCCTAAAATTAGTATATTCTTCTAGTTGATGTTACAAGATAAAATTTTCACCTTGGATAATCTGGAAAAGAATGGTCAGTATATCTCAAACAGATGTATTCTCTGTAAGCATCATTTGGAGTCAATGAAACATATTTTTATTCATTGTCCATACTCCATGGAGGTTTTGGAATTACTCACAAAGAAATATGGTGTTAGTTGGTGCAAGCCAAATAATGTTTTGGAATTCTTCTATCAATGGGATAGTATGTAAAAAGGAACCAATTTGCATGCTATAAGCTCTTGGACATTTCTTCACTTCTGCTAGGGAATATGGAAGGAGAGAAATTATTGAATCTTTAGAGATAGGGAGGTACCTACTTTAGTGCTTGTAGAGAAAATCAATAGCACTATGAAGGAAAAATTTTAGATAAGAAACGTAGGAGATATTGAAGATGGAGATAAGAATAAGATAGGAGGACAAAAACACAGGAGGTGAAGTGGAAACTCCCACTTGAGGGTTGGCATAAAGCCAACTTTGGGGTAAGTGCACCTTTATGGTGCCAAAAGAGGGGTATAAGTGGACACCTTTTTTCTGAAATCAACAATTTCTGAACTTCAACAAGAATTTGAAGATAGTTATGCTCAAAATTTTAAGATATGACAAAAAAAAAGTAGTAGTCCTTTGAATCTAGTTTCTAAACTACTAATTTATTTTCAAAATGGTTTAGTTTTAGTTCCTCAAAAAAGGGGGACACAGGAAGTGGTACTGTTTATTCCAACGAAACATAACATAGTACAAAGTGTGGCCCGCCTAAAATTTTAACATTTTTTTTGAAATTCTTTAATCACTCTAGTCAAAATTTACTTAACACTATGTAGTTTATCCCAAATTTTTTGGGTAATTTTATAATGTGTATTTTATTTTTTATGAATTTTTTAACTAGACACATCCCAAAAACATGAAATATCTATGTGCTTCCTCTAGAAATGATTGAAAACTAATCTAAAATCAAAATTTCTTTTTTCAAAGTGTGTAGAATGGAGTCTAGTTTTTAAAAAACTATGTTGTTGCAAAATTCGATGAATGAGCTAAAATCTATAACCCAATTAGTACATGTTGATTTTTGACAAAAAATGGACATACATTCAAAAGAAATTATAGATGAAAGGCTTGAAATAGTTCAAATAAAAAATAACCTATATGGTTATATAGCTAACATAGAGACCTACAATTTCACGTAACCTAATCTTATCGATGCTCAACCATGAGGAATCTTGAAGGAGAGCACATAAGAAAAATCAATCATTTTTTGTATGTTTGCAGAAAAACACATCTTATACTAGTTTATAGACTCCAAACCTTTGGGTTGGATCCCCAAGGCAAAACCAAGCCTTAGGCTTGGTACAATGCAAAGGTTTGAATAAGACGTACACCCTATAGCACGCACACACTATTTAAAGATTTTTAAATTTGGGTCTCAATAGTGTGTATGTGATATAGTGTGCATGCACTAATGAGACCTAAATAGTGCATAGAGAGGGAAGAAGAGAAACAAAGCAAGAGTGAGAGAGAGAGAGAGAGAGAGAGAGAGAGGTGGGGGATGGGTGTGTATGTGAGAGAGAGAGAGGAAGTGAGAGAGAGTAGGGGTGGTAGAGAGAGTACAGGATGGGAGAGAGAGGAAGTGTGAGACAGAGTAGGGGTGACAAAGAGAGAGTATGTGATGGGAGAGAGATATTGAGAGTAGGGGATGGGAGAGAGAGGAAGTGTGATAGAGTGAGTAGGGGTGGTAGAGAGAGTATGGGATGGGAGAGAGAGAGATTGAGAGTAGGGGATGGTAGAGAAAGTAGGCAATGGGAGAGGGAGTGAGAGAGGGTGAGAGAGAGATGAGGATGAGAGTGTGTGTGAGAGAGAGAGTAGGGCATTGGAGAAAGTGTGAGAGTGTGAGAGAGGGTAGTGGTGGAAGAGAGAGAAAGTAAGGGATGGGAGAGGGGAGAGAGTATAGGGAATGGGGGAAATAGTAGAGAGGGAGAGAGTGAGAGAGAGTAAGTGGTGGGAGAGGGAGTGGGAGAGGGAAAGAGGGGGGATGGGAGTGTGTGTGAGAGATCTAGAGAGTAGGGGATGGGAGAGGAGAGAGAGGGGGGTGTGTGTGTGTGTGTGTGTGTGTGAGAGAGAGAGAGAGAGAGAGAGAGAGAGAGAGAGAGAGAGAGAGAGAGAGAGAGTAGGTGGAGGAAGAGGGAGTGGGAGAGGGAGAGAGAGGGGGAGAATGGGAATGTGTGTAAGAGAGAGAGTAGGTGATGGGAGAGAGAGGAAGTGAGAGAGAGTAGGAGTGGCAGAGAGAGAGTACAAGATAGGAGAGAGAGATTAAGAGTAGGGGATGGGGGAGAGAGAGAGAGTACAGGATGGGAGAGAGAGATTGAAAGTAGGGGATGGGGGAGAGAGAGAGTAGTCAGTGGGAGATAGAGTGGGAGAGGGAGAGCAAGAGAAAGATGAGGATGGGAGTGCATGTGTGTGAAAGAGAGAGAGTAGGGAATGAGAGAGGGGGAGAGAGAGTAGGGGATGGGAGAGAGAGAGTAGGTGGTGGGAGAGAGAGTGGGAGAGGGAGAGAGGGGGGATGGAAATGTGTGTAAGAGAGAGAGAGAGAGAGAGTAGGGGATGGGAGAGAGTGTGAAAATGTGAGAGAGTAGGGGTTGATAGAGAGAGAGAGAGAGTAGAGAGGGAGAGAGTGAGAGTGAAAGTGAGAGTGAGAGTGAGAGTGAGAGTGAGAGTAAGCAGTGGGAGAGGGAGTGGGAGAGGGAGAGTGAGTGAGAGACAGAGTAGGGGATGGGAGAGGAGAGAGAGGGGGGATGGGTGTGTGTGTGTGTGTGTGTGAAAGAGAGTGAGTAGGGGATGGAAGAGGGGGGAGAGAGATAGAGAGAGAGTAGGGGATGGGAGAGAGAGAGTAGGGGATGGGAGAGAGAGAGTAGGTGGTGAGAGAGAGAGAGTGGGAGAGGTAGAGGGAAAGAGAGGGGGATGGGAGTGTGTGTAAGAGAGAAAGTAGGGGATGGGAGAGTGTGAGAGAGTGAGAGAGTAGGGGTGACAGAGAGAGAGTAGGGTATGTGAGAGAGAGAGAGAGTAGAGAGTGAGAGAGTGATAGACAGAGATAGTAGGTGGTGGGAGAGGGAGTAGGAGAGGGAGAGAGGGGGGATGGGATTGTGTGAGAGAGATCTAGAGAGTAGGGGATGAGAGAGGAAGTGGGGGTGGATGTGTGAAAGAGAGAGTAGGGGATGGGAGAGGGGATAGAGAAAGGGATGGGGGAGAGAGAGTAGGCAGTGGGAGAAGGAGAGAGAGGGGGGGAATGGGAATGTGTGTAAGAGAGAGAGAGTAGGGGATGGGAGAGAGTGTGTGAGAGAGTAGGGGATGGGAGAGAGAGTGATAGTAGGGGATTGGAGAGAGACTAGAGTAGAGAGGGAGAGATAGAGTGTGAGAGAGAGATAGTAGGTGGTGGGAGAGGGACTGGGAGAGGGAGTGGGAGAGGGAGAGAGAGAGGGGGGATGGGAGTGTGTGTGAGAGAGATCTAGAGAGTAAGGGATGGGAGAGGAGAGAGAGGGGATGAGAGTGTGTGTCTATGAAAGAGAGAAGGGAATGGGAGAGGGGAGAGAGAGAGAGTAGGGGATGGGGGAGAGAGAGTAGGAAGTAGGAGAGGAAGAGAGAGAGGGGGAATGGGAATGTGTGTAAGAGAGAGAGAGAGAGAGAGAGAGATAGTAGGAGATGGGAGAGAGTGTGAGAGAGAGTACGGGGTGGTAGAGAGAGTAGAGGATGGGAGAGAGAGAGAGATAAAGGGATGAGAGAGAGTGTGAGAGAGAGTAGGGGATGGGAGAGAGACAGTGAGAGTAAGGGATGGGAGAGAGAGAGAGTAGAGAGGGAGAGAGAGAGGGACAGAGAGGGGGGATGGGAGTGTATTTTTGTGAAAAAGAGAGAGTAGGGGATGGGAGAGGGGAGAGAGAGTAGCCCGAGAGAGAGAGAGTAGAGGATGGGAGAGAGAGAGTAGGTGGTGGGAGAGGGAGTAGGAGAGGGAGAGAGAGTAGGTGGTGGGAGAGGGAGTGGGAGAGGGAGAGAGAGGGAGGATGGGAGTGTGTGTAAGAGAGAGAGTATGGGATGGGAGAGACTGTGAGAGAGTGAGAAAGTAGGAGGTGGCACAGAGGGAGAATGGGATGGGAGAGAGAGTGAGAGTAGGGGATAGGAGTGTGTGTGAGAGATCTAGAGAGTAGGGATGGGAGAGGAGAGAGAGAGAGAGAGAGAGAGAGAGAGAGAGAGCTAGTAGGGGATGGGAGACCTGAGAGAGCGTGAGAGAGAGTAGTGGATGCGAGAGAGATAGAGAGAGAGAGAGAGTAGGAAGTGGGAGAGGGAGTAGGAGAGGGAGAGTGAGAGAGAGTAGGGGATGGGGGAGAGAGAGTAGACAATGGGAGAGGGAGAGAGAGGGGGGATGGGAGTGAGAGAGAGAGAGATCGTAGGGGATGGGAGAGAGTAGGTGGTGGGAAAGGGAGAGCGAGAGAGAGAGTACAGGATGGGGGAGGGGAGAGAGTAGGGAGAAAGAGAGTAGGGAGAGAGAGAGTAGGGGATGGGAGAGAGAGAGAGTAGCCTGAGAGAGAGAGGGGGGGATGGGAGTGTGTGAGACAGAGAGAGTAGGGGATGGGAGAGGAGAGAGGTTAAACCTTTTTATGTGAAGATAAGTCACACACACACAACTTGTTGTTGTAGGATACACATTGAATTTTTTAAGCATTTTGATGTTTTTAGGCATATATGTGTATTTTTGCATTCTAAGTTTAATTTTTAAGATTGTGAAATGAATGAGCCAACAAAATCTTCACGAGAATTCATATTCAACATTTTATGTGAAATAAGGGATGGCTAACAATTTTACAAGACATCATGCTTGGATGGTACATGCTTATTTTGTGGTTCTTTGCAACTTTTATCAACTTGTGAACATATGGATAGTACACATGCAATTGGAAATGAAATAGTAGATTACAAAAAATTTAAGATAGTGATGTATGCTCTAAAAGATGGGAAACAGGGCAAAAGATGTGATTTAGTCATTGAAAAGTGTATGAGTTCATGAAGATTTTTTCGTGAAAATATTATTTATGGTATGCAAGGTATACACATAGAGCTCAATGGTTGAATTTTCAATTCAAGTTGTGCAAGGATACATTTCCACTGGATACCATTGTTTCGATTGTAGACTTCACAACAAACTGCACACTACAACTGCAAAATAAGGTGCAAGCAAAATATTATACTTCTTAACAAGTTTTCATATTTGTTCACATAACATTCATGCATTCACCTACAAGTATAGAGGATGATAGGAAGATCTTGAGGGAGTTCCATTATTACATTAGTGATGATTGATCACATTCTATAGAGTTTGTACATGGTTATTTTCAACTATTTTATGGAGATTTGGCTACCAGGGGCATAACATATTGTCAGCATATTATTTGGTCAGACAATTGCACATCTCAATTCAAGAATGCACAAATGTTCTATTGGTTGAGCAAGATGCATAGGTTGTGTAGAATTCAATATATGTGGAATTTCATAGAGGTTGGTCATGGAAAGGGAAAGCATGATGGTGCAGGTGCATGCATCAAAAGAGCCTTAGCTTGTGAAGAACTAAAGCACAAAGATAAAGCAATATTAACAGATGAAAAATCCATCATTTAGAGGTAGTAATGCTACAATGAGTCTAGATAAGGAAGGCGAGTCTACGGTTTGTAGATTTTTTTGGTTGATAGATAATACTAACATTGCACCATATGAGGATTGTTGCACACTAATAGGATCCAGTGAGTTGCACTCTTTTAGATGCTTTGATGCAGGTTCATGGAGTATCCACATACAAAAAAGGCATGATATTATCCATCATGTGTAGAGGAAAATTGGGATAACTATAAGTCAAGTGAATGGGTGGACAAATGGGATATATAGGTTTTGGACCCAATTGACACCTATAATCCCCCACAAGCACTGGAAATGGTAGATATGGATTTGTCTATTGACTTTGACCACTTGTCTGATCTAGTGCAACCTGATAATATATATATTTATATATCTTTATAATTTTAATATGTAACTTTATAACTTTTACATAAGTATTTTTTGAATTAATGATCGCATTTTGTACATTTGTAATTGCAGGCCATGTTTTTGCTATTATTGCACTTGAAGACAATGAAGAAGGGACATATTATTATTTGTGTCATTGTGTCCAAGCCAAAAAAAAAATTGGATCACTCGGTTATAGATGCTAAACATTTAGAGTACCATATCAATGTGGTGGTTGTGACTAGCACATGGCATAGACAATATTCTATGAGGAACCCTAACTTGTGGTTATTCGAGGATTGGCAAACAAAGAGGAAGATTCTTCATTATTCAAACCTTGTTGTCACATCAAATGTTCCCTTGATAAAATATGGTGGAAAACTACATAATAAGATTCTTTGGAAAGTTTGTGAGTCAGACCATTAGGCAATACTTGAGACATTAAAATGTAGAGTAGATCCAGTTGGTTCATTAGATTGAATAGGGAGAGAGGGAGAGAGAGAAAGAGTGATCAATTGGATCCAAATACAATGTTGCAACCTCTCCCCCAAGACTATCCACATGACAAGATAGGTATTGTTATTATGTGTAAGTGATGAGATAAGTTTAAATCTCAGATTTTATGTTTTGATTTGTTTACAATCTAGATACATTATTTGAATTTATATTAGATTCTTTAATAGGACCCATTTTTACATTAGTCATTTGAATAAGTGAAAGTTTCAAATTTGTTGTTTAGATCAAAATGTAATGAAAGAACATGAAAATTGTTAGAATGTGAATGCTTTGTGATGTAAAGTCATGATTGTGTGCATGTAACTAGAAACTTCAAACTAGCAAAAACAAGGATACAATGGGAGAAGTTTCCAAGACTCATCAAGCCGTTTAATAAGCCACTTTATCATTGCTAGAAGCTCAAACAAATAATTATTTGCATTTGGAACATTGTTACCAATAATGATATCATGAATAACATGCTTTTATCTTTTTATTTATTTTATCATCTATAATTATTTTAGATAAACTCCAAAACAAATTTATATCCAAATCATAAACTTATAAAACCCATCTTATAAATTTTTTAGATGTCTATTTTGAAGCATTAAGACTAAAGTTTATGATCTTTGGTTCACTCCTAGTCACAAGATTCAAGTTTTTAGCATATGTATGGGTTTAGGGGTCAAATCCTTTAAGGATGACCATAGGATGTTATGCTTGTTCGCTCTTAGTCTCAAGATTGCAAGGTTGTGATTGTGTGGAAGAATCCACACCCTTAAGGATAATCATAGGTGGTTGATCAATGTTTAGGCTTTAGGTATAGGATACAATGGTTGTGCAATTTATGTTCGTGTAAAACTCAATATTCACTATTCTAACCTCTTGAAAAAACTTTTTTTGTGGATGGAGCTATGTTATGTGCACAATTACGTAAAATGCTTATTTGTGATTATATCTCTAAGGATCTAGCTAGAGATTTGAAATTGATGCAAGGATGGTGGTGATGATACTTGTTTCTTAATACAAAAGTTCTCAAACTAGGCTAGGCTTCTTCCAAGCCTACCTAAGCATAACATATGCTATCCCTTTCAATTCTCTAAGGTTAGAGACAAGGTGAATGGCCTATTCCTTGTGCCACTTTCACCTATTCTAGTTCTCTCTATCTACACCTTCACAAAATCACACAACAACCCCCTTACACCTCACCACATAACACCTCAATCACCTTGCACCTCTAGGATCTTTATCAACACCATCTCCCTATAAGCTTCCAAAGGAATTAAGTCACTGCCAATATAGTACCTTCACTATTCATAAGGTTCTAGACACCTTAGAGACTTCAAAACACCAATACAAACTACTCTATCTCATAGCCTACTGTAAGAAATGATAATATTGAGCAAGGAATGAGAAACAATCCAAGTAAGTTAAGTGTGAAACAATGTTACCATAAGATAAGCAAAATCCAAGAGCATACACCAAGATGGTTCAACAATGGAGACAAGGATTTATAAGGGGAAAGCAAAGAAAACCCCTTGTGAGTATTATGAACGAAGGCAAATTCCTAGAGAAGAGAGAGAGAGTGTGTTGGAGAAAAATAGCTCAATACAATAACATCAAAGTGATAAGAGTGAAGAAGAAAGAAGGAGGAGCATCTCTTATATAGAGATGAGAAAGGAATTGCATTTGTAACTCCCATTTCTATGAATGCCACATTCATAATAGGTATGTGCAAAGTGTCACAATCCTCTTAAGGAGGATAAACTAAATAAAGAAATAAACAAGAGTTGTCCTTACATGTGGAATAAAGGACAAACAATGACATGTCCTCCACATGTGTACAAGAGGACAAACTACATTTAGGGACCCTTGGAATATCCCAATTAATATATCCAAGGAAAGATTAACCTTTCTAACACCCCCCCCCCCCCTTAATCTTTACTTGGGGAGTTTACATCAACGGGTTGTAAGCCCAAATTTTTACAATGGAATTGAAATCTCTCTTTAGAAAGTGGTTTGGTTAAAATATCAGCCACTTGATCTTCTCCTTTACAATAAAGAAGAGTAATTTGCTTGTCTTCAACTTGTTCTTGAATGAAGTGATGTTGAAGTGAAATATGTTTGGTTCGTGCATGAAAAACTGGATTCTTTGCCAAGGCAATAGCACTTTGATTGTCACAATGTATAGGTGTAGGTGATTGTTGAGCTAGACCCAAATTGTCAAGAAGTCTTCTAATCCACAAAGCTTCCTTAGCTGCATTGGTACAACCTTTGTATTCAACTTCAGTTGAGCAAAGGGAAATAAAGTGTTCTTTTTTGCTTTTCCAAGAAATTGCACTTGAGCCAACAAAGAAACAATAACCACAAGTGGATTTCCCATCATTGGGATCTCCACCTAGATCGGAATCAGTATAGCCATGTAAAATAAATTCAGAATTTGCATCATAAAATAATCCCATATTAATAGTTCCTTTAATGTACCTTAAGATGCATTTAGCAACTTTAAAATGAGTTTGTTGAGGTTTAGACATAAATCGAGAAACTAAACCAACACTATAAGCAATATTAGGTCTAGTAAGAGTTAAATAATTTAAACTTCCTACCAACTGTCTATACAAAGTTTCATCAACAAAAGGAGTATTCATATCATTCATTAATTTAGTGCCTAATTCACATGGAATTGAAACATGGTTAGAATCATTCATCTTAAATTTTTCTAAAAGATCATAAGCATACTTGCTTTGAGAAAGAAAGATACCCTTAGGAGTTTGGCAAATTTTCATACCTAAGAAGTAATGTAAGATACCTAAATCAGTCATCTGAAATTTTTGTTTAAGTTGAAACTTGATATTAGAAATCAAAGCATCTAAACTAGAAGTGAGTATTAGATCATCTACATAAACAATAACAATAATAATGTCATCATTAGTATGTTTAATATACAAATTAGGATCATTCTGACTTCTAGCAAAACCTTGAGAAATAAAGAAAGAATTAATTTTAGAATACCATTCTCTAGGTGATTGTTTAAGACCATAAATAGATTTGTTCAATTTGCAAACCAGATTTTCACTCCCTTTCTTAAAAAATTCGGGAGGTTGAGCCATATAGATTTCTTCATGTAAATCACCATTTAAGAAGGCACTTTTAACATCCATTTGATGAATGGGCCAATTCATTTTAGATGCTAAAGCAAGAACTAATTTGATAGTAGGCATTTTAGCAACAGGAGCAAAAGTTTCATTATAGTCTAATCCTTCAATTTGTGAAAAACCTCTAGCAACTAGTCTAGCCTTAAATTTACTAATTTCATTATTAGTATTCAATTTTTTTTTGTATAACCATTTACATGAAACTATATTCTTGCCATGAGGTAATCTGACTAAGTCCCAAGTTTGATTAGCTATTAAAGAATCATATTCCTCTTGCATGGCTTTCTGCCAATGAGGTTGAGAGTTAGCTTGATCAAAAGACTTAGGATCATTAGAATTTATAATAGTAGTCATCAAAGCATAATTACAATAATTAATCCTTCTATGTTTAATTCCACCAAATCTAGAAATGTAATCATCACCTTCATTGATTAAATTTTGAGCCCATTTAGGTTTACGTTTAGTTGTAATGGAATTATCACTAGAGGAAGAATCATTAGCAATAAAAGCATCATTAGTAGTTGCTTGAATATCATTACTTGTAGGAGCAGAAGTAATAGGTGGTACTTGATTTGAAGGGTTAAGAGGAGTAGGGTTAAGAGAAGGAGGTTGGTCCTCCACCAGCACAATTTTAGTGCCACTGAATTCTGCATCATGTGTAGTAGAGCAATCATGGACTCCATTTTCTGCAATACAAACATCTCTAGCAACTTGAACTTTGTTAGTAGTGGAATCATAAACACAATAACCTTTAGTGTTTTCATCATAACCAACAAACATATAAGGAGATGACTTAGCATCTAATTTATGCCTTTTCTATTTAGGAGTATGAACATAAGCAATAGAGCCAAAAATCCGTAAATGATGTAAATTAGGTTTCCTACCAGACCAAGCCTCTTCTGGAGTAATAACCTTGAGAGCTTTGGTAGGAGTCCGATTAAGAATATAAGTTGCACAAAACATGGCTTCAGCCCAAAATTTATAATGCAGATTCTTAGCATGCAACATGCTTCTAGCCATTTCAACAATGGTCCGATGCTTTCTTTTTGCCACACCATTTTGTTGCGGTGTATAAGGAATAGTAAGCTCGTGTTTAATTCCACATGATTTCAAATAAGAATGAAAGGCATTATTCACATATTCCTTTCCATTATCAGTTCTAAGAATTTTAAGTTTAAAACCAGATTGCCTCTCAACATATAACTGAAATTCAATGAATCTATCAAGAAATTGATCCTTTCTATGCAAAAAATAGATCCAAGTTCGTCTAGAAAAATCATCAACAAAGGTAAGTGCATACCGAGAACCTTGGATGGAGTTATTCTCCATGGGGCCCAATAGGTCACTATGGACAAGATGCAACTTATGAGTTGCCCGCCATGATTTTCCACTTGGAAAGGGATCCCTATGCATTTTACCACTCATACAACCTATACAAGAAACCTTGGAAGGAATAATGTGAGGCAAGCCATCAACCATATTATGTTTTTGCATAAAAGTAATATAATCTGAATTTAAATGGCCAAGTCTTTCATGCCATATATTGAAATCAATAGAAGTATGTAATGAATATCGTGAACTAGCAAATTCATGGAATTTAAAAAAATTGTCATTATCAATTTTAGCATGAGCAATCTCTTTTTGAGTTCGAGGATCTATGACATAACATGTATCTTTGTAGAATTCAACTTTATAGTCCTGACATAACTGTGAAACAGAAAGCAGATTAGTTTTCAAGTCAGGTACATATAATACATCATGCAATTTACCATCAGGAATAGTAACATAACCTAATCCTTCAACTTTACAAGTCTGATTGTTAGCTAATTGAATAGGAATGTTAGCAATATCAGGTTGTAAAGAATCAAAAATTTCTTTATGAGAAGTTACGTGTTGTGATGCACCACTGTCAACAATCCATTCTAAAGGTCTACAAAGATTAAAGCTGCAAGTAAAAGCATGACGAGAATTAAAACCAGTAGAGTTACCTTTTTTATGATTTGAGTTTTGATTATTGTTACTATTATTCATAGGTTTTTTATCATTTGGCTTTTTAAAACAGTTATTGACAATATGACCATCTTTGCCACAATAAGAACAATGAGGTTTGGAATTGGAATGATTCTTTTGATTATTAGTATTACGATTGTTATTATGATGATTGTTATTATTGTTATATTTCGCATGAAATTTATTGGTTGAATTATTTGAATTAGTATTATATTGTTTGTTGTTATTATTATTATTATTGGAACAAAAATTATTATTTGAATTTCTAGACACAAATGCATGTTTAGTTGATTTGAGGGTACCAAACTGAATTAGCTTAGCTTCTTCCTGTCTTAATAAAGTTTGAAAAATAACATAAGTTAACTGAGAAGTTAAAGTAGGAATAGCAAGCTGTGCATGAATATTAGTTATAAACTATTGAAACAGTCTAGGAAGACACTTTTTAAGAATAAGATGAATTAAACAAATGTCCTCTAATTGAACACCTAAGGCAATAATTTGGCTTTTAAGAGAGTCAAATTTTAACAGAAATTCATCCATACTTTTAAAATCTGCATACCTGAGATCTTCAAGTTGATCCTGCAACTATATTTTGCGGTATTCATCTCCACTGTCATACTTGGTTTGCAAGATGGACCATGCATCATGAGCTTTAGAGTAGTGAGCAATTAACACATATAAATCTAGAATAATAGAAATACCAATTAACCCTAAAGCTTCTTCATTTTTATATTTCCAAGTATCTTTCTCGTCTTGGGTAGCCACTAAACCAGGTTCAAGAGAGGGATCAGTGGCTATTTCGAAGAGGTGTTTAAAATGAAAAATAAATGAGATATGAGTTTTCCAAGAATGATAATTAGAATAACTAAGTTTTATTTCTAGAATTAAGGTTGACATGATTACAAGAATGATGAAAAAAAAATTACTTGATGAGAAAATCAAATTAATTGAAAAAAAACTCGATTTTTATATATAAAATTAATAATGTATTGTTTTATTTATTTATTTAAAAAAAATTAATGAACTAAAAGGTTTTTTTATTTTAAAAAAAATTGAATGTAACAACTCTTTTTTAAATAAACGTTGTAAGGTTTCTTTAATAAATTAAACAAAATTTTAAAAAAGTTCGATGAAAGGGCGGGCAAACAGAGCGGAGATTTTTAAAAAAATGTGCGGTTCAATCAGAAGAGGATAAGGGGGGAGCGGAGTGGATGGCATGGCTGCGCAGGCGGCAGATGACGCGTGGCTTGAATGCAGGCCACGCCGAAGGTGGTTGGTCAGGCCCTGGTCGGTGAATGCCGCGCACAAAGCACTAGATCTTCTTTTAGGAAGAGACATCAAAGGAAGCTGCACAGGCCGAGTGTTGGCTTCAAACCCCTAACTGAAGGAACTAGTGGCCAAAGTGGCGAAGGCGGGTGCGGTGGCTCTAGCCGCGCAGGTGGCAGATGACGATTATTTTCACAGGCAGCGGTGAGAGATGCCGGCTGAGCGCAGGTGTTGCGCAAGCTGGACGCAGATGGTGCGCAGGTGGCACGCGGGTTGAGCACAAAGGTCGTGCAGGTGGCGCACGGGCTGGGCGATGGTGGCGCGCGGGTGGTGCTGGTGGCGCGCGGGTGGCGCGTCCGCCCAAACAAATTTGAATTATAGACTCACGCTACGCGTGATTAAAAACAATTAAATGCAATGTATATGGATAAGATTTCAAAAGAATTTAAAACACCAAATAGATATAGATTACATAAAAAAAATATATTAGAATTTTTTTTATTTTAAAGAGTAGGAAAATTATAGACTTATTGAAAACTTAACCCATGCAAGTTCTAAATATATACAATATTTATAAAAAAAATTGCACAATTTAATATAAATAAGTGGATTGAAGTAATACTTCTTGTTTTGGTGGCACGCCTTCCAAAACAAGAAAGAAAAAATTGAAATTTTATAAGAAAACCCTTTGGCGGCAAGCCTTCCAAAGAGGGTTAGTAAACAATGATAAAAAAAATGATACTCTAAAAACCTGCACACAAAAGATGTTAGAATGAGCAGAAAATTGCAACACAAACTTCTTCTCTCAATGACGTCTCCAAATAAGGTGTGCTCCAATGAATGGCAACCTTCAACAAAAAACTCAAAACAAGGATTAAATAGCCAAGCTCTGATACCATGTAAGAAATGATAATATTGAGCAAGGAATGAGAAACAATCCAAGTAAGTTAAGTGTGAAACACTATTACCATAAGATAAGAAAAATCCAAGAGCATACACCAAGATGGTTCAACAATGGAGACAAGGATTTATAAGGGGAAAGCAAAGAAAACCCCTTGTGAGTATTATGAATGAAGGCAAATGCCTAGAGAAGAGAGAGAGAGAGTGTTGGAGCAAAATAGCTCAATACAATAACATCAAAGTGATAAGAGTGAAGAAGAAAGAAGGAGGAGCATCTCTTATATAGAGATGAGAAAGGAATTGCATTTGTAACTCCCATTTTTATTAATGCCACATTCATAATAGGTGTGTGCAAAGTGTCACAATCCTCTTAAGGAGGATAAACTAAATAAAGAAATAAACAAGATTTGTCCTTACATGTGGAATAAAGGACAAACAATGACATGTCCTCCACATGTGTACAAGAGGACAAACTACATTTAGGGACCATTGGAATATCCCAATTAATATATCCAAGGAAAGATTAACCTTTCTAACACCTACCTTGGAATGTAGGTTAAAACTCAAATCCCTTAAATCATCTACCAATACTAAAAGTAGATTCTAATACCTTTTACTGCACTTTTTTTTTTCAATTCCAAAATTTGAGATTTTGACTTGCTTATTCAAGCATATAATTCGAAGACTTAGGCCAATGCTATTAGGCATACAGTCCTCACTCAAACTATGAATCTTAACAACCTCAATCAACTCTATCAAATCAACTTATATACTTCATTACCTCATTAAAGTCTTTAAAATTGCTAATGTTTAGCTCCCAATTATTAAGGAGATCTTTAAACTGTTAAACCCTTGTATTGATGAGAATTTTATTGTTAATTACTATGGTTGGCTTCTAAGCTCCAATATCCTACCTTTCCTTCTCTTTCAAATGCTTCTTTAGTGTCTTATGAACAAAATAAATCTCCCAACAAGCATGCAGACCACACACCAACTTTTGCCATATTTTCTTTATTTTCAAATTGTTGATTCACTGTTACTATATGCAGTAGCAAGTAACTTGCTAATTTATGAGCATCTCCCTTACAAGAAACAAGTTAAGGTGATAACTTAGTAAGAGGAAAAACTAGAGCAACCATGGGAACCATTAATACCTTCCACTATCTCCATGAATGAGAATATGCAGTCATTATCACACCATATTCTGAAAAATTATAGAATTTACTATCCAAACAACAAGTAATGCATTCCTAGTAATAATATTTAATGATAACATACAAATGTTCTATGAAACACATAAGTATTATGCTCTTCACCATAAATAGGAAACTTTAAAGATCATCATAAACATGAATTCCTAAGAGAGGATAGAAGGACTATAATCTAAATGCCAATATAGCAGTAATATTATACCAAAATATTGATTTCCATTTCACAACTATATACAAAACACTTCATTTCTCTTTGCCATAAATTCTCCTTTTCACTCTATATCTCTCTTGATATGAGATTAAATTTATTTATAGCATAACATGACTCTTTACCTTCCTAAGAAGTTCCAACAATATGAATGACTATTCATCTTCTACACTTTCTCAATTTTACACAATTTGCTGATTGCACTTTTTAGCAATTTTACACCTTGTCCATATTTTGCATTTTAAGTTCTAATATACTTTCCTAAGTACCTTAAAAGGTTTATCATTGTCTTATAACATCTTAATACTATTATATATTCCATTTATGCATTTGCATGGCATTTTTTTGCTTTTTATTCACTATGACTCATAACACTTAAAACATGAAATTGGTCAACATGACCTTAATTTGAACACCTAATAACATGATATGAAACAACTAATTCATAATCTATCAAGACTCAAACCATACTCAATAAGATTCATGATTCCATGGGAGATGGTCAAAATGCCCTACACTAGAAATTCTTGTTGAAGACATGGAATTTAAACAAAAATATTAGGTTGATGGATGTCTTTGATTGTCAAGGTGTAGGATGGTGCAAAGTTGAGAAGAAATGATGGTGGCATTTATTCATCAAACCTTGTATACAATGATTTTTGAAGATCTCATTACAACCAACTAACTATAAAATAGTCAAAGAGAAGAGTAGACATGATTTTAGTCAGTGAATTTCACATTTGGCATTTGAATTTTTGAGAAGTTTGAAGGCATTTTTAGAATAAGAATAAACAAAAATCAGATTTTGGACAAAATTCAAGACTTCAAAAATCATAAATTCAGGCTTAAAGAGGTGTAAACTTGCAAATCTAGGAAAGAAAATTAGAATATAAGAAAATATCACACAAGTATTAAAGTGGTTAACTCAAATTTTATTTCTACTCTTAGCATTTCATTTCATGAGGTAGAGAATTTTAAAGCACATACTTGATGATAAGAATAGATGACCATCAGTCCATCCTACTCTCCCGCCACATAAATATTGAGTTGTGGAGAGAGATAGAACCAAACCTTTTAGTTAGACAAAGAAGTTGTTCCAAGAAATTGTTTTCATTTAAGTTGTTCTATTGTTATGAAATGGGTAGATGTTCACTATCATTTATCAAGATTCAGATTTTGATCTTTAATTGCTAGTATTTTGGTGGATAAATTCTCTGTACAACTAGGTAGTATGTTAGTTAATTTGAAGATGTTGCTAAAATAATAATTTTTCTCACAAGTTGAAATCAACTTAAAAGAAGAGGGAAACCAAGATTATGGATTCCAAAAGGAGAGTTGCCTTGGTCTTGGTAGTCAAGATTTAACTAGCATTTCAACAAGCTTGGCTACAAGTAAGAGATTTTAAGAGAAATGAATTTGTTCAAGACTAAATCATGACCTTTTATTTCCATAGGAGTGCATAAATACTAAACCATTACCAACTGGATAGTAGTATTTGGATGTTTATGATTGAATTTTTGTATTATGCCTATAAAAACTTCAAACCACTACCAAAAGCCTTGAGACACTTAGCATCAACTTTCAGCTCAAAAAGGTCATCATCTGCCCCTTATTCTTTCATACTATACTTGCAAAATATCAAGAAATTACACTGAAATAGGTATATTTTATTGATTTTAAAGAAAGTTTACTATTGGATCTTCCCTCTTTGTCCATTTTTGAATAATTTTTAGAAATTTAATTGGTGAATCCTTGAGAAAATTATCATGCTTCTTCCATATAGCCTTAGGTCACTTTCGTTGGTGAATCTTATATCTAATTGTAACTGGCATGAAAGAAAATACAATAATTCAATAGGATAACTAGAATAGACTTGATTTTCAAACTAGATTAGTAATATTTCCACTTTTCCAAAGTGATGATGTAAAAAAAGAAAAAATGCATAAAATGTTGTCTTCTTACATAAAATGTTGTCCTCTTGCATTTTTTTCCAAATTTTTTTATAACATCAAGAAAATAAATTGAAGATTAGGATACCCATTTTTCTTCTCTATAACATATCAAAAGATGAGGTATGGTTGTTTTGGACCAAGTCTTTTCTGTTACACTATGGGCCACTTTTTAGACATAAAAACCCCTCCATTTACAAAGGAACTATATGGAATAATTATCTCTCAATAATAAAACTTAGTAAAGTATCTTAATATGATCTTAAAGTTAGGATTCTTCAATTAGATTGAACCCATCAACTCTCTATGTGTGCTTTTTATGAAACCCTCACCAAACAAGGTCAAAAACTAGGGCCTCTTCAAATTTGACCAAGAAATCACTTCCAAGACCTATTAGTTGATCCTACACCATGTTTATGATGATTAATTTGACTATTTTACATAAAACCATGGCCTCCTTTAGGCAGATCTCTCGTTGCTATACCTGTGGCATCAAATTTGATGCAAAGTCTACAATCACAATCTACCACCACCTCTCGCATTACCTAGCAGCACCCAACCCACTACAAGATGCCAAAAAAAGTTACCACACTCTTCCCAATGCTAACCTCTATCTTTCCAAGTGGACTACACTTACCCAAGGTCTTATCCTCTCCCTAGGGTTCACAACAAACTTGGGTCTCAATTAGGCTTTAGGGACACTAGCCCTCAACTAGGCCAAATAGGGAAAATTAGAGAGAATGCTTTCAAGGGTTCAAAAAAAGACTTATTTTTTCATACTTAGACCTATCCCACCAGAATTCATCCACTTTCAAGGTTCAAACACCACCAATAGACCTAGTTCCCAAATCTAGGCCTAGGAATCCTAGTAGGTTTATTTCTAGTTTTCAAGGGTTAACTCCCAAACTGTTCAAAAAAAGTGGCAAAAAATTACATTTTTGGATACCCTTTTCTAGACTCTTGAATATCCCAAGGTCTTATAGGCTGATGCTACTCTAGGATACCCAAACACCAACTAGGTTCACAGTTCTAATAGGCCTAATTAGGTTGGCTTTCCAAAGCAAGTGCCAAGAGATGGGGTCATAAAATCAACAAAACCACTTGATAATCTTCCTCATCATTCCAAGAAATAATTCCACCCTTCTCCTAGGTCACAATGACAAGTTTCGGAGTTCTAGATCATTTCTTCTTTAAAACAAGGCTGAATACATGGTGATATTCAGCTTAGGGCCTGTAAGAAAAAATAGAAAACCAAATTTTCTGCCCTTGAAACTTTTCCATATGTGAAAATACTCCCCTAACTTTATTCCCACCAAAAATTAGCCTAGTCACACTATTGGGTTGCAAGTTAGAGGTCCATGAATGCAAACTAGTCATGTTACAACACTAACTAGGCAACCCTTAGTAAAACAACAATAACTTGCATAAATGAATAGATAAAAACCTGAAACCAAATGTACATGAAAGGTGATTCAAATACATATCTAACCCTATCATTATTTCACATCTTACAATCTATACACATCTGTACAATAGCAAAAAATAAGAAAAATGGCAAAAAAATTAGGTTTTATTGCTCCAAAACACTTCAAATCCATACAACCAACACCACTTTAGGTTTGTACAGTCATCTCATACATATATATATGTCAATCCCAATAATTATAATGACATTTCAAATGGTGGTTGCAACTTTTACATGTTCATGCAACAAAATTGCAAAGTTATCAGCATTTTTGCGATTTTGCTTGACAACTTTTTTAAGTTTTTGCAATTTTTCACATTTGACCTCTTAAACACTTGAAACTTAACTAGATGATTCTAAGGACCTCTAAAATCATACAAGAAACATGAAAATCCCTTTTTCCTTGAAAAATCAACCATTTTTCATATTTTTGACCCCATGGTTCAATTTGGCACTTAGGTTTATAATTGACACCTAAAGTCCAATTGACCTTACATCTTGGGTCTTATTACAAAATTTTGTAGTCTTGTACCTAATTTCCAACTAGGATCTCTACCAATTTATCTTGGTCCCCTGCACCAAAATTTAATGCATTTTCATGGACCCAAGCACTCCAAACTTGTCTAATTGGATGATCATTGGTGCAGGGCTCCAAGGCAAATAGATAGGTGTCATCCTAGTTTTGAATTAGGAATAAAGTTGCAAAATGATATAATAAGACCCAAGATATAAGGTCAATTGGACTCTAGGTGCCATTATAAGGCAAAGTGCCAAATTGAACCAAGGGCTCAATAATGAGCAATATAGGTGATTTTTTAAGGCAAAAAGGATTTTTATGTTTCTTAGAAGGTTATAAAGGTCCTTAGGGTCATTAGGTTAAGTTTTAGGTGTCTAGGAATTAAGATGTCAAAAATTGCAAAAAATTACAAAAGTTGTCAAAGCAAAATTGCGAAAATGCTGACAACTTTGTAGGAGTTTGGGAATTGGTGAAGGGTTGAGCATTTGGAAATAATTTATTTTAGTGTTGCCAAATTTTTTCCAAGTCATAGAAGTGGAATCAAGTGAAAAATGTAAAAGTTGCACTTTTTGTGCAAAGTTGCATTGTTGAAAGTTGTAAAAGTTGCTCAAATTTGCAACTTAGTGGAAAAAGGGTCATGGGATCGAACTGTCTATTCCATTAGATCCAACTAGCCAAGTAAACATTAGCCCCAAGCTCATCCAATCCTATTGAGCAATTGAACATTCTTGGGCACGTTGGACCAAAATGTCCCTAAGGGTCATTAAATGCCATAGGAGAATGATCTTTGGTGAGGCATATCTCAAAGCTCATACAAGGTATGGATGCAATTATAGTTCCTATAAGAATATGTTGTAGATACCTACAATAAAATCTCTTGATTTTTGGAGATAGTACTATATTTTGATTTTGCTATGCCATTTCAGGTGATGTTGAAACTTGTAGTGTTGGCAGTACAAAGTTGCCAACTACCAAATCTCTCTCACCTTTTGTTGCAAGATTAAACTATCTATTCCATTAGCTCTGGGTGGCCAGGTAAACCCCATCCCCAATCTCATCCCATCTTGTTGAGTGCTCAAATGTTCTCGAGCACACCAAACTAAAATGTACCTAAGGGTCATTAAATGCCATAGGGTAGCAATCTTTGATGGGGGATATCTCGGAGCTCATGCGAAGTATGGATGCAATTCTAGTTCCTATAGGACTATGTTTTAGATATTTACAATAACCTCTCTCACTTTTTGGAGATCTTACTCCATTTTGATTTTGCAATGCCATCTCGGGTGATGCTGAAACTTGTAGTGTTGGTCAGTACAAAGTTGCCAACTATGAAATCTCTGTCAACTTTCATTGTGGGATCAAACTAGCTATTCCATTAGCTCTAGGTGGCTGGGTAAACCCTATCCCCAAGCTCATCCTATCTTTTTAAGTACTCAAATGTTCTCAGACATGCCAAACTGAAACATCCCTAAGGGTCACTAAATGCCATAGGGTAGCGATCTTTCATGTCGCATATCTCAGAGCTCATGCTAGATATGGATGTGATTCTAGTTCATATAGGACCATGTTACAAAGACCTACACTAACCTCTCTCACTTTTTGGAGATCTTACTCCATTTTGATTTTGTGATGCCATCTCGGGTGATACTAAAACTTGTAGTGTCAGGCAGTACAAAGTTGCCAACTGCCAAATCTTGCTCACCTTTCATCATGGGATCAAACTATCTATTCTGTTAGCTTTAGGTAGCTGGGTAAACCCTATCCCCAACCTCATCCCATCCTATTGAGTGCTCAAACATTCTTGGGCATGCTGAACCGAAATGTCACTAAGGGTCATTAAATGCCATAGGGCAACAAACTTTGATGGGGCATATCTCAGAGCTCATGTGAGGTATGGATTCAATTCTAGTTCCAATAGGACCATATTGCAAAGATCTACAATAACCTTTCTTTCTTTTTGGAGATCTTACTCCATTTTAATTTTGTGATGTCATCTTTGGTGATGCTGAAACTTATAGTGTTGGCCAATACAAAGTTGCCAACTACCAAATATTGTTCACCTTTCATTGTGGGATCAAACTATCTATTCCATTAGCTCTGAGTGGCTAGGTAAACCCTATCTCTAACCTCATCCTATCCCATTGAGAACCCAAACATTCTCAGGCACGATGAACTAAAACATCCCTAAGGGTCACTAAATGCCATAGGGAAGCGATCTTTGATGTGGCATATCTCGAAGCTCATGCTAGATATGGATGTGATTCTAGTTCATATAGGACCATGTTACAAAGACCTACAACAACCTCTCTCACTTTTTGGAGATCTTACTCCATTTTGATTTTACGATGCCATCTCGGGTGATACTAAAACTTGTAGTGTCGACCAGTACAAAGTTGCCAACTGCCAAATATCGCTCACCTTTCATCATGGGATCAAACTATCTATTCTGTTAGCTTTAAGTAGCAAGGTAAACCCTATCCCAAACCTCATCCCATCCTATTGAGTGCTCAAACATTCTTGGGCATGCTGAACCGAAATGTCCCTAAGGGTCACTAAATGCCATAGGGCAACAATCTTTGATGGGGCATATCTTAGAGCTCATGCGAGGTATGGATTCAATTCTAGTTCCAATAGGACCATATTGCAAAGACCTACAATAACCTTTCTTTCTTTTTGGAGATCTTACTCCATTTTAATTTTGTGATGCCATCTTTGGTGATGCTGAAACTTATAGTGTTGGCCAATACAAAGTTGCCAACTACCAAATATTGTTCACCTTTCATTGTGGGATCAAACTGTCTATTCCATTAGCTCATAGTAGCTAGATAAACCCTATCTCTAACCTCATTCTATCCCATTGAGCACCCAAACATTCTCGAGCATGGCGAACTGAAACATCCCTAAGGGTCACTAAATGCCATAGGGCATGGATCTTTGATAGGGTATATCTTGAAGCTCATGCAAGATATGGATGCAATTGTAGTTCTTATAGGACTGTGTTGTGGAGACCTACAATAACCTCTCTCACTTTTTGGAGATTTTTCTTTGTTTTGATTTTATGATGCCATCTCAGGGGATGCTAAAACTTGTAGTGTTAGCCAGTACAAAGTTACCAATTACCAAATCTCTCTCGCCTTTTGTCATGGGATCGAACTATCTATTTTGTTAGCTTTGAGTGGTCGAGTAAACCCTATCCCCAACCTCATCCTATCTAGTTGAGTGCTTGAACATTCTTGGGCATGCCGAACCAAAACATCCCTAAGGGTCATTAAATGCCATAGGGAAACAATATTTGATAGGGCATATCTTGGAGCTCGTGTAAGGTATCAATGTGATTCTAGTTCCTATAGGACCCTATTGTAGAGACCTACAATAACCTCTCTCAATTTTTGGAGATATTATTCTATTTTGATTTTGCGACACCATCTCAGGTGATGTTGAAACATGTAGTGTTGGCCAGTACAAAGTTGCCAACTGCCAAGTATCTCACCTTTCATTGTGGGATCAAACTATCTATTTTTTTAGCTTTGGGTGGTTGGGTAAAACCTATCCCCAACCTCGTCTCATCTTGTTGAGCACTTGAACATTCTCGAGTATGTCAAACTAAAACATTACTAAGGGTCACTAAATGCCATAGGGAAACAATATTTGATAGGCATATCTCAGAGCTCGTGTGAGGTATGGATGTAATTCTAGTTCCTATAGGATCATGTTGTGGAGACCTACAATAACTTATCTCACTTTTTGGATATCTTACTCCATTTTGATTTTGTGATGCCATCTTGAGTGATGCTAAAACTTGTAGTGTTGGCTAGTGCAAAGTTGCCAACTACCAAATCTCTATCACCTTTCATTGTGGGATCAAATTGTATATTCTATTAGCTCTAGGTGGCTAGGTAAACCCTATCCCCAACCTCATCCTATCCTGTTGAGTGCTCAAACATTCTTGGGCATGCCAAACCAAAACGTCCCTAAGGGACACTAAATGCCATAGGGCAGTGATCTTTGACGAGGCATATATTGGAGCTCGTGTGAGGTATCAATGCAATTCTAGTTCCTATAGGACCATTTTGCAAAGATCTACAATAATATCTCTCACTTTTTGGAGATCTTACTCCATTTTTATTTTGCGATGCCATCTCGGGTGATGTTGAAACTTGTAGTGTTGGCTAGTACAAAGTTGCCAACTATAAAATCTCTCTCACCTTTCATCATAGGATTGAACTATCTATTCCATTAGTTTCAATTTTTTTGGTAAACCCTATCCCTAACCTCATCTCATCTCATTGAGTTCTCAAATGTTCTCGGGCATGCCAAACTAAAATTTCCCTAAGGGTCACTAAATGCTATAGGGAAAGAATCTTTGATAAGGCATATCTCAAAGCTCGTGCAAGGTATGGATGCAATTTTAGTTCCTATAAGAATATATTGTAGAGACTACAATGACCTCTCTCACTTTTTATAGATCTTACTCTCTTTTTATTTTGCAATGCCATCTTGAGTGATGCTGAAACTTTTAGTGTTGGCTAGTACAAAGTTGCCAACTGCCAAATCTCTCGCACCTTTCATCATGGGATAGAATTGTCTATTATGTTAGCTCTGAGTGGCTAGGTAAACACTATCCCCAACCTTGTCCCATCCTATTGAGCACTCAAATGTTCTCAAGCATGCCAAACTAAAATGTCCCTAAGAAAGACTATGGAAAGTGTTACACTCCAAGTAATGATTAGTTGGGATGTACATCATAGACTAAGGGAGATGATATTCATGAAGGGTTTTAGATAAAAGGCCACTATAATTGTCAAAGCAACGTTAATGATAATCAATGCATAAGGTAAAGGTATTACAAAGGAATGAGATCAAAGGAAAATATTCAATGCAACAATAGTGAGTGTGATGAACTTTTTAAACCTTTGTAGTAGTGAAGCTATCAATATCTCTAAAAAAAATCTTAAATATTTATCAAAATACTTATTTTGATGAAAACAATGACATGGTATTAAACTTAATATTCATGTTCATTTCTAGGGCTTTGTGGTAGGGTTAAAGAAAGTGGAATTGTTTCCTATGTAGATGGAATAAGTAAAAGAATGTCAAGTGGCAAAGTATGATCATGACAATCTTTAAAATCATTCTAATTTTTCTTTCAACTAAGCACAACAATAGTGCTTAGTCCAAACAAGTGAAAAAGTACATGTAAGAAGCCTATGTAGTAGTTATGTGCAAATGGAATAGAGGTTTCCGATTGAGATCAATGATTGATTAAAGTATAATGAAAAACCTCTTAAAAGCTAGTTTACTACTACATCACATAGATTATAGTCATATGGTAAAAAGCATTGAGAACCTTTATGGTAGAGGTATATAAGAACTAATTTAATGGATCATATGATAGTGAATTTAAAAAATAATAAGATATAGTGAGCCAACAATCTTAATAAATCTAGTAATCATGTGTAATAGAATAGAAGACATTTAGTACTATTTATTGTAGGAGTAATAAATTAAAATGTTTCAAGGATATTTTAAAAAAACACCTAGCTCTATACGTGCAAGATGACTCACAATCAAATACTACAATGAGTTGTAAAGTTGTGAGCTAGTTCATAAAGGGATAATGATGAAGGAATAATCACAATTCTAAAGCTATGAAGAGGAGCTCCAAATGCCATTTACATAGTGGTAGGTTGGTAGTTTGAGGAAACTTATTATCTACTCCTATTTTTTCAATGTTGAACTCTATTAGAATAAATTTATAAGTTTCACCTAGCATGAGTTGAGAATTCAACAAAGCATTTCAAATATTTTTCCATACATGTCAGTGCGTCAGTGATATATGATGATTTTGAGGCTACACTATATCAATATATTATTATATTGTTATGACAAATGGTGATCTAATGAATAAGAACCTAACAAATCTAGAGGTTCAAAGTTGTGCAAATGTCATTAAGGATAAGATATTGAAATAGTGAGGTTTTACCTTTGGATAATGTGACAATTATAGCATTATGGAAATAATAGTGTTAAAGAAGATGACAATAGGTGCTCCAAAATTCATGGCCTAAATGAGCAGAGGGATTCCAAAAGATGTCAAAACAATGAAGTTCATGGTTGTCTTGTTGGTGATGTGAAAGATGATTTGTATAGTAGAAAAAGTGTCAAATTCAAGAAGTTAAAGAACAAAAAGGTTTAGGAAAGTAGTTTTTCATAGATGAACATGGGACATGCATCCCATTATCTTAAAGCACTAGTATAATACACTTTTAAGGATATTAATGCCATGAAAGTAGAGCCTTAAGCCAAGAGACATGGATTAAATGAGGTCAAGCAATAGATATATGAAATTTCTCTATAATAGCTTAAAAACATTAGATGTTTGTAGCCTCTATATTCACCATGCATTAGTTATAGTTTGTGACCAAGTTTTGAAAGGTTTTGTAAATTTCTCCAAAGATACCTGTCTACTACCAATTTTGGAGTTGTTTATCATGAAAGGGTTGTAAGTCTTGTCTCCATCATGGAAATTCCATGGTATTCTAGATTTCAAGGCTAAAAATTCTAATGTATTATATTATGCAAGTAAGGGCCCTGAAAGTGAGTGCAAAGAATTTTTTGACCAAGCCCTAGGTGAGCTAGGCAATGCCTGGCTAGGGACTATTAGCAAAGAAAGAGTTCTCGAGAGCAAAGCTTGAAGAATGAAGACTTTCCTTTTTGATGGATTGAAGAGGTGTATGAGGAGGTTATAACTTGTGGAGGAGGAGTCTTGATGAAGTGTGGAAGGTATCTTAAAAGTGGGGACAATAGGCAACCAAGAAAACCCTACCAAACCCTCAATTTTTCTATTTTTGTTGTACGGCCTGTACACACCCTGAGACCCTAAAAATCTTTGAGCATGGGTCCTATGTATCAATTTTTCTTAAGGATAGAGGTGTTGAAACTCTAAGAAAAAGTAGCTATTGGCCCTAGAAATCTAGGTGGAGGCCTAATTAGGGGCTCTCCTTGTAGCCCTTTTGTGAAGAAATCTTGAAATTGAGTACAAACCCATTGTTGTTATCCATTCAAGCATAGTACAAGTGTTCCAATAACACCATAGGACATCATGGAAACCTTGGTTAGATTGGGAAGTACTATGCTACCCTATTAGACCTATAAAACCTTTGGAGGGATACTATTCCTAGAAGAGTAAGGGAGTGATGCTGCAAGTTTGGATTAGTTAACTTGGTGAGGAGGTTGGGCAAGGTCAGGGGATGTTCTAAGTATAAAGAGATCCTATAGACCACATAGGTGTGTATAAAACACCAAGATCCACATATAATATACAAGGTTGCATGGGGATGGGGGTACTTGGGGTACTTAGGGTACAGGTATGGGTACAGGTATAGGTACAACTATTTTTTATAATAGGGGATGAGGGTACTTGGGTATGTCA
Organism: Cupressus sempervirens; assembly: GCA_028749045.1. Classification (NCBI taxonomy): domain Eukaryota; kingdom Viridiplantae; phylum Streptophyta; class Pinopsida; order Cupressales; family Cupressaceae; genus Cupressus; species Cupressus sempervirens. The sequence continues at coordinate 657,350,142 of CM053788.1, forward strand.
AAATTTATTTTTTATTATACTTTTATATTTATAGAAAACCTAAATTTATGAGTGATGACAATGATTTTTCAAATCAATAACAGTGATAAAGTTTGCAAATGTAATGTATTATTTTCATTTTCAGATTTGTTATGTGTTTGTAATAATAATTTATGATAAATGTTTAGATGCATAACATAGAAGGTAGTTTTAAACATGAATAAGAAGATCATAAATCATATGATAATGACATATTGCAAATGAAAATTTTCTAGCTTTAACACTAATAAAGTTTATTGTTGATCAATATTGTATAAAAGTTTCAAACTAATTAGGTATTGAATTAAGCTTGATAAAAAAATAATAGAGAAGGAAAACTTTAAACATGAACAAGATCATAAATCATATAATGATGACATAATGGAAATGATAAACTTATGCTTAAATAGTGATAAATTTTATTGTTAATCAATATTCTATCAAAGTTTTGAATTGATTAGGTATTGAATTAAGCTTGATAAACAATGAGCTGATACACAAACAAAAAACCAAAAAAAAAAAAAATCTGAAATCTCAATCAAGGTCCTTAGCTATGATGCTCTCCACTAAGTACCCAGTACTTGGGTATGTGGGTATGAGTACTAGGGGTGTCATACATGAAGGAACATATAATATATTATGATAACCAATAATTTCATACATGAACAAACATATAATATAAAATGGTAACTAATACTGTCATATATTAACAAACACATAATATATTATGATAACCAATAATGTTGTACATGAACAAACATATCATATATTAACCAATAATGTCATAAGTTTAATAATGTCATGCATCAAATAATGTCATACATCAAATATAAAATGTCACATATACATCAAATGTATATCAAATATGTCCACAGACATAAAATCCAACATATATGTCTGTTGATGCCTATACATGTATCTCTATCAACTATATCTTCTCCTTCCCATGTGGGGAAGGAAACAAATCTCTAGAGGTCTTTGGTCATCGTGTGGAGGGAGATGATGGCGATGATTGGGTCTTCCTCACACACTTGCTCATCCTCTTGTTGAGGCTCTTCTCTAACTCAAGTTGATACAAACAAAGTAGATATGAATCAATAATTATTATACATTGAAATCAAATATATGTGCACACAAAATTAATTATTTTCTTACCGCCGTTATATAGTCACTTTGCAAGTCCACCTCGAAGGCTTTTGGATGATCGGGTGTAACAAGACCCTAGAAAAATTCAATCAATATAATCACTTATAAATAACATTATAAATTTTGATACTAATTATTGTAAACAAAAACTAAATCCAAGAAAATTCCTTCATACCTTAGTCAATGTCTGTGAACTAGCCATAGCTATAGCCACTCCACGATCAACAGACTATCAAAGATGAGAAGGAGTCACAGATGTCAAGAGCTTTATGTCATACAATACATGTTACATGTAACATGAAAAAAATATAATCAAATGAATTAAATTAACATGAAACAAATGTACCTTATCAAAGCTTGTATCACATCTAGGCTTGAGGTCTGTAGTGAATGTCGATGGTCCTATAGAGAACTGATGCACATGCATAAATTATTTTGTCAATACTTCATATGATTACTTAATAAATATATGTATTAGTTTAAATGATTAAATCAATATATAACTCTAGAATCATTGACGGGACAAAAAATGGGGCCAAGGGATTGCTGCTAGGGCCGCCAACACTCTGACCCTAAATTTTGAACAATGTCAATACATGCTAATTAATTATTCATTCACTATACATATGAAATGTGATTAAATTATTTTATTATAATTTTAATTTACCTATGTGTCAATGCCAAATGTCTCATTCAAGAACTGATTAGTCACTAGCCCATGATCAACACCATCTCTAGAATGATTGCCAAATGTGCATAAGGATCCACATGATGTGCACATGTGACCATGACATGCAGAAGGCTCCTCCTCAACTAATGGACTCATGTAATGAATGAGGGTCTGTGTCAAAGCACTAATAGTCCCTAGATGTTGGCATCTACATGTTCCTTCACAACTGAAGGATTAGTCACATGCTCACCCTGTGGCTTGACTACAAGTGCCCTAACTACATTAGGGTCATGATGTGCCCTTGACGTCTCAAATGATGACCCCACACCTCTACCCTGAGAGTCTAATATATCAAAATAATTAGGAATCTCCCCAAGGACAAACTCATAATATAATTTCCTTAAGAAATACATTGTAACCTCATGATTATTGCAAGGAGGGGCATCAAAAACCATCCACCATCTATCCCAAAAATTATTTCAAATACCATTGTGTATGCGCCAATGGATGGGGAATTGTTTAATTGTCTCTCTAACAATATCTTGTTCACCGAGCTTTCTAAATAATGCACAAATCCTTTGTCTTGGTATATATTTTTTTTAACATCTTGATATGATAATTTATTTGCACAATATCTTTTATGTTCATCCCTCTTAACCCACCAAATATCTAACTGGCCACTAACAAAACCTATATGGGTCTTAATGGACTCAAGGGAGGATGCCAATTGAGCTCTCATTGGATTGGTTTGTCCACAAGATTTCAACCCACTAATGAATGCTTCTAATTTAATTTTGCTTCCTTCTATTTCATTTATTATGTTTTCTTGTGTGCTAGGAGGAGGTCTTCCAATTGGTGCAGGTTGTAGAATTTGTTGTTCTTGTTGTGGAGAGTTTTGGTTTGGATCTTGTTGAGGGTTTGGGTTTTGATCTTCTTTGGGATTTTCTAGTTCATTATTCACATTTCCTAATAAGAAATCAATTGAAATCTAAATAAATAAATAAATTTAAAGAAAAACTAAAAAAAACCTACAAAACAATATAAAAAACATATAAAACAATGCAAAAAGAAGGTTAGACAACATATAGTGTGCTAGTGATCTCGAACTTCGATGATGAGGAGACATATTGACAAGGTAGGTGGTGAAAACCTTCAATTTGTTGAAATCATGTATGCACTATGAGGAGGGGACGTTGGAAAATGAAGATTAAATGAATGAGCTGTAGGTTTGTAGTCCATTTATAATAATTGGGGTTTTTAAATAGTGTGTACGCACTATGGCTCGGAATACCCAAGCCATAGAACATGTACGCTATAGTGTGTATGCACTATTGAAAGTGAGAAAAAAAATTGTGTTACCTTTTTGGCACCACAACTTGGTGCACTTACCTTTTGATGGAGTGACTAAATGGAATCTTGGTCTTTCTAGATGTGGAGAAATAATTAGAAACTATCATGGTAGTGGAGTTGCTACTCTCACTTACCCCCTAGAAACCAAACAAATCATTTTGCTGAAGCTAGTGCTACTCTCCACACTGTTAAATTAGCCCTAGATGTAGGAGTCAAAAAATTATGGCTGGAGAGGGACTCAAATAATATTATCAAATGTATTATAGGGAGTATTCATCTTGCTTGGACAATTGCAAATATAATTGAATAAATTTGTATAACACTTGGAAAATTTGAACGCATTTATGTTAACCATGAGTACAAGGAGGCTAAATTAGTGGCTAACTAATTTCCCAAAAAAGAAATAAAGAAAGAAACAATGATGATATGGAATACTAGGAGAAATATTCTGACAAATGCAAAAAAATTAATTGATCAGGAGAGGATCTAGGGAAGTACAGGCATAATCCTATGTTAATTATGGAAATAAATATTAGTATGTGTGAAAGCTACTACAATAATGGTAAATACAGATGGAATAAGTGGGTGACATTTATTGTGTCAAATTGACACACTTTGTGGGTTGTTTATTTCCTTTACCACTTTTACAGCATCAAAAGAAAAAGTGGTGAAAAACAAAGCGGTTATATACAGAGTATCTAGTATGTGAAAGGGAAATAGAGGAAGGTGTTTATGAGAATTGTAAATGTTTAGGCTATAGAGATGGTGGGTGAAAGGAGTAGGAAAGAACTAGTATGGGAGGTAGACAAATGGAAACAAAGAATACAATTTTGGGAGAAGCTTAAAAAGGGTGGAATTATAAATTATATCACCAAGCTTCATGGATATGACCTATGATAACCAATCTTATGGTTAATTTATGGAAGGATGGTAGGGCCAAAGTGGACGAGGTGTCATATCAAATTACTATAGATGTTATTGCTCATGTCACTGAAATTCAAAACAAGGGGTTAAAATTCTACAAAGACAAAAAGGTGTTTACAAATGTAGTTAAGGACTTCACCAAGAATATAGAAGAGAAAAAGGAACTAGTGAAGAGTGAGACCTAATATGAGATGGATTCAATTAAAAAACTCTAAAGGTATGTGCTTAGGGCCACTATTGAATATATATCTCTAGACATTAGATTCGATAGGGTTAGAACCCATTACTTTGTTTTACTTAATCATTTTCATTATGGGGTTAAGGTTTCCTTTCCATTTTATTTGTACTCCTCTATGCACAAGAAAAAAACCACTTCTAACCTGGCCCTACATGAGGGTTTATCGCTTTTGATTTATGAGCATTTTAAGCCTTAATCTAGAAGTAAAACCCTAGCTCATGTTGGAGCTGCCTCTGAGGACATAGGGAGTTCTAACTTCTCTTCAGACTTGGAAGAGATCCAAAGTATTATCTCAAAGGAGGATGAAGCTTTGCATTCATCCAAAAAGAAGGCAATGTGTAAAGATAATGATATGCCTACTCCATCAAAGACGTCGTGTAGGAAAAGTACCAAGGACCTTAGGCCTAAAATTTTTTATTAGGGGAAAGAGGAATATAATGAAGAAGGTGAAGATATGGATAAAGATGAGGAGAATACGTGTGAAGAAGATGAAGATAGGGAGAAGCCAGTTGAAAACCCTAGGAAGAAATAGAGGAGGATGAAAGAAGAGGAAATACTTATAGAGGGGAAAACTATTTTTGATTCAAAAATTTTGGTGCTTCCCCCCTCTCCAAGTTTCCCTTAGGAGCACAAAAAGGAAAACATAGAGGAAGGAAGTGGTGAGGTGGTTATAAATGATAGGCATCTAGCGTGGAAATTTTTTAATGTCAAAACTTCAAAGATGGGGATTATGAGAGAAGCCATGAATCAACAAATCCTATAAGAAAAAGAGGGAAAGGTCTAGATGGAGGATCTTATTGATCCAGTGCTAGTGGCCATAACTGATAACATGAGGGAAGTGGGAATTAACCTACTTAATAATCCAAGAAATAGCATGATAGATAATTTTAGATCAATTAAATGGCTATTTCATGAATTGGAGGAGGTTAAAGAAAGAATGGGATAGCTAGAAGGCCATGGGAAGAAATTTGAGAGAGGGAATGTCATAGATCAAGGTGTTGCTATTAGGTTGGTCAAAAAAAAGATGAGAAATTTAGAGACTTACAACCATAACATGGAAAACTAGATCATTTCCATTCTAAACTCTCTCAATGATAACATTGTTACTCTTGTTGGAAAGTCGAAAGCCAGGGATCTTCTAGAGGATAATGAGGAAAAGGATAGAGATGAAGACATGAAGGATGATGAAACCATCATAGACAGATCCCATAGCCAACTGGATAGGACTTGCTTGAACAAACAAGAGAAAATGGCTTAGGAGTGTCAAAAAGCCTATGAAGTGGCAAAAACAATGCAGGACCTTGAGAGGAAAGTGAAGTAATTTGAGGACTATTAATATCTATCTTTTGGTTTTCTAGTTTTGATAGGTTTATTTCTTAGTTTTTTGTCTATCTTTTGATCTAGCATTTTGCTTGGCCATAATACTATTTATGGTATTTAGGTTTTTTTTACAACCCTATGATATGTAACAACTTTTGGGTTTCAGGATCCCTATAAAACCTATTTTTCTTATATAAAACAATATCTTGGTGCAAGGATCGATCCTAGTGGACTACCTAGATCACCCCAAGATTTGACTCACACTATGTATCTCTTTAGATGGGGAAACCTATCTATGAAAAATAAAATATTTATTGTGGGAAACCACTTTGTGTGAGGAAAGGGAGCATCAAGTTGTAGGCTAAGGTATTAAGTATTGAGTTGATTCCTCTAGGTAGAAATTGTGTACATGTTCTTTGAATGTGTACTCGTAGAAATATTTTGAACATATAAATGATGATAGTTCTATGGATTTCCTTTTTAGACCTCACATATGTTTGTATCATACAAGCTTTCTTTGTCCATTTCTTGATTACTTGAAGACTACTCTATGTGTCACTATCTTTCTTGGAAAAAAAAATCCTTTTGAACATCAAACTTGCAATGCTATCAACTATTTTCAAACTTTGTCAACCAAGTCAAAACATCAAGTGCAAACATTTTCTTGTTTTTCTTGCTAAGGTGAGTTTCATCATTAGATTTTGTGTAATGCCCCACCAAGGGGATCCAAAAAATTAACCTAAAGTTTCATTAAGTTTGGTAGCATTTTTTTTAATTATAAATCATAAAAGTAAAAACCATTCAAATTTAATATTTATATAAAAAGAGAATATATACCTGGTTTAAACAAAAAGGGCTTTTCAATTCGATGAATTGAGAATTTCTCCTAAATAGTATCTGTTCTCTAATTTTACCCATTAATTCTCTAAAATAGGTTTGTCCATATGCATCTGAAATCCCTAACCCTATAGTTTCCTCAGATCTACGCATGTGAAAATTTCTTTAACTACCCATGACAAAATGAATACAACCAAGATATGAAAATCCTCAGAAAGCATTCAGAAGACACGAAGAAGATAAGAAGTGCAAGAAACAAGATTTCATATGCAAAATTCACAAGTGTCTACCTAGACACTGATGCTAATCCACTTCTCCTCAGAATCCACAGAGCAAGCTCCTTCCTTCTCCAATGTTCCTGGGTCCTCCAAATATGCTCCCCCTATGCTTTTAAGAGTGCTTGAATATAAAGATTTCTCAGGAAGCACCTAGAATGTCTCTAGAAACAACTAGAAGGTGTTGACAACTAAGCATGAGTCTTTTCCAACCGTTTAGATGAGTCACAAGGTTGTAGACACCATGTGCTTAATTTGTGCGCTAACTCCTGTGTTGTTGACATATGTGCAATCAAGAGGTGCATTCACTCCTAGGTAGGCTTATAACTTTTATTTTTAATTCTTTTATTATTTCTATTATTATTATTTATTTATTATGTTATTATTATTTATTATTATTATTAATTTTAATTTCTTTTATTTAATTCTTTTTCTCAATTAATTCCTATTTAATTAATTAAAATCAAAATATCTAAAGATCACATGTGACATTATATTAAATTTTCCAAAATAATTAAATTATTAATTAAATCTTTTAATTAGACTTAATTAATAGAAAATTCATCATAGACCTCCAAGATAAAATATGAAACCCATCATAGAACAATCCATACAAAATCAGTCTAAAGGGTTAAAAATCATGAATTATGTCAGCTGACATATTCAGAAGGTAAAATATCTTGGATACTTGTCCTACCTCACTAGGATGAATGGTTTAGGGGTTTAGGATTTGGACTTGAGAATTTATCTCCCCTCTCTTATCATTGAGATAGTGCGATAGGGTACGCTCATCCTAGCAATTCAGGGAAGTCGATACCTAGTACCTGCAACCTGCATAAAAAACCATGCATGTACATACAATATATATAAATGCTAAGATAAAAATGCAATGGTAGGAAGTGGTGTATCATGTAGATCCTGACTAGCAGGTGACTACGACTCCCTTAACCACATCAAAAATGCCATACATGAGAACAAACACGCACACCATACACATGCAAGTATGGGGTAAGTATCCATAATAAAACACATGTGATAATAAACCATCTAACTAATCATCATCAATAACTAGAAATAATGTAATAATCATCATGCATACATGAAATGTAGAGTCTAAGTAATCTCATCATATATCAACTGAATTCCATAGCATAATATCTGATAGTCTCAAAACAATATACTAACCATCAACATAAAACTAATCTAACATAGTCCGACAATAAAAGCAAAAATGTGTCCAAAAAAATGTAAATAAGGGTAGGCACTACACTTTGATTTTCTATGTCTCTAGTACTTGAACATGCTTAAAGTGGATCTTTGGTATTATCTCTCTTGGTCTTTTCCATCTTCATGGTCTATACTAGTATACTAAGAATTTTTTTGTTGAAATAGTTACCTTGATCTCTTGACTACACTCTTTGATTGGGAAAGTTGTTCACTTATTGTCTCTCTTGCTTTATCTAGTTTTCTATTTTGGCTTCTTACCTAGCTCTTGACTTGAGTCACTAGTGTCATAATTTTCTTGTACACTTTTCTTCAAAAGTTAGTTATTCATTACTACCTCTATTTGACAAGTGAACTCTCTACCTCTCTAATTTGGACATCAATTTATCATGTATCACCTTATTAGCTTCCTCTAGTCTTATTCATGTTTGACATTCTATCTACCACTATGAATTTTGATTCTTTTTCTTCTAAACCTCAACCAAGACTAGATGATCATGATGCATGAGCATAGAGCTTGGAATTTGGTGGAGTTATTATTTTCATGGTTAGGATGTTTTGGAGACACATTGAGGAACCTTTTCCTATATGTGCATAGAGATTGGAGTTATCATGTTGAAGTTAGAGTCATTTTTACCTTGTTGCTAGAGTTGTATTTTTTGGTTTTTGCATTTCTGTCATGGGTGAAGTAACTAATTTTCTACAATGATTGAGAGGATTAAAATTTCATGGATTAAAGAGGTCCTATATTAATACTTTCATTTAAAGGGAAAATTCCTAATTTATTATGAGTTGGGAGATATAGCAATTCTCCTAGAGTATCAATTTCTATCAATTTACACATCTTGTTTCTACATGTGACTTTTGGGACAAATGCATAGTTATCCTTGAGGAATCAGCCTTTTTTAACTTAAGGGTTTATAGAGGACCTAAATTACTATACTTATTTAAGATTATAATTTTTGAATCAATCAAAGTAAGTAGAGATTGCAAGTTTTCTTGGGTATCAATTTTTAGATAGTTTCACATGAAACATGTCGAGTTTTCATCTTGTGCAGTTTCATATGATGAAATGGAAACTTGTTAAGAGAGGGGCATGTTATTGGGCCATGTGTGGACCTAAATGTAACTTGGCATTTATTTTTTTCATGTTTTTATAGTTTTGGTTTACTCTTCCAAGCTGGACCTATATTGTAATTAATTGCTTCACTAGTCAGCTTGTGGCTTAGGTGGCTATTTAAGGAGGGCTTGGGTAGTGTCTTAAGCAATTGAGATTAGAGAGGAGAAGGAAATTTAGTTTATTATGGTAGCTGGAGAGAAAATATTTGAGTTGGAATCTAGAATGTGAATTTGTGAGAAGAGCTAATGACTATAGTTTAGAAACAAGGATGTTGCTTGGTGGCTTGCAAGCACTAGTTGAGATCATGGAGGTTTCTACTAGATTGCTATTATGTTATAGATCTGGTCCAACCAGGATTTGAGTTGGATCTTGTTGAACTATTATAATTTCTTTGTATTTGGCCATAAATGGGAAGGACTTATAGCCTGACACATTACATGTAATTAGTTATTTAATGATTAAAGAGTTTTGAATTGGCATCAGAACTTGTTTTATTTTATATATTCTAGTATGTGGTTACTTTCTGAGGGGTTAAAACATCACATTTGGGGATTCTCCTGCCTTGCACTGCATTAGGTGGTATCAGAGTGAAGATTTGATCTAGTTTGTTGATCTTATCGGCGCAAAGGTTGTTCTTGAGTGTGTGGACAGATCATCAAAGCTAAGGCAATCTAAACTAGGACCTTGGGTTAAGAGGAGTTGATTTGAGAATACCTTGATCTATTGGTGATTATGCTAAGGATTGATTGATTCAAATTCCTAGTTTATGATTCTTTGTGTGGGGTGGTAGAATTTGATTTGACCTACACATGTAGAGGACTTGTTGATGGATTGATGGATACAAAGATGGAAGATTGATCTTGTTAATGCATGATCACAAAGAGTTTGTGGATTATAGATCCCTGTTCCTAGACTTGTGATTTGGTTCCTAATTATTCACGTGAGGTGGTAGGTTACGATCTAACTTATAGAAAATTTGAGTTTTTCACAAGGAGCGTGGGAAGGATTTGTAGCAGAGGGTTTGTAAAAATCTTAGAAGATGGCTCTAAGAGGATTGGAACCTGAGATGATTGTGAATATCTATAATATAGTGGAGAGAAGGATTAATGAGACAATAGCTTGGGTGGATGTTATTTTTTCTAGAAGAGTGAGAAACAAAAGAAGAAAATTGTATACTACTATAGTTGGATTCTATCAATCTGGAAGAGAGTTATCTGGCTGGTTAGAAGACTTGTTCGAGAGAAAAGATAGCATAGTAAGGCCGAGAAAGAATTTGGTTTTATTGATCAGTTTGTGGAGTTTGATATGAAACCTATATAGAAATTTGAGGCTATTGCTAAGAATTTTCCTAACCTTGTCGAAGTTGGGATGGAGATTGGTTTTTATGATTAGTTGGTTGAGTTTGACATGGATATTGCAAAGCACCTGGTCATGGATAATCAAGTTGCTATTGCAAATGAGTTACATATTATAGAGCATCTTGTTGTGGGAAATGATATTAATAAGGATTTTCATATGGATGAGGATTTGCATATGTTTTTTGATATGGATCCAAATTAATTTATTTTTGTTGGGATTATTGGGGGTATGGATGTTCCTATTGATGTGGATTTCGATGTTGCTAGTGTGGATTCACTAGTTCTTGATTTAGTTTTGGATCTACATGATACTGCAGATTTGTATGTTCTTGATTTTCTTGTAGTTGACATGGCTAAGGATTTACATGTTGTTTTGATTGGGGATTTGAACTTACATGTTTCTAACTTGGTTTTGGAATTATATAATGTTGCTAACATGTACTACATGTTTGAAGATATTGTTTTTTTTGGTTGTGATTAGTTGTAGAGATTCTTGGTGAAACATTATGTTTAGTTTCTTCTTGGGAGTGAGCACGCTGATTGGGTTTCTAAGATTCATTTAATTTTGATGTTTCATTGGATGAATCATAGATGGTTGAGTTTCAAATTTTTTTCTATTTACTTTGATGAAGTGGAAGCCTTTGATGAAGATGAAGTTGGTTACAAATCTTTCTTTGGGCATCAAAGTATGGGCCATAATTTTCTATTTACCTCGCGATTTTGATGTAGGAGCATCAAGCTGGGAATTTGATGGAGTTATTATTTTCATGGGTAGGGATGTCTTGGAGACACATTAGGGAACCTTTTCCTATGTGCACATAGAGATTGGAGTTATTATGTTGAATTTAGAGTCATTTTTACCTTGTTGTTGGAATTGTATTTTCTAGTTTCTGTGTTCTTATTGCGGGTGACATAAATAGTTTTGAGAAATGATTGAGAGCATGAAAATTTCATGGATTTAATAGTTCCTATATTAATAACTTTATTCAAAGGAGAACTTCCTAATTTATTATGATTTGGGATAAATAGAAATTCTCCTGGAGTATCAATTTCTACTAGTTTACACATCTAATTTTTGTATGTGATTTTCAGGATAAATGTGTAGTTATCCTTGAGGAATCAAAATTTGCACACTTAATAGGTTGTATAGGAACCAAATTAATATATCTTTTAAGTTCACAAATATTTATTCAATTGGAGTGAGGAGATATCATGATTTTTCTCGGGTATCAATTTTTGAATAGTTTCACATGAAACATGTGGAGTTTTCATCTTGCACTATTTCATTATTGTTTATATTCCACTATGTGGTTATTTTATAAGGGTTAGGACATCTCCTTTGGGTATTCTCCTACCTTGCACTATGTAAAATCATAAGCTCCTCTATACAACTAAAAAGTTTCAATATGTATAATCCAATACAAAGAACTAGAAAATATAGATTATCTTGCTTACCTTCATCTCACTAGGCACATGATAGAAGTTAAGTTTGAACTTGTGAAAAATTTATAGGAATGAATGGAATCATCTCATGAACATCCCTTAATATCTCAATATACACATGGTTCATCTTCTTCTAGGTCTACATGCTCTAATCCAAGACATCAATTGTCTTCATCTATTGGATCTAAAGACCTCTTTAGAGAGATAGCAAGTAAAACCTCCTTGGATAATATGACAAACTTTCATGAAAAACCTATCTTTGATCAATATGGTGAATACATATATGCATTCTATTTACTTGAGAAGCAACAAGAAGATGCTAGGCATACTCTTGAGAGAACTTTTACTCCCTTGGAAGATTCTTATGATGTCATCTTGTAAACACTTCTTGTTATGAGTTCATAACATTACCAAAAAAATCTAGACCTTATGAACCTAAAATAAAACCTCCACAGTGGAGAGATGATCACTTTTGTAGTTATCATAGAAACAAAGGTCATAAAACAAAATATTGCATAGAGTTGAAGCATAAAGTAAAAGATCTTATCATTGCTAAGGTAGTTGGAACTAATAACTTTAACAACTCATGTGATGATGACATTTATCTTGAGAAAGATCATATTGATGAACTCATGTCTAGTGATGGTCTTCTTGGCACCTTCAATTCTTCCAACATATGTTTACTTCCTAAATCTTCAAATATTTTCAACATACCTCCATCAAACAAAGAACCTAATGCTTTATGTGTTGACTATGTATTCCTTCAAGGGCTAGCTCTAAAAGTAACTCAAGCTAATCTTCACTTAGCTACAAATATTCTCTATGCTACTAAGGCTAAAGATCCCCAACCTTCATGCATTACTATGCCTACTCCAAGAACTACTCCATTCCCTCTTCATTCTCCCTTGTCCTTAGAAGCGTCTCCATGTCAAGAGGACTCTCAAAATCTAAAGATATAAATGTCAAGAAAGATTAAGGTCAAGCACCCTTTCATCTCCTTCAAGATGTCACTCTTCCACATCCTATATCTTACCCACCTCCTAAGTATGATTAAGGAATCACTTCCACTATTTCTATTAATCTTATTGAAAATCATGATAAATTTGCCATGCATATTCTATCCAAAACTACTTGTCAATATCAAAGCATCCCCTCATGTTCTACTTCTCCATATAAAATTCAAAACTATGGTCAAGCTTCGAATGCTCGCATCAATGGTGTTGATCCTATCAAATATACTTATAAGTCTATTTATAGTGTTGACCATGTTTCTTGCTCTAAAGATGTTAATATCCCTATTCATTATCCCTTCACACCTCCTAAATCTATCCTTGGTCCTTATTCATCAAAGCTAAAACCTTCAAACCTTCCTTCCATATTGGGTCATATTTTCCTTCATCTTCTACAATTTCCACTCCTATCTCTCCTATTATACTCCAAGATCAACAAAGAAATTCATCCTTTACAAATATCCATCCACTCAACCATATAAACAAATCATATCATCCTTACTCATCCATAAGTCCCAAGTCTTTTGGAAGCAATTTGGATGATCAACCTACAAATAAACACAAGAATTCATTTACAAATGAAGATCACTATGTCCTATCTAATAGAGATGTGAATGCAGAGAAAGAAAAATATTCAAGAGACCACAAATTTCCACAAATAAAATAAAATATGGGTTCCTAAATCTATCGTTGAAGAAATGTGCTCTAAAGAATCCAAAGGAAAAGAAAAATCAAAAGTAATATGGATTCCCAAGTCTCTTTTGAAAGACTTGAATCATGAAAAAACATCAAAGTTGACATTCAAGCTTCCAAAGGCTTCCACTCCATCTTCTTCCAAACATCTTCCTCAAAACATTTTTAAGTCTTCAATTCCATCTTCCTCCAAAATTACTCTACCACCTCATACATCTAAACCTCATCATTTCCTCCATCATTTCTCCATCATTTCATAGCCCTTCAAATTGTGTATCAATATTGGTCTTTCCCACTTTCTCACTTTCACTTGTGCCATATTTTCAAGCCTACACTTACTTACTATACATACTCCTTCTTTACTTCCAAGGCATGCACTCTGACCCTCCATATTCTCTTTCTACTACCACCTCCCTTCCATCACCCTATCAGCATCTTTGAGCATAATCATCTATGGTCTTGGCTTATCATGAATTATCTTTCCTACAGGATCACTATCTAACTTGAAAAAGCTTTACCTAGTTCTAAAAATCCAAAAAGAAAAAAATGGAAAAAAACACAAATGAAAAAAATGTGCCTTGGTGAAAACCACTTCTTGTGGTGCCCTAGTAGAAAAAGTAAATAGAAATAATCTTTTTCTATGGTGAAAACCACTTCTTGTGGCACTTTGGATAAGTACCATGAAGAAAACCTAGTAAACAGGTGTCATGCATAATTCTTCCATCATCCATCTATTCCCTCTTCCTCTTTGATCTTGACAATGTTGAGCTATTCTTGTGTATTGAATTTATTATTCATCAACTTCCGTATTGTGCTTTCTCATTCACTCATAGCCTTCATGTCTAGCTTCATTCTTATTGTTCTCTCCCATCTCTATCCTATCTAGTTAACCCCATGGTCTTAATCACAATAAAAAAATGGTTCTTAGGATTCTTGACATGTCTACTCTTTTGGATTACATGATTTCATGATATCTTTCTTATTGGCTTCCACTATTTATTCCATATATTATCTCTCTTGTTGAATTTTCCTACTTATCCTACATGTTATCTTTCTCATTACTTCCATTTCTTATCCAAAACCTTCTTTATATGATTGTCTTTCCCTAGCTTGGGTACTCTTGAGGAGTTAGTCCTTGAGGATCACTTTTACTTGCTTCATTTTTATATTATCCACTTATTTCTACTTCATATTACACGTTGCTAGACATTGGGACAAACTAATGTGATCTTTCTTGAGAGTGAGTAATCTCTAAATTATTCTAAAAGATCCACAAAAATTGATATATGGTCCTAAAAAAATCCTAAAAAGTATAAAATGTCCTAAAAAATGATCATGTAAGTGGAAACCTATCAATAGGCACTTTGATGTATCACCAAAAAGAATACAAAATACAAAAAATATAAGAAGTCCTAAAAAAAAAAAATTCTTGCCAAGTGGTGAAAACTTGGAAACAAACACTACTTGAGACCCTTGTACTTATGTCTATCATCATATCACTTTGTTCTCTAAGACTAGTACATTTTACTTCATGTCCTTTTGGCATTTTAGGTTTGAAGTTGATCTAAGTCTAGGTCTAGGGGGATTAGGTAGTCTTTTTCTTTATATAGGGTCTCTTTATTGCATTGTCATTTCTTTCACAACTCCTACAAATAGGATTTTTCAGCACTCCCCTTAACATCAAGTGTTTCTCAACAATTATTAGATACTTTAGATATAGTCTAGGATGTTTCAATACTTCTCATTGGCAGACTCTAGCCCTACAAGAAATAGTCATGTGACTTCAACACACACACTTAAACTAATAACTAACTGAGACTTGTTAGCTTTATTTCTCTTTGTGTGTTGTCTATGATGATTACTTTGTTGAGTGTTCCATCCCTGATAGTCTCTCAATCATGCCATGGACTAGAGGAGTTGGGACATGGAGCATGGGGCATATTTTCCTTTGATTTCTATTTGCAAGTGTTCTCTTTGATTTTATCTTAGGTGTCTTTAGAGTTTTGTTTGGTCCAATGAATACTTAGGATCAATTCAAAGGCCTCATCCTTGTCTCTTTTGTGAGTGTGTACCTATGGTCATCTCAACTTTCTTGTGTCTTGATGCAAGACCAATCTTTCTACATTAAAACTAAGGAATCTAATTGTGTAGTCAAATTGACCTATATGCCTTTGATGCACAGGTTGGGTTCCCATATTTCAATCCAATATAATTCATATTCATATCTTCATAGGTCATTCTAGTGATGATTGCATGATCCTTTGATGTCCCTACTAAGGCTCGATGATAAAAATTAGGACCTACTTATATAACCCTTTCAATTGCACCCTTTTCATACTAGCTTGCATTTTAGGGTTCATTTTAGATTATCTTTGCATTTTATAATGTTGAGAGAGTCTTCTTTATCTTTCATAAACCTATCAATTAACTGCATTTCACTTCTCTTTCTTCTTCTTGATCACATCTTCTCATCTCCTCTTGGATTTCACTTGCCTCCTTTCTATCTTATTAACACATCTATTTATACCCTTGGGTTAACCTTTTGACCCTATTTTGACCTAATTTTTGAACTCCTTGGATTTTTGCATAAAAATGCACCCTTACCTATATTTGACATCTTGGATCCATTTTCGAGATCAAAATTCAGGTTCATCTTGATGGTCAAAATTGCATTTTGAAATTTCTTTCTCTTATGCAGTTAGCTAACTTTGTGAGACTTAAGCTTTAAATATTTATGGTGAAATAATCATTTATTCATTTCTTCATCATTTATAATCTCTTTCACTCTTCTTATTAATTTCATTTCACTTTTCTTCTTTCTTTGGCCTAGTTTTAATACTTTATCTTTCTTAGTCAACCTTAATTACACTGGGGCATCTTATGTCATTCTTGTGGTCACTTATCTGAATCAATTAATATATTATCTTGGAATTTATTCTTTATCAATTTGATCAGATCTATCTATTTAGGTTTCTACATTTCCTTTATTATCATTTTGATTTTTGATCCTGAGGGGTCAGACATATCTATTGCTTGATCTTTATTCTCATTCTAGGGTAGGATCTTTGCTCAGTTTTCTCAGTTTTCTTAATTCTTGATTGGCTTTGCTTAGTATTTAACTAGTCTTTGACTTGCTTTGTTCAGTCTTTCTCAATCTTTGATCTTTTCTCAGTCCTTGCTTAGTCTTCTCAACTCTTGCATAGTTTTCTTAGTTCTTGCTCAGTCCTTTATTTTTCTTTGCTCGGACCTCTTTTCTTAGCCACTTTTTCTATTCTAGGGCAAGATCTTTTTTTTTTGCTCTAACATCATCATTCTTTAATGCTATATATTCCCAGATTGATCATGCATTATTCAAAGAGGGGTAAATTTAATCACCCAAAAATGGTTATCTAGACTATTAGCCCCCCTTCTAGCACTTTTGTATAATTTATCCATCACTTATCTTTGATCAAATCTTCATTGTATAATTTATTTGATTATAGGCTCTGGTTTGACCACTTTATCCTAAGTCTCTTATTTAATTAAAAGAACTTGTTCCCTTTCAATTAAATAAAGTATCACTTCCCACTTATCCTAAGTGAACACACATAAAGCATTATTCCTATTTTAAAAATAAAATAAAAGGTATTTTTGTCTACACATGAATGCACATTTTTCTATGTGAGAGGAATCTCCTATTTTGAAAATAACTTTAATTCTCCTCCACACATCTTTTGCCTCTTAAATTTAATCATTCATCTTGATTAGGTAAGATTCTTCTACACATGGATGACTCAAGATGCATTCTCCACCCTTGATTATGTCTCTCTTGGTTTTTGATCTCAACTATCCATTTTTATTTAAAAGGAGGGTCTCTCCCCATTCTTACATAGGTGAAGGTGTTGGAGCTATCATCACACTATTAGTTTGAAGTCTTGGTACCTTGGAGTCTCATTGCATTCTTGGTGTCTTGGAATACTTGGATCTTTCCATCATCTTTCATCTTGGACCTTGTTCACCATGGCTAGGTTAGCATCTATCCATCTTGCATTTCAATTCTTAGATTAGCTTGTTGTCTTCAATGCATTGCATTGCAGTTTTACTTTCACCATAGCTAGGTCTTGCATGCCTCCTTTAGCTTAGATCCTATATTTCATTTGAACCTTACATTCTATGGTGCATCTTTCAAGGGTTTCTTAATTAGGTTCATTTGAGAGCCATTATCATATTGTTATTTTCTTACTTCAGCCTTGCATATTATAGATAGAAAGATACAGGTTGATTCTTGAGGAATTTATCATGGGTTTCCATGAGTGTAATGTCCTATAGAAGTGTGCCCACATTTTTCACACACAATTTACATCATCTTCTACTCTAATCTTATTATATTTACATCCAAAGCTGACATGATGCAATGATCATTTCAATATAGTGCATATGATATTTACAACCAAGGAAAACATAATTTCTTTATACCAAGTCCAAACAATTGATTTATTCAGCTATGAGGCTTCCCCAATGTATAATGAATAGTATAGGAACTTAATAAAATATTACATTACATCTTACATTATGATTATACATCCAAAACAAATCCCAACACACAGTCATCCTATTGGTAAACACATGAAACACTACACTTTAGTGACCATCACATAATCAAATCTAGCCATTGCTACCTCAAACACATCACCAAAACCATGCCTTCAATCAAAATCCAAACCCACTAAATAAGTTTGTACTTCACTATAAAGAAACAACTCAAATATCTACAAATTGTTCTTTGCACACTAGCTTGCAACTAGTCTTCAACAAATTTTCCATATCTCATACAAATATTTTAATTACTTTCCATGCACATAGATGCATCATAAATACATATCAAGCAACATGCTACATCCTCTGATCGCTTTCACCAAGACTATCTCTTCAACTCTAACTGTTTCCAACCAAAACGAAAATATGTTGACATCAATGACATACCAAATCATGAATGTAATACATGTATAAGAACTCAATAATCTCTCCAAATATTCCAATAGACTCCCCTAAATTAATATCATCAACATTCATGCTTACAAATACATGGGGTGTAATTTAGGGTGTTACAATTGGTCAATTTTTTGATTCTAGCAACATATTTTAAGTTGGTGTCATAAATACATAGAAAGTGATAATGATATGGTAGGGCATTACTCCAACTTTACCCATCAATAATCCCTTTTATTTATTGAGATATTTTGAATCCTATGAAACCCTCTTCCATGATAATGAAAAAAGAAAATAATATAGTGTTCACCTTGTTAAGGACCCATCAAAATGCTAAACAATGGAGAAGGCTTACTATTAATAAAAATAAATAATGAGGTGAAATAAATAGAAATAATTACCCAATAATTACATCCAAATGTAAATCAAAATATACCAAGCACTTTTTGAAATAAAAACTAGTTGACATGGTTATAAGAGTGTCAATTTTGATGAATATAGTCTTCTTTTGAGAAATCTCCATATAATGAGCACCCCAAAACATAATCTCTACCCCATTAAATATTTTCCTTTCATCCACAAAGCCTCTTGATTATTTAGAAATGAATTTTGTTTAATCCTCCCAACAAGTAACTTGGAGATAATCTTATAAGACATACTATAAAGAGAGATTGACCTAAATTGATCCAAAGGCTTAGTTCTTCTTTTATGGAGAGGAGTAAGAAATGTAGAATTCAAATCTGGCATAATCTAATCATTTGAGTTTAAAATAAGATAAATACATTGAATTTATGGTTATTACTATAATATATGCACTAATGAAATACAGGCAAGGCACACACACAATTACTCAAGAAAGTAAGAGTAATATAAGCATAAACCCTAATAAATAGTAAAATTGGACATAAAATAGGATGGATTTAAAATAGATCTATTTAAGATACACATTTAGAAATATTATACTTAAAATATTTTATAATAAAAATAAAGGTGATTTCCATAACAATTTACCCTAGTATTTATGAGCTAGAACAAAAAAAAATTGAATGTTGAATTAACTAGAAATAAATTAAATGAATTTAATATGACAAAGGGACTATTTCACCAACTCAAGTTTTGAGGATGGAATAGACAAATGTAGATACCATGTTCATGTACATTTTAACAAATTTGATAAAATAAGAGACCTTTCTAAATGACTGTCTCGTAACCTACAAAATGATTGTATTTTTTCCTAGCTCAATTTTATTCTTATAGAATTGATATCTAAACTAATAGAAGTGAAATGATTCATGGACATGAACCTTTTTATCTAGAAATGAAGTGGAGAAAGTTTGATGACAAAAAAATAGGATACCATAATTTTTTTAAATCTAGACATAAAAGTTGATGTTGTTCACAAACTCTTTGAGCTAATTTGTTGAATTATGACGATCACATTTTTCATAATCAAATCCCTTGGTAGGTTGATTTAATGATAATTTAATTTTGAGAAAAATAAACAACCATGCAATCTAACAAGGGTAATTCAATGCAAATAGATGTTTTTGAAATAAAAAATGACCAAAACAAGGGGGTCATCCCTTACATCCAAAAACCTGTCAACCAACACACTACTAACAAAACAAGAAGATGGAAGTCACTTACTATAGAGGACTACAACTATCAACCAAAAAACACCATACAGAAAAACATAGCTAACACAGTGTCAACAATACTAATTTAGAAATTATAGTACTAAGCATACTATGATTGTTCAAAACATGAACTATTGGCATAAACAAACCAACCCAATCCAAACATAGCACACAATCATTTACATCTACCAGAGTATCATCTATACTAATTCTAAAGACTATAGTACTAAACAAACTATTAAAGTTCAAAATATAAAACTGTTGGCATAAACGAACTAACCTAAGTCTGAGAATAAGTTGTAGACCAACCAACTAGGTAGCAGTAGAAAAAAAAAACACTAGGGTTAAAAAACCCCTAGAAACCACCACATTAATTTTCATCTTTATCTTTTCCTTTTCTAGCTAGAAGCACTCAAGCCCAATTCTCAACAAGAAACTTATATAGGAGCTTGTTGTCCTCCATGTCTAGTCCTATCTCATTCTTCTCCTGTGCCAATAATTGGAGAGTATTAGTAGCAGCATGGGTAACCTTCAAGGCAAATTTAGAGGAGTAAAACCCATCCTCTAAAGATTTGAATGTTTTATCTATCTGTGCATTCTTCTCATTCTCTTCCTCCTCTTTCTCATTGTTTCCTTTTTTAGCATTCTTATGTGCCTCCTTAGTCTTTGTCAATGGCTGGTTTTCATCCTGCAAAATTTGAAGGTTAGTAAAAACATTGGTGTTTTCCTTTTTTGGGGAAGAGATGGTGATAGGAGAGGTATCCACTTTAATTTTTTCCTCACAGAAGGTAATAGGTTGCAAGGTAAAACTAGCCGACACATGCATCATCTTAATGGTATTGACATTACTAGTAGACACTTGGGTGTTATCAACAGAGTTTTCACTTTTTTCTTTCTCCTAATTCCCCTTTTCTCTCTTAGAGTCAGAATATTTCTCCTCCTCTAATTCTCTTTCATTGTTCTCAAAATTCTCCTCTTCCACCTCCTCGGCCCTAAATCTATTTTTCTTTTGTTTATACCTTTCTTGTGTTTTGGATAACCTTCTAGACCTTCTCCTATCATTTCCTCCCTCCTCCTCCAAATCCCTAATGCACACCTCTACCAGCTTTTCTATTTTGATTTTTTTACTATCCTTTTGTTCAAATACTAGGTCTGGGTTTTTCTTTTTCTTATTATCCCTACTAGGGGAAGGGTGCAGCGTGTGGATTTTGGTTCTAGTGTTGGTACTTCAAGGGAAATTTTGGTGGTGGCACTGATTATCAATAGCAAAATCCTTAGGGGCATAGAGGGAAAGATGAAACTAGTAAAGTCTAAAAATCAAATCCTGGTGAATGATAGTGAAATTATGACCCTTACTTCTTTTCCCCCTAACATCACTTATCATGTCCTCAAGGGAGTGTAACAGAAAGAACATAATAGAAATAAATTCTCTATTTATAAAATGGTTCAAGAGAGGGAAGTGATAATAATAATAGACTCCAAACCTACCTTCAAGAATGGGCTACTTTATGATCTCTAGACAAACATCATCCCAAAGAGCCAGTAACTTATCCCTCTAGGAGCTTCCCCTATAGCGAATAGTTTCTTCATCCTCAACAAAAAAACTATTCATGCTAGTCTCATCTGCCATTTTTGTAAACTTTTTCCATTTTTTCCCTTTTAGGGACAACCTAGTGGCCATCACAATAACCTCCTTATTAACTTGGAATGTGATACCATTTATGGTAACTCTACAATCATTCCATCCATTCACAAACTGAAGAGCATAATTTTCATCGTAACCCGCCATTGCCTACATATACTGAAGAAATCCCTCTTCTTTTAACAAGAACTAGGTCACCATTCTATTCTTAAAATTTTTAATCTTTGTTGGATCTAATTGATTTAAATCCCCACCCATTTCTTCCTCACTAATTCCTAACACCCCAACCTCAATAATTTGCATTTGAACCTTCTTACCCTCAAGCTTGCTAACATTGGGGATATTTTTCATCAATAATAGCACTATGATGTTGAAAATAAAATCTCTAGGCCCTTTAAACATCCTACAAGAAGCTTTTTGAGGCGCTTCAAAATCCCATCCCTTTTCAATATGGGATTCGTGTGTACTTTGCATCATAACTCTAATATCCTTGAAATCTCTGATAGTATCTATAATGATATTTTTTGTACTTTCAAAAAGAAAACATTTAAAATTTCACATTATGTTACCATAATCGCAAAGTAACTCTTGCCTCAAATTGTGTCTATTTATTATCCAACCTATATGAGAGTGTCTCGTCATCTTTCCTTTATATTTCTTATTAAATTTAACAAGCTTCAACTTCCTACATATGATATTGCCAAATTTGGCATTGATCTTTATTTGTCTAGCCATTCTCAATTTTTGCTCCCCCCCTTTCCTTGCAAATTAGGACCTTAATTTCCTCCTTTGGGATATCCATGCTTCTCCAGCATGTCATTTCCTTTAATTCAAACCCCATGGCAATAGCAACATCCACCACCATTTTACCTTCCCTGTATATGGGCTATAACTAGACTTTTTCCATCCCATTTAGGATATGTTTAGTACAATAAATTAGGAAAAATATATTTCCTTATATACTCCAAAGAGAGAGAGAGAGAGAGATTTATGCTTTGTGCCATAATTTTTGCATCAACATTTTAGATCACACTCACAGAGTGTGATCCAAAACATTGATATAAATATTATCACACAATTAGAAACATGCATTTTTAAAATTTCATGTGGATGTGAAAATCTTCTTGATCTTAGAAATCCTTTTGATAATTTAATCAATGCATGGTAAAAGAGTGCCAATTTGTTTTCCTAGAATGAAAAGGAAGACATTCATTTGACATTTATGGTAGGAAAATTAACATTTTGAAAAAAAAAGAGGGGTAAAAACTTTATTGAAAATTAGAACAACTGAATACAAAACATCAAAGGGCTAAAGTCCCAAGAAACACCAAGGTCCCCAAAACCAATACCACTAAAAATATCACTCCCTTACACCTATATTATCATCAACTAGAATCCTCTCCAAATCCTAACATAGCTCATATGGCATCTGCCCCCACTCATCAATCTTTCGGCCATCTATAGCTTTTGATGCCCATTTTGCCAAACAATCGGCCACCCTATTCCACTCCCTTGGAATATGGACATAAGACACTGAATCCATTAGGGCCCATTTGGTGAGCGGAATAGGAATACGTATTCTAGAATATGTATTCCAAAAATTGTGAATTCCTTGTTTGGATGCACCAAAACGGGATTGGAATACGAAGCAAAAATGGAATACGTATTCCATTTTTGGCCCAAAAATGGGGTTTTACAATTCCACCAAAATAGGTGGTATTGGAATACGTATTCCTATTCCATTTTTTTAATTTTAGAAAACATAAATTTTTGGGTCTGTGAATTCCCATCAAATATTCGTTGAACCAAAAAGAGAATAGGAATACGTTCTATTCCAAAATACGTATTCCAGAATACGTATTCCTATTCCGCTCACCAAACGGGCACTTAAAGAACTAATTTGTAATATTTGTTGCACTAACTTAGAGAACTACCAGCTAACATTAGAAGTCTTCCTCTCAAGAAGCATATTGACTAGTACTTGAGAGTAAGCCTCACATGTCACCTTATGCCATCCTAGAGCATAGGCTCACTTCAAAGCATATAGAATAGCCAAGCCTTCCATCTTGTTAACAGTTTATATCCCTTTATTGGCCAAGAAAAAAAAGACCACAAATCTAGAATAGTCCCTTCCAATCCCTCCAATCCTAGCCAAATCTGGATTACCCTTGGAAGAACCATCCGTATTAACTTTCAAAACACCCTCTAGAGGGGATAGACATTTCCCCCTCCTTTGAACTTTATGCTTCACACCTCTCCCTCTTCTAACACAAGCTGAGATTGGAGATATCTCCTCTATGCCAAGCCTCCCAATGATCTCAACATCTCCTTTCTCTAGAGGCAACACAATCTTGCTCTTGGCTTCAAAAGTTTCTTGGAGCATTCCCATAATTCTAGTCCAAACCTGTTGAATCCCCAATTCTTCACCTTTAAAGATTCTACGATTCCTTTCCAACCAAACTTGCCATAACAGGAAGATAGGACCAGCATACCAAACATCTTGCAAGAAGGGAGCCGATGAAGGGGGCCTTCCCATTCTCATCCAAAACTCTGCCAAGGAGGAGGCATGAATGCATGGGCATTTCCAAACATTCCACTAGAAATGCCATAATTGCAGGTTGAAGGGGCAATGGAAGAATAAATGTTGTACATCTTCCTCCTCCCCACCACAGAGAACACACCTCGAAGGACCATAAAAGCCCCTTTTCTGAATATTGTCCCAAGTCGGGCACCTATTCCAAACCAAAGTCCAAATGAAGCAATTGCACTTTGGCCAAGAGAATATGTTCCAAACTTTCTTCCACCAGTGAACCTCCCCCGGAACCAATTGTTGAGAGGACAACTTTTGATACCCAGAAGACATAGTGTAGACACCCTTAGGATTAGGGGACCAAGCCAGAACATCACTATCCATAAGGGCACTATAGTCATGACCAGTAAGAATGTGATAAAGCTTAGCGCATTCTACTTTGAACCCAAGGATAGGCCACTCCCCTGGGTTCTTTCGTCTTACTTCCACCAACTGTCCCTGAAGGAAGAAGGACTTAAAGTCACTCACCTTAGTCCATCCAGCTTCACAAAACCTCTGGGCCAATAAGCACAAATGAGGATATTGGATGACTATGGAAGGATGGCCATCCCAAGGGTCATGCCAAAACTGTACCTCTAACCTCCTCTTACAGATCCATAAAAGGCCTCTCTTTATGAGCATAGCCCCCTTCTTAAGAGTAGTCCAGATCACCGAGCCTTTCCCTGTCAAGTTGTAGTGAGGGACATCCTTCTATGGGATCCCAAAGAAATACTTATGAGAAAAAATTCTACCCCAAACCCGGTCCTATTCTACACACCATCACCAATATAGTTTAGCTGCCAGCACAATACTAGAAATCGATGACTGTCGAAGGCCAAGACCACCAAACCTTTTTGGACTACAAACAACCTCCTACTTGATAAGACTCCACTTCATTGAAGATAAATTTCCAGCCCATAAAAATTGTCTAGCTAAGGAATCAAGGTCCCTAACAAAGCTCATCGATGCCACCTGAATCATACACCTATAGAGGGGGAGAGCCTGCACCACAGATTGAAGCAACTGGACCTGGCCAGCAATAGATAGCCAATGATGGGTCCAATGATTCACTTTGTCTTGAAACTTATCCAAAATAACTTGCCATGATTCCTTAGACTGTCTGCCAACTGAGATAGGGATCCTAAGATATAGTAGTGGGAGGCTCCCAATTTGGAACCTGAGAATATGAGAAATTCTTCACTGAATGGAAGGTGGAGTGTTGAAGAAAAAAATGGAAGACTTACCCTCATTGATCAGTTGTCCTGAAGTAGCCAAATAAACATCCAACACCTTACACATGTTAGAAGCCTCCCTAATGGTAGCCATGCCCATCAATGTTGTATCATCCACAAACTGGAGGTGAGATTGAATAGGAAGACCCCCTCCCCATTGCCAACCTTGAATGAAGCCCTCTTCAACATTCCTTTTAATCAACCATCGAAAACCTTCCGCCACAAGAAGAAATAGGTAGGGAGAAAGAGGGTCCCCTTGCCGCAAAACACGAGAGGCCCCAAAGAGATAAGAATGTTCCCCATTGATTAAAACTGAAAAAGAAGTTGAATTAACACAACTCATAACCCAATGAATGCATTCCTCCTCAAAACCAAAGGCACCCAAAACCTTCTAAAGAAAGGACTAGCAAACTCTGTCATAAGCCTTGGCCATGTCCAACTTGATAAACATAGCATTGTCTTTGGAACTAGCCATGGAATGAATAGTCTCAGTAGCTACAACCACCCCATCTAGAATCTGGCGGCCCTCTAAAGAGCCACTTTGTTCTTCAGAGATTAGCACTGCAAGACACTTTTTTAGCCTTCCTGCAATCAACTTAGAAATAATTTTATAAGTTACATTGCACAGGGAAATAGGGCAAAATTGACTTAGCAAGTCAGCCTTCTCCCCCTTGGGGATGAGAGAAAGAAAGGTAGAGTTCAAGGCTCAGAGCATTTGCTTATTCTTCTGGGATTCTTGAACAACTACCAATAAATCTAATTTTATAATGTCCCAAAATTCTTGGAAGAATTCAATCAAGAAACCATCTAGACCATGACCCTTTCCTTTTTTCATTTGGAAAACAACCTTCTCTAACTCCCCCAAAGATATGGCATTCATAAGATACTCTTTCATTTCCAAAGAGACTAAAGGCGGGATACAGGATAGGACTTGTGCTTCAACAACTAAGTTCCCTTGCGATTCCTCCCTAAATAAACAAGAAAAATACTACATAGCTTCATTTAAAACATTTGGAGTAGAGGAAATAACCTCTCCCCTATTAGTAACCAAATATGATATAGAATTACCATGTTGTCTAGCTTTCACCGAATTGAAGAAGAAGGCAATGTTCTTCTTCCTCTCCTGGAGCCACTCAATCTGAGCTTTTTGTTTCCAAAAGATTTCCTCTCTCAGCTCCCACTCCTCTAGATTCTTTAGAGCCTTGGCTTCCTCCCGCAACAAATTCTCTGACACTACATCCTCCCTAATTAACCTGGTAATAGCATTCAACTCCACTTGAACCTCATATTTCACCTGGAAAATGTTCCCAAAGCACTATTTGTTCCATCATATGAGCTGATACTTAACATATTGTAGAATCTTGGCAAAGGTATACATTTCTGTCCCAAAAGTAGGCCTACCATCCTTCCACCATTCGGCTACACAACCATAAAGATCTAGGTCCCTGAGCGACATGAGCTAAAACTTGAACGGTGTCCTTTCAGGGAAATGGTTTGATGAAATGACAAGCTTAATAGGCCAATGATCTAAACCTCTCCAATCTAATATCTTAGACCTAGAAGACCACAATCCTCCCACCCAAAAATAGGAAACCATAAAGTGGTCTAATCTTTCAACAATGCATCTATCAACCACCCTTCTATTTTTCTAGGTGAATTGACCATTGCTAGGCTTGATATCCACAAGATTGAGTGCCAACATATTATCTCAGAGAAAAATAGAAGAGGGCTCCAATCTTGCATTACCTCCCCATTTTTCAGATAAGTTAAGAATAGCATTAAAGTTCCCAGGTATAATCCATGGCAGGTAAGGAAATAAACTACAAACCAAATGAATATTATTCCAGACCAGGAGCTTACATTGAAATTCAATAGGAGCATAGACATTAGAGAAAAGGATAGATTCTCCTGACTCAATGCACAAAGAAACCATGGATAAGGAGGATTTGAAAGAAATCCATGACATTGGTTGGATCTTCTGTAGGTTCCAGAGACATGCCACACCCCTTGAAGATCCCTAGGCACTGATGCATTGGCATTGCCCACTTCTCCATAGTTTAGATGCCATACTCATCATACATTCCATAGAAACTTTAGTCTCTTGGAGAAAAAGAACATTCGGAGGGTCATTTCTAACTAATTCCTGAACAACTTTTTGTCTAGGGCCACTGTTCAAGCCCCTAACATTCCAAGAAATAATGATCATTTCAGAGGGGTTTAGAATTGGGAATCCAAGGTCTTTACAGAATTAGACTCCACCAAAGTCTCCCCTATCATCTTAATATTTTCCAAGTCCTTCTTACGTCCCATTTTTACATTTTTCTCTAAACTACTCTTCTTACCATCCTTTTGGAGAATGCCCAAATGAGAAGTAGATTTACCTCGCTTGTTTGCATCTGAAGCTGCAGTCCTAGCAAGAAGGGCAGCATCCTCCACTCCCTGACTCAAATCAATGTTTGGATCTAGAATCATTTGAGTCCCTATCTACCCTTGCATGACCATAGGCATGGCAGATTCCACATGAGAAACAAAAGGAGGGATGGAAGAAAAAATATCCAGTTTAGAATCTGTCACCAGTTGTTTTGCATTATTTAATCTAGGATTAACTTCTTGCTAACCCAATTCATCCAACACCTCAAACCTGTTAAAAGTGTCCTCATCTTGTCTCTCCATTAGAGTCCTCTTTTGACCCCTATTATGATTTTGAGCCTTAACCTGGATAAACCCCTCAGCATCCTTGCCCTTGCCAGTAACAGGCTTCTTCCCCTTGTCAATACCCAATGTGTTACGAGGAGGAGGTGTAGGCTGCTACTCCATTGACTTGGCCTTTGGACATCTTCACACTAGGTGGCCATATTCATGACAAGGGCAACATTGAAAAGGAAGGGTCTCATAGTCTAGTTGTTGCACCCAGGAATATGAGCCTGCACACATTTCCACTGCATCTGGCAATGGTTTACTCAAATTGAGTTCCACACAAATTCAGGCAAAAGTCATTACTTTCTTTCCCAAAGTCTGTG
Organism: Cupressus sempervirens; assembly: GCA_028749045.1. Lineage (NCBI taxonomy): Eukaryota > Viridiplantae > Streptophyta > Pinopsida > Cupressales > Cupressaceae > Cupressus > Cupressus sempervirens. The sequence goes on from CM053788.1 coordinate 657,378,836, forward strand.
TAGAAGGCCCCATCGACTTTCCTATCATTGATGCAAGCATATGAAGAACATCCTCTCTGCAACATTCTATTAGAAATCTGGGTAGCCGAACCCACACCGAAACCCGATTCAGGAGCTCCTCAGAAGGGTTAAATCCTGCATGCCATGGTTTGACAAAAAGACCAGTCTAGTTATAAAAGTAAGGTCCACCCTCAAAAACCCTATTACAATCAACCAGGAAAATGAATGTAATCATGAAGAAATCATTTGCAAGTAGCGTGACCTCCATTTCACCTTCTGGTTCCCAAAATCTCTAAGCCCAATTCTCCAGAAATTGGAGAGAAACTCTCATTCCCAAAAACTTGCAATATAGTGAATGTTTGGAGTAATACTCAACATCCTCGATGATCATTTCAAAGGGGATAACTAATTTGGGTCTCTGTTTCCAGTATTCAAGGCAACTATTAATCTTTGTGATCTGTGATCCCCCTTGGTGGGCACGAATCCGCAACATCAGTATTCTGAGAAAAAAGGGCATTCTAAAAAACCCTAGCCTCTTGCCCCACCATATTCAAATCCTCCATAACATGCGATACCTCAAAAAGCGATGCCCTAGAGGGCCCACCCATCACCATACCCACACTTAGCCCTGGTCAATCCACATCAATGGGATCCGACTAGGCTCTCTTGTTGACTTACACGGCATTAAGCTCTCCCTTAATGATCACTCACAACTGGCGCACTAGTAAAAATGATGCCCAAAACTCCCCCACCCACGCAACAACATCGTCTACCCTCCTATGCACACACAATCCCAATGATGAGGAGCTAGGGCACGGTTGCCCTAGCCCAATGAAAAATTGCAAATGCTTAACGCCATAGTCTTCAGTCTGTATGGTTCATCGAGCTTCTAGTGACTTTCAAAATAGTAGGTTAAGCTTCAATTTTTAGAGCTTCTAATGACTTTCAGGAAAATTAACATTTAGAAAGAGAGATGATATGCAATTTTTATAGAATAATTGTAGATTTCCTCAAAATAAAAAGAGAAGTTCAAATTTAATTTGTTTATTTCTTTGATGACTATTCATAGATCACATATAAAGTGTTTAGTCAAATAAATGTTATTTAAAGCATTCATTCATCCATCCATCCCTATTCTACTTCAAGACATACATTATTTTTTATCATGCTTGTGTGAGAATTCCTAAGGAGGCTGAAACAACTGTTGTACATGACTCCATCCATCACTTTAAAGCAATATGGAATCAACCCACACTAGTTGAGCCTCTCTTGATTGTGAATGCTGGCTCATTTCTGTGAATGCCAATTTTGCATGGAATATACATATTGAGTATTAAAGCTTCCTCTCATGTCCCCACCCTCAGCATTAGAGTAGAAAACATTTAATTGCTGGGGCAAAGGAGCATTATACACATGGGCCTTAGTAGAACAACAACAACAAACATTCCAGACCATGCATTTATTATATCACTTTAAAGCTGAAACTCATGTTTCTCCTTTTACTGTCATGGCCATCAATATGTTTTGTTTCTACATAGAAATGATTGTCTCTTTTGTTCATTACCAAATTTATCCACTCTATATTGAAAATATCATTACCAACTTCATTATGTAAATATGATAGGCAAATGTTACTACTCTACCTGCTAAAAACTTTGAGGCAGATGATGTTTTAAAGCTTCTTTTTGCAGTTGTTTTTGTGATTGAAGAAATTTCTTGAGGACCAATTTTGATTTCCTTTTGGATTGAAGCCTTCCAATGATCTCACTAGATGCTTTTAGATCCTTTTGTGCATGCGGCACTCTGGATGAATTAGTCTTGAAATTCAGATTACAATAATTATCAAATGGGTAGGTGTAATGAAAGAATAATTTTATTTACATATGGATGTAAATTGTTTTAGCAATTAAACAAGTGCCGCATGTATTCGCCCTTAGAATTTAAATAATAAATTTAGTAGTTTTGTTGAAATATTATATGTTTATAATAATTTGGGGGAAAAAAGTTAATTAATAAAGGTTATTAAATTCATTTATGACATGGTTATAACTGATATATTTTTTCAATGTTGAATTCATCACACAAAAATTAATAATAGTGAAGTTGTATTGAAGAGAATGAACTGTAATTTGTTTAATATTTATAACAACACACACATTTTTTTCTACAACAAATGTATAACATTTTTGAAATATATTGTTTTTATGATAAAATACAAATAAAAAATATGATGTGTAAAAACACACCTGTAGTTATAATTACATTCATAAAAGTATCTAGTAATTGAGATTTTTATGACAGAAATTTTAATTGTCAGCTAGTCTATAACCTAAAGTTCACATGGCTTTGAACAAATTTAATTCAATATTACAATAACTAATGACTTCATTTTCTAACAAACAAATAACAATTTTATAATTTTAACATCTACCTTCTTTGCAAGATTAAAAGAAAGAGGATATGAGAATAAAACTATTATATTTAATATATTCAAAATGACTCATTAATGTATTTAATATTTAAAATTATTTATAATAGAAATTATAATGGCATGAAGTTCTTGTAAAAGATTTTAAAATTTGAATAATAATATTAATTTAAAACCTACAAATTTGAAGTCCTTCATTCATACCAACTTCTTACTTTGTATAACCATAATGTTATAGAGAAGTTATAAAATTATATATACTACATATAACCATCTCTCACTAATCTTTTCTAAAAATAAAAAGAGTTCTTGAATAAAATAATACCTCATATAAATAATTACATTTAGATTTTTATTTCTAATAAACAAGTCATAAATTAAAGTAATAGTCAATTCACTAGTGGAGACTTTAGAGTTTAGGATTTGAAACTTATGAAATAATGAAATTACATGGTTATAGTTTTTATGTAATTAGAAATTGAAATTGAAATAATAAATTTAATGCTTTTTTTAAAATATTATATCTTTATAATAATTTGAAAAAAGAAATTATTTCTAATACATTAAATAGATATTTGTTGAAGTAAAATTCAAATTTTTGAATAAATAAGTATCTTAGTAGGTATTCCATACAAAATACTCTATATATTTTACTAAGATAAATATTAGATGAAAATTAGATTAAAAGAAAGTTACTAAATTTATTTATGACATGGTTATAATTATTATTTGTTATATATTTTGCATTCATCAATTATATACAAAATATTAAATTAGAAAATAAAAATCTATAAATTAATATTTACTTTGGAAAGAGTGGTCCTATAAGACCAAACCAAATCAACCAATTAAATTTGAGAAAATTAATTTCTATAACATAAAAAAAAGTTATAAATAAATAACACAACTTTAGAAGTATTGAAATCATTCAAAAATGCTCATCTCTAATTGGTGGAAACTAATTGAATAATAGGAGAAAGTGAATCCAATAGTATATTGCCTAGGACAAATGCAATAATAATAATAATAATAAAATGTATGATTATTATTGATTTAGTTTTAAAATAAAAGTGACCATATATATATATATATATATATAATATTATTATTTTGAATTTTGTATTTAAAAAATACATTATATGAAATATATTATCATTATATAATAATAGATTTGAAATATTTTTTATAAGGGGACTTTGGAAGGCATGCCTTCACTTAAATGTAATTGGATTATTCATGCTCTTAGTTTTTATGTGGGGATTTTGATAAGGTATACCTCTTTTCTCAATTTTTTCCTTTTTATTTTACTTGATTAGTATCCTTGTTTAACTTTCATTTGCTAATGATGCACTTTTCCCTACATTTCTCAGCTATGGCTAAGATTATTGTTAGTTGAGAAAATGGTAGAATTAAAAAAGTAAAATTTAAAAATTAAACGAAAATTAAATTTTAAAAAGTTCTTATAAGTTTTTTAAACAAGTTGTGTCAAGTGAATTATCCATCTTGATATAAAGGTCCAATACTTCATACTTTGATGCATCGGTTATGAACTGGACCTTAATAACAAAAGTACTAAACTCATTAAAAGGTCATAAGTTTGTGATTTCTAATTGGGGTATTGTTTCCTTATAATAAAATTGAGCCCCCCACCCCGTCTTTTAACTTGTCTGAATCTCCTATACCTTAGTAAGCCTTTGTACCAATCAAAAAATTTCCTAAGCCCATCTAAATTAGCCCTAACCCTTCATACCCTCATTTAGGTCAACCACAGGTTTTCCTAAACCATCCTTGTTAGTCCTAGTCTTCCCTAATTTTATTTTGGTTATCCCTAATATATTGTGCATTTACCCTAGTTAGTCTTAATTAATTTTAGCCAGCCCATGCTAGTCATAATTGTCCCTAGTTCCATACTAAGCTTTCCTAAACCTCTCCTAATCTATCCCAATCGAACCTATCATTGACCCAATATCAAGCCACAACCATTCATATGTGTCTTTCCTAGTCAAAAGTTCTCTACGGTTTCAAAAACTCAGTATTATTTCAATAGTGCCTAGCATATGTAGTTGTCTTCTTTTGTTAATAGTAGAAGTGTATAAATGCTTCAATAGCACCCATGTATTTTACACTAACTCCTTTAATAAAACATTGTGTCTAACTTGTCTACAGATGTGTCTTTGTACAAATGTGTCATAGGAATGTTTCTCATTAATATTATGGCCTAGTACTACCTTATGAAAGTGTAAAGTGAATGTTGCAAATGACACTTGTGTACTCCTTCCCTTGTCTTTCACAACCCTCCCATTGCCCTAATTTTTTCCTAGAGCTCTCTTGAGCTTACTTAATAGCCTTGTTTTCACTATCTCCTAAACATGTCTTTATAACCTATTTTTCCTTTCATTAAATTGATCTCCTTTGTAAAATTTGTCACTCAATTTCTCGAATGGGCACTATACCTCCTTATTTTGGTCTTTTGGGCTATATTCCTCTGGATTAGTTACGTTTCTTTGAAATAATACTTAAAATAAGTTGGTCTCAAAGAGGGAGTAAATGCAAACATAAAAAATCAATCTTCTTGTGTCATCAACTTTATTAATTAAATAAACTTTTTAAATATTTAATTAATTTACTATTTTTTCTCAATCTTTTGTAATCTTTTATAATCTTCTCTGATTCATGCTAATTGCCTCCTAAGGAATGTTTGTTATGTGAATAGTAGGTAAACAAACCCAGTTATAAAAATCGAAGAATGGACCTCCAAATTACAATGTATTTATGAAGAAGAAAAGGAGAAGTAAACATCTAGGTAATATGATGTAATTGATAAGTTATTTTCCATTAATTGATCAATTTTGATTAATTGATTATAATTCTCTTATTTATTTATAACTATATATTTTCATTATTTAATTGCCTAACTTTTCTACTCTATTCAAATAAGCGATTTAGGTTTATTCTTGTATTCACATAAAATGAATATTCCTTTTCTAGAAAAATTAAATAAATATTATTTAACATTCTTCTGAAATTCCTCCTTCGATGAAAATATGAGTAAATATTTATTTACTTGTCTTTCTTCTAATGCTATTATTTTAATAACTTACCCCTTTTTTCTTAGTCACATTGCCACTCTCTTACATTCTTGGCTACTTGTCACCAAAATCCTTTTGACTTCTCATACAAAATCCTAATTGTTCATCCCTTCTAGATTGAACTCAAACTTTCTCATCCATATCTTTCCCTCCCAAGATATGAATTTGAACCTCTCATTCAATCTTTTCTTCAAGTATTTGAGCTCTTCTTTGATCTAATATTTGCTACTTGCAATATCGAAAGACACACATTTCATAGCAGATTCAAGAACTTTGAAGATCTCTAGAGTAATTTTTTCTTTATGCTTCTCAATTTGATGTTATCATGTTTATGGTTGTGAATATTATTTTATTTATGCACTCTCATTTCTTGCATTCTCCATAGAGTAATTTAATTCTACATTGATTGGAGGGATTTTTGTTTTCCAATTGTGTTGTCAATTTCCTGTATAGCCCATTATAAAAGTTTCTTAGCAAAATGCTCAGGGTAAATGCAAGAGGTTGAGTACCAAAACTGTGTAAGACCTCACTTTAGGCTCAAATGTCTGATCTTAAATTCAAAAAATGGGTACACATTTTTTTCAAAATGGGTGCCCACTTTGAAATGTGTACCCATTGTTTTCAAAATTGGTACAAATTTCAAAACATGTACTCATTTCTAAAAGATTCAAAACAACAATTTTTACCACCTAAAACCTTATTTGTATTGACTTTTTGAAATGGGTACTCATTTGTTAAAATTAAAATTTCATAATCCATGGGTTGCATTGAGTTTTGGCTTGGGATAGGCTTGGTAGGATGAAGACTATGCTTGTGCTAGCAAAATTTTTCCTCAGGCACAAGATGATCTAGAGGATATTTTCACTGAATTTTGAAGTATCTCTAAAACTCCAATAATTAGTACCATGTTGAAGTCCTCATAATTCTGACTCCAACGCAACTTGAATATGTAAAATTAGAGTTTAGATGACAAAGTTATGACCAATCAAAGTTTAGTCAAACTTGGACCAAAGGCCTAAAAAGGTGAAAATAATCTCAAAAGTGGTCAACAATGGATTTCAAATGAAAGATCTCATCAAAAGCTTTCCAATGGCATTTGTTTCATAAAAAATGGAGATCGAATGTGAAGGTTATGATGGTTTGAAGTTCACGTAAAAGTGTGGATTTTGATGACATCAGCACGACATCATAAAATCTTAAAGAGAGGGAAAAAATTAAAATTAAAATGATTTTTTAATTCGAATTAAAGGAATTAGTTGATGGGAGTTGAACTCTCAACCATTCCCCTCCTAAAAGTAAGGCCAACCAATGGTCTATTTATAGTATATTTGATGTTGGAGGAAGAATTGTTATATAGCCACAACAAATAGCCCACCCATTATTTAAAATAAGGGTTTTTGTTATCTTGTTATAACTTTTAATCCCAAAAATTAGTAAAGGCCAAAATAATAAAAAGGCTAAAGGGATTAAACAAAAATGTAATTTGTTATGAGGGAGTTAAGGGGGTTATTTGTTATTTCAAATTGGGCTATGTAATTATGGTGATGGTTATATGGTTTTAAGCCATTTTTGGATAAAATCATGTATAAAAAGGGGTGTAGTCCTTTTGTAATGGCATTCTTCAATTAGATCTTGGAAGGAAATTTTTCTCTTTGGAGAAGTTTTGTAATTCTTGAGAGAGTTTGTAGGTGAGAGATTATTGTAAGCATGAAGTTATTATCTTCAAGTGTGAAAGAGAGAGACTGTAAAGGTTGAAGCTTGGATGTTGTAAAAAGGTGTGTTTTTCTTGTGACATTAATAAAGTGGTCCTTGAATTGAGAAGCAGACCCAGAGACATAGTCCTAACCAGATGAACTCCGTTATCAAATTGTTTGCGTCTCTTCTATCTCTTTCTTATTTTTCTCATTTTTTTAAGTTATGTTCTTTATTTTATGTTATTAAACACATTGTTAATTTTAAGTGTTTAAAGCATAAATCTTCTTATAATTTCAATGGTTTAAGATAAATAACCATGCATTTATTGCAAGGATTGGGAAAGTATATCTGATTGTTAGGATTAAGTCATTATCTTATAGATCCTAAATCAGATCAAGTTTGGTATCAAAGCCTATCTTTGCAGAAAAATTGTAGGTGGTGAATGTTAACCAGGTTGAAGTTAAAACAAGGAGAAGGTGAATTTATGAAGTTCAATCTAGAGATTGGTAAAAGAAGAATTTTTGCTTGATCAGAGATGGCATCTAAACAACATGTTCTCGAGTTTGATGTAGAAGCGTTCCAGAGATCTTTTGTGGAATTAAAGGCTTTGGTCAACATTCTTGTCCAAGAGAGACATGAATGACAGTTGAGGAAAGTGAATAAAGCTAAGAAGGAGGAAGCAAAATCCTCATTAGAATATGTGAAAGGTAAAGGAGTAGGAGGTGGTAGTAACCCTCCTGAACCTCCATCCTCATCTTCATCTTCTTCATCTTCTTTGTTTACTTATTCTTCAAAGAAACTTGAGCACATTAATGTGCCTTTTTAAAAATTGGATGTTAAGTTTGACTTGCATGTATATAGTGGTGAATTGGATGTAGAGAAACTGGATAATTGGCTTAAGTAGATTGAAGTGTACTATAGGGTTCAAAAGATTTTGGATGATTCTTCCAAAATCTAGCTAGCTACTCTCAGAATGGGAGGTACCGCATTAGTCTGGTGGGAGAGTAAGATCCAGGATGATCTTGCTAAACATGGTAAAATCATTTCATCTTGGTATGAATTTACTTCTACTTTGAAGAAACAATTTTATCTGTTGGGTTATATGCAACAAGTCATTATGGATTGGCAAAATCTAAGGCAAGGCAAAGGATAGTTAGTACAAGAGTATACATAGGTGTTTAGGAAGAAGGCATTAACTCTTGGAATTCCTCTTTACATGCAAGATACTTTGTTAAAGTATATAGGTGGAATGCATTCATATTTGAAGCATACGATATTGATGTTTAGTCCTTCTAACTTTCATGAAGTATGTGTTCAAGCGACTCATATTGAAGAAGGTGGAGGAAACATGAGTTTCAATTCTAAGAAGGAATTTTCTCCTCCTGATAGCATCAAGAAAGGAAAGAAGGCAACAATAGTGAAGAAAGAGGAAAGTGGCAAGCCTACGTGTTCACATTGTCAGAAGAAATGACATGCAGAAGAGAAGTGTTGGAAATTGCATCCAGAGTTGAAATCTAAGTGGTTTAAGGATCGTAAGGGTAAGAAAAAGTCTATAGCTATTGTTCAGGATCTTGGATCAGATTCTGGTGATGAAGCAACAATATTGGTTGTGGGTTTGTAAAGCTTTTGTTGATTCTACCACTGATGTTTCATAATCTTCCACTTCTAAAAGCCATGTTGTTCCTGAAGATAGTAAAAGGTGTGATATTTTCCATATAAGGGTGATTTCAAAAAATACTAAAATTGATACATTGGTAGATAGTGGGTCCCAAGTTAATCTAATTTCAAAAGAAATTGTTAAACAATTGGGATTGGAAACTAAGCCACATAAGAGACTTTATCCACTAGGTTGGGTGTGAAATGATAATAGATTGCAAGTTACTAAGCAATGTAAGTTAAGATTTGCAGTAACATCCAAGTTCATAGATGAGGTTGAAGTTGATGTGGTTCCACTTGATATCTGTGGGATTGTGTTGGGTAGCCCATACTTATATGATAGGAAAGCTATCTTCTACAAGGAACATAATAGGTATCATTTGTTTAAAGATGGAATTGAATACATTATAAGAGCTCATTGCATGAAGAATGAAGGATCAATTGTAAATACAAGACATTTGAAAATGATTGTAAATGCAAGCAGTAAACTGGCTCTCATATCTGCTACAGCTAGTGAGGATTAGGTGCAAGCAGAATCAAGTCTTCAGCTAGTCATGGTAAAAGAGGATTTGAATGATTCATTTTCAAATGGTGTTCCTATGCAGGGGATCCAAAAAGTTGATACATTTTCCATTTCATCAGTTATTTCAGTTCTATTGCTTCTATTTCTACTAGTTGGTACTATGTGGATGATGGATGTAACAGTGGAAATTGGTGGATGTATGGTTGGTTGTATTAGTAGTGTTATATCATTCTTCATAATGTGTTTGATGGTTCATATATTCAAAATTATAGCAATTTGTACATATGATACTGGACAAGTGTGGCGAACATGCCCTCATTTACATCTTTTGTAAAAAATAAACTTTTAGAGGTCCAAAAGCTTCTTTTCAGTGGGGAGGCTTGATTTGGAGGATATTTTCACTAAATTTTGAAGTATCTCCAAAACTCCAATAATCAGTACCATGTTGAAGTCCTCACAATTTTGACTCCAATGCAACTTGAATAGGTAAAATTGGAGTTTAGATGACAAAGTTATGACCAGTCAAAGTTTAGTCAAATTTGGACCAAAGGCCGTAAAAAGGTGAAACAAATAATCTCAAATGTGGTCAACAATGGATTTCAAATGAAGAGCTCATCAAAAGCTTTCCAATGGCATTCGTTTCATCAAAAATGAAGATCAAATGTGAAAGTTATGACGGTTTGAAGTTTAGGTAAAAGTGTGGATTTTGATGATGTCAGCATGACATCATAAAATCTTAAAGAGAGGGAAAAAATTCAAATTTAAATTAAAATGATTGTTTAATTTGAATTAAAGGAATTAGTTGATGGGAGTTTAACTCTCAACCATTGCCCTCCTAAAAGCAAGGCCAACCAATGGGTTATTTATAGTATATTTAATGTTAGAGGAAGAATTGTTATATAGCCACAACAAATAGCCTGCCCATTATTTAAAATAAAGGTTTTTGTTATCTTGTTATAACTTTTAACCCCAAAAATTAGTAAAGGCCAAAATAATAAAAAGGCTAAATGGGTTAAACGAAAATGTAATTTGTTATGAGGGAGTTAAGGGGGTTATTTTGTTAATTCAAATTGAGCTATGTAATTATGGTGATGGTTATATGGTTTTAAGCCATTTTTGGATAAAATCATGTATAAAAAGGGGTGTAGTCCTTTTGTAATGGCATTCTTCAATTTGAACTTGGAAGGAAAATTTGCTCTTGGGAGAAGTTTTGTAATTCTTGGGAGAGTTTTTCGGTGACAGATTATTGTAAGAACAAAGTTATTATCTTCAAGTGTGAAAGAGAGAGATTGCAAAGGCTGAAGCTTGGATGTTGTCAAAAGGTGTGTTTTTCCTAGTGACATTAATAAAGCAGTCCTCGAATTGAGAAGCGGACCCAAAGACATAGTCCTAACTGGATGAACTCCGTTATCAAATTGTTTGCGTCTCTTCTATCTCTTTCTTATTTCTCTCATTTTTTTAGGTTATGTTCTTTATTTTATGTTATTAAACACATTGTTAATTTTAAGTGTTTAAAGCATAAATCTTCTTGTAATTTAAATGGTTTAAGATAAATAACCATGCATTTACTGCAAGGATTGAGAAAGTATATCTAATTGTTAGGATTAAGTCATATTCTTATAGATCCTAAATCAGATCACAAGAACATAAAATTTATGCATTGTTGCAATTCTTTGGAGGATATTTTATTAGAATAAAGAGTATGGACAAGATCATGGTCAACCAAACTATGCCCTTAAGTGACAATGAAAAATCAAGAAATTGGGGTCATGTCAACTTGACATGCAATTTTAAAAACTTGTTTTGAACTTTAAATCAAAAAGTTGTTAGAAAAGAATTGGTAGGAAATTGAATTTAGTTTCTGAACTACTAAGCCTTATTTGAAGAAAGAAAAAAATGGTTGGTCAAAATTTTGAATTTAAATGTAATAGTACAAAAATTTCAAGACAAAATTAAGTAGGCATATGTCTAAACACCTTAATCAAAATAATATGATAATATTTTTTAATAATATTGTATATATAAGTAGACTCATGCCCAAATGTGACACATATTGTTGGGTGTTTTTATTCCAAATAAATAATTAATTATGAATTTTGTCCTATAGTATGTTTGGAATAAAAAAAATTCCATGTTTGACCACCTTAACTAATTCAAAAAATTATAAAATTTATTTTTTCTTTTACTTTTCTTATAGTAGAAGAAGTATATAATGTGATGCATCCTTTGGATTTCAAAAATGTTATACCATTTGAAAGTTATGTGTTTCTCAATCAGTGTGTCAATCAACACTTTATGTGAAACTTTATTAGAAAATGAATAATAATTACTTACTAAACTTGTAATTTGATAGACATTAAATTGATGGAAAGATAAGAAAATTCTTAAGAAACCCTTTTCATTTTATCAAATTTGGATGAAAACAATGTCATTAAACACATGTTTGAAGTAAAAAACACACAAGAATAGGCAAAAAAAAAATTTGAGACAATTTTAAAGTTGACTATGTAGGGTTGGTATCAAAAGAATTATTAGGACTTATAAAGGTATTAATATTTTGGTTTGCTATCAAGATGGGTGGGAAAAAAGTTAGAATAGATTTTTAAATTTTATTTATTAAATTACTTTTACTCTCTTCTTAAGATTTCACTTTATCCACTTATGCATTCACATTTAATAATTTATTAGTCTTTTACGCTAACCTTTTTTGGGTTTCAATCTCCTTCTATAAGGATGGATCTTTTGTAATTATCTCTCATCTTTTTCATTTCTGAGAATACAATTTGCATATTTTTAGAAAAAAACTCTTGCCTCTTCTTGTCTTTTTCTTCTTTGTGATAAGTTTTTACATGTAGGTATTCTTTAAGCTTTGTAGATTTGTATTGCTATGATACCTATGTTGTTCCTAAGATAGGTGTTGCAACTTCTACACCTCCAACTCATGTTCAGATTCTATCTCTTGCATAGGACTATAACTCTTCAGCATTACCTACTATAGTTATTAAGTATATAACAGAGGACACACATATCCTCTTAGATGACAGATACAACACACTTGTTATTCCATCTCCATTAAAAATTCAATTACATGATTCTTGTGCCTTCTCCTTTGAGAATTAGCTAGGACTTCCAGTTGCACCTTATATACATGGATTTTATCATCCTTGTCCACTACCTTTGTTTCCTTCAGATTGGAACCACATTGGTATGTTCATCAAAACTAAAATTCTACCATTCCGAGGGGGCTATGGAATCTCAAGCTTCTATCATGAAGGATTTCATTGTACTTTTGATCTTGAGAGATTCTCTTGAGATGTTTCATTTGTGCATCCTTTTATATCTCTTTTTGGAGTAGGGTTTTTACCACTGGGTTTTCTCTATTTCTCTGTTTCATACAGATTTGATTGTGATTGGGTACCTCATTAGGCCTTGTTTTCAGGACCCAAGTTTTCTTTCACCATTGCCTCGTAGTTTCCTTGCTCTTTTTGCATTATTTGTAGTTGCATTGTTGCTCATCTTAAGGGGGGATATTAGAGTAAAGTGTTAATTTAATTTAATTTATTAAATTACTTTTACTCCCTTCTTAATATTTCAATTTATGCACTTATGCATCCACATTTAATAATTAATTAGTAATTATTAAATGGCATTTACCTTTTAGGTTACCCTTTTTTGGGTTTCGATCTCTTTCTATAAGGATAGATCTTTTGTAATTATCTCTCATCATTTTTATTTCTAAGAATACAATTTGCATATTTTTATAGCAAACCCTTGCCTCTTCTTGTCTTTTTTTCTATGTGATAGGTTTTTACATGTAGGTATTCTTTGAGATTTGTGGATTTGCATTGCTCAAGTCCTTCACTTTTCAAAAGATTCTTTTGAGGAAACAAAAACTTATTATAGTACTCTTTGTATAGTTTCTAAAAATGTAAATTTTATAGTAATGTGATTTATTTTTGTATTTTTACAATATTTATGAAGGCAAACTGGTACCTAGACTTCAAGTGGTATGGTTAACTAAAATTTTAATAAATTTATTGATTTACATTTTTTGAAAAATAAATTACATGTCATCAATCTAATAGAATTTAATTAAATATAATTTTTTTTTTAAAAGTGAAGTTTTGATCAAATTATGGTGGTCGCATACTACAGGTTTTCAAACTCTACTTTATGGTCAAATAATTTTTTTTATAAAAACTATTCAACAAAAAATAAGGAAAAATATTTTCATCAATCTTTGGTGTGTTAGGCATCTTTCCCCAAAATGAATCACAAAAATTCATTTTTGTTTGCTTCAAAAAAGGGTGGCCATGCACATGTATGGTATGATCCTAAAACATTCATTTTGAAAATATATTTTTTGAACATTCCTACCAAAATGTAATTTATGCCATATGGGTATTTTAAGAAAACACATATTTGAAAGCTAGACTCCCAACTACATTTTCTATTAGTGAAGTTTTATGAGATTCAATGTTAATGTGCCTCAAATTTGGACATCAAGTGAAAGGAAATTTTAAAAATAGGAAAAACACTTCCACTTTTTGCTCAAAAGCGAAACTCAACTTCTTGCGCCCACTATTCAATCAATTCATGCAGCTCAAGTTTTGGTTTAAAAATAGTTTCAATTATTTGTAAAAATAATTTTAACAATTTTACTGTCCTCCTTGTCCTTACCTTCAAAACAAGCCCACCTGCATTAAAAATAGACTTAATTTGTCAAAGTTATGTCTTGGTGCTCAAAATGTTAAAATTCCTAACCAAAAGGTTTTTTGAAAAAAAAGAGTTCAAAAGATTAGAAAGATATATCCTTATATAGTTATCAAAGTGGTCATAGTTGGAGGTGGACTGTAGTTATGGACAATGCATGCAAGATCTGGATTCATAAGTGAAATTGGGAAATTTAAAAGAAGTGGAAAGAATGTGTATGGTGAGCCTGGTTCAAGGAAATGAAGAGATTGAATGAAGGATTTCAATTGGTTTGAATAAGTTTGGCAAGAAGAATATATTGTAGATTTATGCTTCACATAATGGCTTAAACATCATACACTTAGCTTAATTCCTAAATAAAAGTATGAAATAGTGAAAGTTGACCTTTTTTCTCAAGCTTAATTCTTCCCTTAGTGTATGATGTTTAAGGGTGGTCATGTTTCACAACACAACTGTTCCAGTAAAAGAAGAATGTAAATTATAAAAAAATTATCCATCATAAGTGTGGCCTCCAAGCTAGTTAGAATGCCTCCCACTAACCAAAGATAAGGGTTGAGATTGAGCACAATCTTCATATCTACACCCAAACAACAAATCACCCCTTCTTTCAAGACATCGACCCTTCTCCAAATAGGCTGAATGTACAGACTCTAAATTATTTTTTGATAGAACATCTTTTCCTATGCACAGGTAGTGAAAAAGGTTTTTTTTTTTTTTTTTTTTTTCCTAATAGAAAAAAAAAGAGGTTTTTAGACACACCAATAATGGCTAGAAGTCACCTGGTTGGAAATTTTTGTCAAAGAAACAAACCAATTGTTTGATCAAATGTCTACTTTATAGTAGTTATTTTCTATATAAGTTGGCTTCATGATATCTACCAACACATTATCTTCCAATTCAAGGAGTTGAAAGCATAGAGTAGAGCCAAGATAAACAGTTCTCTCTGCTCATGATGTGATAAAAATCTCACCGTAGTTATGGAAAATGTTCAACCGTGTGGAATTGTATATGGGAGTAATGAATGGTTTGATCATAACACACTTCACAGTGATTGGGAGTTTCATCACTGAATGGGTACCCTCTTTTTTTATTAACTCTAAGATGGAGTGCACATTAAGGTTCAATCGACTGCTCATCAAAGAGAATGCAAATGTGAATGTTATACAAAATGTTCGACAGAATGAAATAAAATTGCATATATGATTGAGATGAAATGGTGTCTCTAAAAAATTGATAAACATGTTAGTTGTTTGGAAAAATTCCTCAAAATAATGGTATGACATAAAGAGGAGGTGGTTGACTTATCGGGCACCATATTGCCAGCTACAAAGAAAATGTAGTAAGTATATGTAAAAATAAAGAATGTGGTTGAAGTATATCAAAGAATCTCATCAAATTACATTAGTTAATGGTTATGATACTCATAGGAACTATTTGTTTGATAAAATTCCTATTTCATTTTGAAATATGAAATTACACCATACAGAGAGATAAAAGACCAAATAGGGCAAGGTCAATTTCCTCAAACTACATATGGTGATACTTTGAAACATGGTGAGTAATGTGAGTAGGATCTCACTAATTTAACAACAAATTCATACACACACACACACACACACACACACACACACACACACACACACA
Source organism: Cupressus sempervirens (assembly GCA_028749045.1). NCBI lineage: Eukaryota > Viridiplantae > Streptophyta > Pinopsida > Cupressales > Cupressaceae > Cupressus > Cupressus sempervirens. Next base: position 657,394,584 of record CM053788.1, read on the forward strand.
CACACACACACACGCACACACACACACACACACACACACACACACACACACCATGGAAAAAGAAGCCTTAAGACACTCTTCTCATTTCCACCATAGATACATATAATTTGGGGAAAATGAAATCCAAGTATCACAAATATAACTATGCTCCTATATTGAAATGCTCTGTCCCTGATATTACCAACACAATCATGGGACATGTGGATTAACTAGGATTCTGGGATTCAATAGAAACACAAGAGAATTCTCTAATTATTACACATATGCTTGCTAGTGGCTTGCATTGAGCAATTGGTCATTGAGTTTTAATACAAATTCCAGAGTTGATTTTAAAATTTATGACAACATACAACCCAACTTCTTGAGAAGTAGTGGCCCCAGATAATAGGATAGTAGCAAGACTAGACCTAGTGTCTATGGATATTTTGTTTAGGTTACCAATTAGGGAACATTATATAAGTATTGGTAAGGAAAATGTATAAAAACATTTTAATTAAAAAAAGGGGTGTGTGTCTATACAACTTTCCTAGAAATTTACTTTCATTGCCTAAGAAAGGAATGTTGTTGGTGCCCAAGATGATCCACCATTTCTTGCTAAAATAGAATGTTGCTAATATAATGATCTTCTTGAGTATAATCATGGGAAATAAGGATTCAAAAGATTTTGAGAACTAGATGTTCCTCTTTATCAGTATCATATGTGAAGGTAAACAATACATTGATTGGTTGGCGATTGTAAATGACAACCTACACATCCAATTGATGAGGCTTGAAATGAATAATCTATTCTATATGATATATTATCTCTTTTATGCCATCATGGGAATGAAAATTTGGTTAGGAATAAATGAACATGGAGTTTATGATTATTCTACCTTGATTTACAATTTTCTTCCTCAGTTGTAGTTGAAAACTAGTTATCAACATTTCAAGAGGTTGAATGGTGCTTTCACCATGTTGTTCGTTAGGGAATTACAAGGAAACATTGGGCTAAGGCTTTCACCATAGGCAACAAAAATGATAGAAAATTTTGGTATCTATTGCATTCAACTCCATAAGTTTGTTTCCTTTAGATTAGTAGGTTATAATGGGTGTCTGTTCATGATAACAAGATTTGTGGATGACAAATTGGCCTTAGTCGAGGTCTACAAACAAGTTGGTCAAATTAATAAGATTTATCAAAACAAAAGGGTTAATAGTATCCAATTTCCAACTAGTTTTATACACTACACCTATGAAACTTATGCAGATGCAAGGGATATTGAAAGATCTATAGTCAAAATTAATATATACATGTATGACTGATGCAGAGGGTCTAGGGTTCTATCAACTAACCACTTCTAATTAAGGTTCTAAACCTTGAATTATCCAATGATTCTTTTTTCTTGATCTTTCCACCAATCTTAGCCTCCAAGACTCTTCCCCAACTTTCCTCCTAGGTATAGTTGTTTTGGTGTAGGCTTAATCTCCCTTATTGAGGCACTAGTCCTATGAGCCCTTCCTTCCCTTAGAACCCTAACCCTTTCTTAGGATCTTTTTCTCACACTCCCTTGGAATATATTGATGTTTTCGATACCCTCCATATCCTTCTTGACCTTTCCTAATACTTTTGGTCACATCAATAATCACTAGAAAGTCATTATCCTCAAATAGGGCTAATTAGGCCTATTTGCTTTAGGTCTAGTAAACCTATTTTATGAAAATACTCCAAATTATTCCAAACAACCTCATGAACAATCTTAGGAATCTATAAGCTATCTCCTAGAACTCCTAGATTCCAAATTTTTAGACCTTCAAAACACTCATAACCCTATTCACCCTCAAGCCCTAGTTTCTAGACTATCTTGTAGGCTTCTAGACCAATTTTCACTAAAAAGCTTCTAGATCCCTTGAAAATTAAAAATAAATCTTCCAAAACACTTGCTCATTCAAAGTAACATACTAGAGCTTATGAAGATCCTATCCTTTTTATTATCTTGGCGGAATGCCTGGGCAGACTCATCCAGCTAAAGATCTGGGATAGGAGTTTGAAAGGTCTAAGGCCTTCTTCGGGACCCTCTTCTTTCACCCACCAGAAATTTGTGGATGACACTATCTTGGGGGGTGAAATCTCTATCTGGGAGGCCAAGACTTTCAAAAGCATTCTAAACTCCTACACCAGAGGCTTAGGATAGTTTATCAATTTGGATAAGAGTTTAGTTTTCTTCCTCAACACCCCCTTAGAGAGGCAGAGGAGAATTGCTCACATCTTGGGTTGTGGCATCGGGTCGCTGCCTGTGACTTATCTTAGGCTACCTCTTGGTATGAAACCTCTAGATTCCTTTTGGATCAGCATTATAGACAACTTCAATAGGAAACTTGCAGGTTGGAAAGGGGCCACCCTCAGTCAAGTAGGAAAATGCTCTCTGGTTAACTCTGTTCTCCAGAACCTCCCAACCTATGCCCTTAATCTTTTTAGGATTTTGGTTAAGTTTGTAGAAATAATGGAGAGGATTCAGAGGGATTTTCTTTGGACAGGGACTGATGACCACAAGAGATACCACCTGGTTGCCTGGGACCTTGTCTACCAGCCCAAAAGCCACGGAGGTCTTGGTATTAGAAAAATTTCTCACCTTAATCAATCCCTTTTGGCTAAAAATCCTTGATGCATCTTCCAAAGCATAGGTGTTTGGAGGGATATTCTGGCTGAGAAATATCTAGATAGACAGTCTCTTATCTCCATATTTCAAGGGGCTGAGCTACCGACGGGATCCCACATTTGGAATGGGATCTTGAAGGCCCTCCCCCTTACAAAATCTAGGGCTAAATGGAAAGTAGGAATGGGAAACAAAATTCTTTTTTGGCAAGATAGCTGGCTATGTCAGGAACCCCTCATTAATCACCCATTTTTGGGAGGTGGGCTGATTAGTGTATTGACAGATACAGTTTGATGGTAAGGAACTACAAAAATGGTAATGAATGGCACAATCTGGCTGATATTTTGCTGGACCTCAAGCCTTTAATGTCCTCTTTGAATGCCATCTTCACCAACCAAAATGGAAACTCTTTAGTTTGGGCATATTCTTTAGGGGGCCTTTACTCTGTGGCCTCTAGCTATCTATCCCTAGTGAGCAAAGAGGAGAAACCTATTTGGGCCAAAGCCTAGATCCCTGGGCTTATGCCTAAAATAAACATTTTTTCTAGGTCCTCTTACAAGATAAAATCCTCACCCTAGATAATTTACCCAAGAGAGGCCAAATATTACCTAATAGATGCTACCTCTGTAAGCAAGATCAGGAAATGGTTAATCATATGTTCATCCACTGTCCCTTCTCCTCCAGGGTGTGGAGCCATTTGACTACTAACCTGGACTTCAATTGGTGCCCCCCAGCTTGCATCTAGGATTTCTTTAGTCAGTGAAGAAGCCACCACCAAAGATTGAAATCTTAGCTATTGAGCTCCTAGATCCTCCCACACCTCTATTGGGGAATTTGGAAGGAGTGCAACAACAAGATTTTTAGAGATAAGGAAGCTCCTGAGGTTATTATAGCTGAGAAAATCGAAGGCCTAATGACAGAGAACTATGCCATAACTAGAGAAGGAGACATTAAGGTTGGATGGAACAATAAAGCCAAGAAAGAAGACAGGAGGCTATTTGGTCTTTTCCCCCTGAGAACTGGCATAAAGCCAATTTCGATGTGGCAGCCAAGGGGAATCTAGGGCCAGCTAGATGTGGAGGAATCATAAGAAATAGTTTGGGAGGTGGCATTGCTGCTATCTCTTCCCCTATTGGCCACCAAACCAATCATCTAGTTGAAGCTAGTGTTGCTAGGTTCATTCTTAAGTTGGCCTTGGCCTTAGGGATTGAGTAGCTGTGGCTTGAAGGTGACTCCTTAAATATAATAAATTGCATTCTAGGAGCCACTAAACCCTCCTAGACCATCGAAAGCATTATTGAGGACCTAAAATCAGACCTAAGGAAATTTAAAAACTTCCACATCAGCCATGTTTATTGTGAAGAAAACACGATCGCTGACTAGTTCGCCAATGAAGCGGTTGTTAGTAACTCGGTGATGATGTGGGGAATCAATAATGTTTTTCCAGTGGCGGTGACTGAGCTAATCCAAAAGGAGCAAATCCACAACACCAAAATAACATCTCTTTAATCATGATAGGATTTGCTAAATCATACTTTAAAAAGGGAATTATTTGGAGTTATGCAGAACCCCCTCCATTTCATAATCATGTGTATGGAAGACACAAGTGTAAGGAAGCTAGAAATAAACCCATTAACCAGCGCAAAATCATTTCAGCTCTTAGCCCCTTCTGCTACTCTGAATTTGGTAAAACTACTAGTGGATTAGGGTTAGTTGAACCAAAATCTAATATGGTGGGAGAAAGGATCAGAAGAGAGCCATGGGGTGAAGTGTAGAGGTGGAAAGAGAAGAGGAAGGTCTAGAGAAAGCTTCAGAGGTGTGGTATAACTAAATACATGGAGAAGCTTCATGGTTTTGATGTAGGGGTCACTAAAGCTATGGTTGATTCTTGGCAAAATGGCAGGGTCAAAATTGATGGAGTTTCTCACCAAATCACTGAGGGTCTTATTGCGAAGGTAACTGGCCTTTCTCAAGATGGCTTGAATTTCTATAGGGACAAGAAGATGTCTACCAATACTATCAACAACTTTGTCAAGGATGATAAGGAGAAAAGAAAACTGGCCAAGATTGACACCTTCTATGACATTGAGTCCATCAAAAAGTGCTAGAGGTATGTTCTCAGGATTATCATTGAATATATAACTCTTGACCCTAGGTTTGATAGAATCAAGACTCATCATTTTGTTCTATTAAATCATTTTAGACACAAAGTGAAAATTTCTCTTTCATTTTACATTTTCACCTCCATGGCCAAGAATATAGAGGGGTTCAAGGAATTCCCTATTAAAAACCCTACCCTCCATGAGGGTCTTTTGCTTCTAGTTTATGAGTTCTTGAAAACCCTCACTATTGGTAAAATCATTGAGGTTTTGGGCAATGCTTCACAGGACATTGCTAGTTCTGATTCTAGGGATGAGCTTGAAGTGAAATCAAAGAAAATTGACATCCCATGCAAAGTTACCCCTGCTACCTGTGATCCTCGTATCCCTAGCAAGAAGAGCCTCAAATGTCTTCCCCCAATCCCCCCCTCTCCTCATCTCAAAGAGGTGAAAGAGGCTAGTGATGATGAAGTGGAGTCTGATATGGAGTCTAAGGAGGAGGATTCAGAGACGAGGAAGGATAATGAGATGGCAGAAGATAAGGGGAGAGAAAATGACAAGGAGGCGATGACCCCTATGGACCCCAAGGATAACCCCAAGAAAAGAAAAGTAAACCAGGTCCTGCCCCAGGAACATCCCAGTGACCTTGTTGACGTGCCCCCCAGCCCCACCCAGCCCAATTCACCTCAGAAGGTTCCCATTTTTCCCCCAGAGGAGATGATTAAAATCATGGTTGAAAAAGGGGGCAGGTTATCATAAAGAATAAGAGGAGGGCCTGGAGGAACTTCTATGGGGACAAAGTTAGTTTGGGTATTGTCAAAGAACCTGCCAAAATCTAGGTGTTGGAGGACCTTAACAAAAGAACCCATTATGATGAGCTCATTGACCCTACTCTTTTGGTTCTCTAAGATAATGTGCGTGAAACTAGCTTCAACTTCCTAAAAAATGCAAAGAATAGTCTGATTGACAAGTTTCGGTCCATCAAGTGGCTTTTTCAAGAAATTGAGGCTCTAAAAGATAGGAGAAACCAACCCAACAACCAGGGAACTTACAAGGACCAGGATTCCAAAGGAAGAAATGACCAAGTGGGTAGCCAGGAGAAAGATAGAGGTTAGGTCTCCAGAGGCCATCACGATGTCAGGCTCACCCAGCTTGAGCAAAAGGTCCAAAGGCTGGATTTTGTCCACCAAATAATCACCAAATAGATAGTGGACACCCTTCACACCTTGAATGAGAACATTGTCAATTTGGGGAACTATCTAACTACCACTGGCCTTGAAAGGGATGCAGAGCAGAACACAAAGCAAAGATTCAATTGGGATGTTCTTCAGAAAGAGGCTAACAACCAGGCGAATCAAGGGAACCAGATGAACACTCCTACCAAGATTCAAGAGGGTGAGGCCAGTCAGAAGGACAATGATGCTACAAAAATCTTGTAGGCCATGGACATGGATGACCACTAGCCTACTCACTTGTCACTTCCCCTCTAGCCTTTGGTCACTAGCTTCGAGCCTTATTTTGTCTCTAGCCTTTGTAGGTAGTTTTTTGTTCTTTTAGATTGTTTTATTTAGCTCTTTTCACTATAAAACTTTGGGTTTCAAGATCCCTATAAAACCTATTTTACCTAATCAAAAACATCCTAGAGCTTCTAGAAACTCCATTGGTTTGACCCAACTTGATCATGGGCATGCTCTTCCATAACATCTTCAAATTGTCCTAGCTCACCTACTCCAATCAGTCAACCTATGCCATCACTCCAATGCTAGGTAATCAATCAAAAAAATTTAAAAATAAATAAATTGTGTACGATGTCTAAGCTACCATTGCACAAGGTTTCACACATTTTCCACTTTGAATGATTAGGTTAGAGCCATTATTGTGGGAGGATCCCTGTGTAAGAGAATTACATACCAATCACCAAGAAATCTTCACTACACACTAACCCTACAACTTAGAATAGGATTTGAATATGAAAAATAAAGGTGAAAGAAAACTCTACAACTTCTTGGAGTCATATCATCTGTGCCAATTTGTACATAGTCCTTCTAGGTCATTAAACACTGCAAAAAAAAAAAGGGAAAACTTAGGAAAATATTCGTACAGTAGGTCTGCACATGCATAATCTGACTAGAAACCTTCTAACCTTCCAAAATATGATCCCCATGCTCAAATAATCAAGCATGGGGTAGTTAAAACTTAAAAAAGCACCATCTATAACTTTTTACAAAATATTACAAAAGTTGCCCAAGCAACTTTGCAACTTTTGAACAACTTTTGTTCTTTACATGTTTTGGTCAAATGGGTCCACTTAGGACCATTCTAGGACCCTAGATAAGATTAATAGCACCTATTAGGCAATCAAATACCTTATTTTCCCATATTCCCTAGTCAATTTTGACCTATTGAGCAACTTTGGGCTCATTGAGCAACTTTTGATCATCTTAGGACCTATTGAACAATTTGGCTCTTACATTTGGACTAGTTGCCTTCCAAGGACTCTTGGAACTTATTAAGCACACAAAAAATCCTAACTAACCTCAAACTACTCCAAAAATTAAAAAATAGGGAGGTTCTCTGCATCATACTTCCTTGGGAAAAAGAACTCAAGTCCCTTGAGTTAGGAGGTCTTCAATGGTGACCCCATGCTTCAGTATATCTACCTCAATCATCCAAGTGGCTTCAATATCTGGTAGTCCTTTCCATTTCACCAAATAGATCTTGTAGTTTCCCTTCCTAGTCTTCTTGACCACCCTAGAACCCACTATGTTGTCTAGGTGTAAAGGTTGTGGAGTTGGTAGGTCTTGAAACCAATCTACCCCTTCCAAGTCTGCAAGAGTGTGCTAATCAACATTGGTATGAGTACCTTTATAGGGAAACAAGTCACATACATTTAAAATAGGTGAAATTCCAAAGTTAGGAGGAAGTTCAACTTCATAGGCAATGTTCCCAAATTTGTGCAAGATTTTCAAAGGTCTTATCTTCTTCATCAACAACTTAGTTGGTTGTCCCTTTAGTAATATCTCCTTTTTGAGGTAGGAAAGCACCAAATATCCCACCATAAAATACAAGTCCCTCCTTGTGTTATCTTCCATTGCCTTGTAATTTTCCCCTTGATGATGTAAGGTTTTTCTAACTTGTTCATGAAGCTCTTCCATTTGTTCTACAAATGACTCTCCTTGTGCACTCCTTTTGTCATGTAAGCTAAGATCCCTCAACTCCAAAATCCCACTAGGGTGAGTCCCATCTACAATTTCAAATGGACTCTTACTAGTACTCCTATTAATTGAGTCATTATAAGAAAAATCTGCCCACCCTATGATATGATCCCATGATTGACCATGATGCTTTGTCAAAAACCTTAAGAGGTTTCCCAAAGATCTATTCACTACCTCAGTTTTCCCATTAGACTAGGGATGGTAGGCTAAAGAAAAGGGAAAATTGGTTCCTAGCATCTTCCAAAGGGTCCTCCAAAAGTGACCTATAAATTTACTATCTCTATCACTCTATGTTGCTGAGTGGAAACCCATGGATTCTTACCATATCTCTGAAGAATAGGCCTGCTATATGTGAAGCATCATTTTTTTTCTTGCATAGGATGAAGTGTGCCATATTTCTAAAACAATCCATAACCACAAATACACTATCATGCCCTCTAGTTGTTTTAGGGGATCCTAAAAAAAAATCCATACTCAATACTCTAACAAATCCATAGTCTAACCTTGCATTGTTGCTATGTCCCTTGGCCCTTTGACACACACGACATTTCTCCACAAACCTCCTTACATCATTCTACAACCTAGGCCTATGATAATATGTAATGACTTGTTCAAGTGTCTTGTCTACTCTAAAATGTCTCCTTAAACTGCCTTGATGTTTTTCCTTGATTATGTTCTCCCTCATGGAACATTATGGAATGCACAATAGGTGTCCTTTGAATAGAATACCTTCTTGCAACATATAATTAGTAAAAAATATTTAAAACCTTGGTTGAATTTCTCACATACCTCATAGGCTTCCTTGAAGACTTTATCCTCCTTGTAGAGGTCTCTTAGATCTTCTATTCTCACACTCTACAATTGTATCTCCTATATGGCTAGTACTCTTCTACTGAAAGCATCAACAACTTTGTTTCTTAGACCTTTCTTTTTCTTGATGACAAAGGTAAATGCCTACAAATATTCCACCCACTTGAGGTATCTCTGGTTTAGTTTCCCCTACCCATTCAAGAAGCTAAGGATATGGTTGTCTATGTACACAAAAAAATAGTTTGGTGGGAGGTAGTGCCTCCAATTTTTCAAGGCTTGGACCATTGCATATAATTCAAGGTCATAAGTGGAGTATCTTTGTTTTTCCTCATTCAACTTTTCAGAGAAAAATGCCACAGGGTGTCTTTCTTGGCTTAGCACTACCCCAATGGCTAGCTTACTAGTATCACACTCTACCATAAAGTGTTGTTTGAAGTCTACAAACCTTAGGGTAGGTAGGTATGCAATCCTCTTTTTCAAAAGATGAATCCCCTTATTTGTTGCCTCTATCCACTTGAACTGACATTTCATACCTCCTTTGATAATGTTGAGAATAGGTGCACATACATGACTAAATCCTCTTAAAAAAATTCTAAAGTAAGATGCCAACCCATGAAAGCTCCTAAAATATCCTATGCATTTAGGTGTTGGCCATTCCAATATGGACTTGACCTTATCAAAATCCATTTTAATACACTCATTGAAAAAAAATAAACCCCAGGTATACTAATTCAATTTTTAGAAACTCACACTTTTCTTGATTAATCATCAGCTTCTCTTTATGTAGCCTCCTCAAGACCATCTCCAAGTGCTTCATATTATCCTCTTTGGGCCTAATAAAGATTAAAATTTCATCCAAATTCACAATAAAAAAATTGCCTATGAAATCTACTAACACATCATTCATTAGTCTCATGAAGGTACTTGGGGCATTTGTCAAGCCAAAGGGCATTACTAGCCACTCATAAAGCCCTTCATTTTTCATGAAGGTTGTCTTTCATTAATCACAAGGGATAACTCTAATTTGGTTATACCCTAATTTCAAATCCACCTTGGAGAAGTAGCAAGAGCCTCCAAATTATCTAACAAATCCTTAATTCTTAGCATAAGGAATCTATATATAATGGTGATCTTATTGATTTCCTTGGAGTTAGTACACATCCTCCATTTTCCATCTTTCTTAGGTGCAAGAATAGTTGTTATAGCACAAGGGCTTAAGCTCTTCCATATTAGCCCTTTTTCCAACAAATCTTGTATTTCTTTTACAATCTCAGCATTGTAATTTGGAGTCATCTTGTAAGCTACTTTGTTAGGTAGATTTTCTCTTGGTAGCAAGTCTATTTGATGACTTACCGCTCTCATATGTGGTAATACACTAGGTAGCCCATTTTCCACTATTTCATGGTACTTCTCTAACAATTGCTACACTTCTTGAGGTTATTGGACCTTCTCCTTAATTTCTTCTCTAGGTCTTACCACTATTGCACAAAAAAATCCTTTCTCCTTCTTCATAGCCTTTAGGAACTCCTTCCCACTCAATAACATTACACTTTCCCCCACATGTTTCTCCTCCTTAGGTTTAGTTGAAGGGTCCATCTAAAACATCTTGCCTTACTTGGTGATCACATAACTATTCTACTCTCCATCATTTATAGCCTTCACATCATACTACCATGGATGCCCTAACAAGAGATGACAAGCATACATAGGAATTGTGTCACATAGAACCTTGTCCTTTTATTCTCCTATCTCAAACTCCATAGATGTTTGTTAATCCACTAGTATTTGTTGGCCTGTACTCAACCAATACACCTTATAGGGAGTGGTGTGGGGTATCCTCTTGAGGTTCAGTTTATCTACCATCTCTATGATTACTATATTTTTAGTGGTGCTAGATTCCACTATCACTCTAAAAATCTTTCCATGTGACCTACAATTGGTCTTAAATAAACTCTTTCTCTGAGGTGGTTCTACCATATTAGGTAACTTCAACAAAGTCCTCCTCACCATTAATTTTTCACCATCCAATACTAGTCTTGCCTTGGAAATATTTGATGTGATGCTTTGGGTGTCATCCTCTTGCACCAATTGTGTTCTCCTTTCCCCCATGGATGAGGTGGATCCCTTCTCAAAACAACTACCCATAGTGTGGCCAATCTGATTATAGTTATAACATCTACTAGTGAAAACTAAACTTACTCTACCTTGGGATTGAAACCTACCTCTATGTGGTCCTTTTCCTCTATATCCTCCTCTTTTAAATGTGTTCTACTTCTAATTGCCCCCATATTTGTCATTTGTTTGAGTTTCTTTTGGCCTACTTGGTCCTAGTCCTCTGCCAAAGTTGTCTTTCCTCTAAAACCTCTATTACCTCTACTTATTTGTTGTGAATCATGTCTTCTCTATGTCTTCTCTTCTTCCCTTAAAGCTAGCTGAATTTTTTTTGCATAATGTCAAGAGTTATCATTATAATCTCATCTTGAATTCCTTTCCTCAATCCATTGAGGTATCTTGCCACTCTTTCCACTTCTTCTTCTTGTCTTATATCTCTTAGATTTAGCTTATTGAACTCTTCAGTATAAGAACTCATAGTGAGATCCTTTTGCCTTAGATTTTGCAACCTTTGATATATCTAAATCTCATAGTCTATGGGTAGGAATTGTTCCCTCAACCTAATCATCATCCTATTCCAAGACACTATCTTCTTCTTCCATATTGCTACTCTCTCATCTTGCATCATGTTCCACCATACTAGTGTTGGTCCCTTTAGTATAGCAATAGCATAGCTAACTCTTCTCTTCTTGTACTTTCTTGTAATCAAACTGATTGTGTATAGCCTCCAACCAATCTAAGGATTCCTCTCCATTTAAGCTACAACTTTAATAAAGAATATGTTCCATAGTTTCTATGTTAAGTGATTTAAAGGCATCTTAAGTGATTTAAAGGCATCCAAGAACACATCATTTTCCTTCTCCACCTCTAGATCGTTCCCCCTATTAGAATTTCATCTTCTTCCTCACTCTCATCTCCCCATTTTGTGATTTTCATCTTACTCTTTGTTTCTACCTAATTGGCTTTGGCCAATAGATCCTTGACCAAATCCACTATGGCACCCTTTCTCATTTCCTTGGGTGGCATACTATCAACCTCTTGGTCTTCCAAGTGTGTCATACACCAAACTGTAAGTTGGCTCTAATACCACTCTAATGTAGAGGGTCTAGGGTTCTATCAAATAGCCACTTATAATTATGATTCTAAATATTCAATCATCCAATGATTCTTTTTTCTTGATCTTTCTACCAATATTAGCCTCCAGGACTCTTCCCCAACTTGCCTCCTAGGTATAGTCAGGTTGGTGTAGGCTTAATCTCCCTTATTAAGGCACTAGTCCCACTAGCCCTTCATTTCCTTATAACCCTAACCCTTAATTAGGATCTTTTTATCACATCCCTTGGAATATAATGATGTTTTAGATACCCTCCTTATCCTTCTTGACCTTTCTTGATACTTCTGGTCACATCAACAATCACTAGAAAGTCACTATCCTCAAATAGGGCTAATTAGGCCTATTTGCTTTAGGTCTAATAACCCTTTTTTATGCCAATACTCCAAATTATTTCAAAAAAACTCATGAGAAACCTTAGGAACCTGAAATCTATCACCTAGAACTCCTAGATTCCAAATTTCTAGAGCTTCAAAACACGCATAGCCCTATTCACCCTCAAGACCTAGTTTCTAGCCTATCTTTTAGGCCTCTAGACCAATTTTCATTAAAAGGATTCTAGATCACTTGAAACTTCAAATAAATCTTCCAAACCACTTTATAATTCAAATTAACATCTTAGGGCTTCTAATAATTCCATTGGTTTGACCCAACTTGATCATGGGTGTGTGTTGCCATGACATCTTCAAACTGTCTTGGCTCACCTACTTCCATCAATTAGCCTACGACATCACTCCAATTCTAGGTAACCAATCAAAAAAACTTTTAAAAAAAGAAATTTTTTTATGTACAATGTCTAACCTATCATCCCACAAGGTTTCACATATTTTCCACTATGGATGATTAGGTTAGAGCCATTATTGTGGGAGTAGCCCTGCATAAGAAAATCACAGACTAGTCACCAATAAATCTTCACTACACACTAACTCAAAAACTTGGAATAGAATGTACAAAAAAAATATCTACAACTTCTTGGACTCGAATCATATATGCAAATCCGTACATAGCTGTACTAGGGCATTAAACACTGCAAAAATAATGGAAAACTTAGGAAAATATTATTACAATAGGTCCACAAGTGCATAATTTGACTAGAAACCTTCTCATCTTTAAAAATATGATCCCCATGCTCAAATACCCAAGTATGGTTAGTTGCAACTTCCTAGACCACAATTTTCAACTTTTTTGCAAAAAAATGTAAAATTTGCTCAAGCAACTTTGCAACTTTTGAGCATTTTTTTTTCTCTTTACATCTTTTGGTCAAATGGGTCCACCTAATACCATTCTAGGACCCTAAATAAGATTCCTAGGACCTATTAGGAAATAAAATACCTTAGTTTCCCATCCCTAATCACTTTTGATCTATTGAGAAAATTTTGGCTCAATGAAACACACAAGGAACCTTGGAACTTGTTAATATACACAAACTCCTAACTAACCTCAAACAACTCCAAAAATCAAAAGTAGGGAGGTGTCATATACCAATGAAATCATAAGAAATCCTATCTAGAACATATAAACTCATGATGAGAACTAAGGTATGAACTCATATGAACTATTGAATCATTCTTCTATGCTTGCAAAAATGATAGACCAAGCTTTATAAAATGAGTTCCATAAAATGATTCTTCTATGCCTACAAATTTTATAATGTGTGGTCTATCAGTTTTCCAAGCATAGGAGAATGATTCAAGCATGGATTTTACAAGTGAAACATGTTCAAATCTGAGTCCTTACACATTTCTCAATCTTAATTTCAGCACTCCTTCCCTTGTTTTTGTGTTGAAAATGTTTATTTATTTAGCTTTTAGACTAGGTTAGAAATTTGATATTTTTCTCATAAAGTTCATCAAGTCCTTAACTCGGTTCAAAACACACAAAGAAGGGGTAGTTACTAGCCCATTTTTTGTTAGTTACTAGGATATTTCCTATATAAGAGGCATAATGTTATTGTAAAGGGGACTTTTGACAACAAAAAGGGAAGAAGAGAGAAATTAGAGAGCAATCGTGTTATACATTGGTAATTTAATATAAAGAAAAAATGGAAATTATTTTATGAATTGTTTTTTTATGATCATATTGTGCTCTTGGTATAAGAGTATAAAAGCAATAATTATTTTGAACTCCTCTTGTTAAGTCTCTATTTCCAAATATTAATTTTGATGTGTATTGACATGGTACTTTGTTAATGTTCATTGAAATATTGAATTATGTCTATACTAGTGGTAGCCTTTAAGCATGAATCTTGAATTTTTTTAGTACTCATTCATAAATATTTTTCAAGCTCCTAAATTTGTTTGTATATTCAATATCATTGGCTTTGTTTCATATTTTAAAATTTGTAAACTTTATTTGAAAAACCATAATTATATTGTAAGTGGGAGCTACCCCTCTAAAAATAGAGGAAGGTTGAATATCATTGACCTATCCAAATATTGGGAGAACCCATTTTCTGCATATATTACATTGGGCTACACTATATAGTTTTAAAGTGAAAAATATATTTACAAACATATTTTGGGTGACTCTACTAGGAACCTGAACAAGAAATATTAATTAGTCACCTACGATGAAGAAAGATGTTGTTACTACATGAGAACATGTTGCCAATCGTTCAGTTCAATGTTGGTTTTGAAGACACTCAGGAGGACATTATCTTATATTTGAACACACTAGCTTGGAGGTATAGAAAAAGTATTTAATAATATCAATAGGTGAATCAAGTCCTGGAGAAAGAAGAAGAATTGTAGAAAGACTTGCTCAAATATCAAGAAGGAACAAACAAAACTATGGTCATGCTCAAGGTCAAGAAAACAATAATCAGTAAGTTGGTAGACAAATATGCTTGATTAGATAGACATAAAAGTCTTCTTGATGAATGTTTTGAGACACTTCAAAAAATCAGTTTCAAACTAGAAATTCCAAAGAGGAAAAGGAAGTCCAAATATATTAGTGGACCATCTTCACCACCGAGGGTTATAGTATCTCCTATAGCATTTCAAGCTCTCATCTTTCTTGGAACTCTTGTTCCCTAAAGCATTAATTTTCAGCCTTTGAATACCATTTTCCAACTTTGGCACAACTAGAACCACACAACCTATTCCATGAGGAGATTCTATTGGTCCTTTGGCTTTGGGTGATGAATTACCTGATATTCCTATTGGATCTAGGAAAATTCTCCCTATGTTTGTCAGAGATGGAAAGGTCATCACTTATGAGCACATTAGTGCATTCTTTAAATCAAGTGGAGTTCTTGGAATTCAACATGAACATGTTGTAGTTTGCCTCTTTATGGAGACCCTCATTGATACCACTTCTTAATGGTTTGGTCAACTTCCAACAAGATCAATCACTTCATGGGTAACTTTAATTTAAGATTTTGAGAGAATATTTAAAACTATTGAAGATTAAAATCTACTTCTCTCATAGCTAACACAAATAAATGAATAAATATGCACCAATGTGAGAATTTATTGTCAGCTTCAACAAAATTGTGAACCAGACCCCTATCAATAAGAGGCCTACTGAAGAAAATCATATGACTTTCTTCATTATTACTTAGCCTTATAATGTGAGCTTTACAATATGAAGAGTTGGAGTTCTGAACTTAGCATCTACACAAACTTTAGTTGTTGAGGTAAAAGATGATTTTCTTAGCTCTTGGAAGTGGAGTAGAGACCTGCAAAAAGGAAAAGTCCAACAAGCCTCCATTACTCCTACTGATCCTATGGTACAATAGTTGGCCAATGATCTATTTTAGTTGAAGAAGAAATTACCACAAAACCCACCACCTTTGTGCCAAGATATCCCAAGGAGAAAATACATTCCTTACCAACAAAAGAAACAACCAAAGCTCTTGAGTCCTCTTGCTCAAAATTTGGTAATTGAAGACCCATCCTCATCAAATCACCAAGCCACAATGTGTGATTTTCACATAACCCTTGTGTTGGAAATATAAGAGGAGTAACTAAGAGGGGAGGGTTGAATCATTTTCTGCTAAAATAAATCCTAGATCCCTTAGATGTCAGTACAAAATAAAGTCTGAAAACTTAATGCTATCGATGCTTGGTAAACACACATAAAATGTTGTAACTTGGTAAGTATTGATTATGAAAATCTTTAAGTGCTATATGTGATTACCCTTAATTTAAATTAGTTGCAAACACATAAAATAAAATATCATGAACACATTTGACACTAGGATTTAATGTGGAAACACAATTTGGGAAAAACCACCAATTGCAACTAGTTATTGCATTCACTCTTCTGAAGTGAATCCTGTTAGGAGACAACCCTATTGAAAGTTACAAAACACATTGTTAGGTGTGACCCTATTAAAGGATTTAATCACCCTATTAGGAGTGTCCTTGTTAGAGGTCTTAAGACAATTCAATAGAACTACCACCTTGTTAGAGGATTCACAAATAATAGTTAAGCCAATTCTATTAAGAGATTTAGATCACTGCTACAATGGTTAGAGACTAATAATGAGATGACCTAATTTTAATGCAACTAAATTGTTGATTATAGATCTCTATTCTGGCTTGTAATTGATCCTTCTTGATCAAATATATATTTTTTTCTCTACAAGGATATTCTTCTTATCCTTCAAATTTGCTTCCTCTCTTCATCAATAAATCTTCAATACATTCATAACTTCTTACTTCCATTGAATCCAGAACTTGACCTTATACATAGATCTTTTATATTGTCAAATCAACTTATATATAACTTAGAATAACTAATATTCATCATCTTAGTTGGCTAGAACTGATAGATAAACCAATTAAGCTTAATATGCCAAAATAAGAAAATTCTTAGTTAGCCAACTCAGCTCGGTAGATGCTAACTCAAAACTGATTTCCTATATTAACTAATAGAAGCTCGGTTAACACTACAAAGTGAGCTTGGTTAACACTAGCTCCATCCAACTTTTCTTCATTAACCAAGTGAGCTTGGTTAACACTCATCTTCTATAGACTATCCTTTGAAACCCAAGTGAACTCAGTAGATACTACCTTCTAAACTAGGAAAACACAAGAATGCTTGATAGACACAGAAAATTGTCTTCATTGCTCAAGTGAGCTCAGCATACACTGAATGATAATGATATGACATTTGTGTAACATCAAAGACAATAAACAATTAATGAGTTGTATCCAACACGCTGATCATGATGGAGAATCTTGTCCTAAAATGAGAAGATATATGCAAATACATCATACATGTGATAAATTTGAGGAGTACGTGGCCCCTAAAGATACAATAAAGAAGAATTTTTGGGACCTCTTCAATTAATTTTATATAATATTAAACAAATGGTGAAAGGAGTGAGGATATTAATAACCACTCTTGTAATGCATCCACGCAAAATTGGAGGAAAAGACTCGAGGAGAAATGGAGCAAGAAAGAAAAAGAAAAAGTAGTAGATGAAGCTCCTAAATGCATCTTATCTTGTAAGCATACTCTAGAAGACTCTCCACCATCAAAAGAAATCGATAAAGCCAAGTCTTCCCTTTTTCTTGAAGATTCTTTCAATTTTATCAATCATTTTAGGAAGACCAAAGTGCACCTCTCTTAGCTGAAATATTTGAAAGTCAACCTACACTAGTTAGATAGATTGATTAAATGTGTTGGAAAAAGAAAAGGTACACCTAAGTCTATTGTTAATCATGAAATTGGGACTCATTTGGAGGATAAGAACTTAGAAGGGTGTATGATTAAGGAAGAATCATTATTTCCATCTTCCTTGTGTTAATCTTAGATTGGTTTTGACATATGAGTGACAATACACTTAAGTCATTTACTAGATAGAACTTTGTTCATCCCGACCAGGTAATGTATGTTGAGTATAAGTTGTCAGATAGTGTATGTTGAGTCAGATATATAGTTTATGCCAAGTGAGAGCTATTAGATTTCCACAATCCATCAATGCTGAGATTTGCTATCTGGATTTGATTGTGTGACCAATTTTTTACATCAACGTTTCGGATCACACTCCATGATCCATCATCAGGATGCATACAAAAGAAGAGAAGGATAAAAGAGAAAGTTAGCAAACCAGACTTCAAATAAAAGGTAGGGGGTTGGGGGGAGAGGAGGAAGAAAGCACACAAAATGAGGACAACTACCAAATAAAGGAAACCCAAAAGACAACCAAGCCAACCTGAAGAGGAAAAAGAGTTGCAAGACCCAAAGAGAAAATCCTGGTGAGCACCCTAAAGACCCCAAAAGATAAGAAAGGAGAATATAACACTAAAAAATTAAAAAGAATAGAAAATACTTGAAAAAATTAAAAGAGGTTCTAACGAAGAAAAAGAAGAAAAAATTAATTAAGAGACTGGAAGAGCCAAAAGAATAATGAAGAAAACTACTAAAATAATTAAGAAAAATGATAAAATAGAAAGGAAAGAGAAAAGACGCCTAAAATAATTTTTAAAAAGGAGGGAGAATTAAAAAAGAAGAAGAAAAATTGAAGATACACAATAATTAATGAACTAATAAAATAAAAAGAAGAAGATTGAAACATAGTTAAAAATAAGGAATAAAACAGAAATAAATTTTTGGTTCGAATAAGAAAAAGAGAGGGAAATAGAGTAAAATCTAAAATTTTAAAAATAAATAACTAAATAAATAATAAAAATAACTTAGTTAATAATAAAATTAAAATTGGAAAGAAAGAAAAGAGGAAAAAAACAAAATGAAAAGAAGAACAAAGGTAAGATAAACAAAAGAACCATGAAAGAGACAATATAAGAAAACAAAAGGGGAAAGGATTAAAAAAGGGTTGGGGGGCAGGTGGGGGGAGTTAGTGAAATAGAAAAAGGCCACAAAGGACCAAGAAGTAAAGGAAAGAAAACATCAAAAAGATAAATAAGATAAACGAATCAAAACAATTAAATAACTTAAGACAATAAGTATAAAAAAGAGGAAAGAAAACACTAAGCTAAAGGAAGGAAGTTCAAAAGAGAATATAAAAAAAGAAAGAAAAAATCTGCAGAAGAACACGAGAAAAAACAACAAGAAGAAAGCCGACAAATACCAACAAGTGTATAGGAACACATGCCAGCCCATGCCTGCAAATGAAGCACCAGGGGGGTAACACAAAAAAAATAAAAAAAAAATAAACAAGAGCAAACCGACTCACAACAAGGAAACTGAGAAAGAAGGCCCCCAAAGCCCTAGTACTAGTGCGGAGGAGAAAGAAGAGAGAAACATGAAGGCCGACACAAGAAAAACCAAAGAGCCTAAGAGGAACAAGAGAAGGAGAGAAGACAAGAAGGAGGGAGGAAGGGACAGGGAGCACCAAGGGGGAGAGAAAGAAAAAAAACCAAAAAGGGGGGGGGGGGGGGGGGGGAGGGGGGGGGGCCGAGGTAGAACAGGGGATACAAGGAACAATCAGGACAAGGTGGGGCTAGAATACTGAAGGGACGACAACAAGGGACGCCAAGCATGGTTTAGGTGCCACCCATCATCACGGTTGAGGTTAGACGGGTTGCAATATATCTCAACCGCCTCTTTGAACTTCCTTTTGAAGAAGTTATGCTCCTTGGAAACAATGAGAGCATCCTCCAAACAAATATGATGTTTAGTAGAGGATGCGTGCTCGGAAAGGGCGGACTTGAGAACCCGCTCATGCCTAACATCCGATGCATGTTCTTTGAGTCGGGTGGCAAAAGAACGACCTGTTTCACCTATGTAAGGGATGCCACACAAGCAAAGAACCTTATAGACTCCTGACTCCATGAAGGAATTCCTAGAGTCCTTGAGCGGGGGAAGGCAACGGTTGAGAGTGGAGAGGGGCTTGAAGGACACCCGGATACCCTTTTTGACTAAAATTTTAGAGATCTTATGAGAAATTCCTTCGACAAAGGGGAGGGTGAAGAAGGGGGTAGGATCAAGAGGGGGGGGTGAGGTGGTAGGAGGGGATCAATGAATGCTGAGACATTCATAGGTCAAGTTACAACATTAAAGATACATTGGATGCCGAGCATCAGAGACTTCAAGTGCTGAGTAAAATAGTTTTGGATATAGTTGTTTCTAATGGCACAAACTTCTATCTAAACTATTTTTTAGCCGACTTAAGGATTTTTTTGTGATTCTAGATGATAAGAATGAATCTATATTGAGGATCCTTATATAGTACATGCAACTAATTAGTTAAAGGGATGGATTAAGTGGCAAAATGGATGAATCACAATCATTGATTCATACCTAACCCTAAGTCACCTATGTCTTCTTAAGGAAGGAAAACCCTACAATATTTTATGTGTGAAGAGAGAAGTTTTCATGTGAAAATAGAGCATTCATGGTGACTAAGGAGTTGTGATAATCATCAAGTTATGAATTGTGGAATTAGCTAGAAGAGAACAAAGGAAAGAAGTTAGAGGATAGAAGTGATATAGTTGATAAGAGAGGATCAAGATACATGCAAAGAGGTGATATGTTATCTAGTAGTAGAGTGCTAATTGCAGGATCATTGTTGAGACATTCTAACAAGTGAATCAGTTAAATCTCTTAACAAAGTAGTCCTAACAAGTTGTTGTAAATCCTTTAACAAGGTGCTTACTTCATTGTAAGTTTAAGTCCTTTAACCAAGCACACTTCTAATAGGGTGTTGAAATCCTTTAATAGGGTAAGATCTAACAATCGTGTAAGCCTTTAACATGGTAGACCTTTCATAGGGTAGATCATAGTTTATGATCAAACATTGTAACCTTCATTGGATATACTTTACAACTGCACTAGTGAAGATTTGTGGGTGTCATCCCTACCCCAGTTTTACCTTCTCATTGGAGGGTTTTTGGGAAACCAAAAATCTTGTGTCATATATGTGTTGAATGTTTATTTGATTTCATGCTATGGATGAACATGTTTAGTTTGGTATTTTAATTTACATGCAAATTGTTAGATGGATGTGTGGTGAATGTTTTAAGGGTTAAAGTTTTGAAGGACTAATTCACCCCCCACCCCCCTTCCCTATTAGAATTTTTTTCCCTATTGTATTTCCAACAATTGGTATCAAAGTTGTGTTCCGTGGAAGGGAAAGCTTTGCAAATTTGAGGAAAGATCTTGAAGATGGAAGTTTGCAAGTTGGGAAAGACTATAAAGAATCAAAAGATTGAAATCTAGCTTTCAATACATCAACTAAATGAAGAAAGAGATGAGTTGAAGTACTCATTAAAGAGAAGGAAATAGATAGCTATTGAGGAGAATGACACACATTACCAAGAGGAAGAAACTATTGAATTGTTTTCAGATGGAAACTCGAGTGAATTTGATGCAACAATTACAGATCTAATGGAAAATAATGGTGCCCTAATTAAAGAGGTTTGAAATCTTAAGATAGAGCAAGAAGTCCAATTACTATTGCTATGTGAGGTGACCAAGTAGAAAAAGAAATTTAAGTAAGACAAAGTAATGGTTGAAGACAACAAAAGGATACTAACCAATAGACTGGAAGAGAAGACATTAGAGGCAAATAGGATTTGCTCGCATGCAATTGGAAACAATGAATCAAATGATGATTATCAATCATGAATTGAATGGAAAGGATATTGAGATCAAAACCATCAAATTATAGAATGAAAAACTGAGAAAATATTTGAAAAGAAAAAAAGAATTTGCTGAAAGTTTCAAAAAACCTAGTGAAGCCATCAAGTATTTTGAGAAACTGATGAGATCTCCTAGATTTAATGATGATACTATTGTATGCATGAATATGTGGCCTCTATTTAACACACACACTTCAACATGGTCTTTGTATGCGAATTCATCCTAGAATGAACATGAAATTGTTCACCCAAGTATAGTCTTGCAAGCCGGCCTATTACCTTCTATCTAGAGAGATTTTACCTATTTAATATCCTTAGATGTGAGGTGGAGGTAACCTGACCCTCCAAGAACAAAGGATTTAAATGTGATTAATATATATCAATGCAATTATTCTAACATGAGATCTGCATTTAATCTAATAGCATATAAATAGAATTAACTAAATGAATGCATATTAATTCTAAATGATATTAATCTAGAAAATGAAAGTATTATGAAAGTAGTGATCTCAAATGAATGCACAATTTAGCAGCGAATTGATAGCAATTCAATTCAACCTTTTTTGATAAGGAATTATGAGTCCCTTAAATAGAATTCCTAGAATCCATCAACAGGTGAGATCAACTCAGATCGACGGTCAGGATTAAAGCAAAGATTCAGTTAAGATGGAAACTTCCTTATGTGGGTGAAGTGAATTGTTTCTGATCTGAGTGTGATGAGAAATCAACTAAACTTTCCATGAGTGAGAGTAAGTTAACTAGATTGATTCTAATTTTGAGAAGTAGTTCACTCAAAGTTTCCCTTTTGAATTGAAGAGTAGAATTTGAAGATATTATTTAATTTAATAAGTGAGATATGATCTCATAAATGCATTTTCCATTTAATAGAATAATCATATTCAATTAATTAAAAATAGGCATATTTATTAAATTAAATAAATTTAATTCCTTAGTACATTAGCCTTAGGTGATGATTTAATTTAATTAAAGTATAAATACTTTAGATTAAATTAAATTTAAATCAAATAAGTTTAAAATGACTAATATGAGTGAGTACTATAGAAATTAAATAGGAAATATGATGAATGCAGATTAGGGTTTTCTACATCTGACAATTAAATCAAGCAATGACAATTAGAATTAGAATTGCCTATTAGAATAGGTCTTAGAATTGATCAAAATAGACTAGAATTGGTGATCATGGAAATGAGCCAATTTTGAGGTATTACATTTTGCCCCTCTTTGAATGAATGTGCGAGTAGCATGTTTGATTCAAAGAAAATTAGAAAGCATGATGTGAAGATGAGATTGGTTCTGAAGTTGATGATATGGAGACCAATTGATAAGCTTTTAAGGACCATCTCTAGAACAAAGTTTAACCTTTAAGGATTCAAATAGAATGTCTAGATACCCGAGATTGATAGCATTTAAAAGATCATCTCCAGAATGGAGCTTAACCTTTAAGGATCCAGATAGAACACCTAGATACCTGAGAGTGATAAGCATTTAAAAGATTTTCTCCTGAATGGAGCTTAACCTTTAAGGATCCAAACAGAACATCTAGATACTTGAGATAAATAGCATTTAAAAGATTGTCTCCAAAATAGAGCTTAATCTTTAAGGATCCAAACAAAATGTCTAGATACCTGAGAGCAATAGCATTTAAAAGTTTGTCTCCAGAATGGAGCTTAATCTTTAAGGATCCAGATAGAACACCTAGATACCTAAAATTGATAAGAATTTAAAAGATTATCTCTAGAACATAGCTTAATCTTTAAGGATCTAGATAGAACACCTAGATACCTGAAATTGATAAGCATTTAAAAGATTATCTCCAGAACAAAGCTTAATCTTTAAGGATCTAGATAGAACACCTAGATACCTGAAATCGATAAGCATTTGATAAGCATTTAAAAGATTATCCTAGAATGGAACTTAATCTTTAATGATCCAGATAGAACACTTAGATGCCTAAATTAATAAGCATTTAAAAAATTATCTCCATAATGGAGCTTAATCTTTAAGGATCCAGATAGAAAACCTAGATACCTAAAATTGATAAGCATTTAAAAGATTATCTCCAGAACGGAGCCTAATCTTTAAGTATCTAGATAGAACACCTACATACTTGAAATTGATAAAAGATAGCAAGATCAAATTATGAGTCATAGAATCATCCCCAAAATGAGGCTTGATCCTCAAGAGTTGAGGTTTAGATTGTCTCAATACCTGTAATCAAATGATAACAAGATGAAAAAGATGCTAGAAAGAGGGAAACAAGATGCCCCTAATGGTCAGATGCCTCGAATGATGAGGACATAAGATGGGAACAAGATGCCCCAAGTAGTAAGTATTCAATGATTTAATCATCCTACCCCCTCAGGAGCAAAATTGAAAGATGACACACTAGAAATATGATGTAAAGCAGTATATAAAGAGATATAGAAGAAATCTAAGATGTAGTAGAGTGTAGAAAGGATGAGAATGATCAAAAGAAAATATGAAGAGATCAAAATGATCTGAAGAATATTGGAAGTCAATCCAAAGTTATTTTGAGGTCCAGAAAGACCAAGTTTGACAAAAATTTGACCAAAATTGGCCATGGTTGAGTTGAGTTGGCTATTTCCAAAAAAATGGATTTTGAAAATATGAAGAATTTTGAGTTAAAAAGATTCCGATAAACAGAAATGTATCAAAAAATTTGGGCTACACAAGCATTCGATCGTGTTGGTCCCAAAAATTTTAAAACACATTTTTGAGGCTCTTAGGTGTGTCAGATTTTGAATTCGGTCTCAAAAATGGATTCAAAATGGTCAAATTAGCTAGGGGGTGATTTTTGCACAAATCGAAGCACTTTGAAAAATTTGGTCAACAGCTATATAAGGGCCCAAGGGGTCATTTTCAAATCATTTATGCATTTTGTCTTTTGTGAATAATAGCTATGAGAGGAAGATGGTAGTGAACATTCAAGATCATCATTTTGAGCACTTCTGACAACACAATCGATCGACAGACTACAGACCTCTGGTGAGTTATCGATATTTGAGCTTTGTACTTTCATTTTCATGCATTTTGATGTCATTTATTGCATTTTTTAGCATTTTTTAGGAAGGTCAAATGAGTCTTCATGTGAGACTATCCTTTCTCATGCAAAGACATTCTCTTGTTGTATGAAGAAATAAAATCCCCTATTTCTTCACACGTGTCGATGGGTTTTCTCGTGCGGGAGATACCCACATCTCGCACGAAGAATGAGAAATCTTGCTCGATCTTCATGTGGGAGACTTCATCCTTCGCATGACAAAGATATTTCTCTCATGAAGAAAGGAAACTTTGTGTGAGATCTTGATATCTTGATGCGAGGTCTTGATGTCTTTGTGCAAGATCTTCATATCTTCGCACGAAAATCTATGATAGCGGAGTTAAAATTTTCATTTTTTTGCATGAAATTTGCATCTTTTGTTTGCATTTTTGTGTTGTTTTGACCTACTACTGATCAGTTTCTTGTTGTTGTTGTTTGTGTGTGTGTAGGAGGTCTTTGATGATGTGTCATTTAGATCTCACTATCTGCCATATGGAGATTTGTTGTAGAGTCTTGATAATGCTGATAGGGCCCATATTGCTCGATTGGGTTTATCCTCTCTATGCTAGATCCCAGTAGTGTTGGTGAATCATGGCTTGCTCACAACCTTGGTGGAGCATTTCCATTCGAAGATGAACACCTTTCATGTGCCAGTGGGGGAGATGACCATCACCCCAAAGGACATATGGAGCATACTGAGGATCCCATTCCATGGAGCCCATGTGCTATATGATGTGGTGCCTCGAGCAAGTACAGAGGCACTGTCTATTGTGTTCAAGAGAAAGCTATGGAGGGGTCGAGCCATTAGTTGGGATAAGCTTGTGCACACCTATGGGTGAACACACAGATTGGCATCACTACTGGTGATATTTTTGAGCTACTTTTTAGTGCCAGACAGGGGGCAACATGGCTTAGAGTGTGGTTGGGGGGTCATGCTTTGATAGATGGTGGAGGCCCCTAAGATATTTGGGTGGGGTCAGTGCATGCTATCCCATATGTTCCACAAGATGCATGAGATAGTCTTCCATGAGAAGAAGACTATGGCAACAGGAGTCTATGTCTTATAGATCTGGGCATGGGATCATCTTCCCGTATGTAGGCCCATTCATGACGATGCTCGAGAGCCTATGGAGCCATATATTTGTATGTATCCAGGGAATATTACCCAAGTCTTCCTGGGTAAGACAAAGCATTGGCAGGCACATCTTGATGACCTAGTCTTTGTCATATGGTGGCCTTGGTGAGAGACAGAGGATTGGGATGATACCCTGAGGGAGCTAGGCTGGATGTTTTGTTCATGGCCACTATTGGGCCGGACATCATAGATCATAGAGAGGTTTGTGATTTCATGGGTGTGGTGGTAGTATGGCTGACCATAGGACATTTCATAGGAGTACTGCACCTACGCCAAACTGGCAAAGGATGTAGGATGAGGGTGGCCTCCATGACTGGACCCAGGCTGATCCATGATAGATGTGTGCAACTTGGTTGTGACATAGTGGGACTATCTCCCCAAGATAACTGATGTGGGGATGAAACCTACATACTAGGCATATTTAATCGGTCAAAGGTTCCCACAATTCACAGATCCTTTGGGGAGGGTAGTGCCAGTTCCATAGTAGGTACCAGTGCAGCAGCAGTAGCAAGCTCCCCCACCATAAGGGCCATAGGATCTAGTACCAGAGGTGTGAAATAGGGTGAGGTAGGTAGAGATCCATGCATGACAAAAAAGATCAAATCCAGAGGCTGGAGGTAGTGGGGTAGAGCACAGTCAACGACGAAGGCTGAGGACTGAGGAGTAGACACCACCGTAGCAGCAGGCACGACCATAGTAGCAGGCACCACCACAGTAGCAAGCACCTGAGATACTAGATGAGGATATGCCTAATCAACCTCCTACTGGGACACAGGACATAGTGTGATGCTACTAAGAGAGGATTCGTCAGGTCTCCCGATAGTTGGGAGATTTGTAGATATAGGTAGGTATCCATGATGCATAGCTAGTGGAGGGGTAGTAGGAGATCAATCGATGGAGAGAGCACACCGAGACTACTGAACAGAGAGTAGAGATGCTACAAGATAAGGTCTGCTTATAATCAGCCTGAGCAGTGTACTATTTTTTTTATATTCAATAGTGGTGCCTGATGAGGCTCTGTAGGTACAACAATTTTCTTAGTATGCATGAGAATCTAGAGGCACATGACCTGCTATGAGACCAGACATGGCACCACCTCCTCCTCCACCTACTGCTCTTACTCCTGCTCCTCCTAGAGATGAGAGTATAAGAGAGAGTTAGATGTTGTGTGCCTGGCTCTTGATTATGATCTCTGGCTATGATTTGATTGGTGTGCTAGCACCATTTTGTATCATTTTTATTGATAGCACTCGAGTAGTGCCCATTTTTGTACTGACCCATCTTTTTAATAGATATATCTATGAAATTTTGAGCTGAGTATCATCATGTTCATGTCATTGTCTATGTCTACTTGACTTTGATGTACATGAGATGTCAATATGATGATTATGAGATGTATGTTTTACTTTGATATGATGTGATCATGAGCATGTAGAGTAGATATTATAAGTATATGGATGCAATGCATATGGAAATGGACTGACATCTCATGTAGTGTTGTGTGTTTTGCTTGACAATGATAAGTATTCCATTAAGGAGCAAAAAATTAATGAAGTAAATGCTTTTGCAGCTGTGGAGAAACCTGATATGTTTGAAGATGCCCCCAATCTTTCATCAAGTAGGGGAGAAATAGAATCACAACCAAATTGCGTGCTTATGCAAGTGAAGCATATATTGCAAGACTTATGTTAAATGCAACTCTAGGTCTGGTTACTGAGCCTCAAAAATTTATCATCACTAGATATAGAACAAAGCTCGCATGTTATGTAATTCCCACTAACATTGCAATCATGGGAATATGAATAGACCATACATTATAGGTTTGTCGAGATTAAATGTAAGAATTCAAGGCACAACAAGCTAGAATGACTAGAACATTTGTCCCTTTTAATATAGCAAGTTAACATAAGCATCAAAGCATAAATGCTAGGATGACCAAAATGTTGCTTGCATGATAGGCACACCAAACACATGGGAGATTCATCTCATGCTCAGTATTCAATAAGCATTTTGTCTGCAATGACCCTTGCATTCGTAACCTGAGATAGAAGTGTGCTAGGTATACTCATAGTGACCTGTTCGTTCACTTAATAGGATGAGTATCAGTATGTACTATAGCATGAAGAGTTCACTCTAACAGGCAAGGAGAAATACCAACATTATTGATGTACTCATATAAAAGGAGTCAAGGTACACCCGACTATCCAATGCGAGATGGAGGCTCTTATAGTGGACACCCCTTTTATAGGAATATGTCAACGAATTGGAACTAAATCACAAGCAGAAAATAAAGAAAAGAACATACCCCCAATCATTACTTCTCTAATCAAAAATGACATCATCAAATTGCTTGAAGGGACATGATAAAGTGAAAATAAAGCAAACAAAGAAAGAGCTCAGTAGATCCAAACAAGTATGTCGTTTTGAGTTCATTATTTGTCATGGGATTTGTTGGTGCTAAAAATTGCATGGTCAATTTTCAGCACTACTGAAAAATCAAGCCCTTAAATGCTTTTAAAATGCATATATACCTGGTTGTACCTATAAGCCCTAGAGGTGTTCAATGTTTCTAACACCTTCCATTCAGCCCGTCTACTTGTTCCATGAAGATAAATCATCATTCCGAGCTGTTTGGCCTTGTTTGCATCTGAATATCTCGCACCTAGAAATGTTTTGTGACTTTCTACTTTTGGAGTGTCTAGTATCCATACCCAAAAACTTATGTTTTAGATTTTGAGTCATTTCAAGTCCATTTGACTAGGTTTCAAATCCCTCAAAGTTGGTCAGTTACTATTTTCATGCTTTTGCAATTTGCGCATAATTCTGGGAAGCCCTGTTTGACGAGTTATAACTTTTGACCAGTTGAACAAAATGTTGAAATTCCTTTTGATTTACATTTTAGATGTCAGAGACTTGTTATGTTTCAAGTTTTAGCTTATGACAAATCCATTTGATCAGTTTTCAAACATGATTCCAAATGCAATTTTTATCTTTTCACTGGTGTCAGCATTTGCAGATTGATTGGAACCCCTGTTCATGATGTCATAACTCCTAATCCATGACCGGTGAGATTGAATGGTTTGTTCCCCTATGTTTTCCTCTAAAAATTCTTTGATTGTGTCATTTTTCAAGCCTTGACGAATCCATCTTCGTACTTTACCAAGGTCATTCCATTTGCAAAAAATGTTTCCTGTCAGTGTTTCTAGTCTGGCAATTCTGAGTAGCCAACTTTATATGCTCACCAAATGCGTCCTATGATTCATCATGAGCCCAAACTATAGATCCACAATGTCCTCATAACAGAGAATGAGTGTCCCATTTTTTCATTTCCCCAAGTGTCCATTTGCCCAGTTTTCAAGGCCAAAACCAAACCCAGTTTGTTGTTTTCTGACATGTTTTCTTGCAGGTAATTCTGAGGAGGCAACTTCGATAGCTAATATCTTTTGACCCTGAATTCATCATGAGACAAGATTCGACAGGGTGAAAGTGTGTGGAAAAGATATTCATTGTGCCCATTTTCATAGCCTGGTCAGAGGTTTAGGTTAGTTTTCAAAGGCAATCAATAGGAGCTCCTATCGCAAATTTGATAGTTTGCAGAAAGTGATAAAATAAGTCGATTCTAATCAGTCTGAGATGAGTAGTAGATCAGTTCAACTTTTTAGTTGTTTGGAAATGAAATTTTTTTTAGTCAGACCCACTTTGGGGTCTGACTAATTTTGCCAGATTGATAAGTTGAGGAGTAAATTGATAAATAATGAATTATGAGAAAATGATTTTCAAGCATGCTCATCCTACTTTTCATCCTAGGAATGCAATAAGGGTTCAAAAATATGAACAATGCTAGATTTTTGAATTCAAACATAATAGTTATCCTAAATGATAACAAACAAGTTTATCTCCCAGCAACAAATCTCGAAGGTCCTGCAACCCCAGTTGGTGTCCTCAATAGTGCACTTAGTAGGTAACAATCAAAGCCACAATCATGCATGAATTAGAAGGGAATTCGGTTGGAAGATTGATGAAGTTCAGCACCATGATAAAAAATAAGTTCACACAATTTTGAGGGAAGAATAAAGGAAAACCTCCACGCATGCATTTCAAGCCAAGAAGCAGCACGTTGGTGGATAGAACTTGGGAAAACTAAAAGGATTGCATACTCTCAAGTGGGGGAATAAAAAACTACCTCTTCCACATGGCTGAATCAAGGCTCTTGTCTGTCATGACCACAACAAACTCCCTTCATACTTTGCTTTCCTTGTGTAAAGTGTGCAACATATGGGGCAGCACCCATCCATGAAAACAAGTAAAACTAGCAAGAAACTCCATGAGTATATATTGGGCTCATGAAGGGGTGAGAAATTGATATCACCCTTAATCAGAAGAACACAAACAATCATCAAGGACAAATCTTAAAAATGGATCACAATCAAAATCTGTAAGATAATGTCTAACACTAGAAGAAAAGTTAAAAAGTTGTCTCACATTGCAAATTGAGAAAAGATCCATGCCACTTTTTTTCCAGGAGATGTAGTAGCTGAAATTGCATTAGAAGCCATGCATAGAGTAGGGAAAGCCGCAATGGAGAGGGTCATTAATGAGGCTCAAGAATGAGTTGTTGTAACTAGAGATCAAGTAGAGGTTCCACATTGTAGAGGTTGTGGCACATGAGCAGGCATGGGATGCCAATGAAGGAGAGGAAC
Source organism: Cupressus sempervirens (assembly GCA_028749045.1). Lineage (NCBI taxonomy): Eukaryota > Viridiplantae > Streptophyta > Pinopsida > Cupressales > Cupressaceae > Cupressus > Cupressus sempervirens. Next base: position 657,425,038 of record CM053788.1, read on the forward strand.
TTAGGCGTGGGTGTGAGAAATGGTGTAGGTTCAAAAGGGGCCTACGATGGGCATGACAACAAACTTATATAATAGCTGTAGCTTGCAAACTTAAGAGCATCTCATGCTCAGTAGGAAGGGCAGCCCATGCAAGCTGCTCAGTAGAAAGACGCCTGCAAAGAAAAGCCACACAGGTTAAACATGATCAACCCCAATGCATTAAAAGCATGGAAAGAGCAGAAGTTCACGCCAGCACAACAGAAAATTGAACACACACATTGATAGAAAGAAGGTGTTTTTTATTGAAACTGCAGTAGGGGCATGTAAAAGAAAAAGACCATGCCACATATCAACAAAATCTGTAGTCAAAGCCATGACTTATAGTCATGCCACCCAAAAGAGTGTATTTTGCACTAAGAAAGAATTCCATGCCTTATAGTAGTTAACACCATGCATGGAGGGTATCCAAACAGGTGAATCGACTTTGAGGAGCTTGATGTCTATAAATAGCAAAGAAAATGTGCAGATCCCCACACGTTCGTGCAAGGAAACAGACCTGCTTTATCCCACATCGACTGGATAGTTTAAGTTTTAAATCCTTAAATATGCTCCCACACATAATGAAAATTGTCGTAAAAGGCATGCCAATTTTTGAAAAATTGGAGGAGTTGCCCGCGTGGTGGGCCTGACCCAGATGCCGATCTAAAAAGAAGTGGATGCCAGCTGGAGCATTCTAAGACAAAGTTTTGAACCAACACGCAATTCAAAGGAGGTTGATGATGTTAGCAGGAATGGAGATAAGGAATGTTAGCCAAAAAATCTTGGCAACTCCGGCTAGCGAAGTAGCGAGGTTGTCGAAAAAACATAAAAATTTGGCGAGATCCAAAATGTTGCATGGGTTCCATGGTAGTGCCGTCAGCGAATTAGATCATGACAAGTGGCAGCGAGCAAGAGGGGATGTGGCAAGTTCAAAGTAGTTGAACGAGATTGTGCCACATGGCACATCTAGCAGTCCTCACTTACTCACCAAGCGAAAGATGCACGAGATTTAGCATAGCGAGTTAGCGAGAACACGACATGTGGCAATGGGTCCCATGTTTGATGACATGGCAGATGCGATGAGCAGTCCAATCAGAAGATGCCATGTGGCACTGGTCAAACTTAAGGTTGACCCCAGATTCAAAGGCAATTGAAATTAAAGAATAAAAAATAATAATATTTTATTATTATTTTTATAAAATATGCACGTCAATTTTTTAAAATCAAAGCTAAGAAATTCACATTTCATGTACTAAGAATTTAAGAATAATCAAATGAAATCTTACACCTTAGCAACTATTTGGGGCCACAAAGACATCATAACAACTATAATTGAATAGAATTAAAAATTATATCCGAAATTCACCTTCAACTAATCAAGAGTGACACATTAAACTAACCCATCTTGATATAGAACACCCCTATAATCTACCTCATCACCCTATACATGTGAAAGGAATTCAATTAACGATAAGCATGAAAATCATCTATAGAAAGAGATACATAAATAGAATGTAATTTTCTAAAAAAATGTATTAACATAAGGACCAACTCACTTTTACAATTTGAGCCTCCCAGATCAAGTGTCAAAATTTTAAATGACTGCAAAATGGAATGATAAAATTTAGTGAATTAATTAAGAAGATCAAACAATAGAAAATTGAATTCCTTCAATCAAGACATTGACTAAGAGAAGTAAGAAAAGAAATAATTAAACAAGACTTCCACTTTGGAAAAATAAACACTGATATAATTTGAAATGGAGAATATCAAACAAATGGGAAAAGGAAGTACAAAGATTATACAAAAAGAAAGCCTACAAGAATAAAGTGTAACACACCTCCTTCTAAATGGGAAGTTGGTTGGTTTTCCTTTGGAAATCAAAGTAGTGGCAGTACTTCTCCTCAAAAGGATCCTATCAAAAAAATAGCTTCTAAAATATCAATACTAAATTTAAAAGTAAAATGATGATTCAGAAAAACATCAACACCATACATGTACAAAGAAGCTAGTTGCAAGCTTACCACTCCTTTCTCGAGCTTGACAACTTGCATTCCAAGATTTGTAAGTCTTCTACATGGATCTATCTACTATACTGGATTTTTCATCAGGGAAACTAGAATTTGTCTATATCAAACAATGATACAATTCTCCTTAAAAATATTAGTCAAAACTCCTAAATTTTTATAATATATATAAATAATATAATCTAAAAAGTGATACTTGAATGGCCTTACCAATGGTGAATGTCCTCCTACAAGTCATGATCTTCCACTAGGATTTGATGGCTTGCCATATGGATGTTATCCAACTTGTGGGAATGGTATTCTTATATTTGCTACATTCATGGGCTGCCAGTTTCTAGGTGCACCCCATCCTTGTGTGTGGCCTCCACCACTCATAGTAGGCCTACGCAAGCAACACAAATGATTCTACTAAATACATTATTTGAAGCCTCCAACTCAAACACATTAAATTATTGATGGCTTACTTGGATCCAAGTGGCCTCTATTTTTCAGCAACAAAGCCTGGTCCTTTGAACATAGGGCCATTTCTAGATGATATAAAAAAACAAAAAAACACATAGAATAAGTTGGGAATACACTAGTATTTCAAGATACATATTGATGTAACATGTTTTAGGTGACAAGATAAATAGAAGTTTGAACCTTGCATCTCCAATTTTGGGTCTTTTAGCCTCTGTATACCATATAGTCAAAGGTTGATTGCATCCCTCAAACAATACATTTGCATAAGGCTAAAATGTAGTTTACATTTGAGAACTATATAAAAAATAAGCACCCATTGAAGGAAATATTAGAAATTGAAAACACAATGTTTACCTTCATTGTAAAAGCTCCATGTAATTTTTTAATAGCTACTACATCCATTTCTCTAGATGGATATTTAACAAATGCACATCCTAAACATATAATCTAATAGTTAACAAAGCCAATATCAACCCTAAAACACTTTTATGAATCAAACTATGAAAAAAAGTAAAAGTTGCCCCACCTTTGTTTTGTTTATATTCATCTTTTATGATATATATGTCATCAACAGGACCAAACTTAGCAAAGATCTATTTGTTCATAAAAATAAAGGATTCTATGAGCATCAACACTAAACTACCATGCCCAATATTTTAAAATTTCAATGATCCACATTGCTCATTGTCTAATGCATTCAGTACTTGTGGAAGACTTTATGAAGACTACTAGTATCATACAAGCCTCAAGAATTAGAAAAGGAACTAGAAAATTTCAACTTACCCACCCCATATATTTATTGATAGTACACTTAATTCACAAAAAGGAGGGCACAAAAAGGAGGAGGTGTTGAAAAAAAATAGTGAGGACGTTAAGGTCAATGTAGTTTGTATTTTAGTTGAAACTACTTAAAATTCCTTTGTGTGCTTGAAAAAAGCTATGACACTTAAGGAAAAAAGGAGGAGAAGGAGGTGACTACTAGTTTTGAAGAAAGCAAGATTGATACTATTCATGTTTCAAATGAACTAGTAGTGAAACAAAAAGAACAAAAGGGTAGAAGGAGAGAAAAGTTAATTGTAAGAAACAGTATTGAGGAGGCCAAGAACATAGTAACTAGTGTTCCTGTTGAAGCCATCATGAATGATTTCTGATCTCCCAAACTAGTGATCACTTGAAAGGGTTGTAAGCCTGAGCATAAGAAGGAGATGTTGCAAACTAGTAGTGAAGAGGATAAGGTTGATGCAACTTTTTCTCAAATGAGCCTACTACAATTTCTTTAAAGTCCCTAAGAAAAATTATGACTCGAAGGTGATAAAAGTTGAGCCACAAGGAGGAGATGCAAACAAATGATAGCTTTGAAGAAGACAAGATTGATGTGATAAATGTTTCAAATAAATCTACTCTTAATTAGAGAGGATAGAAGGATGGGAGGAAGGGAGAGTGAGTGGTAACCAACAACATTGTGGAGGCCAAGAACATTGTACCAAATGTTCCTATTGAACCCACAGTACATGTTTTTGAATCTCCCGAAGAGTGCTCACTCACAAGGGCTGTAAGGGTGAGCAAAAGGAGGTGTTGAAAATTGGTAGTTAAGAGGATAAGTTTAATGTATCTTGTGTCTTAGTTGAACCCACTTCAACTTCTATGGAGTGCCTAAAGCAAACTCAAGGAGGAGAAGCTAATGAATGTCAACTCTGAAGAATAAAAGATTGATGTGATTAATGTTCCATATGAACCTACTATTAATCAAAGAGGATGAAAGAGTGGCAAGAAGGGAGAGCTACTTGTAACTAATAGTATTGAGGAGGCCAAGAACACTATAACTGATGCTCTTGTTGAATCCACTATGAATATTTTTGAATCTCCCAAAGGAGTGGTCACTCACAAGAGCCATAAGGGTGAGCATAAGGAGAATTTGAAAACTAGCAATGAAGAGGATAAATTTAATGCCTTTTGTATCTCAAATGAACCCATGTCAACTTCTTTGCAATGCCTAAAGCAAGTTTTCACTTGAAGGGGACATAAGAGCAATCACAACAAGGAGAAAGTGGTCAATGCTATCTCAAAGGATGTTTTTGATGTACCTATTGTTAATCAAAGAGGATGACTTGGTGGGAAGAAGAAAGAGTTAGTTGTTACTAAAGGTTCTCAAGAGATCAAAAACATTGGAAGTGATGTTCCTATGGAAGTCACTGTCAGTATTTCCAAATCTATTGAACAAGTGGTTACTCGAAAGGGTTGTAAGGGTGAGCACAAGAAGGGAGAGTTGTTGAAAGCTAATTCTAAATTGACTATGAATTCTTCTAAGAGCCTAAAATAAGAAGTAACTCAAATAGGTGTAAAATGTGGCAAATTATTGGTAAATGATACTATCAAGTAGTTGAAGAATGACACAACTAACATTTCTATTGAAGATAATATGAGTGCTTCTAAGTCTCCCAAGAGACTAGTGCATGAGAAGGTATTGGATGCTAAAGAGAGAAATGCCAACATAGTTATTATCATAGTAAAACATAATGTTAAGTGTTCTAAAAATCTCAAGCATGTGGTCACTCAAAGAGGAAGAATTAATAAATAGGAGGGGAGAAAAGTAGTCACTATGATTTCTCATGAGTGCTAAACACCAACAATGGTAACTCATTTATCAAAAGAACATTAATAGGTTACAAGAAAGTCTCCTTTTCATATTTGGCCAAAAAAAGTGGTCTCCATATTCATGATCATAGAATAAAAACTTATCCTATGTGTGTAAATTTCAGAAGGGAGAACACACTATATGTAATTACAAGAAAAAATGCTAACCAGAAGTACAATTTTAGCAAACAAACCTTGAGAGTATTGTTAATGTGACCACTCAACTCAACAAGAGAAATATCCCTCTCCATGTTGGAGAAAGTTGCACTTCTATCCTTAAATGGTGAATTAGACTGATCATGTGAATTACCAAATACATCTTCATAGTTTTCAAATGTGAGATCAACATCTGGCATATTAAAACCATCATCATTGTCACCACCATCACAGAGGCCAAGATCTTCCATGTGGGAATCCCATAATTGCAGATTTCAATAAAATAGAGCTTTGTTAGACAACACTAGAACATATAAGAGGTTAATCCAAGATAGAATATGTTATATAGCCCTTTTCAAGTGCATATTTAGAAGCATATTATATGAAGAATTGAGGAAAAGGAAAAGTAAAAAGAGATGGAAATAAATAAAACTCTTATCTTATCACAATTTTAATTTGTACTTCTACTTTATCAAAAACATTAAGCTTTGTAACTTCAATGGATATCAAAATAATTTATGCTTTATCATAAAAAAATCAATTTATTTTATTTCTTTGAAGAGAACAAGCTATAATAATATATATACTACCACTTTAGGAATCATATTTCTTCTTAGTTTAAATCAATTTTTCCAGGACTATCATTAAGTTATCTATAGGGTAATTATTTTGAAAGTAATTTTCATCATTCTAAAATATCTAAAGAATTGATAATTGAATCAATAAGATAAATCATCGAGAATATCAAATATCCACTATACTTGTAACACACATGGTTAGTATCATTTGCAGGATTGCATCACCAACATGTGTGTCCTTCTATTATATGTGCAATATTAGCATTAGACTATAGTTGTTATGTTCTTGGCAGAAACAATGAAACATATGGATTCTCCTTCCACACTGATGGCAGAAATAATATTGAAACATGATTGGGTTCACTACAACTTCTATGTAGTCTTGGTAGCATGAAGCATTGTTGAAGGCAGGAGTAAATCCTAGCTCTGTTAATGAGATGAATTCTATCTATAAGACTACAACAAGTCTCTTTACAACTGATTTTTTTTCCCTTCTATGTGGTTGGGAACAAGAACAATGGCCTTGGAATTTCAACTTAATTTACTCTTCTGTACAAACTAGAACTACATCCAATGTTTGACATCAAATAACAAAAAAAAATTAGCACTAACATTTTATATGTTGTAGGAATGCCACATCTAGAATGAGAAAAATCTACTTGGAAGTATTTAGATTGTAAGCATCAGAGATATGTTATTAATCTCATTTCTACATCAGAAACATCTGAGAGGTTTACTATCAATGAGTTTCATTGCTTTGATGACTCCAAGTTCAATCCAATCTAAGAGGCTTTCCTTATCCTCAATAACCCAATTACAAGTGAAGACAACTTAATCAAACAATAATTGCTATGGTTAATTTATATATGATTTAAATATTAATATATGTAGGTCTAATTTAGTGGCCTAATATAGGGTGCAAGTGCTCCTTAAATAGCATAAAATATTTTTAGAGTGAAGTAGTTCCATGAAAAAGTTAAAAATAAAAATATGTTGCTAAATTATTTGTGAAACATTCAAAATTATTTATAATTATCCTCAAGAAAATTCTTTTATTATTAAGAATTATCCTCTAGAATTTATATGACCTTGATCATCAAAGGTTCATATGTATTAGCACCTTTTAGAAAATGTTGACAAGGCATAACGTCTAACTTGGAAAGGAAGAGGATAAGCTACTGAAGTAGACACACAACCATCATAAGCATCTCAAAAAAATTATTTAATATTTAGAATAATTCTCTAGAAGACATTTCTCATCAACCTTTCATGTCAATTCCAAGATATAATCTTGGTGTGGGCAAGGTTTAAAGATGATACTCTTGAACATGTATTGGATGTCGAAATTCTATTTTTAATATCGCATTTATGTTACACAACATACATAGGGTTGATGAAATAGGGATTTAAAAATACATGAGATTTAAAGAGAAACAAATCCAGGATTCATTGGTGCCAATGAAATTTCATAAGAGAAAATGAAGAGTTGTGTTACTTTTTCTTTATAGTAGTCACCAAAGTTTAAACATGATATATGAAGACTTGAAGTTATGAACTATATTATAGATGGATCCACAATCACAAAAAGTTGGTAGTGTAGTATCATCTAGACTACTAACATGTAAAAAATTAAATTCTAATGAAAATTAGAATAATTTCAATCAAATAATATCATCATATACAAAAAATAATATCAAAATACAAAGAAATATAAAGCCCCTTTTCAAAGGAATATGCATACCTATTACAATAATATAGACCATTATCTCCAAACAAAGATATTACCAATGTATAAAGATCAATTGCCTCGTAATATCTTTTTGAAGACATGGCTAAATTACCTGCACAATAGCCAAGTGTTGGAGTGAAAAATAGAAAAATTACGTTTTACAACCCTTAGATGCTTTGTAACAACATCCAAGGTCATTCTTTTTTTAAGATCTTCAAATTCAGTAACACAATAATTGCTTAAGCCTTATATAATAAACTAGAGCAAGGCATCTATATTTATAATACATAAAGCATGCAATTATGGAATCCAAACTTATGACATAAGAGCATGATGAAATATAAGAAATGAAATGATGTTTTCAAGAATTACCTTTGCAAAGAGGTCCTTGAATTGAATTCTAAAATTCAAGGTCCATATCCTCCAAAATTAATAAATTATCATTTAGTATTTGAAATCCATATTGAAAGGAAATACATTTGTACTATTTGATGAAATCTTCTTTTCCTAGCTAAGAAAGAAACATGGATAGTAAAAAAACCAAAAATAGAAGACTCTAGAAAGGAAAAAGTTGTTGAAACTAAAAGAGTTACCATACCCCTGATGCCAAAGTCAAATGAAATCCTATGATGAAATAGTAAAAAAGGGTCAACAACAAAGTACACATAACTAACTTGCAACTTTTCAAATTAAAGTGGATCTAAAATGTTGACCATCGATCATGCACTCTAACATTGTAAAAATCTTCAATAAGCTCCATTATTTTATCTAGAAAGAATGTTATACCAAAATAATATCAACTTACTCTATGAAAACTTTACAAACCATAACATTAACAATGATAGTCAAACTTACCAAATTAAGAAGAGAGATTTCTAATAGTGATGGTAATGAGAATTGTCTATTGGAGAAGCTTGATGTTGCTTTTTGTGTCATATTAGCCCTCCTCAGTTTTGCTATCTATAGCACAACAATATAGTCTATAATTGTTTCCAAAAATATTCCATTTTCTTAGGTAGAGATGAAAATAATGAAGGCTAAGAAATGCTTGTTAGGCTCTAACAAGGTTTTGATAAATTTTTCTGGGAACCCATGGAGGTTTGAGAACTCTATCAAATTTCTAATAAGCATTAAAATGAACGTATAATTTAGCTCAGCCATCATAATAATCTGAAATGGCATAGTTTAGACTATTACTAATTCTCTTCTCATCTTTTGGAGTTATACACTTTCAAGCACTTCTCTAATTAGCAACTTGGGGTGCATGGCTTCATTCCATTTATCAAATACAATACTATCATTGTTGCCATAATACATAATCAGACTAGTATAGAAATTTAGAGGTGGATTTAATTCTTTAAAGTCACTTCTAAGAATCCCATCATTTAAATTTTTCAATCCTATTTCTGATGAACCATAAAACTGGGCTATCTAATAAATATATTTCATTAAAATGACAACCTTATAGGAATCAATTAAACATATCTCAATAATACACCCAATTAGTAATAATGATTGAAGTGCATCAAAATTGAAATTTGACTACATAAGAGTGAACTTGATAATGAAAGATGATAAATGAACCTAAATGCATGACTTAATAAAAATAGAGCCCCCCCAAATGAATCTTTTAGCCAAAAATAACATCTCAAAGTGTCATATGACTCTTCTAAACCCTCTAAGATCACTAGAAACATCAAATTACCCCTATGGTCAAGTTGAAATAAACTCAAAAATTCAAAAACTACACTGCTAGAGAACCTAAAAATGGGGAAATTATATTGAAGCTATACGAATCCATAGTATAAGCTACACTAGTAGATGAAACATAATGTCAGGCTTTCAAGCCAATTATCCCTTACAATTTTAATGTTGTTTGATATATTGGGTGTTATTTGGATGTAAATGTGGTAGAATGAGGTAACTTTAGTGGTGTTTTGAACCTGTAGTGATGTTATTCTAGATCTATAATGTGATACTCAGTTTTATGGAATTTCTCATCCTTCAATTTACATACAAGATTAGTCTATCCTCATAACATAAAATTTTAAGGTGATTATAGATATGATTTTGAGTTTGACTTTAGATTTCAGTCCATCAGATATGGCTTTTGGCTTTTCAAAGCTTTATGGTTATGATTGATAAGCTAGTGTAGACATGTAACTCACTATTTCTTTGATTATTGGTGAGTTACAAAGGTTGTTTGAATTATATGTTTCTATTGCTATCATTTGGAAATAATCTATGATACTTAGTAGGAGTGATGAGTTTTTTAGCTAGACTAGACCTGCAAACTTCCTAACCTCCCACATCAACAATAATAGTTTAGATTGAGTTTACATGCTTTTCATGATTACACCAGCCTATTAGTTTGTGGTACCTTCATTGTGATTATATTTTATATTTTGAAACAATGTATCAAAGTTGTGGGTTTTGATTTAAAGGTATCAAAGCTGGTTTGATATCTGATTGTGTTGCCTACCTATCTTTGCACATTCCAAGTCATGTTTTATGCCATGTTAGCATTGGAATATTCAAAATGTCAATTTATTTTTTTAGATGTTGCATTAGTCTTGGTAAATGTTAGCTAAGTTTAAACTTATCATATATTCTTAATTTTGGACGACTTCAAAAATTTAAGCTTGGGAAGTTGCATTTAAAACTAACTTATTCATTCATATATCTTCTTTTAATGCAATGGAAATTTTGAGGTAGCTTCCAATATTAGCTTTGGACCTTATTTGATTTATTAAGAGAAAATTCTACATTTTTATAGGACTATCTTTTTAGCCATTTCACTTTATGGAAGTCCTGTTTTCCTTAAGTGTTGACTATTCTGGGAAAAAAAAGTGTATTGGAAGGGAGTTGAGTAATATTTTGAATGATACATTATTCTTTTATCAGAGCTGGAGTTTTGGTGAAGCACATAAATCCATTTGGGCATGGTGTGTTGTTCATTCTTTGACATACTAATCTCAATATCTACATTCTTCCATTGTGTAAAGGTTGGGAGAGAATTAAAGACTTATTTTGGTTTCTCTCAATGATCATCTTAAGAGTTGGAACCTTTCTTTTGTTTCCATTCTACCTAAACAATAGAAGTTATTGATAAGGTTGTCTAAATTTATTGGATAAACAATAGAACACTATAATTTTGGGATTAATTGTCCACAAAAACTGCATATGACTTCGGTATAAATATTGGTAAAGATTTGGAAGCTCATTCTTGTGGTTTAATTGCCAACTTATCAATTTGACTCACCACCTTTGTATTAGAAGATATTACAAATCAGTAGTGTTGTTGTATGTAAAAGAGTGGTGATTCATCATTCTATACCATGGCAGCTTGTTTGGAGCAGCAAATATGTTGAAAATCCATTGGAGTGCTGAAGAATCATTTTGAAGAATAGGACCAAAGAGATATGGGAATTTGGAGAGACATTTATAGTATACAGTAGGGAACTTAGAAAATGGTATAGCTTTGACATTTTAAACGATCTCTTCAATCATTGGGAAATGAACATCAATAGTTTGGAAAGACCTTGATGAGGTAAATAAGTATATAAGTTCTTTTGGTAGAGTTAATTGAGGTTGTTTAGAGTCATAGTTTGAGTGAGAATTGTATGCCTAATGGAATAGGCCCAAGTCTTTGAATTATATGCTTAGATAAGAAAGTTAGAATCTAAAATTTTGGAGTTAGAAAAAAAAGTACAGTAAAACGCATTGGAGTTTACTTTTAGTATTGATAGATGAGTTCTTATCCTACATTTCAAGGTAGGCTATGAGATAGAGTAGTTTGTATGGGTGTTTTGAAGTCTCTAATGTGTCTAGAACCTTATGAATCATGAAAGTATTATATTGACAATGATTTAATTCCTTTGGAAGCTTATATGGAGATGGTGTTGATAAATATCCTGGAGGTGTTGTCTGGTGAGGTGTAAGGGAGTGGCATGCGATTTTGTGAAGGTATAGGTAGATAGAACTAGAATAGGTGCAAGTGGCATAAGGAATAGGCCATTCAACTTGTCTCTAACCTTAGAGAATTGAAGGGGATAGCATATGTTATGCTTAAGTAGGCTTGGAAGAAATATTTCCTAGTTTGAGATTTTTTTTTGTATTAAGAAACAAGTATCATCTCCACCATCCTTGCATCACAAACTCAACTCAACTAGTAAAACATTTCCTACCTTTTCACTACTCTTTCCTGAGGCCAAAACCTACCCTACCTCCATTTTGATAGGAATTAAGCTACCTTGTAGCCCTCTTTTTTGTAGAAAATAGTAATCACTTTCATTAAAGATGCTTATCTAATTAAGAGCTTTAGAGATTTGGATGTTATATTTCTACAAAAGGGAAGGCATTTAAGTAGTATCACCATTGGAGAAAATTCTAAATAAGGATAAGAGGACATTTTCATAAATTATTGTAGGTGTTCTTGGCATAAGAATGGGTAAGATGTGTTTAAATCTCTATCACACTGTGTGGCCTTCATGGGTTTCTAGCAAAAAAAATGAGAAATGGAAATAAAATGAGGAATCATCCTCATGGATGTTGGTGAGATCACTTAGCTTGAAACATGAAAATGAGAGATACAAGTCCTATTAGAGAAGTGGAGGGGATGATGAATATGGAAGATAGCATAGATTATTAGAGAGCATAGATGCATTGTTTGTTCTATCACAACTCAAGGAGTAAGGGCCAGATTGGTTTAGGTATGATGATTCTTACAAAGTAAAAAAAGAACTCTAGATAGATAATGAGAGAGGAGTCATTTGAGCTTGAAATGAAGGCTAATTACCATGTTGATACTAAGGATCTCAAGCTTGATAATGAGGAAAATAGGGAGCTTTGTATAGAGGATGATAAAAAGGATTCCATTGGGCCTTGGGAAGAGGATCTTGCTTCCATGAAAAGTGAATTTCATGAAATTGAAGATCATGATGAGATTGAAAATGAGGGTATCAAATTTGAGGAAAAGAAAATTGTATCTGATGTTGAAGAGGAGAACCAAGCTTGTCAATGGATGAGAGGAGAAGCAGGAGAGTTGATAGCATTTTTGCATACTTTCCCTTTGAGATTTTTAGTACATGTGTGAAAGAAAGTGTAGCCTTAGTTAAGAATTCATTCAATCCTTACAAGGACTTTAGAGACTCCATGATGGAGATGATTTTGGCTAGCAGTATAGACTTCAATAATTCTAATCTAGAGGAGCTCTTATATTCCTACTTTAGCTTGAATTCTCTTGAGCACCAAGATTTGATCAGACATGCATTTATGGACATTTGGCTTGAACTTTAGGTAGTTTAGGCCAAAGAGATACAAGGTGATAGAAAATAGTATTATAGTCAATATTTTTGTCTCTATACATAATAGAGTTCATATACTATTTTTTGCATAAATAAAGATAATAAGTGAGGCAAAATGTATGTCAATGTTTCATCATGATAAGGTATAGAAAAAATTGTGTTATCTTGACACATAAATAAGGAAGAGAATCATTAGAAGAAACCTGTAAAAGTGTTCCAATGCCAATTGCAGATTTCATTCGCCCATCTTCACCTTCACTAGCTTTAGTAACTCCCAAATGCAATGGATAATCCCATCCTAGGACATTCATCTCTAAAAAATCAAATGGTATGCCTGGACCATAATTACTAGGTTTCTTTCTTTCATTGGGAAGATAAAGTAATGGAAATCTAGCTTCTGACAAATGCATGTAAATTCAACTATTGATTCCACCTATTTTAAGACAATGGACATTAGTATGTTGGAAAAATATAACTAACATTACTTATGAACATAATTTTTTTTTCTAGTAGAGTAAAATAAAATATATTTAAACATACAATCTATACGCCCAACATAATAGAAATATAAATAACAAAATAACTTACCATTCCCCTAGGAGAATCACCATAGTAACTCATGATCTGATAAAAAAGACTTCCATGGTTTGTGCCAATGTAGATCACCCTTCCAAGGAAGTTGCAAAATTATTCCTTGTGCATATGACATGTGAGTTCACCACTATCACTCCACATCATCACTACATCACAAGTTAGAAAATATTTGATGACAAAAACTAGTTTGCTGAAATCATGTTTTATTGTTCACTCCTCCATCTAGGATTTATATCACTCTTCCACCTAATAGTTCACAACTACACCTACTCTCCCAACTCTACTTAGGACCATTCTCTATCCCCACTTATCCCATTCCAAAGCCACTATTGTCTTAAGCCTTCATCATTGCCTAAATTTTTTGTTGACATACCATAGTCCTATTACTTTAACACTTAAATTTAGAATTCTCCATTATTCAAACCCGTGTCTTCATTAAACTCTAACTCCCACACACATTAAGTCATCTTAGATATCCTTATGCCTTTCCCATACACATTCCTTCATTTCTAACATGCAATCCCTTAGTAAAAATTATAACTCTGTTTTACTGCATGACTAGTTTTCTTGATAGTTCACATGCTTTCTCTATTATTCTACAGTTGCAAATAGTACTAAAGAAATATGGAATGAAGAGAATTCTATTAGTTGTGAACCACTTTTTCATTGGAGAACTTTGTAACAAATTTTGAAATAGATATTGAAGAGATACCAAAGGCCAAATAGAGATCCCAACTATGAGGTCTTTGTAAGATTACCTTTTACATAATCATTAGTAGATGTATGGCCCCATCTTGTTGAGTTTCCCCTGCTCTAACACAAACATCTTTAAGGGGCCCATTCTTAAAGTTCTTAAGAGATAAACTTCAAATAGCACATGAACTTATTTTAGCCTCTTTTAATTGTTTAAGAAAACTACAAATAAGGATTTAACCTTTGAAAGATAGCCATACCTGTACCCATCTCTATTACCCCTATCCCCATGCAACATTGATTTTAGTCTATTTTTAGAAAGCCTTCTTTGTCCATTATTAGATTAGATGTATGGCCATGAGAAAACCAAAGTTGTAAATAGAATCAAAAAAATTTCTTCATGATAATAGTGTGATATAAAAATTGTTAAATGATTGCTAATAGTAATAAAATACCTTACTGATTGATAATACTCCTTTTCTAACTCTAAAAGGATGTCTATCACATCAGGATCTAACTTGATGGTTGAATCAACCTACATACATGAAAATTATAGATTTATATTAGAACAAATAAACAATCACTTAATTCCTATTCGATAATGAATAATTTCTTAGAATCACTCTTTTTGTTTTTGTTTTTTGTTAGTTAAAAATAGCAATTCATTGATCATTAAGATCCATAATCACAAGTAGCAGTCACAATATACATATGAATAGAGAAATAAAATGAATCTTCTATGTCATTGGGGTAAGATCTTTCAACCATGGATCTAGAGACTTGCCAATGGAATAAACAATGAAATTAATCTCCCTGAGCTTTTGTATGTCCACATAGTTGGGCCCATCAAAAGTAAAAGTAGGTTTTTGCATACCATCATAGATCTTCTAGTAGTTCAGAATGTTAAATTCATCCCTTTTCATTAGAATGCACACTCCATGATCATCCTTTGTGGCTTCATAGGCATCCCAAACAACTTGAACTTGTTTCATAGTTGAAGGGCTCATTAAATGATCCCAAACAAATTTGTTCATGGAAAGGGGTCTCTAAATTTTCTCCTCTATTACTTGTGGGTCATAAATGCTAATACTTTCTTGGTCTTCAACAAGACTCCTGCACACATCAATTGCCAAATTATTAGCTATGCCCTTGTTGAATGCAAACCCAAGAATTGAAACCTTCTTCCCCACAAGTGTATTAAACATTGAGGAAATTACATTATTTACAAATAATCTTTTTTGATGATCATTTATCTTCATAACCTATTTCTAGTAGTTTTCTACCTTAATTGGCCCATTGCATTAACACATATAAACCAAGTTCAAAATGTCCTTCAGATTTGGACCACCAAAGCCAACACTGGCATTCAAATTTTTTATCCCAATTCTTGAATCCTTCCCAATGGAATTATCAACCTCTATAACATCTTCCCCAACTACTTCACACAGAGTAGAAATCATATTCACTGATGAAATCCTTTGAGAAAAAAGTGCATTTTTAGTAGTTTTGGAAATTTTTGTAGACTACAAATTTGTACTGATGATCTTTTTCTGAGGAACCCAATTTGTGCACACTGCTCTCAAAGTTCAATTACTTTCTACCCTTGAAGACTCTTTTTTCCTCCAATGACCACAAGTTCTAGATTGAAAAGATCCTAAAAAACACTCCCTTGTACAACAAAATCTAGATTTGAAAGAGTCCAAAATTTTAATCCCTTCTAATTATGCATGAGAACCTTTTCAATTATCAATGTTGTTTTCATGGGTATAGTGCCCTTTTCCACCATAAGTTTGTTTGAGATTGAAACATTTGCAATCATTATTCCAACACTTTCCTAATAGCTTAGATTTGTGGCTTTTCAAACCCCAAAACATCCAACTTTTATTGGGGTATTGACTGAAATGAATACAATGTCTGCTTCAATAATATGCTTTTATAAATCAGTACTAAAAATGAGGTTTTCTCCCCTAAAATTTCTTACAACCTCATGAAGCCCAGCCTCATAAATGGGCAATTGGTCACTATTCTAGGTAGCAATTCTGGCTGCTAAAATATCTAAGATTACTACATCAATATGAGGGCATTTTAGTGCAATGATAGCCATTGTTGGGCCCCCTACATATCTAGCTCCAAGGTAGGAGATTTTCACCATTCTTAACTCCTCTGACATTGCAAAAGAAAATAAATTTCTCTTCTACTTCACAATATGGACTTTAGAATAATAGTTAATTTATCTAGCATAAACCAAACAAATAGGTGATCTTACAAATAGACAAATATTGGTATTTTATGTAGCTTATTTTTTGAGTGAGTAGTACAATCATCAAACAACACACATTGATGGTTCAATTCATAGATCCAAATTCAATATGTTTGGGAATTATAGTAAGACCATAAAGAAAATAAAGGAAAAAAATGAGAGAATAGGATGTACAAGGGAAGAAGATGAAAAATTGTAACAAAAACTAAAAGAAAGGATCAACTAGAATAATGGTTCAAAGTAGGGGGAAAATGAGAAGAGGGGAGGAGGGAGGAAGGATGTCTACAACCACATGAATGAAAACAAAAACCATCAGCAACCGAAGAACATACTGGATTTTAACAACATACCTTAATAATCAAAGGATCATCAACAATCCAAGAACATACTAGATTTTAACAACATACCTTAATAATCAAAGGCTCCTTATCCCTTTGACTCCTCCTATATTGAAATCCTCATGCACCAATGCTTCCTCATATAAAACTTCTTACCAAAAAGAGGTATGTCATATGGGTGACTCTTATTGTACCACAAAAGAATCTACTTTTAATTCATGATCTAAATTAAATGTAGTTAAAACTAGTATTAAATTAAATTCAATAATAAATAAATAGTGTGGTGTTAGTTCACCACAACTTACAAATTAAACATGAAAATTAAAGGTTCAAAATTCTACTAGTTATAATTCAAACAAGAAAATACATAAACAATATTCTAGAATTTTGGATTCAAAATAACTATGTGTAACATCTACCCCAAGAATAATGGTTGACACATCACTCACTAAAATGTAGTTCCAGCTAAGAGCAACCAAAAGAACATTTTTTCTTCCATCCATTAGAGAGTTAGGCCTAGTTAGCTTTAAATTGAAAAATGAATGATTGCAAGAATAATAACAATCAAAGCACTAAAAGAGTTACTAATAAGAAATAATTGATAAAAAGAGAGTGACACTACCCATTGTTCCAAATTGTGTAACTTACAACCACCCAAATTTCTATTTGGCATCCAAGACTGCAATTTGAAGCATATAACTTTTTGTTTTCTCAAGTTATAGTTTACCTATAGAATTTTTATTGCAATATCTAAAAATATAGAAAATAGAAAAAACACACAATATCACTAACCTAGCTTCATATAATGATAGTGTAAGAAAAATTATTTCCTTAGAAAATTAGTAGCCTCAAACTCTTGGGGACTTGCTGGTTAGGAAACACTGAGGTGTCTGGAGATATGCTCTAAGAAACTATTGGTTCTAACAATTATAACAATTCCACTCTACATGCATAGAATAGTATGCACATTCGCTACCTAAGATTTATGAATGAAAGAAACAAGTGAAGGAGGTCAATGAGTCATAAATTGTGGGTCATGATGGAGTTAGTAATCTGCACATCATTTGATTTGAAGCCATTAATAACTTATGTAAAATGAAAAGGATAGTTTGTAGCTATTCACATATGAACCAATCATTTCTAATATCTTCATGAATTTAATAGGATTAATTGAAGTATTAGACAAAAATTGAGATCAAAATGATAGATAGTGAGGAATCTCTCAAACAAATAAAGGCAAGGAAGAATAAATAATATGCATATGTCATCCCTATTTTAATTGGGTGCAAGTCATAAGAGTTTGAACATTCTAATATTTTCAGAATCAAAATAGACCATATCAAACTTTCTATAACTAGAAGGAGAAGTCATCGAGAATTTGTAAAATCAATGAAACTTGGTAGCATTGAAGGATATTTGAAGACTATAAAAGAATCCAATACATGTCTTCATCCTTGGTGTAAACCTCTTAATTTGAAAGGGAAATGAACATTGGGAATGGAGTTTTTCATCCACAATAATGGAGTTGAAACTCATCAAGGTCAAATTTAGGGTAGTTTTGAATGAATATAAGATGCCATTCAAAATGTTTATTACAGATCTCATGTGTGATATCTATGGAAGGATATTTCAAATTTCAAGAGGAAGCATGGAAGAATGAGTAAATTTCTCTTTATCTATAAGATGAGAGAGTAACAAAAACTAGAGACAAGGCAAACACAAGTGAAGCTGTACTTGCAACACATGCATTCTTCCTTATACAAAAAAATTCTCATAGAGATGAACATGTTTGAGATATTTCCATCATTTCAATAGGGATATCTAGTTAAGCATAGGCAACATGTGAATGCTTGGTTGGAAGATTTTGCCTCCAAATATGTATGGAATAAGGTATTGGTTATGTAAAACTATAGATCATGGGACTAAGGTTTTAAAATTTTACTCAGTTTTCTAAACAATACCACCCTCATCTAGTTTCTAGATGGTGGAATATTGCAAGGACTATTTGTTACAGGAAATGTTGCATACTAGTATTAAATTCATGTTGGCTTCAAATTTCTACGACAAATACTAAGGTTTGTAGGCCTCTTATGGTTGCAAGGGTGGATAGAGCATTAGGGTGTTTTCATTGTGTCTTCTATAATAGAATGAAGAAACATTAAGTTATTATTATCTATCATGTTGACATAATTAGGATAGTGGAAGTCTTTATTTTCAATGAACCCAAAGTAGGAATGTGCATGGATGAATTGATATGCTGTGGGGATTTGGTGATGTGTTTATTCAATGCAAAGTGTGAATTTGTTACATGGAGAATACTAGAGTCAAGGTTTTGATCAAGTTTTGGGATCCTTATATACATAAACTATCTAATAGAATGTGAGGTCATGACAGCCAAAAAAATCAAGTGATCAGCACTTTGTTTATGATTAGAGGTTGGGTGTAGCTAGCATATGAAGTAAGGTGGGTGTTAGAGTTGGTAAATGAATAGATGTGCCTTTGGAAGGTCTTGTGAGTGTGAGGATAAAGTGGATGGTTGATGGAACCTTGAGTTCCTAATTAGTAATATCTAGTTAGTATCTTAGAAAAGGATTTTTGATGTGAAGTTGTTCCTAATTAGTAATATCCTAATTTGGGCATTGGTTCATGAAGATCTAAGCAGGGTCTGTGATCCTACCTATGCATTTGTTGGGATCTGCGAGTCATACACCTTGACAGATTCACATGTAGGATCATGGACCCTGCTTAAAAAAATCTCAAATCTAGGTAGCTACAAAAGTATCCAACACAAATATGTATGAATCTAAGGGAAATGGTGGGTAAAAGGTGGGCCCAACTTAAAAATATTGTATTTTTTAATATATTTTCCCCTCCAAACCCTAAAAAGGATTCTTTTATTCAACATGTAAATGCATTTTCTCTCTATTTTGAAATGATTTAGTTTTAGAATTATGTATATTTATCTGATTTTTTAAAATATATAATGCACATATATATTCATGAATCCTAATTGGGGAAAAAATCACAAATCCATAGATCCAATTCACAGGCCTGAATTGGATTCATATCCTAAATTGACAACTAAGGTTACAGGTAGTTGATTGGTAAGGTAAATATAAGAGTGGATTTATAGGGACATGAAATCTCAAGGTAAGAAATAGGGAAGAGTATTGAATAATGTAATAATAATTAAAACCAATAACAAACATGCTTTTCTAGTATTCTAATTTTCATTCACTATGAAAGTCAGTTTCTTAGTGTTCTCAGCAATCCAAACATTACTATTTTGATAGATCTTTTTTTGAGGAGGACATATGGATGAGATAAGAATATTTAGTCTTTTAAATGACTTTATTTCATGGAGTATAGTGATAGATATCTTCTTCTAACTCAAAATTTCTTAAAACCCTCAAATTGGAAACTCATGGATGCAAGATGTAAGATTCTAATGCATTTCACATATAATAAGGCCTCAATCTTAGCCATTAGGGAGTAAGAAAAGAATTTACTTAATTTTCATAAGATTCCATAAACTCATGCAACACTTGCCACACGGATTCAATGTGAGAAGGTGACTATGATCAGTTATAGGAAGAAGGTCTTGGCAGTCATATGTAAGAGTATTGGCTTTGTCTACTAAAAAAAAGTGAGGGATAGCCTTGTAAGCTTTCAGAGGTCTATAAGATGGTGGTGTTTGACATGCTCAAGGTTTCAAAGAATATTAGAGAACCTAAGAAGAGGGTTAAGTCAGTATGAGTTGCAAAAAATTAATAATCTACCATGTTGTGGCAGGATTGAGTCTATAGACTCGATCTTGCAAATCAATCTATAGAGATTCTAGTTATTTTTGTTGTAGTTATACATGTGGTCATTTTAAGAAAATAATTTTTTGTTTCTTGTAGATAATATATGAGCATAGATTAAGCATTTTTAATAATATTGCATTTTTTGATACATCATATTTACAATTTATGTTCTTTCAAATACTTCTATGCACAAGCACATAGGTGTGGAAAAGTTCAAATAAAAAGGTGATTGACAGAAGATAAGAGAAATTAAAAATATACCTACATATATTCATGTTCAAATTCATCTCGACCCAATCTTAGCTAAGAAGACTTGATGCATTGACAGGCATAGGAACCTATTCCTATTAGTCACCACATCAGCATGGCCATATCATAATCAAACAAATAACAAATATTGATGTAATTAGAAAAATAAAACCTAGCATCTTACCATTGTTTTATCTTTAGCCTTGTACAGATTGGAGGAGGGAAAATTAGTTGATTTCCCTCTATTGATGGAGTAAAAAGATTAAGTGCTTGAGTTCCCACCCATATGAAAATGATCATTCTCTCCTATCTCTAGCGCGAAAATTGAAGTGTCGTGCCTTTCCTCTTTTCTCAAAGAAAAATCAATGAGTTTTATTTAAAATAATAAATATCAATTATAATAATAATTATTTTAATTATAATTAATTATTATTTAAAATATAATAAATTATAATTATTATATAATGAGTATTTACAGACAAATGATAATGCATACATATTTATAGAGAACAATGGTTAAATAGTAATAATGTATTTTTTCTTTTAGTATATCTATAATAAGATGTCTTGAATTTTTCAATTTTTAATGATTATACAAAATAAATATCAAAACAAATTTTTATTTATAATAATAATATTAATTAATTGTGATAGTTTTTACAACTTTTTATTTATGGTACTGAGTTTTAATTTTAAAGAATAATCTAATTTTATAATAATCAAAGTAATAACTTAAATATTTAAATTAAATTATTAATTTTATCTCAAAATATCTCTTTTAAGGAGGAGTATGATTCGAGACAATATGACTATATTATATTATTTTTCTTAATCAATTTATTTGAAGGACGTAATAATTAAGTGGAACTAGGCATTGCTTAAGTAATGCTTATAATTGTTTGGAAATAATTAATACATACTTAGATAACCCATATTATCATAACATTATAATATTGTCAAATAGCTAAATTATACTCTGAAAGAAAATGTTATCTTCTAGATGACTGTTGAATAAAATCTCCCAAGCCAAGCCATTTAACAAAGTGTACTCCTTATCTGGAAGATGGAAAGTGAAACCACAATTAGTATGAGAAAGAGAAGCTCCAAGGGCCATGAATGGACTATGAAAAATAAAATTAGCTTAATCCATTAATAAATAAGCCTTAGGAAATTTGAAGAGAAAAATTACAAATGACTGATTATTTGTGAGCCACCCATTAAGTCATTTGTTAGGTAAGTTAATTTAGTCACTTGTATTTGGGTGACTAATTATCTAGTCACTTATTTAGTCATTTCTATATGGTTGATCTTGTGATTTTACCTAGTAACCAACTTAGTCACGTATTTAGTCACTTATGCTTGTAAATTGCAAACAAATACTAGAATGTGATCAATTTTAGTCATGTGACTAAAACTTTTAGTGGCATGACTAAATTTTTTAGTCACATAGTCACATATTTGCCAAAATGTACTAGTGGAGGATCAACTAGACCATTGTTATTGCATCCAATAGGACTAGTTCCCTTACAGCCAAAGCACTTCATGAGTCTAAGACCATGGCAATATTTCTCAAGAGTGATCTCATGAGCTTGTTTTGTGAGGTCAATTGGAGTCTCCTCTTTGTAAAGCCATGCAAACATGGTTCTATTTTCACTTTCATCCTCTAAGGGGACTGTAACCATAACAAAAGTTCCATTATACTTGGTTTGAGGTGTCAACACAAATGGCTTCTTTGCCTTAGATGGTCTCTCATAATGATGGGGAGACTCAAGAAGAGATGTTAATGACAACACTAGTTTGATGTGGTATTCACCCATGCTAGTTTCTTTTAGCTTGAACGACTGCTTAATTTGCTTTAGTTTGTTATCATGACAATCAATAGATTCTCTCTTAGTGGGTACAAAATTCTTAGTAGCTTTTAGCATGTTGTAGGTATAGCTAGTACTTGTATTGAGAGTGACTTCAAAGCCATGAAATGGGAATTTTATGCATTAATAGTATGTGGATGGCATAGTGCACATCTCATGTATCCATGGCCTTCCTAATAGAATATTGTAAGCCAAGGGAATGTTGAGGACTTGACAAGTGACATCCCTTTCTATAGGATTGATGTGGAGGGGCAACACCACAAGACCTAAAGACTTTCTCTTGATTTTTTCATACGCTTTGATAGTGATCTTGTGACAAGGATTAACAGACTCCTCAAAATAATCTAATTGTCTAAGAAAAGTAGCAGAGACAATGTTTAGCCCAACTCCATTATCGATGAGTACCTGACAGACATGTGTTTGATGTATCATGACCTCAATGTGTAGAGGTTGATTATGTGGGTGACTCAATGAATTATCATCCTCCTTAGAGAAGGACATATAGTAAGGCAAGGTTAGGTGACCTACCATAGATTGAAATTTCTCAAGATCAAGGTCTTGAGGAACATTTGGCTCAATGAGGGCTTTGTCAAGAATCTGTCTATGGGTAGGTGAGATTTTAAGTAGCTCAAAGATTGTGATTTGAGTATTAGTTCATTTTAATTGATCAAGGACACTATAGCTAGTGGCTGCTAAATTTGATGTGAGTTTTGCACCTCTACCAGATGGATCAGCAAGGATTTTATCTTTGTGTTATTCAAGATCAGGAGTAGAAGGCACAGGGCCTTTGAGTACCAACTTGGCATGAGAATGTGCAACAATGTTGACATAGTATTGCAAATATTTATTTTTAGTTGTGTGGGAAGTTGGGCTCTCAAGACAAATGGTGTCTTGGCTTTATTGTTATCTTGCTTGCCCTTGATGGTAATAACATCACAGTACTCAAAATCCATAGGTTTAACCATGTTGATCACATTATTGTCATTAGATTATGTATAGTTGACCTTGTTTTTAGATTTTGGTTTTGATATCTCTCCTTTTTCATAAGATGGGAAGGGATCCTTGAAAGCCTTGTGATATGAGTTCTTATTATGTTCATCTAACATAATGTCACCATCACTAATCATGTCCTAGACTTTGTGACACAAGTTTATTTAGTTGCTAGCTTTGTGTTCCTTATTTTGGTGGTACTTGTAGAATGTGGTTTCATTCCACCATGGTGGGCATAGTTGTGGGTCATATGGGAGAGAGTTTTCCAATGGTGTAATGAGCTTTTTTTGTAGCAAGGTCTTGTAAACCACATCCAAAGGTTCACCCAGAGGTGTATATTCTCATTTAGGGTGTGTAGCCCATGAGTTTCTTGGTCTATTTCTAGATGTCTTGTTGTTAGGAGGAGGTTTCTCAACATTCTTGGCTATGTTGAGACTATTTGTGAGATTAAAGGTTGCCTTAGTAGGTTTAGGAGTGACATTGTCAATAATTGATTCTTATTGACATACTTGGGTTTGTCCTTGTTAAAGGTAGATCCTTGTTTTATGTCCTTCTAAAGGGTAAGTTTTCCCTTCTTCACCTTGAATTCCTCTATGCAAATAGCTTGTATGACCATGTCCTCAAAGGTGCATGGACCTTGAAGTTGGACTCTATACCCAAAATTGGGTAGGAGATTATCAGTGAAGATGTCAAGCTTTTCCATTTCAAGAATCTTGCATGAATATTTAGTGTAAAGTTGTCTCCACCTCTAAAGGAATGTAAAGTTAGTAATTTCATCAAATGTTTTAATACTAGGAGGCAAGTCTGAAAACCACTCCATAGCATGAGCACCTAGACTTCTTGAGAATAAATGCATGAGATATGTTTGATTATGCATGAATTCCATAGAAAAGGAATCAAATTCTCACAAATAATCTTGGGGATCAATAGTTCCAAAGTATTTATCATACTTAGGTAGCTCTACTCCTCTTGGAAAAGGATGCATGCCTATGCTCTTGTCAAATGGAAATGGACAAAGAGTGTCTAAGGTGTACATTTTTGTGGGTTTTTTTCTTATCATGCATCATTTGAGCTAGTTGATCTTGCATGATTTTTAGTTGTTTTTGGAGTTTGGAAGTCTTAGTTTCCTCTTCAGGTGTAATGATAGTTTCCACATTGAAATGATGGGGTAGCTTAGCTCCCCCTTGGGCAAGTTTGAGAAAGTATTTTCCTTTCTCTTTCTTAACTAGGATTTCCATATCCTTTTGAAAGTTTTTGTCTTAATGACACTTTGCTATGTGTTTAGGAAGTATTTCCACCTCTTCCTCCTCCTCATGAGTGTAATGGTATTTTTCTTTGTCATTCCTAGGTTGGCCTTGGTTTTTATGATCGTCACCCTATTTAGGCTTATAATCAGCCATTGTAGGAACATGTTTAGTTTTAGTATGGTGTGATTAGAAAGGTCATTTGAAAAAGAATTCAAATGTATTGTTTTGAGATGTGGGAGCTTTTCTAGTTTTAGGATCCTCTTGATACAAGGGGTTCCTAGTTTGTTGTAAGTTTATGGAGAACATTCTCTGGACTTGAGGTGATCTGATAGGTGAAGAAAATCATGAAGATTCATCACTGGATGAACTAGATGTAGATCCTATATAAAATGTAAGGCAAGTAGTAGTCAAATACAATCCAACTGAGGAAAAAACAACTCATAAGGATAGGGGAGTCTTGACCTTTAGTTTATTTAGACAAGTTTGGACATGTTTAAAATTTGATAACAAACACATGTTATACCTAAAACCAAAAATGGTGGAGAAGGAAAAACCTTTGTCCCACAACTTATGCACATGTATGCATCTCACATAGCTATGTCACCCCTTAGAGGGTACCCATATTTTTGGTGTATCCAAAGGGCTCAATAACATATATGTTGAATGAACACCCTTTTGGCAGGGGTCAAGCACATATACCACCTTCCAACACCCAGTAGCATGCCTATGGTGAGTTCTATAGGAGAGATTCTTCCCCCTCCTTGAAAAAAGATTATGCCCCCTTTCAGAGGTGAATCAGGTAGCTTCTAACTAAAGCTTTTTACTTGGCTTTCATTTGTATTAATCCCCAGTAGCTTCGTAAGTAGAGTTGAGACCAGTAGCCCACACCAACATCTGAAAGTGCACACACATGCTTAGCAAGATTGGGGCCAATGCCAGCTAGTGTAATAGACAGAGCCTCCCCTTCATATGTGATATCAAGAATGAAAGAGAGGAAATTAATATAGCTTTGGAGTCTTTTTCTCTACAAAGCTTCTTTATTATAGTGAGTTGGAATCTTTAATGAAAGTAGTGTGCTCACTTGGGTCATTCTCAGAGGTTAGATTACTTTGATAGGCCCTCTAAGGGTTGACTCCTCTACCTCATTTCCTCACCCAAACATGCAAGACATGTTAATCACCAAGTTAGCTTAATCGATTCTACCTTGGCCTATTCCAAGACTTTGATCCCCTAAAAGGAAATCATCATCTCTTCATTAAAGGCTTCATTTGGGAGAACCACTAACTTTCTTGCCTCCCTCAGATACTATCTTTTAGAGCCTTCTAAGTACCTGATTTACCCTTGGTCATGACCTTGAAGTGGTAAAGAGCATACTCCCCTATTCCCTTATCTTGCACCCTATAAAGTTCACAAGCCCTAATTAGATTATGTTTGGAAAGTAGAAAAAAGACACAATGTATTATGTGGGTTTTAAAATTGGTCTTTGACAATCATATGAACTGATAGTGTCCTACAAACACACTGTCAGTTCATGTTTGAAAAGTTTGTGTAAAAGGAATCTTCATCAAAACATCCTGTAGACAATTGTTATGTTCTAGAAAATCAGAAAACTAAAATAAAGATGCTTCAAAGACTACACATTAATGAAATGAAATGATAAACAACATTGAAAATTTTCTTTTTAAATATGTTGTTGCAAGATCTTGTGCAAACTTTTACGTAGATCCACGTGAACCACTACATAGATCTGTGCAAGAAAATAAGATGCCATGCTAGAAACCATAAAATGGGGCACTCGTTCATGTAAGAAAGTGTAGAGAAGAAGGAAAAATCCTCAAACCTTCATATGAAAATGATTTTTTC
Source organism: Cupressus sempervirens (assembly GCA_028749045.1). Taxonomy (NCBI): domain Eukaryota; kingdom Viridiplantae; phylum Streptophyta; class Pinopsida; order Cupressales; family Cupressaceae; genus Cupressus; species Cupressus sempervirens. Next base: position 657,451,856 of record CM053788.1, read on the forward strand.
TGTACAAAAATCTAAAATTTTGTATGTATAGGTATTATAGAATGATAAAAATATTAGAAAATATGATAAATGAGGCCAAGAAACTTGTTTTCCTCTACCCCACAGTGGGCACCAGAAATGCATATGTGGATTGTGGGCCTCTAAACCTTACAAACACTTAAACATGGTCATTACCTATGGAATCATCCTAGAATAAACATGGAGTCATTTATCATAGAAGCTTGATAGAGCAATTTTTTGCTTTCTAAATAGAAGGATTTTTCCTATGTCTCTTAGAACAAGAAGCAGACAACTAGACCATCTAGTATGAAAGGTTTATGAAAAGTATGTAGTTATGTAGTTAATCTAAATGATATGCAATTTATTCTACTAAAAAATAAAAGAAATTAAGCTAAATGTATGCATTCTGATCTAAATGATGCTAAAATATCAAGTAAGTATGAAAGCTAGAATGAGTAATTAATTTGACAACACTTCAATATGATTCTAATTTCCGACCTCTATAATGAGGAATTAGGAGTCTCTTAAGTAGAATTCCCGAAATCCACCAATGGTCAAAATTAATTGGGATGAACGGTCAAGATTAGAAATGACATCCAATTAAAATGGAAGGTTTCCTTAAGAAGAGGAAGTCAATTGATTTCTTTTGAGTGGAATAAGGAATTAACTGATTTGTTTCCTTTTTTTATTTTAGTCAACTAAGAATTTCTATTTCTAAACCGAAAAGAGAATATTTGAGAAGATATTTGATTTAAAGAAATTAAATATGACCTCATAAATGAGTATTCTAAATTGAATAATTAAATTCATCAATTAGAATAAGAATATTTAACTAAATCAAATATATTTAATTCCTCATGTATATTAGCTAAAAGGGGTGAATTTAATTTAATTAAAGTACTAAATCTTATAATTAAATTAATTCAATTAAAATGTCAATTTAGCTAATTCAATGAATATTCAAGAATTAATTAAAATAAATGATTAATACATATTAATGATCTTTTGTATTTGACACTTAGGTCAAGTAGAGATTATCAAAATCAAAATTGCCTAGTGATATAGGACTTTAGGGTTGATCAAATAGACCATAATTGGTTAACATAGCAATGAACCAATTTTGGGGTATTACACCTACCACCTCAGTGAAACATGTGGTAGCCACAACAGTGCCTAGTCAACACCCCATCAGTGCCCAGTCAGCCCCATGTCAGTGACTTGTTAGCACCCTTTTTTTCCTATGATGACCAAATGACCATCAAATTTAATGCAATAATAGGACAACATTAGCACTGCATCAGTAGTTTGGATGCCCTTCTAGGCCATAAGGAGCAATGTTTCATTTTTTTCTCATAACTTGAGGATATGAACTCCATTTTCAAAAAATAAAATATTGCCAAAAAGTTGCTTCTGATCCTATTGAAATGGTGTAGGTTTCATCAATTTTGGATGTTTTTTATTTACCTCTTTTTAATGTCAAATGTCGAGCTTCTATTTTGCACTCTGGGGGCCCTATATTTTGTGTTTGAGCTCCATTTTTTGCCAACAAAAAATCATTGGAAAGCTCATACAATGCTCTATCCAGATCTACTATCCTATTTATCATAATCTTTTAAAGGTACAAAGGGCACTCATTTAAAGTAGTTTTTCTTCTTTCATTGTAAACACAATGCTTTTTGTTGCTAGGGTTTAATTTTTTGTATTGTGGGGTTTATTTTTATGTCATTCCTACATTTGTAACACACAATATTCTTTTTTTTCAAAATGGCCGAGACTTCTTCTAGTCTGACTCCTCTATCCCAACATAACTATCATACATGGAAGATTTCCATGACACGGGTTCTTCATTCTAAAGGATTATGGTTTTGTTTGAATGAGGATCAACCTCTATTTTAGAGTCCATGGTGATCATTTCATCACTCTAATAAAATTAATGAAGCCATGGGTCAAATTTCTTTGAGTGTTTCATATAGCTTGCAATTCTATCTCGATGAATGTACTACTCCTTGAGAGATGTGGCTTAAGTTTGAATCATTATTTGGTATAGTGAATGAGTTTAGAGCACTCTAGTTTGAGGCTGAACTTACTTCACTAGAACTTAATTCTTTTTTATTCATTGAGGAATTTCTAATGAAGTTCAAGCAACAAAGATCATTATTATAAGGTTCTGTCAAGATGAAGATAGATAAAGAATGCATTTTCCTGATACTATTAAATCTTTGTGGAAACTTTCAAATGTTCTCCTATACCTTTCACTCCAATATGGATGCATTGGGTACAAATTTCATCATGCCAACATTTGAGGAATTCTATGATCAATTTATTAGAGAACAAGCCAAGATTTCCTAGCTATATTCTCTATTAGGACCAAAGACCACGACATTGGTTGCACAATTATCTACTGTAAAGAAGAAGGAGACACCGCAGTCATGAGTATCCCTCTAAGCCATCTATATATTCTCCTTCCAAAATAAAATCCAAACCTAAGAAGGGTAGTTCTTCTAAGTTTGGTGAGTCTTCCTCCAAGACTAAGAAGTCTAGAAGTCATCGTTGTAGTTTTTGTGGCAAGGAAGGACATCCACTTTCCAAGTGTTGGAAATGGTTAGAGGCTTTAGAGAAAGCCATGCAATTGCATCACATCTCCTCTCCTTAGCCATCTTCCTTATCTACATGGAAGGTTCATGCTTTGCATGCATGATCCATGTCTTTAGGATCATATTGGATCATTGATTCTAGTGCTTCATGCCATATGATTCACTCACCAAATTTGGTCAACACACTTGTTCATAGTGCCACATTACATATTGCAGTTGGTGATTCTACATAGCTCCAATTCTTAGTTTAGGTTTAGTTTCACTAGATGGTGGTTCTATTCAAGATGTTCTTCTAGTTCCTAACATTTCTACAAACCTTCTTTCTATTTATCAAATTTTCCTTTCTAGCTATGGTAAGATAGTTGAGTTCTCACATGATGATGTAGTTATTCAAGATCTCCTTGATCCTGATTTAGCTATTGCTACTAGTAGTGTGGATTCCCCATCTCACTTATACCAATTTTATGGCTTTGAGAGTTAAGAAAGTGTGGGCTCTTCTCTTGTTGCACACATAGAATTTGTGAGCCAACTTTGGCATGAACATTTTGGGTATTTCAACTACCACTATTTACTATTGGTGTAAATAAGTATTTACTTATTACACTTACTTAAGTTTTACTTAGGTTAATGCATTATTTAATTATTTTGTATTTTTTTTTTAGGTGAGACACTTAGGAGTTTGTGTACTCTCATTGAGTTACGCAACTCTAATTATGCACATGGTGTCTACAACATAGGAGTATACATCATTCACTGAGTTGTCATGTTGACACCATAGTTATCCACACTCCTCATTTAGCACATGTTGTCTACACCATTGATTTGCATGCTACACCATTGTAGGCTTATCCTCACATCATTTTACTTAATCTCATGCTTAATGGAGGATAACCCATATCTGGTGGACATGTGCCTGGTTGTATGACATATCATGATGTTGAATTCTATGCATTCTAGAAGATCTCCTGAGGCCTTTATATTTAGACACTCCTAGTGTACTCTCAACCAGTTATTGAATGAATATTGTCATTTTGATCATACTCTATCTATTTTGGTCTACTATGTGCTTGTGTTGAGTTCTTTAGTTCTTGGGTGAATTCTAGCCTAAGCCAAATTCTTACATGGTATCAGAGCTAAGGAGGATTCTCATCACATAGTCATTCGAGACTATTCATGCTTTAGCACCTCGACACAAATTTAGAGGATCCACAGAAATTGGGAGATCATACCTGACTGTTGCATCCAGAGCGTTGATTCGGTGAATATTGACTACAAATTTTCCTATATGGGGTGAAAGTTGATCGTGAGACAAAATTTTTTTGCAAATCAAAACTCAGAGGCCCCAATTTGCAATTTGGGTATGATCTAATTTGATCTAATTGTTTGAATTTTAGATTTTTATTTATTTTTCTTTGTTTCCTTTATCTGGGTATTTTTCGAAAGTATTTTCAAAATTATTATATCCCGATGGGAGAAAATTATTTTGCAAAACTGGGTCATCACACCCTAGCCTGCGCATTATTTACTTAATTTCGTAGGGATTTTTATTAATTCTACGAGCATCTCTATTCAAATACGGGTTATACAGACCCGCGAGCTATACTATGCATTAAATCGAGCATAGTAATATTTTCGGTGGACACCACTTATTGGTGAGGTCAAAGGTCTCACTGGCCGGGTATTCCCTTCACCCTAAGGTATTTGAGTTTATTTTTGTGGGGAATGTTATTTAAATAGTCTGTAGACACCCAAACCCACAAATGTGGGATTAAACTTTGTAAACCCACACTATGGTAACAATAGAACTTCTGAAAAAGACAGACACATGAGGAGAATTCCAGCAATTGCACAAAATTCTAGATCGAAAACTTGCCGAATAGCCTATATTGACAACTTGAAAAAATTTCTTGGTACAGTGCACAAAATTTGGTAATGATAGTGATCTCGTGCCCTCCTCTCCTTCACTAATTTTCTCACACCTAGCGACACCACATTACACCTCAAAGTCGACCCGTAGTGACTGGCAGGCATCAGATCCAATCACCCATGTCACAAAGAACTTGTGTATGTTAGGATAAACCACAGACGAAAATAAAAAACTACATGCAAATATAACCAATAATAGAAAATAATAGAACACATAGAAATGAACACAAGGCACCAAGATTTAACGTGGTTCACCCAATCCCTAGGCTACGTCCACCAAACAACAAGTTTGATCTTATTACAATCCACTTATTATAACCTAATTACAATTTGTAATCCCTTACAGCTCAATACCGCCGAAAGAACCAATTTTGCATCACAACATAATGAAAAATACCCAACCCTAAGCCCTTTTATACAAGTATTAAACCGCTTTAGGGTTATAACATGTCGGCCATATGTCAGTCATAATATGTTGGCTACCATGTCGACCACGGCCCAAAATTTTTTTTTGGGGCGATGCCCCGAATCCCACTATTTATGAAGTATGTACAGTACTTTCCTGATCAGTCACCACAATCTAACAATCTCCCACTTGGTGACTGATCAGGCTCCACACTAAACAACAATCTCCCACTTGGAGACTGATCCTGTAGCAATACAACTACCACATGGGGCTCCCACTGGATCAAACCACCCTGGACTCTGCTGTTCTTTTATTCATGTTTAGTCTGAAAGACCAACTGAAGCTGAAGAGGAGTTCAGCTTCTCCCTTGTTACAACCTTTGTCAACATATCTGTTAGATTGTCATTGGTATGTATCTTCTCCAGCTTTAACTATCCATCTTCCAAAACTGACCGAATGAAATGGTACCGCAACTGTATGTGTTTGGTCTTAGAATGCAGAGCTGAATTCTTAGCAAGATGAATGGCACTTTGACTATCTGTAAAAAAATAATTATCCTTCTGAGGATGTCCCAATTCTTCCAAGAAGAACTGAAGCCATATCATCTCCTTGGCTACCTCTGTAGCAGCAACATACTCTACCTCTGTAGTGGATAAAGCATTAATCTTCTGTAACCTAGAAACCCAGCTCACGAGTGCCCCACCAATAGTAAAGACATAACCTATTGTACTCCGCTTGATATCAATATCCCCTGCCAAATCGGAGTCAACATAGCCCTGTAAATCAGTAGTAGAGCCCCCAAAGTGTAAACCCTTATTAGATGTCCCTCTCAAATATTTGAGAATCCACTTGACAGCATTCCAATGCTCAAATCCTGGATGACTCATATACCTGCTAACGACTCCCACTACATGTGCAATATCTGGCCTAGTGCATACCATAGCATACATCAAACTTCCTATAGCTGAAGCATAGGGTACCTTGGACATCTTATCCTTCTCTTCCTGTTTCTTGGGACACATCTCCTTAGTCAATTTCAAATGACCAGGTAAAGATGTGCTGACAGATTTAGCATTCTCCATACAAAAACATTGCAACACCTTCTCAACATAATCAGCTTGAGATAGCATCAAGGTTTTGTTCTTCCTATCTCTGCAAATCTTCATACCAAGGATTTTTTTTGCTGCCCCCAAATCCTTCATAGCAAATGCATGTGTTAACTGGCATTTTACCCCTTAATATGATGCATGTTAGACCCAGCTATAAGCATATCATCAACATATAGACATAAAATAATGTAGCTATCATCATCCAACCTCTTAAAATAAACACAATAATTTGAATGACACCTATTATATCCATGCTCATGCATAAAACTGTCAAATTTTAGATACCATTGCCGAGGTGCTTGCTTCAAGCCATATAAACTTTTCTTCAATTTGCACACTAAGTTCTCCTTACCTTTGACCTCAAAACCCTATGGCTGAGTCATATATATTTCTTCATCCAAATCACCATGAAGAAAGGCTATTTTAACATCCATCTACTCTAAATGCAAATCTTTAGTAGCCACAAGACTTAAAATAGTATGAATAGAAGTCATTTTAACAATAGGAGAAAATATCTCATCAAAATCAATTCCCTTTTTCTGTGCAAATCCTTTTACAACTAACCTGGCCTTAAATCTTTTCTTACCTCCTTCCTCTTCTTTCAACCTATAAACCCACTTATTCTGTAAAGCCTTTTTACCTGTAGGCAACTTGCACAAATCCCATGTCTTATTTTTCAGCAAAGAGACCATTTCATCTTTCATTGCAGACTCCCACTGAATCTTAGTATCCACCTGCACAGCTTCATCATAACTTTCAGGTTCACCAGCATCAGTAAGTAAAATAGAATACAAAGAGGGAGAAAACCTTTGTGGAGGTCTAATTTTCCTTGTTGACTATCTAACATTTACTGGTGTGTGTGGTATTTGTTGTTACAATTGTTGCACATCGTGAGGAATGGTTGGAACATCAGCTTTTGGAGTATCATCCAGCACTACATAATCATCTTCTTTCTTCTCATGTTGCTGCAACAGATCTTTGTACAACACTTTCTCATTGAATATGACATCCCGAGTTCTAACAATTTTAAGATTTTCAAAATCCCAAAGCCTATAACCAAATTCATTAATGCCATATCCAACAAAGACACATTTCTTTGATTTAGCTTCTAGCTTGGTTCTATTTTCAGAGTCTATATGAGAAAAAGCTTCACAACCGAAGGTCTTGAGAAAAGAATAACTCACCTTCTTACCAGTCCATGCTTCCTCTGGAGTACCACAGCCCAAAGGAGTAGAGGGACCTCTATCAATCAAATATACTGCAGTATTGATAGCCTCTGCCCACATGTGTAAGCGCAACCCAACATGCAACCTCATGTTCCTTGCGCGCTCCATTATAGTCATGTTCATGCGTTCAGCCACTCCATTTTCCTATGGAGCCTTTGGAATAGTTTTTTGTCTATGAATATCATTAGTGGAGCAATAATCTTCAAATTCATGACTGCAATACTCACCACCATTATCAGATCTGAGACATTTTAATTTCTTACCAGTCTCATTTTCAACCAAGCATTTCCATTTCTTAAAAGTTTGAAATACATCAGATTTCTGTCTAAGGAAATAAACCCATACTTTTCTAGTTGCATCATCAATAAATGTAACATAATAATGAGAGCCACCAAGGGAAGATACCTGAGCCAGTCCCCATACATCTGTATGCACAAGCTCTAATTTCTCCTTTTTGTTTTCCTTCCCTGTCTTTACAAAACTCACTCTCTTTTGTTTTCCATACACACAACTTTCACAGAAATCCATATTTACACATTTTAGACCTGGTAAAACTTTCTTTGAATGAATTACTTTCATACCTTTCTCACTCATGTGCCCAAGTCTATTGTGCCACAATGCTATATCAGAATCTACAGCAGCTATTTGTTCTCCTTGCTCAACTGCAACAATTGTTCTTGAACATTCATTTTTCTCTGAAACAATCAAAGTAGAAGGAACAATATGACCTGTACAAAGACATAAGGTGCCTACTTTCACACCTTTTGCTACTACAAGGGAACCTTTTGAAACCTTCCAATTTTTATCATTAAAAGTAACTACACAACCCTCATCACTAAGTTGCCCTGCTGAAATTAAATTCCTACTCAGCTTTGAAACATGTCTTACCTCATGTAGTAGCCAATGATTCCCATTCTGCAACTTAATCTTAATTTTTCCCTTTCCAACAATTTGACAAGGTTCATTATCCCCCAAATAAACAAGCCCAAAATCCCCTTGGACATAATCAATGAAATAACCTCTATGAGGTGTAGCATGAAATGAAGCGCCAGAATCTAAAACCCATGAATCATCAACACTCTCTAAAGACAAAAGCAAAGCATCCTCTTTGGATTTGTTACTTACCACATTTGCCTCCTTGTCTCCATCTGATTTATCTCCTTCATTTTTCTTTTGATTCCAGCAATCTTTCTTTTTGTGCCCTAGTTTCCCATAGTACCATCAATCATTTGGTCCTCTCGATTGAGACCTCCTCCCCTTTGACTTTCCTCTTGATTTCCCACAATTTCTAGAGTTACTTCCTCTTTCAGTCATTCTGCCCCTGCTTTGTGCATTCAAAGCACTTCCTGATGTAGATCCACTTGAGGATTTCCTACAAGTTTCCTCACTCAAAACAACACCGATCACATCATCATATTTTAGGGTACTAGATCCAAGAACAAAATTACTCACCGCCATTACCAAGCCATTCCAACTTTCAGGCAAAGAACACAAAATCAAGAGAGCCCTAATTTCTTCATCAAAATTGATACCCACAGAAGATAACTGACTAGTAATAGTATTAAACTCATTTAAATGATCTGCAACAGATCCACCTTCTACCATTTTCATATTAAATAAACACTTCATGAGAAATACCTTGTTTGAAGTGGAGGGCTTTTCATACAGTGTCACTAGGGTTTTTATCAAATCTTCTGTTGTCTTTTCTTTTTTAATATTAAATGCCACTGATGGTGCCAAGCATAACCGAATGCTTCCGAGTGCCTTTCTATCCAAAAGATCCCATTCAGCCTCTGACATAGTTCCCTGATTCTTGGCTTTGCCTTCCAACGGCTTCCATAAATCCTTCTGATATAGATAGTCTTCTATTTGCATCTTCCATAACTAGAAGTTCTGCCCATTAAACCTATCAACCCTCAGCTTACCCTCATTTTCCATCGCTCCCACTCAACCGTGAGACTCCCAATTAACCGTGAGACTTTCTTGTAGAGGATAACTGAAAAACAACCTCGCTCTGATACTACTTGTTAGGATAAACCACGGACAGAAATAAAAAACTACATACAAATATAACCAATAATAGAAGATAATAGAACACACAAAAATGAACACAAGGCACCAAGATTTAACATGGTTCACCCAATCCTTGGGCTACGTCCACCAAACAGCAAGTCTGATCTTATTACAATCCAGTGATTACAACCTGATTACAATCTGTAATCCCTTACAGCTCAATACCGCCGCAAGAACCAATTTTGCATTACAACATAATGAAAAATACCCAACTCTAAGCCCTTTTATACAAGTATTAAACCACTTTAGGGTTACAACATATCGGCCATATGTCGGCCATAATATGTTGGCCACAGTATGTACAGTACTTTCCTAATCAGTCACCACAATCTAATAGTGTACAGTCATCATCCTAGTTAGCAAGCCCTATCATTATCTGACTCTATCAACACATTAGCAGCCACATCTGCATTATCTGTATAATTCCATACAGACCATACAATTTCCACATCATGCTAACATCGTCACCATCCTTGAAGCTTGCTAATGTCATCTAATCAAAAGACTAAATTTGACACCCATCTGCACGTTAATTCAAGGCCAAATTGAGCTACTAAGATGGCCATATGTCCATCAAATTTAACCCCATATTTCACTGATGCAACCCCTCTCCAGATTTATTTTGGTTTTTGTAGTCCGACTTCGAGGAGCCATAACTTGGACATTCAAACTCCAAATCAGGTGTAATTTTTTTTTGAAATTAGGTAGAATTTCCTAAAATTTTCAGTAGTGCAGTTATTTTCTATTTTTGGTGCACGGATTGTTCAGAATTTGCATTTTTTGGTGACTCTACTTGGATAATCCTGCATTTTGCAACTTCAAACACTCCGTATGGGCACATCTAGAGTTGGAAAAAGGTTTCTTTTTTTTGAAAGTGCATATTTTTTCATCTACTTTCCAGATCTAGCATTAGATTGTAGTGTTGTGTGGACAAAATTGTCACTTTCAGCAATAGGGCCTTTCTTTGCTTTGTAATGCTTCAGTATTGTAGCACATTGTAAAGTTTTAGATTTGTACTCCATTAAGAGGTTGTAATAAGAAAAATCAAAAGTCCACAAAGGCTAAAATTGGCAAGTGACCCATTGTAATCACACTACTAATAAAGTGCCCAAAGAATCTATTTTGGGGGGGTTTCTTGATTTAGTGAAAGGGGGGGGTGTTCTTGGTATTCTGTTCTCTCTTTTCTGCACTTTTCTTTCATTTTTTGCCTTATGGCCAACTTTAAGTTTCCTAAATTAACTCCTTATAACTATGCTACGTGGTCAATCAAAATGTTGTACCATTTAATGCATAATGGAGTTTCACAATATGTAGATGGTACTCTTTCTAAACTAGCAGGTGATAATGTATCAACAAGTGAAATTTTAGATTGGGTAGCAATGGATAGGAAAGCCCTAGGTGATATATGTTTGGGGGTAGATGATAAAATCATGTATCAAATCAAGAAATGTACTACATCCAAGGAAGCTTGGGATACCCTTGAAAGCCTTTATGGTAAAATGTCTGAAGAGAATGTGTTTAAAATAGAAGATGAGCTTGTATCCTTAGATCCTATGTCATATGACTCAATCCAAGACTTCGTCATTAAGGTGAATGAATTAAGGAAAAAGCTTACTAATTGTGGCAGTTCTATCAAAGATGACAAACTAATCTATCTCATACATAACAAGCTGCCATCTAAATATTCCACATTTGTATCTTCTTTTAACACCTCAAAGACTACCTTAGGGTCTGCCTACAAGAAAGTCACTTTTGATGAATATGCTAAATTGTTGGATGAAGAAGAAAAGAAGTTGAAATCAATGGGGATTATCAAATCACCTCAGTCCAAAGCATTGCTGGCCAACAATGAGGGTTCTCAACATTCAGTTGGACAGTCTTCAAATAAAGGAAAGCGTACGAAGAAGTGGAAGAAAGACAAATCAGAGGATGCAAAAAAGACAACACCTCAATCCAATCAACAAGGAAAGTCCTTGAATTCCAACAAGAAAGGGGACAACAAAAATAAGGAGAAGAGGAAGTGTGCTTATTGCAAGAAATTGGGTCATGAAGAGCATGAGTGTTATCTTAAAAAGATTTATGAGTTAACCAACATCATGAAGAAACATAATGTTCCATTGCCTAATGCTTACAAGGAGAAAGGATCATCTTTAGATTCAAAGGGAAAAGGGCAAGCATTCATGGCAAATGCAAACTCTTCAAAGGAATGGATATTTGACTCAGGTGCCTCATATCATATGGGTTCTTCAAAGGAGGATTTTTCTTCAATGAAACACTCAAAGGTATCACACATCTTCATGGGGAATGATAGTAAAATGGAAGTTGAAGGAAAAGGAAATGTGCAGATGGAAAATGGAGAGTTTCAAGAGGTTCTCTATGTTCTAAACCTAAGTTCAAATCTCCTCTCAATCTATCAAATCACTCACCTTGGAGATGGACATAGAGTTGAGTTCCTTCCAGACTCAGTAAAAGTGCACACTCTTAAAGATGATTCCTTGGTTGCAATGGGGAAAGTGAATGATCACAAGAGGTTGTACTCTTTCTCTCATTTTGTGCCCAAGACTTCTTCAAAGGCCTTGTTATCACAATCCAATTCAAACATGCAATTATGGCATGAGCGGTATGGTCATCTTGACTACCGCTACCTTCAACAACTTTGCACATACCACATGGTGAAAGGTTTACCTCAAATCAACTTTTCCAAGGGTAAATGTTCAATAGATTTAGTGGATATGCATCCAGAGGGGAAGTTACAAAGAGGGAAGTCTTCAAGAGCACCAGGTGTTCTACAAATGGTTCACATGGTATTAGCAGGTCCTTTTGCATTCAGCCAGCGTCACTACATACTTACCTTTGTTGATGACTTTTCAAGGTTCACTTGGGTCTACTTTCTACATAACAAGAATGAAGTGTTGGACAAGTTTCTAGACTTCAAGACTCATGTAGAACAAAAATCTAGGAAAGATATCAAAGTACTCCACATGGACAATGGTAACATGGATGTGAGTAGAAGACTTAAGGACTTTTTCAAATATGAGGGTATTGATCTTCAAACTCCACTAGCATTCAGTCCACATAAGACAAATGTTACAGCTTTAAGGATTCCCACTCTTAAGTCTATGGCAAGTTGCATGATTCATGCCAAGTCTCTAGATCCATCATTAGAAGTTGAAGAAATCTCTAGTGCCACTCACATTCTTAATCATTCTCCTCATCTAGCCTTAGATGGAAAAACTCCTTTTGAGGTATGGTGCAGCAGAAAACCTATTGTGACACACTTCAGAGTCTTTGGTTCTCCTGCATGGGCAAACAGATCTTCTAGGGGATGCAAGGCACAGTCATCTCAACCTTGTACTTTCATTGGTTATGAAGACAATGTGAAGGCATACAGACTTCTAAATCCTAAGACAAATTAGATATTTGTCTAGAAGGATGTACATTTTGAGGAAAGTTCATCAAGCTTGTCCTCTACTCCTCTTCGCACATCATACTATGTGGATACTGATAGTGATTTCAATGATAGTGCTTCAACAACTTTAGATATGTGGGGTTCTATCGATAATTACAGTGAGAGGTCACTTCATCAGTTTAGTCTACATGCATACATAGCCACAGTGATAGGTCCAGAACAACAAGGCACATTCAGACTTCCAGATACAGGTTCAATGATAGATTTGGGGGATAGTGTTCATGATCTACCTCTTCTTCTTGATGTAGAATTACCTTCTTCAGTTGCCATGAGGGTTCCAAACTCTCTTTTTCATTCTCCACATGATCAATCATCATAGATTGAAGTGATTGTGGATACTTATGATCAGCAGTTGCAGCAAGATTCTTCATCAATTACAGAGACAGATAGTTCTTTGAGATAAGTTCTTTAGCCAGTTGAGCAAGTTTTAGAGACATCACTTATCCATGGGATTCTTTCCACACACAGCGGAAGCATCTCATTTGTACCTTTTGCATTGTTTCTTCCTAAGGGGAGGAACACCATTTTGCAGTCTTGGATTAGCTTCTTGATCGGAGTAGTCATTGTTCAATATTCTTCTTTGGCGAGGGGGGGGAGGCTATCCTATCTCTCTTCCTCTTTTCATCATTCTCTTATGTATATATTGGATGTATGTCATAATGGGGAGGGGGGGGGGGGGGGAGAGGGTCTTGATTACTCCATCTATCCATGCATCCTTATTTATCTCTCTTTTTGGGGGAGGGTTTTTCCCATGAGGTTTTCCCTCTTTCCTCACTATATGGGAGATTGCATATCATTATGTACATGGGTACCTAACATGGCCTAGTAGCCAGGACCCATATTTTATTTCATCCTAGATTTCATAAGCTTAAGGGAATTCCCCTAAGTTGCACTTAAGGGGGGGTGTTGGCGTAAATAAGTATTTACTTATTACACTTACTTAAGTTTTACTTAGGTTAATGCATTATTTAATTATTTTGCATTATTTTATTATTATTTTAGGTGAGACACTTAGGATTTTGTGTACTCTCATTGAGTTATGTAACTCTAATTATGCACATGGTATCTACAACATAGGAGTATGCATCATTCACTGAGTTGTCATGTTGACAACACAATTATTCACACTCCTCATTTAGCACATGTTGTCTACACCACTGATTTATGTGCTACACCATTGTAGGCTTATCCTCACATCATCACACTTAATCCTGTGTTTAATGGAGGATAATCCATATCTGGTGGACATGTGCCTAGTTGTATGACATATCATGATGCTGACCTCTATGCATTCTAGAAGCTCTCCTAAGGCCTTTATATTCAGACACTCCTAGTGTACTCTCAACCAGTTATTGAATGAATATCATCATTTTGATCATACTCTATCTATTTTGGTCTACTATGTGGTTGTGTTGAGTTATTTAGTTCTTGGGTGAATTTTGGCCTAAGAAAAATTCTTAAATTTACAATAGATGAGTACATAGGCACTTATTTCTAGGCTACCACAGATCTCTGGCATGACTAGTGTTTGTTGTGGGTGTGTTCTCATTAAATATCATTGATATCTCTTTCCTTCAAGAATAGTTACTCATGCTCATGAACCTTTGGAGTTGGTCCATAGTGATCTTATATCTTTTCCTACTCCTTTTTTAGGGGCTTTCTATGTGCTCACATTCATTGATGAATTCTATAAATGCACATGGGTGTACATTCTTAAGTAGAAATATGATATCTTTGATTCCTTTCAAATCTTTAAGACTTTTGTTCAGAAAAAATCTATTTTTTCTCTGTTACAAATTTTTGTATTGAGTGTGGTTTACTTCATCAACTTTTAGTTCTACACACCCTTCAACAAAATTGTGTTGCTGAGAGAAAGAATAGAACCTTATAGGAGATGGAAAATTGCATGATTCAGTCAGGGGATATGCCATCTTCATTTTTGGCTAAAGTAGTCAATTGTGCCAACCACATTTAGAATTGGATGCCCCATAAGGCATTGTGATATATGACTCTTGAGGAGTCTTGGTCTCATGCCAAGCTTGATGTTTCCACATTTCAAGTTTTTGGTAGTAAGGCATGGGCTTTTATTCCTAACGCTCAAAGGAAATATATGGAGAAGAAGAGTCATCCACTCATATTTTTTGGCTACTATGAGGATGTGAAGGCATATAGGTTGTTTGATCCTAAGTCTAGAGAGGTCTTATTTCTATGAGATGTAAGTTTGAAGAATATTTTCCTCATCTGGATTCTCCCTCCTTGGATTCCTCCTCATTGCCTACTCCTTCCTCTTCATCTCTTGATAATGTTTCATCTTTTGGTGATAATGTAGATGATGATCCACCACATCCACCTCCTCCACCACCACCACCAGGTGCTCCACCTTTTTCCAAGTGGGCTTGTGTTATAGTTGAGTTAGCTAGTCCTTTGGCAAGAGATCCTACTAATACCCATCACACTCAAGCTTAGACATTTGGTTCTAGTCTTTTGAGTCATGGTATTTCCCTAGATTCATAGAGATTTTTAGAGGCAACTAGACATCTAGAATGGAATTTGGCTATGTATGAGAAGTATTCTTCTTTAATGAAGAATCACACTTGGGATCTTTGTACTCTTCTAAAAGGAAGAAAGTTGGTTCAGTGCAAGTGGTTGTACCATACCAAGTATGCTACAGATGGCTCTATTTATAAATATGAAGCATATCTTATTGCAAAGGGATTCTTGTAGGTTGAGGGTATTGATTACTCTGAGACCTTTTCCCCTATAGCCAAAATGAATTCTATTAGCTTTGTCCTTTCCCTAGTAGCTTCACAGGGATGGCCAATCTTTTAGATGAATGTGAAGAGTGCATTCTTGCATGGTGATCTTCAAGAGGAGATCTATATGGAGCAGACTTAGGGATTTGTGCATGACTCTTCATTAGTTTGTAGACTTCAACATTCATTGTATGGTCTCAAACAAGCCCCTCATGCTTCGTATTAGAAGATGAACTTGTTTCTACTTTATGAAAACTTCACATCCTATCATTCTAATCATATGGTCTATATTCAATGTTAGGGGGATGATATTGTGATACCTGTTATCTATGTTGATGATCTCATCATTACTAATATCTCATCTCCTATGATTCAGAGTGTTCAACAAGCATTGATGGAGTAGTTTGAGATTACAGATCTTAGATTTCTTCACTTTTTTTTGGGCCTACAAGTTACTTAGACTTCTAATGGTATTTCCATCTATTAGAAGAAGTATGCTCTTGATATTCTACAATTCTTCAACATGCTTGATTGCAAGCCTACACCTACACCATTTCAGTCAGGTGTTGTCTTATCTACCACTTGTCCTATAGCTTCAATGGATCCTACTTTGGAATGATAGTTGGTTGGTAGTTTTTTGTACCTAGCACACACTCATCTTGATCTCTCCTTTTTAGTTTCTTGAGGTACATTCAAGGCACTACACATTTTGGCATTCTCTACACTATTGGATTCCCACACATTGTTGACTTTATAGACTCAGATTGGGCTAGTGATGCTGATGATAAGAAGTCTAATTCTAGCTTATATTTGCTTTGGTCCTATCACATGGTCTTGTACAAAGTAGTCTGCTATTGCATTATCATCTAGAGAGGCCGAGTACTGAGCAATAGTGTTCACTAGTCAGGAGATCTTGTGGCTTTGACAATTGATGACTAAGTCTGAGTTTCCTCCTAATAGTCCCACTATGCTTTGGCATGACAATAAAAGTGCCATGCATATTTCTCATAACTCAATGGAGCATCAATGTACTAAGCATATTGAGATCTAGATGCATTTCATATGCCAATCGATTCATGATGGAGTTCTCCTCTTGGAATACATCCCTATAGAAGTGCAAGTTGCTGACATCATCACTAAATCTTTTGCATCACTGTGCTATCTTTAGTTGCATACCATGCTTGGCATGAAGGAAAGTTTCCTTGGGGGTCT
The DNA here is from genome assembly GCA_028749045.1 of Cupressus sempervirens. Taxonomy (NCBI): domain Eukaryota; kingdom Viridiplantae; phylum Streptophyta; class Pinopsida; order Cupressales; family Cupressaceae; genus Cupressus; species Cupressus sempervirens. The sequence goes on from CM053788.1 coordinate 657,468,624, forward strand.
TAGTGAGGCCTTCCTTCCTTTCATTTTTTTTTTCTTATTTTCTCATCTCTTTTTTGGAGTTTTTCCCATGTAGTTTTCTCTATTTCTCCACTCTATAGAGCTTTGGTTGTGATTGGGTACCTAATCAAGCCTTTTTGTTGGGACCCAAGTTCCCTTCTACTTTTCTATTCCTTGCTTCTTTTTTCATTATTTCTCATCTAAAGGGGGGTTTTTAGAGTAAAGGTTAATTAACTTTATCTACACTAAAGATTTCACTATTGCAGATCACTATTCAGTCACTATTGAAGCTTGAATCATGTTACTTCATATAGATGACATTCAAAGTGAATCATGTGGATGACATTTAATAAAATTTTCCTTTTATTAAATATCACATTATCCCTTTATGATTAGGTCAACTTTAGGACTTTCTAAAGTAGTAACTTTCTTAGCATGTCACCTTATGTAGATTTTTTGATTTCCTTTATAAGAATCTCACTCTTTGTTTATTGTAACACTTAATATCCATTTTGTTTGTCTCTTGAATACACTTTCTCTTGAGAGACACTCTTTTCTTCTTTGCTTCATTCTTCCATATAAAAAAAATTTTCTTGCAGGTGATCATTGTAGCTTCCGTGAAGTTGGGTTTTGCATATATCTTGCACACCAAATTCTATAGATTCATCCCCAAAATGAGGCTTGATCCTCAAGATTTAGGGTTTAGCCTATCCCAATACTTGTCCATCAAACTTTGACAAGAATTGCTAGAAGATGTGCTTAGCTAATAAAAAGATGGAATAAATGACATAGATGCCAAATAGAAAGGAAACAAGATGCCTCGAGTGATGAGATGCCTTGAGCAATGAGGACATAAGATTCAGATTGTGTTAAAATTCAGATTCAATGATGTAATCATCCTACACCCTTGGGAGTGAAATCAAAAGATGACACACCAAAAATAGTGAGGCAAATTAGTATGTTAAGAGATACTAAAGAAAGTGAAGATTCAAAAGAATATAGAAGATATTAGAATGATTAGAAGAAAATTTGGAGTCAATTTGGAGTGATTTCGAGGTCCAAAAGACCAAGTTTGACCAAAGGTTGGTTAGGTTTGACTAGAGTTGACTTTTCTAGATAATTTGGAAAATGTCAAGAAATGTGATTTGAAAAGATTCCAAGATTCACAAAGTATCAGCAAAAGTTGGACTACACAAGTGTTCGATTGTGTTGGTCCCAAAATTTTAAAATGTATTTTTTAGCTATTTAAGTGGGTCATATTTTGAATTCAATCCTAAAAATGGATTTAGAGTGATCAAATTTTCTAGGGGGAACTTTAATAAATTGGGTCAAAACCTATATAAGGGCCCAAACGGTCATTTTGAATTCATTTTCACTTTCATCTTTTTTGAAAAAGAGAGCTTTGAGGAAAAAATGGTGGTTCCCTTGTCTTCACATTGATTCGGGTGCTCTCAATGACATAGTTGGGCAATAGAGTACATACATCAAGTGACTACTTGATAACCTTGCTTTGCATTTTAATTTTCATGCTTTTCAAGGTGATTTTAACATGTTTTAGGGATTTTTTCATGGGTTGTGTGTTAGTTCTCATGCAAGGATGTCTCTCCTCACACAAAGCCAATATTTTCTCATGTGAAGAAGTACTAGGCATGTACTTCTTCACATGGTATTATGGGTTTTCTCATATGGGAGATGCCCATGTGTCATGCAAGAAACCCTAATTTTAGTTCATTTTTTGCATGAAGATGTGTGTTCTCACACGAAGATGTGCAATCTCATGTGAGAACATGAGATTTCACATGAAATTATGGTGTCAAATGCAAGTTTAAAATTTTGAAATTTGATTTTTTTCATTATAACTTTGCACTTTCTTTCATCTTATTCATCAAGAAGAGATTGATCATTTGAATTTTGTGTTTTTGTGTGTAGGTTACATTTCTTGATGTTAGATTTTGATCCCATTACCTGCCTTATGGAGCTCTATTGTGACAACTTGATGATGTCAACATGGCACATATTAATAGGCTCAGATTGTTAGATCTTTGCCAAATTGCACTAGTGTTGGTGTATAACGGCCTTTTGACAACACTAGTAGAGCATTTCCATTCAGAGATGAACACATTCCATTTTCCACAAGGGGAGATGATGATCATCCCAGAGGATAGCTACAAGATATTGAGGATCCCATTCCATGGACCACAGGTGGTTTATGATAGAGTTCCATGAGTAGGTACAGAGGCACTAAGGGCCATCTTCTAGGAGGACCTGATTATGGGTAGAGCCATCATGTGAGATGAGCTAGTGCTGATGTATAGGCCCACTCATGGATTACCATCAATATTGGCTATATTCATTAGCTATTTCTTGATCCTCACATACACTTCAACACGGTCATTACTTGAGAGGTCTTCTTGGAATGACCACTAAATTGTTCATCTGAGTAATCCAATAGTGTAACCTATTCCCTTCTAACTAGAAGGATTTTGCCTTAGCTCTTAGACCAAGAAGTAGGCAACCAGACCTTTTAGTATGAATGATTTATGAAGCTATATGAAAGTACAATTAATCTAAATGAAGTGTAATTAGTCTAATAACAAGAAAAGAAAATTACGCTACATGAGTGCATTTTAATCTATGTGATAAGAAGGAAAAGAAATTATGAAAGCTATAAAAATGTTAAGAAAGTATCTATTCTGACAGTAATTCAATGCAATTCAATTCAACCTTCTTTTTAATGAGGAATTGACAGCCTCTTAAATAGAATTCCCAAAATCAATCAACGGTTGAGATCAACTGTGATGAACAGTCAAGATGAAAGATGAGATTTAGTTAGGATGGAAGATTGCATGTGTAGGTGAGGTTAACTAACTTAGATCCTGAGTGTGATGGAGAGTCAACTAAAATTCACCTAACTATGAGAATAAGTTGATTAGATCAATTTAAATTTAAGAGATAGATCACTCTGAATTCCAATTCCTAAATTGAAGAGAAGATTTGAATAGATTATTTAATTTAATAAAATAAGGTATGACCTCATAAATTCATATTTTTAGTTAATTGAATAATTGCATTCAATAATTAAAGTGAGGATATTACTAAATTAAATATATTTAATTCCCTTGCACATTAGCTAAAGAAGTAATTTAATTTAATTAAAGTATGAACACTTACAATTAAATTAAATTTAATCAATAGGTTTAATGAAGCTAATTTGAGTCGATACTTAGGAATTAAATAGAGTGTAGATTAATGCAGATTAGGATTTTTTGCATTTGACACCTAGATCAAGTAGTGAGTAATCAAAATCAGAATTGCCTAGGAAAATAGGACTTAGGGTTGATCAAAATAGACTAGAATTGGTTAATAGGGCAATGTGCCAATTTTTTGGTATTACAACATGAACATTATCTTAGGAAAAATCTTACATGGTATTAGAGCCAAAGGAGTTTCTTTGGTTAGCCATTGGAAAGCTATTTGCTTCATGTCTTAGAGGGCCATAATTTAGATTTAGGACATCTAATATTATTGGGACGCTCTTGAGGAAGCTCTAACCTCATCATTATGTCTAGCTAGATATTTTCATAAATTTTGACTATAAATTTGTCTATATTAGGTGAAAGTCAAAATCAAGGTGTAGACACACCTAAATTTGATTACACTATTTTAGTAATCCTATTTAGTTATCTAAAAAGGCATTATTAATTAAATTTATATTTAATTAATCCTTTGCCATCCCCTAGTTGATTAATTTAATTAATCATCTATAGTCCTAATTGATAAATCAAATAATCTATTATTTATCAATTAAATCCTATTCTTCTATCTAATTCCAAAAATCCCCATTTATTAAATAAATCTATTTGATAAATGAAATCCTCAAATTCAAAAACCCCTAACCTATCTCTAATCCTCCATTTAGCCTAATCTACCCCATCCACCCATACTAACCAAGCTTAGCCACTAACTCACCCACCCTCATTAATTCCATCCACTTGCACATCTCTAACATCCCTAATCTAATCCTAAACCCAAGCCTAATCCACCCCCTAATGTTGTCACATTCCTTAAACAAGTTTAAGAATTTCCTAATCCAAACCAAAGTCTCCCCTCAAAAAAACCCAACCACTAAGTCATGAGTGCTCTTACAAAACATAAAGACTCTTACAAGCCCACTCATGACTCTTACACCCATCTTCCACACTCTTCCCTCTTCCACACTCATTCCTCTTACATCCCTCTTACATACTCAACCCCACTCATCATGCCCTTAACCAACCCTTAACCCTACCCTCTCACACTCATCCTCCTTGGGACAAGTGTCACCTTCCCATTGGTGATAAACAAGCACAATCCATGTGCTCCCCTTTGAGTGCATCTTAGCCCTCCTTAAGCCTTCATCCATCCTTGCATCTAAGCCCTCCATCCCTCTACTCCTTAGCCTATAAATTGAATCCCATCCCAAGCCATTTCATCAACAATCTTTGAGCTAAAGTTACCATGCTATTTTGAGAACCAAAGCCATCAACCATACCCTTATAATGCCAAATTGAGAGCTCACAAAGCTACCAATTTGCCGTTACCCACCTCCATTGAAGCAGCTTTTGAGCATCTTGAGCATACATCCACAACAAAAGGACACATCTACAGAATCAAGAAAGCATGGAGTGCTCTTTCTTGTGAGGTTTGCACTTCTTGTTTGCTTTCTTTGTCTAAGCATATATGTGAATTTAGTTTTTGGTTTGTGAATGTTTACTTTATTTTGTTAATGTTCTTTGCATACTGATTCTGGTTCTACACAAGGCAATTTTTTTTTTTTGCAAACTAGACTTGGAACCATGATTTGGAATTGTTACGAATTTATAGAATTAATATCTATTTTAATTTTTGAATCTATTTTTATTTTCACTTAATTTCCTTTCTATAATATTCATGGAAAAATTATTTTGGGGGCCAAAGCCAAGCTATTTATAATATCGATATCAAAAGGTCTTTTTAAACCTACAAATTATTATTTCTTTTTATGAATATGGGACTAAAAGTTAGAATGGAAATGATGGTGGACATCTTCATCCACTTGATCTAGAGTTGAGTTCCTGACCATCTAAGACAAGCATTTCTTGTTCAACCACTTCTATAAGCATGCACTACAATAGTCTTTGTAGGCATATTACATTCAAGCCCTAATCTGAGACCATCTTGGTGAAGGATTTGGCATTAAAAACTTTATTGAAGCCATTCACAATGAAATTTTTGTGTGATCCACCCAATATTAATTTGACTTCTAGAAGATCCTACATTTTATTTTTCCATTTGAGACTTGATATTATCTCCTTTCTCATGAAAAAAGCCTCAATTCATCTACTGAGTTCCTACACATAGGTTCATAGTCACAAGACAATGGGCATATTAGTTTAAGCTTCTTTAGAAACTCGACTAGTGAGAAATATCTACATCACAATGAACACCACTACCTTAATCCTCATTGATCCAACATAGAGGGATACTTAGGCACATCACAATCTACCATAGATATGACATGTAGATGAAAGAACAACAAGAATAAACACTATTCTAGTGACATTGCCAAGGTTGAGAAATGACATTGGAAAATAATAATCTAGATTACAAATCAAATTTTCTCCTTATTTGAGAGATATGATTGAGCTACCATTAAACATCAAATAATTAGGAAGAAATTAAGCTTGGAAAAATAAGTCAACTTTCACTATTTAATAATTTTAGCTTAGGAATTAAGCCTTTGTGTGTGATGTTTAAGCCTCTGATATGGTCATTTCCAATGAGATCCACCTCTTCAATTTTATGTCATAAGACCAATTTACATCCAACTTTATCTCAGTGACTTTAGATCCCATCTAGAAGATCCCACAATCAATGTAGAGACATTCTGGCATTGTAAGGGTGATGTATGGAGATAACTAATTTCCCAATTTGGTAATTCTATTTTAATTTTTTCATTTTGTAGGAAATTTATTACGTCAACATTGACATCCATTTAATTTTCATCTAGATCAAATTCCTTTTTAATTTGATAGCATAGTAGATGTCAATTTTAAGAACCCAACTACATCAACATATTAATATGTACGTGTGTGTGTGTGTGTGTGTGTGTGTGTGTGTTAAATTTGACATCTAGTTAAACATCAAATTTGGACAATTTTATTTTGTGCCAACGACCATTTAAGAATTAATTTTGGCTCACTTTTCCACTAATGTGACCCAATTTCAAAATCTTAGACCCCTTAGAGATTACATTTTCAATTTAGGATGCTAGTTTCAAATGCCCATAACTTGATCATTTAACTCCAAATTGAGCACAATTCTTTTTTGATTTTGGCCTACATTTCTTAAACTTTCCATTGGAATAGTTATAATCTAGCTTTGGTAGACATATGTTTCACTATAGGAATTTTTTTGTGACTATACTTGTCTAATTTGGGTTATTGAAATTTCATAGGCTTCGTTTGTGCTCATATGAATACATTTTTAGTGCAATTGTTTTGAAAGCATATGATATTTTGTTTACTTTTCAGATTTGATGTCAATTTGAAGTAATTCTAAGTGGACATATTAATCTTAGTATTTGACCCTTTTTGGCCTATTTTGGCACTTGTAATTGATTAATCCCAAAGTGATGTAGTGTCCTATATTTTTGAGCTTTCTATAGCTTCATATGTACTATTGTAATCATAAAAAAAAGTCCACTTTGGTTTAGTTTGAAAAGTCAAAAGTATACTCGTACTAAGTATAAATTGCCAAAGTATATATTTTTTGGGGGGTTCATTGATTAAGTGAATTTTGAGGGGTGTCTTGTGTGATTGTGCTTTTGGTTCTCCTATATTCTTTTGGTTTTGCATCATGAACTCATTCTTTTGCATATTCAAAATTAATGCTACATAATTATACCATATGGAAAGAAAATGTATGGAGTGGGTTAATGGAGAAAGTATTGATTCTCTCTATGAATGGAAGAATTATAATTCCCTTTGGTCCTAATGTAGATACTAAGGACATAATTGAATGGAAAAATTAACACTCTAAGGCTTTCAAAATTATTAGAGAAGTGATCTAACAAGATCTTTTGTTTCACATTACACTCTTGAGCATAGACAAAGAAGCTTGGGAAAAACTTGAAAGTGTGTTTGGTAAAGTGCATGGAGATAAGGGGTTTACAATTCAATGAAATCTTATCAAATTGGATCCTAAAAACTTTGACACAATCCAATATTTCATCAAAAAAGATAATGAGTTGAGGGCACAACCTAGGGATTATGGTATTATTACCAAGGATTCTCAATTGATTCATCATATGATGGTAATATTTCTTCAAAATATGTAGGCTTTGATGCAAATTTTGATTTTAAAGAAATAAAAGGAAGAGTATGTGAAGTTGATACAATGAGCTATAAAGGATATATTAGATATTGAAGATACCAGAAGTTGTAAAGATGTTTTTGTATCTACTCTTTTTTATATTATATATAATTGTATATTTCATGTTTGGGTAGTTGGCTAAGCTTGTATACATTCTATAATTTTAATAAAAACTCCTAATAGGGTTGAGGCTTCAAACAAGGTGTAGTCCTATAATAAGGACCAAGATACTATATGGATGTGATAGACTCCAAACAGGGTCAATATCTTTCACAAGATACTTTTTATTAGTGGATCATTTTGTAGGTATCATCCCCACTAAGGTTTTTCCTTTTCTAGGGTTTCCCTAGTTAAAAAGGTATGGTTCTATGTGTTGCATTACTTTATGGTTGTGTTTACTCCTCAACTTAATTAATTTATCCATTTTTCAAGTTATAGGATTGTTAATGATATCTATAATTGTGAAAAAAAATTTGAAATACTAATTCACCACCCCACCCACCCCACCCCCCAATATTTCCCATTTCTAACAAAAGATCACCTAGGAAAGGTCAAGCCTTAGTTGCTACTTCAAGTCAAGATTTTAGGAGATGGCTTCTAGATTCAAGGTCTTGTCATCATATGTAGCATTAATATTATATGTTTTTTAATCATTTGATCCTTGTCATACTCCACCTATTTCGAATGGAAATTATACTTAGATGAATTTTATTGCAAAAATAACTATTGATAAAGGGGAGGGATACTTCAAAAAATGTATTGCGTTTACCTAACCCAACTCATAAGTTTCTTTCCATGTATCAATTCACTTGTGGGGAAATAAGGAGGATTGTAGAATTTACATCTTATTAAATTTTAATCACAAACTTGGAGACTATAGTTCATTGTTATAGGGGTGTTTGATTGCACATATTGGCTATAATAATTTATAGATTTTTTTAATGATATTCCTATGGGGGAGTATGTTAGCATTGTTGGAGATATGATTGAGTTCTTATGTATTGAATTTATGATAGTTTTTATCATTTATGCTAATACACTATTCTATGAAGATTAACAAATTTGTAGATGAAGAAATGTTTGGCATGGTCAACGGTCAATGAGTTGGGCTTTGCACTCATAGATATATATTTCATAGTGTTTAAAGATGTTATGATTATGTGCATAAAAATAAATATGAATATATGTTAGAGTTATGTGATGTTTTTTGAAGGTAGCTCTCAGAGAAAGTTTTTGGAAAGAAGGTACTAGTAAAACATAGGTATCTTTTAGCAAAGATGGAATTTGGTTAAGAGAGATTAGAAGATGGTTAGAGACATGTTCAAAATTATATGTTCAAGGTAGAAAAAAGAGATATATAGTCTAAGATGACTTATAGAGTATGTTCAACGTGTTATTTCCTATGAGCTGACTATTCATAAAATCATTATGGGAAGTGTTGATTATAATGTAACATGTAATTATGATATTACAATGATATCCTATATTATTCACTATAAATTAAGAAAGACTCAAGGCTGACTCAATACTTGATTTAGGACTTGGTATAAAGGAAAGTTTTTTTCCCTTGTTGAAGCATGTTCATGTGATCTAGTGTAGACATTTATTGTGTATATGGCATTGAATGAAAATTTGGCTATGATCAAAGAAGAAATTGATGTTGAGGATGTACTATAAGATCCAAAGGAACTATATTGGCAAAGGATTTTTTGTTATTTAGTTTAGAAATTGGATATGTTAACCTGAAGATTGTTTAGTGAAGAAAGTCTAAGACTATTTGAACAATGGGTTTAGTTGTCCTCCTTTCAACTCCTAACAGGGTTCAAATCTCCTAACATGGATTCAAAGTCTCCTAATAGGGACTCATATATATTGATTGTATTTCATTTACCCCTAAAAATTTCCATCCTTTCACAAAGAATTTTTATATTAGTACATCATCTTGTGGGCATCATTCCCATTAGGGGTTTGCCTATGATCAAGGGTTTCTCTAGTTAAAACATTTGGTGTTATTATGCATGGTTATCTTTCTATAGTTTTTTCATCTATTGTTTACATGTTTTATAATTAATAAATATATTGAGAGTTGTTTTAAATGCACAACTAATTCGCAACCTCCTCCCTCCACCTCTTAGTTATCTTGGTGGACTTAGTTATTTTAGAAATGATTGAATTGACATAATGATACCTTTTCCATCGATGTCAAAAGGGGAGAGTAATAAAATGAAAAAAATTCTTTTGAATTAATGCTTTGTAAAAATAGTACTGCATGGGAGAGAGAATAATTTTTACGGGGGAGAATTACACATAAAATTAATACCAATTAATATCAATGGGGGAGTGAGTATTGATGGTTATGTATTGGAGAGATTAACACCTTCTTTGTGCATATTGATTATTTTATGTAATGTATGGTTGTAATTAGAACATAAAATTCTCTTTACAATGTATATAAGTCTAATATGTATGTTTACATTCATGGGCAACATGAATGGGGGAGTTAAGGCTGATGAGGAAGAAATATACATTTAGTATTCATCATACTTAGATGTCTTTCATATGTGTTGCCATTGATTCCAAATAGGGAGTTTGTTGGCACAAATGTTGATGATATTCCTATGGGGGAGTATATTATCATTTTTTGAGATATGATTGATTCCTTATGTGTTTCATTCATTATAAAAAAATTCATTAATGTTAACATATACACTCTTCTATAAATATTAGCCAAGTTTCTATGGAAGAAACATTTAGCATGGTGAACAATCAATCAATTGGGTTTTGTACTCATAGTCATATATTTAGTAATGTGTAGAGGTGCTACAATTATGTGTGTAGAAAGAAATATGAAGATATGCTAGAGTTATGCAATGTTTTCTAGAGGTAGCTTTCAGAGAGTTTTTGGAAAGTGGTTACTGGTAAAATAGTTATATATTTTAGAAAAGATGGAATTTAGTTAAGGGATCTTAGGTGATGGTTAGAGACATGTTCAAGATAGAGAAATCAAATATGCAGTTTTAGCTATCTTATGAAGTCTGTTGAACATGTTATTTCTTTAAAGCTAACTATTGATAAAATCATTATGGGAAGTGTTAATTGAAATGAATGAAATTATAATATCTTAAAGATGTCCTATATTATTCATTATAAATTGAGAAATCCTCCAGCTAACTAAATACTTTTTTAGGACTTGGTATAAAGGAAACATTGTTTTCCTTGTGGAAGTGTGTCCATGTGATCCAGTGTGGATGGTTATTTTGTATACGATCTTGAATGTGAATTTGGTTATGATTAGACAAGAGATTTCTATTGAGGATGTAATGTGAGCTTCAAAGGAAATATGTTAGAAAAGGATTTTTTTTTAGTTACTTTAGAACTTGGATATATTGTCCTAAATATTGTTTAGTGAATATAGTTTAGGCTACTTGAGTAGTGGGTTCAGTAGTTTTCCTCCTTTCAACTCCTAACATGGTTGGCATAACTCCTAATAGGGTTGAAATCTCTTAACATGGATTTAAAGTCTCCTAATAGAGATTCATATGTATTGATTATATTTCATTGACTCTTGATAAAGTTCATCCTTTCACAAGAAATTTTAATATTAGTACATCATCTTGTGGGCATAGTTATTTTGGTGGACTTTATTTTATAATGTTTTGATTATGGATTCATACTTTGAGGACAACTTTGGCTACTTGAACTTGAGTATTCAAGTACATGTGATCAAGTTCTTGACTCATCTGTTTCTTCTCTCCTATTGAGATTAGATATATTATTGTTCCTAATGATGCTTGTATTTACACAACCATGGATTTAGGTGATTCAGTGTAGTAGGACATTCATTGTCTTCCAGACTTAGTTCTATGGGATGAATACTTGACAAACATTGTAGGTTTGTTTGTGGAGTCCTAAATTGTAGATTAGGAGATATTATTGATGAAATTCACCTTCTCTTTGGTGAAGATGATCCCTCTTCAATTGTTGCAAGGGAATACTATAACCCTCATCTTCATTCTTTACTTGATCTTTCTTTTGAGGTTGAAGTGATGGTGGATGCTTTGATACAAAAATTTGAGGAGGTCATTTTATCTTTAGAGGAGAGACTTCATTATTTGACACATGTTCTAGATTCATCCTCAATTGATCCTAATTTATCTGTTTCAACAGAGTGACATAGTACACATGATTTAGGGGGGAAATATTTTAGTATTGACATGGGTACACTTGAGTAAGTTTCAAATATTCCATACATTTTGAGGTTTCTTCTAACATCTTCTCCATGTCCCTTGATTAACATTTCAACTAACCTCTTTGTGCCTTTATCAAGAGTCCCTTCTAGGGTATTAATCATTTTCTTTTTTTCCTCTCTATCTTAGGAGCCAAGATATCCATCTCTATTCTTTTTTTGGATTGTTCATAAGTTCCAAATTAATTTTCCTTCCTATTTATAGTCTCATTTAATAGGGCTTCAATAGCTTGAGTAGCTTAGTTAATATTGATTTCATACTCCATAGGATCTAGCCAAGAGATTCTTAGCTCAATAACTTGAATCAAAGTAGTGTTTGTTTCTAATAGAAAGAAAACATCATCTTTTTACTTTTCAAATAGTTGGGGAGGTATCTTAAACATCTAATTCATCCTCTCCTTAAATTCATTAAAGTAATCATTCATAAAAATTTCAAATTTATCCCCTATATTATCGATATAATCATTGATCTAAAAAATTACTGGCCTTTTCCCATCCCAATTTACATTTCCAATAGTAGAAAAGTAATGCTACAACTAGAAGAACATATGTACTAGTATAGAGCCATACTTGCAAGTGTTGGTAGATTAGCAACATAAATTATCTTCATGTTTTCCTCAAATTATTTTAGCAATAACTTGGCTAGGTCTAGCTTGAGACATTTCTTCACAATCTTGTATGCAAGATTAACTACAACACATGGAACAATACTAGGCTAACTAGATTGATAGATTTTATAGGTGACAACATATGTTCCAAACCTTGTCTCAGGATTAGTGATGGTGGCTACCTTTAATCCTCTTGGACCTGTTGGAAATAACAATGGGAAACTAAGTTCTGAGGTGGGGGAGAGGGGTGAATCAACACTTACAAATTTTTCTTCTAAAGCATATTACTAACATCCATCTCATAAATTAACATGTAAACTAAAATAACATAACATGCATCACATCCATAGCATAAACTAAATAACACATAACATAGTAAATTGGTTACCCAAAAACCCTCCAATAAGAAGGTAAAATTAGTGTATGGATGACACCCACAAATCTTCACTATTGTAGTTGTCAAGTGTGATCTATTATGGCTACAATGTTTTTGATCATAATCTATGATCTACCCTATGAAAGGTCTGCCCTGCTAAAAGATTACAAATATAGTTAGGTCTCACCTTGTTAGAGGATTTGAACTTACAATAAATCAAGAACTTGGTTAAGAGATTTACAAAATCTTATTATGACTTAAAGCCTATTAGGACTACTTAGTTAAGATATTTTCTCTATATCACTTGTTAGAATGATTCAATACCATGATCCCTCGGTTAACACCTTTTTGCTTGATGTCATATCTTCTCCTTACTAATTAAACCTTGATCCTTCTGATCAAATATGTCTTCTCTATCCTTTCACTTCTATACTTAGTTCTTCTCAAATTTATTCTGCAATGCATAGCTCTATCATAGCCATCTCAATGATCATGAATGCTCTCTCCACACTTAGCATTAATTTCTCACATGCATACAAACTCATTATGGTTTTCCTTGTTAAATAGACATTGGTGGGGATGGATTAGGTAAGAATCAATGACTATGCTTAAGCTTCCCTTTTTCTAATTGGTTGCATGAATTGCATAGGGATTTTCAATATACCTCCATACTTATCTCTTGTAATCATCAAATATGATTATGTCATCCCAAAAATAGTTTACATAGAAGTTTGTACCATTACAAAAAACTATGGAAAAAACTATTCACTCAACATCTGAGACTCTAATGCTCAACCTTCATTATGCTTCTAATGTTGTAACTTGGCTTTTGAATAGCTTGACACTCTCTGTTTACTTAACACCTCAATCACTAAACATGTAGAGTTTGTTCGAAACTTGAGTGACTTAGCACTAACTATCTATATCGTTCGACATGTATTGGCTTACAACTTATGCTCGACATACCTTGATCACTTGACTCACACTAACTTCTCGAATCATTCTGATCAATTGGCTTGCATTGTAATTCTACTAGATTATGACTAAGTATTTTGTCACTACCTTGTCAAAACCAAATTGAGATTAACAATCTCCCCCTTTGAAATGAGTGGAAAAAACACTTTGTCATGGCATATACATCCTTATATTATACATAAGTCAAACAATATATACTTTCTTACTTAGCTCATATACAAAACTTCAAAATTTCATTTTTTTTTTTCAAAATTGTTGTATCTCCCCTACTTTATTACTCCCCTTGAGTAAATGCTTCATTTTTATTTCTACTCTAGTAATCCAATTGGGTAGATATTTTCTTTGACAAACATTTTCCCTTCAAAATTTCATAATCCCCCTTTTTTGATACTTAGGTCATTTGGGTTGTACTCTAACTATGTGTTCATCTAAAAATGGATTGTGACACTCCATGATTATCTTCAAAATTGCATCCTAGTTGTTGCATGCTACCTCTAGAGATTTAAACTAAATGTCTAGCTAGGTAGCAAGGTCAACTAAACCATCATGTGTTGAAAGATGAGAATATTTCTTTATCAAAGTTTTTGGATAGGCTAGTTCCTTATGAAACACTTTCATGTGAGGAGTTAGCATTTACTGTATGTTGATCATAGTAGATCTAATATTAGCATCTTGTGCTTGCAACTTGACAAGCCTAGTCTAAGTACTAAGTAACCTTTGGAAATGTATTTGACTTTGACAAGGAGATAACTTAATAGTACTACCTATGAGCTATAAATATCCTTGTATTTGATCAATAGCCCTATGGGTCTCTTGTGTGAATAATTCAACATTGCATAACTTAGTGTATAGAGAGAAGATATTCTCTAACACTATCTTTTAACTCTCCATCTTGGTTGCTAGATGAACCTATCTATGTGCAATGGCACTAGATATCTTTTCAAGTAATTTGGTATGAAACTTCCTTTCTAACCACTTTAATAATTTTACATTCCTTTATCTTGTCCACAATAGTGACAAACTTCTCTATGATAGGCTTATTTTAATTTAATTCTAGGAGGATGAAGACAAAAAATAATATGACTTTAATGTCATGTAAGACTTTCTTCTACTTGTATTCCCTCCCCAATATTTCTTTCCTCTTTTTTTCCTTTGAAGAGATTCCTATAGTATACCCATTTCTTCAATAGTCATTGAGTTAAAATCAAACTTTGGTAGTTCAACCACTTCATCTAAACTTACATCCTAAAATGATGTAACTTCAACACTCTTGGGTGTGCTAGTATTCATCCTTGATATTTGCAATGGTACTTGTTGTGTACTCAGTCATTGAAGAGTGTGACTACTAAGATGAGATGTAGAAATCTGCATTGTGACTACTGCCTATAGAGAAATTTGTTCCTCAGGCTTAGTAGTAAAATCTAACTCTTTAGTTTTGACATCTTCCTTTTGTACTTCACCTTGTTGTGGTGGTATAGGTACATAACTTGCTTCCTGAACTATATGAACCTTAGTTTCATCCTTTTCAATGGTTACTATTATTGATAAACCTAAACTTTGTAAGCTTGGCACTAATGTGTCTACATGTTGAAGCTTTTACCTTTCTCATCTGGAATACAAATGTGGGAATTTTAGGTGGTGTCAATTCTGTGACCTCTTGTTGTTCTTGGTTTATACTTTTATCTTGTGGAGGATCCTATGATTCCTTTTCATTCACCTCTATAGTAGATGAGGGAACATTTGATGTGTCTTCTAGTTGCTCTCTTGCAGATACAAGCTCTACCTTTTGAAATTCATCAACTCTCACCAATATAGGATTTGTGCATAGCATTGTTCTATTGGTAGAGTCATTTAGTATTTTCTCCAAGTCATCCTAAATCAAATTATTTACATTTTTTGCTAAATTATCAAGAATTTTTTTGATAATAATGACTGAGTCCTATTGACTCTACTTATCTATGTGTGGAGGACTAGCACTCAGCACTTGTACATCTTGTACATCCTACTACTCATCTTTAGTTGTAGCCTCCTCTACTACTTCCTCAGTGGCTACCACAACAACTTCCTTCACTAGGGCTTTATCCTTTTCTTAAGATCCTTCCACATTCTTTTTAGGTTCTTTCATTTCATGCTCACCTTTCTCTATGATTGCTAGAGTGGTTAACCCATAGATTAATTTCTAGATGGAATGTACTTTTGTTGACCACATTGTTGGAAATAATTTATTAATTGTGTATTGCCTTCTATGTTACACAAAATTTAATATCATTTCCAATTAGTGTATGCAAAGCTCACTTGAGCATTGAAGACAATTTCTTGTATCTGATGAGCATTCCAAAGTTTTCCTAGTTCAGAAGACAATGTCTATTGAGTTCACATAGTTGTCAAAGGAAAGTTTGTAGAAGTTGAGAGTTAATTGAGCTCACTCAGTTAATGAAGGAAATTTTGGATGGAACTAGTGTTAACTGAGCTCACTTGGTTAGCAAAGGAACATTATGAATATGCAGCATTAACTGAGTTCACTTGGTTAACATAGGAAAATCACTTTAAGTTAGTAACTATCGAATAGGGTTGGCTAACGAAGGATTTTCTTTTCTTAGCATATTCAGTTCAATTGATTTGTTTGTAGGTTCTGGATGACTGAGGAGATGAATATTAATTATTCTAAATTGCATTCAAGCTAACTTGACAATGTGTAAGATATAAATATAACGTCAAGTTGAGGATTGAATGTGCAGAACACAATAGAAGATTTAATGATACTTAGAGGAAGAAAATTAAAAGGATAAGAAAAATATCCTTGTTGAGCTACAAAGATACATTTGATTAGGAAGGATCAAGTATACAAGCTAGAATTGAGATCTATAATCAATAATTTAGTTGCATAAGAAATCGACTCATCTCATTGTTACTTTCTAACCATTGTAGTAGTGATCTAAATATCTTAACTAAGTTGGCTTAACATCTATTTGTACATCCTCTAAGAAGGTGGCATTTCTAGATTGAATTGTCTAAAGACCTCCAAAAAGGAAATTCTTAACATGGTGATTAAATCCTCTAACATGAACACACCTAATAGTGTTTTTTGTAACCTATAACAGGGCTGGCTCATAATACAGCTCACTTCAAAAGAGTAAAAATTAGTAACTAGTTGCAATTGGTGGTTTTTCCCAAATTGGGTTTCCATCTTAATTCATGGTGTCAATTGTGTTCATGCTACTTTATTTATGTGTATAAACTAAGTTAAAATAAGATTAATCAAAGATTATATCTTAATTTTTTCATGATAAGTATTTGCTAAGTAATTTTAGTGTTTACCAAGTTACAACATTTGCTAGCATAAATTGAGTGGATGTGTGTTTGTAGAGTTATACAGTTTACATAGAGTTTTTATTTGTATTAATATCTAAGGAATCTAAGATTTATTTTAGTGGTAACTAATTCACCCCTCCCCTCTTAGTTGCTCCTCTTATATATCCAACAATTGGTATTATAGCTTCTTGGTGCTTGTAGAAAAGGTTTCAAGGACCTAAGCTAAAGATTTGGATGTTTAACAGAAGGGAGATCCCAAAGCTAAACAAAGATAACTTCAAGGAATTATAGGAACTCATGAGGCTACACTAGCAACCATTAGAGATTTGGGGCTAAAATATCTAGACACCAAACATATGACACCTACTGGAACTATGGTTGTTGAAGAAATTGTAGAGAAAAAGAGTCATAATATCATGATGATTGATATTGCTTCATCTCTCAACTATGTCAAATTTGATGATGTCAAAGACTATGGAACTTCTTATGAAATATGGATCAAGTTGAAAGCTATCTATGGAGGAGATGATAATGTAAGAAGAGCTAAAGAAAAAAGTTTTAGAGGAAAATTTGATCAAATAAAGATAAGAGAAGATGAGAACATTGCAAAGTATAGAGAAAAAATCAAAGCTAGTGTTTGTGCTATCAAAGCTTCAGGAGAAAAGATTGAAGATGAAATGGTGGTAAGTAAATTTCTCAGGACACTTCTTCCTATATATGCAATCAGAGTATCAACAATTCAAGAAATGAGATGTAATCAAAAGAATGACATATGATTAGATGCAATAGTTGGAAGATTGACAACATTTGAGCTAGATAACTTTGATAATTATGTTGCTAGTTCTAGTAATCTTGAGTTTGCATTTAAAGCCAAGTTGTTACTCAAGAAGAAGAAAAAGAAGATCAAAAGGCAATTAATTTAAAAGTGAAGAGGAAGATAGTTCTAACAATGATCTTGAAGCCATTGAAGAATTACTTGTAAGAAGGTATCCCAAAGGCAAAGGAAAGTATAAAGGAAAGATTCCTTTAATCTACTTCTCTTGCAAAGAAGTTGGACATATTGTTGCAAGATGTCCAAATGGAGAAGACAAGGATGAAAAGAAGCACAAAATGTTCAAAGGAAAGAAGGATTTCAAAGATTTCAAAAATTACAAAGACTACAAGGAAAAAGGTAAGAAATTTTGTTTCATAGCTAAAGATTCACATAATAGTAAAGAAGATGAAATGGTATATATTGATGTAAAATATGAGTTTGATGATGAAGGAGATAAAATGACACCTATTATCTCATGTTAGCAAAAATGATACATGACTTATTGATAGTGGTTGCACACATCATATGAGTCATGATAAAACAAAATTTGATCACATGGAACATTATGATGGTGGTAGTGTGATATTTGAAAGCAATGAACCTTGTTGCATAAAGGGAAAAGGTTGTATCTCACTAACCAATGAACTTAGATGTGATAATGCTTATTAGATTGAAGGACTAAGATATAATCTACTGAGTGTGGCACAACTGAATAGCATTTGATTCAAGGTAGAATTAAAGAATGAGAAGGACAAAATACTAGATGGGAAAGGAAATCTAGTTGGGTTTGGCAAGCAAACAAAAGGTAATCTATTCTATCTAGATCTCAGTGAAATTTTATGTTTTATTGCTCAAGTAGAAGAAAGCTAGTTATGCCACAAAAAACTATATCATGTAAACTTTGATTAGCTAATCAAGATAAGCAAGAAGAAAAGAGTAAGAGGTATTCCTAGGCTAAGGAAACCTGATATGGGTCTATGAAAAAATTGTCAAATTGGTAAGATGCCCAAAAGACAAGTTTTAGAAGCAAGAGCTATCATTCAAAAGAAGTCCTAGAACTAGTTAATATAGACTTATGTGATCTATTAGAATAGAGAGTTATAGTTGATATAAGTATTTTATTCTATTTGTTGATGATTATTCTAGAATGATAACTATATTGTATCTAAAAGAAAAGTCTGAAGCATTTCAAAAATTTAAGTGGTATCTAGAAAGAGTAGAGAAAGAAACTGGAAAGAAGCTAAAATTTTTGAGATCAAATAGAGGTTGTAAATTAATTTCCAATGAATTGAATTAATTATACATTCAAAAGGGAATTAAGAGACAAGTATCAGCCCCTGGCACACCTCAAAAAAATGGTATAGAAGAAAGAAGGGACAGATACATTAGGGATTGTGCAAGAACATTGATGATAAAAAAAAATGTTGCAATAACATATTGGAAGGAAGCAATCAGTACTATAGTGCATACCTTGAATAGATTATGATTGAAGAAAGACTCAAATCAAACTCCTTATGAACTATGGTATGGCTACAAACCTAATGTAAGTTACTTTAAATTATTTGGTAGCAAATTTTAATTATTGAAGGAATCTAGGAAAGGTAAATTTGATGTCAAATATGATGAAGGCATATTCCTAAGAGACTCCTGCATAAGTAAAACATACAAATGTTTGATTTTATCTACTCATAAAATCATAGAAAGTGTACATGTGAGAATTGATGAGTTTGCAAAAAAGAGTCAAGAAGAGGGCAACAAAGAACCTAAGGATTACAAAAGGTTTGTTTACTATGTACCTAATACATTTCTAAATCTATCTAGAAGTTAGGAGACTTCGGCTCTTGAGTCTCCAAAATATCCTAAAGCTATCAGGTTGCAACTAGTACAACTTGAGTCACAGTATAAAGAATATGAGTCACAATTAGAAGCTACCAAGTTGTTGCAAAAGAAAATCGAGTCTGATGGACTTGAGTCACAAATAGTGGGACCTGAGCATGATATAGAAGATCATGAAGAGTTTAGTGGATCAAACTCATCATCCAAAGTACTTGTGTTAGCAAGATATGTTAGAAGGCATCATGCACTTGATCATATCATTGGAGACAAGTCAGATGGAATAATGATAACAAACAAATGGAAATGTACACATTTGGTTATTGAATTTGAACTTAAAAATATTAAAGATGCTTTGGATAATGAAATTTGGATTGAAGCTACTAATGAAGAAATAGAAAAAATAGAGAATAATAAGTCTTGGACTCTTGTTCCAAGACTAGTTTCTAGAAACAAAGAAAGTTTAGTAAGTAAAGGTTATTCTCAAGAAGAATATATTGATTATGCTAAAACTTTTTCTCTTGTTGCAAGATTAGAAGGTGATAGAACTTTACTAGCATATACAACAAACAAAGGATTTAAAGTTTATCAAATGAATGTAAAATCTAAATTCTTGAATGGAATTATTGATGAGTAAGTCTACATAGAACAACCTAAAAGTTTTGTAGATCCCAACAAAAGAGATATGGTCTACAAATTACACAAAGCATTGTATGATCTCAAGCTAGCTCCTAGATCTTGGTATGAAAGACCTCATAACTACTTGATAAATATTAGTTTTCAGAGAACAAATAATAACAACAATTTGTACATCAAAGAGGGAATAGACAAGAAGATTGTATTGGCATAAATATTTATGGATTACACTTTGTTTATAGGAAATGATGACTTATGCAAGGCATTTTTAGAAGAGATGAGTAAAGAATTTGAGATTTCTATGTTTGGAGAAATAAAATTCTTTTTTGGATTATAGATTCAGTAGAAGAAAGATGGTATCTATATTACTCAATCAAAATATATCAAGAAGATACTATAGAAATTTGGAATGGAAGATTCAAGACTAGTTGAAACACCTATGTCTATTGGACATAAGATTTCCAAAAATGATGATTCCAAGGAGGTAGATTAGACCACATATAGATCAATGATTGGAAAATTTCAATATATAGTACACACAAGGCCTAATATTGCATTAATAATTGGTATGGTGGCAAGATTCTCAACAAATCCCAAAAAAAATCACATGCTGAAAATCAACAGAATCACAAGGTATCTAAAAGGTAGTGAAGAATATGGTTTATGGTACAAAAAAAGGAGGCAATTTTGACTTGAAAGAATACATAGATGCTAATTGGGTAGGAAGTGTTGATGACAGAAAGGGCACCAGTGGTGGAGCATTCTTTCTTGGTAAAAGACTAGTGTCTTGGACAAGCAAGAAGCATACTTGTATTTCTCATGTTAGAAACAATAGCCCACCAAGACAACTGTGGGGGCATGGGGTGAATTAATTATCCAATAATTAAAACATTTATCAACCATAAACAATCTTATCCATTCAACCAAAATAAGCAATAGCTGTAACAAGATGCAAATAGACAATTACACTAGATATGTTGACTAGGGAAATGCTTGATCAGAGGGAAAACCTTGGTGGGAATGATGCCCACAGGATGATGTACTAATATAAACATTCCTTTTTAGATGATGGAACTTGTTAGGAGTCTATGACAACATTTAGTACATATGAGTCCCTATTAGGAGACTTTGAATCCTTGTTAGAATATTCCAACCCTATTAGGAGTTGTAGAAGATAGAAGGACACGCTATCCAAAAAAAAATTGCTGCAAGACCACTAAACTCACTGTCCAACCAATCTCTCAACTATTTCTTGTAGAATAATTGTGTGTACTATATTTTAACTTATTTCCTCTATCTTTTCAATTAGACCAATCACTACTAGACCTTGTAGACTTAGGTCATGAATCTCAAATCCAAGTATCAAACTTTGTATCACACAATAAAATCTCAATAATCAAGTTTCCTTCAATTGTACTCTTCTCTATTATCTTCTCATTCCTCTCTTCAATCATTCACATTCATCCTTATTTCCTTAATCCATGATAAAGGAAAATTTCCTTCCTTTATTTAAAATCCATAAAACAATTCCCTAAGTAGGCTATTACACCTTCTCAATTAATTATTATAGGACCACATTAGAAACATGTTATACTTAGTGATAACATTAATCTTTCACATTGAAACTTGAATAACTTTCCATACATGTAACATTATGATGAGTGAGTTTTTCCATGACATCACCAACATGTCTTCTTTACATCTTTAACTTTGACTTCTCAAAATAAAAACCCTTCTAAGAGATATGACAAGTTTACCAGAACATGCCTCTGTAAACTCCATCTCAGAATAGTCTTCACCGAAACATCCATAACTTCTTCTATACTTAATATCTTATGCTTTCAAGGTTATTTATATATACTAGACACATATTATAATATCCCTTTAACCTTGCTACTAAAATTACTCAATGATCTATCCATACGAACTTGATATTTACCATTGTTCTTCTTTCAGCTACCAGGGAAAATTGCTATGTTGACATCAATGACAAACACAATCATGAATCTAACATATCATCATGATAATGATCTAATCATGTTTCTACAATACCCTCCATAGGAATATTATTAGAATTCATGCTTCCAACAATATCCCCCTTTCATATTGATGGCAATATAGATGAAAAACATCCAGTTCAAAGAATACCAACTACAAAAGACTGTTAACCATTCTTTTCAAATCCTCTTCATCAATCATTATCCCATTGATATATCTTAATGTACTTTACATCAAACTATCTTTCCATGTTGTACTTTCTTACTGCTGTAATTATTCTGAACATGTTATACTTGTTCTTACTCTTTTTTTTATGTTGTACTTCTCCCCCATTGACATCAATGTCAAAGGTTTTAGTAGCCATCAAACTCTACAAAAACTGATTCTTACTTAGCTCAAGTATCCAAAGACACTATTCAAAAAAATCCAACAAGAGTCCTAGATGACTCTATCCATCATAGATACTGCCCCATGTAGGAAGCATCAACATTCAATCTAGACAAACAATAGTGCTCTGTTACACTAGACTAATGCACTCTTGCATCTTCTACTTTGATGTAGGAAGGGGCATAAACCCTAGCATACCTTGCAAATACTCAAAATTCTATTTGGGAAGAGGCTTAGTGAAAATATTTGCAATCTACTCTTTAGTGCTCACATACTCCAATATAATTTCCTTTTCTATAACTTTCTCTCTCACCATATGATACTTGATAGAAATGTGCTTGATCTTAGAATGCAACACTAGATTATTAGACATATTTAATGTGCTTTTGTTTTCACAATGTATGACAATAGGTTCACTAAATTCTATCCTTATATCCTTTAGCATTTGCTTCATCCAAAAAACTTGATTACAATTTTTTTCTACTACTAGATATTCTACTTTTGTTGTATTTTGTGAGGTACAATCTTGCTTCTTGCTTAGCCAAGAAACTAATCTTCCTCCAAGAAAGAAGACTCTACCATTGGTGCTCTTTCTATCATCTATATTACTTTCCCAATTAACATCACTATAAGCATATAGAGTGAAATCATTAGATTTATCATACCACAATCTAAACTTAAGTGTTCCTTTCAAGTATCTAAATATCTATTTGACTACTACATAATGTGCTTCTCTAGGATCAGCTTGGAATATTGCAACCATTCCAACTACATTTTCTATATCTGGCCTTATGTGAGTCTTACACTTCTTCTACTCAATAGTAGGTGTCTCATCCTTTGTATATAACTTGTGTCTAGTTAACATAGGTTTTCTAATGGGTTTACATGTTTCCAAACCAAACATTTTTAGTAAATCTTTGAAATACTTAGTTTGAGAAATAAAGATTCCTTCTTTATCCAGTAGAATTTGTAATTCTAGATAATATTTCATTTCTCCTATCATACTCATTTCAAAATCCTTCTTTATTTCTTCTAAAAACTTGTCACTTTCATCATCATTTCATCCAAATATGATATCATCAACAAATATTACCTAAATCATTAATCCATCATCAATTTCTTTCCAATAGAGATTGCTATCTACCATACCATTGTTATATCCAAGCTTTGTCAAATGCTTGTCTAACCTTGCATACCAAGTTTTGGGTGGTTTCTTCAAGCCATAAATTGCTTTCTTCAATATGCATACTATGTCCTTGTCATTTGTTAAAGGACAACCTTTAGGCTATTCAATGTATACCTCTTCTTCAATTTCTCCATTCACAAATGCTAACTTGACATCCATCTGATATAATTTGAATTTCTTATATGCTACATATGCTAAAAATAACCTTACTCCTTAAATTATTTCCATAGTAGCATAGGTTTCATCAAAGTCTATTCCTTCTTGTTGTGAATAACCTTTACATACCAATTTTTCCTTATTCCTTACAACTTCACCTTTTTCATTCATCTTATTCCTGAATACCAATTTAGTTCCTATCACATTCTTATCTGTTGGTCTGGGGACCAATTCCCATGTCTCATTCTATACTATATGATCCAATTCCTTTTCCATAGCTTGCTTCCAATAGTCATCGTTTCATGCTTTATTTGCATTCTTAGGTTTTGTTGTGGTTTCACAATGCATGTCCCATTTCTCCTAGAAATGGGGAGCCCCTGCTTTATTTTTTTCCATTTTAGATCCCTAGTCTAGGGTCCTAGTATTTTTTAGGGTTTTCCCTAGTGTTTTTTGTCAGATTTGGGTCTCAGTTCGAAAATCCAGATTTCAGAAATCATCATCAAAGAGCATAAGTAATTTTGCAAAGAAGAATGGTGCACTAGCACACCTCCCCAAGTGTGCTAGTGTGCCAAATTTCAAAGGAAAGAATATGAAGAAGGCCTCAACCCTTGGTAATGTGCAACACCAAGAGGTGCACTGGGTCACAGGTCTATAAAAACTAGGGACCCCCTTACCTCTTCATTTCATTTCTTTTCATTGGCTTTAGTAACCCACACTAATGCAACTCAATAGGTGCACTATGTGCCTCCTATCCCTCCAAACCTACACACAAAAAAAAAGAAACATTAAAATACTTAAAGTTAAGGTTCATAGTAGTGCACCCATTTAGGTGCACCTTTTTTAATGCAAAAATTTTAAAAACTAATAAATTCTTGAAAAACTTGAAAGGTTTACACCTATAAAGGTACACAACTATGCACCTTTTTACTCATAAGTACATTGAAGTGATACATGAGGTGTGCACCCCATGAAGTGCATTGGCATAAACCCTCATGTATTAAGATAAGTTAAGGATAAAGGTGCACTAGGTGCACATTGTTTTTGCATTCTATGGTTAAATTCAAATTTTTAGGTGTTTCTTTAATTTAGGTTTTCTAGGTTCTATTGGTATTAGTATTAGGGCTTGATTTAATTGATTTTTTCTTTGAATTCATACTAGTGGACATTATTTTTGTGTAGATTCAATGAGTTCTTCATCATCCTCCCTTGCTGAAAAGATGGTCACAAAACCCATGGTGTTCATTTTTTAAGGTATTCTGGCCAAATCACGCTTTCAAGATGATTATACAAAGATCTGGGACAATGAATTGTGTCATATAGATTTGAGTGTATTCTTGGTATTATGCAACAAATTGATAGAAAGGTCTCCAATGATATCCACTCTTATCTTATTAGGTTTAGTTAGTGCACCATCACACCCAACATCAACATAGTCCTCAGAGCTAATTATGACACTCACTAAGAATTATGTTTCTAAAGAAAGGGTCATAAAGAGAAAAATTGGAGAGATCATCTTAGATCTCTAACCTAATAACATAGAGAAGGTGTTCCATCTACCAAGAGTAGATCAGTTCATTAGATTGACCCATCACCAAGTCGAGAGATGACCTACAGGGAACATGTAGAGGAAGCTTTTAAAATCATCCAGTCATCATACTTTATTGAGGAGACTCCTTTAGGGTGTAAAGTAGGCAAAGTAGACATGACGAGAGCATACATGAAGGAAGATATTAAATATTCCATCATAGTCTTGAGTAGAGTCATGGGGTTGCTAGCATCAGGACACCTAAATATATGGATGGTGCATTTTATTGAAACTATCAAAATAGTGGAGATGCCAATTGATTGGGCTTCCATTCTTAGTGAGAACTTGGGTGAATAGCTAGTGGTGGCTAAGAATAACCAAAAGTTCTATATGACATCATATTTGGTATACTTGTTAGCCGAAAGGGCAACAAATTATCTAGGGTTGTTCAAGAAGGGAAATATGCAAGATGAAAATGCATCGTCCTATATAGTATATCCTCAGCTAGTGAAGAAAAGGCTTTCGGAGCATAGCAAGGAATATAGGATAGTGAATGATGTTTTACATTTTCAATAATTTGGTTCATTGAAGGAGATTATGCAAAAAGGCAGTTGCAAAGATATCAGAAGTTGGAGCCTACTACATCTAGTATAAAAAATTCACCTATTTAAGGGTAGCGAGTACAATTGCCAATCCCAAGAAGCTCCCTAGGTATCTAAGTGGCAGACTTATACTACTAAAGATCACTTGACAACTCTTGCCTTCCTACGACAGAGTTAGAAAGCAACATAAAATCACCTAGGTGTGGCCCATTACTATAGGATTGTTCGGTGTGGTTTAGAAACAAGATATTCCATCTTCTTAGTCTGAGTGGGATCAATATCCTTTGGATGAGAATAATTCTCCTTAGCCCTATTTTGATAACATTGGAAGGGTGTAGTATCTAGCTAATAAGACATTTCAACATGAAGATGCAATTGAGGACCATTGGATGAATGCGGTGGATGAATATGATATTTGAATAAGAGATTATTGTAGGATGACTCTCTATTTGGGAACTGATGCTTTGAAAATTAAGGTTCCTTTAAAGGTTATGCAATAGGATATTGAAGATGTCCTTGATACATTATTGAATAGGGACAAGATTGGTGATCAACCTATTATTAATGCTAAGGTTGATAAGGAAGAAAATTCAAACATTAATCACTAGGCCAGGCATGTTATCAAACTGATAAAGGATAAGATCAATGGACCTTTTAAGTTGCATCGAATTCCTCAAGCAGTAGTCATGGCCAATCATGGCAAGAGTTTGTAATATTGGAGAAATTTCAAATCTGGGAACCATGGGGTAGACATGGTTTAGAAAATAGCAATATTATATTTTAGTGGTTAAATATAGCATTAAAATGTATTATAAATGCATTTCCTTTGTAATAGGAAAGAGATCTCCATGAGGAGACAATAATGGATTAAAATAGGAAATATGGTTTTAATAACTAACCTTGTATAACCACTGGAAACTCTTTAAAAAGAGAAACTAGGAATTGAATGAGAGAGTGGAAGTTAAGAGAGAAAAAGAAGGAAATTGAGAGGCAAGGTATTTTAGAAGTTTTGAGAGTCTTGAAAGAAAGATTTCAAGGGTTCTTTGGCTCCTGTAAGAGAGCCAAGCATTGTAAAAAATTTGGTGAGCATTAATGAAGTAGTGGCATTTAGTATGTACATTTTTTTTAAATTAGTCTTGCCTTCATTATTCCATTATTTTTCAATTCAATATTGAGGATTGATAGAGGAGGAAGTATGGTTACTATAATTGCATGGTAATGGTGAAATTAGTTAAGCATAGGAAGAATATTTTCCTTGCTAATTCTTGAACAACCAATTTTTGTAATTGAAGTCTAATTGTGAATGTCGATATTCTTTTGAAGGAAGCCAACAATGGGCATGTGAGTTTCTTTTCAGGTAACTAGCTGATATGGAAATGGTTTGAAGGTATTATAGCCAACGTGCTTAATAAAATAATCTTGCTCATCATGAATTAATTATTGAGGTAGTTGGAATGTGGAAGTCTTTAGTTTGCAATGTATTTCTATCATGAAAATAATAGTCTCGATGTGATGGCATTTCTCAAATTCTAATTGTTGGATTTTTATGAGATTTGGATATGCTTTAGTAAACCTAATTGTGCCCATCCTCACTAGAGAAATCAAAGTGTTTTGATATCATTCAAAAGTTATACCCCTCTGAGTATGGGTCTATCTAGAAGAAAGGTTTTAGATTGGACATAGTTGGATTGATGTGATGAAAGATATCCAATTAGCACCCTATCTAGATTGATTTTCCATAGGCAATGAATTGTAAATGTTGATTTTTAGAAATTTGAATTTCATATTACATCATAAGAAGAGGTCAAGGAGCTAAGGATACAGTGCCTACATTTATAGCTCAATCCCCAGTAAGGCTAGAAACATGCACTAACTTGATAGAGAAGTTGGGTATTACAAGGCTTGGAAAGGTAAAGGAAAGAGAAAGAGAACTTCTTCCAAAAAAGTTGAGCCACAAGAGGAAGCCACTCAAGCACCTCCATAGCCAGGTGCAAAAAATATACAAGGGTCAGAGAATATTGAAGCTATGCAAGCCAAGGAAAATCCTTGAATGCCACCAACTGAACAAGGGAAATGGGGAGCTAAAACATAAGTACAAGAGGTATCTCCGCCAAAAAAAGAGGTACAACCCTCCCCATCTACTCCTAAGAAAAGAAAGATCAAGACTCCAATTGAGAGGAGACAAAAGGTAATTAGGAGAGTTATTCCTTTCCCATCAATCCTAGAAGTTATCCTAGAAGAGGAAGAAGAAGAGGATGAAGAGGATGAAGAGGATAACCTTCCTTTGAACTAGAGAACTCATCTCACAAGAGCCACGGAGAAGGAGCTCCACAATTACACTACCATTTATTCCTAAGCAACCCATTCAGTCTATAATCTCCAAGGATGAAATGCACCAATGGATTGATGAGTAGGATGTTGAGGGGACTGATATCTTCAAGATGTCAAATTTTGATTTTATATTGGTCGGCACCAAATTGGTGGGAGACAAAATAAGAGACACTCCATCTAATCAACCTCAATAGGAGGATTGGAGTCAATTGCCACCTAAGCCACAAGGGCTTGAAGTAGCTCCACCATTTCCCATTAAAGTCACATTTTGTGTAGATAAAGGTTTAGTTACTCCTCTTCCTCTAAGCAATGAAGAAGAATAGGTTCAAGGAGAACAAGAGGAAGAGCTACAACAAGTATCCACCAATGAAGTATTAGAGGAAGGACAAATAAGTGAGTATCCTCAACAAACTTCCCAAGACATAGAGGTGAGAACTATAAACTCTATGAATATAGAGACTCCTAGTGTGGATCTCTCACATAAGGAGAAGAATCTAAAGAGGAGTGATAAGGGAAAGAGCATAGTAGAGAAAACTCGTTTGTCATCAAAAGGAAAATATCTGATGGAGCATATCCCAAGATGGCTAATAAAAGGGGTGATAAGAAACAAGAGGCAACAATTCACTATTGAGGAAGAGGATAGGATGGAATTGATTGAGTTCTCAGGAAACCTGAGTCACCACCAAAGGATGCATGAGCATTAGCCTTCATTATGAGTGATCAGAACCAGGGCTTATTTCTCACATGGCTATCCCTCCTCCACATATAGATGTTGAATAAATGACTTCAAGAGATTATTAGATTATGGAGGTCATCCTTTAGAAACCTACATTGGATATTGCTAAATTGATGGTGACAATAGGAATTAAAGAAGTGTTTAAGCACGTAGAATAGGATGGGGCAGAATCGATAACACTTCAAAGATAGAATGAGATCTTAAAAGGACATCTAAGTGAAATTATTAGTCCCCTAGATCCTAAACATCCCAAGGAAACTTTGAATGTGGCATTGGAGAAAAAGAATAAGGAGACAGTGCAATTATATCCATTTTTGAGAGCTTGTTAGCAATGGAGAGAGAATTTTGAAGAAAAAGGTGAACAAATTATATAGGTAAATATGAAGCTACTATGCCATATGTAGGATATTGTGGATAGGCTAGTGGCCATTTTGAATCAAGATTTTGGTTTGATGGATGAAGTAAAGATTTGGGGCAAGGACTTGCAAGCATTACAGTCAATCAAGGGGAAAATGTATCAAATGTTAATGGAAGTATATATGGTAGAAGAGTTAGATAAGATTGATGATTGGATAGAGAAGATTTCAGATGGTAATAAACTAATGGAAATATTACATGCAAAGATTCACAAGCTCAAGGATCAAACCCAAGAGAAAATTTTGGAGGTTCAGAAACATTATAGTGATGTGTGTTTAGACATTTTTAAGGATGATGCAAGGGATAAATTGATAAAGGTAGAGATAGTAGTTGAGAAATTTTGGAAGACTTTTGAAGAAGCTTCTAATGATGATAACATCTGGAAAGCATTTAGAATAGAAGAAGCATTATTATATTTAGATGTAAAACTCAAAGATTTTTTAAAGACTTGCATCAAGGTGGGAAACCATAGGAAGAAAGTGAAGGACAATTATGAGGCCTTAGAATTGCCAGATGTAGCTCTAGTCACTGAGATCATTGAGAAATTCCAGGGAAAATACCCAAACATAGCTTTGGTATAAAGGGTGATGAGCCTATAAAATTTCAAATCCATATCCATTTGTTATAACACTTTACCCCATGGTTTAAATATATTTCCAAACCATTTCCATACATTAACTTGGTTTATGAAGCATTAACTATGATTAATGATTTATTGATTAACAATTGTATGTGTAGCTAGTAGATGCTAGATTATGATGATTTATTGTGATAAATGATTAACATTGAATAATAATATTCTTGAAGTGGTTAACATGTTTTTTTTGAGCTATTTGAGTCATTCATGTAGCTAGAAAGAAGGAGAAGCAAGTTGACACTTGTCAATATTCAACAAGTGCAGGAAATGAAGATAAAGTTAAAAGTCAGTTTTAGAAAAATAATCATATCTCACTAAATTATTAATGAAATTAAGAATTTCTTATGGTTTTGGAAAGCTGAAAAAAAGGAGCATAAACCCTTTTTAGAATTTAAGTTGGTTTGAAATAGTTAATGAGCACCACAGATCAGAAGTTGGTTGAGGAGAAAGTGGCATGTTTTCAGACAGCATAAAACCACTTTCAGAAAAATAACCATAACTTTCACATTTCTTAATGAAATTTAGATTTTCAAAATGATTTAGAAAGGTGAAAATTAAGAGAATAACATGGTAAATTTTTTTGATATAATTTTCAATAGTGAAGGAGAACCATGTGTTTGAGTGGACTGCTGAAAATGTGGAACTAAAATTTAGCACACGTTGTCATTACTTTTGTAATAAGATTCTTCCTTGTTTGAAGGAATGATGGGAAACTTGTTAGGTTGTTGTTAGGGATTCATTAATCTTAAATATTCAAAATTTTAATCAAGTATTTGAGTAAGGTATAGAGGTAGAGGTAGAGATGTAGACAATTTAGATAATATACAGTTCATGCAGCAACTACTGTGCAGTTTCTTGCAGCCATACTATGTATTTATATTTATTTCCAATATTGTTATTTTGCAATGACAGAATAATTTAGAGAGTTTCATGGTGCATATACATCCTTAGGTTGGAAATTTAAATTAACCTTCTCTATTAGAAAGATAACTGCTCATTTTGGATGTCTAATCTATGAGTTTTGTTTCTAAAACCAATTTATTGATCTAATTGGAAAGTTGACATTTTTGTCATCGTTGCCAAGGACAAGTCAAGCTATGAGAGTCTCTAAGTTTTTAGCTACTCATTATAGTTTTTCTAGAATCTTAGTTTCTTTTCAAAGCACTTAGGATCATAGAAGTTTGCATGCAACACAATATGGATTTTAGATCCATGGAGAATGAAGATCCAATATCATTTTCAACAAGTTTGGAAATCAATGAAGACGTGTTCTCTAGCATAGTAGAGAAATTTTGTTCACATATTGATGAAAAATTGCTAATTTTTGAGGAGGAAAAGGAATACAACCTTATTTTTCAAAATGAAGAAATCACCATGCACAAAGTTGCTTTTCAAGATGAATGTGATATCAAATGAGAACTCCTACTTCAAGAAGAGAGTTGCAATAAAGTGAAAATCAGTCCTCTCATGCATAAAAGTAAAGAAGATATTGAAGAAGATCAGTTTTAGGATGATTTAGAGGAGTTTTTCTTAACATTAGATGTTAAACCAATATCTTTTGTAGAGAGAAACTTTGAGCCCTATGAAGATGGTGTTGAAATTTCTGTGTTTTTATCAAATCAGCCACACAAATTGGTTTTTAAAAATCAAGAAGAAGATGGAGAAGCAACTCATCTACACAAATCCAGCAAGAAGGGTTAAAAATTTTTTCTTTCACAAGGGTGTCCTATTATACATATCATTCATATGGAGGAAAATATGTTATCAAAAGCTATGGTTGCAGCAAAAGAAGAACTTGTAGTTGAAGACAAAGCTACACATGCAGTTGCACCTAAAGGGGACACATTTTAGCTTACTTATATACTTTAGTACAACAATATATATTTTCAACATGAAGTTATAAGTGATTTTGTTGATGAACTTCCAAAAGTATTGTTGTTTGTGAAGTTTCTATTGATGTTGCAGCTATTTCTCACTATGCATACGCATGTAAAGCATTGGAAGACTTTGAGAAGAGGAACATAATTCAAAGAACCAGTAAATGGTTTTGTTTGAGTTGGTCATGTAATTTCGTTAGTGTAGGGTAGGATAGGTTAGGGTAGATTTTTCATTCAATAATTGTTGTTACATAATGTCTTAGTTTTAGTAGTTGTCTAGTTTAGTTTGTTTCCTGATTTTTCTTGTCTTAATGACTATTTTGGAGTTCATAGTTGGTTGGTTGCTCGTATTTCAAATCATTTTTCCAAGGGTGTGAGTAAGTCAAGTTTCAACTTTTGGAAGAGAATATTTGCATATATTTCCAAACATTCCATTGAGTAGTTGAGTCTTCATGATGTCAAGAATATTTTATTCAATGATGGTGTCTAGTTGGTCTTATCTTTAGGTTTCATGTTGTAAGAGTCAGTCCTGCAGCAACTACTATGTGATCCAAAAGAAAAATTTCAAAAATTATGAAGAGAGTACTCATATTAAATATGCAACACTCTTGGAGGGATTTGAATATTCATCAATAAAGGGACCTGCACTTTCAGCTATTTGCAAAGTTTGAAGTTTTTCACAACAACACAAATGGTACTGTGATTTCCATTTATTCATAATAATTATCATTTTTATTAATTGATTATTTATGCATTGCATTTTGATTTTCAATTATCATTATTGTAATTATATGCTCCATAAGCAATTTGATACTACCTTCATCCATACATTCTCATTTGAGGACAAACAACCTTTTAGTTGGGGGAAGCACATGTATACCTAGTTTTGTTGACATAGACCATAGGAGGATGACCTTTCATATATACCTTTTATACCACCTTGAAATTCTTGATGATTGATTAAAGTTGTCACAAGATTCCATGCTGAGAGTTTTCATGACTAACTAATGCCTATCCCTTGCTTGAGGACAAGCAAGATTTCAGCTAGGGGGAAATGATGTGCCTATAAAATGTCATATCCATATCCATTTTTTATAACACTTTATGCCATGGTTTTAATATATTTCAAAGCCATTTCCATACATTGACTTGGTTTATGAAGCATTAACTATGATTAATGATTTATTAATTAACAATTGCATGTGTAGCTAGTTGATGCTAGATTATGATGATTTATTGTGATAAATAGTTAACATTGAATAATAATATTCTTGAGGTGGTTAATATGTTGTTTTTGAGTTATTTGAGTCATTCATGCAGCTGAAAAGAAGGAGAAGCATGTTGACACTTGTCAATATTCAACAAGTGTAGGAAATGAAGATAAAGTTAAAAGTCAATTTCAAAAAAATAATCATATCTCACTCAATTCTTAATGAAATTAAGAATGGCTTATGGTTTTGGAAAGATGAAAACAAGGAGCATAAATCATTTTGAAAATTTGAGTTGGTTTGAAATAGTTAATGAGCACCACAGATTAGAAGTTGGTTGAGGAAAAAGTGGCACGTTTTCAGGCAGCATAAAACCACTTTCAGAAAAATGACCATAACTTTCACATTTCTTAATGAAATTTAGATTTTCAAAATGATCTAGAAATTTGAAAAGAAGAGAAATAACATGGTAAAGTGGTTTGATATAATTTGAAATAGTGAAGGAGAACCATGTGTTTGAGTGAACTATTGAAAATGTGGAACTGAAATTCAACATTCTTTGTCATTAGTTTTGTAATAAGATTCTTCCTTGTTGCAATGAATGATGGAAAACTTGTTAGATTTTTGTTATGGAGTCATTAATCTTATATATTTTAAATTTTAATCAAGTATTTGAGGGAGGTAGAGAGGTAGAGGTAGAGATGTAGACCGTTTAGAAAATATACAGTTCCTGCAACAACTACTGTGCAGTTTCTTGCAACCATTACTGTGTATTTAGATTTATTTCTAGCATTTTTATTTTTCAATGATAAAATAACTTAGAGAGTTTCATGGTGCATATACTTTACAGACTTGTTTCAAGTATACATCCTCGGGTTGACAATTTAAATGAACCTTCTCTATTAGAAAGATAGCTGCTCATTTTGGATGTCTAATCTGCGAGTTGTGTTTCTAAAACCAAGTTATTGATCTAATTGGGAAATTGAAAAAGGGGAAAAAAACCTAGAAGTCATAATTTTAGTTTTGGAATTTGGTGGAATTTTTCATTTTTGAACCGACTTCCAAGGTGTGCAGGTGTGTTTGCTATGTAGGTGCAATTTTTTAGAGGTGTGCAGGAAGTTTTGAAGAATTTAGAGGTGTGCCAATAGTTAACTACCAATTCTAAATTTAGAGCTTTCCATGCATTAAAATGCATTTTGACAACAATTTAACTCATATAGATGCCTAGCAAAGATGGAGCTTCTATTTTTGGCACTTCTAGACACTCTAAAAGATTTCTTCTTCTTATTTTCTCATGCTTTTTTTTTTTAAAACATGTAAAGGCTCATGCATCCAATTAATAATATAAATATGGATGGAGTCCTAATAAGCACCAATTAGGGAGTTATTTTGTTCAAAAATAGATTTGTTTTATTAGTTTAGAAGAATATGTTTTCATAAAGATATCTCTCACTCTCAACACAAATTGAGGAGAAGGTTTCTTATAAATCTAAGAATGTAATATGTATTCAAGACTGCCATTATTTTGATGTAATAATATATGCTTTTGGTGATTACATTTGGAGTGTAGTGATTCTTTCCTAAGTGTGTTATATTTTGTGGATTTATGTTCATGAAGTGTAATTGAACCAATAGTTTTATTACATTATTTTTAGTTGTGCAATCTTTTAATTTTGGTGTTTGCTATGATTCCACATATTCTATTAACGTACTTAGTTTGAGAAATATGTAACAAAAAGCTATGTATTTTCCCATTGATGATTGCATCAGTGGAATTAAGGAAGCACTGCTCCTATTTTCAATGACTATCTACCATTCTTTTTGAAATCTTAACTCGCAAATGCATTATTTAAATTATTTTATGTCCATTATGATTTACTTTTCATGTTATTTTCTTAAACTTTATGTTACCCTAGTTCGTTATTTGCTTTTGCAAACACTTGATTAATTTAGGAATTCATATAGTTGCATTGTTAGATTGCATTCATTAAAAAACAAAAAAAAATTAAAAATATATTTATTTTTTGTGTGTGTGTTTTATTCTTTTGAGATAGCAAGAATATTCTACATCATATCCAAATCTTTTAGAACTAGCAAAAGCCTTCCTGTGAATAAATACATTTATCTTCAATTCAGTAGATTCCAGTAGGTCACAAGATCACCTAGTACCTTGGAGTTGATCTCAGATTGGCTTTTCAAGGGAGGAGTTCAAAAGGATTCATGCCATTAAGCATCATGCAAAATGACTGCTCAATAGAAGTGACATTAGAAGGAGGGTCGTTAACATTTAGAATAGAAGGAAAAACCTAATAATTTCAAAATTCTACATTTTTTTACAATTTCAAAAAAAAATTTGAGCTTCCGAGCTGTGCAAGTGCATTAGGTGCACTAACTTCCAAGCTATGCATTATTTTTGAGAAAGTGTACTTCTACAGAGGTGCAATTTTTCCAGAATTGATGTAAACTAGAAGATCTTAATCCAAAATCCCTATTTTAGTGAGCTTTAAGATCTTCACCCAGTGAAAACAAGTTCCTTGAGCATAGCCATTTTCATAAGCCTCATAGTGGCAAAGGAATTCCCTGAATTCTACCACTTCCATTCAACATTTTGTCATCTTCTTCATTTCCACCTCCACTACAACCACCCAACTTTCAACCAAATCCTCTAATAGTTCCACCTCCCTAATAGCCACCCATTAGTTTACCAAATCCTTTGATGGCCTATTTTGTAAATGTTGTAGACTCACCAATTAACTTGAAAAGTGTACTCAATGATCTAGGAATCCTAAAAAGGTTTTTCCCAAGGTTCATATATGGAGAGACATGAACTATTAAAGATCACATCAAGGAATCTAAATAAATTTAAGGTATTTAAGGAAATTTACAACTGAAAGTAGATTGCTAATGAGAATGTGGTTCTTTTCCTATTCCCCTACTCCTTGGGAGAAGTTTCATTTAATTGGTATATTAATTTGCCACTCGAATGTATTGGAGACTGTGATACTTTCAAAACATTGTTCTTAGAACAATTCAAAACCTTCTTCAACCTAGATGTGATACATCAAAAATTCATATCAATCAAAAGGGACCCTGCTGAGATAGTTTCACACTTCAACCATCACTTTCACATGGCATACTACAAGATGGAAACACCATACACTATACCAATTGAAGTTTCTATTTAGATTTATCTAAATGCTATTGACTATCTACCTACAATTTTTCTAAGAAGATTTCCTACAGAAAATATTGACACATTGGACAAAGTCTTTGCAGAAGGAATTACCTTCACTAAGCAAGCCAATCCTAATGGAGGAGGATTGATGCTTCTAGCTCAAGCTATTACAAAAATGAAAACATATCTTGTTAGAGCACCTGTGATGCCTAGCCAATTCATACCTATGAATCTAGTTCCATTATAGTAGGCACCTTCTCTACAAAACCCCACTTTAACATATCCAGAATATGAACCTCCAAAAGTTTCTTTCTTTGAGCAAAAAGCAGTAGATTTTGTTGAGGTAGAAAATAGTTTTGCCTCTAAGTTTGGTCAAACAAATAAGACCATGTCACAAATGAAAAATGAGTTAACTTGCCTAAGGTTTTTGCAAGGATAGAATAATAACTTCCAAAGATACAATGCTGGTCCTTACAATAAAAACAATTACAATAAGAACTACAATAGGAATTTTGGTGGAAATAACAATGTTGGAAACAACAATGCTAGAAACAATAATGGAGGAAACAATTTCAATCCTCCTGATCATAATGATGGCTTCCAAAGATAGAATCAACAATGGAACACTCATCCTAATAATGGAATCATTCTTGTAGATAAAAATAACAATAATTTTTAGTATGTGGATATTAATTAGTATGATGATGGTCAAAACACATCTAAAAATGATGGTTCATAC
This sequence comes from Cupressus sempervirens, assembly GCA_028749045.1. Taxonomy (NCBI): domain Eukaryota; kingdom Viridiplantae; phylum Streptophyta; class Pinopsida; order Cupressales; family Cupressaceae; genus Cupressus; species Cupressus sempervirens. The sequence continues at coordinate 657,505,787 of CM053788.1, forward strand.
TACAACGGAAATCAAGACATGACTCAGAATTCACAAGTTAATGATAATGTGCCTCCTATACAATTTAATGTTATGCTACTAGAATTCTATAATTCTACATAGAATGCATAGGTGGAAAAATTGGCCAATGAAGAATTATCTTTTCCATTCAGTCAAGAACTAGACATTAAGCCTGAAGAGATGTTTTCCTTTTGTAATGACAATCGAAATACTTACAACCTGTGGAGTAGAAAAGAACCTATGCAATACAATATTCCTCTAGTATTACAACCAAATCTTCTAGATTTGAGAGTGAGTAATAATTAGGTACCAATTAGGCCCCCATATGGAGGATAACAAAATTAGAATCAAGGAAATGTAACAGCAACCTTGAAAAATCTTGCCTAGTCTACTAAAAAGTATAGTGCGGTGGAAGATTTGAAATAAATAAATGTCAACATGTCCATGTTTGACATGCTACAAAACTATCCACATCAATGAGAGACACTAATGATGACTCTTTATCATACAAAGGAACCTCATAATATGAATATTGTTCCTCAAAAGATAGTATCTCAACAAGTCACTACTTCAGAGGCAATGCCAACTATGTTTAACGTCAAGGTTGAGGTGCCCCTATTTCTACTTAGGATCCGAATATATGGGAAGAATCTTCAAAATTACCTAATTGATTCAAGAGCCTCTTGCAATATTATACCACTATCGATAGCATAAATCTTGGGAGTCACTCCTCAGCCTTCTAATCACATAGTAATACAACTGGATAAAATGAAGGTGAAAGTTATTGGTGTGTTGAAAGATGTTTGGATACAGTTGATGGTTGACCCCTACATTCAAGACATCATTGATATACATGTGGTTGATATTCCTAAAACATACAGACTAATACTAAGCAAAGAATGGACGAAATGCCTAAGTGGATGGTTTTCTATGGATTTTACTCAGTTATGTTTACCATGGAAAGGGTTGAACAATCAAATCAAGATTGATGTAGAGCCAAAGTTAAAAATAATGATTAAAAAATATAATGCACCTAATGAGGTTGCATTCATATAGTCCAATTTGGGATTTTACAAAGTGATGGCATTTGATACAACTTCAACCAAGACATATATGATCAAAATGAAAGATCCAAGATTTCAATCCCAAAATAGGAGATCATAACATAGTTCATAGACAACATGGTGGCTAATTTGAAATTTTTAGGAGAAGAAGTTGACCCTAGTATCCTACTTCTCCCAAGATTTTTCCAGTTAGATAAAGTTAGTCATTCAGAGTTAGCATGTTCACATTGCCAAGAAGCAGTCACTAACATATTAACACAAATGATGGAAGTGAAGAGTGATAACATTCCAAAAGATGAACCTATAGAAAATTAAAATCCTATAAACATATCCAACTCTTTGGAAAAATTTGAAGATGAGATTGAAGATCTAAATGCATCATATAGTGATACCTCTTCAAATGGTGGAGGTTTGTCTTCTCCTCCACCAAGAATGATCAAAATTCAAAGAAGAAGAAATTATGTGAAACATCAAGGATAGACTTTAGTATTCATCCATCCTAAACCCAAAGTAGATGTAATTGCATAATTTATTGGGGAAATTAAAGACAAATAAGAACATACAATTTTGATATCAAAGAGTAACAATGGAAAATCATCAAGTTCACCCCGCAAAAGATTATAGTGGATTCCCAAAAAATAATCCTTTTATGCCCAAGTGAAAGAGAAGCTAAGGAAAAATAAGCATAAGGTTAGGAAGCCCAAAGAAGATCCAATTTGGACACTTTTCTTTGAAGATTCCAAATGCAAATTAGGAGCTAACGTAGGTATTGAGTTGATCAACCTGAAAGGTAAGTCTTTCTATATGCATCATATTGATTATAGTTTAGATGTACTAATAGTGTTGTAGAGTATGAAGCATTGATCCAAGGAATTCTTTTAGCATTGGAGAAAGGAATTACTACTCTCATAGTCAAGGGGGGTTCTTAGTTGGTTATAAGACAAGTAAAACTAGTATTGTCCTACAATGACAGGAGGTTGCTTTCTTACAAGAAAAGAGTATGGGATCTAATGGATTATTTATAAGCTTTGAATATAAAGTCAATTATAAGGAGGAAAAACATGGTAGCAAATGCTCTTGCTATTTTTGCTAGTGCATTACAACTAGTTGAATGAATGAAATTAAAAAGATTTTTAGTAGAATCGGTTATTACCCTATCTATCTTGGACAATATTACAAACTTCCAAGTCTTTCAAGATGATCAACATATACTAAAATTTATCATGTGCAATGGCCACTTTAAAGAACAAGAAATTGATGAAACTCCAGATGATGAACTTGAAGATGAAGATGGGATCCTAAACTTTAAAACCAACACTATTCCTAAGGGAATGGTTGAGTTGGAATGGATTTTTGGTCATGATGAATCAGCACTTAACAAAAGAATGGTCAAAGAGAAGGGGATCGAGGAATACAACACATACAACTTGGGTACTGATGAAGATCCTAGAATGATAAGGACTGGAAAGGCATGAAACACAGAAGAAAGGGAAGATATGCTCAAATTACTTATAGAGTATTAGGATGTTATTTCTTGGAGCTATGAGGAGCTAAAAACATATGATCTTGAGATTATTATGCATGACATTACATTGAAACTAGATGGAAAACCTTTCTATCAAAGTAAAAGACCTATTAATCCTATCATTGAACAACTAACAATGAATGAAGTTAAGAAGTTTCTTGATGCCAAGATCATCTTTCCCATTTTCCATTCTATGTGGGTGGCTAATTTGGTTCCTATGTAGATAAATATTAGAGAGATTTGTCTTTTTGTGGACTTTCATAATTTGAACCTCACATCTCAAAAGGATAACTACCCTTTTTCTTTCATTAGATGAGGTTTTACAAATTGTCAAATAGTTTTAAGATGATATCATTCTTGGAAGGATATTCAAGATATGATCAAGTAATGGTTGATGAAGAGGATAGGCTAAAAATTTCCTTCACAACTAAATAGGGAACTTTTTCTTAGAGAAGAATGCCTGTTTGGCTGATTAATGTAGGGGCTACATTTCAACAAGCCATGGATGAAGCTTTTAAGGGATTGATAAACAAGTGTATAGTCATCTACATGGATGATTTAACTATCTTTTCAAAGTATTGAAGCACTCATATTGCTAATTTAAGATAGGTATTCAATAGATGTCACAAATACAACATATCCCTCAATCCCAAGAAATGTTCATTTGGGGTTACTAAAGGAAATCTCCTAGCTCATATCATATCTAAAGCTAGAATCTCCATTAATCCTAATAGAATTGAAGCCATTCTAAATTTATCACCTCCTTATAGTCGAAAATAACTTAAGTCTTTCTTTAGGAAGATACATTTGTGCAAAAATTCATAAGAAAATTTGTAGAGATAGTTCATCCCCTTAATGATTTACTCAAAAAGGGAGCTAAAATAGAATGGGTTCCAAAGATTAAGAAATCATTTGAGGATATCAAAGTGGCCATTTCTATGGCTCCAGTATTGGTGAGTCCATTTTATGGACTATCTTTCAAAATAAACTCTTTTTCTTTAGAACATTCATGTGTTGGGATTCTTATGTAGAAGAAGGAAAAAGAAAATGAAAGGCCAACTGCCTTTATGAGCTTCCCTTTGAAAAATGTTGAGTTAAACTATTCTAACCTCAACAAATATTCTTTTGCATTAATAAAGTGGTAAAGAAATTCTGCCATTATATACTGAGGAGCAAGGTATATATGCCATTGTACCTGATCCAACCATTAAGACATTGTTGATGCAAAATGAACTTGGTGAAAGACAAGAAAAATGGATGGAAATCCTCCAAAAAATTGATTTAGAGATTCAACCCATGAAGTTAGTAAGAGGCCAAGGATTTAAAAATGATAGTGAATGACTAAATCAAAGATGAAAAGAAGTTTAGGTTTGATGGTGAAATAGATATGGAAGGTTAGAAAAATATTGTAGTATCTCAAGTTGATATTGACCAAGATATAATAATAGATGTCTAGTATTAGGATATTGTTTACTATCTTTTACAAAATCAGTAGCCCAATTGGATGAATAGTTCATAACATAGGGGATTCAAAATGACGTGTGAACATACATGCTACATGATAGAAAATTATATGAAAGGAATTATGAAGGGACCTATCTAATGCATTTGGGATGTGAGGAAGTAAAAGAAGTTTTGGAACAATTTCATGATAAGTATGGTATAAGGCATGGTTCGACATAAGGAACTGATCATATGATATTAAGATTAGGTTATTTTTGGCCCACAAGACTCAAAGATACTTTTGAACATGTGCATACTTGTCATATTGTTAGAATAGTGCTAACAAAGAAAGACATCTTGTGGTGCCATTGCAACTAGTGTTCAAGATACACCCCTTTGTAGAGTGGGTGCTAGATTTTATTGGTCTAGTGAATCCCCCATCATCAATTGGGTAGACCTTTATTCTCATAGCTACTAATTACTATACACATTGGAAAGAAGAAGAGATGTTAAAAAATTGCATGGCTATGGTTATTATCAAGTTCTCTTGAAATTATTGCCCACAAGGAAATGGTGTGGCTGAATCTATGAACAAGAACTTGATCATGGGAATAAGAAATTTGTTGAAAAAAATCCTAAAGATTAGCATATACAACTCAAATATGCACTATGGATAGACTAAGTCAGGGTGAAGAATACTTTGGGGACATCTCCTTATTTTCTTGTTTATGGAAAAGAGCCAATATTCCCACTCAACCTCAGGATTCCTATTTTGAAATTTATGAGTGGGTATGTTGAAGATGTTGATAGAGTACAAATTAGATTGATGAATCTTTTAGAGATGGATGAAAAATGGACAACTTCTTTGGAGCATATGGCAAAACATTAAGTTGTCATCAAGAGGTGGTTTGACAAGAGGGACATGATAAAGTCTTTTAGAATATCAAACTTTGTTCTACTTTGGGTTAAGGTGAAAAGAAATTTGGGAAGCCACACTAAGTTTCAATGCTTGTGGATTGGTCCTTATCAAATTATGAAAATCATGGGAGAAAACACTTTTAGGTTGAGTTCCTTACAGGGGGAATTGGTTCCATTTCCAGTCAATGGGCAATTTATAAAGCATTACTTTTAAGCATAAAAGATATATATATATATATATATATATATATATGTATATATATATATATATATGTATATATATATATATATATATATGTATATATATACATATATATATATATATATATATCTACAAGTGTGTTCCTTTTTAGTTGTGTGTTTGTTTTCAAAGTTACATTAGTCCAAGGGATATATATATATATATATATATATATATATATATATATATATATATATATATATATATTATATATATATATATATCTCTACAAGTGTGTTCCTTTTTAGTTGTGTGTTTGTTTTCAAAGTTACATTAGTCCAAGGGGTAGGTGCACTCAAGATTTTATTTTTGATGTATCTTGCTAACCATTCTTTTGGTTCCAATTTTTGGGAAGAGTTATTTCTTTGTCAAAACATTTTTTAGATTTTGTTTCTTATACCAATTGAGGAATGGATGTTACTTGTAGTAACAAGGGGAATTTTGGTCTTGAATTCAAAATTGTAGATTGACAAGTTCTCAATGCTTTGAAAATTTAAAGATTGGTAATCTTAGTTGTTTTCGAACCAAGGTTGAAGGCAGCAAGGGATAATCCAAACCCCACTAGTTCAAATAGAAGGATCTTCTTGAAGGAATTGCTAAGATTGTTCTTTGGTGTGAGAGTTTCTAAAAAGTTCTTAAAAGAGGAATGCAAGGGATGTTCACAAAAGATAAAATTTGAGAAATGACACAAATTTCTTGGCCACATAGTCTAAGCATGGTTAGGGTACAAAAAGAAAATGAAAAAAGAAAGAAAGGTGGCACGAATGAAAGATCCTTCAAAGTCTAAGAAAGGTAATTTGACTATTAGGATATGCACTCTAAATGAGCTATCTAGTATCAAAACCATTGCTTCATCAAAGAATAAAATGGAAAATTTATGAGCTACATGAAGCAAGTATTTTAAAGATTTCCTAGGAATTCAAATGAAAAAGTGATAACCTACTAAGAGCCCTTAGAACTAATTCTCTCATCTAGTCAGTCAAAGGATTGATAAACAACTTTCATGAAGACTCCTGATGAGTGGACCAAAAGGGATGGAAGATTATTTTTGAGTTGTTGGAAACTCTTGATAGACTAAATTTTGAGATGTCAAAGGAAATGAATGCACTGAACACACACTAAACTTGGAGATTTGAGATTTTGAGTTTTTGACTGTGAAGCAACTCGAAGTATGCATGAAATGTTCAGGGTTCAATTGTTGTTTGATACATATCAGAGGAATTTTTTTTGATGAAGATATTCCTTTGTCATTTCTTCCTTTTTGGTGGGGCTACTTGTTGTGGTTTCAAAATGCATGCTCTATTTCACCTAGAAATGGGGACCCCCTACTTTATTTTTTGGCTTTTTGGATCCCTAGTCTAGGGTCCCATTCTTTTCTTAGGTTTTGCCTAGTTTTTTTGGTTAGATCTGAGTCCCAATTCAAAAACCTAGATTCCAAAAATTATCATTAGAGAGCATAAGTTATTTTTCAAAGAAGAATGACACACCAGTGCACATCCCTAGGTGTACTAGTGCACAAAATTTCAAAGAATAGCATACAAAGAAGGCTTCAACCCTTAGTGATGTGCAACAGTGCAACACCAAGGGTTCTATTGGGTCTCAAGTCTATAAAACATGGGGACCCCCCTTACCTCTTCATTTAATTTCTTCACTTTGAGTTTAGTAAATCCCCACCAACGTAGCTCAATAGGTAGGCTGATGCACCTCCTACCCCTCCAAACCTAAACAAGAAAAAGAAACATTAAAATACCTAAAGATTCTACACATCTTTTTTAATGCAAAACTTTAAAAAAAATTTAAAAATCTTGAAAAAATTGAAACACTTACACCTATAAAGCTACATAATTGTGCACCTTTGTACTCATAAGTGCATTGAAGTGATATATGAGGTGCACACCAAGCACACCCCATGAGGTGCACTAGTGCACACCCTTATGTATTAAGTTATGTTAACGATAAAGGCACATTAGACACACCTTTGCAATGCACCAGGTGCTTTTTTTTTGCATTCTATAGTTAAATTTAGTTTTTAGGTGTTTTCATCATTTAGGTTTTCTAGGTTCTATTGATGTTAGTATTAGAGCTTGATTTAATTGGATTTTTCAACTTTGGACTAATGGACATTGTTTTTGTGTAGATTCAATGGCTTCTTCATCATTCTTCCTTGCTGAAAAGATGATCCCAAAACTCGTGGTGTTCAAGTTTCAAGGTGTTCTAGCCAAATCACACTTTCAAGATGATTATTCAGAGATCTAGGAAACTGAATTGGGTCATACACATTTAAGTGCATTCTTGGTATTTAGCAAAAAACTGACAGAAAGGTCTCTAATGATATCCACTCTTATCTGATTAGGGTTAGTAATTGCAACATCATACCCAACATTAGTACTATCCTTAGAGCTGATTATGGCACTTGCTAAAAATTATGTTTCTGAAGAAAGGGTTGTAAAGAGAATAATTGGAGAGTACATCCAAGATCTTTGACCTAAGAACATAAAGAAGGTGTTCCATCTTCCAAGAGTAGATCAGTTCATTAGATTGACCTATCACCAAGTAGAGAGATGGTATAGGGAACATGTATAGGAAGCTTCCAAAATCATCCAGACTTCATACCTTATTGAGAAGAATCCTCTACAGTGTAAAGCAAGCAAACTAGACATGAAAAGAGGATACATGAAGGAAGATATTGGATATTCTATCATACTCTTGAGAAGATTCATGGGGTTGCCACTATCAAGACACCTAAATATATGGATAGTTCATTTTATTGAAACTATCAAAAAAATAGAGATGCCAATTGATTGGGCTTCCATTCCTACTGAGAACTTGGGTGAGCAATTGGTTGTGGTTAAGAATAACTAAAAGTTCTACATGAAATCATATTTGGTATAATTGTTAGCTTCAAGGGTGATGGATTATCCAGGATTGTTCAAGAAAGGAAATATGCAAGATGCAAATGCATGGCCCTATATAGCATATCCTCAACTGGTTAAGAAAAGGCTTCTGGAGTATAGAAAGGAATACAATATAGTGAATTATGCTTTATGTTTTCAATAATTTGGTTCATTGAAGTGGATTATGTAAAGGGGATGTTGGAAGAGAAACTACAACGATATCAGAAGTTAGAGCCTACTACATCCAATATCAAACATACACCTATTTAAGGGTAGTAGGTAGAACTATCAATCCCAAGAAGCTCCCTCAGTATCCAAGTGAAGGAATTATACTACTAGAGATCGCTCGATAACTCCTAACTACCTACAATAGAATTATAAAGCAACATAAAATCACTTGGGTGTGGCCCATTACTATAGGACCATTCAAAATGGTTTGGAAAGAAGATATTCCATCTTTTGAGTCTAAGTGGGATTAATATCCTTTAGATGATATAATTCTCCTCGACCCTATTTTGATAACATTAGAAGGGTGTAGTATCTCACTTGTAAGACATTTCAACATGAAGATGCAATTTAGGACCATTGGATGAATGTGATGGATGACTATGATATCCAAATAAGGGATTATTGTAGGATGACTCTCTATCTAGCAACCAATTCTTTGAAGATTAATATCCCTTTAAAGGTTGTGCAACATGATACTAAATATGTTTTTGATCCATTGTTTAGTAGGGACAAGATTGGTGATCGACCTATTATGAATGTTGAGGTTGATAAGGAAGAAAATTCAGACATTAATCACTTGGCCAAGCACATTATCAAACTGAGAAAGGATTGGATCAAAAGAACTTTCAAGTTGGTTCCAATTCCTCAAGTAGTAGACTTTAATGCTCAAGCCCACTCAATAAGAGGTTGATGAGCTAAGGTTATAGTGCCTACATTTGCAATTATTCCCCAATAAGGCCAAAAATAGTGTAGCAACTTGATAGAGAAGTTGGGTATTATAGGGCTCAAAAAGGTAACATAAACAAAAAGAGAACTTCTCCCAAACAAGCTAAGCCTCAAGAGGAAGCCACTCAAGAACCTCCATAGCCAAGAGTAGAAAATACACAAGGGTTAGAGAATATTGAAGCTATGCAAGCCTGGGATAATCCTCAAGTGCCACCAATTAAACAAGGGCAAGGAGGAGCTGAAAAAAAAGTGTAAGAGGTGTCTCCACCACAACAAGAGGTACATCCATCCCCATCTACTCCTAAGAAAATAAAAATCAAGACTCTAGTCAAGAGGACACAAAAGCTAATTAGGAGATTTATTATTTTCCCATTAGTCCTAGAAGTTAACCCAAAAGAGGAAAAAGAATAGGCTGATGAGGATGAAGAGGATAACCTTCCTTTGAACTAGAGGACTCATCTCGCAAGAGCCACATAGTCAAAATGGAGAAGGAGGTCCATAATTACACTATCATCCATTCCTGAGCAACCCATTCAGTCTACAACCTCTAAGGATGAAATGCAACAATGGATTGATGAGTAGGATGTTGAGGGAACTGATGTCTTTAAGAAGTTAGATTTTGATTTTATGCTAGTTGGAATTGAATTGGTGGGAGACAAAATAAATAAAACTCCAACTAATCAACCTCAATAGGAGGATTGGAGTATATTGCCACCTAAGCCACAAGGTCTTGAAGTAGCTCCACCATTTCTCATTCAAGTCACATTTTGTGTAGATAAAGGTTTAGTTACTCCTCTTCCTCCAAACAATGAAGAAGAATAGGTTCAAGTAGAACAAGAGGAAGAGCCATAACAAGTATATACCAATGTAGTGTTAAAGGAAGGACAAATAAGTGATTATCCTCAACAAAATTTTAAAGTCATAGAGGTGAGAACTTTAGGCTTCATGGATATAGAGACTCCTGGTGTGGATCTCTCATAGAAGGAAAAGATTCTAAAGAGGAGTGATAAGGGGAAGAACATAGTAGAGCAAAGTCCTTCATCTTCAAAAGGCAAATTTCTAATGGAGCATATCCCAAGATGGATAAGAAAAGAGGTGGTAAGGAACAAGAGGTAGCAATTCATTACTAAGGAAGAGGATAGGATGGAATTGATTGAAGTTCTAAGGAAACCTGAGTCACCACCAAAGGATACATGGGCATTAGCCTACATTATGAGTGATTAGAACTAGGGCTTATTTTCTCACATGGCTATCCCTCCTCCACATGTAGATTTTGAAGAATTGACTACAAGAGATTATCAAATTAGGAAGGTCATGCTTGGGAAACCTAAATTGGACACTACTAAGTTGATGGTGACTGAGAATTAAGAAAGTGTTTAAGCACTTAGAATAGGATGGGACATAATTGATAACACTTTGAAGACAAAATGAGATCTTAAAAGGACATCTAAGTGAAGTTGTTGGTCCCCTAGATCCTAAACACCTAAGGGAACTTTGAATGAGGCATTGGAGAAAAGGGATAAGGAGACAGTGTTGTTAGATCCATTTTTGAGAGCTTGTCAGCAATGGAGAGAGAGTTTTGAAGAAAAAGGTGTAAAAATTATATAGAGAAATCTGGAGTTGCTACACCATATGTAGGATAATGTGGATAGGCTAGTGGCCATTTTGAATCAAGATATTGGTTTGATGGATGAAGTACATACCTAGGGCAAGGACTTGCAAGTATTACAATTAATCAAGGGCCAAAAGGCATTAGATGTTAATGGAAGTATATATGATAGAAGAGTTAGATAAGATTGATGATTGGATAGATAAGATTGTAGATGGTAATAAAGTAATGGAAACATTACTTGAAGAGACTCATAAGCTAAAGGAGCAAACCCAAGAGAAAATTTTAGAGGTAGAGAAACATTATAGTGATGTGTGCTTAGACATTTTTGAGGATGATGCAAGGGATAAATTGATAAAGGTAGAGATAGTAATTGAGAAAATTTGAAATAATTTTGAAGAAGCTTCTAATGATGATGACATTAGGCAAGCATTCTAAATGGAAGAAGCATTATTAGATTTTGCAGAGACTCGCATCAAGGTGGGCAACTATAGGTAGAAAGTGAAGGACAAGTATGAGGCCTTAGATTTTCCAGATGTAGCTCTAGTCACTAAAATCATTGAGAAATTCAAAGGAAAATACCTAGACATAGCTCTACTATAAAGGGGAACAAAACTCAGAAGCCAAAATTTTAGTTTTGACATTTGGTGAAATTTTTCATTTTTGAACCTAATTTTGAGGTGTGTAGGTGCACTAGGTGTGTAGGTATGCTAAGTGCATAGGTGCACTTTTTTAGAGGTATGCCAAAAATTTTGAAGTATTCAAAGGTGTGCTAATAGTTAACTACCAGTTCTAAATTTAGAGCTTTCCATGCATCGAAAATGCATTCTAACAGCAATTTAACTCCTACAAACACCTAATAAGGATGGAGCTTCTATTTTTGGCACTTCTAGATACTCCTATATCATCTAAAAGATTTCTTCTTCTTATTTTATCATGCTTTTTTTTTAAGACATGCAAAGACTCATGTATCCAATTAAAGTTATAAATATGGATTGTTAGGATTAAACCATAGACAGAAATAACAATTACATACAAATATAAACAATATCCAAAAATAATAGATCACATAGAAAAGATCACAAGACTCCAAGATTTAATGTGGTTCACCCAATTTTGAAGAAGCTTCTAATGATGGTGACATTAGGCAAGCATTCATAATGAAAGAAGCATTATTAGATTTAGTTGTAAAACTTAAAGATTTTGTAGAGACTCACATCAAGGTGGGCAACTATAGGTAGAAAGTGAAGGACAAGTATGAGGCCTCAGATTTTCTAGATGCAGCTCTAGTCACTAAAATCATTGAGAAATTCAAGGGCAAATACCTAGACATAGCTCTGATATAAAGGGGAACAAAACTTAGAAGCCAAAATTTTAGTTTTGACACTTGGTGAAATTTTGCATTTTTGAACCTACTTTCGAGGTGTGCAGGTGCACCAAGTGTGTAGGTATGTTAAGTGCATAGGTGCACTTTTTCAGAGGTGTGCCAAAATTTTTGAAGTATTCAAAGGTGTGCCAATAGTTAACTACCAGTTTTAAATTTAGAGCTTTCCATGCATCAAAAATGCATTCTGACAGCAATTTAACTCCTACAAACACCTAGTAAGGATGGAGCTTCTATTTTTGGCACTTCTAGATACTCTTATATCATCTAAAAGATTTCTTCTTCTTATTTTATCATGCTTTTTTTTTTAATACATGCAAAGGCTCGTGTATCCAATTAAAGTTATAAATATGGATTTTTAGGATTAAACCATAGACAGAAATAACAATTACATACAAATATAAACAATATCCAAAAATAATAGATCACATAGAAAAGATCACAAGACTCCAAGATTTAATGTGGTTCACCCAATTTTAAAGAAGCTTCTAATGATGATGACATTAGGCAAGCATTCAGAATGGAAGAAGCATTATTAGATTTAGTTGTAAAACTCAAAGATTTTGCAGAGACTAACATTGAGGTGGGCAACTATAGGTAGAAAGTGCCTCAGATTTTCTAGATGCAGCTCTAGTCACTAAAATCATTGAGAAATTCAAGGGCAAATACCTAGACATAGCTCTGGTATAAAGGGGAACAAAACTCAGAAGCCAAAGTTTTAGTTTTGACACTTGGTGAAATTTTGCATTTGTGAATCTACTTTCGAGGTGTGCAGGTGCACCAGTTGTGTAGGTATACTAAGTGCATAGGTGCACTTTTTTAGAGGTGTGCCAAATTTTTTGACGTATTCAAAGGTGTGCTAATAGTTAACTACCAATTCTAAATTTAGAGTTTTCCATGCATCAAAAATGCATTCTGACAGCAATTTAACTCCTATAAACACCTAGTAAGGATGGAGCTTCTATTTTTGGCACTCCCAGATACTCCTATATCATCTAAAAGATTTCTTCTTCTTATTTTATCATGCTTTTTATTTTTAAGATATGCAAAGGCTCATGTATCCAATTAAAGTTATAAATATGGATTGTTAGGATTAAACCATAGAAATAAATAACAATTACATATAAATATAAACAATATCCAAAAATAATAGATCACACAAAAAATATCACAAGACTCCACGATTTAATGTGGTTCACCCAATCCCTAGGCTACGTCAACCAAACATCAAGTCAATTGTTATTACGATCCAGTGATTATAACTTTATTACAATTTGTAATCCCTTGGAGCTCAATACCATTGTAGAACCAATTTTTACATCACCACAATTAAACAATCCCTAACCCTAAACCCTTTTATACAAGTATTTTTGCCACTTTAGGGTTACAACATGTTAGCCATAAATTAGTGAATATAAGCAATAACCAATTGGCAAATATTAGCCATTGGCGAATAGTAGCCCAATTTTTTGTTAGGGAAATGCCCCAAACCCAAAAGAATTTATGAATTATGTAAACTACTTCCCTGATCAATCACCATAAACTAACAATCTCCTACTTGGGGACTAATTAGACTCCACATTAGAATGACTCCCACTACATATGCAATATCTGGCCTTTTACATACCATAACATACATCAAGCTTCCTACAACTAAAGTATAGGGTACCTTGGACATCTTATCCTCCTCTTCTTGTGTCTTGGGACACATCTCCTTAGTCAACTTCAAATGATCAGGTATAGGTGTACTGACAGCTTTAGCATTCTCCATAGAGAAACATTGCAACACCTTCTCAACATAATTAGCCTAAGATAGCATCAACTTCTTGTTCTTCCTATCTTTGCAAATCTTCATACCAAGAATTTATTTTGCTACCCCCAATTCCTTCATAGAAAATGCATGTGCTAATTGGCATTTTAGCCCCTTAATGTGATCCATTTTAGATCAAGCTACAAGCATATCATCAACATATAAACATAAAATAATGTAGCTCTCATCATCCAACCTCTTAAAATAAACACAATGATCTAAATGACACCTACTATAGCCATGCTCATGAATAAAACTATCAAATTTTAGATACCATTGCCAAGGTGCTTGCTTTAAGCCATATAAGCTTTTCTTCAATCTACTCACTAAGTTCTCCTTATCTTTGACCTCAAAACCCTATGGCTGAGCCATATATATCTCTTCATCCAAATCACCATGAAGAAAGGTTATTTTAATATTAAGCTACTCTAAATGCAAATCTTTAGCAGCCACAATACTTAAAATAGTACTGATAGAAGTCATTTTAACAATAGCAGAAATATCTCATCAAAATTGATGCCTTTTTTTTTGTGTAAATCCTTTCACAACTAACCTGGCTTTAAATCTTTGTTACCTCCATCCTCTTCTTTCAACCTATAAACCCACTTATTTTGTAAAGCCCACTTACCTATAGGCAATTTGCATAAATCCCAAGTCATATTTTCCAGAAAAGAGTCCATTTTTTCTTTCATTGTAGACTCCCACCAAATCTTAGTATCCACCTACATAGTTTCACCATAACATTCAAGTTCACAAGCATTAGTAAGCAAAATAGAATACAAAGAGGGAGAAAATCTTTCTAGAGGTCTAATTTTCCTTGTTGGCTATCTAACATTCATTTGTGTGTGTGGTATTTTTTGTTGTAGTTGTTGCACATCATGAGGAATGGTTGGAACATCATCTTTTGGAGTATCATCCAACACTACATAATCATTTTATTTCTTCTCATGTTGCTGCAATAGATCTTTGTACAACACTTTCTCATTGCATATGACATCCTTGCTTCTTATAATTTTACAATTTTCAAAATCTCAAAGCCTATAACCAAATTTATTAATGCCATATCCAAAAAATACACATTTCTTTGACTTATCTTCTAGCTTGGTTCTATTTTCAGAATCTATATGAGCAAATGCTTCACAACTGAAGGTTTTGAGAAAAGAATAACTCACCTTCTTACCAGTCCATGCTTCCTCTAGAATACCACAACCCAAAGGAGTAGAGGGACCTCTATTAATCAAATATATTGTAGTATTGATAGCCTCCACCCACATGTGTAAGGGAAACCTAGCATGTAACCGCATGCTCCTTCCACATTCCATTATAGTCCTATTCATGCATTTAGCCACTCCATTCCCCTGTAGAGTCCTTGGAATAGTTTTTTGTCTACAAATACCATTAGTGGAGCAATAATCTTCAAATTAATGACTGCAATACTCACCACCATTATTAGATTTGAGACATTTCAATTTCTTACCAGTCTCATTTTCAACCAAGCATGTCCATTTCTTAAAAGTTTGAAATACATTAGATTTCTATCTAAGGAAATAAACTCATACTTTTCTAGTTGCATCATCAATAAATGTAATATAATAATGAGAGCCACCAAGGGAAGATACTTGTGTTGGTCCCCATACATCTATATGCACAAGCTCTAATTTATCTCTTTTATTTTCCTTCCCAGTCCTCACAAAACTCACTCTCTTTTGTTTTCCATAAACACAACTTTCACAAAAATTCATATTAACACATTTTAGACCTAGTAGAACATTCTTTGAATGAAGTATTTTCATACCTTTCTTACTCATGTGCCCAAGCCTGTTGTGTCATAGCACTATATCAAAATCTACAATAGTTATTTATTCTCCCTATGCAACTATAACAACTATTCTTGAACATTCATTTTTCTTTGAAACAATTAAAGTAGAATTAACAATATGACCTTTACAAAGATATAAGGTGCCTACTTTCACACCTTTTGCTACTACAAGGGAATGTTTTGAAACCTTCTAGTTTTTATCATCAAAATTAACTACACAACCCTCATCACTGAGTTGCCTTGCTGAAATTAAATTCCTACTTAGCCTTGGAACATGTCTTACCTCATGTAGTAGCCAATGATTCCCATTTTTCAACCTTACCTTAATTTTTCTATTTCCAATAATCTAATAAGGTTTATTATACCCCAAATAAACAAGTCCAAAATCCCCTTGGACATAATCAATGAAATAAACTTTATGAGGTGTAGCACGAAATGAAGCACCAGAATCTAAAACTAATGAATCATCAACACTTTCTAAAGATAGAAGCAAAGCATCCTCTTTAGACTTTTTATTTACCACATTTGCCTCCTTGTCTCCATCTAGTTTATCTCCTTCACTTTTCTTTTGAGTCCAACAATCTTTCTTTTTATGCCCTAGTTTCCCATAGTACCAGCAGTCGTTCATTCCTCTCGATTGAGACATCCTTGCCTTTGTCTTTCCTCTTGATTTCCCACAATTTCTAGAATTACTTCCTCTCTCTATCATTCTGCCTCAACTTTGTGTATTTAAAGTTCTTCCTAATTTAGATCTACCTAAGGATTTACTACGAGTTTCCTCACTAAAAATAACACTAATCACATCATCATATTTTAGGGTACTAGACCTAAGATCAGAATTACTCATAGCCATTAACAAGCCATTCCAATTTTTAGGCAAAGAACACAAAATCAAGAGATCCCTAATTTATTCATCAAAATTGATACCCACAGAAGATAACTACCTAGTAATAGTATTGAACTCATTTAAATGATCTACAATAGATCCACTTTCTACCATTTTCATATTAAATAAAAACTTCATGAGAAATACCTTGTTTGAAGTAGAAGGCATTTCATACAATTTCACTAGGGTTTACATCAACTCTTCTGTTGTCTTTGCTTTTGTAATCCATTGATGATGCTAGACATAATTGAATGCTTCCAAGTGCCTTTCTATCTAAAGGATCCCAATCATCATTTGACATAGATCCCTAATTCTTGGTTTTTCCTTCCAACAACTTCCATAAATCCTTTTGATAAAGATAGTCTTCCATTTGCATCTGCCATAACTAAAAGTTCTACCCATTAAACCTATCAACCCTTAGCTTACCCTTGTCTTCCATCACTCCCACTCAACCATGAGACTTCCACTCAACTGTGAGACTTTCTTACAGAGGATAACTAAAAAACAAGTAGGTTCTAATACCACTTGTTAGGATTAAACCACAAATAGAAACAAAAATTACATGCAAATATAAACAATATCAAAAAATAATAGATCACATAGAAAAGAACACAAGATAGAAAGATTTAATGTGGTTCACCCAATCCCTAGGCTTTGTCCACCAAACAAAAAGTCTGATATTATTATGATCTAGTGATTACAACCTAATTAGAATTTGTAATCCATTATAGCTCAATACCACTGCAAGAACTAATTTTTGCATCACCACAATGAAATAATCCCTAAACCTAAGCCCTTTTATACAAGTATTTTTTCCACTTTAGAGTTACAACATGTCGGCCATAAATTGGCGAATATAAGAAATAACTAATTGGAAAATATTAGCCATTGAAAAATAGTACTTCCTTGATTAATCACCATAAACTAACATGAATGGATCCTACTAAGCATCAATTAGAGAGTTAGTTTGTACATAAATAGATTTTCTTTATTAGTTTAGAAGCATATGGTTGCATAAAGATATCTCTCACTCTCAACACAATTTAAGGAGAAGATTTCTTATAAATTTGGGAATGTAATATGTATTCAAGGCTGTCATTATTTTGATGCAATAATATATGCTTTGGTTTCTCATATTTAGAGTGTAGTGATTCTTCCCTAAGGGTGTTATATTTTGTGGATGCATTTTCATGAAATGTAATTGAGCCAACAATTTTATTGTATTATTTTGGGTTGTGTGATCTTTTAATTTTGGTGTTTGCTATGGTTTTGCAAATCCTATTGACGTACTTAGTTCAAGAAGAGATCATCATATTGTACTTGCATAGCTTTTTGTCTCACATGAGCTTGTGATTTGATGAGAAGTGAAACATCCTATGGTTATTGTATTCCCATTGATGATTGCAATAGTGGAATTAAGGAAGCATTGCTCCTATTTTCATTGGTTACCTACCGATCTTTTCGAAAGCTTAACTCATAAACATGTTGTTTTTGTAGTTTATGTCCTTTAGGATTCAATTTTCATGTTATTTTCTTAAACTTCTTGTTACCCTATCTTCATTATTTTCTTTTACAAATACTTGGTTAATTTAGAAATTCATATAGTTACATTGTTAGATTGCATTCATTAAAAAACAAAAACAAAAAAACCCAAAAATATATTTCTATTTTTTTATGTGTTTTATTATTTTGAGACAGCAAGTAGATTCTACATCTTATCCAAAAAAATTAGAACTAACAAAGGCCTCCCTGTGAACAAATACATTTATCTTCAACTGAGTAGATTCCAATAGGTCGCAAGATCTCCTAGAACCTTGAAGTTGATCTCAGATCGGCTTTTTAAAAGAGGAATTTGAAAGGATTCCTGTCATTAATTATTGTGCAAAATGAAAGCTCAAAAAGTTTGAATTGAGATATCAAACATATTTCTTCATTGATTCTACTTCTTTTCATCATATCGTTATCTCTTCTTTTGATGATCTACTTGGGTGGATGATTCTTTGTCACATTCTTACCCTAAGTAGGAATTGTTATCTCAACTCTTGGCTCTATTGAAGGTTTTGAGCTTTGTTCCTACCTTATATCTTCTTCATTCTACAAATCATTATTAGTTTCAAGGAATACTTTATCATTCCTTGGTTTAGTAACAATATCATCA
Organism: Cupressus sempervirens; assembly: GCA_028749045.1. Classification (NCBI taxonomy): domain Eukaryota; kingdom Viridiplantae; phylum Streptophyta; class Pinopsida; order Cupressales; family Cupressaceae; genus Cupressus; species Cupressus sempervirens. The sequence continues at coordinate 657,524,492 of CM053788.1, forward strand.
TCTGAATTGTAATCAACTATTCTTTCTTGTATCCTAAACTTCTCATCAACTCTCACATTTGCACTTTCCATAATAGTCTTAGTTCTTAGATTATAACATCTATACACCTTGCTTTTCAATGAATAACCAAGAAACATACCTTCATGAATTCTAGCATCAAACTTACCAATATCATCATCTCTTTTGATATAGCAGTTACTACCAAAAATTTTGAAATACATAAATGTAGGTGAGTGACCAAACCACAGTTCATAAGTGGTCTTGTTTGTGTCTTTCCTGACCTACACTCTATTCGTAGTGTATACTATTGTATTCATAGCTTCACTCCAAAAAATATTAGATCATTCTTTGCTAACATAGCTCTTGCTACTTCTATTATTGACCCATTTCCTCTTTTTGCAATACCATTTTTTTCAGGAGTCTTCAACTCAACTCTTTCTTCTTCTCTAGGATTGAATCTTTTCTCTTCAATCTGATTCCTATTCTACAAATCATTGCTAATGATAACTTACACATTTTCATGGTTAGCCTTTGGATCAAAAAAATTTACCAAGGCTATATCTTTTAGTACTTTCTTTTCCTTAACCAATTCAAGCTTATTAAAATCATTCAAGAATCTTTCCATACTTGCTTTAAATTCTTTATCTTTGTCAGAAAGAAAACTCTTTCTAGTTTTTCTTACTCTCTTAGGACATGTAGATGCATAATGACCAAACTCTTTACATGTCCAATAAAAAAAAAATTCCATACCTTTTGGTTCTCTTTTCATAAGTAGATCAATACCCTCTTTGATCTTCATGTCTTCTTTGGATCTAAACTTATCTTTGTGTGTTCCTCTATCTAGAAACTCAATGCTCAAATCTGTACACAATTATGATCTCTTACTAAGAAGCTTCATCTTCTAGGTGTCAAAATTTCCTCCATCAAATTTAGGACTATCTTTTCTAAAATAACTCACCACTGATATCCCAAAGCTATTAAGATTATCCTTCAAGGACCTAATGCTATGATACCAATTGTTAGAAACAATAGTCCACCAAGATAACTAAAAGGGGTGGGGGGGTGAATCAGTTATCCAATAATTAAAACATTTATCAACCTTAAACAATATTATCCATTCAAACCAAATTAAATAATAACCATAACAAGAGGCATATAGACAATTACATTAGACATGTTAACTAAGGAAACCATTGATCGGAGGGAAAACTCCAATGGGAATGATGCCCACAAGATAATGTACTAATATAAGTATTCCTTATTAGAGGATGGACCCTATTAGGATTCTATTAAAATATTTAGTACATATGAGTCCCTATTAGGCGACTTTGAATCTTTTTTAGAAGATTCCAACCCTATTAGGAGTTGTAGAAGACAGAAGGACCTACTGTCCAAATAGCTTCTGGGGCAAGACCATCGAACTCACTGTCCAACTAATCTCTCAACTATTCATTGTAGAGTAATTGTGAGTACTATATTTTAACTTCTTTCCTCTATCCTATTAACTAACCAATCAATTTCAGACCTTTTAGACTAGGTCAAAAAGCTTAGATCCAAGTATTAAACTTTGGATCACACAATAAAACCTTGACAATGAAGTTTCCTTTACTTCCACTCTTCTCTTCTTATCTTCACATTTCACTCTTTAGTCATTAAAATTAATCCATACTTCCTTGCTCCATGATAAAGGAAAATTTCCTTCTTTTATTCAAAATCCATAAAATAATTCCCTGAGTTGGCTGTTACATCTTCTCAATTAATTATTATAGGACCACATTAAGAACATGATACACTTAGCGATAACATTAATCTTTCACATTGAAACTTGAATAACTTTCTGTACATATAATATTATGATGAGAAAGCTTGTACACATCATCACCAACATGTATTATTTACATCTTTAACTTCATCTTCTTAGAATTACAAATTTGCTAAGAGATATAACAAGTTTACCATAACATGCCTCTGTAAACTCTATCTCAAAATAGTCTTCACCAAAACTTGCATAACTTATTCCAAACTTAATATCCTATCCTTTCAAGGTTAGATACATATACTAGACACATAGTATAATCTCCCTTTAACCTCACTCCTAAAAGTACTCAATGAACTATCTATACCAATTTGATCTTTACTATTGTTCTTCTATTAGATACCACAGAAAATTGCTATGTTGACATCAATGACAAACATAGTCATGAATGTAATGTACCATCATGATAATGATACAATCATGTTTCTAGAATAATCCCCCATAGGAATATCATTATAATTCATGCTTCCAACATCTCAGTCCATAGTAGAAGTAGAATATGCAGTAGCAACAGTTAATTATTCAAATATTGTTTGGTTCAAAAAATTAGTGATAGATATGGAGATAGAAATCGAGGATCTAGTAGTTACTTTTTGTGATAACCCTAGTGCAATTAATATGTTAAATAATCCTATGCTACATGCCAAAACCAAGCACATTACTATAAAATGTTAGTTTTTGATAGAATTGGTACAAGATAAAGAGGTAAGATTGGAAAATGTGAATACTAAAGAGAAAATTGTAGATATATTGACTAAGCCATTACCTAAGGATTCATTTTTGTATCTAAGAGGTAAATTAGGGGCTATTTGAAGCTCACTAAATAAATTTTAGTGATGCATCAACCAGAGCATGTTGAAGATTAGTTTTTTGATGTAAATTTACAAGGGCACACTATAAATGAATCAGTACATAAGGTACATTAATATTCAAAGTATATCAAGTCTTTGGCATGAGATGTCAAAGAGGGAGAATCTTATTGTCATATATAATAGAAGTTTTATCACTTCAAAAGATGAAAAAGAGGGAGATGTCAAAGAGGAAGAACTTGGCTTGATATTGAAGACAAAGTTTTGATAATAGAAGGAGAAACTGAAAGCAGAGAGAGTTCACACTGATAGAGGTAGTTCTCATGGATAAGAATTAGAATGAAACTAAGGATAATTTTCTTACTTTATTCTAGCTCTAAAATTTCATTACATTATGACATGTTGTGTTTCCATCAATTCCAAAGAGGGAGATTGTTGGAAACAACTAATTAATTTTGTATTGCCTTTGATGTTACACAAAATGTCATATCATTGCGAGTTAGTGTATGCTGAGCTCACTCTAGCATTGAAGATAGTTTCCTATGTATTCCAAGAATTCCAAAGTTTTCCTAGTTCAAAAGATATGTCTAACAAGTTTACTCGGTTGTCAAAGGAAAGTTTGCACAAGTTGAGTGTTAACCAAGCTCACTCGGTTAATGAAGGAAATGTCAAATCAAACTAGTGTTAACCAAGCTCACTTAGTTACCAAAACTTCATGAATATAAAATGTTACCATAGTTCACTTGGTTAACACAAGAAAATCATTTTGAGTTAGTATCTACCAAGTAGGGATGGCTAACGAACGATTTTCTTGTCTTGGCATATTGAATTCAATTGATTTGTTTGTGGGTTCTAGCTGACAAATAAGATGAATATTGGTTAATATAAGTTGTATTCAAGTTGATTTGAAAATGTGTAAGATATAAATATAAATTTAAGTTGAGGATTGAATGTGCAAAACACAATAGAATATTTAATGATGCTTAGAGGAAGAGAATTAGAAGGATAAGAAAAATATCCTTGTCGAGATGCAAAGATACATTTGATCAAGAAGGATCAAGCATACAAGCCAAAATTGAGCTCTATAATAAGCTATTTAGTTACATCAAAAATTAGGTCATCTTATTGTTATTTCTAACCATTGTAGCAGTGATCTAAATCTCTTAATTGAGTTGTCTTAACAACAATTTGTAAATCCTCTAACAAGGTAACATTTCTAGATTGAATTGTCTAAAGACCTCTAATAAGGCCACTCTTAATAGGGTGATTAAATCCTCTAATAGAGTCACACCTAACAGTGTGTTTTGTAACCTTTAATAGGGTTGGCTCCTAACAAGGTTACTTTGGAAGAGCAAAAATCAGTAACTAGTTGCAATTGGTAGTTTTTCCCAAACTGGGTTTCCACGTTAAATCTTGGTATCAATTGTTTTTATGCTATTTCATTTATGTGTATGAAAATAAGTTAAATAAGATTAATTTTAGATAATATCTTAAGTTTTTCATCATAATTATTTGTTGAGTAATTTTAGTGTTTACCAAGTTACAACATTTTCTAGTGTAAACTAAGTGCATGTGTGTTTGCTGAGTTACAACAAAATATAGTTCATGTAGAGTTTTGATTTGTATTGACATCTGAAGGATCTAGGATTTATTTTAGTGGTAAGTTATTCACCCCTCCCCTCTTAGTTACTCCTCTCATATTTCCAAAAATCTTCAATATTCTTATTTAAGATATGGAAAACTCTGTATTTAGGGGAAAATTTACTTTTATTCTTTTCCATATCCTTAGCAATCTTCCTTTTATCTAGTTCTAGCATAACTTGAGTGAATGTTGTTTCCCTAATTCATCTCTTAGTTTGCAAGCTATATTGTCATTTTTGCTCAACTCTATTATATAGACTCTTGGGTAAAAGGTTGGCAATTTAAAGAGGAGTTGACTTTAATGTAGTCATCATGTCATATAAGGCCTCCTCAACTTTATTCTTATCAACTTTTCCTAACTTATCAAAATCTACATGTGTGAAACCAAATAAATTGGCATTTGTAGTTATTGTTAATCTTAGATTGGTTTTGACATATGAGTGACAATATACTTAAGTTATTTACTTAGTTCATGCCAAACAAGTAATACATGTCGAGCATAAGTTGTCAAATAGTATATACTGAGTGACAGATATCTAGTGTGAGCTAAGTAACTAGTAAGTGTCAAACCATTCAAATGTTGAGAAAATGATATGTGCCAACCTATTTAGACACTGAGTGATTAGTGGATGCCAAGTCATTCAAAGTCCAAGTTATAGCATTGAAGTTTTAGTTGATGCCAAGCATTAGGAACTTAAAGTGTCGAGTTACATAGTCTTGACATAGTTATTTGTAATGGTAGAAGCTTCTATGTAAATAATTTTTGGGTTGACTTAAGGATTGATTTACAATCTTTTTTGATAAGGATGAATCTCAATTGTTAATACCTATGAATTACATGCGTCCAATTAGAAATAGGGAAGGTTTAAGAAAAAAAAGGGTAAAACACTACCATTGATTCATACCTAACCCTAAGTCACCTAGGTTTTCTTAAGGAAGACAAACCCTAAACTTTCTAATGTATGCCAAGGAGAATTGAAGAGATTATGCATGCACAAACAAAGAATTCATGGTGATTAAGGTGTTATGAATTAAGTTACATTACAAAATTAGTTAAAGGAGAACAGAGGTAAGGAATCAAAGGATAACAAAGTGCTAACTAAAGGATCATTGTTGAGACATTCTAGTTGGTGAATTAGTTAAATATCTTACCATAGTAGTCTTAATAGGTTGTTATAAATATTTTAATTGGGTGCTTACTTCATTTTAAGTTAAAGTCCTTTTACCAAGCACACTTTTAGCAGGGTGTTTAAATTCTTTAACAGGGTAAGATCTAACAATCTTGCAAGCCTTTAATAGGGCAGACCTTTCATAGGGTAGATCATGTTTCATGGTCAAACATTGTAACCTTCATTGGATACAATTTATAACTATAGTAGTGAAGATTTGTGGGTGTCATTCCCACCCTAACTTTACCTTCTTATTGGAGGGTTTCTGGGTAACCAAATATTTTGTGTCATACATGTGTTGAATATTTTACTTTCATGCTATGGATGTATAAGCTTAATTTAGAATTTCATTTTATATTCATAGATTGTGAGATGGATGTGTGGTGAATAGTTTTAGAGATTGAAAGTTTTAAGTGTTGATTCACCCCCCCTCTCAAAGTTTACTTCCCTAGTGTATTTCCAATAATTGGTATAAGAGCCAAGTTCTTTGAAAGTAAAGCTTTGTAGTTTGAGGAAAGATCTTGGAGATGGAAGTCTACATATTGGGAAAGAATATTGAGAATTAGAAGATTTAAATACAACTTGTCTTACATCAACTAAATGAAGAAAGAGATGATTTGAAGATATCACTAAAGAGAAGGAAGGAAATTTCTATTGAAGAGAATGATACACAATACCAAGAGATTGACACTACTACATTGTTTTTTTATGGAAACACAAATGAATTTGATACAATAGATGCAGACCTAATGAAAAAGAATGGAATACTAACTAAAGAAGTCATAAATCGAAAGAGAGAACAAGAAGTGCAATAAATATTGTTATGTGAGGTGACCAAGCAAAAAAAGAAAGTTGAAGAGGAAAAAGTCATGATTGAAGATGACAAAAGGATTTTGACCAATATATTGGAAGAGAAAACATTAGAGGTAACTAGGATTGCTAACATGAAATTGGAAACTTTGGTCAAATGATGATTCCAAATCATGAGTTGAATGTAATGGATATTGAGATCACAACACTAAAGTTTCTAAATGAACAATTGAGAAATGATCTAAAAAGAGAAAAATAGTTTGCTAATAGTTTCAACAAACTTAGTGAAGCCATCAAGTACTTTGAAAATTTTATAAGATCCCCTTGATCCAATAGTGATACTTCTAGATGGAGATACACTAGTACTAAAGAAGGAGGATCATCCAAAAGTGGTAAAGAAAGAAGTAACAAAGGTAAGAACTCCAAACCTACTTTTCATAATTGTGGTAAGATAGGTCATACTGCTAATTTTTGTAGGAGCAAGATTACAATTTTGAATCCTAAGTAGAAGTTCATGGGTCATTTCTATCAATGCAACAAACAAGGAAAGCATGCACATGAATACAGAACCAAGATCACAAACACACAAATATTTGAAGGATACTGTTATAACTATCAGAAGTATGGACATAGAGCATATGAGTGTAGATCTAAGCCTAAATAGTCATCAAATAAGTAGACAAAGGTAAAGCACAATGGGAACTCTTATAATTGGGATTATAATACAAGGTATAGTTGTCACTACTGTCAAGAGTATGGACATGTTGCTGAAAATTGCATAAGAGCACATTTTAGAATTGACTATAGAAGATGGTTGAGCCAAACCACATGTTTTAGCTATTTTAAAACTAGTCACATAAGTAGAAATTGTCCAACAAGGTTAAAGGCACCGATCAGTGAGTTCAACAAAGGGAAAAGAAAGGTAGATGTTGAGCATGTTAGAGATGAGATGAACAAGACATGGAAGAGAAAGGAAGATTGCAGCACATCAAGTTTAGAAGGGATCACTTCACCCAATGGGTTAGGTGATCACACCTCCTCCAATTAAGAAATCAAAAGGTATGTTTGACTGATATCTAAAAGATATACTATACATTAGTTCCAAGGATTTAGTTATGAAAATATTACATGTGCATGAATAAAGATGCAAGGTGTTGTTAAAAATCTAGAAGCAAATTTTAAGTTTTTCTAGTTTTCATGTTACTGTTGAGCATAAAATTTTTCACTATGGTTGTTGAGTTAAATGTTAGTTGATACCAAGCTATCAAATTTGTTAGTGTTTATCAAGATCATTATGGTTTTTGAGTGGAATGGAAACTTCATGGGAGTCGAGTGAGTCTAAATCTTTATTGAAGCCAAGCTTACAGTTGTCTAAGCACTAAGAATTAAATGCAAGGTTTTGAGATCTATATGATAAATTTCTAATCATTTGACATATTTTAATTTGAATAAAAGAATGAAGAGTGAAAGGAGAAATTAAAAGAGGTCATACCATTATTTGCAAGTCAAATTCAATAGTCGCTTGACACCATCACAACATATTTACAAAGGTATTTATTGTGTGTTGAGCTATGCAGTTGGAATTTTTGCAAACAAATGCAAAGGCACCTAAATTTCAAGAAAAGAAGGAGGTTTAGATTCCTTAATTCATATGCTGAATTAATGTGATCCATTTATTATGACATAGAAATCTTATTGTGTGAATGAAGATGTTGTCTTTATTGGTGTATAATGACAGCGTTCTTTGTTGAAATCGTTGAGATGTTCTTGGTTCCTTGAGGGTGTACCAGCCTATTGTGAATCCCTTGAGTTGAAAAAACATTCCTTGAAGGTAGATGTAGAGGGATTTGCATCATACACCCTCAAGGAACCAAGAACATCTTAGAGATTTCAACAAAGAACCCTGACACTATACATTAATAAAGACATCATTTTACTTCACACAATCAGATTTCTATTTCTAATTAGATTATTTCTAACTTTTAATCCTAAAATTTTCTTGCCAAAAACTTTGATAAAAGTTTTAAAAATTAGGAATACTAAAAAATATCCAAATATGAGCCAAAAATAATAAATCCATTACAAGTTATAGTCTCTACATGTAGACCCATTTTCTCTGTCATAAATCAAAAGTAAAACTAGTAACCCTACCTAGGGAATCCAATAACTTCCTCAAAATGACTCCAAATGAAAAAAAACCAATTTCAAATTGATCTTATATGAATTTATTAGTTCATAAATAGTTCTACAAGCACAAATCATTGTTTGTAGCCTCAAGGGATATCATTAAAAACCAGTCTTCATTAAAATGCACTTAACTTATACATATATAAATGAAAATGACTCAACCCAATTTTAAATGAAATCTATTTCACATATAATTTTAATGGATATAATTATAGTTTCTTTTTCATCAAAATGTGTCCATACCAAACATTGAAATCTAATTGTAGTTGGGCATCTTCAAATCTAAAAATAACTACTTTTACCAAAAATTGCATAACTTATTCAAGACTTAACCAAATTGCTCCAAACCAAAAAGAGAAATAATATTATTAATCCTACTATTCAAAATTATAGGATATATATGGTATGTAGGCTGTAAATTTTCATACAAAACCTAGAACCAACACAAAAATGGTTAACACCAATCAAAATAACAAGTTCTTAAGAAACCAATTGTTTCAAAATGATCTCTTCTTCTTATCATTAATTCATATCTATTTGGAATGAAAAATACAATAATTTTATAGTGGTTGTGGTGGTTTACAAATTCCCAACCACCTTTTAAACCAACCCATTACATTCTTTTAACCATTTTGCATTTTTGACAATATTTTATGCACTTTATGCTTCTTCTTTTTTTGCATTACATCTTTCATATAAACCCAACCTAGAACAAAATTATTACTCAAATGACTTTAAATAGATACCAATATATATATTCACCTATTAAATAAAAATTCTAACATTATTGATTATATTAAGACCTCCTTTTACAATTTTGACAACTTATTACAAATGGTTTCTCTAGCCTTTATATCTTGACTCAAAAGATTCAAATATATAATAAATGGATCACATTAATTCAACATATGACTTAAGGACTCTAAACCTCCTTGTTCTCTTGAAATTTAGGTGCCTTTGCATCATAAACCCTAGCTTACATTATGGCATCTAGTTCTTCAGCTGGTATGGTTAAAGAGGGTAAAGAAGTTTTTAATGTGCAATTGATAAGTAATGAGATCAGGCAAGCAAAATTTAGAGCTATACCTGATATCATTTACAAGAAAGATCCATCTGATGCATTGTCAATGATACCAAAAATATTTTTGATGATTCAATAAGTAAGATGTTGCTATACATGTAAGGTTGGTAGCATAGGAGACATGAAAATTAGGGAAACCTATGCAAAATTATGTGAAAATAGAGCATTAAAGGATGAATTCAAAATTGTAGAAAGGAAAGGATTGACCCGTGCCCTAGATTTTTAAATTTTTTCAAGACTAAATTGATTAAGATAGTCCTAAGTATAATTCATGATAATTCTATATGGTTGGATAATGGACTAGTGAAGATCACCAAGAAAATTGTACATAGAGTAATAGGGTATATAACACCTGACTGACCTAAAACAATGAGAAGTGAATATAAAGAGGTCATTGAGAAGAATACAAGGGTAGTGTGGAAAAAATGAGGGATGACAATTGATACTATTCTAGATCCCCTAATTGCATTTGCAGTGAGGATACTATCACATAAATTCAATCAATCAAGTAGGCTCAATAGTGTACCATGTATTTCTATTGGCATGGGCTATAAGATAGTCATGAAGGATCATACCTATGACCTTGCCAAGTTATAGATGCAATAATTGTCTAAAAATTTGGGAGCTATAAGGAAGACCAAAAGTGTACAATGTAAATTTGGCTCAATTCTAGTAGGTATGTTCTTTTATGTGTAGAACATTTTCCTAATATTTGGTAAAGTCACTTGGAAAACAAATAGATCTATTGCAGTGTAGATAGGTGAGTTTATTGAGCAACTTGGGAATAATTTTGAGTCAATTATGACAAGATATTTTGAGGACTTCAAACAATTAATGAAGAAGAGACTAAGGATACTAGTTTCACTAGTTGAGAATCATTTAAATGATGTTTTCTTTCTTGTTGACACTGATTTTACATATGTTCAAGATGTTTTTCCAAGGGATAGGTGGCTAAGGCCACTAGGCTATAAAATTAATGTTGATGAAGCCTCTATAGCAATAACAACAATACTTGAAAAAGATGTAGATGCTAAGGCTACTACCTTTGGAAACTATGTTGTGGCCAAATCTAAGATAACAATGGATTTGAAGACTATCTTAGTCATTAGGAAGAAGAAAAAAATTGGGAAGAAGTTAAAAGATAAATTTGGTGAAGAAGTAGATGAAGAAGAAGAAGAAGAGGAGGATGAAGATGAAGAAGAAGAGGGTATACTAGCTCAAGCACCATTGGCCTTAACTCAATGTCAAGGAGAAGATAAAGTAGAATAAATGGAAATTAAAGAAGATGTAGAGGGAGAAGAAGCCAATGAAGCACCTGAGAAAAAGAAGAGGAATGCTAAGACACCAGCTACTAGAAAACCAAGGAATGTTGCAAAACCTAAGCCTATAGTTCCCTCTACAAGAGAAAGTACAAGGGGTACTACAAAAAAAGGCTCAAGATGTAGTCAAGCCAAAAGAGAAGAGGGCTAGACCAATCAACAATGAAGAGGAGCTTGAGAAGATACCAAGGAGAAAATATGTTTCTCTAGTTGAATTTGATGAAGAGAAGACATAATCTGATGACAGTAGCCAATTTCAAGTGGTAAGTCATAGTCCTTTAGATATGGACAATATAAGTGAGAATGTAAGGAACAATACTAATTTATCTTGTCTCACACATATTAAATTTGATACACTTGGAAAAGTTGAGATGAACCAAGTAGAGGAGTCAATTTATGCCATGATGGCAACATTTAAACAAACTCCAATTGAGATTTCCAACTCTCTACTAAAGGAATTATCTAATAGAGTTGAGAAAAAGTGACAATATAGTCTAAACATAGAAAGACAAATCAAAGAAACTACACTTGCCAATGTGATGCTAGAACTAGATAGAGAGACAATGGCCAAGGCATTGAAGAAGAATACTATAAAATTTGAACCAAAATATAGGGCATTCAACATATTGCAGAACAAGGTTGAGGATGTTGTACAAAAGACCACTTTGATTTGGAAATCACTATATGGTTTGACAAAACTCAAGGCAATAATGTAGGCACTTATTAAAGTAGGTGAGGAAAAAGAAGAGAAAAAATAGGTAACTACGGTAATAATAGTTAATACTAAGCTAGTTACACAAGAGGAAGACACTAAAACAAATGTAGATACACAAGCATCAGCTAAGGATGAGTAGAAAATGGAACAGAGTGTACCAGATACACTAGTACTGAGGGCCAATCCTACACATGAAGTGAACATAGAAAATGATGTTGTAAAGATAAAGAATGTTTATGATACTATCACTTAGAACATCAATCCCATCATAGAAAATGACTTGAAGAAGATATTAGTGGAATCCTCTACCTAGGCCAAACTTTGTGAGAATCTTGTACTAGTGAGTGTTGATGAGATTGAGAAGGTAGAAAAGGTATCTATAGGGGAGGAAGTAAAAAAATAAGTTACACCTATAGCTCATCCTCAATTTTCCATTGTATATTCAACCTACATTACCCCTTGTGGCATATCAAAGGAAGAAGCTATTTACTTCTACCATTAGAAAAATTGGCACAAAGTACTCCAATTGCAGTCACTATAAAGGAAGTGAATATGATAAGGGTGAGATAGTTGGAGAGTGAAAAGATGAAATAGAGAAGACTGAAGGAACACAAGTTCAAATAGGTTAGGTAAACACTCTTGCACCTACAACACAAAAGTAAGGTGCATCTATGAATGTAGAGAAGGAAAATGATAAGATTGAAGAGCTACGTATAACTACCAAACCCGAGGAGCAATTAGCAATACAAACACTGGTAACTTTACAAGAAAATGATACTCCTCCTAGTCAAGCTCTTCATAGGTTGAGTATAGAAGCTATACCCCTATAATCATCCTGACTGACCCTAGGCACATCTAAGGTAGTTGAAGTTACATCATTTGTTAATGTGAACTTGGATGAGGTAATTGATTTTCCCAAGTTTGATTATGCAAATATCACTATTGAGTAGATGGCCATAATTTAGGAAGTTCTAGCAAAGAAGAAGAATCAACAATTTCTTAGATAGGAGGATAGGAAGAAGAAAGCCTTGAAAGATATCAAAGACATTATTATTGATGCATTCAGTCTATTGGCTCTAGAGGAAAACAAGCCAATAATTAAATAGTTAACCAACCTAGTAGAGAAGCTAAATGACACAAACCTAGATTCAAATTTAAAATTACTCGAATGGTCTAAGAGAAATTTCCAGCATAAGGTTGATGAAATTATGTCAAGTGTTATTGCACTATCACAGGTTGAGCTAGCAACCAAAATAGACAGTGGGAAGAAGGTACTGGAGAAAATCTTCTCTTTGTACACCAAATTGTGTAATCCCATACTCTTCACACAAAAAATAAGGAATCATATTCTAAGTTTGGAGATTCATATGCAATCATCTGGTATAACTTTTCCAAAATCTCTAGCTCAAAGTGACAAACATTTCCAAATCTCCTCAACTCCTAAATTCAATTAGTAGTGTTACACACAGATGAAGCAAACATCAAGGCTAAACTAATAAGCATCCAGTCAATTCTAACTCCACATATGGAGATATTGCATAAGGAACTATCTGAAATGATGAAACACTCATAAAGGCCTAGTTCACCTTGCTGCCAAGCTAACCATCTAGATCAAATCATTGGAGGTAGCTTATGATAAATGGAATGCAACATTGAAAATCATGCTTGAGGTCCATAAATCATTTTTGGACAAACACACTCTAAGTGTATAACCATTTGAAATAAGTGTCAAAATGGAGGAGAAATAAGAGTTATGGGGGAGATAATATTTTTTAGGGCGATACACAGATCAACCAATACAAATCTACTCAGCAGGAGGAATAATTTTGAGTTCAGATAAAAAAACAACACAATCAACTTAGGGGGAGTTAATGAATTTTGAGGTATGATTGATGAGTCATAAGCTTTTGGAAAATTTTGAAGTTTTGAAATCTTGTATGTATATGGATATTATCTGACTTATGCTTGAAAGGCTAAAGCTTATTCATACATGATCAAGTATTTTTCCACTCATGTCAAAGGGGAAGATTGTTAACCTCAGATTGGTTTTGACATTTGAGTGATGATATACTTAAGTTATTTACTTAGTTCATATTGAACAAGTAATACATGTTGAGCATAATAAGTTGTCACATAATATATGCTGAGTGATAGATATTTAGTGTGAGCCGTGTAACTAGTAAGTGCCAAGTCACTCAAGTGCCAAGCAGATGATACATGCTAAGCTATTCAAATGCCTAGTGATTAGTGGATGCCAAGTCATTCAAAGGCTGAGTTACAACATTGAAGTTGTAGTTGATGCCAAGCTTTAGGGATTTCAAGTGTCGAGTTTCACATTTTTGACATAGTTGTTTGTAATGGCACAAAATTCTATGCAAATCATCTTTGGGTTGACTTAAGGATTGATTTACAATCTTTATTGATAAGGACAAATATTAATTATGAATCCCTATGCATTACATGCATCCAGTCAAAAAAAGAGAAGGTTTAAGTAGCAATATGGGTGAATCTTACATGCATCCAATCAGAAAAAGGGAAGGTTTAAGCCCCAATATGGGTGAATCACTTCTGTTGATTCATACCTAACCCTAAGTCACCTAGGTCTTCTTAAGGAAGACAAACCCTAAAATTTCTAATGATTGCTAAGGAGAATTGAATATAGTTTGCATGTGAAAATAGAGAATTCATGGTGATTAAGGTGTTATGAATTGAGTTACATTGATGAATCAGTTAAAGGAGAATAGAGGAAAGGAATCATAGGCTAGTAGAGATACATTTAATCAAAGGGGTAAAAGTACAAAGCTATGTCACCTTTTAGGATGACTTATTAGAACAACTAAATTTGAGTATGTCTATCTAAAAATCAATTTTATTCAAACTTATGATCTAGAAAAATTCACTCTAGCTAAGTTATATATGGTCTCACACTTTTCCAGTTGGAAATGTGTATTAAATGCATGTTTTGTACTAGTTTGTATCCAATTACTAAAGAAATAAAATTATTTCAGAAAACTGACGTTTCAATAACTCTTACTATTTTTTATGATATTTTTTAAATAACATATAAACACCATTTTATAGAGTTCAAAGTCAAGAATATTCTCATATAGATTTTATAGTGTTTTAATTAGATATAGTATATTGTAATTAAAAAATTCTAAGAGTACGTATTTTAACACTCAAGAAGATGTCAAGTTTGAGAAAGGAAAAAATATTAAATCATATCAAAAAAATTTAAAATTCACATGACGTTCTAGAGGACAAAGTCCTCTTCAAGAATGTATAATTTTTATTTTGGTTAGAAAAGATTTGTTTTGAAAAATGTGGGGCGAGATGAAAACTATTGATTTCATATGAGTTAATTTTGAGTCATTATAAAAGATTAAATATAGGTCTAAAGCCATTTTTAAAAAAAAAATTATAACTATATATGTTTTCTATAACATAATCTAAGATCGAAGGGAAATAAGTTTATTTTCACATTATTCTGTGGTGGGAACTAGACCCCTAATTTTCAACATTTTTCAACAAGTGAAAAATTGTCTTTAAAAATTAGGAAAATATATCAATTCTTATTCCAAATAATTATTAAAAATTATGATCCTAAAATTCATCCATTTCTACACATTTCATTTGTTTACTTCATTATCAAATTCTAAATAATACTACTATTTTTATGCCATTGAAGATGAACTGTTATACTTTTGTTAACCTTTTCCTTTATACAAGGGTGACATAGGTTTGTGCTTTTACCTAGAGAGGATCAAGTACACATTAGTATAGAGGTGATCTGACATCAAGCAATAGAGTGCTAACCAAAAGATCATTGCTGAGACATTCTAATAGGTGAATTAGTTAAATCTCTTAACAGAATAGTCTTAATAGGCTATTGTAAATCCTTTAACAATGTGCTTAATTCATTGTAAGTTAAAGTCCTTTTACCAAAAAAATTTTTAGTAGGGTGTTTAAATCCTTTAACAAAGTAAGATCTATCTTGTAACCCTTTAACAAGGCAGGCCTTTCACAAGGTAGATCATGTTTTATGGTCAAACATTTTAACCTTCATTTGATACATTTTATTATTGTAGTAGTGAAATTTTTTGTGTGTGTCATCCCCACCCTAGTTTTACCTTCTCATTGGTAACCAAATATCTTGTGTCATTCATGTGTTGAATATTTTACTTTCATGCTATGGATGTATATTCTTAATTTGGTATTTCAATTTATATGCATAGATTGTGAGATGGATGTGTGGTTAATAGTTTTAGAGGTTGAAAGTTTTAAGTCCTAATTCACCCCCCCACTCAAAGTTTACTACCCTATTGTATTTCCAATAGTTATGTTTTCACACAACTTATCAATATCAGAAGAGGGATTCTGGCTTACCAACTTGTATTGACTCAAGTCATCTGACTTGCTCTTCTCCTCATCTAAATGCTTCTAAGTTGTGCTCTTCTTCCTCAATATTTTGTAAGTCTTCTTGGTAGACTCACTCGGCTTTGCTATGTTAGGTACTCTTTTTCCCTTAGGATTTGTCACTTCTATAAACTTAACAGTAGTTGCCCTTGTGCTTGACCTAGTCATAGGTATAGCTGGCTTCTATTGTAGTTTCTTCACAAGCTTCTCTATTTTGGCCTCTATCTACTCCTTATCTTTCCTTTGGGTGCTTCTTTGTCTTCTTCTCCCTCAGCACATTTTGAATCATCACCTTGATCCTCACCTAAGCCTTGTATTAATTATAATGAGGCTTGGCCTTTTTCTTCCTCTTCATCATATTATTCTTCTTCTTCACCTCCTTCACCAAATCTCACTTTTAGCTTCTTAATAAGTTTGTTCTTTCTAAGAACTATAGCTATCTTCAAATCAATTGTGATCCTAGATTTGGCTTCCTCATAGTTTCTAGATGAGTTTGCACTCTTGTCTCGATGTCTTCTGCTAATAAAGTTGTAATTACCATAGGGGCTTCATCTACATTGATCTCATATGATAAATATTTTAGCCATCTGACCCCGGGTATATCTGCTTGCACATATGTGTGCTCTGCATCCACTAGGAAACAAACTTCATCATAATGTTTTTCCACTAAGTATAAATGAATCCTCAACCTATTCTTCATGGGTTTCTTAAAATCCTCAAAATAACTAGTCACCACTGACTCAAAGTTATCTCCAAGCTACTCAATAAATTCTAAAATCTATTGTGTAATTGACATATTAGTCTTCCAAGAAACTTGAACAAAGGTGTTATGCACATAAAAGAATATGAAAACAAGTAAAGGACCAAAATTTTATGATGCACTCTTATATTTCCTGATGACCTCCAAGTTTTCTAATAGTTGTTGCAATTGTAACTTGGCAAGGTCATAGGAATGGTCTCTCTTTACCATCTTGTAACCCAAATCAACAACCATACATGAAATACTATTCATTTTGCTAGACTAAAAGAACTTGTGATCTATCACTCTCACTACAAAGGCAATTAGAGGATCTAATATAGTGTCATTAGATATCCCTCTCTTATTCCATACTACACCTATATTCTTTTTAATGGTTTCCTTTGCATCACTTCTCATACTCTTAGGTCTAGTAAGGGTAGGGTACCTTGATACTCAATTTATAATACTCTTAGTGATCTTGATTATTCCACCTTCCAACCAAATATAGTTGTCATGTACATGGCTCAAAACAATTCAAAATTACTTTGGTCTTGAAAATTTGAGGAAAATCTAGGACACACATTAACCCTTTCCATTCAACAATTTTATACTCTTTCCTCAAGACTCTATTACCACATATCTTACTGTAGGAATCTCTTATTTCCATGTCTCCAACTTCTCCAATCTTTCCTATATCACATGTAACATCTTGGGTCATGAGAACCTTCGATGGTAGCATAGATAATGCACTAGATAGATCTCCCTTGTATGCAATTTTAGGAATAGCAGAAAAATAGGGGTCTCCTAACATGATTACTTATCAGTTGAACATTAAAAACCTCTTTCCCCTCTTTTATAACATTTGTAGAAGAGCTAGATGCCATTTTGATTACCTAGGGTTTGTGAGAAATAAAACAATGTAACTCAACAATAGCTAAATACCTTTCAAATGTAAAGAATAATGTCAAGTAACAGTTGAATTTAGTTCCCAAACAATGGAATCTTATTTTGCAATTCTCCTTCATGCTCTTTGTGCACTCTATAAACTCTAGCAAGTGAAAATAGGTTTGTAGTTCTTATGTCATTTTTAATTCATTTTCTCACCACTTTTAAAAAATTCTCCTTTCTCAGTATTGATGTATCCCAATCCAACAATATCATTGTTAGGTCTTGGAGATTTCATCAATTTCTCAAAGTGTTTGATGGCTTCACTTGGTTTGTTGAATCTTTCAATGAATTCCTTCTCTTTTCTCAGTTCATTTCTTAGTTGATCATTCTGTAACTTTAGGGTTGAGATCTCAATGTTCATTCCATTCAATTCATGGTTTGCAAGAATCAATTAATTCATTGTATCCAATTGCAGTTACAAAGCTTTTGCACATCCGATGTCTCTTCTTCTAGTCTATTAGTTAGTATCCTTTTGTCATCTTCAATAATGGCTTTGCTTTTCTCAGCTTTCTTTTTCTGTTCACTCACTTCACATGGTAATACTAATTGGACTTCTTATTCTATCTTGATATTTCTTACCTCCTTAAGTAGGGCATTGTTCTTTTCCATCAGATGTGCAACCACTACATCAAATTCACTTGAGTTTTTATTCTCAAACAATATAGTAGTGTCTTCTTCTTCGTATTGAGTGCCATTTTTCTAAATAATTAGTTCCTTTCTTCTCTATGATGAACATTGCAATTCATCTTTTGCCTCCTTGAGTTGATGTAGGGAAAGTTTTATTTCAATCTTCTAGTTCTCAATAGTCTTTCCCAACTTGTAGAATTCATCTTCAAAATATTACCTCCAAAGTTGTAAAACTTTCCTTTCTAGAGAATAGAGCTCTAATACCAATTGTTGAAAATAACAATGAGAAAGTAAGTTCTAAGGGGGGTGGGGTGAATTAGTACTTGAAATTTTTGTGTCTAAAACATATCACCAAAGTCCATATCATAACTTAACATGTAAACTAAAATAGCATAACATACATCACATCCATAGCATAAACTAAATAACACATAACATAGTAAATTGGTTATCCAGAAACCCTCCAATGAGAAGGTAAAATTAGGGTGGAGATGACACCCACAAATATTCACTACAATAGTTGTAAAGTGTGGCCTCTTATGGCTATAATGTGTTTGATCACAATCTATGATCTACCCTATGAAAAGTCTTCCCTATTAAAATCTTACAAAGACTATTAGGTCTCACCTTGTTAGAGGATTTGAACTTAGAATAAATCAAGCACTTGGTTAAGAGATTTACGGAATCTTGTTAAGACTTAAAGCCCGTTAGGACTACTTGGTTAAGATATTTTCATTGTATCATTTGTTAGAATGATTCAACACCATGATCCCTTAGTTAGCACCTTTTTTCTTGATGTCAAATCTTATCCTTACTGATTAAACCTTGATCCTCCTAATCAGACATGTTTTGTCTATCCTTTCACTTTTATACTCAATTCTTCTCAAACTAATTTTGCAATGCATATCTTTATCATAGCCATCTTAGCCACCATGAATTATCTCTCCAAACTTAGCATTCATCTCTCACATGCATACAAACTCTTTAGGGTTTTCCTTCTTAAATAAACATTGGTGGGAATGGATTAGGTAAGAATCAATGTTTATGGTTGATCCATATTTATGCCTTAAGCTTCCCTTTTTCTAATTGGTTGCATAAATTACATAAGGAATCAAAATATACCTCCATACATATCTCTTTTAATCATAAAATATGTTTGTCAGCCCAAAAATGATTTACATAGAAGCTTGTGCCATTACAAACAACTATGCCAAAAACTATTCACTTGACATTTGAAGACTCTGATGCTTGACCTTCACTATGCTTCTAATGTTGTAATTCATTCTTTGAATAACTCATCACTCTATGTTTACTCAGCACCTAAATCACTCTGTATGTATAGTCTTCTCGGCACTTGAGTGACTCAACACTAACTAACCATATCGCTCAACATGTATTGGTTGACAACTTATGCTCAACATACCTTGATCACTTGGCTTGCACTAATTGCTTGGATCGCTATGATTACATGACATACACTATGTGCTCAGCTTGTACTATAATTCTACTAGATTATGACTACGTGTTATGTCATTACCTTGTCAAAACCAATCTGAGATTAATAGGACCATCCCATACTACACTAGTGTGCTCTTCAATCTCCTTCCCATGTACATCCCTTATCAATTTTGACTTCTCAGTAACTAGATAGCCAATATCCATGTGAATGACATCCTTGGTAATTTTCACTAGCTCCTCTAGCCACATTATTGTATTATGAACTTGACTCAATACAATCAATATCCATTATGTCTTGAAAAACTTAGGAAAATAAAGCATGTCGATCAAACAATTCATGTCTAGGTTTTTATGTTCATCTAAGCTAACTGTCTATGCATAATTCATTATAGGTCTGTTGTAATTCATAATCTCCCACTTTGCAAATTTTTCTATGAATGAATGCACAAGTATCTTGAACTAGCAAATTCCTTAGGAGTATTGATGACAAAGCTCCACTCTCATCAATCTATGTGGCAACTTTATGATGTAGCTTGTACTTAGGTTTCTAAAAATCCTCATCTTTTATTAGTTTACATTTCCAATCTTTGAAGTCTTACAAGGTTTAGAGTAGGACACCATTGCCAAATTTTGTAAAACTAGGGTTTCAATAATCATTGATAGAACTGGCTTAGTTATCTCATATTTTCACCAAATCTACTTGCATAACAAGAATCTCTATAAAAATTCACTCTACTTATCTTGGAAATTAATAGTGCTCAACAATAGCTCAAATTCACAACAAATTCTTTGTAGACTCATGAGTGCAAGGTAAGAAATGAAGTGTTTGAGCCCATATTTATAGGTAAAGTTAGTTTTTTTGTTAGGTAATGAATAATAAATGATTCTTAGTATGAGCTTGGTTTAAACATTGACTAACCACTTTCCACTCAATCTCCATATAAAATCCAGTCAAGAAATACTTTACTAACCAAGTCAATTTACTTATAGTTAATACCAACTATTTTTCTTGCTTAGGGTATGTCCAGGATCATGGTGTGCCAAAAAGTGGCAATCTGAAAAATATGTAGTTCTGAAATGCCTCAAAGAATTTCAAAATCTATTCCCACTTTTTTCGCACCCATCCTGATACTAAATGAAAACAATTAATACCTTTATAATTCCTACTATATCTTTCAATACCAACTTTATATGGTCATCTTTAAAACATCTCAAAAATGTGTTTTTGGCATGTTCTTATGTGTTTTTTACTTCAAGCATGTAGCTGACGACTTTTTTTAAACTAAAATTTGATGTAATGAAAAGGGTTTCTTAAGAATGTTCTTAGCTTTTCATAAATGTAAGTTTTTTCAAATTACGAGTTCAGTAAGTAATTATTACTTATTTTCTAATGGAGTTAGCTACAAAGTGTTGATTGACATACTAGTTGAAAAATAGCTATAACTTTCAAACCATATAAGATTTGTGAAATCCAAAAGATGCGTCACATTCTATGCTTTGACTAGTATAAGAAAAAAAAAAAAAAACTTAATTTTGATTTTTTTTGAACTAGTTAAGGTGGTTAGACACGGGAGTTTTTTAATTCTGAAAATAGTATAGTAGAAAATTCATAATTAATTATTTATTTGGAATAAAAATTTCCAAAAATATGTGTCACATCCAGGCATAAGTCTACTTTTTATATCTAAAATTATATTTAAAAATATTATCATTTGATTATGATTAAGGTGGTCAGACATACACCTACTTTTTATTTTTGCCCTGAAATTTTTGTAGTACTGCATTAAAATCCAAATTTTTGACCAATCAAATAATTTTTTCTCCAGATAAGGCCTTGTATTTTAGAAACTAGATTCAATTTTCTATAGATTATTTTCTTACAAATTTTTGATATAAAGTCCAGAACCACTTTAAAATTATGTGTCAAGTTGACATAACCCTGATTTTCTAGTTTTTCACTACCACTTAAGGCCATAGTTTGGTACACCATGATCCTACACATACCCCTTAGTTATCTCTTTCTTTCACAGACTACCATGCTTGGTAGAAATCACCAGCTTCACTAACCTCCATAATTTTATGAATTTTCCTAATGCATATTACAACATGTTGATATGGACTACATTTCAAAATTACAAGGAACTTATGTAAGATATAATAGTTCTAGTATAGCTCCCATACCTTCTTCTATGGTTTAGTTGGTGGTAGTGGATTCACCCAATCCATTGGATGAGGTGTCACTGACTGATATGTTTGATGTTATACTTTCTTTAGTCCTTTTCTTCCACATCTTAACCATTTGATTGTGAATCTAATCAACATCAACTATTCTCTTTCCTTTGGTATTATCATTATGTGGTGTTGATGTTCGGTATCTACAAACCTTTCTTAATTGACAGACCTTATGACGATAAAAATATGTCATACTAGTATTCCTCCAACTTCCAAATCTTCCTCCAAAGTGTAACCTCATACAATTGGCTACAATTTGACCATATCTTCCACATGTTGTGAAGGTAATTCTTATATATCACAATCCCATTTGACACTATTTCCTTGTTTTCTTAGTACCTAGGTGTTCCTTTTCTATGATCTACAAACTTGTGACTTGTGTCCATATTTATTACATGTGTAACAATAACAATTAAACTCATATTTATTAGGATATTCATAAAACTTGGCTCTACATTCATATGCTTGATGACCATGTACTCATTGCAATTATAACAATAACCATCAAATTTAGGAGTAATAGTAGTCTTACTAGCCTTGCTCCTACAAACATTAACTATGTGTCCAAGTTTTCCATAGTGATAGCATGTAGGCTTCTTTTGTTTTGGATTCGCATACACATTCCTTTTTTCAACTTTCTTTGATGACTATCCTTTCTCAATTGTAGATTTCTCAATAAAGCTTAATCCAGTAGTTTCTCTGGGTCTTCTAGATGTCCTCTTAGCTATTCATACAATTTTCTCTTTCTTTCTTTTGATCCTTTTAGCCTTTTATTTGTGTCTTTCTCTATATTCAATTCATTCCTTAAATTTTCATTCTTAGATCTCAACTCAAAGATTTCTTCCATCTTTCTACCAATATCATTGTTTGCACTCACTAATTGATTTACCAAATCATAATGGTTCCAATATCATGATTTCATCATCCTTTGCATCTAATCATGTAGTGATCTATCTCTTTTCATCTTCAACTATTCTTTTCTTATCATCTACTTGTCTCTTTTATTCCAAGATCTCACACATTCTCACCAAGTGGGGTGCTTATTCCTTCTTTAATAATTTCATTTACTTGGTTCATGTTGTTGGATACAATTGTTAATTGTGTATTGTCTTTGATGTTACACAAATGACATATCATTCATCAGACAAAGTCTACAAAGCTTAGATGATCAGAAAAGCAATTTACAATGTCTATCGAACATTCCTAAACATTACATAGTAAAGTCAATTCTTATCAAGCTAACTCAGGCATCAAAAGATTGTGTAGCAAAAAGTTAATGTTAACTGAGCTCCCAAGGTTAATGAAGAAAAGTTAATGTCTATCGAGATCACTCGGGTATCAAAGGATTTTGTAGAAAAAAGTTAGTGTTAACTGAGACCCCAAGGTTAATGAAGAAAAATTAATGTCTACCGAGCTCACTCGGTCATCAAAGGAAATGTAGCAGAAAGTTAGCTTCTACCGAGCTCACAAGGTTAGCAAAGGAAGGTTAGTACTAATCGAGTTCACTCGATCTCCAAAGGATTTTTGTAGGGTTTGTAGTGTTTACCAAGCTTCACTTGGTTAACACTAGAAAATCATTTTGGAGCAGTGGTTACCGAACTGGGTCAGCCAGCGAAGGATAATATTGTTTTGATATTAAGTTCAATTGTTTTGTGCAATAAATGTAGCCAACTAATGTAATATTTTTTTTTAGTTGTTGTAACTTATATTTGAGCCGACTTGATAATTTGAAAGGTATATATAGATGTTCAAGTTGTTAGTTCAAGCATGAGTGTGAATATATGGATGAGGATAGAATAAGTGAATATTGAGCAAATTTTGATGAAGGATTAGATATCCTGGAGGAGCTGCAAAGTTGTATTCGATCAAGTAAGAATCCAGCAAAGCATAATAGAGATCTATAATCCGCAAAAATAAGTTAGATATCATTCAGGTCACTTCATTGTTGCTTTCTAATCATTGTAACAGTGAATCCAAAATCTCTTTACAGAGTTGGTTTAATAGCCATTTTGTAAATTCTCTAACAAGGTGATAGTTGAGTTGAATTATTCTAAAGACCTCTAACCAGGCCACTCCTAATAGGGAGATTAAATCCTCTAACAAGGTCACACCTAACAGTGTGTATTTGTAACCTTTAACAAGGTTGGCTCCTAACAGGGCTCACTTTATAAGAGTAAAAATTGTTGACTAGTTACTTGGTGGTTTTTCCCATATTGGGTTTCCACATTAAATCTGGTGTCACTTGTGTCAATGTTATTTATTTTATTCATACATGTTAATCACTTTGAATGCTTAATAAGTTAATAGCACATCTACAAGGTTTTATCATTTATCTACGTGGCTACCGAGTATCAACAGTGATTAAATATTAAGACATCATTAAGGATTTGTGGTAATATTTTTGTGGTAACTGATTCACCCCTCCCCTCTCAATTACTTCATCTATATTTCCAACAATTGGTATCAGAGCTTTTGGTGCTTATAGGATAAGATTTCAAGGATCTAAGCTGAAGATCAGGATGTCTTATAAGAGGGAAATTCCAAGACTTAACAAGGACAACTTCTCAGAATGGCAAGGGTTGATGAGACTTCATCTAGCTTCTATTGGAGATATAGGACTAAAATACCTTGATGAAAAATATGCAGAACCAGCTGGTACACTATCTGTCAATGATATTGTTGAAAAGAAGACCCACGACATTATGATGATAGATATAGAATTTGCTCTGAGTTATGAAGAATTTGATGACATTAAGGACTGCAAAACTGTCTTTGAAATGTGGAAAAAGCTGAAAGAAATCCATTGAGGAGATGATAATGTAAGAAGAGCCAAAGTAGAAAGTCTGAGAGGACAGTTTGATCAAATGAAAATGAGAGAGGATGAAAACATTGCCAAATATATTGAAAGAGTCAAAGCATGTGTTAGTGCAATCAAAGCATCTAGAGGAGATATCAAGGAGGAGATAGTTATAAGTAATGTTCTCAGAACATTACTACCCATTTATCCAATTAGAGTCTCTACAATTCAAGAAAGAAGATGGGAAGCAAATCATAAGATAAATCTAGAGGCCATAGTTGGAAGATTAACTAGATTTGAACTAGACAACTTTGACAACTATGTTCCAGCTTCCAAGAACATTGAATCGACATTTGAAGCCAAGCTTTCACTCAAGGAGAAAAGAAAAAAGAAAAAGGAATCTCAGTCAGAAAGTGAAGATGAATCAGACCAAAGTTCAGACAGTGATCTTGAGGTGATTGAAGCTCTACTAGCAAGGAAATATTCTAGAGGCAGAGGAAAATATAAAGGTAAAGTTCCTCTAATCTATTTTTCATGTGAAGAAATTGGTCATATTGCTACTAGGTGCCCAAACAAGTAGAACAAAGATGAGAAGAAAGGTTACAAGTACAATGGCAAGAAAGACTTCAAATCATTCAAGGATAAAAGTAAGAAAACATGTTTTATGGATAAAGATTCCAATGATTCTAATGATGAAGAAGAAGATAAAATTATCTACATTGCTGTGAAAGATGAGTCTGGTAATGATGAAGAAATGACACTCATTTCTCATATGAGCAAAAATTATACATGGATCATTGATAATGGTTGTTCTCATCACATGACTTGTGATAAAACTAAGTTTGAATACCTTGAAGATTATGATGGTGGTAGTGTAAGGTTTGGTAATAATGAACCTTGTTAAATAAAAGGAAGAGTAAGGATCTCTCTAACCAAAGAACTTATGTGTGATAATGCCTATTGGGTCGAAGGTCTCAAACATAATTTATTAAGGGTGGCACAATTACTCAATATTGGATTCAAGGTGGAATTCATTCATGGAAAAGCAAGACTATTGAATAACCAAGGAAAGCTGATTGGATCAGGCACTCAAACTAAAGGTAACTTGTTCTATCTTGAACTAGGTGAATGTTCATGTTTTATTGCTCAAGTTGAAGAAAGTTGGTTATGGCATAAAAGGTTGTGTCATGTCAATTTTGATAATTTGGTAAAGATAAGCAAATTCAAGAAAGTAAGAGGCATTCTTAACATAAAGAAACCTGAGGTCGGTCTATGCAAGAATTGTCCGATTGGTAAAATGGGAAAGACTAATTTTAAAAGTAAAAACTATCAGTCTGAAGATATATTAAAAATTATGCATACTAATTTATGTGGACCCAATGGAATTGAAAGCTATACTGGAGAAAAGTTCTTCATTCTTTTTGTTGATGATTACTCAAGAATGATGATTGACATGTATCTAAGGAACAAATTAGAAGCATTTGAGAAATTCAAATGGTATTTGGCTAGAGTAAAAAAGGAAACAGAGAAAATATTGAAATGCTTGAGGTCAAACAGAGGTGGAGAATTCATTTCACATGAGTTCAATAATTTTTGCATTGAAAGAGGAATCAAAAGATAGGTATCAGCCCCTGGAACTCCTGAGCTAAATGGAATAGCTGAAAGGAGGAACAGATCTATCATGGATTGTGCAAGAACCTTAATGATTGAAAAGAACATTGCTATCAAATACTGGAAGGGAGCTATCAAAACTATAGTTCATACCTTGAACCGAGTATAACTAAAAAAATGACTCATTCAAAACTCCCTATGAGCTATGGTATGGCTATAAACCTAATATAAGTTATCTAAAAGTATTTGGAAGTAAATGTTACATTTTGGAAGAATCTAGAAAAGGAAAATTTGATGTGAAAAGTGATGAAGGAATATTTTTGGGATACTCTTGCAAAAGTAAAGCATATAGATGTTTGAACTTGTCTACTTACAAAGTCATAGAAAGTGCACATGTGAAAGTTGATGAGTTTGTAGAAAGGACCGAAGAAGAAAGCAAAAGGGAACCAGAAGATTATAGAAGGTTTGTTTTTATTGAACCTGATATAGTACCAGTCAATTAGGAATATTCTACTCTTGAGTCATTAGTAACTGAGTTACAAGAAGTTCAAATCAAGCTACAACAACCCGAGTTATATTCAGATGCTACCAAGCAAGGTCTACCAAGTCTAAAGAACCTGAGCCGAAATCTACCGAGCTAGAATAGGAAGAACCTAAAGTTGAAGTGCAAGAGGATAATAATGAAATTCATTCAAAAGGCAAGGAACCTATATTAGCAATATATGTCAAGAGACATCATTCAATAGATCAGATCATTGGAGACAAATCTGAAGGAACCATGACAAGAAGTAAGTTGAAAGGTACTTGTTTACTTGCTGATTTTGAACCTAGAAATATCAAAGATGCTTTGGGAAATGATAGTTGGATTGAGGCTATGAATGAAGAGATAGAGCAGATAGAGAAAAACAAGACATGGACTCTTCTTCCCAAGCCTAAAGATAAAAATGTGATTGGAACTAAGTGGGTATTCAGAAACAAGTTGACTGAAGATGGTAACGTATCAAGAAACAAAGCTAGACTAGTATGCAAAGGATATGCTCAAGAAGAAGGAATAGACTATGGAAAAACTTTTTCTCCTATTGCAAGATTGGAAGGAGTCAGAACCTTACTTGCATTTGCTGCTCACAAAAAATTCAAAGTTTATCAGATGGATGTCAAGTCAACATTCCTCAATGGTATACTGGATGAAGAAGTTTACATTGAACAACTTGAAGGTTTTGTTGATTCAGATAAGAAGAACATGGTCTGCAAATTACACAAGGCATTGTATGGTTTGAAACAAGCCCCTAGAGCATGGTATGAAAGATTGCATAACTATCTTATTTAGATTGGTTTTCAAAGAACTAATGATAACATTAGCTTGTATTTAAAGGAAGGACTAGATAATAAGATTTTCTTGGCAGAAATATTTGTAGATGATACTGTTTTCATAGGGAATGATGATCTTTGCAAAGAATTTTTAGAGCTAATGAACAAGGAATTTGAAATGTCTATGTGTGGTGAGATCAAATTCTTTGTTGGTCTTCAAAATCAGCAGAATAAAAATGGTATCTACATCACTCAATCAAAATACATCATGGAGATATTGAAAAAGTTTGGTATGGAAGATTGTGAACCAGTTGGGACTCCTATGTGTACTGGATTAAAACTTACCAAGGAAGATGAATCAAAAGAAGTAGATCAAACATTGTATAGATCTATGATTGGAAAGTTGCAGTATGTAGTTCATAGTAGGCCAGATATTGCCCTTGCAGTTGGTATTGTAGCAAGATTTTCAGCAAAACCAAGAGAAAATCACATGATGGCAATCAAAAGAATAATGAGATATTTGAAAAGAACTGAAGATTATGGTTTGTGGTACAAATTTGGAGGTAATCTAGATTTGAAAGTGTTTACTGATGTTGATTGGGTAGAAAACCTTGATGATAGAAAAAGTACAAGTGGAGGAGCATTCTTTCTTGGAAAGAGGTTGGTTTCTTGGACAAGCAAAAAGCAAAATTGTACATCCCAATCTATAGCAGACGCAGAGTATGTTGCTGCAACAGTAAACTATTCTAATATTTTTTGGTTTAAATAGTTGTTGGAAGGCATGAAGGGGGAAATCAAAGAACCAGTTGTTATATGTTCTGTGATAATAAAAGTGCAATCAACATATCTAAGAATCCAGTGATGCATTCCAAAACCAAGCACATTACAATAAAATATCATTTTGTTAGAGAATTGTTGCAAGATAAGGAGATCAGATTGGAATATGTTCATACAAAAGAACAAATTGCTGACATATTCACAAAGCCATTACCTAAGGATGCATTCTTGTATCTAAGAGGTAAGTTAGGGGTCACTCCCCTATCTGAAGTTCACTAAAATGAAGTTTTAGTGATGCATCAACGCATACCAAGTTGAAGATCTATCAATTGATGTAGCATGATTAGGAAATATTGCATATGAATCAGTACTAAAGGTACATTAAAATGCATTTGAGTTGTGTTGTCTTTGGCATGTGTTATCAAAGAGGGAGAGTTTTACTGTCATATCTTTCTAAAATTTGTTTGAGAGGAAGAGTTTTCTATGTAATTCCTTCACAAAGGGAGATTACTGAAAGAGAGAGTTTTCTATCTAATAGAGATAGTTGTTCTGATAGAAAAAGACTTGTTTTCAAATTTCATTCTACTATGACATGTTGTGTTGCCATCAATGCCAAAGAGAGAGATTGTTGGATACAATTGTTAATTGTGTATTATCTTTGATGTTACACAAATGTCATATCAGTCATCAGTGTTGGGACTAAAAATTGTGTGGTCAATTTTGAAAACCATTGAAAAATAAAGCCCTTAAATTCTTTTAAATGATATTGTACTTGGTTGTCAGTCTGAGGCCTAAGAGGTGTTTAATGTTTCTAATACCTTTCATTTAGTGCGTCTATGTGTTCTATGAAGTGAAACTGACATTTCGAACCATTCTGCGAAGTCCCATTTTGAGCTAGTGTCAAAATTTGCAATTCTGCCCGTGTCAAATAGCGATCAGAGGCCCAGTTTGCATCTGAATATCTTTTACCCAAGAACGTGTCATTACTAGCCACTTTGGGGATGTTTAGTATGCATAATAAAGAACTTATGTTTCAATTTTCAAGTCATTTTGAATCCGTTTGACTAGGTTTTGCACCCCCCAAAGTTGGTCATTTACTGTTTTGTGCATTTGACTAGTTGTTCACAATTCTGGGAAGCCCTGTTTGACCAATCATATCTTTGACCCAGTTGACCCAATTGAAGAAATTCTTTTTGCATTGTGTTTTAGGGTTCAAGCACTTCATATATTCAAGTTTTGAGGTCATGACGAATCCATTTAATCAATTTTCTAACATGATTAAAAACCCAGTTTGCATTGTTTTGTTGCGGCTAAGGTATCTAGATTGATCTGTACCCTTGTTCGGCACATTATAACTTTGATCCCATGATTGGTAAGCCTAAACTGATTGTACCATTGTGTTGTGTCCTGAAAATCCTTCAAGTATGCCAATTCTTAAGTCATGATGAATCCATCTGCATACTTTCATATGTCCGTACATTTGCCAAAAATCACTTTTTGACACTTTTCCCAGTTAAAATTTCCAAGTGCGTGTTTTCAAAAATTCGCCAAATGTGCCCTGTGATTCGTCATGAGCCCAAAACATGGAATTATATTCTCTCCATGGCAAAGAACCTATATCTAGGTTTTTAGAAGCCCAAGTGATCAATAACCCCAATTTATAATGGCGAACCCGAGCCCAATTTATGCTTTTTAACATTGTTTGCCTGTAGGATAATTGAAGTATGAATGTTCCGCAATTAAAATCTTTTGATCGAGAATTCCTCATGGGCTGAAAATTTGTAGTATGGTAGAGCGTGTATGATTGAACACTCATGCCAATTTTCATAGTCCGATTACTTGATTGGATCAAGTTTTAATGCCAACTGGAAAGCCTCCAAACACATTCACAATTCACAGGATCAATTAAAAAGATTGATGAGTTTTGAGACAAAGCTATGCATAATTACATAAGAGGAAAGGTGCATATATGTAAAATATTCGTGCTCCAAATGTCATGAGATTATGAAGGACTTAACACTTGATAGGCATTTCTTTTTTTTTTTAAAGGTGGGGGGCAAATATTATAATGATTTTAATCATTATAAACTATTACAAGAAAAGGATGAGAAGCAAAAACAATTTAAAAGGAGAGTCGGCATATGGGTAGAAGTTGCAAGCAAATGTTCAGGAAGAAATCTATGTGTGAAGGAAATTCCACATACAAACAAAGATCTCCACACACTACGTAACAGGTAAATGGGCAATGAAAAGCATAACCAAAAGCCAAGACAAGCGATGGAAAATACAAAAATGCAGTCAACACCAACAAACACATTTTCATTTAAAATTTTGTATGTGTTTGATAGCTGTCCATGCAAAGGCAACAGCAATCCACGGTTCATAAGGCCCAGCAAGCATTAGAAAATGGAGGCCACATTTTTAAAAAGGAGATCCACGCCTGGCAGAATTAGCAGGGATGCCAAATGAGTATTCACAACTGGCAGATTGAGAGAATTGGCATCCAACACTTGAAGGAACTG
This sequence comes from Cupressus sempervirens, assembly GCA_028749045.1. Taxonomy (NCBI): domain Eukaryota; kingdom Viridiplantae; phylum Streptophyta; class Pinopsida; order Cupressales; family Cupressaceae; genus Cupressus; species Cupressus sempervirens. The sequence goes on from CM053788.1 coordinate 657,555,474, forward strand.
CAGCCACCATTCATGACAGGTTGCAGGAGTCTTTTAAAGCAGAAAATGAGTAGGGAGCCCATGGTTCTGAATGAAGGACCACGCAATGAGGATGGAAGTCATGTTAAACAAAAGATGGAGCCATGTTTTGCTAAGTCCCCACACCAGGATAAATAGGGTTCCACATTTTTAAAGCTGAAGACACAGCAAGAAAACCCCACTCAACTTCATGCCAAATAGCATAAACCCATGCCTGCAAGAGAGAAGATGCCTACAGTTTGAAAATTGGAACGCCTTGGCAAGAGGAGAACATGCCAGTTAAAATAGAGATCCCTCACACCAAAGCACAAAAAGACAAAGCTCCAACCTGCAAGGAATGAACAGAAGTCTCATGCCAGATAAGAAAATGGAGGAACCCGCAGACACTAGATAAAAATGTAGAGCAAAGGTTTTTCAAAACCTTTAATCCCACATTGAGGCCGTGAGAACTGTTTTAACATTTTAAATACAATGCAACTCATCTTTTAGTGTGAATTGAAATAAGAGGCTTTTGGAAGCCAAGTTTGCGGAGGTGGGGCCCATGGTCGGCAGGCCAGTTATAAACGCAGTCAAAGACAAATTTTTGAGCAAACATGCAATCCAAAAGAGAATGACGTCAGCAAGTGGAGGTTGCCAGAAAACTAAAAATCTGGCACCTCGGCTAGCCGAGAAATTTCAAAAAGTCCGACTAGTGACATAGCGAGGTTGCTGGAAAATTCTGAAAATCTAGCAAGAGTCAGAATGCAATGTGGGTCCTGTGTGCAATGCCATCAGCGAATCAGGTGGTGACAAGTGGCAGCAACAAAATGATTAGATAATGATGTGGCGAGCAAATGTCAGGGGCGCACCAGATTGTGCCATGTGGCAGATCCGACGGTCATCGTAATGTCGCCAAGAGGAAGGTGCATGACAATTAACATAGCGAGATAGCGACGATGACTGTATAGTTAGTAAGATGATGATGTGGCACCAACAGTGCAGGAAGAGAACCAATCAGGATCCGCCACGTGTCATCAGTTTGGTCAACAGGTTTGACCTGGATGAAAAGTAAATGGGATTATCAAAGGAAAAAGGTTTATTATTATTTTATTGTCTTCCCTCAACGTGCAAGTAAGGTTTTAAATAAAATTTGAAACTTCATATAGTTTAAACTTTATAAAAGTTTAAATTTTTGCAAAATATGGTTCAAACCACATAGCAGAGGCCTGATTTTCAAACGGCCATATTTAGGGAAATTTTTAACCGAATTGGGCACTCCAATATATTGCCAAAATTGGGAGAAGACAAATTTTCCGATTCTGGAGTCAGTTTTTGCATAGGTATCAGTCAGTTTGAGCTACACGAGGTTTTCTATCAGGTACCTGAATTGCAACCATATTGAGACCAGGAAGTTCAGTTTTGATTTTTTGTCAAGATAATGACTTGAATATCAGTAGAAGGCAATGGAAATGTAGTTAGGGTCGAATTTGTTTAGATTTACTCAGTAAAAACTCATCTTCGTTAGCATTTTCATGGGGCAATCAGATATTTTGGTGATTCAAAAGGATTTTATCATTAGGCAGAGATATTTTAAAGCAGTTGCAATATAATGATGAAACAGAAAATCAAATCAGATGGAAGAAAGAGGTTAGAGAGAGTCTTTACAGTGGCAGGAGATGGATTTCTAAGTCGACGGATGGCAGTCGCATGTGAGATCCGAGAATTCATCTATCCTATATTATTCTTTCTTTCTTCCATTTGAAGGGTTCCAATTTTTTGTTACTGGGAGAGCACTATTGGTAGAGAATTTGTAGTCATTCTGTGAGACCATTCCTTTGGATCTAGAACTGTGATTCCACCTCCATTCTTCAGCAATTTCTCTCATGTGAACAGTAGTAGTGCAGATAATACAGATAGTTCTGATACATTAGGTTGTTTCATGTTTTAATTTCATGCATCTGAATGTATATTTTCAAAGAAAATGAATACATATGAGCAACATTTCTTTAGTTTCATTCTAGTTCTCGTCTCCTGTCTCAGTAATCTGTAGTCTTATGTGGTCTTGGAACGAAGAGCTGAGATCAATTTGCTTCCCCTTCAGGTTGTATGTCTGATATATTTTGCTGTTGGAACAAAGTGCCAAGTAAATGCTTAATGTGTTTGACAGGGTTACTGGTTATGCTGAGAAGGATATTTTGTGACAATGAGATCTGAGTGAACATTAATGTCTGAATCACAAGGTGATTAGATAGATCTGATGTTTGGGTACACAGAATATGTCCTGATGTCACAGATGTGTATTTTGGATTCATGAAATTGCCCAATGGATTAGGCACTGATCAGAGATAGGATCATTAGGTTTTGCTACATGTTTGAGGATTTGTTGAACATCAACATCAATAATCAAATGCTTTTCCCTTTTCATGTTGAAGAGCTATAATAGAATGCCCTCACTCACCTTATAAATTCCTAGATCTACATTTAGCTACTATAGATTGATGTTATTTCATGAGGTATCAGGAGAAATAAGGGTTTTATATGCTTCATATTAGATTCAGTGTATGCTTTGACAACTGGTACCATATAAAGAATCTATAGGTCCACCCGCTTAGGTTTTGTAGAGCCTGAAGAAGGGTCATGCCTTATAGTTGGCCTAGTGTCTGAATGGATGTGTTGATAATGGGAGTTAGCTGCCCCTAGATGCATCAATTTCTCATTGGGATAATTGGAAACGAGTAACGTTTTCAAACACCAACAATCAGACAGAGTCTACCAAGCTCAGATGCTTAGCAAAGCAATTTACAGTGTCTACCAAATGTTCCTAAACATTACACAGTAAAGTCAGTTCTTACCAAGCTAACTCAGGCATCAAAGGATTGTGTAGCAGAAAGTTAGTGTTAACCGAGCTCCCAAGGTTAATGAAGAAAATTTAATGTCTACCAAGATCACTCGGGCATCAAAGGATTTTGTAGCAGAAAGTTAGTGTTAACCGAGACCCCAAGGTTAACAAAGAAAAATTAATGTCTACCGAGCTCACTCGATCATCAAAGGAAATGTAGTAGAAAGTTAGCTTCTACCGAGCTCACAAGGTCAGCAAAGGAAGGTCAGTACTAACTGAGTTCACTCGATCTCCAAAGGATTTTTGCAGGGTTTGTAGTGTTTACCAAGCTTCACTTGGTTAACACTAGAAAACCATTCTGGAGTAGTGGTTACCAAACTAGGTCGGCCAGCGAAGGATTTTATTGTTTTGATATTAAGTTCAATTGTTTTGTGCAATAAATGTAGCCGACTAATGTAATGATTTTATTTTAGTTGTTGTAACTTATATTTGAGCCGACTTGATAATCTGAAAGGTATATATAGATGTTCAAGTTGTTAGTTCAAGCATGAGTGTGAATATATGGATGAGGATGGAATAAGCAAATATTGAGAAAATTTTGATGAAGGATTAGATATCCTAGAGGAGCTGCAAAGTTGTATTCAATCAAGTAAGGATCCAGCAAAGCATAACAAAGATCTGTAATCAGCAAAAGATAAGTTGCATATCATTCAGGTCACTTCATTGTTGCTTTCTAATCATTGTAACAGTGAATCCAGAATCTCTTTACAGAGTTGGTTTAATAGCCATTTTGTAAATCCTCTAACAAGGTGATAGTTTAGTTGAATTTTTCTAAAGACCTCTAACCAGGCCACTCCTAACAAGGTGATTAAATCATCTAACCAGGTCACACCTAATAGTGTGTATTTGTAACCTTTAATAGGGTTAGCTCCTAACAGGGCTCACTTCAGAAGAGTGAAAATTGGTGACTAGTTACTTGGTGGTTTTTTCCATATTGGGTTTCCACATTAAATCTGGTGTCACTTGTGTTCATGTTATTTCTTTTATTCATACATGTTAATCACTTTGAATGCTTAATAAGTTAACATCACATCTACAAGGTTTCAACATTTATCTATGTGGCTACTAAGTATCAATAGTGATTAAATATTAAGACATCGATAAGGATTTGTGGTAATATTTTTGTGGTAATTGATTCACCCCTCCCCTCTCAGTTACTTCATCTATATTTCCAACAAGTGTTTAGTTCTTCTCTATTAGTTTTGTTATAGATGATTCAAATTCATTAGATATATTACCATCACACACTTCCTTGATCACTTCTTTCTAATATGTCATGTTATTCATTTGATGTGATAATTCCTTCCTTTTGTTCAATGTTTGCTTCATCTTTTCTCCCATTTCATTGATCTGACCTAAGATGATCCTTAATTCAAACTTTTGGTTTTCAAATGTCTTATCAAGCCTCTCCTTTTCCATCTCTTGGATCTTTTCTCTTGAGTGGTGATATTCTTTAACAAGATAAATAACTTTGGTACCAATTGTTGAAATATTTGGGGAAGGTATGATGTGGGGGGGGTGGGTGTGTGGTGAACCAATATCCCTAAAACTTTAAACCCTTTGAAATTAGATTAACCCTTATGATTGTTGTACTTCATTATCATGCATGTTCATAATTTCATAAATTGAAATGAAAGTAAACATATCTAATCTACTTCATCATAAGTAGATTAACATAGAACATTAATATATGAAACACATCAACACACTAATTTTGGTAATGGATAAACCCTTGGTTAGAGGGAAAACTGAGGTGAGGATGGTATCCACAAATCCTTCACCACTATAGCAAGAGATTTCCTATTAGGGCTTACAAAAGTGTTACTTCTAGGGATTTACTCTTCTAGGAGTAATATAATAGGATTTGTTAAAATACACCTTTCTCAAGGATTTTCACCTTTCATAAATCTTTACTCAATTAAAAGATTTGCAATATAGAATTTTACATCTACCTTATTAAAAGATTTTTCTTCTATAATGGTAAGAAAGTAGCGATCAATTGATCTGATAAAGTGCATCTTACTTTGCTTGATCTAGATCCCCTTTTAGCTCATTAACATTGTATCACCTCTTGATTTAAAATTACTTCCTCTACTAATCATTAACTATGCTCTTTAGTATCTTCCTCAACTTTTTATTCCACTGGTATATCCCTCTCAATGTAACATCTGACAACAACTCTTGATTTGTTATAAATAGGTCATTATATAGAAAAAAATTGCTTCTTTAGTATATGACCTCATTAGGGTTTAGGAAAATTTTGGACTTTTCATCTGATAAAGATCTATGATCCATATTCCATGGTTTACTTTAGTGGCAAATAATAACCAAATGGTGAATTTCACTCATCAAGGACCCTAAATTTGGTGAATTATTTTGCACTTTTGGGGTGGTGGCATTGCCTGCAATTTATGAAAATTGTATCCCATGCTTAGAAAAATCGCCAATAATCATACACAATCATTTTTATTCTGACAATGACATCGCCAATGGAATCTAATCTTTCCACATGGTAAATTAAATCTTTTTGCCCACAATTTCCAAGGCATGTCTTAAACCACATTCACTAATCTATAGTAAAACTTTAAGTTAGGTTATATGTAAAGTACATAGATTTGACAAGTGTTTCTATTCGATAGAATTTTTAAGGAGTTTTTGTATCCTTCTAATCTTTGGCCTGAAATAGATTATATAGTGGACAAGTGTCATTATTTTGGAAACTTTCTCTAAAATTTGTTGTACTTTAACTTTTTAGCCTGAAATAGGACTTATACTATTGATTTAGGATCATCTAATGGTCATTAAAAAGGATTATTGTATCTTGAATGATACAAATTTGTGGTTTCTAGATATCTATACTTTTGGTCAGGATTTTTTGAAATAATTAAAGATTTGCCACGATTTTACAAAATTTTCATTCAACGAAAAACAAAATCACTAAAACAATTAAAAAATTTCTTATTTTGAAAAAGAAAATATCCAATACAAATTAATTTTTTGCCCCTAAAATAATTTTGGATTCACCACAATTTTATACATTTTTCCAAAGGGAGGTTTCTTAAAGTTATCCTTGCTATATTCATCCTTATCATCTCATTCATATTCCTTTTAATTTATTGGTTTGTATTATGTCTTGGGATCATGAACAATCAAATCTCTTTTCCTAATAAATATATAGAAATATTCTCCTTGACCTTGAAAATATATTTTCCTACTCAATATAATAGAATTACATTAATTTATGTGATTTTACAAACTCTTAGGTTCATCTTGTATAACTTGGTAAACTCCATATTCTCACTTAGTAAAGATGTTGTCATTCAGTACTCACTTGGCTTGGTAATTCTTGCCTCACTTAGTTAAACCTTTAATCAACGAACCTCTCCCTGCTCGGTGTATATAACACTTGATAACAATTGAACATTTTGTTCCATGCTCATACACTGCTCAGTGTATCCTTGTACTTGGTCATTATACTATGGTTCGGTAACTATGTTCACCAACCAATCTCTTCGATACTCATTGACCATACTTTTTTCATTGATGACAACATATGAATTCGTATAGGAGTAACACCTCTAAAGATGAAGTACAAATTAGAAAACTCAAATAGTAAAGGGTTAGAAAAATTAACCACATGTTGATGTTGACAAAATAAGCAATTATATTTGACAATTGTATGACCATTATAGAAAGCCAATAGCCCCTAAAAAAGTACAGTTAGATGGGGATAAAATTATATGATTAAGAATGCTAACCCAATAATGAAATCACCTAATTAGGCCAACTTAGCACTTGATTGTGTTGGCATTATTGGGTTGTAGTTATTGATTAGGAGAGTACTCTAAAATATCTTTGGGATTAACTCGTCAAGTACTTTTTGGGTTGACTCATCAAGTAGTTCCCTAGGTTGAGTTGTCAAGTAATTTTAGGGTCTACTTGTTAACTGACATTGGTAAACTACCTTAAGGGATAGAAGTAATCAAAGTTGTGAATGTATTATGAAATATATTAGATTTTAATTTTCTCTTTGCTATATAATAATATTGGACTCTCTATTTGGTAAGTGTAGCCCAAGATTGGGTGAACAATGTTAAATCTTTGTATCTTTTGTTAAACTTTTGTGTAATTTAAATTCTTTTAAATTATTGGTTATATTTTCATTTAAGTATTAAATTTATATCTTCTAATCCTAATAGACATATGTCATAGTCTAATTTGTTAACATAGGTTCAACGATGCTAATGTAGTGCCAATTGGATTATAAGTGGATTTGTCACATGTCAATATACACACATCAACTTGTAATTAGTCCATGCAAATCACTAAGCTATCTTAAATAATTATGTGTGGTATGATAGAAGTATGCCAAGTCTCCCTAAAACTTTGGTTGTGTGGCACCGAAAGACTGCAAGACATTTCTAGTTCCACATCCAATGGGAGTAGCCATATTTCATTACATATCATGATAATTGCAGCAATCTAATGTAAATTCTCAATCACCTCTAGCCTTGTTGTTGTTCAACTAGAATGTTGGTCATCGAGCTTTACCCAACATAGGTACTTTACCAATTCTGGTGTTGGTCTTCATTGATAATTAGTTGTGATTCTTGATATGGATCTATGTTGAAAATTATGTACCTTATGTGACAAAATATACCAAGTTCTTACAAAAGTAAAGAGGGAATGAGCCAGATCCCCCAAATAACTTTTGATTGAGAAAAAAGCTCTATAAAAAAGTAAATATAAAACATAGAAAATAAATATATTTATTGGTAAAATTGTACTATAGATAGGTAGATCAAATTGCATGACTTGGTCTCCTAAGTTTCCACTATACTAAAAATAAATAATCATAACTCACTAAAACCACCTCTTGGATGCAACAGTGATGACCAAATATCCTTATTCTACACCCATAGTTAAACCAACCGAAATTTACTACTTCCAGGAAGGAGTCCTCATATCTAAACATCTCTAAAATAATGTAAGAGTTTTAGATGACTTTAGAACATCCTCAAGATCAGATGAAAGAGCAAGATAAGTATGAGAGGATGCCAAGATGATTACAACAAGGTGCAAGAATGATAACATTACTAATAGACATTATCAACTAGGTTATAATACCATAGTTGATGGCTTGATTACAATGTAGATGTGTTTGTTAAAGACAAGCAAGGCAATAAGAGACTACAATAGGGATGAAATAAATTATCACTAGATCACAAAGGGAAATCACATGTACACCAAAAATGGATCATCCTTTATTGTACATTGAAGTATGCACAACATGTGGAGGATGGTAATATGATAAGAGCACTAAAAGTGGAGTGATAACTACTATCACCATCTAAAGTGAAATTTCTCCTACACCATCCACAAAAAAGGTGCAAACTCCTAGGTGTCTCAAATATAAACTACACCATATGCTTATCCTAATTAAGATTAAGTAAACTGTAATTAGTGAGTAGTAAATTTCAACAACATATTGAAAAGCTAAAAAAATTTCTAAATCATGTCTTGGTGAATTTGACGCAATGCATATTTTCAATCATTGTGTCTGGGCTGAAAAAAAATTAGCTTAAATGCTCGCTTGCCCATATTGAATACCCAATATCTAAATCGTGTGTTGGTGAATTCAACAAAATGTATATCCTCAATCCTTGACACTTAGCTGAAAAGATTTTAACTTAAAAGTTTGCATTCCATATTGAATAGCTAAAAGAACATCTAAATCATGTTTTGATTAACTTGATGGAATACATATATGAAATCCTTGATACTCAACCGAAAAAGCTTTATCTTAAAACCTCATGTTCCCATATTGAATTGCTAAGAGAATATGTAAACTATAATTGTTTTCAATTTTGATCAAGTGCATATCCTCAAATCTGAGTTAGAACTGTTTTAACTTAAATGTGCGCTTGCCCATATTGAATACCCAATAGAATATCTAAATCATGTGTTGGTGAATTCAACAAAATGTATATCCTCAATCCTTAACACTTAGCTGAAAAGATTTGAACTTAAAAGTTGGCATTCCATATTGAATAGCTAAAAGAATATCTAAATCACGTTTTGGTTAACTTGATAGAATGCATATCCGGAATCCTTCATACTCAACTGAAAAAACTTTATCTTAAAACCTCACATTCCCATATTAAATTGCTAAAAGAATATGTAAACTATATTTTTTTAAAATTTTAACCGAATGCATATCCTCCAATCTGAATTAGAACTCCGTGTACACGTCTTGGTGAATTCAACAACATACCTATCATAATAAAATTAAAAAAATAAAAAAATCCATATTTTGTCATCCTGAATGATGTGAAATCTACCATTAAAAATAACAATGATCTCCAATTTTTTGTCAGAAGAAACTATGGACCAAGGTTTACATGGAATGCAACCACGATTTCCTTACCTCGGTGGATCATGAATTGGAAAATAAAACAATGAATGATGGGTTGGTACTCTGTGAGAAGTGTTAAATGCCAAGAATTTTTAATAGGGAGGAGGGTGTCAGAGGGGAGTGGGGGAGTGATTCCCTAGCGCTTTCACCCCCACGCAGTTGTAGAGCTCTCAACCCCACTTTTGGGGTCCACGACAAGAAGCGTCGTCATCAATATGAATTGGACGCCTGCAGTGTGTCGTCGCTTCCTTCCTTCTTAACCTAAACCTCCATGGCTAACACAGCAACTAAACATATACACATTTTCCTTTCAAGGCCCCACAACGCACTACTCATGCTCAGCATCTCCATATTCTGCCACACCGATTCCTTCACGAGGCGGCCAGCGATGCAGACGGAACCATCTTCCTTTTTACTTCTACTTAGATTACTTCCCCTGCAAAACTCATCTTCATGTCTTTCCCACTTCCATTTCTCTCGGGAGAGAATAGTGTATTTCTATTTTTAAAATATTTTTTTAACATGATTGGTGATATTGGTACTATATTTTTCATTTCTTTTATAGATGTCTCTATAAACTTTTTAATATGATCTGATGTTGGTATGTCACAACTTCCCGGATGGGGGATCTTGTGAGATCTTTGGGTATCAGGTGGGTTGGATATGGGATGTCATGGGGACATTGTCTCTAGTACCGCATATCCCTGAGGGACCTCCTAACGCCATATGTGTATGGAGGAAGCTCTTATCAGACACCTGACTAGAGGGACCTTTTGATTTCATGCCTACACAAGAAGCTCAAATCAAACTTCCAACTCTTAAGGACTTCATGACACTCTACCTTTATTTATTTATCTATAATAAAGGTTCCCATCCCTTACATACCCAACTTTTATTAACTTATAATGGAGGTTGTGTCTTTTATATCTGTTTAGACTGTTTAATCTGATCAGTGATGTTGTTCTTTCAGATCATATGAATTGTATTGCCTATAGATAAAGTTCCCATCAGACACCCAATTTTTATTTATTTATCTCTAATCAAGATTCTGACTAATCTCCAATCTTAATTTATTTATAATAAAAATTGTATCCTTTATATCTATATAGATTTTTTTAATGTAATAACACTTATCTGAAGAACCCTTATGCCTACCACGAAAAGCATTTACCAATCGAACACCCAACATTTGATATATACTTTTACTGTAATGGAGGCTATACCTTCCATTTCTACAGGCTCCATTTCTCTTATAAAAAGAAAGGGTACAATTAATTATTTAAACATGTATATATTTATTTGTTATGGAGCCTTCTTGTCTGTTTGTTTTTTCTTTAGAAGAGTACCGAGTGTGTGCGTCTGACCATAGCCTGGGAATGCGTACAGTTGCCAGGCTGCACGCATTGCCATAGTCAGACTTTTGTGCAGGCTAAGAAAAATTTGACAGCTGTATGGCAAAATCCAGCTGAATTTGTATCAATACCCTTTAGGGTTTTCTTTCTTCCAAAGTGGTCCAAGAATTTAGTGCTTGCCAATTCTTCAATGCTTTTTAGGGTTCATATTTCTTCATTTTAATTGGATTTTTGAAGGCAAATTTGTGGTGGGTTTTTTTCAACTATCGTGGCATTGTGGATTCAAGTCATCTCTGCTCTCAAACATGATTATGTTTGCCGTTTGTGTTACGGCATTAGAGACTGGTTATGCCTGTAATCACCACCGACACAAGAGGTTTCCTTGTGCTCCATGGCATTGTTATTGTCCTGCTTGGGCTGTACTTTTGCTCATTGATTTGGCCACCACACTCACCATGTTGGGTTTCATCATCTATGTTCATAAATTGCCACTCTATGCATTGCATTTCTAACATTATTTCTTATTTCCTTCTTTCTTTTCTTAGCTGTTGCATTGTTTGTTGTTATTTGGAAGGAGAGAATTCATGAAATTGGGATTGGGTTTCATCTTCTTTGCTCATAATTTGCCACTCTATACACTTCATCTCTAAAATTATTTCTTTCTTTCTTTTCTTAGCCGTTGGAGTTTGCTTCTTGTTATTTGGAGGGAGAGAATTCATGAAGTTGGGATCGGGTTTCATCTTGTTTGCTCATAAATCGCCACTCTATGCATTGCATCTCTAATACAATTTCTTTCTTTTCTTTTCTTATCTATTGGATTGCTTGTTGTTATTTGGAAGAAGGGAGTTCATGAAATTGGAATTGGATTTCATCTTCTTTGTTCATAAATTGCCACTCTATGCACTTCATCTCTAATTTTCTTTCTTTCTTTTCATAACTGTTGGAGTTTGCTTATTTTTATTTTGAGGAAAATATTTCATGAAATTGGGATTGGTTTCATCTTCTTTGCTCATAAATGACCACTCTACTCTATGCACTTCATCTTTAGCATTCTTTCTTTTCTTAGCTGTTGGAGCTTTCTTGTTGTTGTTTGGAAGGATAGAATTCATATGGAGGAGAGAATTCCATGCTTCTATGTTCATGAGTGCTTAGAACCCTAGAACCCATGAGATACTTCAGTCTTTCTAAGATACATTTGCATGTGATTAGGGTTTTGTAAATTGTGTTGAATTTCAGCAGAACTCCACTCCATTTTAAGAGGTTTAAAGCAGAGGTCAATGGATCCTGATCTACTAGTACTCACTCTATATGGTGGCTCTCAACATGAAAGTTGTGCATGGGGTTTTGTGATACGGTAGAATCCCTTCATGCTTTTCCACAGCTTTCTTGAACTTAGTGCTCATGTTTTGGCATATTTCTCTTCTTCCTCCAAGTGGATCTGTGTACAAAGCTCAAGAAAGCTGTGGGAAACCATGAAAGGATTCGGTAATCTCCACCAACGGACTCTAAGACCCTAACAATTCTTCAGGTGAATTTTACATTTGCTTGGACATGACTGAGGTCTTGTTGTATAGAGCTAGGGTTTCTTTACATACAAAGTAAAAAACTTCGTAATTGTTATGTTGTTTTTTCATGTTTTTAGTTTTGTTTTTAAGATTTGATTATATTTCCTATCAAATTTTTTTGTAAGATTTGTTTGTGTTTTCTACCACACTGATCTGATCTAATCTAATATATACGTCTTTATAACAAATTATTTATCTGATCTATAATTTGCTATCTTTGTTTATAATAGATTATTTCTTCTCTTCAAACATTCGTCATCCCAATAGTAGATCCGTGAATAAAATCCTACACTGTTTATAATGATTCAGTTCAAAAGAAGAAAGCACATTATTAATAAAACTGTGAAAAACTGATACCATTAATCCTTATGTTGTTTTAGTTTGAAGATTTCACTTTTCTTAGGTATCAGATTCACTTTCAAAAACTGCTGCAAACTTTTCTGCGTTTTATTTTCATTGTTATGATCACTGATGCTGAAGTTACATAAGCTTATTTAATGCTCATTCAACTTCCCACCTTTCATTCTCAGATCCAGTAGATTAAATAGGGTTTTGGAAAACTCTGCTATGAATCAGATCAGTTCTTTCAAAGTAACTTCATTTGAGACTTTTACACGTGGGAATTCCTCATGTTTTCTCATCCCTGCTTTTCACGTTGTTAAAAAGCCATTATAATTATCTCACATCTTGGTTTAACCGTCTTACCGATCTTTTAACTGTTTCAGCTGACAGTTGTATTCTTGTGCTATTTCATCTTATCTCTAGAAAATCGGTTTGAGCGGATTTCTAGCTGTTTCTTTGCTAACGATGGCGCTTCCTATGTTTTTGCATTTAAGGCACTAATAAATATGTACGTGGGTAAGCTTGTCGCTAAAACATTATTTAATTATATTTAAACTTTGGTAAATGTCAGGATTACCGTCCTTCTCATCTGTTCAAACACATATCTTACAAATTAAATGCTAGTTTTTAATATGAGAAACATATTTTCTGCAGTTAACTATGAATTATATCTAAATATGAGATTCTGTAACTTAAAATTTGTATTTCTAAAGTAAGATGCAAGAGAAATCAATTGAATTGTTCTCATTTCTATCATAAATTTGGTCTGCAAATTGTTTTTAAAGATCAATCAGACTTGGTACTAGTGCACTACATATATATGAATTAGACAATAATACTTAGTAATGCAATTGAATCATTTTTATATAAAAGAGCATGTGAGGGATATTTCTGGATCCACCTAATTTATTTTTATCAGTGTTGTTTGAAATTTGAATAATTTGTATTGCAGCTTTCAAGTCTTATCATCAGAGAATTGTCCCATGAAAACATTTACTAAGATTTTCTTTGATTAATGATGATTATTTTCATCCGTGTCATGATATAATAATAATAATGCATGGCTAAACAGTGTTACTGGTGCTGATTTATACAGGACTAAACGCTACATCCAACAATCTGAATAAACTACAGTGGGCAATGGATCAGAAAGACAATTTCCGCATTAAGGAAGTACATGACTAACTGTTTTTACTGTTAATTTCAATTGTTCTGCCCTTTTGCACATTATTTTTGCCATTTTATTCCATTCACATCACAGTTCGTTTCTCTTCCCCTCTAAAGTTTAAGAGAGTACAGGGAGCTTTCAGGCTTCACTACAAATAACAACCACTATTCTTTGATACGTAGCTCTCAAATCTCATACTATTAACTCTATAACATAAAATGTATCATAGCCAGATTTTTTTTTCACATAGATTTATATTCAAAAGTCTGAAAAGTGGTGTTGGTGTATATCTGATAGTTGGAATTAACCATTTTCAAAGCTATTTAGTTGTAAATTAATTGACAATGTTACTGAGTACAATTTATCTACTCATGCAGTGTAACATAAGCAAAATTTTGATAATAGTTCATGAAGCGATCTACATTGATTCAAAAAAAAAAAAAACTGATGATGATTCAGGAGTGTGATTTAGAAGCCATTGCATGTTATTATAATATATTGTAAAAATTTATTATCTTTGATTGAAATCTTTAATGGTAGGGAGCTTGGTTATAGATCTAAACAATTAGATGTTGCTCTATAATAGTCACTTTCTTATTCTCATGATAGATCACAAATGCAATTTGAAATATTGATACAAAGGATATTCAACACAATTTAATCCAAAAACTATTAGATACTAAACTTATCACAGTCAGCACAAAGTTAAACTTACAATTAAATAACTAAAAGCATTCAATAATTGTATGATACTGCTTTACAGATTTACCATAGTCTCTGGTAAGGAATGTTCAGCAATTGCAGAAGTGATTGACATGAAAGTGCAGCTAATTAGTTAGCTTGGCAGTGGAGCATATTAAAATACACTTCAGCGAATAGAGCATTCTAGTATGCACTATAGCTTAATTTCATTGGTTTTTATCTACAAACTGTAGAGTTGACCAATTTCCAAAAAATCGAAATCATCATAGATTTTTTCCAAAATTTCAGCATTTGATCTTCATGAGTTTGTAGTCAAAAACAACAAAAAAAATTTGGAAAAAAATCACTACGTTTCAGTGAATCTGGAAAAGAAAAAAAAAATTGACTTTGTTTTGTCTTTAGTACATAGCCTGACCCATTTTTATCAAAAGTTTAAAGAAGAAATCACTTAAACAAAATTCTTATAAAAAGAAGTTCGTTGGATTCAGGTTCAGTAAATATTGAAGAAGATATAATATATGTTTATATGTTTTTTATATTGTTATACTTATTGTAAGCTAAATTAGTTCATGAAGCTCTCTTAGAGAGAACTGAATCTCAATTTGATTTGCCAAAATTGGACATGAAATGCCATAATTTGTTATATAGACATTTTGTACTACATGATGCAATCCATTTCGTCATCATAAATTTAAATTCAATTAGTGTTCATGTGTACTGAAGGAATTTCCTATGTCACGCTTACGTAAGCTTTTGTATAAAATGAGTGATGAATCAATGAACACAATATGAGTACCTAATTAATCTTTTTACTTTCCCTCCTGAGTTTTCTACGTCAAAATCAAGTCACATTTAATGACGGTGGGAAGATAGTTCCCAGTTATTCTTTGCATTGTACCAATCATTATTGGTAGTACGATGGGACCTTTTTTTCATATTCTCTTTTGCTTTCCATTCCTCTTTTGGTTTGAGCGTCTAGCTATGCAAATATAGTTCCAAGTCTAATATAAGCAAGTGCTTGAAGAAAGAGAATATATAATAGGTATTCAACGTGCTCATAAATACAAAAGATGGGTGTGGAGGTTATGCCATAGAAGTAGATCTTAGGGTTTTCCCATCTTGTTTCAGGGTTTTACTATCTTGTACATTATGTGCAATTTGAGAGAGTGAAACAGATGACATACATTGCACCTGACTTTTACTTTTTCATTTCCACCATAAAATGGCACAGAGAGGACAGCATTTATATAAAGTTCAATAAAGAACTTATGTCTTTCCTTGCCTTCCCTCTCTTACTAGATTGTCAGTGAGGGATAAAACCTTCCTTTTCGCTTTGTAAGAGTTGGATGAAAGCAAAGAAGAGGTAGTAATTACAAAGGACCAGTAAGCCAGGTGGTAGAGAAGCTTTGGTATGCACGTTGCAGTTATAATGTACATCTCGTTGCTAAGTAGTATTTCTATCTGAAACCTTATTTTTTTCTTTCTAATGGAGATTTTTGTGTACAAAGTTGTGAAATGTGAGCATGTATTTTAGGCTCAAAATTTATTAACTAGAAATCAAGAAAGTATACACGTATCTATTGGGAACGGCTTCAACATCACACACTACTTTTAATTCCTAGACTAAAAGTGTTAAATAGTGAAAATTGATTTTTTTTTTCCAAGCAACCAAATTTATTAGGAACATTTAAAGTTTGAGGTAATTAGATTTTAAACAATTCTTAGTTTCTTTGATAGACTAAGAATTCTACTAAGATAGTCAAATGAATATCATATTATTCTAAAGTATAAGAGATTTCAATATTACTCTAAAGGTTTTTTTCTCATTTGATCTATATAATATGTGAAAAATCTATTGAAGAATATTATATTACCCAAAAGCAAAAGAGATTGTCACTTGTGTTTTCTGTTTAAATGAATTGGGCGGTGCTTCATGTTTGAAGGAAAGGAAATTTAATGGTCCCCTCGCCCCTAATGAATGCAGGGGACCTTGATTTAAAAAACTGGCATGAAGTGGACCATCACTCAACTTGCTTAAACTATGCCAATTGTTGTGTGAAGAGTCAGAGTTGACAATAATACAAAAGGATGGATTTGCTGTAAAGTCTGTTACTACCAACAAAAGCTCGCCTCTTTTATGTGGACTTTGAAGGCGGCTAGTTATGCATCATTCAGATTGACTATCTTTCTTAACCATGTGACGCCCCCCTCCTCAACACTCAATCATGCCTTTCTATATTCTTCATGTATTTGCATGGCACGTCTCTATAATGTCAGAGGTCTCTCAATTATCAACATGGGACATCACTCATCTATGCTCGACTTCTCTGGTTTCCACTTGTGGTGAAAGTAAAGGGACTTAAGTACACTTTGGTTAGAGTGAATGATCAAACAATAATTAGTAGTAAGATCTATAAGATGGGATTAAAAAATAATCAAATGAAAAATAATTAAATGGATTTTTTGTAGTAAACTTTATTGAAAATGTCAAATTATTGAATATAAGGTTTTATTCTAAAAATTATCTTAGAAAATTTAAATTGATCATGTTTTAATTTATAAAAATGAATTAGGCACGTGTGTATCTGTGTGATGTTATATAAATTGTTAATAGATATATTTATATAATTATATTTTTTATGGATTATACAAAAAGAGGGGTAAAAAATTATTAAGACAGAAAGGAATACAACAAGGAGAGCTCAACAAGGAGCTCGATCCTGAGCAACAAGATCATCAAATTCTTGCACCATCTCAAAGGACAATTGCCTCCTATCCCTAATATTCCAACCCGGATCATGATTAGATGCCCATTTGGCTAAACAATCAACAGTTATATTCCATTCACGAGGAATATACGTGAACCTAATGAACTGAAAAGAGGAAGAGAAGAAAAGAATCTGCTTAACAACAGTGGCCAGCTGCCAACTAACATCCTCAAGCTCTTGCGAAGAAAGCATGTTCACCACCACCTGGGAATCAGACTCACAGATAATCTTACTCCATCCCCGCAAGCAACACTATTCCACAGCATATAAAATAGCCTGAGCTTCCATGAGATTGTTAGTATAATCACCCTTATGAACTGAGAAGAAAAATTTAACATCCCCAGAACTACAACGAGCTACTCCTCCAATACCAGCTGGACCACGATTCCCACGGGAAGAACCATCAGTGTTAATTTTCAAAACTCCACAGGGAGGAGGAGTCCAGTGCCCATCCCGGTTAACCCAACCCTTCCTCTGATGGTGAAGCTGCTTGGACATAGAAGGAAACCTATGAGCTGCAGCCCCATCCTGCAGATGAAAATTGAGGCAATTACAGATAGCAAGATCAACCGGATCCATACCCCCATCAAGCTCACACTTCACAAGAATAGTTTCCTGAAGAGAATGTGATATTTTCCACCAAAGATGCAAAACACCAAGCCGAACATCTTGGAATATGCGACGATTCCTCTCCAACCAGATATGCCAAAGCATAAAAGATGGGCCAGCAATCCAAGCAGCATGGAGAAAAGAAGACTTGAAGGGAGCAGTACCCAAGCGGGCCCAGAACTCAGGCAAAGAGGAAGCATGTCGACAAGAGAAACCCCAAGCGCTCCACCAAAGATGCCATATCTGAGTAGAATAGGAGCAATGGAAGAACAGATGGGAGACAGACTCCTCTCCATTATCACACAAAACACAATAAGAGGGACCCTGAAATCCATGTTTACAAAGATTATCCCAGGTAAGACAACGGTTGTGAGCCACTAGCCACATGAAAAAATTGCACTTGGACCAAGAAACTTTATTCCAAACTTGCTTCCACCAAGGGACCTCAGCATCCCCAAATAATTGTCTAGTTATCTCTTGATACCCAGCAGAGACATGATATTTACCAGACAAGGTACCACCCCAAGCCAAAACATCTGGACCAAGCAAAGAAGAACACTCTCTAGAGGCCAAAATTTGAGAAAGCTCCTGACGATCCATGTCTGTACCTCTAGGAGGCCAATCAGAAGAATGCTTCCATCTGTAACCAACAACAAGTCCCAATTGATAAGGAGTCTTGTAATGAGCCACTTTATCCCATCCAGCGGCAAGAAAAGAGTCACAAAGAGGCTGAAGATGAGGGTATATGGATAAAATAGAAGGGAATCCATCCCAAGCATCAGACCAAAACAAAGCCTGAGAACCTCCTTTACATATCCAAAACAGACCCCTCTTTACCAACATCGCACCTATCTTCAAAGTATGCCAAACCATTGAGCCACGACCTTCAAGAGGAAGTGCAGAAATAGAGCAAGGATCAGCACCATGAAAATATTTATGAGTGATAATACGAGCCCAAAGTTGATGTTGTCCAGAGCACCATCGCCAATAAAGTTTAGCAGCCAAAGCTTGACTACTCAATAGAGCAGATCGAAGACCAAGGCCACCCTCCTTTTTAGGCCTACAAATAGTTGCCCAATTAACCAAGCTCCATTTAGTACTACGCAAATTACCACTCCAAAGGAATTTCCGAGAAAGAGCATCAAACTCCTTGAGAAAGTAAATAGGTGCAGCGTGAACCATGCTTCGATAAGTAGGAAGAGCTTGGATAACAGCTTGAAGAAGAGTAACCCGGGCAGCAGTAGAAAGCCATCTATGAGTCCAATGATTTACCTTATCCTGAAGCTTGGTAATCAAATTTTGTCAGAAGAGACGTGGCTGCCTGGAAACAGCAATAGGGATGCCAAGATAAGTCAAAGGAAGTGATCCTATCTGAAACCGTAGGATACCAACAATCCTGTGTTGAATAGAATCAGGAGTGTTAAAAAAGTAAATGGAAGATTTGTGCTCATTAACTTTCTGGCCTGAAGCTGCCAAATAAACGTCCAAATCATGTCGAAAGGCTTCAGCTTCCTTGATCCTAGCAAGACCAACAAGAGCAGAATCATCAACAAATTGAAGATGGGAAAGAGAAGGTAAGCCATTACCCCACCGCCAGCCTTGAATAGAATTCTGGGACACCTGATGCTTAATGAATCTGCCCAAGCCTTCAGCCATGATGATGAATAGATATGGGGAGAGAGGGTCACCCTGGCGGAGGCCTCTAGAAGCACCAAATAGTTGAGAAGGTTGACCATTAATAAGAACAAAAAAAGAGGCAGAAGTAGCAGAACTCATAATCCAACTCACCCAGTCAGAGCTAAATCCAAAAGAAAGAAGAATACTCCTTAGGAAGCTCCATTTAACTCTATCACAAGCCTTAGCCATGTCCAGCTTAACAAACATGGCTCTCTCCATTGAAGTAGCCATAGAGTGAATAGCCTCAGTAGCAATAACCACCCCATCCAAAATTTGTCTGCCAGTAACAAAACCACCTTGTTCTTCTGAGATAATAATGGGAAGCCACCTTTTCAATCTCTCAGCAATCAACTTAGTAATAACTTTGTAAACCACATTACATAAGGCAATTGTTCTAAAAAACTCTAATTGATTAGCACCCTCTCTCTTAGGAATAAGAGTCAAGAATGTAGAGTTCAAAGCTTGAAGCATCTGCTTGCTAGCATAGGATTCTTTAACCACCTCCAACAAATCATGATTAATGATGTCCCAAAATTTTTGAAAGAATTCAACTGGAAAGCCATTAGGACCAGGAGCCTTCCCCTTAGGCATGCCAAAGACCACCTCCTCCAGCTCTTCCAAAGAAATAGGACGCATGAGATAATCATTCATTTCCTGAGTGATAAGGGAAGGAATAGAGGACAAAATAAGATTTTCTTCATTATCAGCAAGAGGAGAGTCCTCAGAGAAGAGGGTAGAGAAGTACCAAATAGCCTCTTGGAATAAAGCTGGCAAGGAATTCAGTTGGATACCTTGAGAATTAACCAAAGAAGAGATAGTGCTCTGATTCCAGCGAGATTGCACTATTTTATGGAAAAAGGCAGTGTTACGATCACCTTCCTGGAGCCAATCAACTCTAGCCTTTTGCTTCCAAAAAATTTCCTCTCGAAGTTCCCATTCTTCTAGAGCTCTAGAAGCAAGGGATTCAGCCTTGCCAAGATCCTCTGAGAAACCTCGATCTCTAATCTCCCTTGTGATGACATCAAGATCTTCTTGAGCAAGCCTCTTCATAAAGTGAAGGTTCCCAAAGCATTCCCTATTCCATATCTTGAGCTGCCTTTTAACATATTGAAGCCTTTTAGAAAATGAGAACATTGTAGTACCATATGCAGGAGCACCATCTTTCCACCAACAAAAAACACAATCATGAAGAGAGGAGTCTCGAAGCCACATCAACTAGAACTTAAAAGGAGGATGCTTCGGAACATAAGCCCCTATAGTGGAAAATTTGATTGGCCAATGATCTGAACCCCTCCAATCAAGGATTTCTGAAGAGATAGTAAGGGTGCTACTAACCCAGAAGCAAGAAACAAGAAATCTATCCAGACGTTCTGAGATAGCAGCAACACCAGTCCTGCGATTATTCTAGGTATAGAGACCATTAGAAGGCTTAACATCAGAGAGATGCAAAAGAGATATATATGTTGCAGAAGAAGAGCGGAAGAAGGCCCCAATCTAGCCAAACCACCATGCTTCTCCTCCAGACTTAAAACTGAATTGAAGTCCCCTGCTAACACCCAAGGATGATAAGGATGACAATTTCTAACATATTGAATATGTTCCCAAAGTTCCTCCTTTCCCACAAGATCAACAGGTGCATACACATTAGTAACCATGATCACCTCTCCTGAGTCTAGAGCAGAAGCTACCATAGAGAGAGCTGAATGAGAAGACATCCAGCCAAGAGGAGAAATTTTTTGAGGATCCCAAAATATAGCTAAACCACCCACACTGCCTGTTGCCCCAACACACTGGAATTGGCCACGAGACCAAATACTAGAGGCATGTTGGACCATAGACTCCACAAAGAGCTTAGTCTCTTGGATACAAAAAACATCAGGGCTATGATCAACCACCAAGTTATGAATAGCCTTTTGTCTAGGGATGCTATTCAACCCCCTTACATTCCATGAGAGAATAATCATCATTGGGTAGAATTGGGAAAATGAGAATCCAAAGGTTTCACTGAACCAGACTCAATCAATATATCTCATGTGAGTTTAATCTTCTCTTGGTCTGTTTTGCACCCACTCCTTAGAGGAGGAGTAGAAGAAGCTTGCTTAAAGGGTCGAGACATCAACCCCAAGGGGAGAGGAGAACCCTTGCCCTTACCTGATGGTAGCACATCCTTAACCTTGAGTCAGCTAAAACAACATCATTATCCTCCAACACTGCAGGAGTCACAAGAGCCTCTGTCACAGGAGCTACAGGGACCTCACAGTTCTGATATACTACAACTTGGGATGCCCCACAAGAATCATTAGGAACAGATCTCTCATCTGGGAAAACAAGATCAGAAGAGATAGGAGGAGGAATACCCTCCTCTAGGACCATACTATCCAGCACCTCAAAGCGGTTAAAACCTGAATCAGATAATCTTTCTTTCAAAGGCCTCTTTTGACCACGACCCTTAGCACGAGGACGAACAGGGGTAAATCCATCCTTATCCTGCATTTGAGCCTTACCCTTACCTGTAGCATCTTGTGGATTCATCCCCTTGGTAGTATTAGCCATTTGAGATTGTCCTTTCCCTATAGTATCTACCAAACCACCAGTATTGCCAACTGTAGAACCATCCACTCCTTTGAAACTTGAGTTACGGGGGCACTGACGCAGTAAATGACCATACTCATGACAAATCTGGCAACGGAAAGGGAGAGATTCATAATCTAACTGCTGCACCCAAGAAAAATCCCCCATACAAATTTCCAAAGAATTTGGTAATGGGTTATTCAAATTAATTTCAACTCAAATTCTAGCATAAGAAATAACCTTTTTATCGAGGGATTGATGTGCGATCGCAACCGGCTTCCCCAACAAAGCAGCAATTTTTTGAAGGATGTCTTCACGCCAAAATTCCAAGGGAAGACGAGGCAAGCGAACCCAAACTGGCACTATTGAGGGGAGATCCTCAGCAGAATTAAAACCTGAATGCCAAGGTTTGACAAATAACCCCACATGATTGTAGAAATAAGGGCCTCCTTCAAAAACACGATCCCGATCAAACATGCAAGAGAATACAACAAAAAAATGACTATTCCCCGCCAACATAATCTCCATATCGCCTTCCACCTGCCATGAGCGGTGAATCCATGCCTCAAGAGCAGATAGGGAAATTCGAATTCCAAGAAATTTGCATATCAAAGCATGCTTGGTCCAATAATCAATGTCCTCCATTACAGCCGTTGGAGGAATAACTAGAACAGGGCGATCATGGCTATGCGGAAAATAACCATTAAATTTTTTCAGCTTGGAGCTCTCCCCTAAATAAAACGATTCAGATCACATTGCATGCATAGTTGGAGAAGAACCATCTGTTCTCACCAACGGAGAAGAAATCCCAAGCCCTGCCATGCAAACAATAAAACCCCAATCCAAAATTGACTGCAGAAGATTTCCAAAACCACCGACGCAAATTATGTCCAGTAGCTAGCAATCCAAACAAAACAAAAAAATAGTAAAGACCAAACACCAAGAACAGGCTAGGGGAAAAACCCTAGCCCAGCCAGCAGCCAACGCTTCTCCACATTCTCCATAAACAAAACCTTTTATGGATTATAATTCTATATGTATTGTCAAAAAGGTGTTATATGAAATTCACATGTAATATGTATCTAAAAAATAATATAAAAGGGGACTACACTAATTAATTCAACCAATCATATTTCAAATAAATAATTTTTCAAGTTTAGAAATAGATACTAGATCATATTTTTTTAACAAAAAATTATTTTAAAAATAAATTTTCTAACATTTGATTGGTAAAATATTTTAAGAAATATGGAAGAAATGAAAATATACAAAATACTAGTAAGAATTTATTTAGAAGCAAATTTTAAACAAGTGTCGTATTTGGTGTATAGTTTAATTAACTAGAATAGTAAAAGAAAAATATTTAAGAGTTATAAAAAAATTGAATAATAGAAACTAAAATAATTGCAATTGATTGGTTGAAATAGAAAATAATTGTAGATAGTTTTTTCACTATTTTGATTATAATTTTTTGAATAGTAATTTATAAATTTTAATTCTCAAATTTTGACTATGGTAAAATCTATATGCAAAAATGAATTGGATTAAAATAATTGTGTAGAGAGAAGTACCCAAAGATTATAGTTTTCTTGTAGTTTGTAGTTTTGATATACAAAGATATAGTAGTTTACTTGGCATGCCCTTTCTTGGTCAAATTGCTACTATCAATTTAATAGTGTTTTGAAAAAAATTACATATTAAAAGAAAGCAATGAAAATGTTTTATTTATTCAACTTTCTTACCTATAGATTTAACATGAACTAGAAATGAAAAGAATTTATAAATAGCATTAATAAAAATTAAACTATTTATCAATTTTTACATTAAAAATACTACTTAAATATTGAATTAAAAAGAATCTAATCCAAAAAAATTGAAGATTTGCATTTGTAACCATAAATCATAACATTGAAACTTTAATTAAAAACCTTGAATTACTAATAATAGGAAACTTGTTAAATATTTTCACTATTCAATCATTATGTTTCAAAATGTTTTAAATGTTTAGATTCTTATTTCAATAATATGAAAAAAGAGATTGGAATAAATGTCTATAGTTGGTAAGTCTTTAATAAAATGTTAAGGTGGATAAAATTAGAACGTACCCTCAAAGAGTAGAACCAGGTCTGAATTTTCTATTTTGGAAAACTAAGCATGTAGTTATAATAAGTTGAAATCATACAAATTATATATCTCAAGTCCTTTTCAAACACATAATATGGGTAGTACTTCCTTGAAATCCTATCCTATAAGACCCCATATATATATATATATATATATATATATATATATATATATATATATATATATATATATATATATATATATATATATATATGAACTAATCATAAAATACTTTTAATGATTTGCAATAGTATATTGCCATACAAAAAATATAATAACTCTTCTACTATTTAGGTTATGATGACTAACGTAAAGAACCCAATCACCTAATTAAAATATTAAAAATATCTTGGAACAACACATTTATTACTAAATTTTCATAATTTTATTGATATCCTAAAATATAGGATCTATTAGAGATAAAAATGAAGCATCATAATACAAAAATGAGAGCCAAAGTGGAGATACATTAAGATGAAAAAGGTGGGCCACATCAAAAGTCAAACCCAACACTTAATGAGTAGTGATATTTTGCCTCCCATTAAACTAGGATGACATATCAAAATATAATCAAACAACTCCTAAATGATGACAACTTGTGTAGACAAGTGTCAACTATCCATGGATAACTAATTAGGCCCAATAAGCCTAATTGTAATTAAATTAAATAAACATACTAATAAATATTTATGAAGATTTTCTAATAAGTTAATTATACACTTATAAGCTGTTAAAAATGACTTCATCTTTATTTCCATATGTTGTATCATAGTATTCTACAATCATATGCTCCAATGTTTTGTCAAACTAGGTTGTTGACATTAATATTTGTCACCAAATGTTTTCTTTCTAAAACATGTAAAAACTAAAAATCGTAAGAATTTTAACATTGATTTTAAATAGTGAATTTGAATATTTTTATCTACATATTATAAATTTATATATTTTTTGAAATTTTAATAAATTTTAATTAAATAAATTGGAAAGGGCCTAAATTTATTATATATAAATTTCCCAATAAAAAAGACAAGTGCCACAAGTAATGGAACAACTACAAACTAAGAAATGGAGATAGAAATGGACAAGCTACTAGACTGAAGATTAGAAAATAATATAAAATAGACCCATAAAACCAACTATTAATTTCCTAATAGTCTAAGGCCCTTCATGACCTACCACTTCTAGTTAAGAATATTTAGCTTCTCTAGAAAAGATAAATCCCTATTAGTAGAAATATCCTTGGAGGGAGTATTATACAAGAAAGCATTGATATTTCTATTTCAAGGATATGTCACAAGTAGTGTTTATTGTTGCATCAAAAAATTAACTCATTAATGTCCAATACAACCACTAGAATTATAGAAGACATAGGAGGCTACTAAACAAAGTCACAAATGCTTGTGAGCGATGTTGGCTCACTACCAATAATCCACCTCCCAATGTTATTCATTGGGGCTTGAAAGGATATAAACCTATCATCAAGGTATGATACCACTTGTTACAAGTAGTGGTTGTCATTGCACCAAAAGATTGACCTATTATAACCACTATATTTATAGAAGAAATGAGAGTCTATTAAGCCATGTTAGAAATCCCCATGAGAGATGTTGAACCGCTACCAACAAGACATGGCTAGAGTCTCATTTTACACCTCATCAAGGGCTCAACTCCTATAATTATAATTTTCTCTCTCTATATATTTGAAAAAAACTTATATAGAGATCACCCACATGTTAATCATGTCTTTTCCTAGAAAAAAAAACCACCTTTTGCATTTCTCATTTTTTTCTCTTTTCTTAACCTATATTTAAACCATGGTCCTCTATATTATATTATTTTTTTATCAAAGAACACTAATACCCCAACCTCTACAATATCTCAATTATCAATTCTATTATCCATACCTTGAGTAATAGTGCATATGACCTCATTAGGAACCTTAGAAGACCAATCCCCAAACTGGCCTCAATCTCAACTAGAACCTCCAACTTGTTGATCTTCTCCTTCAAAATATTGAACTCAAACAAAAACCATCAGGTTATTTAATTTCCCATCTTGTAAGACCTATATAATTTATTTACCTTACCACTAACCTCTTCACAAATAAAATAACTAAGGGGATAACTATGAAACTGAGTTGGGAAACCCAAAGTGGATGGAAAATCATTAGTAACACAGTCCCCTATTGGAGCTTGACATTAAAGAGATTAGTCCAATCATGCAACAAGAGAAAAAATAATGAAAAAAACTATAAAGAGAAAAAAAAAAAAATAATAATTAACATTTATTCATAGAAAATCATATTTTCAAAGTTTCAATAATGTGGCCTCTTACATGCTAGGCCCATACATGCCTAGTTGCTTACAATCTTTGGTCACAAACCTTAGATTCAACTCTAATGGGATGATATAATTATTGAGAAACTAATTATCAAGAGATACATCACATTGCAATATGTAAGAATCACAACATGCAGGTCAACATCAAGATCAAAACCTTTCCCCAAGAAAAAGAAATGTATTACAACCAAATATGTTTAGGCTTAGATCATAAGGAATAATGCACAAAAACTTCTGAAAACCTTGTGGTTCTAGATTTAGGTCCTCACATGATCCAAGAAAATTACTATATACAACACCAAGGATCCAAAAATACAGATTTTCAACAAAATATTGAAATCTACCAATGGTCATGAATAGGAAGAAAATAAGACCTATCCTTAACTCAAATTCCCAAAAGGAATGATCCAAATTGATTAAGCACAAGAAAGTGATCAATGCACAAATGGATCAAGTAATGGAGAATAGGGAGAAAGAAATACATCCTATGGTCTTTCTATTTGAAAGTATGTGCTTAAATCTTGAATCTAGATGAAAGACAAATACTTACCTTGAAGTAGGATAAATATGGAAAATGTTTATATCTAGTGTTTGTGTACAGTTTCAGGGATATCCACAACCTGCTCTAGACTCGAAATGTTGAGACGGAGAAAACACAAAAAACTTTTGTCCTTTTGAAAGGAGGTCAACCTTGACCCAAATAGAGGAGCACAATCTTACCCTAGGGCATAGTTGTACCCTAAAAAGTTGACCTTGACCTACACTACTCTGACAAAATTTCTATTCACAGATCTCACAAGTTCAACAAAAAGGGCATCTAAATCTACTATTTAATTCGTTGCTCCACACCTGTATCTGCAAGAAAAATGGTTTTGTTGTTTGGATGAGGGGTTTGCCTTGGTCAAACCCCTATTTTGAATTGACCTTAATAATGGAATTGAAATAAGGAATGCTAGCAAGTAGTAGAAGTAAATCTAACAATGAAGCTATGATATTCAATAAATATGCAATTGTATTTGAAATGTAAATAAGTATATTGATATGAAAGCTTGGATATAACATTAATAAATGTAAATCAAAGCCTCCATGATTGTATGCTTAGAATCCACCTTGATAGAATAGAAGAATGAATAGATCTTGAAGATGAACAAAGGATCTTGAAGGAAGATCACACAACCATGATGATTAGATCTAGGGTTTTGAATGATGAATCGTGAATGCTTCAATCCTTGAGCTTCAATGGAAAACTTGAAAGCTTGAATGATAGAATTCTTTCTCACTTGAAAATGGATTCTTAATAATGGATCATAGATTCTATTCATAAAAAGTAGATAATAACTTTTCTCATAGATAGTAGATGCGTTCATCAATCGAGGATGTCAAAATGAGGGAAGAAGGCTTCCTTATATAGAGATCTAGGGCACAAACTCCTAGAGAAGGCTGACATGGGAGTTTTAAATCCCAATTAACCTTAACACCTAGCAATGGACCTAGATTAAATGCAATTTAAGAGTCTACCATTTGAAAACACAAAAAAGTTGACTCAGAAGTAGGAAAATGAAACTTTTTGAAGCCCCATATCTCGAACCCTCCAAAAATTGAAAAATGGACCTAGGGTCAAGGATGAGGTCAACCCTACCCTTAGTTATGGTCAATATTGTCCTTGAATTAGGTCAAGGTTGAGGTTGACCTTGACCTAGAAAGTCAAAGTCCTTAGTTTCATAGAGAAAGTTGTTAGAAATAGGCTGGAGAGAGAGAGAGAGAGAGAGAGAGAGAGAGAGAGAGAGAGAGAGAGAGAGAGAATAGGGGGAACCAACTAGAAGCTAAACACTCTTAATATGGAAGTCCTTCCATTTTAAGATGATACAGGTCATAAAAAATAGGCCGCAACACACTGCCCAAGAGAGAATGAATCACAACTTAGGAAATAATGATCTATACAACCTACATACCTAGGGACATGAACTAGAATAAGTCTATATCATAGTTTTAACATCACTAGTGTTGAATTGAATGAAATAAGAATTGCTAAAATGACCAACAAACTAAAATAAACTATAAAATTTGGAAACATAATATATTTGGTTAATGGAAGATTTGTCTAAGCCCAACATGCTCCTACATATAAAATCCAACATTGATAACAAAATTAATCTCAATTTGATGTTTACGAACAATTAAAATCATCTAACTCAACTTGATAAATCCCTTAAGAATCTTCAATCGACATTTTTCTTTCCACTCAATCAGATACTCTATATACTCTCTACCTCCTATGCTCCTTCTGACTCTTTTTTTCAATACCTTCTTTATCTTATCCAATTGCTTCCTAGGGTACAACTAATTCACATTTGAATCATCATCCAAACTTAATTTAGTCTCATAATACTTATAAAAATTGGCAATATTTAAAATAGGTGAAATATTGATATCTCAAGGTAACTATACTTCATAACTATTCCCAAAATCAAATCTCCTTAGAATCTTACAAGGCCTGAATTTTCTCATCCTTAATTGTTTATAAATCCAACCTCTATTTTTTTTTTTTCAAATGAACCATAACCTCATCTCCTACCAAGAAATTTCCTTATGTCTCCTAGTTCTGTATGCATTCTTGTGGTATATTTTTGATGAACATTGGATTGAAACTACATCTATTCAATATACTAATGTATGGTAAGGGGTAATAAGGTGTTCTAAATTGTTAGAATGTGATTGTAATAGGAATTTAGGTGTCTTAGGATCACCAACATCATACTATGCTTAGAGTTAGACCAAAGTTTGTGTTGGTCTGATTTTCAAACCTAAAAAAAATTTTAAAATCATGGTGAGAAGTCATTTGAATTCTTAGGTTGCCCTAAGTCTTGCCCTGTTTCATATGTTATCAGAGTCTGTTGATTTCTCCAGGTTGATCTCCTAAAAACACCCATGATATTGTCCTAGGTCTAAAATTGATGGCATGCCTTTTTGAATTTCTCAGAAGGAGTTGTAAAATGTTTTAAGTTGGTCCTTTACATTCTTACGGTGTGAGGATTCACGTAACAACGGAATGCCTTTTGTTTTTGTTTTCTGTGGCCACGCTTTTTGATACAACGAAGAGGCGTAAAGGATTTATCACGCCTGGAAAAGCTCTCGTTATGGGCTTATGAGTAAATACCTTGAGCGAAGGAGCAGGGAAGCCTACAATGAGACCTACGCATATGTGCCTCAATGGGTAGCGTAAAGGCATAAAGCATGATCTAAAGGGCACACGAGGGTATCACGGTGTTACGAGTAAAGGTTTTTCCGTAAGCACGGAAGCAAGGTTTCATGGTGTTTACGTGTCTATGATTCTTAGGTTTGTGGACAACCGTAAAGCTTTGTTCTTAGCGGTGAAGGAATCATGTGGGACCTATTGAAGTGTCAGAAGGGCCTAGTTGTAGCTAATCAGATGGAGACACGACATTTATGTCAGATGGGCCCATCCCTCATGGCATATGACTTAAGCTTTTGATATTATGCCCTTACGCTTGTAGGTTAAGCATATGAATGAAGAGCTATTTTTTCTTTCCTCCGTGGTTACGGATCTAGTCTCAGCATGTAAGCATAAAGAGGCGAGAAGGAAAATCAATAAAAGGGGTTTACGCTCATACGACAAAAGGAAGACGTGAGATCGCAATAGCAGTTGAGAGGGCTCTCCGATGATACAAATAAAGATGAGTCGTAAGAGTGGGAGATAAATTTTTGAAGCCTTACACTGCTCTAGGAAATGAAGTAAGCGGAACAACGTAGAAGGAATTTCCAAGGTCTCCACAGATACGTGCACGAAGGAGCGTAAAGGAAACTAGAACGGCTTGAATGAGGGTTTTACGCTCGCATGAGGAATATTAAATCGTAGAGGTGGAGATACATAGTAACAGGGCTTGAGATCCTACGGGGTAAAAGGTTTTGTAGGAACGTAAAAGGGATTTGTAAATCATTGTAAGAGCATCATTACGTTCCTACGATTAGGGCATTTTGAAGCTTTCTCCGAGTGAGCGTAGAGATCCATCAAGAGCTTTTTCGACATCATGAAGATTGAAGGTTTAACTCAGTGTAAGAACAGAAGGAAGTCATATAAGAAAGAACCTTTGACGTATCACGACAAATAAGCAAAAAGGACAAAACTACTGTAACCAAGCAAAGTAAGGTTTTGAAAAGTACAATCAGAATCAAATTTTGCGGCTGATATACCTTGATGACGACCTTGCGATCATAAGTTTTAAAGATCATGCATGCTAAATTTATTAAAAAGGTTGGTAGATATATAATTAAAATATCAAGGATTTATTTGAATTACCAGCCTCAAGAAGCTTGTTCCTGTGCTGTTCTGAAGTTTTAAAAGCTACAGAGCTCTGTGTATCCTGTGAAGTTGCAGAAGAATTCAAAGTAAAAAAATGGCCGACCAAGAAGTTGAAGAAGTACACGCAGAAGAATTCGAAGTCAAAGACGAGGGTGATGATGTGGTAGAAGCCACACCAGAAGGAAAAAGGAAGAAAACTGCTGTCAAAACAAAAAAGAAGACAAGGGTCAGAAAACCGAACAAGCATGCAGAAGACTGGTTAAAACTTCTTCCAGGGTCGTCAAATGCAATTTTTGCAAATGATCATATATTCAGAGACCCTTATGCTTTTGTTCGAGATGCTAAATTCCCTAGAATTACTGGCTATGATCTTTTCATGTATTTTTATCAGAACAGAACAGAGAATGTGCTAGTATGTAACCCTTGGAATAGAAATATGGCAAAACTAATTTTTCCAAAAGTGTTCGTTGATGTTGACCTATTGAAGGCCCTAATAAAGTCATACAATCTAGTAACTAGGACTTTTCGTAGGCATAATGGGAGTGTATTATGTGCATTGGACAGAACTTCTTTTATTGAGGCTTTTGGATTGATGGGACAAATGGATGTACCTATTGACATAGCAGACTTACAAGGAAAGTTCGCCAGGAATAAAACCTATTTTGTAAACAATGTCATGCTGCCGTACATTCCTTACAGAGTTAAGAAGGCAGGGTTAATTCCAAGAAAGGTGGGAGATTTTTTACCTCTGAGTAGGTTCAAAAATTATTTCAAAAACACAGTTTATGGGTTGCACAAAGTATTGGGAAGTGATGGTGCAGAGGATTGTGTATATGGTTCTCTTTTTCTAATGGCATGCGACATACAGGATCCTTTTCATCATAAGGAGTATGATTATGTGGCCTTTATCATTGACAGTATGCACATGTAGATCTGTGACGCTAAGAAAGGAGAACTGAAAGACTTCAAGTTCCACCATTACTCATTATTGATGCACCTTATCCTATATAGCAACATTGGGTACATCAATGGAGACTTCATTGATCAAACTTCTGATGAATTTGGTGAGTTACCTGTACAACTCTGGACTCGTATCTGGCACAAAGATTTCTTCTATTCAAATGCTCTAGTTTTTTTCAATTTTTTCAATTCTGTTATTATGAGGCAGCTAGATCATACTTTCTTTAGGGCACCCAATGTTTTGAAGACTCTGCTTAGGCCCCTTTTCTTAGATGAAAAAACAAAATTAGATCATAACTGGGGAAGCATATTTTTGTTTAAAGAATGTACTTTAATCAGAGTTTTTGCATGCCCACAGCCTCCTCATCTATTGCCTAAATATCTACCCCCTAGATTGGCCATTATTGAACTCTTTTGGCAATTCTTGTTGATGAATAAAGAAATGATCCCTCCCTCGCTGCATAAGCCTACTTTTGTGTGTAGAACCTTTAAGGTAGGAGATTTTGAAATAGGAAAGAATGCTTTTGAGGAATTGAGTGACTATTTAGGTCAGTATAAATTTGCTACTGGGCCCTATAGGGTATATGATCTTGACGGTTACATTGCAAACGAGGTTAAGACCATTAGGGGTTTTGTTTAACCTCCAAGTAAGCCTGTCCCTATAGAGGACCTAATTGCCAACATAGTAGCAACAGGGGAGGCAGATGAGTTACTGAGGAAATATGAAGATATAAGGAAAGTAGAAAATGCTCTGAAGAGGACCAACCCTGATTTTAAGGGTTTTTATATAGAAATCCCATATCCTAATAATTTGAGGAAAATGATTGAAGATTTTGATCATATTATGTTACAAATGTCTCATGCGCCAGAGGGAGAAGAAGCCATTGTAAATAGAGAATCCCCTGAACCAGATACACAATTAGAAATTGATTTGGAAGAAGAGTAGCCATCAACTTCAGCCTGGATGCCACAAGGAAATAAAAGACAAAAGACAATGCACATCCTTGAAAAGGTGGTAAGCAGAGCTATACAGGTCATGTCTGGAAGTAGTGAGTATTTTGCTGATATTAGGCAAAATTATTTTCATCAAAGGGCTACTGAAGTAGGAAAAGCTTCTACTGACATACAAATTGCAACGTCAAGGTTGGATGACAGGCTCATTCAATCTGAGAAATTCATGGAAGATGATGATTTTATTAAATCGTCAGAATTTAAAAGTTTTCTCTATAAAATCAAACAAAATGAACTCACATTGAGTCTTATGCCAGGAGAAGATCCAGAAAAAAAAAAAAAGTTAGTTGAAAAACTATTGGCTTATGACCCTGAAAGTGAAACAATGACTGCCGTAGAAGCTAGGGAATTAGTACATAGGAGTGGTATGATTCTAATACCACATTGGGATATTGAGAAAGCTTTTGTGTTGGACGAAATGAGAAGACAAGATAAGGCCATCAGTTATGAAGCCACTAGCAGTGAAGGTTTTAAAAGAGGGTCAAGTTTTAATGTGGACACTAAAACCCTAGCAGTATGGAGTGTGGCCCCTGACACCAAGAAGCCTAAGATGATGGATATAGAAGAAACTGCTTAGGGAAATATGATTGTGTGGACATTGGAGAGCACTACTAGGAAGGAAATCTCCAGTTTGGTAAAATATTTTTCTCTAATGAATGAGGAAAAGGTTGATGAAATTGAGGATACGTTAGCTGCAATGTTTAATGAATGCCTTGATATTAGGAGAACATATGAAGAAGAGCTCAAAATGAGCCATGTACAGAACCAAAGAATAGAGGAGTTGGAGGAAAAAATTAAAATTCTGGAAACAGAAATAAAATCCCTCAAAGAACAGCTCAAGATAGCAGCAGAGGCAAAGCATGCACCAAGACAAGAGGAAGAAAGAAGGCACAAAGTAGAAGCAGAGGCCCAAACAGAAGAAATGCTTATGGAAACAACAGTGTCAGTGCCTATGATTAGTGTGGAAACAGAAGTTTCCCAGGTTGACAATAATACCAAGAAAACTATTTTGATGAATGTATTAAATCATAGAATCAACATTCTGAAAAGAATATCTCAGGATACTTATAATACATTCATCAGTCTACAATCTGCAGAACAGGTATGCATGGGTGCAGTTAGGTGGCTTGAGCCTATTTTTCAACAGTGGGGACCCTATATGCAATTTTTTGACAGGTTGATACCCTTGTTAGCCAAGAAGCTAGATCTCCCAGATAAAGTTATTACTGTGAAGGAAGGTATGGACAAAGTGAAAGAGTTATTGCAAATCTTCACAGGGAAGTTGGCAGTAATCCAAAGTAAATTAAAAATGCTAACAAATGGTTTCTATTCTTTGATTCCTTCTATTATCAATTGTAATGATAAGTTAAAAGATTTTGATGAGTGGTCTAATTCTTTTGATCACATTATAGACTTGCCACAAATGGTGTCCGTCCTCCAAGATGGTATTGATGGATGTCTTTTCAATGAACTAATTGATACCCTTTTCAAAATTGAAACTGAAGTGAATAGGTTTATCATAGAAGGAAGGGTGATTACCGATGCTAGGTGGCAAAAAATAGTGGATGAATTAACAATAGTTAAAGAATGTGATTGGCCCACTAAAAGAGAAATATTTGTCTGGGAAGCAATTGCAGAAATCAAAGCGCTACCAACTGGGAGCAGTTAGAGAAAAGGACAAAATTGAAGATTTTATGCTCCAGCTGTCATTTGCCTTCCATTTTATTTGTTTTGGTTTTGTTTTTTCGGCTCTCTTTTGAAAAGGGGTAATTTACCCAATTTTTGTAAAAGGACACATGTCACTCTCTTTAGCCCTAAGCTTGTTGCATCTCACACTATTTAAGTGAGATCCCAAGGCTAAAGAAGGGTCCGAATTCTTTTTCTTCTAAGTATTGTGCTTAGTCTAGTTTTTTGGTCCAAAATTTTGAAGGCAAGTTTGTAATGTGTTTCTCTATCAAATTTTCTGAAAATACATGAAGATAGAATGAACTATGTTTATTTCTGAAGGCTATTCTGAATTTATTGTAAAAGATGTACCATTTTCAAAGGAAATGAATACAAACTATGAACTGTCCCCATATCAATTCTTTTTAAATTTTGTCTCCTGCTCAATACTTAGCTACCTTGATGTTGTATGAGTAAAAGCCTGTACAATTGAATGCAATCTAGTTAGGTTGTATATCCATCTATCATTGCTATTAATTCAATGGATTAAGTAAAAGCTTTGATGAATGTGATAAGATTCCTCAAGTATTGAAAAGGATTTTGAATGATAAGTTTTGATAAGAATTGCTGATACAATTTGTTGTAAGGCAACAAATTAGATCTTAGATTTTGCTATAGACTTTGAACCTCCAATGGATTAGGCACTGATCAAGTTATTTTAGCTGAAGGAGAAGTATCTTACAAATGGTTTTTAAAATGCATCATCAAATCAAATTTTACTTTTATTTCATGTAGATCTTCAAAGTTGGCCAGCACTTGTCTGCATGAAATCTTTTTAGCTTCAGTTAGCCATTGTTGTTGAAAACATCTGTAGATCTATAGAAAACTTCTTGGCCATATCTGTTTATGGGATGTGTTTGGCAAGTTAGTAAGAATTATGTATATATTTGAGGATTTTGAAATGAGAATCAGAATGAAACTAAGAATAATCCTCATACAGTCGTTTCATATTTGAACCATCCCTGGGTATACCCACCCTGGTTGTGCAGAGCCAAAAGAGTAGAAAACCATTTGTGGTTTTGTTGAAGTTGGGTCCAAATACCTTACATATGCAATTGTTGATAAGAATAGGCTAGTCTTTAGATTGTGTATGTACTGTCATTCTGGTATTAAGCTTTTTGTCGCTTAGTAGTTTTAGTACCATTTAAAACACCAACAGTTTGCATATGTATATTGTGAAGAAGGATGTTGAGGTGGAGATCATAGAATGTATGAGCTCATTTACTCAAGCCCTTATTCTAGTTATGTGACTCAAAACTAGTTGTAAATTCTATTAAGAATGAAACTATCAAGGAATTTAATGATATAGTGTTCCATGGAAAAGTTATATTCTTGATTAATGTCAAATTGTAACAATATCTATTAAATATACTAGTTGTAATGAGGGGCATGTTATGCCCAACATACCCATCCCTACATTTTGTGAGAAAAACTTGGGTCACGTCTTTTTTCATTTTACCTTGTTTCTTTTGAGGCAAGTACTTTTGATGTTTCATCTTTTGGACTTCAGGTCTTGAGTTCCCACATCCCTTGTCCAGGGACAATGTCATCTTGTCTTGGTAGTAAGTAATGAGAGGCTCTGACCCCATGCCTAGGACAACCCCTAAGGGTTGAACTATTAAAAGAATTTGTTGGATTTCATACTATGTAGATCCTCTTCCTCATGTGTTCCTCATGGAAAGAAGAAGTTTTCCAAGTCTCAAATATGACATATAGAAGGGTATGTGTAGGACCACAATGTGCCAAAAAAGTGGCGATCTAAAAAATATGTAGTTCTAAAATGCCTCAAAGCATTTTCAAAGTCTATTCCATTTTTTTTCCCACCCATCCTGATACTAAATGAAAATAACTAATTTACCTTTATAAGGCCTACTATGTCTAAATCGATAGCAACCCTATATGGTCAACTTTGTAAACATCCCAAAAATGTGATTTTGGCCTATTCTTGAGTTTTTTTTAACTTCAAACATGTAGCTAATGACTTTTTTTTTCAGAAAAATTTGATGAAATGAAAAGGGTCTCTTAATGATGTTCTTAGATTTCCATAAATGTAAGGTTTGTCAAATTACAAGTTTAGTAAGTAATTATTACATATTTTCTAATGGAGTTATGTATAAACTACTGACTAATACACTACTTGAAAAGAAACTATAACTTTCAAATGGTACAAAAATTTTGAAATCCAAAAGATGAATCACATTATATGTTTGTTCTACTATAAGGAACACAAGAAAAATTAAATTTTGTAGATTTTTGAATTAGTTAAGGTGGTCAGACATGAGAGTTTTTTTATTCCAAAAATACTAAAGTAGAAAAATAATAATAAATTATTTATTTAGAAAAAAAATACCTAGAAATATATGTCACATCTAAGAATGAGTCTACTTCTTATATCTAGAATGTTATGAAAAATATTATCATTTGATTTTGATTAAGGTGGTCATACATACATCTGCTTCTTATTTGTGTCCTTAATTTTTTGTACTATTGTATTAAAATTCAAAATTTTGACCAATCAATTTTATTTTATTTTCTAGATAAAGCCTATTACTTTAGAAACTAAATTTAGTTTCCTAGAGTTTCTTTCTCTCAACTTTTTGATATAAAGTTTATAACAAGTAGAAAATTGCAGGTCAAGTTGACATAACCCTGCTTTGCTAAATTTTTATTGCCACTTAAGAGCATAGTTTGGTTGACCATGATCCTACACATACCCATAAATTAAATTTTAAACAATGGTAAGAATAGTTAATGTACTATAATTGACAAAATTATTGGGCCATTTAGGATAGTAAAAGGGCTTGATTGTTACTTCACCTTGTGACATTGCTTGTGATTTGAATGAATGTTCTTTCAATGATCACCTCATTCATGTTCATTCATTTGCTTACAACTCTGCTCCTTGTGGTAATGGATGTGTTTAGATGCAAGGTTGACATCACATTTGAGGTTTCAGGTTGGTGGTGCTCACTTTTTCTTTTCACGCCCTCAGTTTCTCCTTTCCTTTTAAGTTTTGTGGTAGTTGGCTTCATATTTTCTTTGTGTTTGTGCTAATTTTATTTTGTTTTTTGTTTGGGTTTTTTATGTTCATCACCTAAAAAGGTAGAACCTCTAGCTCCATCCTAGTTTTTGCACAGTAAAGAAAATTTTCCCTGCAAAATGCTTTTGGTACCATAAATTTGGTTCACCTCACTTGCTAAAATTCATTATAGTGGTGGCATTTTGTAGGGGTTAGTTCCTTCTACTTGTCTTTTTCTTTCTTGTTAAAGTTCATCCTTTTGGATTGTTTAAGCTTTGGCTTTGCTAGAAGGGTTACCTTGCATTATGTAGTGATTACATCTAAGGGATTTCCTTGAGTGTTCATCATGGGTATTTATCATTGTGCAATAGAGTGTTATTCTTCTCCATCTCTATTGGATTTTGTCCCTAGTTTTGGTATGGCATGGGATCCCATAGGTCAAATTTGTCACCTAAATTTGTATAAGAAGTCACATGCATACTATTATGGGTTATGTTGTTTCAATTTTTTTGGTTTTGGGTTGAGTCAAGATGAGTTTTTGACTCATCAATTACATACATGTCTTTGGGTATAGCTTAGTGGTGGTAGCCCGTCAAAAATGCCTCTATGGGTTTTAGTGGTTGTGGGAAGTTCTTTTCCCCTCCACCACTAACCAAAGGTGTGGCATGGGATTCGATGGGTCAAATTTGTCACCTAAATTTGTACAAGAAGTCACATGCATACTATTATGGGTTATGTTGTACAAAAAGTCACATAAATTTGTACAAAAAGAACCTTCCCCATCAAGGTTTTCCCTCTGATCAAGGGTTTCCCTAGTTAACATTTTTGGTGTTATTGTGCATGAGTATCTTGTTGTCATTTCTGATTATATTTCTCATATGGTTAGGATTTAATTAGGTTTAAAATTGTGATAATAATTATATAATTGATTCAACCTCCCCCCCCCCCCCCCAGCCCTTCTTAGTTCTATTGGTGGGCTATATATTCTAACAACTTCTAGAGGCAAATTCAATGGATCAATTTAGGTCCGTTAGTCTCTGTAATTCATTCTACAAGATCATTTCGAAGGTGTTGACAACTAGAATTCTTAACATTCTACCTTTGATCATATCCCAATAATAGATGGGTTTTGTCCCTGGAAGACATATCTTGGATTCTATCATGTTGGTTCATGAAGTTATTCATTCGCTAGAAGTGGGTAGAAGAGAAGGACTCCTTCTCAAGTTGGACCTATCCAAAGCTTATGATCAAGTGGACTAGAATTTCCTTGGTTATGTTCTCTAGGCTTTTAGTTTTCATCATGAGGTGTGCAAACTCATTTCTAAACTTTTTTCTACTTCTTCACTTGCCATACTGATCAATGGATCTCCTTTTGATTTTTTTTCAAATCTTTGAGAGGCTTACGATAGGTGGATCCCCTATCTCTTATCTTGTTCATTATCATTGCTGAGTGTATTGGTAGGTTGATTCAAAGAAAAAGATAGGATGGGATATTAAGAGGTATTAAGCCTTCTTTAGGAAATGTTACTTTTGCTCATCAATAGTTTGTGGATGACACTATCATGGGAGGGGAAGCTTTGGTTCAAGAGGATAAAGAGATGAAGAAATTATTGGACATGTATGTCAGGGGATCAAGGAAACTTATTAATTGGGGAAAATTCTTAGTTTTCTTTATTAACACTCCTATTGAAAGATAAAGGAAGATTTTTGGGATTCTTGGGTGTGGGGGTGGTAACATTCCAACTAACTATCTTGGTTTGTTGTTGGGAACTAAGTCACTAGATCAGTTCTAGAATGGAATTCTTAATAGGTTTAGTAAGAAGTTGGTAGGTTGGAAAAGTACTACTTATAAGCCAAGCTGGTAAATGTCTTCTGGTGAAATCCTCACTTCAGAATCTCCCAATGTATGCTCTAGGTCTCTTTGGGATTCTAGTTAAACATGGTGATAAAATGGAAAAGATATAGAGAGATCTTCTTTGGTCTAGGCTTGAGGATCACAAAAAAACCCTCTTGTGGCTTGAGATAATGTTTTCCTCCCTAAGAGCTATGGAGGTCTTGGAATAAGGAAACTAAGACACCTTAATAAGGCTCTTCTACCTAAGCATATATGGTGCATTTTCAAAAGCTTGGGGGAATGGAGAGATGTTTTAGTGGAGAAGTATATTGGAAGGCCTTCTCTAATGTTTATGCTTAATGATCCCCACATTCCAAATGGCTCAGTCATTTGGAATGTTATTCTTAAAGCAAGAGACCTGGCTAATTCTAGGACCAAGTGGAAAGTGGGAAATGGCAAAGACATCCTCTTCTAGCATGATAACTGGTTGGTTCAAGGTCCTCTCATTGAAAATCTTATCTATGAAAAATGGGCTAATACCTGCATTAGAAAAATTAGAGTGAATGTAAGAGACTACAAAATGGACCAGGGATGGAAAGACCCATCTTTCATTTTGAATGATCTCAAGCTGATAATGGTGATGTTGAATACGATGATCTTGAACAATAAGAGGGATGAATCAATATGGGAGGATAATTCTAATGGTTGTTACTTGGTGGCATCATGGTATAATTCCCTTTGGAGCCTAAAAGAGAAACCTCCATGGGCTAAGGCCTAGTTGCCTGGCCTTACCCCTAAGATTAGTATATTCTTCTAGTTGATATTACAAGATAAAATTTTCACCTTGGATAATCTAGAAAAGAATGATCAGTATATCCCAAACAAATTTATTCTCTATAAGCATCATTTGGAGTCAATGAATCATATTTTTATTCATTTTCCATACTCCATGGAGGTTTTGGAATTACTCACAAAGAAATATGGTGTTAGTTGGTGCAAGCCAAATAATGTTTTGGAATTCTTCTATCAATGGGATAGTATGTATAAAGGAACCAATTTGCATGCTATAAGCTCCTGGACATTTCCTCACTTCTACTAGGGAATATGGAAGGAGAGAAATTATTGAATCGTTAGAGATAGGGAGGTACCTACTTATGTGCTTGTAGACAAAATCAATAGCACTATGAAGGAAAACTTTTAGATAAGAAACGTAGGAGATATTGAAGATGGAGATAACAATAAGATAGGAGGACAAAAAAATAGGAGGTAAAGTGGAAACTCCCACCTGAGGGTTGGCATAAAGCCAACTCTAGGGTAAGTGCACCGAGTTATAGTGCCAAAAGGGGGGTATAAGTGGACACCTTTTTTTCTAAAATCAACAATTTCTGAACTTCAACAAGAATTTGAAGATAGTTATGCTCAAAATTTTAAGATATGACAAAAACAAAAGTAGTAGTCCTTTGAATTTAGTTTCTAAACTACTAATTTATTTTCAAAATGGTTTAGTTTTAGGTCCTCAAAAAAGGGGGCCATAGGAAGTGGTACTGTTTATTCACAAGAAACATAACACAGCACAAAGTGTGGCCCCCCTAAAATTTTAACTTTTTTTTGAAATTCTTTAATCACTCTAGTCAAAAGTTACTTAACACTATGTAGTTTATCCCAGATTTTTTGGGTAATTTTATAATGTGTATTTTATTTTTTATGAATTTTTTAACTAGACACATCCCAAACACATGAAATATCTATGTGCTTCCCCTAGAAATGATTGAAAACTAAAATCTAAAATCAAAACTTATTTTTTCAGTGTCTAGAATGGAGTCTAGTTTCTAAAAAACTATGTTGTTGCAAAATTCGATGAATGAGCTAAAATCTATAACCCAATTAGTACATGTTGATTTTTGACAAAAAATGGACATACATTCAAAAGAAATTATAGATGAAAGGCTTGAAATAGTAACCTGATCTTATCAATGCTCAACCATGAGGAATCTTGAAGGAGAGCACACAACAAAAATCAATCATTTTTGGTATGTTTGTAGCAAAATATGTCTTAGACTAGTTTATAGACTCCAAACCTTTGGGTTGGATCCCCAAGGCAAAACCAAGCCTTAGGCTTGGTAGAATGAAAAGGTTTGAATAGGACGTACACCCTATAGCACTTGTGCACTATAGCACACACACACTATTTAAAGATTTTTAAATTTGGGTCTCAATAGTGTGTGTATGATATAATATGCATGCACTAATGAGACCTAAATAGTGCATAGAGAGGGAAGAAGAGAAACAGAGAGAGAGAGAGAGAGAGAGAGAGAGAGAGAGAGAGAGAGAGAGAGAGAGTAGGAGTGGCAGAGAGAGTACAGGATGGGAGAGAGAGGAAGTGTGAGAGAGAGTACAGGATGGGAGAGAGAGGAAGTGTGAGAGAGAGCAGGGGTGACAAAGAGAGAGTATGAGATGGGAGAGAGATATTGAGAGTAGGGGATGGGAGAGAGAGGAAGTGTGATAAAGTGATTAGGGGTGGAAAAGAGAGTATGGGATAGGAGAGAGAGAGAGATTGAGAGTAGGGGATGGTAGAGAGAGTAGGAAATGAGAGAGGGTGAGAGAGAGAGGAGGATGAGAGTGTGTGTGAGAGAGAGTAGGGCATTGGAGAGAGTGTGAGAGTGTGAGAGAGAGTAGGGGTGGTAGAGAGAGAAAGTAAGGGATGGGACAGAGAGAGAGAGAGAGAGAATAAGCAGTGGGAGAGGGAGTGGGAGAGGGAGAGAGGGGTATGGGAGTGTGTGAGAGAGATCTATAGAGTAGGGGATGGGAGAGGAGAGAGAGGGGGGTGGGAGTGTGTGGATGTGTGAAAGAGAGAGACTAGGCAATGGGAGAGGGGAGA
This sequence comes from Cupressus sempervirens, assembly GCA_028749045.1. Classification (NCBI taxonomy): domain Eukaryota; kingdom Viridiplantae; phylum Streptophyta; class Pinopsida; order Cupressales; family Cupressaceae; genus Cupressus; species Cupressus sempervirens. The sequence continues at coordinate 657,597,750 of CM053788.1, forward strand.
GAGAGAGAGTAAGGTATGGGAGAGAGAGAGTAGGTGGAGGAAGAGGGAGTGGGAGAGGGAGAGAGAGGAAGTGTGAGAGAGAGTAGGGGTGGAAAAGAGAGAGTATAGGATAGGAGAAAGAGATTGAGAGTAGGAGATGGGGGAGAGAGAGAGAGTACATGATGGGAGAGAGAGATTGAAAGTAGGGAATGAGGGAGAGAGAGATAGAGTGGGAGAGGGAGAGCAATAGAAAGATAAGGATGGGAGTGAATGTGTGTGAAAGAGAGGGAGTAGGGAATGTGAGAGGGGGGAGAGAGAGAGTAGGGAATGGGAGAGAGAGAGTAGGTGGTGGGAGAGGGAGTGGGAGAGGGAGAGAGGGGGGATAAAAATGTGTGTAAGAGAGAGAGAGAGTAGGGGATGGGAGAGAGTGTGAAAATGTGAGAGAGTAGGGGGTGATAGAGAGAGAGAGGAGAGAGGGAGAGAGTAAGAGTGAGAGTGAGAGTAGGTAGTGGGAGAGGGAGTGAGAGAGGGAGAGAGAGTGAGAGACAGAGTAGGGGATGGGAGAGGAGAGAGAGGGGGGATGGGTGTGTGTGTGTGTGTGAGTGAAAGAGAGAGAGAGTAGGGGATGGAAGAGGGGAGAGAGAGATAGAGAGATTAGGGGATGGGAGAGAGAGAGAGAGTAGGTGGTGGGAGAGAGAGTGGGAGAGGTAGAGGGAAAGAGAGGGGATGGGAGTGTGTGTAAGAGAGAGAGTAGGGGATGGGAGAGTGTGAGAGTGTGAGAGAGTAGGGGTGGTAGAGAGAGAGTAGGGGATGGGAGAGAGAGAGTGAGAGTAGCGGATGGAAGAGAGAGAGTATAGAGTGATAGAGAGAGATAGTAGGTGGTGGGAGAGGGAGTTAGAGAGGGAGAGAGGGGGGATGGGACTATGTGTGAGAGATCTAGAGAGTAGGGGATGGGAGAGGAGGGTGGGGTGTGTGTGTGTGGGTGTGTGAAAGAGAGAGAGTAGGGGATGGGAGAGGGGAGAGAGAAAGGGATGGGGGAGAGGGAGAGAGAGGGGGGGAATGGGAATGTGTGTAAGAGAGAGAGTAGGGGATGGGAGAGAGTGTGAGAGTGTGAGAGAGAGTAGGGGGTGGTAGAGAGAGTACGTGATGGGAGAGAGAGAGTGAGAGTAGGGGATGGGAGAGAGTGTGAGAGAGAGTAGGGGATGGGAGAGAGAGTGAGAGTAGGGGATGGGAGAGAGACTAGAGTAGAGAGGGAGAGATAGAGTGTGAGAGAGAGACAGTAGGTGGTGGGAGAGGGAGTGGGAGAGGGAGAGAGAGGGGGGATGGGAGTGTGTGTGAGAGATCTAGAGAGTAAGGGATGGGAGAGGAGACAGAGGGGATGGGAGTGTGTGTATGTGAAAGAGAGAGAAGGGGATGGGAGAGGGGAGAGAGAGAGAGTAAGGGATGGGGGAGAGAGAGAGTAGGCAGTAGAAGAGGGAGAGAGAGGGGGAATGGGAATGTGTGTAAGAGAGACAGATAGTAGGAGATGGGAGAGAGTGTGAGAGAGAGTAGGGGGTGGTAGAGAGAGTACAGGATGGGAGAGAGAGAGAGAGAGAGAGAGAGAGAGAGAGAGAGAGAGAGAGAGAGAGAGAGAGAGAGAGAGAGAGAGAGATAAAGGGATGAGAGAGAGTGTGAGAGAGAGTAGGGGATGGGAGAGAGATTAGAGAGGGAGAGAGAGGGAGAGAGATAGTAGGCATGGGAGAGGGAGAGAGAGGGGGGATGGGAGTGTATGTTTGTGAAAAAGAGAGTAGGTGATGGGAGAGGGGAGAGAGAGTAGTGGATGGGAGAGAGAGAGTAGGTGGTGGGAGAGGGAGTGGGAGAGGGAGAGAGAGGGAGGATGAGAGTGTGTGTGTAAGAGAGAGTGTATGGGATGGGAGAGAGTGTGAGAGAGTGTAGGGGGATGGGAGAGAGAGTGAGAGTAGGGGATGGGAGTGTGTGTGAGAGATCTAGAGAGTATGGGATGGGAGAGGAGAGAAAGAGTGAGAGCGAGTAGGGGATGGGAGACTTGAGAGAGTGTGAGAGAGAGTAGTGGATGTGTGTGTGTGTGTGTGTGTGTGTGTGTGTGTGTGTGTGTGTGTGTGTGTGTGTGTGTGTGTGTGATAGAGAGAGAGAGAGAGAGAGAGAGAGAGAGAGAGAGAGAGAGTATATGGTTGGAGAGAGAGTAGGAGAGGGAGAGTGAGAGAGAGTAGGGGATGGGGGAGAGAGAGTAGGTAGTGGGAGAGGGAGAGAGAGGGGGGATGGGAGTGTGAGAGAGAGAGAGTAGGGGATGGGTGAGGAGAGAGGGTGAGAGAGAGTAGGGGATGGGAGAGAGTAGGCAGTGGGAAAGGGAGAGTGAGAGAGATAGAGAGTATGGGATGGGAGAGGGGAGAGAGTAGGGAGAAAGAGAGTAGGGGATGGGTGAGGGGAGAGAGAGTGGGGGATGGGAGATGGGAGAGAGAGAGAGAGAGAGAGTAGCCTAAGAGAGAGGGGGGGGGGGGGCAGATGGGAGTGTGTGAGATATAGAGAGTCGGGGATGGGAGAGGAGAGAGGGTAAACCTTTTTATGCAAAGATAAATCACACACACACAACTTGTTGTTGTAGGATACATATTGAATTTTTTAACCATTTTAATGTTTTTAGGCATATATGTGTGTTTTTGCATTCTAAGTTTATTTTTTAGGATTGTGACATGAATGAGCCACCAAAATTTTCAACGGAATACATATCCAACATTTTATGTGAAATAAGGGATGGCCAAAAATTTTACAAGACATCATGCTTGGATGGTACATGCTTATTTTGTGGTTCTTTGCAACTTTTATCAACTTGTGAACATATGGATAGTACACATGCAATTGGAAATGAAACAACAGATTATAAAAAATTTAAGATAGTGACATATGCTCTAAAAGATGGGAAACAGGGTAAAAGATATGATTTAGTCATTAAAAAGATTCCAATGTATGAGTTCATGAAGATTTTTCGTGGAAATATTATTTATGGTATGCAAGGTATATACATAGAGCTCAATGGCTGGATTTTCAATTCAAGTTGTGCAAGGATACATTTCCACTAGATACCATTGTTTTGATTGTAGACTTCATAGAGAACTACACACTACAACTACAAAATAAGGTGAAAGCAAAATATTATACTTCTCAACAAGTTTCCATATTTGTTCACATAACATTCATGCATTCACCTACAAGTATAGAGGATGATAGGAAGATTTTGAGGGAGTTCCATTTTTACATTAGTGATGATTGATCACATTCTACGGAGTTTGTACATGGTTATTTTCAACAATTTTATGGAGATTTGGCTAACAGGGGCATAACATATTGTCAGCACATTATTTTGTCAGACGATTGTGCATCTCAATTCAAGAATGCACAAATGTTCTATTAGTTGAGTAAAATGCACAAGTTGTGTAGAATTCAATATATGTGGAATTTCATAGAGGCTGGTCATGGAAAGGGAAAGCACGATGGTGCAAGTGCATGCATCAAAAGAGCCTTAGCTTGTGAAGAACTAAAGCACAAAGATAAAGCAATATTAATAGATGAAAATTCCATCTTTTAGTGGTGTAATGCTACAATGAGTCCAGATAAGGAAGGTGAGTCTACAATTCATAGATGTTTTTGGTTGATAGATAATACTAACATTGCACAATATGAGGATTGTTGCACACTAATAGGATCCAATGAGTTGCACTCTTTTAGAAGCTTTGATGCAGGTTCATGGAGTATCCACACACAAAAAGTGGCATGCTATTATCCATCATGTGCAGAGGAAAATTGGGATAACTATAAGTCAAGTGAATGGGTGGACAAATGGGATATATAAGTTTTGGACCCAATTGACACCTATCATCCCCCACAAGCACTAGAAATGGTAGATATGGATTCATCTATTGACTTTGACCACTTGTCTGATCTAGTGCAACCTAATAATATATATATTTATATATATTTTTAATTTTAATATGTAACGTTATAACTTTTACCTAAGTATTTTCTGAATTAATGACCGCATTTTGTACATTTGTCATTGCAGGCCATGTTTTTGCTATTATTGCACCTGAAGACAATGAAGAAGGGACACATTATTATTTGTGTCATTGTGTCCAAGCCAAACAAAAACTGGATCACTCAGTTATAGATGGTGAATGTTTAGAGTACCATATCAATGTGGTGGTTGTGACTACCACATGGCATAGACAATATTCTATGAAGAACCCTAACTTGTGGTTATTTGAGGATTGGCAAACAAAGAGGAAGATTCTTCATTATTCAAACCTTGTTGTCACATCAAATGTCCCCTTGATAAAATATGGTGGAAAACCACATAAGAAGATTCTTTGGAAAGTTTGTCAGTCAGACCATGAGGCAATACTTGAGACATTAAAATGTAGAGTAGATCTAGTTGGTTCATCAGATTGAATAGGGAGAGAGGGAGAGAGAGAAAGAGTGATCAATTGGATCTAATTATAATGTTGCAACCTCTCCCCCAAGACTGTCCACATGACAAGGTGGGTATTGTTATTATGTGTAAGTGATGAGATAAGTTTAAATCATAGATTTTATGTTTTGATTTGTTTAGAATCTAGATACATTATTTGAATTTATATTAGATTCTTTAATAGGACCCATTTTTAGATTAGTCATTTGAATAAGTGAAAGTTTTAAATTTGTTGTTTAGATCAAAATGTAATGAAAGAACATGAAAATTGTTAGAATGTGAATGCTTTGTGATGTAAAGTCATGATTGTGTGCATGTAACTAGAAACTTCAAACTAGCAAAAACAAGGATACAATGGGAGAAGTTTCCAAGACTCATCAAGCCATTTAGTAAGCCACTTTATCATTGCTAGAAGCTCAAACAAATAATTCTTTGCATTTGGAACATTGTTACCAATAATGATATCATGACTAACATGCTTTTATCTTTTATTTATTTTTTCATCTATAATTATTTTAGATAAACTCCAAAACAAATTTATATCCAAATCATAAACTTATAAAACCCATCTTATAAATTTTTTAGATGTTGTCTATTTGGAAGCGTTAAGACTAAAGTTTATGATCTTTGGTTCACTCCTAGTCACAAGATTCAAGTTTTTAGAATATGTATGGGTTCAGGGGTCAAATCCTTTAAGGATGACCATAGGATGTTATGTTTGTTCGCTCTTAGTCTCAAGATTGCAAGGTTGTAATTGTGTGGAAGAATCCACACCCTTAAGGATAATCATAGGTGGTTGATCAATGTTTAGGCTCTAGGTATAGGATATGGTGGTTGTGCAATTTATGTTCTTTTAAAACTCAATATTCACAATTCTAACCTCTTGAAAAAACTTGTTTTTGTGGATGGAGCTATGTTATGTGCATGATTACCTAAAATGCTTATTTTTTATCATATCTCTGAGGATCTAGCTAGAGATAGGAAATTGATGCAAGGATGGTGGTGATGATACTTGTTTCTTAACAAAAAAGTTCTCAAACTAGGCTAGGCTTCTTCCAAGCCTACCTAAGCATAACATATGCTATCCCTTTCAATTCTCTAAGGTTAGAGACAAGGTGAATGGCCTATTCCTTGTGCCACTTTCACCTATTCTAGTTCTCTCTATCTACACCTTCACAAAATCACACAACAACCCCCTTACACCTCACCACATAACACCTCAATCACCTTGCACCTCTAGGATCTTTATCAACACCATCTCCCTATAAGCTTCCATAGGAATTAAGTCACTTCCAATATAGTACATTCACTATTCATAAGGTTCTAGACAGCTTAGAGACTTCAAAACACCAATACAAACTACTCTATCTGATAGCCTACCTTGGAATGTAGGTTAGAACTCAAATCCCTTAAATGATCTACCAATACTAAAAGTATATTCTAATACCTTTTACTGCACTTTTTTTTTCAATTCCAAAATTTGAGATTTTGACTTGCTTATTCAAGCATATAATTCGAAGACTTAGGCCAATGCTATTAGGCATACAATCCTCACTCAAACTATGAATCTTAACAACCTCAATCAAATCTACCAAATGAACGTATATACTTCATTACCTCATTAAAGTCTTTCAAATTGCTAATGTTTAGCTCCCAATTATTAAGGAGATCTTTAAACCATTAAACCCTTGTATTGATGAGAATTTTATTGCTGATTACTATGGCTGGCTTCTAAGCTCCAATATCCTACCTTTCATTCTCTTTCAAATTCTTCTTTAGTGTCTAACAATATGAATGACTATTCATCTTCTACACTTTCTCAATTTTACACAATTTGCTGATTGCACTTTTTAGCAATTTTACACCTTTTCCATATTTTTCATTTTAAGTTCTAATATACTTTCCTAGGTACCTTAAAAGGTTTATCATCATCTTATAACATCTTAATACTATTATATATTCCATTTATGCATTTGCATGGCATTTTTTTTCTTTTTATTCACTATGACTCATAATACTTAAATTAGGAAATTGGTCAACATGACCTTAATTTCAACACCTAATAACATGATATGATACAACTAATTCATAATCTATCAAGACTCAAACCATAATAAGATTCATGATTCCATGGGAGATGGTCAAAGTTCCCTACACTAGAAATTCTTGTTGAAGACATAGAATTTAAACAAAAATATTAGGTTGATGGATGTCTTCGACTGTCAAGGTGTAGGATGGTGCAAAGTTGAGAAGAAATGATGGTGGCATTTATTCATCAAACCTTGTATACAATGATTTTAAAAGATCTCATTACAACCAACTAACTATAAAATAGCCAAAGAGAAGAGTAGACATGATTGTAGTCAATGAAATTCACATTTGGCATTTGAATTTTTGAGAAGTTTGAAGGCATTTTTATAACAAGAATAAACAAAAATCAGATTTTGGACAAAATTCAAGACTTTAAAAATCATAAATTCAGGCCTAAAGAGGTGTGAACTTGCAAATCTAGGAAAGAAAATTAGAATATAAGAAAATATCACACAAGTATTAAAGTGGTTAACTCAAATTTTATTTCTACTCTTAGCATTTCATTTCATGTAGTAGAGAATTTTTAAGCACATACTTGATGATAAGAATAGATGACCATCAGTCCATCCTACTCTCCCGCCACATAAATATTGAGTTGTGGAGAGAGATAGAACCAAACCTTGTAGTTAGACAAAGAAGTTGTTCCAAGAATTTTTTTTCATTTAAGTTGTTCTATTGTTATGAAATGGGTAGATGTTCACTATCATGTATCAAGATTTAGATTTCGATCTTTAATTGCTTGTATTTTGGTGGATAAATTCTCTATACAAATAGGTAGTATGTTAGTTAATTTGAAGATGATGCTAAAATAATAATTTTTCTCACAAGTTGAAATCAACTTGAAAGAAGAGGGAAACCAAGATTATGGATTCCAACAGGAGACTTGCCTTAGTCTTGGTAGTCAAGATTTAACTGGCATTTCAACAAACTTGACTACAAGTAAGAGATTTTAAGAGAAATGAATTTGTTCAAGACTAAATCATGACCTTTTATTTCCATAGGAGTGCATAAATAATAAACTATTACCAACTGGATAGTAGTATTTGGATGTTTATGATTGAATTTTTGTATTATGCCTATAAAAACTTCAAACCACTACCAAAAGCCTTGAGACACTTAGCATCAACTTTCAAATTAGAAAGGTCATCATCCACCCCTTATTCTTTCGTACTATACTTGAAAAATATCAAAAAATTACACTAAAAAAAGTATATTTTATTAATTTTAAAGCAATTTAACAATTGGATATTCCCTCTTTGTCCATTTTCGAACAATGTTTAGAAATTTAATTGGTAAATCCTTGAGAAAATTGTCATGCTTCTTCCATATAGCCTTAGGTCACTTTCATTGGTGAATCTTATATCTAATTGTAACTAGCATGAAAGAAAATAGAATAATTTAATAGGATAACTAGAATAGACTTTATTTTCAAACTAGATTAGTAATATTTCCACTTTTCCAAAGTGATGATGTAAAAAGAGAAAAAATGCATAAAATCTTGTCCTCTTGCATTTTTTTCCAAATTTTTTTATAACATCAAAAAAATAAATTGAAGATTAGGATACCCATTTTGCTTCTCTATAACATATCAAAATATGAGGTATGGTTGTTTTGGACCAAGTCTTTTCTGTTACATTATGGGCCACTTTTTAGACACAAAAACCCCTCCATTTACAAAGGAACTATATGGAATAATTATCCCCCAATCATAAAACTTAGTAAAGTATTGTAATATGATCTTAAAGTGAGGATTCTTCAATTGTATTGAACCCATCAACTCTCTATATGTGCTTTTTATGAAACCCTCACCAAACAAGGCAAAAAACTAGGGCCTCTTCAAATTTGACCAAGAAATCACTTTCAGGACCTATTAGTTGATCCTACACCATGTTTATGATAATTAATTTGACTATTTTACATAAAACCATGGCCTCCTTTAGGCAGATCTCTTGTTGCTATACCTATGGCATCAAATTTGATGTAGAGTCTACAACCACAATCTACAACCACCTCCTACAGTGCGTAGCAGCACCCAACCCACTAGAAGATGCCAAAAAAAGTTACCAGATTCTTCCCAATGCTAACCTCTATCTTTCCAAGTGGACTACACTTGCCAAGGTCTTATCCTCTCCCTAGGGTTCACAACAAACTTGGGTCTCAATTAGGCTTTAGGGACACTAGCCCTCAACTAGGCCAAATAGGGAAAATGAGAGAAAATTATTTCAAGGGTTCACAGGAAGACTTATTTTGTCATACTTAGACCTATCCCACTAGAATTCATCCACTTTCAAGGTTCAAACACCACCAATAGACCTAGTTCCCAAATCTAGGCCTAGGAATCCTAGTAGGTTTATTTCTAGTTTTCAAGGGTTAACTCCCAAAATGTTCAAAAAAAGTGGCAAAAAAATACATTTCTAGATACCCTTTTCTATAATCTTGAATATCCCAAGGTCTTATGGGCTAATCCTACTCCAAGATACCCAAACACCAATTAGGTTCACAATTCTAATAGGCCTAATTAGGGTAGCTTTCCAAAGCAAGTGCCAAGAGATGGGGTCATAAAATCAAAAAAACCACTTGAGAATATTCCTCATCATTCCAAAAAATAATTCCACCCTTCTCCTAGGTCAAAATGACAAGTTTGGGAGTTCTAGATCACTTCTTCTTTAAAACAAGGTTGAAATACATGGTGATATTTAGCTTAGGGCCTGTAAGAAAAAATAGAAAACCACATTTTCTACCTTTGAAACTCTACCATATGTGAAAATCCTCCCCTAACTTGCTTCCCACAAAAAATCATCCTAGTCCCACTATTGGGTTGCAAGTTAGAGATCCATGAATGCAAACTAGTCACGTTACAACACTAACCAGACAACCCTTAGTAAAAGAACAATAACTTGCATAAATGAATAGATAAAAACCTGAAACCAAATGTAGGTGAAAGGTGATTCAAATAAATATCTAACCCTATCACTCTTTCACATGTTACAATCTATACACATTCGTACAATAGCAAAGAAAAGAAAAATGGCAAAAAAATTAGGTTTTATTGCTCCAAAACACTTCAAATCCGTACAACCAACACCACTTTGGGTTTGTACAGTCATCTCATACATATATATGTCAATCCCAATGGTTATAATGACATTTAAAATGGTGGTTGCAACTTTTACATGTTTATGCAACAAAATTGCAAAGTTATCAGCATTTTTTGCGATTTTGCTTGACAACTTTTGCAAGTTTTTGCAATTTTTCACATTTGACCTCTTAAACACTTGAAACTTAACCAAATGATTCTAAGGACCTCTAAAATCATCTAGGAAACATGAAAATCCCTTTTGCCTTGAAAAATCAACTATTTTTCACATTTTTGACCCCTTGGTTCAATTTGACACTTAGGTTTATAATTGACAACTAAAGTCCAATTGACCTTACATCCTGGGTCTTATTACAAATTATTTTAGTCTTGTACCTAATTTCCAACTAGGATCTCTACCAATTTATCTTGGTTCCCTAAACCAAAATTCAATGCATTTTCATGCACCCAAGCACTCCAAACTTGTCCAATTGGATGATCATTGGTGCAAGGCACTAAGGAAAAGAGATAGGTGTCATCCTAGTTGTGAATTAGGAACAAAGTTACAAAATGATGTAATAAGACCCAGGATATAAGGTCAATTGGATTCTAGGTGCCATTATAAGGCAAAGTGCCAAATTGAACCAAGGGGTCAATAATGAGCAATATAGGTTATTTTTTAAGGAAAAATGATTTTTATGTTTCTTAGAAGGTTATAAAGGTCGTTAGGGTCATTAGGTTAAGTTTTAGGTGTCTAGGAGTTAAGATGTCAAAAATTGTAAAAAATTACAAAAGTTGTCAAAGCAAAATTGCAAAAATGCTGATAACTTTGTAGGAGTTTGGGAATTGGTGAAGGGTTGAGCACTTGGAAATAATTTATTTTAGTGTTGCCAAATTGTTTCCAAGTCACAGAAGTGGAATCAAGTGAAAAATGTAAAAGTTGCACTTTTTGTCCAAAGTTGCATTGTTGAAAGTTGTAAAAGTTGCTCAAATTTGCAACTTAGTGGAAAAAGAATCATGTGATCAAACTGTCTATTCCATTAGCTCCAAATAGCTAAGTAAACCCTAGCCCCAAGCTCATCCTATCTTGTTGAGCACTTGAACATTCTTGGCCACATTGAACCAAAACGTTCCTAAGGGTCATTAAATGCCATAGGACAATGATCTTTAACGAGACATATCTCAAAGCTCGTACAAGGTATGGATGCAATTCTAGTTCCTATAAGAATATTTTGTAGAGACCTATAATAAAATTTGTTGATTTTTGAAGATATTACTCTATTTTGATTTTGCAATGCCATTTCGGTTGATGTTGAAACTTGTAGTGTTGGCCAGTACAAAGTTGCCAACTACTAAATCTCTCTCACCTTTCATTGCAGGATTAAACTATCTATTCCATTAGCTCTGGGTGGCTAGGTAAACCCCACCCCCAATCTCATCCCATCTCGTTAAGTGCTCAAACATTCTCAGGCACACCAAACTGAAATGTACCTAAGGGTCATTAAATGCCATAGGGCAACAATCTTTGAATGTAATTCTAGTTCCTATAGGACTATGTTGTAGAGATTTACAATAACCTCTCTCACTTTTTGGAGATCTTACTCCATTTTAATTTTACAATGCCATCTCAGGTGATGCTGAAACTTGTAGTGTTGGTCAGTACAAAGTTGCCAACTGTGAAATCTCTATCACCTTTCATCGTGGGATCAAACTGGCTATTCCATTAGCTCTAGGTGGCTAGGTAAACCCTATCTCTAAGCTCATCCTATCCTATTGAGTGCTCAAATGTTCTCAGGCATGCCAAATCAAAACATCCCTAAGGGTCCCTAAATGCCATAGGGCAGTGATCTTTGATGTGGAATATCTCGAAGCTCATGCTAGATATGGATGTGATTCTAGTTCATATAGGACCATGTTACAAAGACTTACAATAACCTCTCTCATTTTTTGGAGATCTTACTCCATTTTGATTTTGCAATGCCATCTCAAGTGATACTGAAACTTGTAGTGTCAGCCAGTACAAAGTTGCCAACTGCCAAATCTTGCTCACCTTTCATCTTGGGATCAAACTGTCTATTCAGTTAGCTTTAAGTAGCTAGGTAAACCCTATCCCCAACCTCATCCCATCCTATTGAGCACTTGAACATTTTTGGGCATGCCAAACTGAAATATCCCTAAGGGTCACTAAATGCCATAAAGAAACAATCTTTGATGGGGCATATCTCAGAGCTCATGCGAGGTATGGATTCAATTCTAATTCTAATAGGATCATGTTGGAAAGACCTACAATAACTTTTCTTTCTTTTTGGAGATCTTACTCCATTTTAATTTTGTGACGCCATCTTGGGTGATGTTGAAACTTATAGTGTTGGCCAGTACAAAGTTGCCAACTACCAAATCTTTCTCACCTTTCATTGTGGGATCAAACTGTCTATTCCATTAGCTCTAAGTGGCTAGGTAAACCCTATCTCTAACCTCATCCTATCCCGTTGAATACCTAAACATTCTCGAGCATGACGAACTGAAACATCCCTAAGGGTCACTAAATGCCATAGGGAAGAGATCTTTGATAGGGTATATCTTGAAGCTCATGCAAGATATGGATGCAGTTGTAGTTCTTATAGGACTATGTTGTGGAGACCTACAATAATCTCTCTCACTCTTTGAAGATTTTTCTCTATTGTGATTTTATGATGCCATCTCAGGGGATGCTAAAACTTGTAGTGTTAGCTAGTACAAAGTTGCCAATTTCCAAATCTCTCTCACCTTTTGTCATGGGATTGAACTATCTATTTTGTTAGCTCTAAGTGGTCGAGTAAAACCTATCCCCAACCTCATCCTATCTAGTTGAGAACTTGAACATTCTTGGGCATGCCAAGCCAAAATGTCCCTAAGGGTCACTAAATGCCATAGGGCAACAATATTTGACAGGGAATATCTTGGAGCTCATGTAAGGTATCAATGTGATTCTAGCTCTTGTAGGACCCTGTTATAGAGACCTACAATAAACTCTCTCAATTTTTGGAGATCATATTCTATTTTGATTTTGTGACACCATCTCAGGTGATGTTGAAAAATGTAGTGTTGGCCAATACAAAGTTGTCAACTACCAAATCTCTCTCACCTTTCATCATGGGATTAAATTGTCTATTTTGTTAGCTTTGGATGGTTGGGTAAACCCTATCCCCAACCTTGTCTCATCTTGTTGAGCACTTGAACATTCTCGGGTATGCCAAACTGAAATGTCGCTAAGGGTTACCAAATGCCATAGGGCAATGATCTTTGACAGACATATCTCAGAGCTCGTGTGAGGTATGGATGCAATTCTAGTTCCTATAGGATCATGTTGTGGAGATCTACAATAACCTATTTCACTTTTTGGATATCTTATTCCATTTTTATTTTGTGATGCCATCTTGAGTGATGCTAAAACTTGTAGTGTTGGCTAGTGCAAAGTTGCAAACTGCCAAATCTCTATCACCTTTCATCGTGGGATCAAACTGTCTATTCTATTAGCTCTAGGTGGCTAGGTAAACCCTATCCCCAACCTCATCTTGTCCTATTGAGTGCTCAAACATTCTCAAGCATGCCGAACTGAAACGTCCCTAAGGGACACTAAATGCCATAGGGTAGTGATCTTTGGCGAGGCATATCTTGGAGCTCATGTGAGGTACGATGCAATTCTAATTCCTCTAGGACCATGCTGCAAAGACCTAAAATAATTTGTCTCACTTTTTGGAGATCTTACTCCATTTTTATTTTGCGATGCCATCTTAGGTGATGTTGAAACTTGTAGTGTTAGCTACTACAAATTTGCCAACTGCAAAATCTCTCACCTTTCGTTGTGGGATTGAACTGTCTATTCCATTAGTTTTGAGTGGTTGGGTAAACCCTATCCCCAACCTTATCTCATCTCATTGAGTACTCAAATGTTCTTGGGCATGCCAAACTGAAACATCCCTAAGGGTCACTAAATGCCATAGGGTAGGGATCTTTGATGGGGCATATCTCAAAGCTCGTGCAAGGTATGGATGCAATTCTAGTTCCTATAAGACTATATTGTAGAGACTATAATGATCTCTCTCACTTTTTGGAGATCTTACTCTCTTTTGATTTTGCAATGCCATCTCAAGTGATGCTAAAACTTGTAGTGTTGACTGGTACAAAGTTGCCAACTACCAAATCTCTCTCACCTTTCATCATGGGATAGAACTGTCTATTTTGTTAGCTCTGAGTGGCTAGGTAAACACTATCCCCAACCTCATCCCATCCCATTGAGAACTCAAATGTTCTCAGGCATGCCAAACTAAAATGTCCCTAAGAAAGACTATGGAAGGTGTTACACTCCAAGAAATGATTGGTTGGGATGTACATCATAGACTAAGGGAGATGATATTCATGAAGGGTTTCAGATAACAGGCCACTATAATTGTCAAAGCAATGTTAATGATAATCAATGCATAAGGTAAAGGCATTACGAAGGAATGAGATGAAAGGAAAATATTCAATGCAACAATAGTGAATGTGATGAACTTTTTAAACCTTTGTAGTAGTGAAGCTATCAATATCTCTAAAAAAATTCTAGGGTAAAAGCACAAACCTATGTAACCTTTTATAAAGAAACATAATATCAGAATGTGATAGTTCAACTTTATGACTTCAAAATAAAATTATAACAATGACATGGTATTAAACTTAATATTCATGTTCATTTCTAAGGCTTTGTGGTAGGGTTAAAGAAAGTGGAATTTTTTCCTATGTAGATGGAATTAGTAAAAGAATGTCAAGTGGAAAAGTATGATCATGACAATCTTTAAAATCATTCTAACTTTTCTTTCAAGTAAGCACAATAATAGTGCTTGGTCCAAACAAGTGAAAAAGTACATGTAAGAAGCCTATGTAGTAGTTATGTGCAAATGTAATAGAGGTGTCCAATTGAGATCAATGATTGATTAAAGTATAATGAAAAACCTCTTAAAAGCTAGTTTACTACTATATCACATAGATTATAGTCATATGGTAAAAATCATGGAGAACCTTTATGGTAGAGGTATATAAGAACTAATTTAATGGATTATATGATGGTGAATTTAAAAAATAATAAGATATAGTGAGCCAACAATCTTAATAAATCTAGTAATCATGTGTACTAGAATAGAAGACATTTAGTACTATTTATTGTAGGAGTAATAAATTAAAATGTTTCAAGGATCTTTAAACAAAACACCTAGTTCTGTACATGCAAGATGACTCACAATGAAATACTACAATGAGTTGTAAAGTTGTGAGTTAGTTCATAAAGGGATAATGATGAAGGAACAATCACAATTCTAAAGCTATGAAGAGGAGCTCCAAATGCCATTTAGGTAGTGGTAGGTTGGTAGTTTGAGGAAACTTATTATCTACTCCTATTTTTTCAATGTTGAACTCTATTAGAATACATTTATAAGTTTCACCTAGCATGAGCTGAGAATTCAAAAAAGCCTCTCAAATATTTTTCCATACATGTTAGTGCACTAGTGATATATGGTGATTTTGAGGCTACAGTATATCAATATATTATTATATTGTTATGACAAATGGTGATCTAATGAATAAGAACCTAACAAATCTAGAGGTCCAAAGTTGTGCAATAGTCATTAAGGATAAGATATTGAAATAGTGAGGTTTTCCCTTTGGAGAATGTGGAAATTATAGCATTATGGCAATAATAGTGTTAAAGAAGATGACAATAGGTGCTCCAAAATTCATGGCCTAAATGAGCAAAGGGATTCCAAAAGATGTCAAAACAATGAAGTTCATGGTTGTCTTGTTGGTGATGTGAAAGATGATTTGTATAGTAGACAATTCATCAAATTCAAGAAGTTAAAGAATAAAAAGGTTTAGGAAAGTAGTTTGTCATAGATGAACATGGGACATGCATCCCATTATCTTAAAGCACTAGTATAATACACTTTTAAGGATATTAATGCCATGAAAGTAGAGCCTTAAGCTAGGAGACATGGATTGAATGAGGTCAAGCAATAGATATATGAAAGTTCTTTGTAATAGCTAAAAAACATTAGATGATTGTAGCCTATATATTCACCATGCATTAGTTATAGTTTGTGACCAAGTTTTGAAAGGTTTTGTAAATTTCTTCAAAGATACCCGTCTACTACTAGTTTTGGAGTTGTTTATCATGAAAGGGTTGTAAGTCTTGTCTCCATCATGGAAATTCCATGGTCTTCTAGATTTCAAGGCTAAAAATCCTAATGTATTATATTATGCAAGTAAGGGCCCTAAAAGTGAGTGCAAAGAATTTTTTGACCAAGCCCTAGGTGAGCCAGGCAACGCCTGGCTAGGGACTGTTAGCAAAGAAAGAGCTCTCCGGAGAAAAGCTTGAAGAATGAAGACTTTCCTTTTTTATGGATTGAAGAGGGGTATGAGGAGGTTATAAATTTTGGAGGAGGAGTCTTGATGAAGTGTGGAAGGTGTCTTAAAAGTGGGGAGAATAGGCAGCCAAGAAAACCCTACCAAACCCTCAATTTTTCTATTTTTGTTGTATGACCTGTAGACAACCTGAGACCCTAAAAATCCTTGAGCATGGATCCTATGTATCATTTTTTCTTAAGGCTAGAGGTGTTGAAAATCTAAGAAAAAGGAGCTATTGGCCCTAGAAATCTGGGTGGAGGCCTAATTAGGGGCTCTCCTTGTAGCCCTTTTGTGAAGAAATCTTGAAATTGAGTACAAACCCATTGTTGTTATCCATTCAAGCATTGTAAAAGTGTTCTAATAACACCTTAGGACATAATGGAAACTTTGGTTAGTTTGGATTAGTTAACTTGGTGAGGAGGTTGGGCAAGGTCAGGGGATGTTCTAAGTAGAAAGAGATCCTATAGACCAGATAGGTGTACAGAAAACACCAAGATCCACCTATAATATACAAGGTTGCACGGGGATGGGGGTACTTGGGGTACTTAGGGTACAGGTATGGGTACATGTATAGGTACAACTATTTTTTATAATAGGGGATGAGGGTACTTGGGTATGTCAAACTTTATTTTTTATTATAATTTTATATTTATAGAAAACCTAAATTGATGAGTGATGAAATGATTTTTCAAATCAAGAACAGTGATAAAGTTTGTAAATGTAATGTATTATTTTCAGTTTCAGATTTGTTATGTGTTTGTAATAATAATTTATGATAAATGTTTAGATGCATAAGATAGAAGGTAGGTTTAAACATGAACAAGAAGATCATAAATCATATGATAATCACATATTGCAAATGAAAAATTTCTAGCTTTAACACTGATAAAGTTTATTGTTGATCAATATTGTATCAAAGTTTCAAACTGATTACATATTGAATTAAGTTTGATAAACAAATAGCAGAGAAGGAAAACTTTAAACATGAACAAGATCATAAATCATATAATGATGACATATTGGAAATGATAAACTTATGCTTAAACAGTGATAAATTTTATAGTTAATCAATATTCTATCAAAGTTTTGAATTGATTAGCTATTGAATTAAGCTTGATAAACAATGAGCTGATACACAAACAAAAAAAAAAAAAAAATTCTAAAATCTCAATCAGGGTCCTTAGCTATGATGCTCTCCACTAAGTACCCAGTACTTGGGTACGTGGGTATGAGTACTAGAGGTGACATACATGAAGGAACATATAATATATTATGATAACCAATAATGTTGTACATGAACAAACATATCATATATTAACCAATAATGTCATAATTTTAATAATGTCATAAATCAAATATAAAATGTCACATATACATCAAATGTATATCAAATATGTCCATTGACATAAAATCCAACATATATGTCCGTTGATGCCTATACATGTATCTCTATCAACTATATCTTCTCCTTCCCATGTGGGGAAGGAAACAAGTCTCTAGAGGTCTTCGGTCATCATGTGGAGGGAGATGATGGTGATGATGGGGTCTTCCTCACACACTCGCTCATCCTCTTGTTGAGGCTCTTCTCTAACTCAAGCTGATAGAAAAAAAGTGGATATGAATCAATAATTATTATACATTGAAATCAAATATATGTGCCCACAAAATTAATTATTTTCTTACCGCCATTATATTGTCACTTTGCAAGTCCACCTCAAAGGCTTGTGGATGATCGGGTGTAACAAGACCCTACAAAAATTCAATCAATATAATCACTTATAAATAATATTATAAATTTTGATACTAATTATTATAAACAACAAATAAAACCAAGAAAATTCTTTCATACCTTAGTTAATGTCTATGAACTAGCCATAGCTACAGCCACTCCACAATCAATGGACTACCGAAGATGAGGAGGAGTCACAGATGTCAAGAGCTTTATGTCATACAACACACGTTACATGTAACATGTAACAAATATAATCAAATGAATTAAATTAACATGAAACAAATGTACCTTAACAAAGCTTGTATCACATCTAGGCTCGAAGTTTGTAGTGAATGTTGATGGTCCTATAGAGAACTGATGCACATGCATAAATTATTTTGTCAATACTTCATATGATTACTTAAAAAATATATGTATTAATTTAAATGATTAAATCAATATATACCTCTGGACTCATTGATGAGACAAAAAATGGGGCTAAGGGATTGCTGCTAGGGCCGCTAACACTCTGACCCTAAATTTTGAACAATGTCAATACATGCTAATTAACAATTCATTCACTATTCATATGAAATGTGATCAAATTAGTTTATTATAACTGTAATTTACCTATGGGTCAATGCCATATATCTCATTCAAGAACTAATTAGTCACTAGCCCATCATCTGCACCATCTCTAGCATGATTTCCAAATGTGCATAAGGATCCACATGATGTGCACATGTGACCATGACATGTAGAAGGCTCCTCCTCAACTAATGGACTCATGAAATGAATGAGGGTCTACATCAAAGCACTAATAGTCCCTAGAGTGCTAGCCTCTACATGTTCCTTCACAACTGAAGGAATAGTCACATGCTTACCCTGTGGCTTGACCATAGGTGCCCTAACTACATTAGGGTCATGATGTGCCCTTGACGTCTCAAATGATGACCCCCCACCTCTACCCTGAGAGTCTAATATATCAAAATAATTAGGAATCTCCACAAGGACAAACTCATAATACAATTTCCTTATGAAATACATTGTGATGTCATGATTATTGCAAGGAGAGGCATCAAAAACCATCCACCATCTATCCCAAAAATTATTTCAAATACCATCGTGTATGCACCAATGGATGAGGAACTGTTTAGTTGTCTCTCTAATAGTATCTTGTTCACCAAGCTTTCTAAATAATGCAAAAATCCTCCATTTTGGTATATATTTTTTTAACATCTTGATATGATTATTTATTTGCATAATATCTTTTATGCTTATCCCTCTTAACCCACCAAATATCTAACTAACCACTAACAAAAGCTATGTGGGTCTTAATGGACTCAAGGAAGGATTCCAATTGAGCTTTCATTGGATTGGTTTTTCCACAAGCTTTAAACCTACCAATGAATGCTTCTAATTCAATTTTGCCTCTTTCTATTTCAATTATTACGTTTTCTTGTGTGCTAGGAGGAGGTCTTCCAATTGGTGTAGGTTGCAGAATTTGTTCTTGTTGTGGAGGGTTTTGGTTTGGATCTTGTTGAGGGTTTTGGTTTTGATCTTCTTTGGGATTTTCTAGTTCATTATTCACATTTCCTAATAAAAAATCAATTGAAATCTAAATAAATAAATAAATTTAAAGAAAAACTAAAAAAAAACCTACAAAACAATATAAAAAACATATCAAACAATGCAAAAAGAAGGTCAGACAAGATACAGTGTGCTAGTGATCTCGAACTTCAATGACAAGGAGACATATTGACAAGGTAGGTGGTGAAAACCTTCAATTTGTTGAAATCACATATGCACTATGAGGAGGGGAAGTTGGAAAATGAAGATTAAATGAATGAGCTATAGGTTTGTAGTCCATTTATAATAAGTGGGATTTTTTAAAAGTGTGTATGCACTATGGCTCGGAATACCCAAGCCATAGCACATGTGTGCTATAGTGTGTATGCACTATTGAAAGTTAGAAAAAAATGGTGTCACCTTTTTGGCACCACAACTTGGTGCACTTACCCTTTGATGGAGCAACTAAATGGAATCTTGGTCTTTCCAGATGTGGAGAAATAATTAGAAACTATCATGGTAGTGGAGTTGCTACTCTTGTTTACCCCCTAGAAACCAGACAAATCATTTTGCTGAAGCTAGTGCTGCTCTCCACACTATTAAATTAGCCATGGATGTAGGAGTCAAAAAATTATGGCTGGAGGGGGACTCAAATAATATTATCAAATGTGTTATAGGGAGTATTCATCTCGCCTAGACAATTGCAAATATAATTGAATAAATTTGTATAACACTTGGAAAATTTAAATGCATTTATGTTAACCATGAGTACAAGGAGGCTAAATCAATGGCTAACTAGTTTTCCAACAAAGAAATAAAGAAAGAAACAATGATGATATGGAATACTAGGAGAAATATTCTAACAAATGCAAAAAACCTAATTGATTAGGAGAGGATCTAGGGAAGTACAGGCGTAATCCTATGTTAATTATGGAAATAAATATTAGTATGTGTGAAAGCTACTACAATAATGGTAAATATAGATGGAATAAGTGGGTGACATTTATTTTGTCAAATTGACACACTTTGTGGGTTGTTTATTTCCTTTACCACTTTTACGGTATCAAAAGAAAAAGTGGTGAAAAACAAAGTGGTTATATATAGAGTATCTAGTATGTGAAAGGGAAATAGAGGAAGGTGTTTATGAGAATTTTAAATGTTTAGGCTACAGAGATGGTGGGTGAAAGGAGTAGGAAAGAACCAGTAGGGGAGGCAGACAAATGGAAACAAAGAATACAATTTTGGGAGAAGCTTGAAAAGGGTGGAATTATAAATTATATCGCCAAGCTTCATGGATACGACCTACGATAACCGATCTTATGGTTAATTTGTGGAAGGATGGTAGGGCCAAAGTGGATGAGGTGTCATATCAAATTACTATAGATGTTATTATTCATGTCACTGAAATTCAAAACAAGGGGTTAAAATTCTACAAAGACAAAAAGGTGTCTACAAATGTAGTTAAGGATTTCACCAAGAATATAGAAGAGAAAAAGGAATTAGTGAAGAGCAAGACCTAATATGAAATGGATTCAATTAAAAAACTCTAAAGGTATGTGCTTAGGGCCACTATTGAATATATATCTCTAGACACTAGATTCGATAGGGTTAGAACCCAGTACTTTGTTTTACTTAATCATTTTCATTATGGGGTTAAGGTTTCGTTTCCATTTTATTTGTATTCCTCTATGCACGAGGAAAAAACCACTTCTAACCTAGCCCTGCATGAGGGTTTATTTCTTTTGATTTATGAACATTTTAAGCCTCAATCTAGAAGTAAAACCCTAGCTCATGTTGGGGTTGCCTCTAAGGACATAGGGAGTTCTAACTTCTCTTTAGACTTGGAAGAGATCCAAAGTATTATCTCAGAGGAGGATGAAGCTTTGCATTCATCCTGAAAGAAGGCAATGGGTAAAGATAATGATATGCCTACTCCATCAAAGATGTCATGTAGGAAAAGTCCTAAGGGCCTTGGGCCTAAAATTGTTGATTAGGGGGAAGAGGAATATAATGAAGAAGGTGAAGATATTGATATAGATGAGGAGAATAAGTGTGAAGAAGATGAAGATAGGGAGAAGCCAGTTGAAAAACCTAGGAAGAAATAGAGGAGGATGAAAGAGGAGGATATACTTATAGAGGGGAAAACTATTTTTGGTTCAAAAATTTTGGTGCTTCCCCCCTCTCCAAGTTTCCCTCAAGAGCACAAAAAAAAAAAAATAGAGGAAGGAAGTGGTGAGGTGGTTATAAATGATAGGCATTTGGCATGGAAAATTTTTAATGTCAAAACTTCAAAGATGGGGATTATGAGAGAAGTCATGAATCAACAAATCTTAGAAGAAAAAGAGGGAAAGGTCCAGATGGAGGATCATATTGATCCGGTGCTAGTGGCCATAACTAATAACATGAGGGAAGTGGGAATGAACCTACTTAATAATGCAAGAAATAGCATGATAGATAATTTTAGATCAATTAAATGGCTATTTCATGAACTGGAGGAGGTTAAAGAAAGAATGGGATAGCTAGAAGGCTAGGGGAAGAAATTTGAGAGAGGGAATGTCACAGATCAAGGTGATCCTATTAGGTAGGTCAAAAAAAAGATGAGAAATTTGGAGACTTACAACCATAACATGGCAAACTAGATCATCTACATTCTAAACTTTCTCAATGAAAACATTGTTACTCTTGCTAGAAAGTCAAAAGCTAGGGATCTTCTAGAGGATAATGAGGAAAAGGACAAAGATGAAGACATGAAGGATGATGAAACCATCACAGACATATCCCATAGCCAACTGGATAGGACTTTCTTGAACAAATAGGAGCAAATGGTTTAGGAGTGTCAAAAAGCCTATGAAGTGGCAAAAACAATGCAAGACCTTGAGATGAAAGTGAAGGAGTAATTTGAGGACTATTAATATCTGTCTTTTGTTTTTTTGGTTTTGATAGGTTTATTTCTTAGCCTTTTTTCTATCTTTTGATGTAGCCTTTTGGTTGGCTGTAATACTATTTACGAGATTTTGTTTTTTTTTACAGCCCTATGATATGTAACAAGTTTTGGGTTTTAGGATCCCTGTAAAACTTATTTTTCTTATAAAAAACAATATCTTGGTGCAAGGATCGATCCTAGTGGACTACTTAGATCACCCCAAGATTTGAATCACCATATGTATCTCTTTAGATGGGGAAACTTATCTATGAAAAATAAAATATCTATTGTGGGAAACCACTTTGTGTGAGGAAAGGGAGAATCAAGTTGCTGGCTAAGGTATTAAGTATTGAGTTGATTCCTCTAGGTAGAAATTGCTTACATGTGCTTTGAATGTGCACTTGTAGAAATATTTTGAACATATAAATGATGATAGTTCTATGGATCTCCTTTTTAGACCTCACATATGTTTGTATCATGCAAGCTTTCTTTGTCCATTGCTTGATTGCTTGAAGACTACTCTATGTGTCACTATCTTTCTTAGAAAAAAAAAAAAATCCTTTTGAACATCAAACTTGCAATGCTATCAACTATTGTCAAACTTTGTCAACCAAGTCAAAACATCAAGTGCAAAAATTTTCTTTTTTTTCTTGCTAAGGTGAGTTTAATCATTAGACTTTGATTTTCTATATCTCTAGTACTTGAACATGCTTAAAGTGGATCTTTGGTATTATCTCTCTTGGTCTTTTCCATCTTCATGGTCTATGCTAGTATACTAAGAATTTTTTTTTTTTGAAATAGTTACCTTGATCTCTTGACTACACTCTTTGATTGGGAAAGTTGTTCACTTATTGTCTCTCTTGCTTTATCTAGTTTTCTATTTTGGCTTCTTGCCTAGCTCTTGACTTGAGTCACTGGTGTCATAAGTTTCTTGGACACTTTTCTTGACAAGTCAGTTATTCATTACTAACTCTATTTGACAACTGAACACTCTACCTCTCTAGTTTGGACATCAATTTATCTTGTATCACCTTATTAGCTTCCTCTAGTCTTATTCATGTTTGACATTCTATCTACCACTATGGATTTTGATTCTTTTTCTTCTAAACCTCAACCAAGACTAGATGATCATGATGCATGAGCATAGAGATTGGAATTTGGTGGAGTTATTATTTTCATGGTTAGGGATGTGTTGGAGACACATTGAGGAACCTTTTCCTATGTGTGCATAGAGATTGGAGTTATCATGTTGAAGTTAGAGTCATTTTTACCTTGTTGCTAGAGTTGTATTTTTTGGTTTTTGCATTTCTGTCATGGGTCAAGTAAATAATTTTCTACAATGATTGAGAGGATGAAAATTTCATGGATTAAAGAGGTCCTATATTAATACTTTCATTTAAAGGGAAAAGTCCTAATTTATTATGAGTTGGGAGATATAGCAATTCTCCTGGAGTATTAATTTCTATCAAATCTTGTTTCTACATGTGACTTTTGGGATAAATGCATAGTTATCCTTGAGGAATCAGCCTTTTTTCACTTAAGGGTTTATAGAGGGCCTAAATTACTAATTTAAGATAATAATTTTTGAATCAATCAAAGTAAGTAGAGATTGCAATTTTCTTGGGTATCAATTTTTAGATAGTTTCACATGAAACATGTCGAGTTTTCATCTTGTGCAGTTTCATATGATGAAATGGAATCTTGTGAAGAGAGGGGCATGTTATTGGGCCATGTGTCGACCTAAATGTAACTTAGCATTTATTTTTGTTAATTTTTTATAGTTTTGGTTTACTCTTCCAAGCTGGACCTATATTGTAATTAATTGTTTGACTAGTCAGCTTGTGGCTTAGGTGGCTATTTAAAGAGGGCTTGGGTAGTGTCTTAAGAAATTGGAATTAGAGAGGAGAAGGAAATTTGGTTTATTATGGTAGCTAGAGAGAAAATATTTGAGTTGGAATCTAGAATGGGAATTTGTGAGAAGATCTAGTGGCTATAGTTTAGAAACAAGGAGGTTGCTTGGTGGTTTGCGGGCACTAGTTGAGATCATGGAGGTTTCTACTAGATTGCTATTATGTTACAGATTTGGTTCACCTAGGATTTGAGTTAGATCTTGAGGGATCTTGTTGAACTATTATAATTTATTTGTATTTGGCCATAATTGGGAAGGCCTTACAGCCTGACACATTACATCTAATTATTTATTTAATGATTAAAGAGTTTTGAATTGGCATAAGATCTTGTGTTATTGTCTATATTCTAGTATGTGGTTACTCTTTGGGGGGTTAAAACATCACATTTGGGGATTTTGCTACCTTGCATTGCATTAGGTGGTATCAAAGTGAAGATTTGATCTAGTTTGTTTTTCTTATTAGGGCAAAGGTTGTTCTTGAGTGTGTGAACAGATCATCAAAGCTAAGGCAATCTACACTAGGACCTTGGGTTGAGAGGAGTTGATCTAAGAAGACCTTGATCTATTGGTGATTATGTTGAGGATCGATTGATTCAAATTCCTAGTTTATGATTATTTGTGTGGGGTGGTAGACTTTGATTTAACCTACAAATGTAGAGGACTGTTGATGGATTGATGGATACAAAGATGGAATATTGATCTTGTTAATGCATGATCAGAAAGAGTTTGTGGATTATAGATCCATGTTCCTAGACTTGTGATTTGGTTCCTAATTATTCACATGAGGTGGTAGGTTACAATTTGACTTATAGAAAATTTTAATTTTTCATAAGGAGTGTGGGAAGGATTTGTAGCAGAGAGTTTGTAAAAATCTTAGAAGATGGCTCTAAGAGGATTAGACCCTAAGATGATTGTGAATATCTATAATATAGTGGAGAGAAGGATTAATGAGACAATAGCTTGGGTGGATGTTGTTGTGGATGTTATTTTTTTAAAAAGAGTTGAGAAACAAAAGAAGAAAATTGTATATAACTATAGTTGGAGTCTATCAATCTACAAGAGAGTTATCTAGCTAGTTAGAAGACTTGTTCAAGAGAAAAGATAGCATAGAAAGGCCAAGAAAGAGTTTGGTTTTATTGATCAGTTTGTGGAGTCCGATGTGAAACCTACAGAGAAATTTGAGGCTATTGCTGAGAAATTTCCTAACCTTGTTGATGTTGGGATGGAGATTGGTTTTTATGATTAGTTGGTTGAGTCTGACATGGATATTGTAGAGCACCTAGTCATGGATAATAAAGTTTCTATTGCAAATGAGTTACATATTGTAGAGCATCTTGTTGTGGGAAATGAGATTAACAAGGATTTTCATATGGATGAGGATTTGCATATGTTTTTTGATGTGGATCTAAATTAATATTTTTTTGTTGAGATGATTGGGGGTATGGATGTTCCTATTGATGTGGATTTTGATGTTGCTAGTCTGGATTCACTAGTTCTTGATTTAGTTTTGGATCTACATGATACTGTGGATTTGTATGTTCTTGATTTGCTTGTAGTTGACATGGTTGAGGATTTACATGTTGTTTTGATTGGGGATTTGAACTTACATGTTTCTGACTTGGTTTTGGAATTACATAATGTTGCTAACATGGACTACATGTTTGAATATATTGTTGTTTTTGGTTGTGATTAGTTGTAGAGATTCTTGGTGAAACATTATGTTCAATTTCTTCTTGGGAGTGAGTATGCTGATTGGGTTTCTAAGATTCATTTCATTTTGATGTTTCATTCGATGAAGCATAGATGGTTGAGTTTCATATTTTTTTCTATTTACTTTGATGAAGTTGAAGCCTTTGATAAAGATGAAGTTGGTTGCAGATCTTTCTTTGGGCATCAAAGTATGGGACATACTTTTCTATTTACCTGGGGAGTTTGATGCAGGAGCATCAAGCTTGGAATTTGGTGGAGTTATGATTTTCATGGGTAGGGATGTGTTGGAGACACATTGGGGAACCTTTTCGTATGTGCACGTAGAGATTGGAGTTATTATGTTGAATTTAAAGTCATTTTTACCTTGTTGTTGGAATTGTATTTTCTAGTTTCTGTATGCTTATTGCAGGTGGCATAAATAATTTTGAGAAATGATTGAGAGCATGAAAATTTCATGGATTTAATAGGTCCTATATTAATAACTTTATTCAAAGGAGCACTTCCTATTTTATTATGAGTTGGGATAAATAGAAATTCTCCTAGAGTATCAATTTCTATCAGTTTACACATCTAATTTTTGTATGTGACTTTTAGGATAAATGTGCAGTTATCCTTGAGGAATCAAACTTTTCACACTTAATAGGTTTTATATGAACTAAATTACTATATCTTTTAAGTTCACAAATATTTATTCAATTGGAGTGAGGAGATATCATGATTTTTCTCGAGCATCAATTTTTGAATAGTTTCACATGAAACGTGTGAAGTTTTCATCTTGCACTATTTCATTATTGTTTATATTCCACTATGTGGTTATTTTCTAGGGTTAGGATATCTCCTTTGGGGATTCTCCTACCTTGCACTATGTCAAATCATAAGCTCCTCTATACAACTAAAAAGTTTCAAGATGTATAATCCAATACAAAGAACTAGAAAATATAGATTATCTTGCTTACCTTCATCTCACTAGGCACATGATAGAAGTTAAGTCTGAACTTGAGAAAAATTTATAAGAATGAATGGAATCATCTCATGAGCATCCCTTAATCTCTCAATATACACATGGCTCATCTTCTTCTAGGTCTACATGCTCTAATCCAAGACATCAATTGTCTTCACCTATTGGATCTAAAGACCTCTTTAGAGAGATAGAAAGTAAAACCTTCTTGGATCATATGCCAAACTTTCATGAAAAGCCTATCTTTGACCAATATGGTGAATACATATATGCATTCTATTCACTTGAGAAGCAACAAGAAGATGCTAGGCATACTCTTGAGAGAACTTTTACTCCCTTGGAATATTCTTATGATTTCATCTTGTAAACACTTCTTGTTATGATTTCATCACATTACCAAACAAATCTAGACATTATGAACCTAAAATAAAACCTCCATGGTAGAGAGATGATCACTTTTGTAATTATCATAGAAATAAAGGTCATAAAACCAAATATTGCATAGAGTTGAAGCATAAAGTACAAGATCTTATCATGTCTAAGGTAGTTGGAACTAAGAAATTTAACAACTCATGTGATGATGACATTTATCTTGAGAAAGATCATATTGATGAACTTATGTCTAGTGATGGTCTTCTTGGCACCTTCAATTCTTCCAACATATGTTTACTTCCTAAATCTTCAACTATTTTCAACATACCTCCATCAAACAAAGAACCTAATGCTTTATGTGTTGACTATGTATTCCTTCAAGGGCTACCTCTAAAAGAAACTCAAGCTAATCTTCACTTAGCTACAAATATTTCCTATGATACTAAGGCTAAAGATCCCCAACCTTCATGCATTACTATGCCTACTCCAAGAACTACTCCATTCCCTCTTCATTCTCCCTTGTCCTTAGAAGCATCTCCATGTCAAGAGGACTCTCAAAATCTAAATATATAAATTTAAAGAAAGATTAAGGTCAAGCACCCTTTCATCTCCTTCAAGATGTCACTCTTCCATATCCTATATCTTACCCACCTCCTAAGTATGATTAAGACATCACTTCCACTATTTCTATTAATCTTATTGAAAATAATGATAAATACACCATGCATATTCTTTCCAAAGCTACTTGTCAAGATCAAAGCATCCCCTCATGTTCTACTTCTCCATATAAAATTCAAAACTATGGTCAAGCATCGAATGCTCACATCAATGGTGTTGTTCCTATCAAATATACGTATAAGTCTATTTATGGTGTTGACCACGTTTCTTGCTCTAAAGATGTTAATATCCCTATTCATTATCCCTTTGCACCTCCTAAATCTATCCTTGGTCCTTATTCATCAAAGCTAAAACCTTCAAACCTTCCTTCCATATTGGGTCATATTTTCCTTCATCTTCTACATTTTCCACTCCTATCTCTCCTATTATACTCCAAGATCAACAAAGAAATTCATCCTTTACAAATATCCATCCACTCAACCATATAAAAAAATCATATCAGCCTTACCCATCCATACATCCCAAGTCTTTTGGAAGCAATTTGGATGGTCAACCTACAAATAAACATAAGAATTCATTTACAAATGAAGATCACTATGTCCTATCTAATAGAGATGTGAATGCAGAGAAAGAAAAATATTCAAGAGACCAAAAATTTCCACAAATAAAATAAAATATGGGTTCCTAAATCTATCATTGAAGAAATGTGCTCTAAAGAATCCAAAGAAAAAGAAAAATCAAAAGTAATATGGATTCCCAAGTCTCTTTTGAAAGACTTGAATCATGGAAAAACATCAAAGTTGAAATTCAAGCTTCCAAAGGCTTCCATTCCATCTTCTTCCAAACATCTTCCTCAAAACATTTTGAAGTCTTCAATTCCATCTTCCTCCAAAATTACTCTACCACCTCATACATCTAAACCTCAATCTATTTCCTCCATGATTTCTCCATCATTTCATAGCCCTTCAAATAGTGTATCAATATTGGTCTTTCCCACTTTCTCACTTTCACTTGTGCCATATTTTCAAGCCTATACTTACTTACTATACATACTCCTTTACTTGCAAGGCATGCACTCTGACCCTCCATATTCTTTTTCTACTACCACCTCCCTTCCATCACCCTATCAGCATCTTTGAGCATACTTATCTATGGTCTTTGCTTATCATGACTTATCTTTCCTATAGGATCACTATCTAACTTGAAAAAGCTTTACCTATTTCTAAAAATCCAAAAAGAAAAAAAATGGAAAAAAGCACAAATGAAAAAAAATGTGCCTTGGTGAAAACCACTTCTTGTGGTGACCTGGTAGAAAAAGTACATAGAAATAAATTTTTCCTATGGTGAAAACCACTTCTTGTGGCAATTTGGATAAGTGCCATGAATAAAACCTAGTAAATAGGTGTCATGCATAATTCTTCCATCATCCATCTATTCCCTCTTCCTCTTTGATCTTGACAATGTTGAGCTATTCTTGTGTATTGAATTTATTATTCATCAGCTTTTGTATTGTGCTTTCTCATTCATTCATAGCCTTCATGTCTAGCTTCATTCTTATTGTTCTCTCCCATCTCTATTTAACCCCATGGTCTTAATCACAATAAAAAAATGGTTCTTAGGCTTCTTCACATGTCTACTCTTTTGGATTACATGATTCCATGATATCTTTCTTATTGGCTTCCACTATTTATTCCATATATTATCTCTCTTATTGGACTTATCCTACATGTTATCTTTCTCATTACTTCCATTTCTTATCCAAAACCTTATGTATATGATTGTCTTTCCCTAGCTTGGGTACTCTTGAGGAGTTAGTCCTTGAGGATCACTTTTACTTTCTTCATTTTTATATTATCCACTTATTTCTACTTCATATTCTACACCTTGCTAGACATTGGGACAAACTAATGTGATCTTGCTTGAGAGTGAGTAATCTCTAAATTATTCTAAAAGATCTAGAAAAATTGATACATGGTCCTGAAAAATCCTAAAAAGTATAAAATGTCCTAAAAAATGATCATGTAAGTGAAAACCTATCAATAAGCACTTTGATGTATCACCAAAAAGAATACAAAATACAAAAAATTATAAGAAGTCCTAAAAAAAAAAATCTTGCCAAGTGGTGAAAACCTGGAAATAAATACTACTTGAGACCCTTGTACTTATGTCTATCATCATATCACTTTGTTCTCTAAGATTAGTACATTTCACTTCATGTGCTTTTGGCATTTTAGGTTTGAAGTTGATCCTAGTCTAGGTCTAGGGGGAATAGGTAGTCTTTTTCTTTATATAGGGTCTCTTTATTGCATTGGCATTTCTTTGGAAACTCCTACAAATAGGATTTTTCAGCACTCCCCTTAACATCAAGTGTTTCTCAACACTTATTAGATGCTTTAGATATAGTCTAGGATGTTGCGATACTTCTCATTGGTAGACTCAAGTCCTACAAGAAATAGTCATGTGAATTTGACACACACACTTAAACTAATAAATAGTTTAGACTTGTTGGCTTTATTTCTCTTTGTGTGTTGTCTATGATGATTTCTTTGTTGAGTGTTCCATCCCTAATAGTCTCTCAATCATGCCATGGACTAGAGGACTTGGGGCATGGAGCATGGGGCATGTTTTCCTTTGATTTCTATTTTCAAGTGTTCTCTTTGATTTTATCTTAGGTGTCTTAAGAATTTTGTTTGGTCCAATGAACACTTAGGATCGATTCAAAGGCCTCATCCTTGTCTCTTTTGTGAGTGTGTACCTATGGTCATCTCAACTTTCTTATGTCTTGATGAAAGACCAATCTTTCTACATTAAAACTAAGGAATCTAATTGTGTAGTCAAATTGACCTATATGCCTTTGATGCATAGGTTGGGTTCCCATATTTCAATCCAATATAATTCATATTCATATCTTCATAGATCATCCTAGTGATGATTGTATGATCCTTTGATTTCCCTACTAAGGCTCGATGATAAAAATTAGGACCTACTTATATAACCCTTTCAATTGCACCCTTTTCATACTAGCTTACATTTTAGGGTTCATTTTAGCGAATATTTGCATTTTATAATGTTGAGAGAGTCTTTTTTATCTTTCATAAACCTATCAATTAACTACATTTCACTTCTCTTTCTTCTTCTTGATCACATCTTCTCATCTCCTCTTGGATTTCACTTGCCTCCTTTCTATCTTATTATCACATCTATCTATACCCTTGGGTTAACCTTTTGACCCTATTTTGACCTAATTTTTGAACTCCTTGGATTTTTGCATAAAAATGCACCCTTACCTATATTTGACATCCTATATCCATTTTTGAGATCAAAATTTAGGTTCATCTTGATGGTCAAAATTGCATTTTGAAATTTCTTTCTCTTATGCAGTTAGCTAACTTTGTGAGACTTAATCTTTAAATATTTATGGTGAAATAATCATTTATTCATTTGTTCATCATTTATAATCTCTTTCACTATTCTTATTAATTTCATTTCACTTTTCTTCTTTCTTTGGCCTAGTTTTAATACTTTATCTTTCTTAGTCAACCTTAATTACACTGGGGCATCTTATGTCATTCTTGTGGTCACTTATCTGCATCAGTTAATATATTATCTTGGAATTTATTCTTTATCAATTTGATCAGATCTATCTCTTTAGGTTTCTACATTTCCTTTATTATCATTTTGATTTTGATCCTGAGGGGTCAGACATATCTATTGCTTGATCTTTATTCTCATTCTAGGGTAGGATCTTTGCTTAGTTTTCTCAGTTTTCTCAATTCTTGATTGGCTTTGCTTAGTATTTTCCTAGTCTTTGACTTACTTTGTTTAGTCTTTCTCAGTCTTCGATGTTTTCTTAGTCCTTGCTTAGTCTTCTCAACTCTTGCATAGTTTTCTCAATTATTGCTTAGTCCTTTATTTTTCTTTGCTCAGACCCCTTTGCTTAGCCACTTTTTCTATTCTAGGGCAAGATCTTTTTTTTTTGCTCTGAAATCATCATTCTTTAATGTTATATATTCCTAGATTGATCATGCATTATTCAAAGAGGGGTAAATTTAATCACCCAAAAATGGTTATCTAGACTATTAGCTCCCCTTCTAACACCTTTGTATAATTTATCCATCACTTATCTTTGATCAAATTCTCATTATATAATTTATTTGATTATAGCCTCTAGTTTGACCACTTTATCCTAAGTCTCTTATTTAATTAAAAGAACTTGTTCCCTTTCAATTAAATAAATTATCACTTCCCACTTATCCTAAGTGTACACACATAAAGCATTATTCCTATTTTAAAATAAAATAAAAGGTATTTTTGTCTACACATGAATGCACATTTTTCTACGTGAGAGGAATCTCCTATTTTCAAAATAACTTTAATTGTCCTCCACACATCTTTTGCCTCTTAAATTTAACCATTGATCTTGATTAGGTAAGATTATTCTACACATGGATGACTCAAGATGCATTCTCCACCCTTGATTATGTCTCTCTTGGTTTTTTATCTCAATTGTCCATTTTTATTTAAAATGAGGGGCTCTCCCCATTCTTGCATAGGTGACAGTGTTGGAGCTATCATCACACTGTTAGTTTGAAGCCTTGGCACCTTGGAGTCTCATTTCATTCTTGGTGTCTTGGAATACTTGGAGCTTTCCATCATCTTTCATCTTGTACCTTGTTCACTGTGGCTAGGTTAGCACCTATCCATCTTGCATTTCAATTCCTAGATTAGCTTGTTGTCTTCAATGCATTCCATTGCAGTTTTACTTTCATCATAGCTAGGTCTTTCATGTCTCCTTTAGCTTAGATCCTATATTTCATTTGAATCTTACATTCTATGGTGCACCTTTCAAGGGTTTCTTAATTGGGTTCATTTGAGAGCCATTATCATATTGTTATTTTCTTACTTTAGCCTTGCATATTATAGATAGAAAGATACAGGTCGATTCTTGAGGAATTTATCATGGGTTTCCATGAGTGTAATGTCCTATAGAAGTGTGCCCACATTTTTCACACAAAATGTACATAATCTTCTACTCTAATCTTATTATATTTACATCCAAAGCTCACATGATACAATGATCATTTCAATATAGTGCATATGATATTTACAACCAAGGAAAACATAATTTCTTTATACCAAGTCCAAACAATTGATTGATTCAGCTATGAGGCTTCCCAATTGTATAATGAATAATATAGGAACTTAATAAAATATCACATTACATCTTACATTATGATTATACATCCAAAACAAATCCCAACACACAGTCATCCTATTGGTAAACACATGAAACACTACACTTTAGTGACCATCACATAATCAAATCTAGCCATTGCTATCTCAAACACATCACCAAAACCATGCCTTCAATCAAAATCCAAACCCACTAAATAATTTTGTACTTCACTATAAAGAAACAACTCAATATTGACAAATTGTTCTTTGTACACTAGCTTGCAACTAGTCTTCAACAAATTTTCCATATCTAACACAAATATTTGAATTACTTTCCATGCACATAGATGCATCATAAATACCTATCCAACAACATGATACAAACTTTATGAAACACAATTCTACATCCTCTGATCGCTTTCACCAAGACTATCTCTTCAACTCTAACTATTTCCAACCAAAACGAAAACATGTTGACATCAATGACATACCAAATCATGAATGTAATACATATATAAGAACTCAATAATCTCTCCAAATATTCCAATAGACTCTCCTAAATTAATATCATCAACATTCATGCTAACAAATACATGGGGTGTAATTTAGGGTGTTACAATTGGTCAATTTTTTGATTCTAGCAACACATGTCAAGGTGGTGTCATCAATACATAGAAAGTGATAATGATATGGCAGGGCATTACTCCAACTTTACCCATCAATAATCACTTTTATTTATTGAGATATTTTGAATCCTATGAAACCCTCTTCCAAGATAATGAAAAAAGAAAATAATATAGTGTTCACCTTGTTAAGGACCCATCAAAATGCTAAACAATGGAGAAGGCTCACTATTAATAAAAATAAATAATGAGGTGGAATAAATAGAAATCATTACCCAATAATTACATCCAAATGTAAATCAAAATATACCAAGCACTTTTTGAAATAAAAACTAGTTGACATGGTTATAAGAGTGTCAATTTTGATGAATATAGTCTTCTTTTGAGAAATCTCCATATAATGAGCACCCTAAAACATAATGTCTACCCCATTAAATATTTTCCTTTCATCCACACAGCCTCTTGATTATTCAGAAATGAATTTTGTTTAATCCTCCCAACAAGTAGCTTGGAGATAATCTTATAAGACATACTATAAAGAGAGATTGGCCTAAATTGATCATCCAAAGGCTTAGTTCTTGTTTTGTGGAGAGGAGTAAGAAATGTAGAATTCAAATCTGCCATAATCTAATCATTTGAGTTTAAAATAAGATAAATACATTGAATTTATGGTTATTACTATAATATATGCACTAATGAAATACAGGCAAGGCACACACACAATTACTCAAGAAAGTAAGAGTAATATAAGCATAAACCCTAATAAATATAAAAATTAGACATAAATTAGGATGGATTTAAAATAGATCTATTTAAGATACACATTTAGAAATATCATACTTAAAATATTTTATAATAAAAATAAAGGTGATTTCCATAACAATTTACCCTAATATTTATGAGCTAGAACAAAAAAAAATTGAATGTTGAATTAACTAGAAATAAATTAAATGAATTTAATATGAAAAGGGACTATTTATCCAACTCAAGTTTTGAGGATGGAATAGACAAATGAAGATACCATGTTCATGTACATTTTAAAAAATTTAATAATATAAGAGATCTTTCTAAATGAGTGTCTCGTAACCTACAAAATGATTGTATTTTTTCCTAGATCAATTTTATTCTTTTAGAATTGATATCTACACTAATAGAAGTGAAATGATTCATGGACATGAACCTTTTTATCTAGAAATAAAGTAGAGAAAGTTTGATAACAAAAAAATAGGCTACCATAATTTTTTTAAATCTAGACATAGAAGTTGATGGTGTTCACAAACTCTTTGAGTTAATTTGTTGAATTATGAAGATCACATTTTTCATACTCAAATCCCTTTGTAGGTCAATTTAATGATAATTTAATTTTGAGAAAAATAAACAACCATGCAATCTAACAAGGGTAATTCAATGCAAATAGATGTTTTTGAAATAAAAAATGACCAAAATAGGGGGGTCATCCCTTACATCCAAAAACTCATCAACCAACACACTACCAACAAAAAAAGCAGATGGAAGTCACTTACTATAGAGGACTACAACTATCAACCAAAAAACACCATACGAAAAAAAATAGCTAACATAGTGTCAACAATAATAATTTAGAAACTATAGTACTAAGCATACTATGATTGTTCAAAACATGAACTGTTGGCATAAAAAAACCAACCCAATCCAAACATAGCACACAATAATTTACATCTACCAGAGTATCATCTATACTAATTCTAAAGACTATAGTACTAAACAAACTATTAAAGTTCAAAATATAAAACTGTTGGCATAAACCAACCAACCCAAGCTTGAGAATAAGTTGTAGACCAACCAAATAGGTAGTTGAAATGTCCCTTTACTATTTTTTTATGATATTTCTAAAATCTAATCAGATCTTCAAGATCAAACAACTAATATCACAAAGATCCACCAAATTTCTCAAGAAACCCCAAATCGGGTATGCCAAAAATAGTGCCAAAAGCTTCATAGCTTCACCTATTATTAATAAATCTGAAAGTGGAAATTTTTACAGAAATTTGAGCAGAATAACAGCTTATAAAATGAAATTTATAGATCTATATCACATGCACACAATATCTCCCAAACGGAGGACAAAAATAATGCTCATCGGGCTCCCGAAAATAGCACAAAATAGCCCAGAATCACCACAAAAACTTAATAATCTATCACAGAAGTATAATAATATCCAAATACATATTTTCAGCTCTATTTTAACATTTAAAATTCTGATATACAGCAGCAACCCAAACTGATATGAAATACTCAACCGGAAACATCAAACTCTTACAAAAAATACACCCGAAAACTCACAAATCTGCACTGTTTAGCACAAAGGCAAACTCTGCATGAGCATGCACATGGAATGGCTTCAAAATCTCATCCTTAGCCTTCCTAGAAACCTGAAAACTCCCATTCTTGTGTCTCCTTGTAAACTTGCAAACTCCTGTTCTTGGGTCTCCTTCTCTACAAGTTTGGCAGCCTCTGAAGAATAACAAAAAAATGAGCAAAAATCAAGTTCTAGAATGAGCCCAAAATGCCTCCAAACTCCTTAAAAGAGGGCATAACCCTAACTCACATCCAAGAGGAGTTAATAAAACATATTTTAATAATAATTTTCATTTATTAGTCCATTAGCTTCCAAAGATCATCCCCTTTTTCTGAAACTTCACCTTTTTGGGCCTACCTGCCTTAGAAAAGATTATTATTTTTAATTATTTGAAAAGGGGACATGACAGTAGCAGTAGAAAAAAAATAAACACTAGGGTTAAAAAACCCCTAGAAACAACCACATTAATTTTCATCTTTATGTTTTCCTTTTCTAGCTAGAAGCACTCAAGCCCAATTCTCAACAAGAAACTTATAAAGGAGCTTGTTGTCCTCCATCTCCAACCTCGTCTCATTCTTCTCCTGTGACAATAATTGGAGAGTACTAGTAGCATCATGGGTAACCTTCAAGGAAAATTTAGAGGAGTAAAACCCATCCTCTAAAGATTTGAACCTTTTCTCTATTTGTGCATTCTTCTCATTCTATTCCTCCTCTTTCTCATTGTTTCCTTTTCTAGCATTCTTATGTGCCTCCTTAGTCTTTGTCAATGGCTGATTTTCATCCTGCAAAATCTGGGGGTTAGTAAAAACATTGGTTTTTTTCTTTTTTGGGGAAGAGATGGTGATAGGAGAGGTATCCATTTTATTTTGTCCTCACAGAAGGTAATAGGTTACAAGGTAAAACTAGCCAACACATGCATCATCTCAATGGTATTGACATTACCAATAGACACCTGGGTGTTATCGATAGAGTGTTCACTTTTTTCTTTCTCCTAATTCCCCTTTCCTCTCTTAGAGTCAAAATATTTCTCCTCCTCTAATTCTCTTTCATTGTTCTTAGAATTCTCCTCTTCCACCTCCTCAACCCTAAATCTATTTTCCTTTTGTTTATACTTTGCTTTTGTTTTGGATAACCTTCCTAACCTTTTCCTATCATTTCCTCCCTCCTCCTCCAAATCCCCAATGTACACCTCTACTAGCTTTTCAATTTTGATTTTTTTACTACCCTTTTGTTCAAATACTAGGTCTGGGTTTTTCTTTTTCTTATTATCCCTACTAGGGGAAGGGTGCAGTGTGTGGATTCTAGTTCTAGTGTTGGTACTTCAAGGGGAATTCTGGTGGTGGCATTGATTATCAACAACAAAAACCCTAGGGGCATAGAGGGAAAGATGAAACTAGTAAAGTCTAAAAATAAAATCCTAGTGAATGATAGTAAAATTATGACCCTTACTTCTTTTCCCCCTAACATCACTTATCATGTCCTCAAGGGGGTGTAACAGAAAGAACATAATAGAAATAAATTCTCTATTTATAAAATGGTTCAAGAGAGGGAAGTGATAATAATAATAGACTCCAAACCTACCTTCAAACATGAGCTACTTCATGATCTCTAGACAAACATCACCCCAAAGAGCCAATAACTTATCCCTCTAGGAGCTTCCCCTACAACAAATAGTTTCTTCATCCTTAGCAAAAAAACTATTCATGCTAGTCTCATCTGCCATTTTTGTAAACTTCTTCCATTTTTTCCCTTTTAGGGAACCTAGTGGCCATCACAATAACCTCCTCATTAACTTGGAATGTGATACCATTTATGGTAACTCTGCAATCATTCCATCCATTCACAAACTAAAGAGCACAATTTTCATTGTAACCCGCCATTGCCTACATATACTGAAGAAATCTCCCTTCTTTTAACAAGAACTAGGTCACCATTCTATCCTTAAATTTTCTAATCTTTTTTGGCTCTAATCAATTTAAATCACCACCCATTTCTTCCTCACTAATTCTTGACCCCCCAACCTCAATAATTTGCATTTGAGCCTTCTTACCCTCAAGCTTGTTGACATTGGGGATATTTTTCATCAATAATAACACTGTGATGTTGAAAATAACATCCTTAGGGCCTTTAAACATCCTACAAGCAATTTTTTGAGGTGCTTCAAAATCCCATCCCTTTTCATTATGGGATTCGTGTGTACTTTGCATCATAACTCTAACATCCTTGAAATCTCTGATAGTATCTATAATGATATTTTTTGTACTTTCAAAAAGAAAATATTTAAAATTTCACATTATGTTACCATAATTGCAAAGTAACTCTTGCCTTAAATTGCGTCTATTTATTATCCAACCTGTATGAGAGTGTCTCGTCATATTTCCTTTATATTTCGTATTAAATTTAACAAGCTTCAGCTTCCTAGATATGATATTGCCAAATTTGGCATTGATCTTTATTTGTCTAGCCATTCTCAATTTTTGCTCCCCCCCTTTCCTTGCAAATCAGGACCTTAATTTCCTCCTTTAGGATATCCATGCTTCTCTAGCATGTCATTTCCTTTAATTCAAACCCCATGGCAATAGCAACATTCGCCACCATATTACCTTCCCTATATATGTGTTATAACTAGACTTTTTCCATCCCATTTAGGATATGTTTAGTACAATAAATTAGGCAAAATATATTTCCTTATATACTCCACAGAGAGAGAGAAAGAGAGAGAGAGAGAGAGAGAGAGAGAGAGAGAGAGAGAGAGAGAGAGAGAGAGAGAGAGAGAGAGATTTATGCTTTGTGCCATAATTTTTGCATCAACATTTCAGATCACACTCAAAGAGTGTGATCCAAAACATTGATATAAATATTATCACACAATTAGAAACATGCATTTTTAAAATTTCATGTGGATGTGAAAATCTTCTTGATCTTAGAAATCCTTTTGATAATTTAATCAATGCCTGGTAAAAGAGTGCCAATTTTTTTTCCTAGAATGAAAAGGAAGACATTCATTTGACATTTATGGTAGGAAAATTAACATTTAGAAAGAGAGATGATATGCAACTTTTATAGAAGAATTGTAGATTTCCTCAAAACAAAAAGGGAAGTTCAAATTTAATTTGTTTATTTCTTTGCTGACTATCCATAGATCACATATAAAGTGTTTAGTCAAATAAATGTTATTTAAAGCATTCATTCATTCATCCATCCATCCATCCATCCCTCCCTATACTACTTCAAGACATACATTTTTTTTTATCATGATTGTGTGAGAATTCCTAAGGAGGCTAAAACAACTATTGTACGTGACTCCATCCATCACTTTAAAGCAATATGGAATCAACCCACACCAGTTGAGCCTCTCTTGATTGTGAATGCTGGCTCATTTCTGTGAATGCCAATTTTGCATGGAATATACATATTGAGTATTAAAGCTTCCTCTCATGTCCCCACCCTCAGAATTAGAGTAGAAAACATTTAATTTCTAGGGTGAAGGAGCATTATACACATGGGCCTTAGTAGAACAACAAAAACAAACATTCCAGACCATGCATTTATTATATCACTTTAAAGCTGAAACTCATGTTTCTCCTTTTACTGTCATGGCCATCAATACGTTTTGTTTCTACATAGAAATGATTGTCTCTTTTGTTGATTACCAAATTTATCCACTCTATATTGAAAATATCATTACCAACTTCATTACGTAAATATGATAGGAAAATGTTACCACTCTACCTGCTAAAAACTTTGAGGCAGATGATGTTTTAAAGCTTCTTTTTGCAGTTGTTTTTGTGATTGAAGAAATTTCTTGAGGACCAATTTTGATTTCCTTTTGGATTGAAGCCTTCTGATGATCTCACTAGATGCTTTTAGGTCCTTTTGTGCATGCGGCACTCTGGATGAATTTGTCTTGAAATTCAGAATACAATAATTATCAAATGGGTAGGTGTAATGAAAGAATAATTTTATTTACATATGGATGTAAATTGTTTTAGCAATTAAACAAGTGCCGCATGTATTTTCCTTTAGAATTTAAATAATAAATTTAGTAGTTTTGTTGAAATATTATATGTTTATAATAATTTGGGGGAAAAAAGTTAATTAATAAAGGTTATTAAATTCATTTATGACATGGTTATAACTGATATATTTTTTCAATGTTGAATTCATCACACAAAAATTAATAATAGTGAAGCTGTATTGAAGAGAATGAACTATAATTTGTTTAATATTTATAACAACACACACATTTTTTTCTACAACAAATGTATAACATTTTTGAAATATATTGTTTTTATGATAAAATACAAATAAAAAATATGATGTGTAAAAACACACCTGTACTTATAATTACATTCATAAAAGTATCTAGTAATTGAGATTTTTATGACAAAAATTTTAATTGTCAGCTAGTCTATAACCTAAAGTTCACATGGCTTCGAAAAAATTTAATTCAATATTACAATAACTAATGACTTCATTTTCCAACAAACAAATAACAGTTTTATAATTTTAACATCTAGTTTCTTTGCAAGATTAAAAGAAAGAGGATATGAGAATAAAACTATTATATTTAATATATTCAAAATGACTCATTAATGTATTTAATATTTAAAATTATTTATAATAGAAATTATAATGACATGAAGTTCTTGTAAAAGATTTTAAAATTTGAATAATAATATTAATTTAAAACCTACAAATTTGAAGTCCTTCATTCATACCAACTTCTTACTTTGTATAACCATGATGTTATAGAGAAGTTATAAAATTATATATACTACATATAACCATCTCTCACTAATCTTTTCTAAAAATAAAAAGAGTTCTTGAATAAACTAATACCTCATATAAATAATTACATCTAGATTTTTATTTCTAATAAACAAGTCATAAATTAAAGTAATAGTCATTTCACTAGTGGAGACTTTAGAGTTTAGGATTTGAAACTTATGAAATAATGAAATTACATGGTTATAGTTTTTATGTAATTAGAAATTGAAATTTAAATAATAAATTTAATGCTTTAAAAAAAATATTATATCTTTATAATAATTTGGAAAAAGAAATTATTTCTAATACATTAAATAGATATTTGTTGAAGTAAAATTCAAATTTTTGAATAAATAAGTATCTTAGTAGGTATTCCATACAAAATACTCTATATATTTTACTAAGATAAATATTAGATGAAAATTAGATTAAAAGAAAGTTACTAAATTTATTTATGACATGGTTATAATTATTATTTGTTATATATTTTGCATTCATCAATTATATACAAAATATTAAATTAGAAAATAAAAATCTATAAATTAATATTTACTTTGGAGAGAGTGGTCCTATAAGACCAAACCAAATCAACCAATTAAATTTGAGAAAATTAATTTCTATAACATAAAAAAAGTTATAAATAAATAACAAAACTTTAGAAGTATTGAAATCATTCAAAAATGCTCATCTCTAATTGGTGGAAACTAATTGAATAACATGAGAAAGTGAATCCAATAGTATATTGCCTAGGACAAATGCAATAATAATAATAATAATAAAATGTATGATTATTATTGATTTAGTTTTAAAATAAAAGTGACCATATATATATAATATTATTATTTTGAATTTTATATTTAAAAAATACATTATATGAAATATATTGTCATTATATAATAATAGATTTGAAATATTTTTTATAAGGGGACTTTAGAAGGCATGCCTTCACTTAAATGTAATTGGATTATTCATGCTCTTAGTTTTTATGTGGGGATTTTGAGAAGGTATACCTTCTCTCTCAATTTTTTCCTTTTTATTTTACTTGATTAGTATCCTTGTTTAACTTTCATTCGCTAATGATGCACTTTTCCCTACATTTCTCAGCTATGGCTAAGATTATTTTTAGTTGAGAAAATGGTAGAATTA
The DNA here is from genome assembly GCA_028749045.1 of Cupressus sempervirens. NCBI lineage: Eukaryota > Viridiplantae > Streptophyta > Pinopsida > Cupressales > Cupressaceae > Cupressus > Cupressus sempervirens. The sequence continues at coordinate 657,639,612 of CM053788.1, forward strand.
GAAAAGTAAAATTTAAAAATTAAAGGAAAATTAAATTTTAAAAAGTTCTTATAAGTTTTTTAAACAAGTTGTGTCAAGTGAAGTATCCATCTTGATATAAAGGTCCAATACTTCATACTTTGATGCATCGGTTATGAACTAGACCTTAATAACAAAAGTACTAAACTCATTAAAAGGTCATAAGTTTGTGATTTCTAATTGGGGTATTGTTTCCTTATAATAAAATTGAGCCCCCCACCCTGTCTTTTAACTTGTCTGAATCTCCTATACCTCAGTAAGCCTTTGTACCAATCAAAAAATTTCCTAAGCCCGTCTAAATTAGCCCTAACCCTTCATACCCTCATTTAGGTCAACCACAGGTTTTCCTAAACCATCCTTGTTAGTCCTAGTCTTCCCTAATTTTATTTTGGTTATCCCTAATATATTGTGCATTTACCCTAGTTAGTCTTAATTAATTTTAGCCAGCCCATGCTAGTCATAATTGTCCCTAGTTCCATACTAACCTTTCCTAAACCTCTCCTAATCTATCCCAATTGAACCCATCATTGACCCAATATCAAGCCACAACCATTCATATGTGTCTTTCCTAGTCAAAAGTTCTCTATGGTTTCAAAAACTCAGTATTATTTCAATAGTGCCTAGCATATGTAGTTGTCTTCTTTTGTTAATAGTAGAAGTGTATAAATGCTTCAATAGCACCCATGTATTTTACACTAACTCCTTTAATAAAACAATGTGTCTAACTTGTCTATAGATGTGTCTTTGTACAAATGTGTCATAGGAATGTTTCTCACTGATCTTCAAGCCTAGTACTACCTTATCAAAGTGTAAAGTGAATGTTGCAAATGACACTTGTGTACTCCTTCCGTTGTCTTTCACAACCCTCCCATTGCCCTAATTGTTTCCTAGAGCTCTCTTGAGTTTACTTAACAGCCTTGTTTTCACTATCTCCTAAACATGTCTTTATAACCTATTTTCCTTTTCATTAAATTGATCTCCTTTGTAAAATTTGTCACTCAATTTCTCGAATGGGCACTATACCTCCTTATTTTGGTCTTTTGGGCTCTATACCTCTGGATTATTTACGTTTCTTTGAAATAATACTTAAAATAAGTTGGTCTCAAAGAGGGGGTAAATGCAAACATAAAAAATCAATCTTCTTGTGTCATCAACTTTATTAATTAAATAAACTTTTTAAATATTTAATTAATTTACTATTTTTTCTCAACCTTTTGTAATCTTTTATAATCTTCTCTAATTCATGCTAATTGCTTCCTAACAAATCCTAATCATTTACTTTCCCCTTTCTAGCATTAGTTAAATAATTTTATTATTTAATTAATTATGAGATATTAAAATTGTACCTTTCTTCTATCATTGACTCCATTAATTAAATAGTTTCTAATAGTTTAATTAATTTACTATTTTCCCTAGTCTTCCCTAATCTTTCATAATCTTCTCTAGTCAATCCCAATTGTGCTCTAACCAGCCTTAATAATTTATTCCCCACTAGTTAGCATTCATTAAGTAATTTTATTATGTAATTAATAAGTTTTTTTTTGTTTTTTTAAAGTGACATAGTCACTTGATATATTTATATATAAATTTTAATATTTTGTACATTTACTTTGATTCTAAAATATGGAGCTCCTGGAGAAAATAATAAGGAAGAAAAACTCCATTCATAACCCCATTAAGAAGAAGAAGGAAAAGAAGATATAAGAAAGGAAGGAAGAAGATGGTAGGTAAACAAACCCAGTTATAAAAATCCAGGAATGGACCTCCAAATTACAATGTATTTATGAAGAAGAAAAGGAGAAGTAAACATCTAGGTAATATGATGTAATTGATAAGTTATTTTCCATTAATTGATCAATTTTGATTAATTGATTATAATTCTCTTATTTCTTTATAACTATATATTTTGATTATTTAATTACCTAACTTTTCTACTCTATTCAAATAAGCCATTTAGGTTTATTCTTGTATTCACATAAAATGAATATTCCTTTTCTAGAAAAGGGTATGTGCAAGATCATGGTGTACCAAACTACGGCCTTAAGTGGCCGTGAAAAATCAGCAAATCAGGGTTATGTCAGCTTGACACATAATTTTGAAGTGGTTATGGACTTTATATCAAAAAGTTATAAGAAAATAATTTGTATAAAATTGAATGTAGTTTCTAAACAACTAGGTCTTATTAGGAGAAAAAAATAATTGATTGGTCAAAAGTTTGAATTTTAATGCAGTACTAAGAAAATTTTAGGGCGAAAATAAAAAGTAGGTGTATGTCTGACCACTTTAATCAAAATCAAATCATAATATTTTTTTAATATAATTATAGATATGAAAACTAGACTCATGCCTGGATGTGACACATATTTTTTGATATTTTTATTCCAAATAAATAATTAAATATGAATTTTCTACCAAAACTTTTTCGGATTAAAAAAAGTCCTGTGTCTGACCACCCTAGCTAATAGAAAATTTGATCAAATTTTTCTTCTTTTTTTTTTCTTATACTAGGCGAAGTATAGAATGTGACACAACTTTTAGATTTAAAAAATGTTATACCGTTTGAAAGTTATAGCTATTTTTCTTTCAGTATGTCAATCAACACTTTACAATAATCTTCATTGATAATTAACTAATAAATACTTATCGAACTCAGAATTTGACAAAAATTATATTGATGGAATCTAGAGAGCGATATTAAAAAACTCATTTCGTTTCATTCAATTTCGATCAAAATAACATTGTCAGATGGCTACCCGAAGTCTGAGTATCACTAAAACTCTCTATAAACATGTCTTTGGGGTTGACCAGGCAAGCTTGGTAAATACCAAGCCTGATCGGATATCCGATTCAAAATCGAATATCCGATTTCAAATCAGATATCCGATTTGGCTCGGTAGTCAAATTCTAAAAATCTTCAAATTTTGGAGGGAAATTCGATTTAAACGTTCTAATTTTTTATTTTTAAATTATTTCACTTATATTAATATGTAAAGGCATATTTTAATATATTATATATATATAATAACGTAATGTAAACATACAAGATATAATCTAGTAATATATAATAATATTTTATGTTAATCTTATTACAATCTATAAATATAATATATATTATAAATATTATTATATTAATATGTATGTTATTAATATATTTATATAATAACGTAATATTTTCATTAAATATAATAATGTAATATGTATATATATATATATATATATTATTATATTGATATGTATATTATTAATATATATGTATATTATTAATATATAAGAGTCAAAGGGGGTCATAGGGTGACCTATAACCCTTTTTGACCCATTAAACGACGATATATGTCTCTAGGGGTCCTAGGACCCCTAGGGACATATGTCGTCCTTTAATGGGTCAAAGGGGGTCCCTTTGACCCATTAAATGATGACATATGTCCCAAGGACCCCCAGGGACATAGCCGAATCATTCATATAGGTCAAAGGGGGTCATAGGGTGACCTATGACCCCCTTTGACCAATTAAACGACGACATATGTCTCTAGGGGTCTTAAGACCCCTAGGGACATATTCGAATGGGTATTATGGGTCAAAGGGGGTCATAGGGTGACCTATGACCCCCTTTGACCCATTAAACGGTGACATATGTCCCTAGGGGTCCTAGGACCCCTAGGGACATATGTCACCGTTTAATGGGTCAAAGGGGGTCATAGGTCACCCTATGACCCCCGTTGACCCATTAAATGATGACATATGTCCCTAGGGGTCCTAAGACCCCCAAGGACATAGTCAAATCATTCATATGGGTCAAAGGGGGTCATAGGGTGGCCTATGACCCCCTTTGACCCATTAAACGATGACATATGTCCCTAGGGGTCCTAAGACCTCTAGGGACATATTCGAATGGGTAATATGGGTCAAAGGGGATCATAGGGTGACCTATGACCCTCTTTGACCCATTAAACGACGATATATGTCTCTAGGGGTCCTAGGACCTCTAAGGACATATTCGAATGGGTAATATGGGTCAAAGGGGGTCTTAGGGTGACTTATGACCCTCTCTGACTCATTAAACGACGACATATTTCTCTAGGGGCCCTAGGACCCCTAGGGACATATTCGAATTGTTCATATGGGTCAAACCCTATAACCCGCTTTGACCCATTAAACAACGACATATGTCCCTAGGGGTCCTAGGACCCCTAGGGACATATTCGAATGGGTAATATGGGTCAAATGGGGTCATAGGGTAACCTATGACCCTCTTTGACCCATTAAACGATGACATATGTCCCTAGGGGTCCTCAGACCCCTAGGGACATATTCGAATCGTTTATATGGGTCAAAGAGGGTCATAGGGTGACCTATGACCCTCTTTGACCCATTAAATGATGACATATGTCCTTAGGGGTCCTCAGACCCCTAGGGACATATTCAAATCATTCATATAGGTCAAAGGGGATCATAGGGTGACCTATGACCCTCTTTGACCCATTAAACAACGACATATGTCCCTAGGGGTCCTAGGACCCCTAGGGACATATTCGAATGGGTAATATGGGTCAAAGGGGGTCATAGGGTGACCTATAACCCTCTTTGACCCATTAAACGATGACATATGTCCCTAGGGGTCCTTGGACCCCAAGAGACATATTCAAATGGGTAATATGGGTCAAAGGGGGTCATAGGGTGACCTATGACCCGTTTTGACCCATTAAATGACGACATATGTCCATAGGGGTCCTAGGACCCTAGGGACATATTTGAATTGTTCATATGGGTCAAAGGGGGTCATAGGGTGACCTATGACCACCTTTGACCCATTAAACGATGATATATGTCCCTAGGGGTCCTAGGACCCCTAGGGACATATTCGAATGGGTAATATGGGTCAAATGGGGTCATAGGGTAACCTATGACCCTCTTTGACCCATTAAATGATGACATATGTTTCTAGGGGCCCTAGGACCCCTAGGGACATATTCAAATCATTCATATGGGTCAAAGGGGGTCATAGGGTGACCTATGACCCTCTTGACCCATTAAACAATGATATATGTCTCTAGGGGTCCTAGGACCCCTAAGGACATATTCGAATGGGTAATATGGATCAAAGGGGGTCAAAGGGTGACCTATGGCCCTCTTTGACCCATTAAATGACGACATATGTCCCTAGGGGTCCTCGAACCCCAAGAGACATATTCGAATGGGTAATATGGGTCAAAGGAGGTCATAGGGTGACCTATGACCCTCTTTGACCCATTAAACGATGACATATGTCCCTAGGGGTCTTAGGACCCTAGGGACATATTCGAATCGTTCATATGGTCACCCTATGACCCCCTTTGACTCATTAAACGATGACATATGTCGCTAGGGGTCCTAGGACCCCTAGAGACATATTTGAATCGTTCATATGAGTCAAAGGGGGTCGTAGGGTGACCTATTACCCCCTTTGACCCATTAAACGATGACATATGTCCCTAGGGGTCCTAGGACCCCTAAGGACATATTCAAATGGGTAATATGAGTTAAATGGGGTCATAGGGTAACTTATGACCGTCTTTGACCCATTAAATGATGACATATGTCTCTAGGGGTCCTAGGACCCCTAGGGACATATTCGAATCATTCATATGGGTCAAAGGGGGTCATAGGGTGACCTATGACCCTCTTGACCCATTAAACGACGATATATGTCTCTAGGGGTCCTAGGACCCCTAGGGACATATTCGAATGGGTAATATGGGTCAAAGGGGGTCATAGGGTGACCTATGACCCCCTTTGACCCATTAAACGACGACATATGTCCCTAGGGGTCCTCGAACCCAAAGGGACATATTCGAATGGGTAATATGGGTCAAAGGGGGTCATAGGGTGACCTATGACCCTCTTTGACCCATTAAACAATGACATATGTCCCTAGGGGTCCTAGGACCCTAGGGACATATTCGAATCGTTCATATGGGTCAAAGGGGGTCATAGGGTGACCTATGACCCCCTTTGACTCATTAAACGATGACATATGTCCATAGGGGTCCTAGGACCCCTAGGGACATATTTGAATCATTCATATGAGTCAAAGGGGGTCATAGGGTGACTTATGACCCTCTTTGACCCATTAAACGATGACATATGTCCCTAGGGGTCCTAGGACCCCTAGGGACATATTCGAATGGGTAATATGGGTCAAATGGGGTCATAGGGTGACCTATGACCCTCTTTGACCCATTAAACGAAGACATATGTCCCTAGGGGTCCTAGGACCCTAGGGACATATTCGAATGGTTCATATGGGTCAAAGGGTGTCATAAGGTGACCTATGACCCCCTTTGACCCATTAAACGATGACATATGTCCCTAGGGGTCCTAGGACCCCTAGGGACATATTCGAATCGTTCATATGAGTCAAAGGGGGTCATAGGTGACCCCCTTTGACCCATTAAATGATGACATATGTCCCTAGGGGTCCTAGTACGCCTAGGGACATATTCGAATGGGTAATATGGGTCAAATGGGGTCATAGGGTAACGTCTGACCCTCTTTGACCCATTAAATGATGACATATGTCTCTAGGGGTCCTAGGACCCCTAGCGACATATTCGAATCATTCATATGGGTCAAAGGAGGTCATAGGGTGACCTATGACCCCCTTTGACCCATTAAACGATGACATATGTCCCTAGGGGTCCTAGGACCCCTAGGGACATATTCAAATGGGTAATATGGGTCAAAGGGGGTCATAGGTCACCCTATGACCCTCTTTGACCCATTAAACGACGATATATGTCTCTAGGGGTCCTAGGACCCCTAGGGACATATTCGAATGGGTAATATTAGTCAAAGGGGGTCATAGGGTGATCTATGGCCCTCTCTGACTCATTAAATGACGAGATATGTCGCTAGGGGTCCTAGGACCCTAGGGACATATTCGAATGGGTAATATGGGTCAAAGGGGGTCATAGGGTGACCTATGACCCCCTTTGACCCATTAAACTATAACATATGTCCCTAGGGGTCCTAGGACCCCTAGGGACATATTTGAATCGTTCATATGAGTCAAAGGGGGTCATAGGGTGACCTATGACCCCATTTGATCCATTAAATGACGACGTATGTCCCTAGGGGTCCTAGGACCCTTAGGGACATAGTCGAGTCGTTCATATGTGTCAAAGGGGGTCATAGGGTGACCTATGACCCCCTTTGACCCATTAAATGATGACCCTCTTTGTATTATATATTATTATATTAATATGTATAATAATATAATATATATAACAACGTAATATTTTTATTAAATATAATATATATTATAAATATTATTATATTAATATATATGTTATTAATATATCTATATAATAACGTAATATTTTAGTATATATAACGTAATATTTTAGGATATACTATTTATACTATTTTAGGATAATAATTATAATATAAATAAACACTAAATATTAATATTATTATACGTATAGTAATAATAATAATATATATTAATACTATATATTGTAGCTTAATATAAATAAACACTATATATTTACACTATTATATCTATATTAATAATATTAATACTATTATAGGTATAATAATAATATTGATACTATAGGTATATTAATACTATTTTATATTAATATTATTGATATTTTATACTAATACTAATATACTATTAACTTAGTTATAAATTAAAGTCGTTTGCCTCCAAATATTTTCATAATATTAATATTATTGTGGCAAAGGAGGGAAACCTTAGCAAGTTTTCCCCCCAAAAGTCCACTTCTTATATCGGATATCTGATCCTGGATCGAATATCCGATCCATTATCGGATATCCGATTATACTGGCATCAATTTCAAATATTTGACTGTCCCTATAGACCCGACAACATTACTTTTTTACCTCTTTTTTCACGAGATTTGTAAAAAGTCGTGTTTTGGGGCCAAACCAATTGAAAAGAATTCGAAAATATAACCTTAGGTGTTCGAATTTGTCATCTGAATGGGGAGCAGCTGTCGTCGAAAGAATAAACGTAAAAAGAAGATATCCAATGAAGACATTGCAACATATAGGGAAAAGGACAAAATGAAACACCAAAAAAAAAGACAAGGTATGCTAAATATCAATCAAGTTGATGATGAATTAATAGAAGGTGAAATCATAGAGTCAGATAATGAAAATGTACAGTTGGGGAATGAAAATGTACCTATTGAAAATGATAATGCGAAAATTGAAAATGTAGAGATTGAAAATTTTGAAGAAGAAATGCCACCAAGTCATAATCCAAATTGCATAATTGACCATGTCGAAGATGACAATGCACAGGAACTTAATGCACAAGAACCTTACATATCTCCTAATTATAATCGACATGAAGGTTCTAAAACACCAAAATGGATAATTGAAATTGATGAAACGATTATGACTAGTTTGGAAGGAAAAAAATAAGAAAGAACCATTCGGTTATGGGCTTCAAGACTATATCAGATGTTTTTCGGCAACAAGACAGTGGTAGAGCAATGTCAGCTTTTCATGCACTTATTAAAGATGCAAAAGATGAGACCTATGCTTTCCAAATTGAAAATTCGTGTCAATAAAAAGTTGGAAAGAAATGTCACTATTGTGAAGAATCTTTTTAGTGCTCTCAATAGCGTTGGGAAAAATAGCAGAGAGAAGGATAATAGAGCTGCTCGAAGGGTTATTACAACCTCTTTGGTAAGTCATCATTTGAGAAAGGGTAGATATATGAGACAAACTTGTATTGATTTGAATCTAAATCGTACTACTTTGAGAAGAGCACTTAGTCGACGAGAGAAAATTGATGATCCTCTTCAAAATGAAACATGGGCATTTGGTGGGAGACTTCCACGTTTTGATAAGAAGCTATCCGACGATGTGAAGGAAGAAATTATACAATTTTGGCACTCTAACTCACGAGTATCACCCAATGCTAAAGATGTCTTAAAGTTGAGAATTGGCATCAGAGACCACACGCCACATCCTAAACACTATTTGGAGGTAAGTCAAACTATGTTGTTCAAACAATTTAGAGAGAGTCATCCAAGTGTTCATATATCACAAAGGGCTTTTGAATCTTTGAAGCCATTTTATTGTGTGCCACTCAAAATTCGAAATACATGTTGTTGCAAATATCATATTGAGTTTTCTATGCACCATGAACTATTATGCTCCATCCATTCTACTTTGCATAGTAAAGAAATGTTGGAGGATTGTGGGGCTAGTGGGCTTCCAAAATCATCAAGAGACTTGTTAGATCAACTCTTATGTCGTAGAGTTGATGGTTGTTCCTTTTATAAAAATGCTTGCTTAAATGAGAAGTGTTTAGAATGTGGTGGCTTATCCAAGTTTGACACATGTTTCCATGAGGGGTGTGAACAAGATCTTGGAAAGACAATAGTGAAAAAAAGGGTCTATGAAATGGTGAAATACACATTGAAGAGTGGGAGTGAGAGCTCTAGATGTGAATTGGTTGGAAAAGATATCAATGTGGCTAATTTTATTTCAGATTTCAAGGCAAATCTTTTTTACAAGTATGCAAGACATAGTCACAGATCTTAGTGGTTGGATCAACAATTTAGAACGTGTAAGGAGACTTTTCCCATTGGCACTATTATATCAGTTGTTGATTTTGCTGAGAACTACACATTGCAACCTCAAAATGAGACACAATCTCAGTATTACAACTCTATTCATATTGCAATTTTTGTTCACATAACATATAGACATGCCCCTGATAGTGTGGAAGATAATCGAAAGATTATTAGAGAGTATCATTTTTATATGAGTGATGATAGATCTCACTCTCACGAGTTTGTGCAACATTGTTTCGAGAAATTTTTTTATTTCTTACACGAGCATGCAATTGCTATGGATAGACATATCATTTGGTCAGATAACTGTACAGGTCAATTCAAGAATGCTCGCATGTTTTATATGTTGTGTAGGATGCACGTAGAGAGAGGGGTGCCTCATATTTGGAGTTTTTTTGAGTCCGGCCATGGAAAAGGGGAACATGATGGAGCAGGGGCATGTGTGAAGAGAGCTCTAGTTAAGGAGCAACTGAAGATTTCAACAATAGAGCTTCTTGATGCTCATAGCATTGTTGATTGGTGTAGTTTAGCATTATCACAAGGGGGGACTCTTAATTCAGTGGTATGCAGGTTCTTTTGGTTGGTTGAGGAAGGGTCCATAGGTGATAGATCAGATTTTGCTATAGTGACAAACTCATCAAAAATGCATTCATTTCAGAGCTCTAATTCTAGTACATGGACCATTTGGACATGACAACTAGCTTGTTTTTGTCGTACTTGTTTTCAGTGTGATTGGGATCACTGTGAGTCAAGTGAGTGGGTGGACACATGGGCTCCACATTATCTTACTCCATTGTCTATCATACCCTCTATCAAAAATGATGACATGGAAAGTTCACTTGAGCATAATCATCTATCAGATCTACTTCAGCCAGGACATGTCTTTGCATTGGTTGCACCACAGGGGAATGATGAGAAATCCGATTATTGGTTAGCACATTGTGTAAGAGGAAAACAAAAACTTGGACAACTGATCATAGATGATGATGGATTCACGTATCCTACTGGTTCAGTGATTGTTGCTGGAACATGGCTACAAACATACATGCTTAGAAGGAATGAAATTCCTGCATTTGAAGACTATCAGAAGCACAAAGTAATTCTCATATATTCGCATCTTATTATAGCAACAAATGTAAAGTTATTGAAGCATCAAGGAAGACCAAAAGTAAAAGAACTTTTTACTATTGCTAATGCTGATCATGAAGCCTTGTTGGAGACCCTAAAATAGAGAGAGGACCCTATTGGAATACTTGACTAGGTATATATACTTCTTATGTTATTTTCTTCATAATGATTTAATGAATTGATGATTATCTTGTTTAATACAATAAGTTACTAATTTTTGTATGATATTGGAATGTAGGTACATCATGAAGAGTTGGAGGGGGGTGGTATTGGGGAGAATTTCTAAAATTTATGATGTATTATGATGTAAAATGTGTAGTTTTTTGTATTTTGGTAGGTTCTTTGTAAGGAATTATAAGAGGAAGATATTGAACAAGTTCTTCCAAATCATATTTGTATGTGATACAAGGCTATAACGACAATTTGAAGAGCATTTATAACTATATGAAAGATAATTGCATGCGGATATCTTATTACAAATTTGGTTTTTTCCTTATTTGACATAAAGCTGACATTATGATTATTAAAACTATTTTTATCAAACTAATCAAATAAGAAAAATCCATAAAGTACGGATGAACAATTAGAATACTTGATTTCTTCCATTTTACAACCAATCATAGCATTTGAAAGCATAAAGAGTCATAATATTGTATAATGTTTTGAAAGACTTTCATATTGAAAAGTTGTATGAAGCACATTTGGGATAAGCCATAAAATCCATGAAAGAAGATAGCATGTAGGATAAGCAATTAAAGCCAATAAGCAAGATAGCACATGCATACTGACATGATATGAAGTTGGATATGAAGGCTATGAGTGGATGAGTCATTAGAGGTATCAACAATCCCATCATAAATGAGATCTTGGATTTTATGTTTCAACACTATGGAATCTTTAGTTTTATGAAATTTTTTTCCATGGAGATTAATTTAAGAATGCCCCGTGTGTATGTAAAGGTCTTAAGGGAGATTAATTTAAGAATGCAATATTCTCCTCTAACCTTTTCTCAAGTTTAGAATTGATTTCTATCATGTGCTTAGAGAGATGAAGGTGAGAAAGATTATTTGTCTCTTCTAGCTCTTTGTATTGAACATATAGAAAGAGAGATGACAAGTGAACAAATTTAAGTGTAGTCAATAGATCAAGGAAACATTTACTGAAAGAAATTCTTAGTATGCATATCATAGACCATGAAGTTAGAAAATAACAATAGCTCTAAGACCAAAGAGCCATTTTAAGTATGTTCAAGAACTAGAGACATAGAAAATCAAAGTCAATTTATGAAACTCCCCTTAGCAAAAAATGCAAACAAATATTTGCATTTGACATTTTGACTTGGTTGAAAAAGTTTGACAATAATTGATAATATTGCAAGCTTGATGTTCAAAAGAAATTTTTTTTCCAAGAAAGATAGTGACACATGGAGTAGTCTTCAAACAATCATCCATCATTTGTGGCCACCCCGTACCGAGGAGTCTCCAAGGTGCTCTAAGTGCATTTTGAGGTCGATCTTTCGAGGGTCATAACTTAGAGCTCGTGAGGGCTATTGATGAACTATCAAATGCTACAAGATGGTGATCCTAAGGCCTAAAACAACCTATCTCATTTTTGAGAGATCACATTCCGTTTGGATTCAGCACAGCGATCTCGCTCGATGCCAAAACTCGCAGTGTGCCTCAGTTCATAGGTACACCATAGCGTAACTTTGAAACCGATGATCTTGGCATCAAATCGTCAATGCCATTAGCTCCGGATGGGCGGGTGAACCCTAGTCACACCCTTGTTCTGGCCACGAAGACCATCCATCATTTGCAGCCACCCCGTACCGAGGAGTCTCCAAGGTGCTCTAAGTGCATTTTGAGGTCGATCTTTCGAGGGTCATAACTCAGAGCTTGTGAGGGTTATCAACGAACTATCAAGTGCTACAGGACGGTGATCCTAAGGCCTAAATAACCTATCTCATTTTCAAGAGATCACATTCCATTTGGATTCAGCACAGCGATCTCACTCGATGCCAAAACTCGCAGTGTGCCTCAGTTCATAGGTGCACCACAGCGTAACTTTGAAACTGCTAATCTTTGCATCGAATCATTAGTGCCATTAGCTCCAGATGAGCGGGTGAACCCTAGTCACACCCTTGTTCTGGCCATGAAGACCATCCATCATTTGCGGCCACCCCGTACCGAGGAGTCTCCAAGGTGCTCTAAGTGCATTTTGAGGTCGATCTTTCGAGGGTCATAACTCAGAGCTCGTGATGGCTATCGATGAACTATCAAATGCTACAGGATGGTGATCTTGAGGCCTAAAACAACCTATCTCATTTTCAAGAGATCACATTCCGTTTGGATTCAGCACAGCGATCTCACTCGATGCCAAAACTCGCAGTGTACCTCAGTTCATAGGTGCACCACAGCGTAACTTTGAAACTGCTGATCTTGGCATCGAATCATCAGTGCCATTAGCTCTGGATGGGCAGGTGAACCCTAGTCACACCCTTGTTCTGGCCACGAAGACCATCCATCATTTGCAGCCACCCCGTACCAAGGAGTCTCCAAGGTGCTCTAAGTGCATTTTGAGGTCGATCTTTCGAGGGTCATAACTCAGAGCTTGTGAGGGCTATCAATGAACTATCAAGTGCTACAGGACGGTGATCCTGAGGCCTAAAATAACCTATCTCATTTTTGAGAGATCACATTCCGTTTGGATTCAGCACAACGATCTCGCTCGATGCCAAAACTCGCAGTGTGCCTCAGTTCATAGGTGCACCACAGTGTAACTTTGAAACCGCTGATCTTGGCATCGAATCGTCAATCCCATTAGCTCCAGATGAGTAGGTGAACCCTAGTCACACCTTTTTTTTGGCCACAAAGACCATCCATCATTTTTGGCCACCCCGTACCGAGGAGTCTTCAAGGTGCTCTAAGTGCATTTTGAGGTCGATCCTTCGAGGGTCATAACTCAGAGCTCGTGAGGGCTATCGATGAACCGTTAGAAGAGACAAGTTTGTAAGGATGGAGTGGCTTAGTGTTTTTGCTAAAATAAGTTAGTGGGAAGGCTTTATTAGAGGGTCTTGGCCAAACTAGTGGGGTGTTTGCCAAAATTTCTTGTTTTATTTCTACTTGGTTTTGTTTTCTTGTTTTGTGCTTGAGTATTGTTATGGGATTGGGACTTACACTCACCCTTGTGGGAAGGGAAGAGAAGTCCAGGGTGAAGGGCTTAAGTTGGGTTCAAAAAATGTATTGAGAACCTTGGAGTATGGGCTCCATTGTATGCCATAACATTTCATATCTTGTTGGGGGTGATAAGGAAAGTATGGTGTAGAAAGGAAGTTTGAGGAGTTACAATTGATGATAGTGGATTTGGAGGAGGAAATGTGGAGGCCCTGAGAGGGCATTAAATGGTTCATTTATGATAGCCCCGAGAGGGCATGAAAATTGTTTATTGCAAATATGGTTTGGTATGGCAAGTCTCCATTTTAGAACACACCTTCACCCTATGTTTATGGTTCCATCTGTGAAGCCATTGTGAAATAGTCTTGGGGGGAAATTTTTCAAGTTTGAAATGTAATGTTTATGCATTGAAAGATTGTATGTGTATCCTAGTTTGAGCCTTGTTCCCTAGCGCGGGGGTGGTCTCTTTGAGGCCTATGTTTGGGTGGAAAGCACCCATGGTCCTTGTTATTTTGTTGTGTTGCATATGCAGATTTGTGTCCAAGGGAGCAATGGAAATGGCTTGGAATGATCATCTTGCAGATTGATGTTGGATGAGAAAACTTGACATTGTGCCCTCATTTGTGAAGGAGGATTCACCAATTTGTTCATGTTCTCAACGATCATGTTGGACAATGTTCATGCTACTCATTGTCCATATCTTTCAATGTCCATGTTCCTTATGATTTTGAAAAGTCCCTTATGTTGCCCCATTGTGATGGAAGGAGATTGTATCATTGTTACCTAATGTACGTGTAGAATAAAATATTGATAAGGTTGTATATGCATATTTCATTTGGAGTTTATATTGTTATGAAAGCATTGGTACGAGTCACAGATTTGCTTTGACATCATTGTTATCATTTGAAAATGTGAAAGAAAGTTTTCTCCTTGTGGTATTGTAAATGACTAGTTGATAATAACAATCCATAGATGTTATGTGATACCATTGATTGTATAAATTTAAAACTTAGTAGATTGCTTACAATCTTGTTGTGCACTCAATAATATGGTGAGGAAGCAATGTTGATAGATAATGAGGATATAGTAATATACTAATTGTCACATTAATATATATTGTAATGATTAATGAATGTGTGTACATTGGTAATGTGGATAATAAGTAATTCTGATCCCCTTCCCTTACATGCTAGAATCACGACCTAGTCCATATGATACAACTGACAGACCCTAATAGAATATTAGTATCAGAGGCTTGTTAGGATATGAATTACCTCACTAATTTATGAGTGTTGTATCTTGAACTTGCTCGTTTGACTTGTGACGCTAACTTGAACTAGACTGTCATCCAATCTATTTGAAAACCACCTGTGACTAAAATGTTAACACCTTCACACTATTCACATGAGTCTTGAACTCCTATTCAATGATAACCTTGTTTTACAATATGTAATTTCTTATGCGACTTCATAAGCTAAAAAAAAAAAAAAATTTGTTGTGTTTTTACTAGTAAAATTTAGGGCATGACACATGATCCACGATAAATTGAACAATACTAGATACTAAATTAATATGTATATCATTGTGCATGTAAATGATAAAAATATATATCAAAATACATGTATCCATAGACAAAATTTTACACAAATATATATCAAAGATCATGTATCCATAGACAAAGTACTCAAATATATATATATATATATATATATATATCAAAATACATAGATCCATATACAAAATGTGGCTGATCCTACCATCAGAATGTGTATAATATCAATGTTTCTATATACAATGTGGCATATGCCATCTCAAAATGTCTCATGATGCATCCTACGAAAACTATACTATCTTAGGGTGCTGGTGGATGATCAAAATGCAGCCTCTTCGCTGCACTAGGTGGATCGGATGCCTCCTACATAAACAAAAAAGGAAAACCCAAAGTCAGACTACTAAATTTATATGATTCTACGTATCTAACATTGAATTACTCAAATTCATAATGATCTTTTCCATATTGGAGATTAATACTATCAAAGTCTCATAATAAATACCTCTCTCGTCGACCTCCTGCACCGCTCAGGAGTCCTCTCGTATGCCCTTGGCAATGCTGGTACCTCTGTGATTGTGGGCTGTATATGTTCAAATACCTTTGTCAGATGAATCTACAATTTAAACTATAACATTATAATTCATAGCATGCTAAATTTATAACATATTTAATCATGAATTCAAACTAAAACTTACTATTGTAGGCTCCTCCTCAGGAGTGAGTGGCCGCGTCATCAAATCTACATAACTGTCCCGTCGAACCTCATGTGCACTAGGAGTCTCCTATGAGATACAAAATAGTAGTTGTTAATATCACGGAAATTAGTTTTGAATTTATTTATGAAGATAAGTGATGCAAGAGCATCCCATGCTCATTAGGGGAACATTGAAGATCCAAGGCATTACAGAGGTCATGGAACATCTCTTGAAGTCAATTGGGCAATCCTTGCACCAATTATGGCTCATGGAAGCATACAAAGTTATAATGTTGGACTCATATGTGGAAGAAAGTTGTAATTGGGCATGAGATAGGATTTTAGGATTTTAGAATTTCTACATCAATTAAAAAAATAAAAAATAAATGATACTTATACATACAATGGGGCTCTCTGTGTGAATGAAAATCCCTGATGATCTAGGACGCCGAATCTGTACAGGCTCATCGCCAGTAGCCACGCCCTGTACATAATAAATAATGTAATTAAATGAGATTACCACAAACATTTTACAAGAATGCATCAATATTTAATCAATTAGAAAATATCTAATTACCTTTCCTTTGTCAATGCATGCTGGCTCACCCCCCGCACTTTGTCCCCCCGGGGCAGGTGGTATCTGCAAGATAAAAGAAAGATTAGCAACCATATATTCTACAATATCAAATAGAAAAAAGAAATGCGAACACAACATAATGTACCATAGATTTCTCAAGGCCAAATGAAATGGCCAAGAGTGTAGCATCATCTATTTGTCTGAGCTCCTCCTCGGTCATCAACTAAACATGAATGAAGATCACATACATGTAAAAGTCAGTATGGCTTAAAAATTAAAATTACTCTATTATAAAAATTAACTTTAAATCACATATGTCATAACAAAAAAATTGTATACACGTACCGACACCGAAGGAGTCCATGCCTCTACATTCCCCTCCTCTCTCGCATCAGGGTCTGTAGCCTCTGCATGTGCATCTAGTGTATCCTCGTCTAATACAAAATGATACTCAGGAAGATCACCTATGGGACCCAGGCAAATATTCTTTCATGTAATGCAAGTGTGAGGCACACAAACATGTGATGAGCTAGCCGATGATGAACTGGCACCAACATCATCAACACGAGGAGGCAAGACTGACCTAGCCTGAGATATCATTAGGCTACTCAGCCTATGAATGGCTCTGATGGTCTGAGAGCTAGCATCTGCCATAATATCTGGATGCTGCACTTGAGGAGGGGGGGAGATATCAGGGGGGGGGGACAAAAGTGCCAAGTTTCTTCCGCTGGGAAGAGGGTCTATCCTGAGGAGCTCCTAGTCCTAAGCCCATGTTGGGCTTCATGCTCCAATAGTTCACTTTAAGTTTCAACACAAATTCTGCATATAATTTTTTAAGGAAATAAAATGGTATGTCTAAATTGCCATGTGGAGGGATATCAAAGACCATCCACCAACGGTCCCAAAAATTTGCACGTATGGCGTCATTTGTGCACCATTTAATCGATAGTTTGGTTTTTTTTGGGTCAACTGGTATACCCATTTTTGGGTTAGCAAAAAGGCTTGCCAAATCATCTTTGGTTATGTTGAGGGCCGCGACCTCATGATAATCCAAACCATCATCAAACATCTGGTGCATTTCATCACGCCAACGAAGAGCAACATTTTGTTGGTTTGTAAGAGTTTTAATGTTATCCACTATGGTGTTTAACGTGGATAACATAGGAGCTAGTGCAGGTACATTATTGTATGTTCTATGCAAACCTCTCAACTCAGTGAGATTTTCATTTATCAAATCCTCGATTCGAGGAGGGTTTTGAGGAGGTAGAGGATCATTTGGTGGACGGTTTTGTGGGGATACTAGATCGTTTGGTGGTGGGTTGTGAGGAATATTATTCCCTGCCTCAGTGTCATCATTTTGATCAGCCATTCCTATTGAATTGCAAAACGTAATATATATTAAAAAAAAATCTAAATTTTAACCATTTTTGTCAAAAAAACCCTAGATTCAACTAAAACAAACAAAATCTTGTTAAAATCTATTAAATTTAGGTTAAAAATGAGTCAAGGGGGGGGGGGGGGGGGGAACATACCTGATATCTGATATCCAAGTTGCTATCTAATATCCAATTTATTATCTAATATCCGATTTGACTGGCCCAAATTCGCGTGAAAATAAGGGCCGCGAGTTTGTGATTTTGTATTTAATCCATGCACAGGTATCGGATATTCGATATTATATCGGATATTCGATATTATAATATATATAATATAACATATATATTTTTATATTATATTTTATATTTATTATATTAATTTACTATATATTATAATATAAAATATTATTATTATACTATATTATTATAATTTATAATATATTATACTTTTTTATTATATATTATATTATAACATATTATATTATATATATATATATTATATTACATTACTATATATTATAATATATGAAATATTATATTATATTATTATAATATAATATGTTATTATAATATTATTATTATAGTATAATATTATACGATTATAATATAATAATAATAATATTATTATATTATAGTATAATAATTATTATAATAATATTATTATTATATTATAGTATAATAATAATTATAATAATATTATTATATTATAGTATAATAATTATTATAATAATAATATTATTATAATATAATAGTATGATATATTATTTAATAATATTATTATTATTTTATATCAATAATAATAATATTAAATAATATATCATACTATTATATGATTTTAATTATTAGTCGGATATTGGATTTAAAATCGGATATTCGATATGATATTGGATATCTGATAAGGCTCGGCTTAACCTTCCAGGTTTGGTTCCTGGATAGGTAAAAAAAAGTCAGAGCGAATTTTGAAGCGCTTTTAGGCGTCTTCAAACTCTTTTTTTTTCACATCGCCACTTTTTGGCACACCATGATCCTGCACATACCCAAAAATTAAATAAATATTATTTAACATTCTTCTAAAATTCCTCCTTCGATCAAAATATGAGTAAATATTTATTTACTTGTCTTTCTTCTAATGGTATTATTTTAATAACTTACCCCTTTTTTCTTAGTCACGTTGCCACTCCCTTACATTCTTGGCTACTTGTCACCAAAATCCTTTTGACTTCTCATACAAAATCCTAATTGTTCATCCCTTCTAGATTGAACTCAAACTTTTCTCATCCATATCTTTCCCTCCCAAGATATGAATTTGAACCTCTCATTCAATCTTTTCTTCAAGTATTTGAGCTCTTCTTTGATCTAATATTTGCTACTTGCAATATCAAAAGACACACATTTCATAGCAGATTCAAGAACTTTGAAGATCTCTAGAGTAATTCTTTCTTTATGCTTCTCAACTTGATGTTATCATGTTTATGGTTGTGAATATTATTTTATTTATGCACTCTCATTTCTTGCATTCTCCATAGAGTAATTTAATTCTACATTGATTGGAGGGATTTTTGTTTTCCAATTGTGTTGTCAATTTCTTGTATAGCCCATTATAAAAGTTTCTTAGCCAAATGCTTAGGGTAAATGCAAGAGGTTGATTACCAAAACTGTGTAAGCCCTCACTTTAGGCTCAAATGTCTGATCTTAAATTCAAAAAATGGGTACACATTTTTTTCAAAATGGATGCCCACTTTGAAATGTGTACCCATTGTTTTCAAAATTGCTACAAATTTCAAAACATGTACTCATTTCTAAAAGATTCAAAACAATAATTTTTACCACCTAAAACCTTATTTGTATTGACTTTTTGAAATGGGTACTCATTTCTTAAAATTAAAATTTCATAATCCATGGGTTGAATTGAGTTTTGGCTTGGGATAGGCTTGGTAGGATGAAGACTATGCTTGTGCTAGCAAAATTTTTCCTAAGGCACAAGATGATCTAGAGGATATTTTCACTGAATTTTGAAGTATCTTTAAAACTCCAATAATCAGTACCATGTTGAAGTCCTCACAATTTTGACTCCAACACAACTTGAATATGCAAAATTAGAGTTTAGATGACAAAGTTATGACCAATCAAAGTTTAGTCAAACTTGGACCAAAGGCCTAAAAAGGTGAAAATAATCTCAAAAGTGGTCAACAATGGATTTCAAATGAAAGAGCTCATCAAAAGCTTTCCAATGGCATTTGTTTCATAAAAAATGGAGATCGAATGTGAAGGTTATGACGGTTTGAAGTTCACGTAAAAGTGTGGATTTTGATGACATCAGCATGACATCATAAAATATTAAAGAGAGGGGAAAAATTAAAATTAAAATTAAAATTAAAATGATTGTTTAATTCGAATTAAAGGAATTAGTTGATGGGAGATGAACTCTCAACCATTGCCCTCCTAAAAGTAAGGCCAACCAATGGTCTATTTATAGTATATTTGATGTTGGAGGAAGAATTGTTATATAGCCACAACAAATAGCCCACCCATTATTTAAAATAAGGGTTTTTGTTATCTTGTTATAACTTTTAATCCCAAAAATTAGTAAAGGCCAAAACGATAAAAAGGCTAAAGGGGTTAAACGAAAATGTAATTTGTTATGAGGGAGTTAAGGGGGTTATTTGTTATTTCAAATTGGGCTATGTAATTATGCTGATGGTTATATGGTTTTAAGCCATTTTTGGATAAAATCATGTATAAAAAGGGGTGTAGTCCTTTTGTAATGGCATTCTTCAATTAGAGCTTGGAAGGAAATTTTTCTCTTTGGAGAAGTTTTGTAATTCTTGAGAGAGTTTGTAGGATAGAGATTATTGTAAGCATGAAGTTATTATCTTCAAGTGTGAAAGAGAGAGACTGTAAAGGTTGAAGCTTGGATGTTGTAAAAAGGTGTGTTTTTCTTGTGACATTAATAAAGTGGTCCCCGAATTGAGAAGCGAACCCAGAGACATAGTCCTAATCGGATGAACTCCGTTATCAAATTGTTTGCGTCTCTTCTATCTCTTTCTTATTTTTCTCATTTTTTTTAGTTATGCTCTTTATTTTATGTTATTAAACACATTGTTAATTTTAAGTGTTTAAAGCATAAATCTTTTTATAATTTCAATGGTTTAAGATAAATAACCATGCATTTACTGCAAGGATTGGGAAAGTATATCTGATTGTTAGGATTAATTCATTATCTTATAGATCCTAAATCAGATCAAGTTTGGTATCAAAGCCTATTTTTGTAGAAAAATTGTAGGTGGTGAATGTTAACCAGGTTGAAGTTAAAACAAGGAGAAGGTGAATTTGTAGAGTTCAATCAAGAGATTGGTAAAAGAAGAATTTTTCCTTGATCAGAGATGGCATCTAAACAACATGTTCTCGAGTTTGATGCAGAAGCGTTCCAGAGATCTTTTGTGGAATTAAAGGCTTTGGTCAACATTCTTGTCCAAGAGAGACATGAACGATAGTTGAGGAAAGTGAATAAAGCTAAGAAGGAGGAAGTAAAATCCTCATTAGAAGATGTGAAAGGTAAAGGAGTAGGAGGTGGTAGTAACCCTCCCGAACCTCCATCCTCATCTTCATCTTCTTCATCTTCTTTTTTTACTTATTCTTCAAAGAAACTTGAGCACATTAATGTGCCTTTTTTAAAATTGGATGTTAAGTTTGACTTGCATGTATATAGTGGTGAATTGGATGTAGAGAAACTGGATAATTGGCTTAAGTAGATTGAAGTGTACTATAGGGTTCAGAAGATTTTGGATGATTCTTCCAAAATCTAGCTAGCTACTCTCAGAATGGGAGGTACCACATTAGTCTGGTGGGAGAGTAAGATCGAGGATGATCTTGCTACACATGGTAAAATCATTTCTTCTTGGTATGAATTTACTTCTACTTTGAAGAAATAGTTTTATCTGTTGGGTTATATGCAACAAGCCATTATGGATTGGCAAAATCTAAGGCAAGGTAAAGGATAGTTAGTACAAGAGTATACATAGTTGTTTAGGAAGAAGGCATTAACTCTTGGAATTCCTCTTTACATGCAAGATACTTTGTTAAAGTATATAGGTGGAATGCATTCATATTTGAAGCATACGATATTGATGTTTAGTCCTTCTAACTTTCATGAAGTATGTGTTCAAGCAACTCATATTGAAGCAGGTGGAGGAAACATGAGTTTCAATTCTAAGAAGGAATTTTCTCCTCCTCATAGCATCAAGAAAGGAAAGAAGGCAGCCATAGTGAAGAAAGAGGAAAGTGGCAAGCCTACGTGTTCACATTGTCAGAAGAAATGACATGCAGAAGAGAAGTGTTGGAAATTGCATCTAGGGTTGAAATCTAAGTGGTTTAAGGATCATAAGGTTAAGAAAAAGTCTACAGCTATTGTTCAGGATCTTGGATCAGATTTTGGTGATGAAGCAACAATATTGGTTGTGGGTTTGAAAGGTAAAGCTTTTGTTGATTCTACCACTGATGTTTCATATGCTTCCACTTCTAAAAGTCATGTTGTTCCTGAAGATAGTAAAAGGTGTGATCTTTTCCATATAAGGGTGATTTCAAAAAATACTAAAATCGATACATTGGTAGATAGTGGGTCCCAAGTTAATCTAATTTCAAAAGAAATTGTTAAACAATTGGGATTGGAAACTAAGCCACATAAGAGACCTTATCCACTAGGTTGGGTGTGAAATGATAATAGATTGCAAGTTACTAAGCAATGTAAGTTAAGATTTACAGTAACATCCAAGTTCATAGATGAGGTTGAAGTTGATGTGGTTCCACATGATATCTATGGGATTGTGTCGGGTAGCCCATACTTATATGATAGGAAAGCTATCTTCTACAAGGAACATAATAGGTATCATTTGTTTAAAGATGGAATTGAATACATTATAAGAGCTCATTGCATGAAGAATGAAGGATCAATTGTAAATACAAGACATTTGAAAATGATTGTAAATGCAAGCAGTAAACTAACTCTCATATCTGCAACAACTAGTGAGGATTAGGTGCAAGCAGAATCAAGTCTTTAGCTAGTCATGGTAAAAGAGGATTTGAATGATTCATTTTCAAATGGTGTTCCTATGTAGGGGATCCAAAAAGTTGATACATTTTCCATTTCATCAGTTATTTCAGTTCTATTGCTTCTATTTCTACAAGTTAGTACTATGTGGATGATGGATGTAAGAGTGAAAATTGGTGGATGTATGGTTGGTTGTATTAGCAGTTTTATATCATTCTTCATAATGTGTTTGATGGTTCATATATTAAAAATTCTAGCAATTTGTACATATGATATTGGACAAGTGTGGCGAACATGCCCTCATTTACATCTTTTGTAAAAAATAAACTTTTAGAGGTCCAAAAGCTTCTTTTCAGTGGGGAGGTTTGATCTGGAGGATATTTTCACTAAATTTTGAAGTATCTCCAAAACTCCAATAATCAGTACCATGTTGAAGCCCTCACAATTCTGACTCCAATGCAACTTGAACAGGTAAAATTGGAGTTTAGATGACAAAGTTATGACTAGTCAAAGTTTAGTCAAACTTGGACCAAAGGCCGTAAAAAGGTGAAAAAAAAATCTTAAATGTGGTCAACAATGGATTTCAAATGAAGAGCTCATCAAAAGCTTTCCAATGGCATCCGTTTCATCAAAAATGAAGATCGAATGTGAAAGTTATGATGGTTTGAAGTTTAGGTAAAAGTGTGGATTTTGATGATGTCAGCATGACATCATAAAATCTTAAAGAGAGGGAAAAAATTAAAATTAAAATTAAAATGATTGTTTAATTCGAATTAAAGGAATTAGTTTATGGGAGTTGAACTCTCAACCATTGCCCTCCTAAAAGCAAGGCCAACCAATGGGTTATTTATAGTATATTTAATGTTAGAGGAAGAACTATTATATAGCCACAACAAATAGCCTACCCATTATTTAAAATAAAGGTTTTTGTTATCTTGTTATAACTTTTAACCCCAAAAATTAGTGAAGGCCAAAATAATAAAAAGGCTAAAGGGTTTAAACAAAAATGTAATTTGTTATGAGGGAGTTAAGGGGGTTATTTTGTTAATTCAAATTGAGCTATGTAATTATGGTGATGGTTATATGGTTTTAAGCCATTTTTGGATAAAATCATGTATAAAAAGGGGTGTAGTCCTTTTGTAATGGCATTCTTCATTTTGAGCTTGGAAGGAAAATTTGCTCTCGGGAGAAGTTTTGTAATTCTTGAGAGAGTTTGTCGGTGACAGATTATTGTAAGCACAAAGTTATTATCTTCAAGTGTGAAAGAGAGAGATTGCAAAGGATGAAGCTTGGATGTTGTCAAAAGGTTTGTTTTTCCTAGTGACATTAATAAAGTGGTCCTCGAATTGAGAAGCAGACCCAAAGACATAGTCCTAACTGGATGAACTCCATTATCAAATTGTTTGTGTCTCTTCTATCTCTTTCTTATTTCTCTCATTTTTTTAGGTTATGTTCTTTATTTTATGTTATTAAACACATTTTTAATTTTAAGTGTTTAAAGCATAAATCTTCTTGTAATTTCAATGGTTTAAGATAAATAACCATGCATTTACTGCAAGGATTGGGAAAGTATATCTGATTGTTATGATTAAGTCATATTCTTATAGATCCTAAATCAGATCACAAGAACATAAAATTTATGCATTGTCACAATTCTTTGGAGGATATTTTATCAGAATAAAGAGTATGGACAAGATCATGGTCAACCTAACTATGCCCTTAAGTGATAATGAAAAATCAACAAATGGGGGTCATGTCAACTTGACATGCAATTTTAAAAACTTGTTTTGAACTTTAAATCAAAAAGTTGTTAGAAAAGAATTGGTAGGAAATTGAATTTAGTTTCTGAACTACTAAGCCTTATCTGAAGAAAGAAAAAAATGGTTGGTCAAAATTTTGAATTTAAATGTAATAGTACAAAAACTTCAAGACAAAAATAAGTAGGCATATGTCTGAACACCTTAATCAAAATAATATGATAATATTTTTTAATAATATTGTATATATAAGTAGACTCATGCCCAAATGTGACACATATTTTTGGGTATTTTTATTCCAAATAAATAATTAATTATGAATTTTTTCCTATAGTATGTTTGGAATAAAAAAAATTCCATGTTTGACCACCTTAACTAATTCAAAAAATTATAAAATTTATTTTTTATTTTATTTTTCTTATAGTAGAAGAAGTATATAATGTGATGCATCTTTTGGATTTCAAAAATGTTATACCATTTGAAAGTTATATGTGTTTCTCAATCAGTGTGTCAATCAACACTTTATGTGAAACTTTATTAGAAAATGAATAATAATTACTTATTAAACTTGTAATTCGATAGACATTAAATTGATGGAAAGATAAGAAAATTCTTAAGAGACCCTTTTCATTTTATCAAATTTGGATGAAAACAATGTCATTAAACACATGTTTGAAGTAAAAAACACACAAGAATAGGCAAAAAAAAAAATTTGAGACAATTTTAAAGTTGACTATGTAGGGTTGGTATCAAAAGAGTTATTAGGCCTTATAAAGGTATTAATATTTTGGTTTGCTATCAAGATGGGTGGGAAAAAAGTTAGAATAGATTTTTAAATTTTATTTATTAAATTACTTTTACTCTCTTCTTAAGATTTCACTTTATCCACTTATGCATTCACATTTAATAATTTATTAGTCTTTTAGGCTAACCTTTTTTGGGTTTCAATCTCCTTCTATAAGGATGGATCTTTTGTAATTATCTCTCATCTTTTTCATTTCTGAGAATACAATTTGCATATTTTTAGAAAAAAACTCTTGCCTCTTCTTGTCTTTTTCTTCTTTGTGATAAGTTTTTACATGTAGGTATTCTTTAGGCTTTGTAGATTTGTATTTCTATGATACCTATGTTGTTCCTAAGATAGGTGTTGCAACTTCTACACCTCCAACTCATGTTCAGATTCTATCTCTTGCATAGGACTATAACTCTTCAGCATTACCTACTGTAGTTATTAAGGATATAACAGACGACAGACATATCCTCTTAGATGACAGATACAACACACTTGTTATTTCATCTCCATTAAAAATTCAATTACATGATTCTTGTGCCTTCTCCTTTGAGAATTAGCTAGGACTTCCAGTTGCACCTTATATACATGGATTTTATCATCCTTGTCCACTACCTTTGTTTCCTTCAGATTGGAACCACATTGGTATGTTCATCAAAACTAAAATTCTACCATTCTGAGGGGGCTATGGAATCTCAAGCTTCTATCATGAAGGATTTCATTGTACTTTTGATCTTGAGAGATTCTCTTGAGATGTTTCATTTGTGCATCCTTTTATATCTCTTTTTGGAGTAGGGTTTTTACCACTGGGTTTTCTCTATTTCTCTGTTTCATACAGATTTGATTGTGATTGGGTACCTCATTAGGCCTTGTTGTCAGGACCCAAGTTTTCTTTCACCATTGCCTCATAGTTTCCTTGCTCTTTCTGCATTATTTGTAGTTGCATTTTTGCTCATCTTAAGAGGGGGTATTAGAGTAAAGTGTTAATTTAATTTAATTTATTAAATTACTTTTACTCCCTTCTTAATATTTCAATTTATGCACTTATGCATCCACATTTAATAATTAATTAGTAATTATTAAATGGCATTTACCTTTTAGGTTACCCTTTTTTGGGTTTCGATCTCTTTCTATAAGGATAGATCTTTTGTAATTATCTCTCATCATTTTTATTTCTAAGAATACAATTTGCATATTTTTATAGCAAACCCTTGCCTCTTCTTGTCTTTTTTTCTATGTGATAGGTTTTTACATGTAGGTATTCTTTGAGATTTGTGGATTTGCATTGCTCAAGTCCTTCACTTTTCAAAAGATTCTTTTGAGGAAAAAAAACTTATTATAGTACTCTTTGTATAGTTTCTAAAAATGTAAATTTTATAGTAATGTGATTTATTTTTGTATTTTTACAATATTTATGAAGGCAAACTGGTACCTAGACTTCAAGTAGTATGGTTAACTAAAATTTTAATAAATTTATTGATTTACATTTTTTGAAAAATAAATTACATGTCATCAATCTAATAGAATTTAATTAAATATATATATATATATATTTTTTAAAAGTGAAGTTTTGATCAAATTATGGTGGTCGTATACTACAAGTTT